>OX453234.1:3780059-5242064 GCA_949709995.1 Arachnomyces sp. KDTOL00113 | reverse complement strand
GGGAGATTGCGAGCCCATCATGTCCCCTTCTACCTATTCACCCAAGTTCCGGCCACATACGACGGCATCGATCGAGCGTCGCATCGCAGCTCCAGTTTCGGACCCTAACGACGAGTACTCTCGGTCGAGCATACTCTTATCTTGGGCAGTCGTGCAGGCGCATTACCAGAACAACCAGGATGCTCTTTTTGGAATACTTGACCTGGAAGATGACGACCCTTGCCTTAGGGGCAAGACGCCTACAGGTCCATCGGCTTCGATACTGCCCCTGCGAATTCCTGTCGAAGAGGAGGCAACTGTTTCGGAGTTTATGCAAAGCTTGCATGGCCACATCGCTACTACCTCTAAGCGGACGGCATTGTCACACATTGGCGAAGAATCTGTCCAAACCGTGCTGGTTATCCAGAAGAGTCGCGGAAAAGAAGAATATTTTCCAATATTTTCTGAGGCACTGGGAGGGAAAGCAAATGGAATCCTTCCCCTAGAATGTTCGATCATGCTTCTTTGCCAGATCGACAGGGACTTTTTACGGCTTCGAGTTCTTTTCGATGATAGGGTCATGACCCAACCACAGATGGGGAATACACTAGACCAGTTTACCCACGTTATCTCGCAGGCCCAGGCGAAACCTCAGCTACTAGTGAAGGACTTGATGGTTATTAGTCCGAATGGGTACGAGCAGCTTTCGCGTCTCAACCGGAAAGTTCCAGACTTTGACAATTTTTGCATCCATCATATCATAAACGAATGGTGCCTCGAGCAGCCAGAAGCCCAAGCTGTGGCTTCTTCGGACGGAGGGTTTACATACCGTGAAATAGGCAGTATTTCAGACGATTTAGCATCTCAACTTTCCCAACACGGTGTGATGCCTGAGACCCTTGTGCCGATATGCTTCGAAAAATCCCGCTGGGCTATTATTGCTATTATTGGTGTCATAAAGGCTGGCGGAGCATTTGTTCTGCTTGACCCATCATATCCCTTATCCCGGCTGCAAGCAATATGCCAAGAAATCAACTCCCAAATCGTCATCTGTTCGAACAAACTTCGCATTCTATGCTCACAGCTGGCCGATACCATCGTGGTTGACGACACATATCTCTCAAAGCAGGGTAAAAGTGGCCGCTACGAACCCTCCGCTGTGCGGCCCGAAAACCCACTTTACGTCGCCTTCACCTCGGGATCCACAGGGAAGCCTAAAGGGGTTGTAATAGAGCACAGAGCATATCGCTCCGGGGCAAAAGAACACCTCAAGGCCTTCAATATCGACTGCCATTCAAGGGTTTTGCAGTTCGTATCCTATGCATTTGACGTCAGCATCATGGAAATGCTCAGCACCTTGATGGCTGGGGCGTGTCTTTGTATACTCGACGAGAAAGAACGCATAGATCCCTCCTTATTCGTACAAACTATTGGCATTCTGGATATCAGTCATGCCTTCCTAACACCATCATTTGCACGGACACTCCCCCCCGATGGTTTGGGAAAAGCCTGCACATTGATTCTAGGCGGGGAACAAATGCTACAGTCCGATGCTGCCACGTTCTCCAGCAAGCATGCACATCTGATGAACGCGTATGGGCCTGCAGAGTGCTCTGTAAATTCTACGGTGCAGCCGCTGGTTGTTCCGGGTTCTGACATTAACAGCATTGGCTTTCCGACGGGTGCTGTGGCCTGGATTGTCGACCAGTCTGATCACGAGAACCTGATGCCTATTGGCTTTGTGGGTGAATTGCTGATTGAAGGACCGATAGTGGGTCGTGGATACCTGAACAATGACGAAGCGACCAAAGCCGTATTTATCGACCCCCCTGTATGGCTTCAAAAAATAAGAAAGGGTGATAGGCAGCACCGGCTATATAAAACTGGCGACCTTGCTTATCAAGATGGGGAAGGCTCATTAACAATATTCGGACGGAAGGATGGACAAGTCAAGATTCGCGGCCAGCGTGTTGACTTGGGAGATGTCGAATACCATATGCAGCAACTGTTCACGACGGCAAGTGACGTTGTTGTCGAAAAGGTTACAGCATCATCAGATGATGATTCTATTCTGGTTGCCTTTGTCTTACCGAAGAGTTTGAATCAAATGCACACGGTTGCTGATGAAACAATGGGTGCCCTGTTCGCTAAACCGGACAATTCCTTTGTTTCTGAGGTTCGCTCAGTGCGACTGCAGCTCCAAGAACTGCTACCCAACTATATGATTCCTACGGTCATCATCCCTCTTGCCTATCTCCCAAAGACCAAGTCCGGCAAAATCGATCGAAAACTCCTTAATACGACTGCCAGCATGTCCCGTGCGCAACTCAATTCTTTCAATCCATCGCAAGGGGATAAGAGGCTACCTTTGTCGGATATTGAGTATACGCTTCGACAGCTCTATGCGGAAGCACTGAACCTTCCGCTTGAAACGATCGGTATGGATGACAACTTTTTTCACCTGGGCGGGGATTCCATCATCGCCATTAGACTGGTTGCCGCCGCGAGGGAGGCGGGCATCTTGATGTCTGTTGCAGAAATTTACCAGAAACCCACCATTTCCGAGCAAGCTACAAACGTACAAATGATCTCTGACAGCCCTTGCCCGACGCTCACATTTGTGCCATTCTCGATGCTAAGTTCGGATGCAACGATACGTGAGGAGATTTTTCAAGCTTCTCAAGATCAGTGTAGAGTGGCTGCTGATCAGATCGAGGATGTATATCCATGTACTGCATTGCAGGAAGGCATGTTTGCCCTTTCCACAAGGAATCCAAAAATGAATACAGGTCGGATTATTTTCCAGATCCCTGACGAAGTCGATCTGCTCCTGTTCAGATCTGCATGGCAGGCAACGACAGAGGCATGTCCCATTCTCCGCACACGTATCATACACACTGCTCAGGGATTCTTTCAAGTCGTGTTACGAGATGTTGTAGACTGGGAGAAGGAAACCCGTCATCCGAAGGCTCATGGTGCGGAGCACGATGACCGCGTTGAGCATACAATGCATCTTGGCCAGTCGCTTGCGCGCTTCAACATAGTGACAAACTGCCCGACAGGAACTAATCGGCAACTCTTTCTGACCTTGCACCACGCATTGTGCGACGGATGGTCACTGCAGCTGGTTCATGATCAATTGGAAGCAGCTTACCGGGGTCTCCAGCTGCAAGTTCAACCATTTAGACCCTTCATCGAGTATACAGAAAGCCTGACCGAAGGAGTGGAACAATTTTGGAGATCAGAATTCGAGGATCTACGTGCTCCCATTTATCCTGCTCTTCCGTCCGGAAACTATCGACCATGTCCTGGTGCCACTCTGCGTCATACAACAAATCCTCTGCCACCGCCACAGACAGCTCACACCATATCTAACTATGTTCAATTAGCTTGGTCCATCTTGGTGGCTCGATATACAGATGTAGAAGAAGCAGTCTTCGGCGTTACCGTTAGCGGACGCAATGCCCCAGTAATGGGCATTGAGGGCTTCGTCGGTCCTACCATTGCTACAGTACCCTTGCGAGTTCCTGTTCATAGAGGTGATTCAGTCTCCTCCGCTCTAGATCAGATACAAAGCAAAACTGCAGAAATGATTCCATTTGAGCAGGCTGGTCTACCTCGAATATCTAGGTGTAGCTCGAATGCAGCAAGGGCATGCAGCTTTCAAAGCCATCTTATCATCCAACCACCCAGCGCATCCCCAACAGTCCGCGCTTTTCCCGTCTCTCAGGGCACTGTAAGCACAGGGATGGATTATACACCGTTTGCCAGCTATGCACTGGTGATCATCTGTGGTCTTCGAGCAAACAGCACTGCCATTGACTTGAGCATGAATTACGACCCAGCCATTTTCGGCTCTACCAACGCTCAGAGAATAGCCTTCCAGTTCGAAACCATACTTCAACAACTCTGCCAACTTCCAACCGAAACAATTGGCCAGGTTCAGACCACCAGCCCTCAGGATATGCAACAGCTGAGTGAATGGAATGCCGCCACTCCAGCACCAGATGACCGATGTTTACATGATCTCGTTTTGGCCCAATGTACTGAGCAGCCGGAAGCTGTCGCAATCTCTTCCTGGGATGGGATTCTTACATATCGCAAGCTTAGTGTCTATTCATCCACCCTAACCCACCATCTAGTCCAGCTCGGGTTACAACGGGGTGCATTTGTGCCGATATGCTACGAGAAAAGTGTGTGGGCAATCGTATCTATCATTGCGGTGCTCCGTGCTGGCGGTGTATGCGTCCTTCTTGATCCGGAACATCCCCGACAACGAATGGAGGAAATTGTTCTAGAAGCAACAGCAAACTTGTTAATTGCATCTCCCACCACCAGGTCTGTGGTTAGCGGACTGTGTCAGACGGAGGTTTTTGTGTCGCAGGAGCTTATGGCTAAGTTATCTCTGCAGCAACCGTGCCATAGAGCAGACGGCTCGGAGGGGACATACTCCCAAAAAGCACGACTTTGGTCTAACTTGATCATATCATCCGAGCAGGCAAATAAGCGCAAATCCCTCTTACGGGGAGCGAAGCGATGGCTCAATCGGATTTTAGCTCTTTCTCTTGAGCATCAACCTCCGTGTCATAGTACAACAAACGTCCAACTCGAGGTTCAACCAGATGATTTGGCCTTCGTTATATTTACCTCTGGTAGCACAGGAACACCCAAGGGGATAATGATGCCGCATCGTTCTCTGAGCACGAGTATTCGCGACCACAGAACTGGTATGAACTTGAAACGACACTCTCGCACCTTGCACTTCTCCTCGTATTCATTTGATGTCAGCATATATGAGATCTTTACAACGTTGGCTGCGGGAGGCTGTGTCTGTGTACCCTCGCATGATGATCGAATGAATGACCTAGCTGGCTTCATTCGTCGCTATAGCGTCAACTGGGCGTTCATGACCCCATCTACTATCAATATTCTTCGACCAGATGAAGTCCCGTCCTTGGAGACGCTAGTGCTAGGTGGTGAGCCTGTTACACATCATAATGTGGAGGTATGGGGCTCAAACTGCAGTTTAATAACCGGCTATGGACCTGCTGAAGCCACGATCTGTGCAGTCGGGAGAATTCCGGAAAAGAGTTGGAAATTTGGTGATATTGGCCGTACTGTTGGCTGTATAGGGTGGATTACACTCCCCTCCGATCCATCCCAACTAGCTCCTATTGGTGCCGTGGGTGAGCTACTTCTTGAAGGCCCTGTTCTCGCCCAGGGATATCTGCATAACCCTGAGAACACGGCGAAAGTTTTTATTGACGGTCCTTCCTGGAGAGGCCATTTCCCATCCAGGCTAACTCCTCGACTATACCGTACTGGCGACCTCGTAGAGTACCAGGATGATGGCTCCATCCGGTATATCGGGAGGAAGGATACCCAGATCAAACTGCGTGGACAACGCATTGAGCTGGGTGGGGTGGAGAAGAATGTTCTTTCCATTTTCCCGGCTGCGAAAGAGGTAATATCCGAAGTAGTGACGCTTGAAGCTCTGAATCACGTTCCCACTCTCGTTTCTTTTGTGCACCAGAAAAATGCAAACCAACAAAAAGGAGAGAAAGACGCGCAGAGTGGGATCTTTGCCCAACCAAATCAAGAATTTTTACGTTCGGCAGCTCTGGTTCAAGCAGAGCTCACCAGGATCGTACCTCAATATATGGTTCCATCCATTTTAATTCCCCTAGCCCAGATCCCACGCACCGTCACAGGGAAGACCGACCGGCGGAGCATTCAGGAGAGTGTCGCAGCTCTATCAACAGAGGAAATACAGGGCTATCGCATCCTACCGCGAGAAACAAAGCCGGTAGCAACTATCTCAGAGCGACAGTTACAGACGATTTGGGGCGAGATTCTAGGCCTACCACTGGAGAAGATTGGGGCAGATGACAGTTTCTTTCTTCTCGGAGGTGATTCCATAGGGGCTATGAAAATGGCAGCGATGGCCCGGGACATCAGCCTACCTTTGTCAGTCAGGGATATCCTCACCACCCCGGAATTGTCGTCTTTAGCTTCACTTGGTGAAAAGCTCTCGTCAGATTGTCAAATGGTGGTGGCCCCAGAAGTATTCCACTCGGATAAAAATACTATCGAGATCACTGAGCCTGAAAAAGCCCTCATCTCGCGTTTGAAGCACGATGGAACCGTTCCGCCACAGCATAAGATTCTAAAAGTGCGCCCGGCCACCCAGGTGCAAAAGTTTCTTATCAGTCGTTACCCATGGACCCATTTTTCTTTTTCCTTCAAGGGAAACATTTCAGTAGACCGGCTACAGAACGCATGCGCAGCGGTCACTGCGATCCACAGTATTCTGCGTACGCTCTTTATCAATTATGAAGGAAATCTTATGCAGGTAGTTTTGGACACTATCGAGGATACCTTCCAACATATAATTATCGAACAGGATCTAAAATCTTTCTGTCACTCTTTCAGCACTGCAGAGCAGAAACAATCCGTCTCTGACATCGGACAACCAACACGCTTTACATTGGTCTCCAACGCCTTTGCTGATGAGCACACGCTGATCATCCGACTTACACATGCCCAATACGATGGTATTTGTATTCCAAGACTTTTCCAGGATTTGGAAACGGGATACAATCAAGAAAGTAATGCCATCATCCCCCCGACGGATTTCTGCCATTACCTGGATTATCGTGACCTGCATGAAAGTCGCAAGGACTATGATTTTTGGGGAGATTTTTTGAAAGACTCCTCCGTAACCACCTTGGACATACAATCGACTCCGGGACCTCGAATGGAAGTGAAGAACTTGCCGGACTCTTTGGTCCGGGTATCTAAGACTGTCGCAGTACCCAGATTACCGCCCAACATTACGCTAGCAACCCTCGTCAAGGCCGCCTCATCGATCGCGATCGCCCAACTCACACATCGGACTGACCTAGTTTTCGGGCAGACCGTCAACGGCCGCAGCTTGCCGCTTCCACAGGTAGACCAGATCGTTGGTCCCTGCGTGAACTACATCCCGTTTCGCATGAAAATCCAGCCTAGATGGACGGTTCTGGATTTCCTCCATTACACCCAGACCCAGCACGCTCGCTGCATGAGCCACGAGTCCGTTGAATTGAACAATATTATACAAAAGTGTACGGACTGGGCGGACGCTACCGGGTTTGGGTTCATTGTCCAACACCAAAATATCGAGAGAGATTTGGAGCTATGCTTGGAAGGCAATCAGTCCTCATTCTCATCTTTGGGACAACTGTATCCGGACGAGGTATGGATTTCCTCAACTCCGTACCCGTCAAACTTGGATCTCGAGGTTAGTGCACCCGGTCATATAATGACGGAGGAAGGTGCAGGGGCCCTGGTGGAATCACTATGTAAGATCGTAGAGGAGTTATCGATTTCTGTGGAGAAGTCACTGGGTAGCTTTGATGGGCTTCAATGGTAAGTGTCAAACTGCCTATCTAGTATTTAGTTATCGAGATATTTCCTAAGTTAATGAGAATGAAACGGTTACGGCTACTTATATATATGAGACGATATTCTTTTAAGCTATTGGGCTAAAAGTTTGACTATGGAGATGAAATAATACAGATCTTGGCCAACAAGTGTTCGCGTCAGATTCTTTTACGTCTAAGTTGGGATTTTTGTTTCGGAGACGATTTGTATGTACATCTCTTGAATGTTCTAGCATAAAGCTTACTACCTAATGTACATAATCCACAACTCCACGCCCACCGATTCCACATCCGAATTGGAGAGATTTTTCACTTCGTTTGGGCAATAACGCCTACATCTCTTAGTCCTGATCATTGGAAGGGCTGGTTGCGTGTAGCGGATGCCGCCGGCCAAAAAAGACTCAGAGACTCAGGCTAAAAGGGCATGCTTGTGGCTAAATAATAACAACTCTATTCAGGGTTTGACGTTGATTTTTATCTACATCGAATTCCAACTACAGGGAAAAGGCTCTTGTATACTTTTTTATATTGCTAAATAACAAATGGTAATTTCAAGACTCTCAGGTTCCTATAACGAGGTGGCAAGCTGCGTGGATAGCGTGGAGCTTTTCGTGGCGATTTTCGGTATAGGAATGGTTGCCCCTGAAAACGTAACACAGAAGATCGATCTTCCGTCCGCCCTTGGTATGCCAGAAGATGCATCTTACAACGTGCTCAAATGGCCGGTGTGATAATATACTGACATGTATACGCCAAGTTTCTCCGAATATGAGAATGATAACCAGCGATGCATGTTCATGGTTTGCTTCAGGTTTTTGTATGGGCTGAAAAATATGTCAGTTCGGTGAGTTCATAATCTATGGCAGGGAGGGAACCTTACAAATTCGAAGCTAAATCATTTTTGTAGCGCACAGATAGTTTATTCCATTTCAGGTACTCGAAGACCTTGGTCAGCTTGTCGGCCACTGCATCATCAGTGTCTCCATGCAGCGGAATGTAGACCTGAGCCCTAGGATCTGGCTCGCCGAGCTTGAATTCATAATTGAATATCAGCGGCAAACGATCATAGTCTCTTATCGAAGAAATAGAGTCGACCATCCCAAGTGCGTTCCAGACGCCCTCAAGAGTGCTTAGGCCTTTCAAAGTGCTCGAATCGTTCAGAACTCCACCTAGAGTCCACAATTCTTTGACTCTAGTCCAGGTAACATGCGTGTCTGCCACATAGACCTTAATACGAGACTGACTTGGGGCAAGGCAGTCCATGGCGAGAATGATAACATCGGTGTTCGAACATGGTGCCAGAAACTCCTCCAACTTGTTCACGGCTTCAGTAAGTTGGTCGCCCTCGTTCAACTTGCGTATCGCACCGAAGGCGAGTGTTGCGGTTGGAATATTCGTCATTCTGGACTTGTGTTCCGGAAAGAAGTAGCCTTTTGGTACTATGCCACCATTCTTCATATCAAATCCAACCGCTCGTTGAGCCTTTCCTTCCTTTGGAATATTTCCTGCAATTGAACGAGCATCCTCTACCGAAAATCCGAGCTCGTAGTCAAAGTGATTGAACCATCGTAAGTCGATGCATGGATGCTGTCGAGCCATCTGACCCAAATACTCACGCCCCATAAATTGATTCAGGGGATCATGATCAGTCCCGGCAACTGAAGAGAGGGGCTCGAAGCCCAGTCGAACAACGGCCTTCGAATCTTGTAGATTCACACTGACTTCTAAAGGATGACCTTCGCTTGTGAAACTGCTATTCCACTGTGCCTCAACGCCCGGTTGAATGTAAGAGCCTAAAACGGGAAGTACATTCTTGAGATAGAACGCAAGGTACTGGTACTGCTCGTGCACATCGTAGCCGGATTGAATCAGTAGGTTCCCCAGAAAGGGAGCGGTGTTAAGCCACCAGCGCTCTTGGTCAAGATCTGTGAAGCCGAGCCACTGGCCGAGGACTTGATACGGTAGTTTGTTTGCGGATGGAGGATTGGACATATCGCTGCTTTTCACCGGCTCGGTTTGCGGTTCGGTACCCATTTCATTCATATAAAATGCAATGGAGCTTCGGTGTGCTTATCGTGAATGGTGTAGGAAACTTTTCTGTAAAAATGGGGGACTTCCAGTTTTGCCGCAGTTTCCATATCCTATTTATGAGTCCAACATAGTCTAGCAGGTCCCAAATTCAATCCGATCTGGCTACCAGTAATTGCATTGTGGACTGCATCCTGCATATCTGACTTTTGCATGTCCGAATTTTGAGAATTGTATCTTGCATATCTGACTTTTGAGGATTTGCAAGATAAAGCTCAGTCTAAGTGAAGATATACACGTCAGGCTTCAATCCAGATGTCTCATTGAAACCTAACCAGTTGAATACGCTCATGATAATCTCAAAAATGAGTTTGAACTAAGAGCAAGAGAGGAGTAAGTTTAGCCACCACTCTGCAGATTTGTCGTTCCCCTCTGTAGATCCAGTAACGAGGTAGGAAATCCTGTTGTGGACACAAGCACTCCAGTTTCTAGACGTCAATTCGACAGCTTCATGTACACGATTGCGGGAGTCCTCGGCGAGGTTTTCAGCAATACCTACCAAGTAACAGTCTGTAAGTCAGCAAAGGAGTGATAACAAGACAGCATACTGAACCAAAAAGGGTAAATTAGTGACATGTTTTTCTTGAAGTTAACAACTTGGAACTTCTTGAACATACGCGACAGAAGACTTCGACCTCGATCACTCGCTGATGTATAATTTCTTGGCGAATTTTAACATTTCAAGCAAAACGACGAAACCATCACCTCCTCTCACTTTGTGAGACTTGCTCTCTTCAGGTACTTGCATGCGAAGATGCATCATACATATGCATGTATGATCCTGATGACCATTTAATGGTATCATTTCCTCACACGAGACTAGACAGGCGGGCGGAGATCATGAAGCGGGAAAGCCATCAAAATCAGGGCTTCGGGGTCAATCGACATATGGCTGTCGGACGTAGCTGCCAGCCGAGCAAGAGAAAAATAAGATCGTATGCTCCGGAGGAACGATATATAAAAGTCAGGCGAATTGTTACCGATGCTTCGACTTTCTGGGTATGCACAAGGAACTTATGAACCATCCTATCTCTTCCATCTTCTAAATCCATACCTGCACTGAACTTCATCATGACTGCTACGATACCTACTCCAAAGTCCACATTTACTGAGCGTGCTGCAGCAGGCAACCTGAATGATGCCGAGATTCTCAACACCAACAATCATGCTGGTTCGGATCCTCCCGATGAATCGGATGTGGTAGTTGGCGGTGCTGGTATCCATGGCCTTATGTACGCCATCCACGCTGCCAAGTACAAGCCCGGCAACCTGAAGATTTCCGTCATTGAAAAAAACCCCAAGCCCGGATACAAGATCGGCGAGAGTACCCTTCCGCTGTTCGCTATGTGGTGCAAGTTACATGGTCTTACAGCCGAGTACCTCCTACGTCTCTTTGGCTTCAAGGACGGACTGTGCTTCTACTTTCTCGATCGGGAGAACCAAGGAAATTACACCGACTTCGGCAGTGTCGGCCCTCCTGGGCCAATATTGAGCACTTTTCAAATCGAGCGGCCGATGAGTGAGCTTCTCTTCACCCTCCTTGCGCAACGGTATGGCATCAATGTATATCATGGCAGGCAAGTGGATTTTAAAGCATCAAAGGTTCAAGGGGCTGTCCAGGGCAATAAGATTGGCATTACCCCTGGAAAGTTCGATAGTAGGCCCGCAACAACGATTGACTCTTCACTCTTCGTCGACGCGACCGGCCGCTTCCGTCAGCTCGCCTCGAAGAACGCTCCCCTCCACCGGTTTGAAGGGTGGAACTACGACGCATTCTGGGGTTATTTCACGGCTCCCAAAGATGAGAGCAAGATACCGTTTCGCTTCTATGAAGGTACTCATACCAATCATCTGTGTTTCCCTGAAGGCTGGGCCTGGGTTATTCGTTTACCTTCCTGGGAAGGGAGCCCCATACCCAACTTGATGGACATGGTTACATACCTGCTGGACTGTGCCGAGGCTGGAATTCCTGGCGACCAAATCCCCAGTTCTGAGGAACTCGCGAAAATGTTCGGACTCAAGTTCCAGTGGGTGACGAGTATTGGCTTTGCGGTGCGCAACGACGTCAAGTACCCGGAAGACATGTCTGCATATGGCACACGGGAAGCCGAACGTAAGTTCAATTACATCAAAAAAAAGTACCAGCTCCTCGAGGAATTCATGACGAATTTCGATCTTATCGAGAACCTTTATGGACCTGGCACTACATGGTACATCCGCAAGACTCTGTCGTACCAATCCCCGGTGGTCTCTGGCCCGGGCTGGCTAGCCATCGGTGATGCCTGTGGTTTCACCAACCCCCTCTGGTCTCCAGGCATCACCGCCGCCATGTCTACTTCAACGTTCGCCGCGGAACTCACACACCAGGTACTGGACACGGTAAAAAGCGCCCTCGACCCAGAGGCCGCGGAGCTCTCCGTTCAAAAAATATTGACACCGTATAATGATTTTGTCAAGCGCATGATTCCCGCTCTTAATCAGATGAATCGGTTTAACTACGTCTGCTTCCGTGATCCGCGTCTGGGCCCTGAAGTATCGTGTCTCTGGCAATTCTATTCAGGCCTTGAGCGAGGGGGTTCAGAAGTAACCGCCGAGACATTCGTACGGTTCTCGACCAGTTGGGCTTGGGGATCTATGAAACCCGATTACGAGACGGTTGCGCGAAAATCCATTGAGCTTCTTGCCTCTATTCCTCTAGAAGATTCGGTGCCTGATTCTACAGTCCGCGAGCTAATTGAGTTTTCCAACCGGATCAAGAAGGCTGCTGTGGCCTCGGACACATTCGACTTCCGATGGGACGGTTTGCTACGCTATTACGATCGAAACCTCAACTATAGTAAACAGAAGACCTCCAGGGATAAGCTTGCGAGACAATGCTCGAGCTGTGGCTCTTGGCTCGTTCTCCGCCCTGACTGGAGGAAGTGCTATTCATGTGGCCATGAGCGGAATGCGGAAGAGGCTATCATCACTTGGGATCCTCCGTTAGGTGTGGATGAACTCAAAAACTATGGAGCCACGCAATGTTAAATATGCTGCTTCGAGTGAAAAAGAGCAAGTCACCGGTGTCTCTGCCCTACTTCCACTATTCACGAAGGGGTAGAGATTTTACTTCTTTCATTCTGCTATTTCCTATCTCAGGGCTGCCCAACAAATAGGTCTATCATTATTATCAAGCGTAACAATACTCCGTATTTAGACTATATTTGTGATACCAGCCCTTTCTTGGTATATCTCGATAAATCTTTTCAGGAGTTTTGCACTGGATAAATGCTCAATTTTCGGGGCTTCCGTTTCCCCACACCAATGCGACTCAAATTTGAGTCTTGCTCAAATTTACGGAGTATGTATTTGCTCGTTAACTAATCGCGTCCACTTGTAAAATCCTAATACAGAAAAAAAGCAAATTAACAATGCTGAAGGTTGCCACGACTCAATAATGCAATCTGCAAGAAGGCTTGCATGAAGCATCATTCTCAGAACCGGATTTCAAGTCATCCATTCTGCATCTTGATATTTCGATCCGAAGAAATAGCGGAGGCTTGGTTTTTATGTGCGGTGGGCCAGTTATTGGCCCTAGGGTTCTAGAATGATGGCCTCGATGCAATTGCGGCTTGTTCGACCATTTCAAGCTTATCAACCAGCTTGCAGTTTTGTCAATTTCGTGTTGTGCTTCTTTGCCCATGTTTTTGTCTTTATCGAAGTGAGCTTTGCGGAGAGTTGACTTGAGCCATGTCTCGAGTCCTGGTTGCTGTTGGCGCCCTCCTCGCAGCATACTTAGCTGTCAAGTACGCCGATCCATTCAAAACCACGACATGTCGATGTCAACCTGGGGAGCTCTGCTGGCCTTCAATAGAAGAGTGGAATGTCTTTAATGCCTCGATCGATGGAAACTTGGTCGAGGTGAGACCTCTGGGTTACGTCTGCCACGACCCTACATACGATAAGGATGCCTGTGACTCAGTCAAGTCCCACGCCAACAACGCAACTTGGAGAATTGAGCAGCCAGGTAAGCATGTGTTTTTGATTGAACAGGTTTCTGTCGAATATTAATCCCTGTGCTGACAATACGTAGGTGCTGTCCAGTTGTACAATTGGGAAAAATCGTGGGGCAGTAACGAGAGCTGCTATCTTGATGAGGACCGGTCCAAACCCTGTCATCAGGGCAGAGTTCCAATCTACTCCGTCACTGCTGAGTCCATTGAACAGCTACAGACGGCTGTCAAGTTCGTGAAAAAGAGGAATCTCCGTGTTATTATTCGGAATACAGGACATGACCACTCAGGTCGATCGAGCGGCCCTAATTCCATTCAGATCAACACAGCTCGGCTAAAAGGTCTTCACTTCGTGGATGAATTTATCCCGTTTGGTGCACTGGAATCAAACGGTTCAGCAGTCACGATTGGAGCAGGTGTTCTTGCAGGGGAACTCTATAGTACTGCTGCCGAAGAAGGATACACCGTCGTCGCGGGAGAATGCAGTACGGTGGGAGTTGCTGGAGGATTTATCCAAGGCGGAGGCATATCAATACTAAGTCCCTTAAGGGGTCTGGCATCGGATAGCGCTCTTCAGTTTGAAGTTATTACAGCTGATGTAAGTTTCATAGCCCTCATCCTTCTTGACTCCCTTTTTGACTCGAGCATCTTTTCAGGGTTCCCTGGTGGTCGCAAATCAGTATCAAAATCAGGACCTTTTCTGGGCACTCAGAGGTGGTGGCGGTGGCACGTTCGGAATCGTTACCAGTGTCACGATACGGACTTATCCAGAAATGCCACTAGTAATATCTAAACTGGATTTTAAGACCTCAGTTGAAGACCCAATTTTCTGGGAAGCTCTTGCGGAGCAAGCTGCTGCTCAACCAGCATTGAAGGGATATACAAACTCCGGTGAAATTAGTATATTCCGCCCGCCGGGCGAGGAGATACTTTCCTCCATGACATGGAACACCTGGAACACGAGCGACACCGCCCATGTAGACAAGCAGTTCACATCTCTCCGTGAATCTCTCAACAAAATTGGGATAAAACATACCTATGACTCCAAGTCTGTCCCCAGAAGCGGTTCATTTTTCTCTACACCCACCATGCTCGATATTGGGGGCGATGGGCGACTACTTGGCTCAGCTCTTATATCTCACGCATTTCTAACTTCGTCGATGGGGCCGGCAAAGATGGTAGAAACGTTGTCCAAAATGGATATCAACCCTGGCGATGCTATAGTTGTTCGTAGTATTGCTGGTGGCCAGGTGATTGCTAACAAAGACGTTGGTGCTGTCAACCCGGAATGGCGATCCTCAGAGCTTTTGATTGATCTTTTTCGGCATTTACCTCCTATGGCATCTTTGGAAGAGATGGAATCTATACAAGACAAATTAACAAACTTTCATATGCCATTGCTGCGATCTATTGAGCCCGGTCGGATGGGGACTTATCTTAACATGGCGGATCCGCAAGAGAAGGATTTTCAACATGCTTTCTGGGGTGAAAATTATGAAGAACTCTACAGAGTGAAGAAAAAGTGGGATAAAAACGGGCTATTCATTGTGAGACAGGGTGTTGGGAGTGAGGATTGGGACGAAGAGTGTATGTGCAGAATAAAATAGAAAACGGGACAATTTTCTTTTTCTTTTTTGGGGGGATATATATCGCTGTCAAACGTTTATTAATTGTGCATACCGAGAGAAAAGGAGGAGTTTGGGCTTAAGACCATAGACTCAGACCAATGCATTTTGGAATTATATTGGTATCGATCATTAGGGGGTAAAGCCCGTTCGTTCCTCCTCCAATCTTTGTAGATTCGCCTTCTGCTCATTCGGAAGACCTTATCGGCATCACTGCACATCGACCCGCACTCCGAAGCTATAGGGTGTTTGGAACAGCGGAAGCCGCCCCAGCTCCTCCTCCGTGGGAGGTTGCATCCCCCATTTGTGGGAAGTTCCCCAGCCGCAGCGGGCCTTCATCTGGGCTCCCAATTCCGCCGTTTTTAGAGAGGCGATGGATGCATCGATGACAGGAACGCCAAGGTCACGCTGGATACTCTGATATAGGCTAATCTTGAGCGTGCATCCTAGAACTATGGCTTCGGCCCCATCCTCTTCGACTGCCAACTTCGCCTGCTCAAATATTCTGCCCTCTGCGTCGGCGGAGTTCTCGAGCATCTCCGGGACGGACATGTTGATGGAGCGAAAAGAGGTAAGCTGACTGTCGTACCCATATTTGCGCAAGATCTCCGATATCTGGTCTTTCCAACCATTATGGCCTATGATCACTGAATAGCGGTTTGCTAACCGCAAGGCGGTTTCGACAGACGATTGGCAGGCCCCGACTACCACCATGTTGCCAGCGATCTGGCGGGCAGCCTCGAGCGCCGGATCGTAGAAGCAGCCGATCACGAGTGCGTCATAGTCCTCCATACTCGCCTGGCGGGTGGCCTTGATGATGTCGCCAGCGACCAGGGTTTCGAAGACTCGGTATTCTAGATTGCATATGGACTCTACTGAGGGACCGAGAGTGGCCAGCGTTACGAGGCTGTCGGCATCCTTATAAGTTTCTACCATCTCAACGAAGGCGTTTTTGATGCCAGCGAACCCTTGAGTGGCATCGGAAATGCCGACAGGGTTCAAAAACATTATCTTCATTTTGTCCCCACGTTGCGCAACTTATGGATAAGAGCAACTTCGGAGGAGGATTGGAATGAGTATAGACGCGGAAGTAGAGTGGTAGGGTTCTGGCGAGTGACTCCAGTCGAAGGAAATAAAATGTATTGGAATCAGACCAATAGATAACGGAAGAAGCGTTTTTGGCGTATATGCTTCAGTGTTGAAGGGCTGGGAGTATTCAAGAGAAAAATGCTGCAGATGTCAGATGTCAGATGTCTAGAGTAGGAACTAGTATGATAGTAGTCTCCTATTTTAGGGTGTTCCCCCCAAACTGCAGCCAGCTAACAATTGCCAAAGGGAGCCGTTAATCGATTCGGTGAGGAGTTCGAGTTCGGGTGAATTTAGTCTGTTTTAGCTGAAGTCTGTTGGTAGGATGTCTTCCAGCTGTCACCAAGAACGAATGATACCTATCTTCACATAAAAAATGAGAGAGGTTCGAGAGCAGAAGATATGAACAGAAAGGATTTGGGGAATAATTATTAAATCTTTGATCAGTTTGCGTACGCTTATTTTATTTTTTATTTTTTCTCAAAGTATGGCATGCATTTCCTACAGTGGGAACAAAGTATTTGACCCCCTTGCTTCGACTTCAAAATTGCTTCTTTAAAACGCAATCTCAAAATAATGTCTAGCTTAAAAAAAAAAAAAAAAAAAAAAAAAAAATTTGTGAATCAACCTCTTTTATATAATGATCAATAAATTTACTAGATCTTGAGATTGCGCTTTAAAGAAGCAATTTTGAAGTCGAAGCAAGGGGGTCAAATACTTTGTTCCTCCCACTGTAGCAGCATTGTACTGCGCCAAGAAGATGTTGATAAGGCGTTAAATGCCCGTCATCAGCACTTGGGGATCCCGGAGTTCAGCCGCTGGGTCCATGAACAAGATGTGTGAAAATTGGGTCTAGGGCACCATCACCGTATCTCAAGTTCTGAAACGTATAGTCAGCGTCTAACATCTTGGGTAATTTGTTTGTGAAGAATTTCGCGGTAGATTCGTTCGTGATCGGAGATTGAGTTACGTTAACGGTAAGGGAAGCTCTTGGGCCAGATTCCAGGACTTGAAGGATCGTATTTACGACGACCTGCTCAAGATATGAATAACATAACAAAAGCGTTCCGTCTTTGATTCCAGACGGGGTTTCGGGAGAGACACGGGCGTATAAAGCCGCGGCATATGGGCACATGTCCGGATACTCGTTATAACCGTTGTAATAAAAGCTGGAAGAAAAGTAGCCGATCCAATCACCATCGGAATTTGTAGAACCAAAGCCATCCTCTTCGGAGCAGAGAGGGAGGTCAACGCGAGTAAAGTCAAGTTCTTCATTTTTCAGCTTCACCTCGTATTGGTGTGGTGGGAGTATGCTGCAGTTGCTGGCAACGGGAATAGCGGGAAGTTGTAGATTAAGAGCGGTGGAGTTTTTATAGTCCTCCTGATGCACGAAACGACGGTTTTAGGGGGGTGCATGATGTATAGATAGATAGTTAAAAGAAATGCAACACCAAGGCTAGATTGCATGAACCGCAATGATAATCCCTGGGTGAACAGTCCACTGGCGTCACGAGAATACGGACCCTGGAAGTCTTCTTCAGCGGGTGATAGCATTTGGAACCTAGTAACTTACCGAGCAGCCATACTAAAGGTAGGACGAATAGAGGACTTTAGGTTCTCCCAGTCCAGAAAAGATTCCAAAGTCACGTTGGTATATATTGCAAGTTTAGCAAAATTGTCAAGACCAACATCTGCACTATTCTCGACATCAACTTTTTCTGTTGGTACCAGGGACTCGAAAGAGGTTGTGCTGTCTTGGCTCGAGTGTGTCATGCTGGTCATGACAGCTTTCAGAATATTCATCGCCGTAACGTTTGCTACCACTCTAGGAGGGGTTGCCGTATGGGTTTGGGCAACCCTTCCCGTACCATCCAACAATGGATGATTGATAGAAACGGCCATTCGAGGTGCTGTACTCAGGATTGCAAATGACGCTCCCCTTGATGCTTTCCCTAGGATCAAGTCCCACGTTTTTAGAGACGAAGTACACTGCAAGGCGTGTGTCGTTGAGATCCGATCCGGGATCACAATTTGCCAAGAAAGGCTCTCCTTTAAGATTAACCCATGGATCATACCCAAGATTCAACGACCATGTTTCAGTATCGAGAGTTGTATTGTAGGGGTTAGTTGTATGGTTCACATTCTTCAGGAAGATAAACTTCCCCAATTCGCATTTAAGGTCCGCGGAAAAGCCGTCTACTTCACCATTCAATCGGGCATGGGGTGGTATCGCGGAGGGAGTAGTTGCGTTGAAAAACTGGGTGAAGTAATCGCCAATCAAGCCTTGAGATCCTGGCAAGATATCCGTGCCGTAGCCGTATCATACCGCCCATGATGGACGAGGGTCTGGGCGAGATGGGTCAAAGCCAGAGCCATCAAAATTGTTCGAGGCCGTGAGTTGACTTGGTACACCCTAATATACCGATTTGAGTCAGCAAACCTGACGAGACGACGACCAGAAGTTGAAAAACCACGGTCCCAATTGTTGAGATGACCAAGAAATGACGGTTTTGCAGGCGCTGAGAAAAGCTTTTGGAAGAATCGGATTGACATAATCCAAAAGTAAGCTCTTCTTCGCGCCTCTCCATCCAGGGAACTAATAGCCTGACTGAAAAGCCGATCTGTCGCCAGAAAAGGGACAGAAGCATAAAGGTTAATTTCGCTTGTCAGCGGTTGCTCTCACCTCCTGGCGCTCCACAGAGGTTGTCTAGATTAGGTACTTACCTGCTGTCGGAGCATACGTCCAGAGAAGATGCAGGCTGGGCCAGCCACCGACTCGCACCAAACCATCGTTTCTTACGGTATAGGAGTGAATCACTCGTAAAAAGCCACTGGAGCAACTAGTAGAGCAGTAAATCCAGCTAGAATTGGACGCCGAAGGAAGAGCGGACTCCATCCTCCAAGATGTTTCGCTCCTCCATGGTCGAGGCTGGCTTCGCCGATAAGATGGAACTTTATTTCACCTTTCCCACCTCAACGATGTTTGACTTCACCTTTCGGGGATGGAAACCGCGGACTCAAGAACTTTGCGCATGGATTCTCCAGCACATGGTTCAAGTTCGCCGTTGGAATCCGGCACATTAATACGGATAATCGTTTCCTTTTCTCCATCGCGATGTGCCTGGACGTGAGGTTGTAAATTAAGATCCAAAGAAAAGACCCCAATGAGATGAGAGGCAAATCCAAGGCCAACGCAGGGGATGTTCAGGCATTTGGTTGCCCTAAGATCTACTCAAAACGCATCCTTCAATGCGCCAAGTTGTAGGTCTATTTATACTCCAACGCTAGCCAGGATGAGCTAGCAAGGAGTTTATCTTTTACGTGAAACTCTACTAAAGCCTAGAAGTCAGCATTATTTTTACGTCAGTATTATCTGTCTCTTCCAAACCTGCTCCTTATAAGTATGCGTTGGATTCCCCGGATGAAAGGGGAGCTCTTCTGACAAGGAATGTGGTCACCACTGCCTTTGAGTCTGAACGAGTGCGGACATATTTGCGCGTGCCCCAAATCACTGCGCTCATCGTAAGGGTCGCGATCGAGACCTTACTGCGTATCTAAACTATTTCTCAGTGGGAGCCTGCATTGCTCCGATTGGCCGGCAACCATGAATATGAACAGTCCCTTGCGGCGCCTCTGCGAATGGTTCTATCGCTCGCCTGAACCACCAGCACGCGTGCGAACGAAACCAATGGAAGTCATATGCGTAGGGTTTCCCCGTTCTGGAACCGAGTCCCTCCAGAATGCGCTGATGATGTTGGGCTATGACTACACGTATCATGTACGTACAAACTTTGCTACTCTTTTAAATTGTCGAAGCAACGGCTAAAAAAAAACATGCAAATCAGGGCTGGGACATCCTCTTCGAAGACCCCTTACGTGCCCAAGGATGGGTAAAATTGTGTCGCAAAAAGTGGTTCGGTTCTCCAGACGGGGACTGCGACATATCGGCCGCCGAATTCGATGAGCTCTTAGGTCATTCCGTCGCCGTGACGGATGCAGCGGCTTCCTGCTTTGCCGCGGAAATGATCGAAGCGTACCCGGACGCTAAGGTCATCCTCAACCTCAGGGACCTGGATAAATGGCACGCTAGTGCTGTCAATAATTTGTGCGGGGAGGTCAACGAAAACCGGCTTCTTTGGGTTTTGTCATGGTTTGACCGAGATCTGTTTTGGATGTGGAGTATTTACGAGCGGTATCTCTGGTATTTTCTTTTCCGATGCACGGACGGTACGCTTCGATCCGGTATGGGCACCAACGGGAAATGGATCTACAAAGAGCATTGTGCGATGGTTCGCGGTCTCGTTCCACCAGAGCGGTTGTTAACCTGGAGGGTAGAAGATGGATGGGAACCATTGTGCGAATTTCTGGGAAAGGAAGTTCCAAAAGAGGAGTTTCCGAAGACCAACAATGCCGCGGGGTATCAGGGGAGACTTGACGATATCATGAATAAGAATGGGAAACGTGCCATGATCAATTTGGGCATTACACTTGCGGTGGTAGTGGGTTTGGCAGCAGCAGGATGGCAGGCAATAAGGTAGCTTGGTGGGTGGTTCGGTTCTATAACTGTGGATGCTCCGACATTGGGCACCACTTATCAAAAGTTTGACGGCTTTCGCTGACAGTAATCTCGCCGTGGGATTACGGTAAGACAGTGTCTTTGCACCTAGTATTATCCCTTTCTTGCTCTTGACTCTCTAATCTGCTACACCTTGTTCAAAAGTTTTAAATCTTTAATAAGCAGTGTGCTGCTCACTGAAAACCTCTTTGCCTCTCTTATATTGATATTTCTTTCATTTTGAGTTCACCATCCGAACTTGTTCAAGTTTCAACAGATAGGATAGGAGAACGGGACTAAAAGAAAAATTGAACCAAGGGATATATGTATGTATATATATATATACTCACAAAAGTAAGCTGGTTGATTTAATCAATCTCGCGTCCACAGGCCGCTAGTTTTGCCCGTCTGACTTGTGGCAGACTCACTTCTTTTCCGGCTATGGTTAGGTACTCTCGGTGACACCAACATGTCCTTGGACACGGAGTTTGGATATTCTAGCGTAATATTTGGAGGTTTACTGGCCATTTATTAAGGGGAAGTCGCGGACGGTTAGGGGTCAACCAACTCCAATCATTCCTGAATTAGCAGGATAACGCCAGTCGTCCAGGATAATCATTTCAGGTCAATTATCGGGTTCTTGAGTCGAATAAAATACTTTCTGGGCTGAGAAGGTATTTATAAACTGACCTTGCACCTGCTTGTTAAAATTTATATCTTATTTTCAAGGTCAACATTGTCGAACCAGCTATTAGCCCGGACGCAAATCTTAGAAGGAGTAGTGGTATAGTTCGAAAAAAATCGCCAAAATGACATCTGCACCAGGTGTATTGGTTGGGGCTACCGGTCGTCGCTATCAGTTCAGGAAACTTTTTCAAGAGAGACCAGATGTGGGTCGGGTCTGGCTGGCAACGTTCGATGCACCACCCCTCTGCTTTTAGAATCATGAGCTAACGGGCTTCTAGATCTGGACCCGATAGATTTGTTCTGAAGGATGTACCTATGAACATTTTCTCGAACTTCAATAATAAGCTAAGGCCCAAAATCCCCGAGAGCCGTTATATACGGCTACCCACGGACACCATCCCGGGAGAACGTGTATTTGTATACAAGTTCTTGACCGATGACTTCCTTAGTCTCGTTAGGAAACAACTTCCGATGCGAGCCAGAAAGCAAATTCTCAAAGACAGTCTTCGAGGGATTGCTGATTTGCATGATCGAGAGATCGTTCATCTCGGTAGGACAACCCGCGCTACATCACGAAATTCAAAAGCTAATCATTATTTAGATATCAAGCCAGATAATATCATGGCGAACTGTGAGACTAGTGGTGACGAAACTCTCGTCGAGCAGGTTCAAGTCACTGACATTGAAAATGTGGCCTACCTCCCAAGGGGTAGGAATATCAAAGACATGTTGGCAGGAAATGAAAACTGGCGCAGTCCGGAAGCGCATTATATGGGAGAACTTAACAAGCCGACGGACATGTTCTCTTTTGGTGCTGTTGTAAGTAACAAAGAAAATTAATTGTTTGTATATGTGGGTTGATCTTTAACGTTGGTTCTGTTATAGTGCATCTACGCCATGCTCGGACGTGAAATATTTGCTGAAGACAAAGATTTCAAATTTCACGTTAGCCAAGGCGTAAACCCCGAATTTATCCGACTTCAACGTCAACTTTCATATTTCGGCGACCAGGACGGGGTAGATGGACTCCTGAAGCATATCTCAGACGATTACTTCCATTGCCAACTTGTACCGATGCTATGGTCGGAACGGTTTGATCCGCGTATCCCATATAAACCATTTTCGGAGTGGCCTGATTCTGGAAACGATGCATTTAAGGATCTCATTAGGGGGTTGATGAATATGGATCCTAAGAAGCGAATAACGGCGCGTCAGGCGTTGAAGCATCAATGGCTTATCGATGTTTGACTGTGAGTCTGAATATATTCCTTCACTGTTCGCCTTACGGGCCGGCCCCTTCCCGCGCCGTTTGCTCTTCTTTGCTAACCAGAATTCATTTTTGCAGATGATTAAAGAGCCATATCATTTATCTTCCTAGTTTCTAGCCGCGGAGGGTACCAAGGAGAGACTGGGTGGGACGATAATAGCTGGCTAACGGCAGGGGGAAGCTGTGCACCAATGTCGGTAGTGTTTATTGAGCTACTGCATTTCTAGTCCTGTTCATTCAGACTTGATAGCCCATGAGCTTATATGCACATGTTCATGTAAAATAGAACATAGTTTTAATCAACTCAACTCAAACAGATATCTCAGCATCATCTCGATATTTCTCATCATGTCAATGATATACAAAGAGGATGTAAGGGTAAGAAAAGAAGATAAAGTTATATAAAATAGTGTTATAAACGTAATGGTATATTCTTGAGTTCTTTCCAAACTATTAAATCAAATCAAAAGATGTTCAATATCAAGTCAATCCACACTCTCTTCAAAAGGAAAACCCCCTTTTCGTTCTCGCCTACGCTGCCAAAGTTAAGGAAATATTAAAAGGAAAAGGAAACGTAAACTCATGTCTAGTAAATAGGAAAAAGAGAAATGGAAACAGTAGATGGAAACATATGATAGGAGATAAGAAAATATGAAAAGAACAAGGAAACAAAGGAAAACAAAAGAGAGGAGAGAAAATGCATCGTGTCACATCACATATAACAGACAAAAAAAAAAGGAAATAAAAAAAGAAAGAGAAACAAGTCAAAAAACAAGAAACGAATAACTAAGTGAACATCCAGTTTCTCTTCGGCGATTTCTTCCTCACCAAGAACATCTTATCCCGATTCCGATCATTGACCTTAAGCTCCACACCAGTAGTCTGGTGGTTGGTGATTAGTTTTCGTTCCCGGATGCGGCGAGTGTGTTCAAAGAGTTCTTCTTGCACCTCTTCGGAGATATATTTCTTGATGATGATGTAGTTCCCGTCGAGCTGTTATTTATTCTGTTAGAATTCTGGGGAGGTAATGGGGATAGAGCGTAGGGCAGGAGAGTACTCACCTCATCCCAGTCCCACGGCAACCCGTGCGCGTCTAATGTTTCGGGGGCGAGGTGTTTGTAGTGGACCTGATGATCGGTACTGCGTTAGGAGAAAGAGAACTAAAATCAGAAGAGAGAAAAAAGGAAAAAAAAACATAGAAAAAGGAGGAAAAGCTCACCTTGATGAACCGTGATGGTGATTCACACCTTCCTTCCTCAATCAGAAGGGTATCGGGGGCTCTCCGCTTCAAGATGCTCTCGATATGACGGTCCGAGTATCCAGCAGCCCCAAACTCCCTCTTCACTCGCTCCTCGAAGATTCGATCTGCTTCAGCCTTCTCCCTCTCCTCCTTTAGTTGCTTTTCTGCCTGCTCGCGGGTATAATCCTCAATAGCCTGCTCCCTCAATTTCTTTTCCTGCTTCTTCCGCTCGGCTTCCTCCGCCTCTTTTTCGGCCTGCTCCATCATTATTTTCCTTTTAATCCGCTCCTCCCGTTCTTTCTCGGCTTCTTTCTTCTCAACCTCGTTAGCCCTCTCCAAGCGAAGCTTATTCTCGAATTCTTTCTTAGCCTGCTCTTCCTGCTCCATCTTCTTCAGTTTCTTGATCTGTTGTGCAGCTTCGATTTCGCGACGTTCAGCATCCTCGCGCTCCTGCTTTTCGAGCTGCTTTAACCTCTGCATCCGGTTTGCTTTCTCGATTTCCTTGCGGGTTTCTTCGTCCTCGCGGTGACGTCTCATATGCTCGAGCTGCATCTGCTGCTCTAGATCATATCGGTCTGCTTCCAGCTCCATCTTCCGGATCCTTTCGTTGTTCCGCATGAGCTCGAGCTGGCGACGTTTTTCCTCTTCCACTTCGAATCGCCTCAGTCGCTCAATTTGCATGTGCATGTCGGGGTCATGATGGAAAGGAGAATGGTCCCGGGACACATGGCTGTGGGCGCGGTGCCGGCGCGGACGAAGCAGTTGGCGGTCATATTCATCCCACTCCTCGTCTTCAAATTCATCGTCTATGAATCTTTGTCGGGCTGGCCTGGCCTGTGACCGGGCGCGTTGCGGGAGGTTGCGCATTTCCTGGACTTCGTTGTTGATATCGATAACGACTTTGGGATCACGGTCCCTTGTGTAATCTCTATCCCTTTGGGGTCGGGCTCCGGTAGAGCGGGAGCGGTGGATATCGTTGACGATGACTGGTTGGGGTGGTGGAGGTGGGGGAGCTAAGAACTCGGGGCTGCGACGTCGTGATCGGGCGCGACGCCTACTATGCTCGACGATGTGCACGGGCTGCACCATGTCAAAGGAGTCTGAATCAGAGTCAAAAGATGATCGACCCATTTTGCTAATATTTCCCCTTCTTTTCGGGGAGCCTCTATGGGGAAAATGGTTTATTTGCTGGTCTGGGTGAACCAAGGATGCCGGGCCAGGCGTTCCAAGGGAGGGGATGATAAGACTAAGATAGCGGGGGTATTGGGCGGTTCAACCCTAAACGGGAGACCAGTAGTTTGAGTTGGGTTCAGAAGAACCGCGAAAGGGCAGAAACGAGGGAATATGAGTAGTAAATGGTAGAGGGAGAAAAGAAAGAGGTGGAAATGGGAAGAAAGCAGTGGTATGTAGGAAGAAAGGAAGAAGGGGAAAGGGAAAAAGGGACAAGAGTTAGGGCTGATGTGGGAAGGAGGCTCGTATTTAAAAAAAAACCGTAAATAACGGTAAGTTTGGGGCTGGGTGGGTTGTCGGTGAGATAGAAAAGAGGATCTTCAGACAGGCAGTGTTTCTTCGTACTTACTCTTTTTTTTTCCTGCTTCCTGTCCCTTTTCTCTTTCTCTTTCAACCTGATATTATGTCTTTTCTTCTTGTGTCCTTTATCGGGTTGATTGTTCCGGAGGGTTTCAGAATGTTTGGAGAGGAACTATGGAGTATGTATTGAAAGAATGTTCTTGTGGGCGTGAAGCGTGATTGAGAGTGAGTTTGCGTGTGAGTGATTGATAATTCCTACACCAGGCATCGAGGAGGAGCACAAGATCTTTTAAAAAGGGTCAGCAGCTTTCATATAAGCCTCTTCTCCAACCCAGTGATATTCATGAATTGATCTGACTGCTGGTCACTGGCCCCCTGCTGGTCAGTGGCACAGCTCTACTATTGTCGCTCTCGATTCCCCAGCGTTTAAACATCAAACACCTATCCCTATCCTGCCGCCCTATTGTCGCTTCCTCTCCCTGCCTCTTGCAGGACTATTAAGTGGATTGTTGGGTATTCGTTGTCCCCGCTCATCCTTCCTTTTTGCCCCCCAGGTATCAGATAACCAGCATACAAGGAATTGCTTTTGCGAGAGCGGAGCGCCAACAGGTACAACGATAGGTTAGGGAGATACGAGCCCAACCACTTAACGCCGGCGGGCAACACCCAAGTCGAGTCGCCATTCTCCCTGGTTATTTTACCACAGTATTGGTGTTTTATTATTAATAGAAGTGTTTTATTTAGCATTAATTACCCCCGATTTAGAACGGAAGGGATTGGTATTTTCCCCTCCGAGGCGCCAGTGAGAGATCGAAGATGCGCCAAACAGGAGGCTCTTGAGCCCTTGTCAGCGCTTTGGGTTCCTGCAGGCAATGATAGAGCGCACTTTGGCCAACACCTCAAACAGATCCCTTTGCACCGGAGACACGCATACATACGCTGAAACATCAGTCGCTATTGAGGTGTTTCGTTTCAGGGCTTCCCCTGTTGATCGAGACAGAGTGAGAGGAAGGCTCGTCCTTTTTGTCGATTTACATGGCGCTTCCTCGAGCGTGTGAACAATGCGAAGGATTTTTTTTTAATCAGTTGTGTTCAAATGACTTGATTCTTGACTTCTCCCGCTTCGGCTGGCGAAGAAAGAGCGAGCGCCTGCATGACCACCACAAAACATCCCTGGTTATTCCGCACACCCAAGTCGACTCGTCCAACCAGATTGCTGCCCAAGGATACATCACGCCCCCTCCAAAAAGGAAAGGCCTGATGTTCAAGTCGATACGGCGTAAGCAATATAGGCAGAATACACAGGACTCGTAGGCTCATGTCATGTGAGTGCCGTGTATTCATGTACGTCCACGCAGCCCGTTCTCAGCCGCATTTTGGCCCAGACTGGTCAGACGGTGGAAACCAAAACGAGTGCCAGCTTGAACATATGTACAAATGAGTACCTACCAACGCGAACAACCTTAACGCCAGTTTTTCTCGCCTCGTGCTTGTCAGAAGCGAGTCCAACCAAGCCAGGCTCCCTCTCTTGCGGGACGTCGCCTTGCTACCTCTGCAACTTTTGCAGACCCTGAAACCGCAGGAGCAGCAGTCAAAAAAGCTAGCTATGCTATGCTATGCATCAAATAGAAAATGAACAAACAACACCACACCACGCTTCTAAATCCTTCCTTGATCCAGCCGGGAGTGCAGATTCGGAAAGAAAAAATATATGTAGGAAATAACAAAAAGGTCTGGCAGATTATTGGGGTGGTGATTATAGTGGTCGGTACACTCTGCTGCTTCCACCTTTCATTTCCTATCTCCTTCACACTCTCCTCATTACCCCAGTCGGACCACCACCTTTCCTCTCGTAGTGATATGCAAGTCTCCGTCGCTCGTGGCCCATCCCGAGTGGGAGCCTCAACCTGTAGCTGCCGGGAAATAAAACCAACAGGGGCTTCTGGGTCGTTACTACGGGTATCCTCAGGCCTTCCCACCAGATTTGAAGATCTGCTCAATATGATCTAGACTATTCTTATGCGTGGTTTCGAGGTATGTCAACTTCTTCTCGAGGTTGGTGATATCCGTTTTCAAAGTCCTGGACTCGTTGGTGAGCCGCTTATCCACGTTCGCAATGGGACTGGCGACAAACCTAAGGCGAGTAAAAAAAGTCAACATCAAGTTCTCCATACACCCTGTCCCCTTCACAAGTGGAGACAAGTTTAAAAAAAGAATACCCCAAATTTGTTTCATAAGAACGTAGCATCCATACATTTTACCAACCCCCTCGTATACATTCGTCCCTGGGGGTAGCGATCCAATCTCACTCGAGGTGAGTTGAAGGAGCCGGGAATCCCTCTGTTTCGCCGTGATCTGAGCTTTCACGATATTGATCTGCTGCTGGGCGGTAACCGCTCGCGATTCGATCTCCTGAACCAACTATATGGAGGCCAACCAATGTTAGCGGGTCTGCTATTACCCCTAATTCTAAATGTATTTTTATCGTTGGCCAGGAACTCACCTTCTGGAGAGCTTCATTGGGGATGGACATGGTGTGTGGGTGGTTGGCGGGAGCTAGGATCGGCGCGGGCGCGTAAATATTCTCGGGAAGGGGTTCGTTTCAATAGTCGCTGGGTGAGTGGATGCTGTTTCAGGAGGGGCGGGAACAAAAATAGATTATTATTAGGATATTAGGATCGGATGTGATGTTTCGAGTGTGCGAGGTGCAATGGAATTGAGAGGTTGAGATGGATTGTTGCTGGTTGCTTGTTATTCTTGGTCTTCTTCGTTTTGATAAGTTCGTCACCGTTGAGATTGATAGATAGCGATTGTCGGAGCTTTCGGCGTTGCTTACCCCATTGGTGGAATTACTTAGGGTTTAGGGCTTCTTTTCGTGATCTTCACGTGATAACCTTTCGGCCCGAAGTGGAGCCGGACCAAGGGTCTCTGATTACTTCATCCTGGCAAAAAGTACGCGAGAGAGGAGCTTGAAGGCTCAGTCAGGTCTTTGCCGTGCTCTGCTTGCTGTTTCAGAGAGCTTTCTCGGCAATGGACGGATGACGGGTTCGTGGAGTATCCGTAAAGGAGTGAAAATAATGCAGAAAGAATAATGCAGGCGTTCACCGTCAATGAGGACAAGTCTTTCTTTAATAAACGCGCGAGATTCCGATTGTCTTACCTTTGGGATGATAAGGTGTATCCATATACGTCACCACAACAGCTGATTTGACTTTTTTTCACTTTTACCCTGGAAGGAATAAACACTTTCTTTGTTCTTTGTCTTCACTCTTTCTTTCTTTTTTGCTACCTTCAAGATTTCTTCACTCAACGGTTATATGATATAACGGCCTTTTCTTCGTTTTCCGTGCTTTTGTGCGAAGAGGTAGAGAAAAGGAGTTTTCGATAAGTGATTGATTGTTGGGTCTCGCAATCTATTCGTGAAGAGTGAGATAAGAGACTATCCGTCGCGGTCATGGCTATTTGGCCATATCCACCCGCCCAGGCGGGATACTGGACTCCAGTGACTTCGACCTTGAACTGGTGCGAGGAGGTTCGTTTCCGCTTTACTTATACTTCCCTTCGAAGCTGAAGAAGAGAGGCAATTCTAACAGAATGACGCGCGGGATCAACACTATAGGACTACTACGCTACTGTTTACTCCGCTGAAATCGTGAACACGGTTACCAATTTCCTCTTTCTATTGCTCGGGATCAAGGGAATCCGTAGCTGCCGCAATAATGGTCACGACCAGGTCTTTTTGGTTGGGTTCGTGGGGTATCTCCTCGTTGGGTTTGGGAGCTTCTTGTTCCACGCTACGCTTAAATGTATGCTGATCCCCGTTACCCTCTGGAAAGTTTAAATGCCGAGAAGAAGGAGAGCGGTGTTGATTCAATCGCGCCGAATCGGCTTTTCTAACGGGGAAATTATGTAGATCCGATGCAACTCGTCGATGAACTTTCGATGATCTACACGACCTGCCTGATGGCCTACGCGACATTCTCGTATGCAAAAGCTTACCTCACACGCATCTACCTCGCGTCTTCGCTAGCCGGCTTGGCAATTTTCATCACCCTGTACTACCATTACCTCCAGGACCCAGTCTTTCATCAGAATGCATTTGCGTTCTTGACTGTCGTGGTGGTGTTCAGGAGCATGTATACGATGGAGGTTACACTTCGTCCTTCGTGGCGGAAGTCGAGAGAGGAAGACCGCCTAGCTCGCCAGAAGAGTGGATTGCCTGTTCCGTCGAAGGAGGCGCAGGAGTATGAGAATATGAGGGATCTGAAGATTCTGGGGACAATGTGGTTCATGGTGGTCTTTGGGTTGAGTATGTTTTTGGGCGGGTTTGGAATTTGGAACTTGGATAATATGTTTTGTACCAAGATTCGCGCTTGGAGGAGAGAGATTGGGCTTCCTTGGGGTATATTTCTTGAGGGACATGGGTGGTGGTATGTTGTCCTCCCACTCTTTTTAAGGAAAGCGGCAGCTAATGTGGTGGGATCTAGGCATCTCATGACCGGGATCGGTGCTTACCTTTATATCGTCTGGGGAATATGGCTTCGCCATTGCCTTAACGGCCGCCAGAACGAATACCACCTCCACTGGCCTCATATGTATACCTTGCCGGATGTCGTCCGCACAACCGGCAGGCGTGCGAATGGGAGCTCTAAGGCGAATGGATCATCCAAAAAGGAGTTCTAAGCTTGCACGAAACCGAAAGAAAAGAAATTAACATTAGATATCATTTTATTCTTTGGGTCTTTTACTCTCATTTCCTTTATTACTACTACTAACGCAAGGCAAGGCCTATTTTTATAAAAAATGATGGAATGGATTTCCTTTTTTGCTTGACCGACTCATAGAATAGGGAAACTATCCTTCCTCCTGCATCGGCATATCCCTTCCCGTCGTACTCTGGGCCCGCCTTCTCTCTCATCCATGCATGAAACGAACCATGGATCGAAGTATATGTGAGAGGTAGAACGGAATAAAGCGAGGGTACCGTTACTGCGTATCTAAAGGGAATCCGTTAGATCTGGCTATGCTCAATCACAACCAAGGCTCAATTCCCTCTCCTGTGATGCTCTCTTTTACTCGTGTTTTTCCTTCTCGAGTCTCGATTATTCTAACGTACAATGAATCTCATTATTATCATCTTTCTGCCCTTTTAGACCGGCTAATCCATATACCCTTGGGAGGCTTTACATGCGTGCTGACCTTACGGGAAAGGGAAGGTAGGATCTCTCTCGCGGCCGCCGCTACGGGAGATTCTGAGCATGGAAGTTACGGCAAAGGGAAGGAAATGAGAGAAGAGAGTTCAATACCGTGGATCCGCCCGCCACCGTTCATACACCGCTACTCTATTTGTTGGTTGTGACCTTACGGGAAAGGAGGTAAGTGAGGGAACTCGGCCAGCCGTCGGCTGGATGAGAATTACGGTAAAAGGAGGGAACCAGTAGAATTGGCTATTAACTATAGGACCAGAAAAACACCTTAAACATGCGGGAAACGAGATCGGATCGGCGAATTGAGGGTAGGGTCGAACTAGATCGACCGATCGATTGGCATGCTGCCCGAGATGTATGGTAAAAGGAGGCGTCATGCGGGTATCCGTTCAATCTAACCCCCTGTTGGGCGAGGCATGCATGGAATCGGAGGGCCGGATCCAGTTCCGGAAGGTTCTCTTGCGTCGTCTTTTCTTGACCGTACAGAGTATTAGCGGTGAGTTTACGGGAAAAGGAAGCGCCCTGGTCTCCTAAGAATTCCGGAGGGGAAAGATGTGGAGAGGGAAGGGTATAAAGAGGTGGGAAAAACTCCGTTCTAACTCACCTTCAGTTCTCAACTCGCAGTCCCTTCACCCATTCTCTATCGGCTGATTCGGCTCCGTCGGTCGTTGCTGGCTAGTTTGATTGATTGTTCTCTGTCAAGGTGACCGTAACACTCGTTACGGTCTGCCCTTCGTCAACGTATACGTTAACCTCCTCGAGGACCTCCACGTCCCAACCCCCATCTTCTGGGAAAATCGACCGCCACAGATCTTCGGTTTCCTGGTCTGGTTCACCTACAACCCAGTCGACATGGTCCTGGTCCTGTTCATCTCCTTCCTCTTCACCTTCGTTCTGACTCGCTGAGCCAGTGATCGAGTCGGCAGTGATCTCAGTGTGAGAGTTGGGGTTGAGTGGGCGAGCAGGAGAGAGCAGAGGTCCCGATCCATGGTATACCTCACTGTTGGGAAGGAACTGAGTCAGGCGGGGAAGAATTCCGGATGCATCCGTTACTTGAATACCGCTACGACGGTTCGCCGAGGAGTTTTCGCGTGTTGGAGGTGGTGCGGGAGGCATGTCGAACTGTAGGTCCTCGTTTGCTTCAGTGTTCTCTTCATCCCATCCGTCACCACCGCTAGTGCTACCTAGGGTAGTGTTGGTGCTAATGACACCGTTGGAACGATCCTGGTGAGTTTCTTCCGCACGCTCGTTGAATCCTTCTTGTGCCATTTTGTGATTGGTGGTTTTGTAATCTATGCTTAATGTGTTAGCCTTTAAGCTTATCTCTTATATGCGGGTCCGGGGATTTGGCCTCTTGTGTTCCGGAATGTGATAGCTGACCTTAGAGATACGGGGTAGGAACTTAATGCGTCGCGCTTTATCGTTATTCGTCTATCCTAAGATGGATTTAAGAAGTAGTAACGTGGACTGATCGGGTTCTTGTCATGAAAAAACAGTATTGGACAAGGATGGAAATTTTTCGAAAGATGGCTTGCTGCAAAAAGAGAGAACGAAGAGGAGCTGAGTGTTGTAAAGAACACCTGAGCTCATGAAAGGGAAAGAGAAGGCAGAGAGAAATCTGAACGTGACGGTGACAACAGTCTAGACGCGTCTGGGGATCGCATATCCCTCTGGTTTGTTTACCTTTTTCTTCTCACTGTCCATCATGAATCCTCTTTACTAGTCCTTTTGTTCCTTTGCATGTTCTTTTCTTCAGGCCTGTCACTACTTTCGTGGATATTTTCTAATAAGTTCTATGACAGGAAATGTGGCATTGTCTTACTATTGCACTATATAATATTTATATATATGAGTAATATTCCCGGGATGGGAATTACTCTATCAACGGTCCAGGTCCCCATGATACTGCTGGAGACGGTTCATGGAACGCTTTTCATTGCTTGGAGTAATGCTCTTGTCCCCTAGCACCTAGGCCCCGTCAACCTCTTGAACAGCCCGAAACCCCTGGAGCACCTAGGGAACGCAGCAATTCCTCAGTGGCACGATTAGAAACACCAGGGACCGGTACCTACCTCGAGGTGGAATTAACCGTTACCTCTGATTTATGGTTGAGAACTGCGGATTTCCACGTTCACCGCCGGCGCACAACGAGTATACTTCTAGCAGGGCCCCTAGAAAAAGACATGTCCAGAGACATGACTTCTAACAATCCCTGGGAGGCAGTGTCGCAAAAAACCAGGGTGGAAATATCTCAGTCGGCAACATTTCCAATGCAGCTGGCCAGTCGAACCGAGGATCACCAAAAGGAGCGTAAGGTCGGAAGCCATGTGGAGAGTGGACTGCGACTTGTCAAATATATATATCTCTCTTTCTTTATATTAACGGGATCGAACTATGCAACCCTTCGAAACAACGGACCTACGGTGGATATCAACTATGGACCTTGCTGATATCGTTAATTTTGTCGTTGACGGGACACGCATTAAATATTTCCCCGCTGGCCAACAATGCCGCGCCGGAAATATTGACAAACAGAATGAAGCTACAGTACACTCGGCTGCGGTTGAATATTTTTGTCCAGGATAGACCTCGAAAAGAATAGGCTCTTCTACCAAATATCTTTGCAACCTGAACCTGTTGAATTCCGACGGACCAACAAAGGCTAGCCCGACCACAAACGTACGACGACGCGACTGGCTTCTATCTCCCCCTTCCGTTTGTTAAGAACTTATTAGGAGATTCCCTACTAAACCTGGAGGACTAGACGTACGAAGACTTTTTCCCTTTAATACAACACTTCCTGCGTTCTGGATTCTGGCCAAATCGACAAGCTACTCAACTCACTTATGGTGCTCTGGCTCACATTTCTTGAAATACGTTCTTAGAGGAATCGGCAAACTGGTCGATTAAGAGAGAGCGCAAACGGGAAATGTCACGTTCTCCCAAAAAAGTCTCGCCTCAAGCGTTCAAGGGGATTATCCATGAGTTCCGCCTGGGTTAGCGATAGCCACCTATGGAAGCAACAGTCCATGTGCTGCGGTGGCATGAACTCCGAGCTAGAGTATGGGATTTCCCTTGTTTTCTATGTCAGTCCCAACTTTGAGATACGCAAAACCCATCCTGCGTAACAACGACCACGGGGTCGACAACTTGAGCTCCCTATTGCCTCTCTAGATGCTACGCGAACTCTTCGGGCAACGATCCCCCGGAAAGTTATATGGCCTCACGGCTGAGCATGCTTGAATCGACATATTTGTGGTCTCGATATAGAACGACAACAGGGCCGAAAAAGGAATAGCTTACCGAGTATTAGCCAGTTGTTGAGTGGAATCAGAGTTTGGCGCGGTTGGGTATCTAGCTATTTCCACCTAACTACACACATGGTGCTTGGAATAATGCTCTTCAATAACGAAAAAATCGATATTATTCCACAGGGCAGACTTCCGTGCAGCTGAGATGGATTAGGATTCCCCATAATCGGCTTCTCTTCGGGATTCGCGCAGAGGACGATTGGGCGTTTGTGCGACCCGCCGGTATGCACAACCATCAACCTACTAGTCAATCTGTCAATACCGGGCTTCAGAGAAAGATATCTCGATTTGAGGGATGGGTGACAATACAGAAGCGCCTCACAATTCAGCCGTCTCAGAGATGATAGTGACCGGCGGGTTATATACTGTTGAAAAGCCAATATCAAGGTAGGCTTTCTATCGTTATTGGCTTATCCACGGACAAGAACAAGAACATCAGCAGCACCATCACCTCGTGAATATAAATTTCCCGGTATCAAAAAATATTTCGGCTGCGCCTGTCTGCAACAAGGCCTTCTTTTCAGCCCTCCATCTTCGGCGTCTAATTGTTTTGTTTCGGAACGATGGGATATCGGTAAATTACGATTTTTGTGGGGCTTTTTAGAGCGCTTCATGGAGGCGGTCAAAATTCCATGTTGACGATACTTCTATCGTCATCGGGTTTTTTACTTGACAGGATAAGCGAACTTTCCCGTATTCTCCTTTGGCTATGGCTACTTCTCTTGGCTTTGTGCACATTTCCTCCACTCAAAGCGCAGACACCGAAAGTATCCCGAATAAAAATGGTCCTTTCACTGGCATGTGCTCCAGGCGGAAAACATCACCAGATATCGAGCAAAGACCAATAGTTGTGTCGCGACTTAGCCTGTATTGCCTCCTGTCGTTCTTGGATACGTTTCTTTGATCTCCATAGATGCTACCCGAGCTAGAAGCATCGGTCCCAAACCGCGGGCATTTCTAGCGATATGACAAACCACTACAACCTAGGAGACCTTGGCGACGAACGGCCGGGACATATCACCACACGGCTCGCCCCGGAGTCGCTCGAGTTAGGCGATTTCGGACTACCGTTGAACCCGAGGGGGAAATTGATCCACCCTATGCGATGGAATTTTTATGGGATGATCGACAACAGCGAGGTCGGGCTGGAGAACTAAATGCTCATCACCAAGGCTATTTTCAGTTCCAGTCTTCGTTGACATGACATTGACAAGATATTTCGAGATATATAATGGGAAGATATGAACCAACCTTAAAATCGAAAATCAATATACCCTCATAGCTACTATCGTCAGCCCTTCAGATATTATGGACGACATGTTTCGCGGCATTCGGAAGACGTCAAGCATTTATTCAATGTGCCCGATTTTTAGCCTAGTCCTTGGAAATCTTACAGAGTAAGTCTGATTCTATCACGATGTCCCGTTTCCATATCAGTCATATACAGAGTGTGCAAAGCGGCATCAATACTAAAAATTGTTCTAGGGACCTAATCGTCGACCCAACATCCCTTTTATAAAGTCAACCTTTTGAGAGGCTAGGAACGAACTGAACAACGACGAGCTAGATGCCCAAGATTTTGTGGGAGGAACTAATTTGGATTAGGTTTCAGGAATACATGAACACCGGGGAAATACTTGCGAGATAGTGATAGACACGCTAAGAAAGGGGTGCCAATGATGACTCTAAAGCGGGAGATTCGGCGACACGAGACTGCCCATGGGGGAAGCATTTATGCAGACAGCATTTCTTGCTTTCACAAAATCGATCTCTCTGAGGCCATAAGGAATAGAAACAAGATGGTTGATGGACCGACTCCCATTTCGGATATCGAACGAAAAGGAGGCGAAACGAAAACGGCGCCATGAATAAATCCGAGGAGATGTGTGTGTGTATGAGGCATGCAATTTTTGCGGAAATTCAAAGCTCACTCTACACAACGGAGCCTCGCATTCCTAAAGGAAAAGGTACCACACAAGGCACATGCTCTTTTTATTTCAAGGCCGCTTGGTCAAGTCGTTTTCTACATTGCAACAGATGGGCCGGTAATACTTCAGGGTCGTTCGTGAGCTCGTTTCTTACCCAGATCGAGATCCAAAACCGCAATTAATCAAACGACGGAATTCATCGCATCAATACGAGGCACGGTTATCGTTGTGCTAAACCATCGATCTCTCCGATATCCCTGAGACGGTAAGACTAGCAAAGAAATGAGGGACTAGACATATCCCACTCGCCGAAGCTTGCCGAACTCTTTTCATTATATGGCCTTGGAGGTCATGGCCTATTGCTATACCGGAAACGACCCGACGACACTTCCCATATTGCCTTATCCGACGTACCAAAACATCGTCTCCCTGGGGTATGGGGTGACGTGGTAATATGGAAACTCGAATCCGTAGAATATTTTATTCTACAAGAGGCACTTTAACCAGGACGATGCCTATACCCACGCTTTTTTCTCGGTCAATTATTATACATATGACGGAATGATGATGATTCTTACGCGACGCAACGACTCCTGACAGGGAAGAAGCAGCACCATTAAGCCTCAGGCTGTTATTCATATGTTCGCGGTTTTCACCACCTCGTCGAAAAAGACGCATTTTGGGGAGGAGCATTCGAAGGAGAAGCAGCGAAGCGACTATCGGTACAAATCCATTTCCTCTCATCCAGCGCTAAGTTTTGTCAGTCGCAATCACCGCCCCCACTGCTATCAAAGCCACCTCGTCCACAATGGGCTTGATTCACGCACGGGAGAAGAGACACTCGCTTTATATCTCATATATCGATTTCGAAGCCATTTCGATCTCACGAAATTTTAAGACCAAAACCGAAGACCGGTACGTTAACAACCCTGTATTTCTATAATAAAGAGTCAATTGCTAATTGCTCCTTCTCTTGTTTTCCCTTTTGCTGTCCAGGTCAAAATTATGATCGGGCAACTCGCACGATGTATTATCCAGTCAACTAACTATATGTGACATAATTGTTGATAGCTGCGTGAGAGAAACGTATTTCTTCTACGCAACAACACACCGCAAACCCCATGTCCCAGGCCGAATACATGCTGCTACTAAGGAAATCCTATATATCGATCTTATAAGACGGAAGCTACCACATCGTTCAAAAACACCATTTAAAGCACTCGTTGGTGGTCAGCTGGCCGGTTCTTTCCTCGGGGATTTTGGAATCGAACTTTTTACTTTACCAGGCGCTGAGGGATTATACCAGCATGACAGTTCCCAGCCTCACTCCATGCAGCCGCACAAGGGAAATCTTGCGAATGGTTCAAACTCGGGTTGAGGGAATTCCTCGTGAGCTGATTCCTGAACGTGTTGGCATCAATCACTATGAGAATTCCTTAAACTGGGCCTCTCGATGCTGTTGTCGTGAAGCAAAAATCAACGAACGAAAAGTGCGAGTGTGATTTCGAACCCTTACTCGAGTAGGTTCTGGGGACACAAGGCTGATATTAGTCTGCGATAGTCAGATTAGGCTCTTGGGGCTTGGTGTGAACGATGAGGATTTCTGAGGATTTATAAATGTTGGATGACGGGCCCCTTACATTCGATTTGATATGACACCTGTGGGATCGATGGACCTTAACCTTGTCGAAACTGCTGGAGTCCCTGTGTACACACTTTTATGAAATGTTCAGAATCCTGTATGCTTTCATACACACCAGAAGCGATCCGACAGATGGCTTTCCTTCAGCTTCTCATTAGCTTCACTCTTGACGATGATATCATCTGGCGCCTTGTTCATGACATAAAAGGCAACTTGAGCCAAGATTGCGATTTGAGACAATGTTGTCCTCGGAACACACGATTCTTGCGAAGCTCAATACCAAGAGAATGTAGAGGCATTCAAATTTCGAGTACGGCAGCCGCAACGCTACACCTATTTCATTTTCCACATACCTAGGTATCTAGTTGATCTAGGGGATACTAACTATGTAACCAACGACCGACGTTTGCTACTACATCTTTTTGTCCGTGGTCGACATTAGCGGGACCGGTGTTTCTCCTCCCCGACAATAAAGATAATCGGCTCGAGTTCGCCCATTCTCAAAGCAGAACATTATTCTAAGAGCCTCCCTTACTACTTTCACATGGGAAGATATCCTCAAATATATCTCGATCACCTATCAGATGCATTGAGAATAGATTACGGAGAAACAGACTTATGTTTCTCTGAAGTGTTTTTTGCTGGAAAAAAAGATGAAAGACAGACCTGTCAGAGAGCAAATCTCGACGAAGACCAGACGGACCTGATAAATCCCATCGACTTATGGCCCACCCTTACTATTATTCTGAGATAATTAGGATGCACAGCATTCTAAGTTTCTAGGGGATTCGCCTACCCGAAACCCCTATGCCTCAGTCGTTGCAGGAACCTGTCTACTCTTTTTAGCTTCATGTGGAAATTCCTTGGTTTTAACCATTTGCTGTATCAAACCAAACACGAAGCACCCCCGAAACAGGCCTTACGGACAGACCGTTTAATCACTTGGATCCACCTCTCGGGGAACCAACACCCTGGACGCGAGCCCGTCGTTCATAGAAGGCCCACTAAGGAACGTGAGGCGAGAGTGACTTGGAACATTCAACGTTGGCTTTTGATATGTCATATGGGAACCAACATTGTTGAAAGGACATGGTAACTTCACTTTTGCGTTGGAACTGGCTGCCTTGAATCTTACCAACGACAGCCTTTACGCAATCATCTGATCCGCAGTACGTGGTTCTATCCTGTGGTTACGACGAAGTGAATGGCGTGGCCCATAAGCCCATGGTTATCACAAGATATCCTCCTGAGAACGTCCTTTCCTCCTTTACGCCGCGGACATTTTGCTCTTCTTTTCCATCTGCACTGAAGATGTGGTTGAGGCGAACGGGCAGGATCCTTTAACAGGCCCGCCCCTTCTAGCCAACAGTCCAGCGTTCCCGGGTTCGATACTCCGATTACGGACGACAAGGTGACTATAGGCTAGTCGACGCAAGAATGTGTCGATTTGCACGTCCTATCCAGGTGGGATCACAAAATAGGTTAGTAACAAGGCATCGATTCTCTATCTCTAACGATGGGAGAGTTTATTTCATCGAAAACGATGATATATTACGCGGGCTCTTACTTCGAAGCGTATTCCTCTCTCTTGCCGATTCGATTTTTAAAATCCTTCAATGTCGAAGTCCAAATCAAAACAGGATGCCGAGATACGAAATAGTTGACCGCCGGCGGGAGAAATAACACGACGTGTTATTAATGGGTGATAGGAAAAGAAGAAAAATTCAACAACGTCAAGGTGGGGGATGAAGAGATGAAGTATAGCGATTCATACTCCCGCCGATTTTTCCCATGTGTCTAGGAGTGGCGCGACCAAAACGCATATCCACACGTATGAGTCTGTGGTACTACATGAAAAAGCTTGAAAGGGTCAGGATAAGTAGGCTACCGCAGAAGGGGCCTTTTCCCGGCTTCTCGCGCGTTGGAGACGTAAAATCAATAACTGGGTTCCAACGAGTCGCTGCAGGAATTACCTTGGAAAGTCCACGGCTGCCGATAAATGATGATCGGATCTTAAGGTCTTATCTGCTCTCTTGAACATTTCTAAACCGATACTTTCGGAAACGATGTCTCTAGCTAAAACCCGAGACTGGATCTGTTTCACGACCAATACGAAACCAGAGGAGTGGGTAGAATGGGAAAACGTGGCCCTCACCCAGATTTCCAACGAACTTAGGACCCTGAAAGTACCCTTGATGACTTCTGCGTGGGCAGATGATCATACATAAAAGCGGCTAATGAAACCCTACACAACTTTATATACCGGACTTTGGCATACCTGCGTTATTTACTAGAATCCCCAACACTACAGCGGTTCTTACCATCACGTTACCCAACGGCGCAGGTTTTCCCGGTTCCCTGATAACTTGTTTCCGGCATTTTTGCACCAGCCATTCAATATGTTCCTGGGAACCCCAGACGCAGGCGAGTCCCTCCATACATAGACCTGCGTGTTGAATGACTAACCTTCAAATAGCCAATTGATTTGGGGGTAAGCAAACACGGCGTCTCTCCCAAAGTTTGTGAACTATACGACATTCCATCTCCTACGCTGGAGAATCTTGAAGGGTTTACTTCCGATACACTGCAAAGGTTATTAGGCCAGAACCAGTCTCGGTCTAATTCTATCCGAGAAGATCAACAACTACTGAAAAGTTGCGCCGTCGATCGAAGGTTCAATTACACCTGCCATCTTATTTCAATTGAAGAAACCATTTCCATAAAGATAGTTACGATAGGACTCGCCCAAGTGGAATATTACACGGAACACAGAGAAATATGGACCTAAGTTATGACCCCGGTTAATGGTGCCGGCGCATACGGGTGGTAGCAGCTGTGGTGACCCTACTTCTACAGTGAAAAATTCTCGAATCTCCTTGACGTGACCATATAAGAAGCCGACCGACCTTATACACGTATGAACAAACCCACTATTATACATATCACTCACGGAATATCCGAATTCGAATGGTGTCACTTGGGCGGTCAAATTGGTCGTTAAAACGTGCCATAGAACGGGGCTTTTCAACTTGCAATATATCTTCGAACTCACAGGACAATGGCCTAACTCCAAATATGCGACAGGAATGTTAATTACTGGTGAAGGAGATGATATAAGGCTGCTTAATGACAGACGTCAAGATTTGCGAAGTTACAGATATTTCCTTGACTGGGTTTCGAAGTCTGAGACATGTCGACGCAATTTACAAAACCAATCGCTCGGAAATTTAGAGACTTATTGCTGCAGTTCGCCTAGATCTAAAGATGGATCAAGTATCCTATAGGTGATAGCCCATTAGATCCATTCTCGGTGGGTGCCGCATTCGACGAATTATACTAATGACAACGAGATTTTGGTTCCCGTTCGTTTGCTCAACATATTTCAAACTCGAAAAAATATTATATATATTATAATAATCGAATAGGACTTAAAAGTGGAAAGGAAACAAGAGAGGGCTCATCAACAATGGAGATGACCTCCGTTCTATCCATCATTGTTTATTGACCCCGTCCTGCCCTGCATAGTCGGTTTATCGTTTCTTCTCGTTTCTTCACCAGAGGATTAGACGTGATCAATCTTTTCTTTTGAGAGCATTTCTCCGTACTCGTCTTTCAATCGTTCCTCGACTTCCACGCGCTTGTCTGCTACAAGCATCTGCCTATTTTGCCACTTATTCGTTCGAAAATATATAAACGAACCTCGCTAAATCCGATTCTTTCCATTAAGCACAAGCAACATATATACGAATGCGAATGTTCTGCATTTCCCTGGGGGACCGAACCGAAGCGATTGAATGCTTTCGTCATCACAGAAAATCCTACAGCGGAAAAGTACAGCAACGTTCCATTTGTATTTTATCGTTCTCATCCTCCTTTTCTTGGAACGACAATGCTCTTTTCGTCGCCGTACATGGTTCTGCTCGCCATAAACCATCGGTGGTGGTGAGGATTTATCACTAGCAGTATATCTACTGCAGCAGCCGTCTCGTCTTTGCTACTACTTTTGCGGTTGCGAAACGATACCTTACCGCTCCCCATGCCAAAATTTCATATAATTATATATACGTATATCCCACGAAACACCGCAAACACCGCCAACAATCGCGCATGCAACAGGTCCCCGCTGAATTCCATACCATTAAACCCGCATACTATGACAATAGGGAACATCTCGGTGGAACCCTGCGACCGGTTAGAAGCGGCCACCAGAATTTTGGGACAGGGGAAATTCTCTACTCGAACCACAAAGACTCGGGGAAAGCCTGAAGACTATATTACCAAGGGAGATAGCGATGGCCTCCGCAACTCATCTTGAATGCTTTCTTCTTTTTTTTTTTTCGCGCATCGTGCTGGGCGAACAAGCGCATAGTCCCTCTAGGTATAGGTATCTGCTGCCTCGAAGGACTGGCTAGCTGTCGCAATTAGCGTCGTCTCCTATACCATGGAGCCACAAGATTAGGATACTGTAACACACTGCTGAAGTTACCTACCCACCATCTGCTAGCATTCACACCGCGAGTATTTAGGCATGCGGATTCTTGGATGCGGGTTGCTTTACCAACCACTTATTAGTGCGTTACGAACCGGTTCAGTCGGTATCTCATCTTCAGATGTTTCTAAGCACATCGAGAGGGCCCCCCCGAATTACCTTTTCTCTAGGACTTTCATGGGGAGGAAGAAATGGGGAACAATTGAGATACGGGAACGACTCGAAGAAATGAAATCGAGACAAGAGGGCTTTTCACTAATGGCGAAGGGGATGATCAAGTTCCGACTCTGAGAGATAGTCCACTGCGTTCTACGTGATATATATTATACTATATACACCCATGCAAGTTGGATCCACCGACTTGGCCCGGCCTCGCTTCTCATATGAAGGTAACACTGCCCAAATCCGCCGAGCGAGGTCTGGACTCATTGAACGTCAGACGGGTTATCCGCCAGCCTCCCCATTTAGTGGAGAATCCATCATAAAAGAGAGGGGGTTTGAATACAGTGTCCGACATGTACGATAGTTTTATAACTTTTTGCGTTGTTACCAAGTTCTTCGGCCGGCAAAAGATAAAAACAATCCTCCGAATGATCACTTCAAGAAGCCTCTTCCCCCAAAAAAAGTTGACGCGTCGTCGGCCTCCTCTGGAGTAGGAAAAAGGCCTATTATGGTGGAAGTTTCTGTGAAAGAGGCCGCGCGGGGATGCCGCAGCGGAAACCCGTGACGAGTACCAGGACGAGAATATGCGGTCTGACCCGCTTTCAAGAACGGGAGAAAGATATATGCTGAAGATTTGTGATTTGGCTTGACACATCGTTCTATGGACTGATGTGACGGGAAAGGCCAACGGTTCGCTTCTAGCGGAGACGCACGAGAGAATAGAAGGATATATGTAGTGCAGATCTCCAGTTAGGAACGAAGGTATATGGCGAACATTACCCTGAATCTCGCTGTATGGTCGTTGCCCTTATCGAACCTTGCGAGAGTGCTCTTGGTCGAACCTCCGGTGGCTTTTCCCGGAAATATTTGCCCAGCGCTGTGAAGAACCTCCTTACTATTTGAGGGTCATGTCGCTTGAGCTACATGCGATACTCCACTCTAGAAAGGGAAATATGGATTCAAAAGAAGGCGTAGCCAATTGGTATAAACCATTGATCGAGCGAGTGCTAGAGAATATGGGTTCACCGATTATCTGGCCAGAGACCTAATGATATGTATGGCCAGCAGTATGTCTAACTCAATATGTAAATGCTATCATGCCCCTAGCCTATGTGTATTCTCTTTAAGATCGTCAAAACAAAACATATGGGGGAAAATATATACAGAAAGCCCAAAAATTTCTTTCCCAGGACATATAGTATCTCTTTATAGCAGAAATACCTTTTTTCAAAGCTTCGATTTAGAGGGTGGTGGCCTCTTCCCGCCTAAAGGAGGACCGATATGCTTTTTCCACTCCTCATCAATGGTCACCTTCTCAATCTTAGACTTCTTGCTCCAGTCTGCGTTAAAGGCAGCCTCTTGTTCTCTCCACCGCCGCATCTCCGACCCCACCCAATCAGCCGCGATATCAGCACTTTTGGCCACCATGTCAAATGGAAACAAATGTCCTCCCTTCTCGAAACACACGGATCGAACTCGATCTTCCGCCACTCCTCCACTACCCCCGTACCCCGTCCCTGTGAACTCCATCTTATCCTTTTGGAGAGGGGGTGTTGAGAGTTCCGATTTACCTCCGAAGAGGTACATCACGCTTGGACGGAGGTGCGGGAGGCGGTAAAATGTCATGGGTGGTTCGGGGCGGTAGAAGGGATATCCGCCCGTTACTGTGGGGTCAAGATCGGGGTGAGTTATGCGATTTACAGGCAGGCCTTCCTTGGGGTCGTTGTAGTTAGGACGTGAAAAAGTGAAAACTTCTTGGTGTAAAGGGGTTGTAAGCGTGACAGGGGGGGTCTCAGCCGGAGTAGGGTTTTCGAGTGGATGGATGGCAGTCGGAAGGTCACGTAGTCCGTATTTAACAAAACGATCTAGAACACGGGGATCCCATGCCTGGTAGAATTTACTCCTTTTGAAACCTAGCGCGGCATCCTCTCGAGATGGCCAAATATCTCGACGGTATGTTGAGAGTTTGGCGGTCAATGGGACATTCTGGAAAACTGCTCCTGGGCGCTGTTCAGCTTGACGCTCGAAGTGCCTCTGAATCACCGGGTCCATCAAAACAAGGGAGGAAAGAAGTCGAGGATGCATAAGTGCGAGGTTGACCCTTGGTAGTTATTAGTATTGACTCATTCGAGTGGCTCTGGAGTTGTACGAACAGGTGGTTACCGCCCATACTATGCCCGATGCCTACTATCGGGCGGGGCATCTCGGCGCGCTTCTGGTTGATAAGAAACAGGAGGTCTCTGGGGTGATCAAACCAACCCGCTGCTGAGAATGAGCATCACGCAAATATAGAGATAGGTACCTATTTCACACGTACGGTCATTGCCCAACCGGTCCTCGTTCAACACATAGCTTTGTCCTTGCGATGCAATGTCAGCAATCCAGATGGATCGAATCCGAAAGCCATGTTTCTTCGAGCGAGCATGGATTTCCTCCCATAAAGGTTCGTAGAGTTCCTAAGTTCGGAATATGTTAGCAATTGACACCAGTCTCCAGAGGGATCCTACGGACCTTAGAAAACCCGTTGGCATGGGTACCGATCACAGTGATATCTCCGGGCTGCGGGTTCGGATTGTCGAGTGGAATATATTGCTTTACAGCGAGGAAGAGCGTATCCTCTTGGTCCGTTGAGGTGGCCCGGGGGTACTCTCTGATGTATTGGCACGGAACCTCATGTTCAACGACCCTAAAGATCTCTGAAGACATTGCGACAAATATAATGGCAGAGATGGTTCTTGCAATTCGGCTCTGTAGTTCCCCAGTTCAGTCGTATGCGAGGCCTTGACGCTTCTCATAATCGCCTTGCGTCGGCTGTCGATCACAGCCGAGGCTCGGATGGTTCTCATAAGGCTGAGGTGACCTGACTAAGCTCAACTTTATCATCTTGTGAATCGTGGAAAGCATTATCTGATCTTCATGTCCACTCAACCGGCGGTTTCTCCTTCACAGAAGGGAGTAAGGATAGGAGAATGTATGGACATCCTTCTAAAAGGCTTCTAGCGGCTGCTGCCTCTTTTGATGCTGGCATGACTGATCGGCGACTTGTAACACGTGATCTGGCGTTTTGATCACGTGATGTGAGCACGCGTCTAGATTTCATAATCAAAGATCTCGTGTTTATCGGAAGTTGCTGTTATCGAAACGCGTTTCGCCTTCATCGATCTCTTGATCTTTGGTTCAATCTTCAACCATCGGTTGCCATAAACTCCAGAACGCCACAGGCTCCTCAATTGGCGCTCACTCTCTTTCAAAAACCTATAACCATGGCGGAGAACCAGTCTATAGACGAGAAATTCCAACTATTAGCGCAATGCCGACTGTGCATCGTCGTCCACCCGGACCATTTAGACGACGATGAAGCCACTAAGGTGAGTATCTATAGATGCGTTTTCATCTAGAAAAGGAGCTTAACTGACAAACGCTTCAGCTATCATCTATGGTTGAAGAACAGGGTGGAGACGTGACAATCCACCATCCTCCCGAATCGCATCTTCCGGTCAAAGAATTCACCCATTTCGTTTCGTCGACGATCGACTTCCCTAGCCATGATGCTGCCCGTGATGCGCTCATTCCTGTTGTCAAACCGCAATGGGTCTACACGTCAGTTTTAAAGAGAAAACTTCTCAACCCGAGGCACTACAACCCCGACCCTAAGCTTTTCATGAACGAAGTTGTTCTCAGTTGCGCCGACATTCCAGAAGGCGATAAGGAGGCGATTATTGGCGGCGTGGTTGCGATGGGCGGATTATACAATTCGAAGCTCGCGAGTACGGTCACACACGTTGTCGCGTTGACCACGGACTCGGATAAATGCAAACTCATCCGGCAAAGGAATCTGAATGTAAAAATGGTGCTTCCTCATTGGTATTACTCCCGTTCCCTGTTACAGATAACGCAGACCAGCTAACTATTTTTTTTTTCTAGGTTCGATGACTGTTTAAAGCTGGGGAAACGAATTGACGAACGTCCTTACACACTCCCGGATCCAGAGATTCTACGGGCGAAGGCAGACATGCCGGTGAAAACTGCGGAGAATAAAGATATAATCGGCGCTTCGACACCTGAACCGCAAAAGCTACCCAACCCCACCACGCCAAGTCATGGCAGACGCCAGTTGAACGTTTTTAAACAGAAGAAAGTGATGTTATCAGCAGATCTAAAAATTGGAAGCCATCTGAGTAAATCCATCGAAGACTTGATTAGGCAGGGTGAGGGTTCTTTGGTGGCCGATGTCAAGAAGGCCGACATGTTTATCTGCCGTTTCCGCGAGGGTCACGATTATCAATTGGCATCTAGGTTAGGGAAGGATGTTGGAAATCTTTCCTGGCTATACCACCTTATCACCCACAATACTTGGACATCACCTCTCCGACGCCTCCTCCACTACCCAGTTGCCCGTGGTGGCATTCCAGGATTTCAAGGGTTCAAAATCAGTTTATCAAATTATGCCGGAGAAGCGCGGTTGTACATGGAACACCTGATAGCAGCATCCGGCGCTGAATGCACCAAGACACTGAGACAAAATAATACTCACCTTATCACAGCTCATGGTAACAGCGAAAAGTGCACTGCTGCAAAGGAATGGAACCTCCATGTTGTAAATCATCTCTGGCTAGAGGACAGTTATGCCAAATGGGAGATCCAAGCTATATCGAATCCACGCTATTCTCACTTCCCACAAAGAACGAACCTAGGCGAAGTTGTGGGACAGACACCAGTCGACAAAGCTGCGCTCGAAAAGAACTTTTTCCCCAGCACCGTGGAGGGTCCTTCGTCTCCTTCAAAGGCCATGAAGGAGAAAGACAGCAATTCATTGGTTGTCCAAAATGTCACCTCTAAATCGATCAAACCTCCGCCCAAGCCGGCCGTGACAAAAGTTACGAAGCGAAGAAAATCCACCTCTCCAGAGAGCGACGTCACGCCGAAACCTGCAAAAATCGCAAGTAAAAACGGCACCGAGAAGAAGCCCCAGACACCAGCGGTCTCACGGTTTACTGCAGAGGGGAAAGAAAACGCAACCCCCTCATCGACGAGTAGTCGGAAATCAAAAGATGCCGCAGCTGCTCGTTTACATGAAATTGCCCCAGATATTGCACTGTATGAGAAGGAGACGAAGAGAGTTGGAGGTGTGATATACGGCGGGAGAAGGAAAAGTGATCAGGACGCGGTTGTCCGGACTAAGAAGAGATCGGCTGAACCCGAGGGAGAGAGTGATGTCGAGGAAGGGGGTGAAGTGAAGCGGGTGAAGAAGACGCGGACTCCCGTTACGATGGAATTGCTTCTGTCGGGGTATAAGGAATGGGTTGAAAATCAGAAAAAGGAAACCTCGGATAAGGTGAGTTGTTTTATGTCCTTATTGGTGGTCCAAACTCATTCATTTCTAACAAATAATAGCGGCAACTGCGAGACCTAGGAATCTTAGTCGTGCAAGATCCAGCCAGGTGCACCCATTTAGCCGCTCCAAAAATCATCCGGACCCCTAAATTCGTCAATGCTCTCGCCTATGCGCCCCAAATTATCAACTCCAAATTCGTGACGGACTGCATTAAAAAGGACGAACTTCTAGATCCAGATGATTACCCCTTGGAAGATACGCAGGTCGAGAAGACACACCATTTCACCATCGCTCAGGCGCAGATCAATGCGAAGAAAAATAAGAACAAACTTCTCAACGGTAAACTGATATACTGCGTCGAAGGTATTCGCGGTGGTTTCGAAACGTTCAAGTCGATCATCGAGACGAATGGAGGACAGTGTCCTCTATTTCGGGGCCGGCTTGGCACGACGATTCCATCAGCGCGAGCGATGAGCGAAAGCAGTAGTGGCGAGAGTGGGGAACAGGATCATCCGGAAGAGGTGTATCTCATCAGCGGAGTGGAAAGGGTGCATTCCAAGCTCTGGCCTAAATTTAGGCAGATGGCGCTGGGTGCGAGGAGGGTTCCGAAGATTGTGAAGACGGACTGGTTACTGGATGTTGCTATGTCTCAGGAGTGGAGGTCGACGGGTGGGTATGAGCTGACTGAGGACGATATTGTTGACGAGAAAGGGGAGAAGGATTGAGGAATTTTTGTCATAAGATCCCTTCCTTTTCTTCTCGGATATATCTTTTTTTTCTCTTCTGTTTAATTCTTCTGGAAACCTCTTTCCCCCCCTTCGGCGTGCTATGGAGCGGTCCTGAGTCTGTTTCTGTTCAGGTATATTTTGAGCCCTTTGTACTGTTAGACGAACCACTTATGAGAACATGTTCCTGTTATATATTGTAAGATATACCCACACAGTCAGGAGCTTCTCGCATTCTGTTGGTTTAATTCTCCGTCTGTTGGCGTATCCAAGGGCCAATTATTCATGTTTTAGAAAAACTTTACACCCTGTTGGTCTTCGTGTCCGAAAACTTGTGCCCTGCCACGCCTGACGAGAACATTGAGCGATCTTTGAAGGACTAGTGGGTCCATGCCGTGAAATTCTAGAACAGAACCGTTAACAAGAGGTTTTTCCTGTATCTATATCAGCCATGACATACCTTGCCCAACCGTAGCCTCCCCCTCTATCAATTCATACAGCGTCAAAACCGTATTCTTCTGCCCCGTTTCCTCGACCTATCAAGAAAATCAGCGAATGCCCCCTTGCCCCACGGGGAATCGGATATATATCACTCACCCACCCCGCCAAGACGCCCGCCCACTCCTCAGGCCTCTTCCACCAAATCCACGCCGCAGCCTTCCCCCCACTATCACCACCAGCCCACTCCGCCCTTCTCCCTCCGTCCACACTGACCATCCAATCTATGATCGCCCTCGCCTCCTGCAAACTCACTCGTTTATGTAACTGCGCGTTGTGGAATAGAGGGGTGTTTTCTACGGCGTCTATTAGGGAGAGGCGGTAGATGCGGTGGTGTCGGCAGTAGGCGCGAATTAGGGAGGACCATTTGGAGAGTTGGGAGAGGCGTGTGGTGCGGTTTGGTTGGGGGGAGAAGAAGGGTGGGAAGGAGTAGGTTGGAGGGAAGGTGAAGGGTTGTTGTTGTTGCTGGATTCCGGTAGGGGATGTTGTGGTTGCGGTTGCTGTTGTGGTGGCGGGGTTTTCGTTTGGGAGTGTTGAAGCCATGGTTCTGCTATTCTTGGGATTGCGTATCCCTCTTGCGTGAGCTCTGGATGTTGGGGTTGAAGCTGTTGGTGAAGTGCGAATATGGCGTGGGGTTCAGATAAGAAGATTAAGGTTGTGGAGCTAGCGAAGCTTATGACGATGCCAAGACAACCGTGGTTTCTTTATTTAGATAAAGTTAGGGCAAGCCTAGACTCGAGTTTATTCATACTGAATCTGAATCATCTCCAGGTTGCGCACTTGAAGGAATAATAAGATATTACTGATGAAATTAGGTACCTATTTCTTTATATAAGGATTGTTCTAGTTGGATAATAAAACATCATCACCGTGCTCGAAAAGAAAGCAAAACTCTTCTACTCCCCAAATTTATTCTCACACTCGTCAGACAACCCTCCCTACCCCCTTTACAACTCGAAAATCAATCACAACTGGCAGGTGGCACTAATTTGGACCTGTGGAGGGCCAACTGGGACCCTTTCATTTCCATTTACGGTCGTCACACTTCCGTCGATTCCGTTGAAGGTACAAGTAGCCTCGGAATCCTGGCCGCTGATCCAGCTAACACTCAGAGGGTTGTCTATAGTTAGGTGTTAGCAGCAAAACTCCCCAATAAAGTTGCAATGTGAGGGATCCGAAGGAAAAAAATTACGCGCTGGAAAACATACCGATTGCCTCAGCGATTCCATCAGCACGGATGTACTTCTCGTAGTGAGCGTCTGGGTCAGCGCCCTCGAAGTTAACAGGGACCACGACAGTCCTGGCCTTGTTGGGGGCCGCATGAGCGAGGACGGCGAAGAGAGCAAAAGCAGCGGATGCAGTGAAGAACTTCATTTTGGATGGAAGTATGGTGGTTCTCGGAGAGACTGGGTTGAAAGATTTCTTTGGACAGAGGCTTTGGTTTTATGGAAGGAGATGGTGGGCTTTGATGAGAATGAAGAGTAGATCGAGGGGGACTCATGGCCCTTTATATGCTGTTGGACGCCGACAAGAAGCCAGGAAGAAGTCATCTCTCTCCGGGAACATCTTTCCTGGTGTCCCATCAAGTCTGTGAAGAAGGCTGTGTATCTGTAGATTCCATCCATTCTTCAGCCCTACATAAGTTTGGTGGCGTACCACCCGTTCTCTGCCACGGGTAGCCTTTGATAAAAATAGTCAATTATACCAGATCCAAGACTGGTACTGAAGGCGCGTCTCGGTTTTGATTCGGTTTCTGAATATAACTTCAGCAGTGTCTCAGGCTGGACCATGCTTCTGAGGTTGCTATAGACTTGGGCTGAACTAAGACTATCTGTGTCTTCGTCAGATGAGAGGCGTGCCTCTACTAAGAAGAATTCAAATAATTTCCCAGTATGTAGGGTCGCCGGTATAAAGCATTGGCTAGAGTGTGCGGTACGCCATCGCAACCTGCTTCCACCATCAAGTTCCCATATCCGAGTGAGACCGTGGTAGACTGTTCACCATGAGCCTAATGCAAGCAGCTACCCACGATGTCCCGCGAAATCAACCAAAGAGTAAGATAAAAATAGAAGACCGTTTAAATCTGATTGAACGGTTGAGCAGCAAGAAAGCGAGCCTTATTGAAATGTGTTTCACTGCCATCTGCGCAGCATAAACGTGATTCTTCCATCAACGATTACTCTACAAAATAATTGTCAGCGAAAAAATCCCCGCAGCGTAGGTACTCACAGTTCAGTACACTTTAGCATGAGTGGTAGGACTCTCCCACTAAAGAGAAACCACTCCAAAAATAGAGCGTTGTAGTGGCAGACATTTGTCTTACCCCAGATAATGATTCGCTGCTCCAAAGGGCGGCCATAGTGATCATATGAAATAAAAATTGGGAACCAGGCAAAGAAGCAATGACAAGATAAAGCTCTCAACGCCTACGATTTCAGATAAACTAAGGGGAGATAAAGGGCGCACCAAATGCTCCCTGAGCATTTGGGGATCGGAGTTCCATGCTTAGTGTGTGAGAGTTTGGTCCCGGGAATATGGTCGATTACTCCGCATTCAACGTTTTATGCCCGTAAACTCCACATGCCAACCAGAGGAGCGGACGCTTCTGACCCACCATCCCAATTACCATGGACACCTGGGTAGGGATGAGAGACACCCAAGAGTTGACAGAGGGGCTGTGTGACAAAGCATCGTATTCCCATTCCCATAGAACCTCGCTTACAGTCTTTGTAATAAGCCCCGATAAGGCTGAGAAGAGCTGAATGGGGTAAGAGCCAATCTGACTCTTACCAGAAAGAAAGAGAAACATGTGTGTCTCGCGCTTCCAATACTATCGTTTAGAATTCGTCCTGTGACCAGCACTTCTCTTTATAGTTCTAGCTGGCCACGTTGTCAACCATGACATACGTACATGCCGGTGTAGTAAGCCGCCTCAGCCTTATGGTCGGAGCAAAGGGTTCAACAGAACCTCGGCATATAGGTACTAAGATCTGGCAAAGATGAGGCCGACAGTGGTATCGTAATAGGCATTCACCCATGGTAAATGATGCAGAAGCGAAAAGACGTTGGCTACGCTGATGCACAACACTTGACTGATGAAGTGTCGTTGGTTTAAAATTCCCTCGTCTTTTCGCCGAATGGCGATCTCGCCAACAGCCCACTCCACCCATCAACGATCGAGTAACTCGCGAAGAAAAATGAGCAAAATGAGTTTTCATGTGCCAAGTGCTACTGAGAATGAAATAAATTCAGTTCCCCGAATTATAAATCAAAATCGAAGAAAAAGTTCTGGGATCTAAGTAGACCTGTCTTACATCAATGTGAGATTTATGTTAAGTAGGTAATCTGGGTCTGCGGCCAACAAAGCTCAAAAGCCCCAAGATACTGCTACTCCGTGACCTTTGACTCAAATTCTCTAGAGTAGTACAGACTTTAGAAGATAAACTCTGGCTCCCCCGAATCTACCTCTATTTAATGGATAGGCATAACCGAGCCCATTTCACTACAATTTAGGCTCTATCCCACTTCCCGGTACTTCCAGGCCGTCCCAAACAATCGCCCTCTGCAAAATGGCCGGAGACTCTGCAACAGCGGAGTCCTTCGCGCCCATACTCTCCGCGAAGAACTGTATCCCACAACATCCGCCTGAACCGACATGGTTGCTCTCTGAAACGTATATTCTCGTTGAGATAACCGTACGCTCATTGACAAATACCTCAAGAACGCTGACGTCGTAGAGGGCACGGATTCGGAGCGGCTCTTCAGCTTCTGTAACTAGATCTTCAGCCTTCGCATGGTCCACATTAAATCCGTTTTCTTCTTTGGGTTTGTCTTTTTGTTCCGCGGAGGTCGTGGTTGTGAATGTAAATAGTGTGTGAGGTGCGACCTCCGGCGCGTGGTTGATTGCGTTTGGGCTTTCGCCAGGAACGTTCACGTTGGTATTGGGCGCTTCTTTGAATAAATCTGTGCGAGGGCGCTCGATGACGAATGTCTCACTGACGGGATCCCAGTAAAGGATGGTTCGGCGACCGAAATCTAAATAAAAAGATCGTTAGATTACTGGCTCGTTGCGGTTTTCAACCAAGGGACAGGAGACGTAAGCGAATGCGGTAAGCACGAGTTAACCTACCATTATCGTAGCCAATAACCACTCCGACGCGGCTGCAGTGCTTTCCAACTTCAATTTCAGCGTCGAGTTCCCATCTGGAAGTTTTTAGTGGTAAGAAGCCGAAGGTTGTATCAAGACTTTGATTCGGGGTCCGTGTCTGAAACGGGCACAGCTTCGTCATGCTAGGGACCTGCGTCCTGTGCGCTTTCATACGAAGTCTCTCTAATCTGGGATCAGGGAATAAACCCAGCGTTCGCACGGTATATGTCCCCTGCCCATCGTCGTCGGGGGTAGCTTCGATCGAGGTGATGTTTTCTAGGTCTGGAGATGACCGTGCTCTTTTCACCCCGGCTATTGTTGTCAATTTAACAACCCGCGGAACTGAAATGGCACCACTCCAGTTCTGGCGACGCCGGAGGTCGTCAGGTAGATCCTCTTCGGTGATCCAGCCGAAGATGATATGCTGGGATGTCACCGGGTCCCAGAAATAATTGGCGGCGTAGAAGCACCCGTGATCCAAGATCCCGCCAAATAGTCTCTCCGTAAGTGGTAGATGAGTTGAAGGGCGCTGGGATGAACGGCTGGAGGAACTAGCACGCTCTATGCACATCCATAGTTGCGACCGTTGTATCCGGTGGTCCCCTGCGATGGTTTGAACATTTTTGTCCTTAAGGCAAGCTTCGTTTCGCGGTATGCATCCTTCTGTTCCCATAATAATAAAGTCCCTTGATGTACCTCGATCGTCCCCTAGTGTCATGAAGCTCGCAACCTCCCAGTTCACACCGGCGTCGCCAGACCACCTCGAGGGCCGAAAATTCAACCCCACATCCAACAAATTACCAGCATACTTCCATTGTGTCAGGTCGTTCGAATTTATCGTGTAGACAAATACAGTGGGTGTGTGCTCTGCAACTCCGCCTGAAACGAAGCCGTACAGAGTTTTGTTCGAAGAAGATACTCCCTGGTTTATATTATCCAGTCCCGAGGGCCCAGATGTTGAAACAAAGGGATCTCTCCAACTTGTAACTTTTAGACCCGGCGGCGGACCAGGTAAGACTGGGTTACCGGGAAACCTCTTCCACGACGAACCTCCGTCGCGTGAAACGGCAATACTAAGCGACTCGCACCCCGGAACGTAAGGTAATGTGTAATGAATCGGAAGACGACTAACTGACGTATATATATAGATAAGTGTTCCATCTTGCTTTCCGTCGACGTCCGTGGGCAACATGCAACCTGTGAAGACACCGCAATGGTCGTAGGACGCTGAAGGAGTCAGACTTGGGTCCGCCGAAGTCTTCCAGGAAACCAAGTCGTATGAGGTGGAATGCCCCCAGGAGACATTGCCCCAGTCGTTGCCCTTTGGATTCCACTGGAATGAGAGATGGTATTTCCCAGTCAACGGGTCGTAGCCCAGGCCACATGGATCGTTGAGCCATCCGTGGGGAGCTGTTAAATGGAATGACGGCCGCCATCGCAAGGCGTCTTCAGACGCTTTCCGTCTCTCTAGACCTTCAACCATGGTACGCTCATTCGAAATGTCGTTTAGTTTCTTCTTGGTAGGGCGCTGGAGGTAGCTGACAGTCCCCAGAAACTTCTCCAACAAAAAATGCATAACAAAGTAACTCAGAAGTGAGTAAAACAGCTATTGCTTCTCGACACCCGTATGCTTTACGATGCAGGCAGGGGGGGTACTATAGCCGAATAATATAGATAGATAATGACGATATAGGATCGCAGCTCTCTACATGGGTCTTTTTGGCATCCATATGTAAGTTTCCATGGAGTAATCTTCTTATCCCGCAAACAACGATGGGAAAATTTCGGAGCGCCGGAGGCCACGTGTGAGGAGGAGCTGGAACTCCATAGCTCAGAAAGAACTATACTTCACATACGGCGAAATATGATGATTCTAATCGCAAGGAAGAACGATGAGCAAAGGTCAACAGACTGAGTGGAGAGAGAGGTTTAGACTCGGTACCAAGTACCGATTAGCTTTGAGGAAGGACGTCGGGGAAACCTCGGAGAAACCTACACCACCAAAATACCTCGCCTGCAAAAAAAATCTGAACATCTGAAACTCCGGGGGATTGTCTGGGGAAATCTCCAACCTTTGGGGATCTGAAAGTGGATTTTGGGTCTAGAGATATGAGGCCTCTTCTAGAACGATGAGAGACAGGGCGTCGTGGCTGCAGGAGAAAAAGAATTTATAAAGATAGCTGAAGCCCTTCTCAGGAGCGTAGCTAAGATTCAAAATACAAGTTTCGAGAGCTGTTCCCGCATACATAACAGACTCCGTCAAACGGAGATCTTCCAAATATATCTCCCGCCATGCAAGAAAAGGAGAGCGTTGTTGTTGGAGAAAATGGGGACGTCACTGATGTTCAACATATGGACAATGAGAAGCTCACCCCGCTATCCGGCAGCATCGCGCCTCAAAAAGGGGCGGTTAATGCCCTCCTTATTCTTGCCTGTATTTCCTTTGGGTCAGCTTCATTCCTTTTCGGTTACGATGACAAAGTTATATCGCCCGTCGCAGCTCTGACTGCCTTTGTAAGTGTTTATTGCCTTTCTTCTGGGGACAAATTACTCTTCCCAACCCAAGAACCCAACGACTTTATAGAAGGTGTAAACTGATCTCTTTCAAAGGTCGAAGAATTCCAAGGCCCGAATCCCGTTACGGGCGATTTGGTCCTAACAGCGCGGAACCAGAACCTACTCTTCTCCGTGCCGCTCGTAGGATCTATCCTCGGTGGTCTGGCAGCCTCTCCACTCAACAACCGCTTCGGTAGAAAGTGGACCCTTCTCGGAGCTTATGTATTTTCCCTAGGCGGAGGGTTCCTGCAAGTGTTCGCCCACAATCTACCCATGTTCGTCGTTGGAAGGTTCTGGACTGAGATCGTCATCGGGGTTGCTAATGCAACGGCACCACTGTATCTGTCTGAAGTGGTGCCGCCGGCAATGCGAGGGCGAAGCGTTACGTCGGTGAATATACTGTCGTTGTTATCCGGAGCTGTCTCGACCATTGTGGTAAATGGAACGCATACGCTCGAAGGGAAGATTCAGTACCAGATTCCACTGGCCATTCAGTGTGCAATCCCCGCGGTCCTCTTCCTGCTAACGATCCCGCTTCCGGAGAGCCCGCAGTTCCTGGTGAGCAAAGGGCGGATGGACGAAGCTCGCCACAACCTGCGAAAGCTCCGTGGTTTCGCTGACTGGCAGGTCGACGATGAGCTGCGAGTTATGAAACTGTGCGAGGAAAACGAGCGGTCGGTCACCGCCAATGTGCGGTTCTGGGAGATCTTTGACAGACAGAACCTTCGGCGCACGCTAACCGCAGGATCATTTTACTCTCTAAACCAGATTTCTGGAATCATCCTCTCAACAACATATACCACGGTTTTTTTAACGCAGCTTGGTGTTGGCAATGAATTCTTGTTTACCGTTATAGCATCATGTTGCACTCTTGCCGGCACCATAGTCGCCCCCTTCGTCATTGACCGCGGCGGCAGACGACCTACCGCATTTGTGGGTATGACGTTGTTGTTTCTGATCAACGTAACTGCCGGAGGACTCGCTTTCAACACATCAAACAAGAATTCTCTTCTGGCAATAGCAGCACTCGGATTTGTCTTCAATTTCTTTTGGGCTGCATCTTTCTACTCGCTTTCCGCGCTCATGCCATCTGAGATTGCTACGCCAAAGCTACGCAACCACACCATGGCGTACACCATTGCGTGCGCGCAGACAACCGCCGTTATCACCACTTTCGTTGTCCCGCAGCTAACGTCAGCAGACGCTGCGAATCTGGGTGCGAAGACGTATCTTGTCTTTGCCGGTTGCATGGCATGCATCATTTTCTTTGCGTACTTCCAGATGCCGGAATCTCGGAACCGCACGTTCGCTGAGATTGACGAAATGTACGACGCAAAGGTTCCGATGTGGAAGTGGCGCAACTATCAGACCACAACGGAAGCGAAGTAAACGTCCCTCGTGACATGGAAGTTGCTCTAGCCCGCTTAATATAACTCCAATGTATCTCTTTCTCGTATAATAGTACCCAGTGTCCAAGTTGTATATCCACGTCCATAGTGATTTTTAGTGCATATATACAGGAGAAACCCCCCGTGGATAATGTCAGGTGTATATGAGAATGGCTCATAAATTGCGGGTATAATCAAGCGATGCAGCATAATTCGCCGTTTTGAAGGGTATGGAATCGATGGATGTTGTAGCTTCCACGTTAAAGAGATCGATAAAGACGAGGGAACGGGATGATTCCAGATAATGCCGTGCAATTATGGTTCAGATCCTTAGACCATTTCCCGTACACATATAAGAGTGCGGAAATCATATTGACGAATCTGAACACTAAACTCCATTGATTCCAGTTCATCCCTGACTCCAACCAACAGCATTCATCGAATCCAGGTGCGCCTTGTATTGATCCAGATAAGGATGGTTCCCTCCACGTAGGATGCTCAGTAGCTTTAAAAAACTCTTGCCCAGCTCGTGTATGGAAGAACCACTTGAAGAAGATGGTGGAAGCTGTCTTGAACGGTCGCCAAGAGACGCTACATTAGCTCCAGTATCCATCTCAGAGGGGATGCTGAAGTCGATTATAGAAGCGTCTTGGCTGTAGGGGTTCATAACTGCGCTAGTTGCAACGTCATAAAGCTTTTCAATCTAAGGTATATCAGCATACAATATAAAGCTAGGTTGAAACTGGAACAACTAACCAATCCTATCCCATGAGCTTCCATGGAGCTGATACGTAACGACCGGCATATATCTAACGTGCTTTCTGCGATATAGACAGCATAGCTGAAGCAAATTTCGGGGTAATCAGAGTGCATTTTCAGGAGGTTGTGACTGACGCATAGATGCCAGACACGATTGTGGAGCCATTGCTGCGCAATCAGGACGTCCGCGCACTGCGACTCGCGAAGGATACTTCTGAGGCCGTTCGCGATATCGGCATGAGAGGGGTTAATGGGTAGACCGTGAGGATCGAACCAGTCGTTGCTCTTATACCGCCGGTAGTCGCTGACGCGGCGGAGATTTTCGTGAATAGCTAATATCCTATTCTCGTTGAGCTTCTGGCAGCGACCATTACTTGCATCGCAATGCCCATTCCAGCAATCGATTATATCTTCATCAATGGCATCGAATAATTCCATAAGTAGAGTTAAGCCCATCATTCCTGCAGCATCTTGCTCGTTGTGTACAATGATGCCGGACACGAGACTGTGCGTAGTGCGGGTAAAATCATCCGTTGATAGCACATTAAATCCAGGTTTCCCTCTAAAACTAATCGGATGCTGCCGTTGGAGTGCATAAGCTCTTTATTGGGTATAGTTAGCAAGAAACATGCCCTGGGAGTAAAGAGGATCCATATAAAAGAAAAAGGGAGGAATCATCTTTCATAAGAAGTCCTTGGCATACCGTTCAGTGACAGACAAAACTAGATAAATTTGTAGCCGCTGACTCTTTTCCTCCGGGGACAAAGTGCGGTACGAATCTGGGTCATTCAGGCGTAGCGTTAGGGCCAGATCAACTGCTTCGCGTAAACGAAGCCAAGCAGCATTATGCTGGTTGCTCCCAAAGAGGCAAGCAAAAAGGAAAAAGCTAGTCAATATGGCCTCTAAAGTTGGGTGCTCGCCAAAATCAGACGAGCTACGCAGTTTCGTAGCTTCGTTCATCATCAACCTTGCCTGGCTAGTTCGCGAAGATGAAGTAAGCTGCTCACTAATATTTATTGGTTGCGTGAGAGCGAAGGCGCATAGGGAAAGGAGCATGGAACTGAATTGAGCGTCATGTCGATGCTCCTGCATTAAAATCCTTGTGAACAAGGCGGACTTGTTGAGCACGGGTAAGGTTGGATGCAACCGGTCAAAATACACATCTATCCAAGGAATCAGACTCGCTTCGCTGATGTAAGGAGGCCAGTGGGGATCAAGCTGTTGCTGCTGGGATTGAAAGCCTGGTATGTCAGAGGGAGGCAAGTTCGGTTCATTATTACCGGAATGCGGTTTGAAGCCAATGTCAGGATAGCCAGTCGGAACGATAGGTGGCAGAGCAGGTTTGATGTAAATGTTGCTTTCAGGAAAGCCAAATGGTGCTTGAGAGCCTAAATTGTCTGGGAGCCAATACTCAATATCATGGTTCCCATTCCAATTGACTCCGTCATCTCCCGAGTTCGAAGCACGAATTTCTGCGTTATACTCTGGGATAATGGTGGGCGATCCTGTCTGATGGAGTTCATTACCATCAATTGACCGAGGTATCTGTGGATGAGAGATACATTCAGAGTTCGAGGTAGATATTGTTAAGGATGTATCTGTCTCGCTATAATTGGACATTTGTTCTAAAGGGGATTGGCTTTGGAACCCTGCGTCCCCCTCAGCCGGGTTTGGCGGCGGGCGCTGGAGTTGTTGGCGCCGGATTTGCGAGACACGACTTAAACGTAGAGTCAGATATATAGAAACCCAGGCCAAAAAAGCATCCCGTCCTAATCATTTAACTCACCGTCCCGCTGGGCCACGCTTCTTCTGCGGCCTGAGAAAGGTGCAAACAAACTCCTTCGCGACACATGTTGCACATGGCTGCGATAGGTTACACTGCACAAGCTTCAGATGTTAGTCAAATTGAGCCCATACGATGGCAAAATCTAGAAGAGAGCTTTCCTTCGTCTTGCGGAATTTACACTGGTCGCATGCTCGTTTCCCCGAAGTGTTTCCCCTCCGGTTCGGAGACATGTTGCCAGCATTGGAATCCATAATTTAGGCTGCACGACGCCAACAAGAGCATGGTCAATGGTAGAATGTTCCAGGCTTGGCAAATAGCATATCAAATTAAGAGAATGGGTTCGCCGTTCCTGTTCATGGCTTTTGATAAGTGAGCGTCGGAGAAGATGATGAGATTCAGGAGCGAATCATCTCGACGAAGATAAGCTGATCATGTGACCCGCTCGGGTCCAGGAGGGCAAAAGCGACGTTGTCCCTACCTATCCCAATATTTACGACAGGTCTACATCTCTAACACACTCGGTCTGCCATTCAATTCTCGGCCGTTTAAGCAACCGGGATGTACAAAAATTACTTCCTATTGAACCCTTTAGACAAGTAGGATGTGGTCTACGGGTCACGTGGTATAAACACATGATCTGACAGCTTGACCTTCACCATCTTTTCTTTCTCTTCGAAAATACCTTCATTGATCGGCAGGAGTTGATTCCAACCTCTCCAGGACGCTCCGCGGCAATAACCGTTGAACAAACACAAATGAGTGCTGTTCTTGGGTATGTGTCAGAACAGGCGTTCATTAGTTCTTCCAGTTCTAGAACCTTGATTCTAAACCTGTTTAATACGGGTTAGAAGCTTCCCCAACAAAGCCAGAGCATGTCCAACTCCTGCACTGCCAACTGGCAACTTCTGTGGCTGACAACCCGGAGTTTTTTTGACAGCACGAACCTCAACTTCAACGGTCTGGGTGAGACGTGATCAAGTTTTCTGCATGTCTCACCTCAGCCGACGTTCTCCTAAGCGAATAAGGCTTTTCGCCGCGTCTAGGTTGCCCACGAGGGGACTAAACCACGTTTTATCGGGGAAAAAAGACATTGAAACAGTGTGTCAGACCATTGAAACAAGGTGTCAAATCACGAGATGATTACACAAGATGACCGAAGTTCTCTTTGCTAGTTCTTCGGTCAATTGGCTTTATACCATTTACGCCCGGAAACCCTAACCCTTAGGGTAGATATCTCTTGCATATATACCTCGTTAACGCCTCTTTCTGACATGTTCTCTCCTAAGCGAATAAGACTTTTCGACGCGTCTAGGTTTCCCAGAAGAGGATTAAACCACGTTTTATGGAGAAAAAACGATGTCATAGTTGATCAGACCAATGTGCTCTAATTATGATATGCATCGCACAGACTTTCGACCCTCTCCCCAGTTTTTCCCCAGTTCCCCAGTCGATTGACTTTATATCATTAACCCCCGGAAACCCTAACCCTTAGGGTGATATCTCTTGCATATATACCTGCGTTGACGTCTCTTTCTGATATGCTCTCGGCGATTCTATTGAGCAAGTTAATCATCATGCAGACTACATACCGTGTTCCGATTGAGCTGAACAAGGTTTCCAACAAGCTGTAAAACCTTGAATCTTCTAAAAACAACTTCATTCTTAAGTCCCAACAAAACTGGGAAATGGAATTCAATCGCTGGATTGATGGATTGATCCTTTAGGTTGATGTCTGCATCCCGGGCTTTGCTGTCTAGGTTGCTACCTGTCTCTCTGTCTCTCTGTTCTTCTGTCCCGCTTTCTCGCTGGTTTGATGTCATGGGATCGTAATCTCGTGTCCCCTCAGTGCCTGATCTTTAGATCGTTTTCTAAATATAGAAGACTTCACCACCATCTGAACATTCCGCGACTTCCGAACGGGGGTGTCCCATGCTACGTACAAGAACTACAAGTAAGGGGAAGGGCATGGTGGTAACAAATTGGGGAGATCGATAGTACGCCCTGAGCTAGTTAGGCATCAGGCTCATTCTCGGAAAACGATGGTAGCTCGTCGAGCCGCAGTAGTAGTTGACGGAGTACGGGGGGTGTCCTCGCTGTCTACTCCGCTCTCTGAGTGATTCTTCATGTTCTTGGATTGCATAAGAAACCTGATCTGGGGTAGAAATACCGCCGCGGTCTTCCGAGACAATGCGACAGAAGTTCTTCGGCCGAGATCCGCTGGACCATGATGTTCAATGTTCTCATCCGTATAGTCAGAGCAGTCAAGCAATACATGGGTGAGAAGTTGGCATCCAATGGCCGAAAGAGAAGCGGATTGCAGATACTTTTTAACATGTTCGTTGTTTCAAAGCCACAAAATTCTCAGCTCTCCTTCCCCATTGAGTTTCTGAGACCATGTCGAACCAATCTGTTGGCATAGATGCGTTAGGATCGGCCTAGAATCGATGTTAGACTTTTGTTTTCCAAAATCTCTCGAGTACTCGCCTTTCAGCCCGTCTGGAAGCAGTAGTATGGGTGCATACTACTTTCAGGAAAACTATCCTTCCTTGCAAGGGTGTTCACGGCTCTCCTTCTTTCTCTCTTCTCCTAAATTCTTCTATATAAACCCATGACCGCCTTTCGACCTTGACCGGCTTTCGTTATTTCCCCAGTCGAGATATCCCGTTCTCTGGCGCAGAAAACTATTCTTGGCCTCTTCTCTATCAGACCTCCGTTTTACCCCCTTTCGAACATTGCCAGCCCCTTTGACCAGCCAACATGAAGCTTTTCTCCATTCCCTTCTTTGGCTGGGCCATTGCCCTCAGCTTTGCTTTCGCTTCTCCGGGGTTCGGCTCCCCCCTTATGGATGAGAATGCTGTTGCAGATGGCCTTTCAAACAACATTGAAGGTGTGTGGCCCGCGTTGTTATTACATATCGTACCTCTGTAGCTAACAGATCAGGTCGTGGTAACAAATGTTACAACATGAAAGATCGTTGCTACGATCCCTTCGTACTTGACCAGGAGACGTGCAAATGCGTCTGCAAGGACGAGGATAAGAACAAGTGTGATAAGAAGGGAGGAAACTGGGACGATCTTCATTGCAAATGCCTTTGCAAGACCGAAGATAAGAAGTTCTGTGAGAAGAAGGGAGGTCACTGGGACGACGATAACTGCAAATGCACCTGCAACTACGGTGATAAGAGCAAGTGCCTAAAGCAAGGAGGTCACTGGGACGACGATCACTGTAAATGCAGCTGCAACTACGACGACAAGAACAAGTGCCTGAAAATGAAAGGACACTGGGATGACGATCACTGCAAATGCAGCTGCAACTACGATGACAAGAACAAGTGCCTGAAAATGAAAGGACACTGGGATGACGATCACTGCAAATGCACCTGCAACTACGATGACAAGAACAAGTGCCTGAGACAGAAAGAGCACTGGGATGACGATCATTGCAAATGCACCTGCAACTACGATGACAAGAACAGGTGCCTGAGACAGAAAGGGCACTGGGATGACGATCATTGCAAATGCACTTGCAACTACGATGACAAGAACAGGTGCCTGAGACAGAAAGGGCACTGGGATGACGATCATTGCAAATGCACTTGCAACTACGATGATAAAAACAAGTGTCTGAGACAGAAAGGGCACTGGGATGATGATCACTGCAAATGCACCTGCAACTATGATGATAAAAACAAGTGTCTGAGACAGAAAGGGCACTGGGATGATGATCACTGCAAATGCACCTGCAACTATGATGATAAAAACAAGTGTCTGAGACAGAAAGGGCACTGGGATGATGATCACTGCAAATGCACCTGCAACTACGATGATAAGATCAAGTGCCTGAGAAAGGGAGGGCACTTTGACGATCGCACCTGCCAGTGCGTCTGCAAGGATGAGGGCAAGAAGTTGTGCGAGAAGAAGAAGGGGGACTGGGGTTGGGACCACGACAACTGCCAATGCGTTTGCAAAGACGATGGTAAGAAGTGGTGCGACAAGAAGAAAGGGGACTGGGGTTGGGACCACAACATGTGCCAATGCGTCTGCAAGGATGAGGGCAAGAAGTGGTGCGAGAAGAAGAAAGGGGACTGGGGATGGGACCACGACAAGTGCCGATGCATTTGCAAAGACGACGGTAAGAAGTGGTGCGAGAAGAAGAAAGGAGACTGGGGATGGAACCACGAGGAGTGTCAATGCGTTTGCAACGACGAGGGTAAGAAGCGATGCGAGATGAAGAAGGGCTTTGACTGGGATCACAACAAGTGCCAGTGCGTCTGCAACGATGAGGGGAAGAAGTGGTGCGAGAAAAAGAAGGGCTTTGACTGGGACAACGAGAAGTGCCAATGTGTTTGCAACGACGAGGGCAAAAAGTGGTGCGAGAAAAAGAAGGGCTTTGCTTGGGACCACGAGAAGTGCCAATGTGTTTGCAACGGCGAGGGAAAGAAGTGGTGCGAGAAGAAGAAGGGCTTTGACTGGGATAACGAGAAGTGCCAGTGCGTTTGCAACGATGAGGGGAAGAAGTGGTGTGAGAAGAAGAAGGGCTTTGCTTGGGATCACGAGAAGTGCCAATGCGTTTGCAACGGCGAGGGTAAGAAGTGGTGCGAGAAGAAGAAGGGATTTGAATGGGACAACGACAAGTGTCAATGCGTTTGCAATGGCGAGGGTAAGAAGTGGTGCGAGAAGAAGAAGGGATTTGACTGGGACAACGAGAAGTGCCAATGCGTTTGCAATGGCGAGGGTAAGAAGTGGTGCGAGAAGAAGAAGGGCTTTGACTGGGATCAAAAGGCCTGCCAATGCGTGTGCAAAGACGAGGGTAAAAAGTGGTGCGAGAAGAAGAAGGGGGATTGGGGCTGGGACCACAACACCTGCCAATGCGTCTGCACGAAGGAGAAGCAGGACTGCTATGGAGGTTTCAAGTGGGACAAGGACAAGTGCGAGTGTGTTAAGAAACACTGAGCCTCGATGTCTACCCCATGAGTTCTCAGTTTCAGTGAAGCTGACGTTTGGTTCAAGAATCAAGGAAGACGTTGAGAACCTTGTGGTGCGGAACAAATTGGGATTGAAAGCAGGATGAGTTTCGAGATATTATTTAATGTGTTGGTTGCTCTTGACCTTTTACTTACTCTGTCAATCATTAATAGTTAGAGTAATGAGAAGAAGATAATATCAATCCGTTTTTATTATTTTAATCTCTTATTGCCAGTCCGAGACAATTTGAAAGCGATGAGACAGCTAAATCTTTATTATTATTATTATTGTCAACCACGTGCTAATGAGCCCTCGATGTCAGGATAGACTAGAAGGCGTCAATGCAGGCTGGCGTCTATTTAACCGTGGGAATCAACCCCCCGCGGGCTTAAATGAACCAAACCGCCTAAAAAAAGAACTTACTCGGGATTTGACGACACAGGCAACTTAAATACAACCACACGTAATTTTGCAGTATTTTGTTTAACTTTCTTGTGTATTTCAATATTTTAAGAAAGCCATTCATACCTACCTACATCCCAACGATGTTGTTCTTAGGCCTGGCTCGTCGAACGTGTCTAAGCCATCGGGCTACGCCAATTTTACGGACACAGACCAGGCATTCATACACGACGAAAGGCTCGTCTTACTCAAAAAATGGCTCATCATCGCATTCGAAAAAGTACATTACGATTGCTAGCGTGGTCAGTACGCCAGGACTTTGGTGGTTGATAACTTACCGCGACGACGACGTACCACATCTCGAGTGTCCCCCAACTAAACACTTGGTCTATGAGCCTGGTCCGTCCAAAGACCAAGTGACGCGTATTATATCGCAAGAAGCATATTCCTTTCCGGTTAGAAACGTTGCGGGAGTCAAGAGATACGACGGTACTCAGTTGGCTTCGAATAGCCCATGCGAGGATCGGTTCGTTCATGGTAAACTTCCTTCGCCGTGGAATGACGGCAGTCAATGGATGGCCTGGGCTCTTTTCGACGGGCATGCAGGCTCGCAGACAGCGGACTTACTGGAGAAGCAGCTCTTACCGTTCGTGCGGGATAGCCTAACTCAAGTCAAGCCACCCTCAAATGAGGAATCTGTATCCGAGGAGTTGGTTCAGAATGCTATTACTAAGGGATTCATGGATCTCGACGACTCCATAATGAATACTGCTGTAGATGCATCTCAGAGCAAAGAACCGCTACGAGAGAAAGTGAAGAAATTGGCTCCTGCTTATGCTGGTTCGTGCGCTTTGCTGTCCTTGTACGATTCAGTTACAAGCACACTACATGTGGCGTGTACTGGCGATTCAAGAGCAGTTTTGGGGCAAAAAGGCCCTGATGGCAAGTGGGAAGCAGTACCTTTGTCAGTAGATCAAACTGGCTACAACGAAGAAGAAGTCGCCAGGATCTCCAAGGAGCACCCTGGCGAAGAAAACGTAGTCAAAGACGGACGGGTGCTAGGGATGGCGGTCTCGCGGGCTTTTGGCGACAGTCGATGGAAGTGGGCTTTAGACTTCCAAAGGGATATGAAGCGGAGATTTAATGGTCCAGGGCCTCTAACGCCAAGGTACGACGTTCAGACGCCGCCATATCTAACTGCTGAGCCAGTTGTCACCAGTACCAAGATTGGCGCTGCCCAAAAGCCTTCGTTCTTGATCATGGCAACCGATGGCTTATGGGATATGCTCTCTAGTCAGCAAGCTGTCGATTTAGTGGGGAAATGGGTAGAATCAGAAGCGAGCAAACCGGCCCCGACCTATAAACCGTTGGACTTTGGTCAATTAGAAGGTGGGGTGGATGACCGCTTCGTGGAGGAGAGAACGATTGTTCAGGATGACAATGCCGCCGTGCATCTGGTGCGCAATTCTCTTGGTGGTAATCATAACGAGTTGATAACAGGCCGGCTTGCCTTCAGTGCTCCGTTTTCCAGGAATGTACGAGATGATATTACTGTACAGGTGGTTTTCTTTAATCCCAGGACCGAAGAATAGATACCAATTCGAATCTAAACGTTTTCAAGAGATATTTAGTTTAAGCTATCTTCCGAGAAGAATCAAAGTTTTGCGTTGCAGTTAGAGGGAGAAGAGTGTCTAACATGACAATCTATTCATGAAAGGTAAGCCATCCCAGAAAATAGATCAAGTGCTTATAGTAATTGTACAGAGATATATATAAAACTGGGCGGAGTGCCGGTCGCATGGCCGGTGACTCTGCAGACTCTATATATCGCACAGATAAGGACGACACAGGTGAATAAATAGGAATGTATTCCGTCGAGGTGTTGACTGGCCAGAAGTCTGATATCTTCGAATGGTGTACCACCAGTTTTCCTGTCACGATCGCACAAGTAAGCCATAGGGTTCTAATGTATAAATATATATATTATTGAGTTTCGGCGGATCGGGGAAGGTCAGATTAGAACTGATGATAGAAGACATTTCCGCAGCGGAACGGTATGCAGACTTTGTAAGATTTCTACAGACGAGATCAATCCCAGAGTACCCAGGGTTCATTGACATAGGTCACATAGCCTGCTTGAAAGCGCCAGAGAGAACATGATTGACAACTGATGTCACAATCCTTATCGTTATCAGATCCAGATAGCCGATCATCTATCTTATCGATAATCTTAAATTTAGCTCCCCCCACTAACTCGTGATCGTTAAAAAAAATAATTACACCTCACCTCAAGACTGAACGGCGCCATTGAACACCACTCCTCTCATCTAATAAACATAAACACCTCTTAATACCTGCGCAAAATGCCCGGCCCACCAAACAAGCGCGAAAAGCGCGCTCGTTACAAAAAATCAGTCCTGAAGCAGCAAGAACAACTACAGGCCCAAAAAGATGGCTCGGGGGAGATCCGCATGCCCAAGAAAAGGCTGTACAGACAAAGAGCACATGCGAACCCGTTCTCGGATCATAATTTGATTTAGTAAGTTATATCGTACCATATGGCTATCTCAGACCTAGGCCTCGAGCACGCTAACAAAGATTCCTATATATGATAGTCCCCTAAGTCCGCAACATATGGACTGGGCAACTCACTTCCCCGCCTTCGTGGATCCGGATCCGACGAAACTAACTCTATCTGGCGCGAGGAAAACCACGAAAGATGTTGAGATTGCGGATATTGGGTGTGGGTTTGGCGGGTTATTGATTGCGCTGTCGCCGTTACTCCCGGAGACGTTGATGGTTGGTGAGTTTTAGGGAAATTGTAGCGGGATCACTCAAGGAATGGCAACTGATTTCTATTGGAATATAGGAATGGAACTCCGCACCCAAGTCCTAGACTACCTAACCGCCCGCATCAACGCCCTCCGCTCCCAACGCCCATCCACATCCACATCACCAGCAGCAGCAGCAGCACAACCCACCCCCTCACAATCACCAGGCCCATACCAAAACATAACCTCCATCCGCGCCAACACCATGAAATTTCTCCCAAACTACTTCTCCCACCACCAACTCAGCAAAATCTTCATCTGCTTCCCAGACCCGCACTTCAAAGCCCGCAAACACAAAGCGCGAATCGTCTCCGCCTCGCTAAACGCCGAGTACGCATGGGTCCTGAAGCCGGGCGGACTATTATATACGATTACCGATGTGGAGGATTTGCATTTGTGGATGGTGGGGCATTTTGAGGGTGGGGAGGGGGATGAGGAGGGGGGATGGGAGGGGGTGGAGAGGGTTAAGGAGTTGTGGGAGAGGGTTGGGGAGGAGGAGTTGGCAGAGGATGTTTGTGTGAGGGTTATGAAGGAGGAGACGGAGGAGGGGAAGAAGGTTGCGAGGAATGGGGGGAATAAGTATGTGGCTGTTTGGAGGAGGAAGGGGGATCCGGAGTGGCCTGCTTGAAATTAGGAAGCACGGATTGAAAGTCATTGATGGAGTAGGTATGCAAGGAAAGTTTTCAATTCATTATCTCCAAAATATTAAAGTGAATTGAATTACAAAAGAAAAAGAAACAGAGGCGCCCGCTGACTAAATAAGATGCTGAAAAGCTGAGGGAGTGTACTAATAAAATAACAAGATAAGACTCCTAAACGGAAACGAATAAAATAAAAGAGATTGCGAAACGGAGAAAGAAAGCGAACAAATGAAAAAGCACTAATAGCTCGGCGGCATGAGATCTTTCTTTTAAATGAACGCCAGGGAGAGAATTTGACGATGACCACTTCAAGCTCTATGTCTTTTTTTCGCTTCACGGTGGTTCTTCATCAAGCTCTCCCATACATTTTTGCACCTCTGTAGAAAGAAGCAAACTCCAGCTTGCAAAAAAGAGCCGCTTTTATAAATGATTGTGATGTAGTCGGAGGGGGTTAAGAAAAGGAAATGTAAATGCGCTAGTTTGTCTCGTGTTCTGCATCAAGTTCGTTGTGTGTATGTATGGTTAGTATGTGAGTTCTGTTCTTTATCACCTCTTTCCAGGGGTCGATATAGTCCGGAGATTCCACGCTATGTTTCCGGCATGCGGCTCGCAGGTTTTGTCGTCGAAACCGCGTTCTGTCGATCGAATTTATATATTCTTCAACCGTTGGCCCTCACATGTCTCACAGACAGCATATTCCACAGGCCCACCAATTATACGGCCCTTCGCCGTCCTCTTGGGAGGACCCTCTTTGACGAAGAACCGTCCATCGGGACCAAACCCACCCTTGCATTCGCTGCAGTTGAAGCAGTTTTGATGCCACTGGCCACCAAGTGCAGTGACTACTACTTCCTCGAGCACGGGCTGGCTACAGCCTTGGCAGCGGGATGCAGAGCGGCGGGTGTGGCAGCGGAGACACCATGCGAATCCGGACTTTTCGACAAAAGGGGTTGTTGGTGTAAATGGCTGTTTAGCAGTTAGTTTTGAGTTGATAGCTTCGTAGAAATGGTAGGGTAAGGGGAAAAAACATACGTCACCGCATTCGGCGCAAAAGAAGTGTCCAACATGCCACTCAGCGCCACAAGCAACAACTACCTCGCCTTCAATAGGGGTCTTGCAACTCTTGCACCGAGGACTGAAAAGCTCATGGTAGTCAAGGTGACAGTAGAATCTAGTAGACTGGGCTTCTTCGTCGTCAGGATCAGTATCGGCAAGTCTTTCCGTTCGTTTTGCTTCAGGCTCCGAATAGAAAGCTACACACTCCAGAGGCGTGTTGCAATGATGGCATGAGAAACATTCCGGATGGAAACGTGATCCTGCAGCCGTAACAATTCTACCAGATATAGGAAGTACGCAGTGGGCGCAAGTTGCAGTTGGCACACCGGATCTGGTATACGGGCTGTACCAGCTACCCCTAGACGATGAGGTTGATGACCGTCCTGGGATGTGAACCTTATTGTGACCGCTGCCACGAGGAATGGGAGCAGGACGGGGATTTTTGCTGGGTTCTTCCTGCACAGGTTTCATGTCGGAAATTGTTGGGACTGACGAAACGTTAATGGTCGGTGCTTCAGGTTCTTCACCAGGTAAATTGATCGTCGGGACAGGCGGATCCTCGGGGAGATTAATGGTTGGCACGGGAGGCGTATCTTTCGATGCGGTGCTTTCTGTATTATTGGGCCGGGGCGAGTCTCCATCCCGCTCTCGAGCCTGTTCCTCCGGTGATTTCCATGTCGGGTCGAAGCTCACAATTGGTCGACCCGGGCGATCACTCACAGCCGAGGGCCGGGGTAGATTTGGGTTACGGTCCTTGAGCTTCCTGCTCGTAGCGGCACGGATATCATCGCCACGTATTTCAACACCGTCCTTGGTTGGCACTTCCTCGGTAGGCTCCTTCGGAGGGGTAGGTACAGGCGTAGTATTTGACTTGTAGAGTGGGTTGCGGGATTGCGAAGGAGGATTCCTATGAATTTCAAACCGGGAGAGTTTTTCGTCAAATGATGTCGTACTCGACCTTCCCGGGAGAGGTCGAGCACCTCGAGGAAGAGAGTTCCGCGGCTTCACTTGCAAAGGGGATGATTCAGGGATAGCGCTTGGTTTGGGCGGCGACACAGGCATCACATCAGATTCTTCCGGTTCCTCGTAAATGTGATCTTCAGGGTTTCTAAAAATTCCCTTAGAAGAGTCGGTGCTCACATTCCTCGATCGGTGACCACTGCTATGACGTCGACCGGATGGGGTTTCCTCTGGAGGCAACGCAAAGTTTACTTTCGGCTTCTTCCGTAGCGAACCATTCTTCTTCACCGATATTGTTGCTCCGCTTTCTGGCACATCGACGATTTTCCTGTCTTGAACGTCTGAACGAATGGACCCTCGAACCGAACCGTGGTCCCACTCATAGGTTTCTTTTCCAGAATTGGTTCCAGTTGAGCTATCCGATGCTGATCGGGAACTCTCTGCGTTTGGGTTATTTCTATTCATATCCCCTTGCCACCCCATACTATGACTGCGGGCATGGCTCCCCTTTTCTAGATGTTGACGGAAGCGATTCGAAAAATTGAGTTCTGGGTTCTGGTACGGTGCATTCGGGTTCTTGGAGCTAATACTCGGGTTACGGTGTTTCCATACTAACTCTGTGGCTTCGTCTTGAGCGGCATCATGTATCCGCTGTTCTTCGCTCTGCAGGTCCATCTCGTCCATAGCATCCCGAATGGAACGGACCTCTTGCTTCTCCATCCATCGTTGACCGCTCTCCCTGTACGTCGCACTCGGTGAGACCACATTCGACGTTGACTGGACGGTTGCTGTTGGTGAGATATTCCGCTTGACTTTATACAAGCTCGGTTCCTGTACTAAGGGACGGCCCGCAAAACCATTGATCGAGGAAGCTTCCGATGTGGTACGACGATGTGATAGGGCACTAGTTGAGCGAGGATAGGCTTCATGCTGTGGATAATCGATCTGGCCTACATCCGACGTTCTAGAATTCGACATGGCTGAAGAGGCACGCGGAGGCATATCATCTTGGAGGTTGGGAACTGCTGTGGGCTCCTTCGTCGGTAGCGGTCTCGACCCATTTGGACGCGGTGGTCGATTTGTCCGGAGGTCACTAAGGTAGCTTGCTGTGAAGTTATCACTATTAGCTGGGATTCCGGTGTGATTGAGAGGCATAGGAGTCTAGATGTTGTTTTTGCTCTCCGGCGGTGAAGAACGGTCTCGGAGCTTACCAATTTGCTGATTCGACATGTATGAAGGTCCTGGAGGAGAGACCTTCCTGGAAGAGTCTCTACTCTTCCCCTTCTGCATCCTGTTGAACGATTATGAGCTCTGTTGATGGGATAGTTGTGGATGTTGTTGATGTTGTTGTTTCAAGGTTGAGTAGAAAGACGTCAATGCGAGCAAGTCTAAGCTGTCAAACACATAGTCCAGCGTCACTCGCAAGGAAAGCCAATGAAGAACAAGCTTGACACGTATCAGAGCGGTCTACTTGAAGGATATTTCAAACAATGCACGATGTCTGCAGATGCATGGAGTGCTTTATTTACATTTTTAAGTGGAGGATATCTTGCTATCTCGAATTGTTGCCCAATGTGAGCGAAACAGCGCAAAAAGAGTCCGTTCACTTATCTTTTCTGGCTAGCGGGAGATCTTCGATGCGTAAGATGGTGTATGCATACACGGCTACAGGCACAGATAACCTGGTGTAAGATGGTCACGTATTGTCAGATACTGATAATCGGGCACTTTGTTTGTTGGCAGTTGCTTTGTCAACATCTGCTGACTCATTGGTTGCGGAGCAACAGCAGGTGGGTCAGATGCATAACACTAACCGGATACAGTTAGTTTTACCAGCTCTCAACCCTAAGCCCTAAGCCCTAAGACAAAGAGCTTCATGTCACGTGCTTCTATCCTCAAGCCTTTGTCTCTCAACGTCGAAGACTTCAAAGAAAACAACAAAGGAAAGTGAGACTGAAGACTTAGACAATCAAGGTCTTTGAAGATGAACCTCAGATCTGATCAGATGCTAAATACCCCTCAAAGCTTCCACTCACCTTCCACTCACTTCACTCTGTCCAGGTCAAAACTCCTTCGTATCCACGGATCTCTCACTCGGCTCATCGGCAGTGTCCGGTAAAACACCAGCACAAGAGAACATGGTTCTTGAGTCAGACTATCATCATCAGGTCCCACTCCCAACTTCCACGCTGACTGATGATGGGACGAGGAATCTGGGGAAATTTTTTTCTGCTGGTTCTGGATTCCTGGGCCGAGCGCTGCAAGACTATCTCAATAGGCCATGTACAGCCGAGCAGAACCTGATGGGACCGACTATTTGAACAAAGAGACTGCCCACAACGAAATTTTGGTTGTTGTTGCGCTTTTTACTTCACTTTCGTCTGATTGCGCTTCTGATAATTGCTGATGTCATAGGAGCTATATTTCGCTGTTGCTTAACATACCAGATCCAGGGCTCAATTGCTATCACAGCTGCGGAGTATATACACCGATGGATTTACAGACTCTTCGTCTGATCCCACTCTAACACTCTCTTTATCCAGAGTGTTCGCTCTCACAACGCCCGGACATACGGAATGGCCGATCATGCTCCGGTAAATATCATCCGATCAAGAGAAGACGTACCGGAAACAGGAAGGCGTTCAGCGGATTCACACCAAAACCAAGCAGATCAATCGGCGGAACCACGAGAAGGAGTATGTGAGAAGGCACCCGCTTCAAGCACCCCGCCAGACGGTGGATATGGCTGGGTATGCGTAGCTTGTATATCGACCATCAATGGTCATACTTGGGGAATTAACAGCGTAAGTGAAGCACTCCAATTTTTACCCGTCTTTTTTAACAAGAACGTCAATAATAATTCATATCTGTATTCATCTAGACATACGGGGTCTTTCTCTCCTACTATCTCTCTCACGATGTCTTCGCCAATACGAGTCATCTCGAATACGCTTTCATCGGAGGCCTGAGCATGTCATGTGCTCTCCTGGTAGCCCCATTGGCCACCCATCTCATCCATCTGTATGGCACCAGGCCGGTTCTCAATCTCGGAGTAATTCTGCACACCCTTTCTCTCATTACCGCTTCCTTCGCCACGCTGAAGTGGCATCTCTTCCTCAGCCAGGGTGTATGCTTCGGTGTTGGTTTGGGCTTTCTATTTGTGGGCTCGGTAGGGATAACCCCTCAATGGTTCCTCCACCGCCGAAGCCTTGCCAACGGTATTACCGCCGCCGGATCCGGGCTGGGTGGACTCACATATTCTCTTGCTGTTGGCGCATTGATACCCCGCGTTGGCCTCTCGTGGACTTTTCGAATACTAGGTGTGATATGTTTCTGCGTGAACCTCGTATGCGCAAACCTCCTCCGTGATCGGAACAAAGAGGTGGGAAGTCGGCACAAGGCGTTCCATCTCCCATTGATGAAACGTCCTCAATTCTTGCTCTTCCAAGCCTGGGGCTGCCTGAGCATCCTCGGCTACGTCATACTTTTATTCAGTATCGCCAATTTTGCACTTTCCGTCGGCCTGACAGCGACTCAGGGCAGTACTATCAGTGCCTTGCTCAATCTCGGCCAAGCATTGGGCAGACCAATCGTGGGGATAGTCAGCGACCGTTTCGGCAGAATCAACGTATCCGCCTCTCTAACCCTCCTATGCGGTATTTTCTGTCTCGTAATCTGGATCTTCGCCCGCAGCATGGGCGTCTTATGCTTTTTCGCAATCCTCGTCGGCACAGTCGCCGGGACAATGTGGGCCACCGCAGCTCCCGTCTGCGCGGAAGTTATCGGTCTCAGAGACCTACCCAGTGGTCTGAGTCTCCTATGGGTCGTCCTGGTCGCTCCATCAACCGTATCGGAAGCAATCGCGCTCAGCCTCAGAGACGAAGATAATAAAGATAATCAATACCTCAATGCTCAGATATTCACCGGATTCGCATATATCGGAGCTGCTATCTGCTTGTGGATAGTCAGGGGGTGGAAAGTCGGAGATCTCGATCGTGTAGCAAGGGAAGAAGAAGCTGCTGCCATTGCAGCTAGCACTATGACCGAGAACCAGAACGAAAATAATGATGAAAAGAAAGAAAATAATCAAAACGATGATGGGACAGCTGCGGCCACAGAAAACCAGGAGAATCAGCCAGAACAGCTGCAACAAATACAATTGGTCGAGAGTAAAGTGTGGTCTCCTGCAAGCTTGACTCGCAGGATGGTGACTTGGAAGCGGGTATGAGGGGCAGCTTTCACCTAAGATACCTCCAAAACATAGACGGGGTTGAACTTGCATAAAGTATAGATACCTAGGAGACGGCTTACATCTACACCACGCATATATACGATATCCCTAAACGAATATCACGGGAACGTGAATGATGCATTTATTTATATGGCGTTCTCATTTGTTTCCATTTATATATATATCTTGTTTCTGGCAACGGATTTTCCTCCCAACAACATAAGGGGATTGGTTGATTGCTGTGCACTTTCATGGGGAAATTTATATAGAGCATGCATTGTCATTATCAACACGCTTTCATCCCATTTACCATCGTAGAGAAATAAGGAAATTATCATAATCACACATTCGAGAGTTAATATTCCATCCTTCCTATCTAAACTCCCAACATTCCACTCATACCCCTTAATTTTTACGATCATAACGATCCCATCTAAACCTTCCCCAACAACAAAATCCTAACTCTCCTCTTCCCCGCCCCTCTTCCCCCCTTCTCCTTCACAGAACTAACATTAACCTTAACCCTCTCAAACAACTCAACCACCATCTCCCCTCCCTTCTCCATTTCAGTCTCACTCTCCTTCTCCCAAACCCGAAGCGAATACTCCTCCGTATCAAACTCGCTTTCCCTCTTAGCTGCTGGTTCGGTTTCTTCTTCCTTGCTAGCAGCAGCGGCGGTGGCGGAGGGATGTTTTCTATCTGAGAGGACGAAGTCGTCTAGACGGACGACGCCTTCGATTCCGAAGCGGGGGACGAAGACTACGACTCCGTTTTCGAAGACGCGCATGACGTACCCTTCCTCGTCAACGCCGGTGTCTACGGCTGCTTCCCCGGGTTTGAGAGCCGAGGCGGCCATCTTCTCCCCACGAGCCTTGAGTGCTTGGCCGACGTAGTATTCGATACTAGCACGTCCCGCGAACTGGGCGTTTCGGTGACGGTTGTTGATATTATTGCAGACGCTTTCGAGTTTACCTCTTGTATTTAACCCTTCTGCGGGGTTCCGTCCGTCTTCGGGTTGGAAGTCGATGGCGGCGGCGAGTTGTCTGTGGACGAGGAGATCGGCGTAGCGGCGGATAGGGGATGTGAAGTGGGTGTAGATGGGAGATGCGAGGCCGTAGTGCCGGAAGTCTGATTCTGCGTGTGCGCCGGAGCAGAAGTATTCGGCGGATGTCATGCAGCGGGTCGCGAGGATGCGGACGAGGGTGTTGAAAAACGGGTTTTCAGGGTCGACGCAGCGGTCTAGTGAGTTTGCGAGAGCTCCAGAGCTTGAGACATCCAAGGTCAGATTCCTCTTCTTGGCGAGCTGTGCCTTAAGTTCTTCGAAGTTCTGAGCGGGAGGTGCGGCGTGGCGGCGTAGTAAGGCGGTCTGAGGATATGATTTGTACACTTTCGAAGCCACAGTAGTGTTGGCAAGAAGCATGAATTCCTCGACCAGGTTGTTGGTAGCTAAATGGGCCTTCGTTTTCACATCCGTGAGAGGGTCACCGAGTTCAGATTCTGTCTCGATACGCACTTCGGGAGATGCCAAGTTCAAAGCTCCAGCATCCATTCGCTTTTGTCGAAGCTTTTGTGAGAGGTGTAGAAGTGTACGCATACCCTGTGTGATGTCGTCCGTTTTTGACACATCGTCTATCCGCAGTTGTGCCTGCTCGTAGCTGAAAGCCTCGCGAGAGAAGATGACAGATTTGGAAAAGTCCACAGATACAACTTCAGCATCTGGGGTTACTTCCCAGATTGTTGAAAAGGCGTATCGCTCTACATGCGGCTTCAGAGAACAAAGATCAGTTCCAAGAAGCATGGGAAGCATGTCTATACGTTTATCAACGAGGTAGACACTGGTACCACGCATACTGGCTTCCGTGTCCATCGGGTTATTCGGTTTAACAAAGTGTGATACATCTGCGATATGCACACCAACTTCAAAATTCCCGTTCGGTAAAGGCCGAGCATGCAGAGCGTCGTCGATATCCTGGCATCCCGGGGGGTCGATACTGCAAACCAGTAGTTCTCTCAAGTCTCTCCTGCCTCGCCAGCCAATGTTATCTTTACTCTGAGGAACTTTCCAGTCAGAACCTTCAGGTGGCAGACAATTGAGAATGGTTTGACCAAAAGGCTTATATTGAACATCGTATTCCAGGAGTAGAGCTTCCGTCTCGGCACCTTTCGTTTCCAATTCTCCCAATGCTCTAATAAAATGGCCCATCGGATACCTTGAGTCGCGTTCCCAGGCATCGATGCTGACTAGGATTCTCTGGCCCAGAAGATCAGCAGCTTGTCTTGAGCGAATGCGAATCTTAGGGATACGCTTGTCCATAGGCATAAGGAAAACGGTCTGCATTCTCCTTCCGGATGACCCTAATGAGCCTGCTGAACCACTATCAACATGTCCGACATATTGCCTCCAGTTTCTTTTAACAATTCCCACAACTTTCGCAGTTGGTTGAGGTCTCCCTTCGGTGCTTTTCCCATGAGCCTTCTTGACTTCCTCTTGCAGCGCCCTTCGCTCTCGATCAGTCACTACCGCCTCTTTCTCCTCTTCCTCAGCATTCTCATCCTTGGTAAGTGTCTCCTCATCAACAATTTTAGTTGAAGGAGCCTTCCACTGGTCCTTAGGGAGCACCTCAACAACAACCACATCTCCAGATACGGATCGATTGCTATTGTCACGACCGAGAATTAAAAGCGGTTTGTCGAAAGCGGACGCTTTCACCGAGCCCTCTAGGTAGTTATATGGTGAGACATTGAAGATTCCCTGATGTAATGTGCCATTCCTAAGGCCTGTCATCATCTTCGACGTTGACAAATATTCCGGGTATATCAACTCTCCCCTCGGAGCTCTTGAATCTCTTCCTTCCTTAGCTTCATTTATCATGTCAAGTAACCTCTCCGCATTCTCAAGTCCCGAGACATAGTCGGACAGCGAAAGAGCCGTAACATCCTCTTCCTTCGCCTTACGCAAGTTCCCTTTATCATCAGTAAGCACCACTATATCAGGCAATGGCTTCTCCTTCTTGCTTTTCTTCGCCGCATGGCGCAGATGCTCTGTATACCATTTCGCGGCATTCCGCACTGCTCTATCATTCCGATCATTTATACTCTCCTGCGGGTCTCTGCGGACATGTGTCTCCAGCCGGAATTCATTAAAGAATAAATAGTAACGCTTATCTTCGCTCTTAATAAGAGCAAGTAGCCGATTGTAAAGCGGTAAAGACTGGTTCTTTAGTTCTTCCAAGACTGTCTGTAGGATGATCACATCGTAAAATGCGCCAGATTGTTCAAATAGGTCCATGCCATTGAGGAGCGCATTTGTATCAGGTAATAGGTAGTGTCCGCGAGGAAATGAATTTGTACCGGCAGGCTTATCAGAAAGGACAAATGGGGTGACTATCACAACAACACACTCTTTAGCAATCTATATCTTAATCAATAGGCGGGGCAGAGTTACTCACTGTTTCCATTTGCATCTGTCGGCGCAGAAGACTGACATTGTGAACAGAGCTTAGAAGAGCACGGGATATCTTGTCTTAAATATAGCTCTCTCACAATCTTCTGTACCTTGCCGCTTTTCGTTGATCTCACAAAGACCTTGCTTGACACATTGGCCGCATGTGGGTTCGAAGAGAAGTCTCTTCTTAAGCTCTTCATGATCTCGGACGGAGCGCACAAGCTCCAGTATCAACAGGTACAGCACCTAGAGGTAGTGAGCTTCTGTAAAGAGAAACTATTTTGGTGGAATGAGGTTGGTTCCTGTCGCGTGAAGTGGGATGAAGCTGGTGATGTTTCTTGAGGTTGAATATTCAAAATAATTCTCATGTCCAAAACTGGAAACTGTGCCGACTGTATCGCATCAACTCCAATATCAAGTTTCTCCCCTCACCGAAAATGAAGGAGTGCGGGCAATCCATATTGAATTGTTTTCTCGCGCCAACGGCATATATATATTCAACTTTACTTGTCCAGATCATTTTCTTAAGCCATGGCAATTGCAGTATGCTCCATCCCAATTTGGCTCTTTCGCACGTAGCTGCGAATTCCCACTTACTCCACATTCAGGCAGTCGGTCAACTATGCTCAACAGCAAGCATGGCGGGTAATCTAGCCCAATGTCAAACTCTAGCCCGGAAGGCGGTAGCCGCAGGCGCAAAGGTAATATCAGTCTCGACCACCATGCTCTCCTCATCGTTAACCTTCATATAGATAACATACTTCTCCACAGGCACTCTTCCTCCCTGAGGCATCGGACTACATAGCCTCCTCGGCTTCAGAATCAATATCCCTAGCACGTTCGGTGCAGGATAGCGAATTCGTTCTAGGCCTACAACATGAAGCTCGCTCCTTGAAATTACCCATCAATGCAGGCATACATGAGCCGGCGCATGGTGGGGAGAAGGTGAAGAATACGTTGATATGGATTGATGAGCAGGGAGCTATTACTCAGCGGTACCAAAAGCTTCATCTTTTCGATGTTGATATCAAGGACGGACCAGTTTTGAAGGAAAGCGAGTATGTATACTGATTGATGTCTCCGAGTTTACCCAAATAGGACTGTTACTAAACCTACTGAAAAGAAGCGTTGAGAAGGGGATGAATATCCTGCCTCCCTTCAACACCCCTGTTGGGCGTGTTGGTCTATCAATCTGCTTCGATGTGGGTTATCCCTACCACTGAAAGGGCATTGGCTCAAGAAACTACATCTAACCCTCCGACATAGCTTCGGTTCCCAGAATTCAGCCTAGCCCTGAGACGACAAAATGCTCAAATAATCACATACCCCTCCGCATTCACGGTCCCAACCGGAAAAGCGCATTGGGAGACTCTTCTGCGCGCTCGAGCAATTGAGACTCAGTCATATGTGATAGCAGCGGCGCAGGCTGGTCCTCATAATACGAAAAGAATCAGTTATGGTCATTCGATGATCGTGAACCCGTGGGGAGTGGTTGTAGCGCAACTTGGATCCGATTTTGAAGAGCCCGAGATAATAACTGCGGAGATCGATCTTGAACTCCTTGAGAAGGTTAGGAGGGAGATGCCGTTGCTGCGGAGGACTGATATTTATCCTGAAATATGAGATATGACAGTACCCTGTGTTGAAATTCAGTTGCCTTTGTTTCAAGTCTCTATAAGTCTGATGATGGCACATGATAGATAACTAGAAAACGAACAGCATGAACCGAATACAAAAGATTGGAAATGAAACATAAGAATATAAATAAAAAAGAACGCCCTCTAACAAACTCTCAAACATCATCAGCACACCCCTCCGTTGACAGAAACCGATCGCGATGCATGACATGCCATCTAGCATAGGTATCCTATCCTCTTCCCTCCTCTAGGAAGTCTATGTACAGCACTTCGCCCCCCCCCCCCCTTCTTTCTTTGTCCGCGGTCTCAATTCCTTCGGCGTAGAATAGCAAAATTCCTATTTCTTGGGCAGCGTATCCGGGTCTTCAAGAATTCCTTCCTTTTCAAGTCTTCTCCTCGCTTCTTCGAGAGCCCATGTTTGTATCCTATAGCATCATATAACGTTAGCTTCAACAGCACCGCATCCCTATCCTCCCCTTATCAGCCCCAAGCAAAAGGAATAAGAAGAAACATACGAGGTATCCGGCTTAAACGCATAAGCAATAACCGCCAACAACAAACTCCCACCGAACCCATACGTCATCAAATTTTCCCACCCTTCCTTCTCATACTTCTCACCCGGCTTAATTCCAAACAGGTTTCCCGTTGGGGGGTCATATTGGTCCCCATGGCTAGCCGAACGGAGGGGGCTGCTTCGAGTTGAGAAGCAGGAGATGCTGCAGGGGGTGGTGCGCGTCGTTCGGACGGCGGGGTTCCGGAGAAGACACCGGAGGGGAGGAGTTCTTGCTGGCATCTTTTCTCGGTCGCGCGAGGTTTTAATCCGTCGAGGAGGATTGGTGTTTTAGTGGTGGTGGTGAGTCAAACCGGCAAGCCGAATTCGAGGGATTTATGAGGTTGGAGGTTGGGGTCGGTAGTACCGTAGTGAAACCGGGGACAACCAAATGTTTCGACAAAGTCGGGTGAAGAGCGAGACGGAGATTTTCGTTCTGGATTAGTATTCCTGCTTCCGGAGACTCAATTGATGGTGACTCTGTTCCTTGCGTTGCGGGAGTTGAGGGTTGAAAGAGAAGATCACGATGTTCGTTGATTTCTTTCGTGGTCATCTGCCAGAACTTGACAAACATGGAAGGCGAAGCGAGAGCTGGACGTCAACATCAACATCAAGAACCTCCTGAAGATATCAATTTTTCTTTGATAGTTCTAACTACAAGCCAGTCTAAGAACGCTTCTCTTACATTTTATTTTCTCTTATAACAAAGCAGGAATAACGCAAGTGAATATTACGTTAGAATCGATTCAATTTCAAATTTAGGTGGAAGGAGGTATCTTTCTCAACAAAGGAAAATCATAAGAACGCTTAAAATCAGTCTAAGTTGCAGGAAGGACGCGGCATGAAGATCGTTAGTTTATGGGGTATCGTTGGAGGGTTAGCAGCAGAGTAGAATCTGTCGCTGTTCCGAGTAATTTCTCGTGATCTTAGTTGGCGAAGATCCTCAACTTCGAATCTACACTTCCGCTGGCGACGATACAACGAATCTGTACATCACCTCCTCCAGCCCCCTTACTTTTTGACAGCTCGTTACTTTCGTCATTCTTCCCGTCGACAATGCCAGTGTGGGCTGCAGGTGTGTCCTTGATGATCCCCGGTGCCCACCGTAGACAGGTAACGAAGCGCTCATGTACATCGCTGATCACCTTGACGCATTTTCCCTCTTGACTTAGATCCCAGCAACGAATTGTCTTGTCATCAGACGCTGAAAGAAGATACTGACCGCCGGGATGAAAAACAATAGCTTGCACCCAGTTGTCATGGCCCACTAGCGTCCTAAGACAGTTCCCACGAGCATCCCAAAGTTTGATGGTCTTGTCTCTTGAGCCGGTGGCCATGAATTCTGCCGTGCTACTTGCAGGTGGTGGTTTCTTCATCCCGCTCAAAGGTGCAAGGTACTGGTACGATGCTGGTGGAGCAAGTGCACAGCATTCATTGAAATGCTCATGACCAGCAAGTGTTAGCTTGTGTTCTGGATTCGATCCGGAGATGTCCCATAACCGAGCCGTCATGTCGTCTCCGGTCGAGAGCAAGTATCGTCCGTCAAACGAGGGATAAACATCTCGTACCCAGCCGGCATGGCCCTGCAGTGTCTTCATACAATAACCAGTTGTAGCATCCCATATCCTTAAGGTCTTATCCCTACTGGCGCTAACAAGCAAGTTTGCAGATGATGACCCAGCCGCCCCAAGGGGTATGAAACGTACAGCGCTGACGCTGTGATCATGACCTAGCAATGTCCGGATATTCTTGTATTCATTAGCTGGATCCCATAGCTTGATACTCATATCGGAGCTGCAGGACGCCAGAAGAATACCGCCCCTTGGTCCTCCATAGTCAACATCCGATACCGCTTTTGTGTGGCCCATGACAGTCCTTTCCAGTTCGCCAAGTTCCCAGTCCCATATTTTGATAGTGTAATCATCAGATCCGGAAGCGATGGAGGAGAATATCGGATGAAATGCAACGCTGTTTATGGTAGCCTGGTGTGATTCCAAACAATGCCGAGGGGATCTAGGGAGCCAAGAAGCGGGGTCTTGGTTGCGCTTTGAGAGAGAGGTAGGTGTAGCATTGTCAAGCTCAGACTGTAGCGCGCCGTTTCGGGCCTCAAGCTCCATTATCTGGGATTGGGTAACGTTAGATGTAGTTTCCAGGGTGGCGGTCAAGCCGGGGAACGGGACGAAGAACATGCAATGCAAGCCTACCTTTTTCTGTAAACGGACTACGCTTGTCCATTTCTTCTCCAGCAGTGATTCGTATTTCTTCGCTACGGCTGCATCGAAAACATCGTTCTCAAGGCTCAACTCTGTTCTCAGTGTAGCAGCTGTGTCAGAGAAGTCACTTGCTGATAGATACGCTATGATCGACTTATGCCTAGAAAGCATAGCATTAGCTTCAGTTCGCAGTCCAACGTCATCCTCATGTAACAATTTATATACGCACAGCTCTCCAGCCTGTCGATTCGTCAATAGGTGGCTCATGTTAGAAAATATTCTGATATTTGTGGCATTCAAATTGATCTCGCGCAACCCGAAATATCCGGTCCGGGCCTGCAATCAACGCCACCAAATAGTTGTTGGCTGCTGTAAGAGAGGATGGTCAAGTCCAGGAAACAACGGAGTAAATATCAGGCTTTAAATGTGGCTTGGGTAACATAAAGGGGCTCGGACGAAAGCAAAGACTCCAAACAAACTTTCCGCATGACTGATTAATATCCGACTCTGCCAGCGGACAGACAAAGAGATAATTTTACAGGCGTACGAACGAAGTGAACAGTGGTCAAATGAGCAAATGTGGCATAAGAACCACACTCAACGTACATCAACATTTATTTTCAAACAATGGATCGCGTTTCCTGCCCGAAAGATAAACATATCAGCTAGGCGGCGCTTAATCCGCCAAAATAAAGTTGAAATTAGAGGTGGTCCAGAGTAAGCCAATGGGACGCTTGGCTAGACGCAGGCCCGTGCACCAGGTACCCATTACAAGCGCCTGCCTTCGCAACTTCAAGAAGCGATTTCCATTTCCGCCCCAGCCTAGTCCTTAATAAGACACGGAAGTCACTTGGTGCCATTCCGCTTGATGCCGAACCCCCAGTTTCTATCTACCCATTGGCCGTGTCGAGCAGGTTTTTCGACCGCTTTTTCTAGACGCCTAAGCGTCCGCCTAACACTTGATAAAGCGCCGATATCTGTCCTACTGTTCTCTGCCTTCCACTATCAGCATTGACACACTCTATTCAAAGGATCGATTGTTTCAACTCATATTTTTATAGCAGGGTCAGGTATATTCGTCCGAAATGGAATTTTCTACTAATTATCTGTCATACGTTTTAGATTATGTCCCGGTTATACACAATTACAAAATCCAATAAGGATCAAGGAGAGGGAAAAAGAACTGTCTATTTTGCCTTTCTGTTGCATATATACAAGAAAGATATTGAAAAACAACTCCTAAGTTCCAATTCAAAATTGATATTATATATACCCCTATTCGAAGGTTCGCCCACCTCGCCCGCGACGAACCCAGTCCACTAATCCCCCTCTTGAGCCTTCTCGGACGCATCTACCAGTACCGAATCAACGAGGAAAGCTAACTGCAAGAAAATAGCAGATCATTACCCATGTTTTACTTAGCCCAACAATGTCTGAAAGCATTACACCGCGCAAGTAAATGGCGTCTCCAAACACCGCTATGGCATGAGCAGCAACTGCTTGTCAAAATTCTGGGAAAATAGCCGGTAACATTTCAGGGATCCGGGCAGTTTGCGTTTGGCAACACCCGGGGCTTTACAGGCCTCTAGATGGTTTTCTTGCTGATAGCCGATGCTATCAAGCCACTTTTCTCTCTCATTGAAATGGATCTAGCCGCTTCTTTGAAGAACATTCTCAAGTTGAGAGCTCAATGTTAAGCAGCTTGTTCAACCCTTCAACGCAAGCCAAAGAGCTGTTTTTATGCTCCCTTTCTTCTGGGAGTTGTTTCGGATCATTCGCTTATCCTTGTCCCTTTCAACAGTATCCCTCCATATCGTTGTTGCCGGAGCGAAGTCGGGAGACTCGTAGATGCTCTTGTCCGGATCATCTACTGCTTCGAATTGTACTTGGATTCCAAAGCCAGAGTGTTTCTGATTCCCCAAAGTACTTTTTCGATCCTCCCATGGTTCCTTTAACAGGTTTCTTCTCCACTAAACATCCTCTATTTGGGAATGGTGCATAAGAGCTAACTATCCAATGTCAATTCCAAAATTCTGACAGTTATAAGATCTGCGGATTTGGTTCTTCAAGTATTCCATTGTTGTGCACACCCGCTTGCAGCATCGCAAATTTATTGACTGACACAACTTTTAAACTTTCGCCATTTTTTCTCCCGACGATCCCAAATCTCATGTGAGTACTCGGTCAACAACTGAATGTAACCATGTTATTTGGTTGGCACCAGATCGGATTCGAGACACCATCCATTCCTCCAAGAGGTCTGAACCCTCCTGGTTACCGAGAGGAGGCGCGCAAAAAAGCTGACCACATGACATTGCCGAACACCTCTTGAAACGGAAGCGTCTGATCCACCGGAGCGGGCCTAAAAAAGCTAGTTGTTGAAGTTTGTGCCAACTACACATCGCCTGGAATATCGCCTTTCTTGATGTATCAAGCTCATACTCTTGATACTTCTTTCTTTGATCAAGTCATCCGCGAGGATATCTTCCACTATATTTCCGCCGTGTGTCTCCCTAACTTGTAGAATAAGCGAAAAGGATATAAAAGTGATTGGTACTCACATTCGAATCTGATGTTCAAATTGAAGTCAGATGATGGCAGACAGCCACGGCATTCCCGTACAGTCACTCTTGCCAAGAACAACCGGAGCTATTTTAAGTGGATGGATCACCCGCCTTGACCTGAGAACCGAGGAGTCAGCCGCACTAGGTACACGCCGAATCATGGACCGCTCGAGGATTTTCTGAAACGACTGGATCGCCTTTTCGAATCCGGTTATGTGTTTTTGAGGGCTGGTGGCGGCTTCTTATCGAGAATCCATTGTTTCCTTTTCGCTCGAAATCTTCCCCTTTTATCCACTTATGTATCCCGATCTTCCTCTATTACCACGACCTTGGCAACTGGCTCTTGCCAACCAACCACACCGAGCTGGTCTTCAATACGACTTATCTGGCTGTTTCTCCGTCGTTGACATCGTAGGTGGCCAGGTGTTTCATGATTCGAGGATGCTGCATGGACAGGGGCTCTGTTTTGTCCGAAACGATGGACTCATTCTGATAGTGTCGGCGGAATTCGGCTATCCACTCCTCCTCGTTGCTTGTGGAACGCGCTCTTGATCTCATTCAGACCCTTCAGGTTGCAGAACTTCAGAACGGGGTCCTCGTCCCACGCCTGCGCCTGGAGAACGGAGAGACACGAGTGTATATCCAGTGGCGATGTCTCAAACGGCGTTCCGGTCATGAACCAGATGGGAGACCAATGGTGGTGGTCCTTGATATATATGTGATCATCCTAGCCGATTCGGACCTCGTGGGATTCATCGAAGAAAACGTGACTCCAATACACCGCGTCCTCGTAGCGTGGGTTGACGTAGGTTCTCGAGCCTGGGCCTTTATCGGGTCTCTTTGGGGTCACATCTTCCCGGAGCTGATATCCTCCCCCGTATGTGTTACAAGGACCTGTTGATAACGAGCGAGGCGTTCCTATATCGTTTTACCTTCAATTATTTCGGGAAGGAAATGCTGGAATCATTAATATATCAATCAAGGAGAGATTTTCGTTGTCTTGCCAAGAATCAGCCAAGTTTCTTTTCTAGCTCTCCAAAGTTGTTTTATAAAAGCACATTCGAAACCGACATCCCTTACGTCTTGTTTGAAATAGCAATTTTTCGTCGTGGGCAAACTCGAAAATCCGCTACATCGCATTAACAACGTTCTCATAACGCTTTTACTTTGTTTCTGATATTGAGTTTGTTTTCATCTTCAAACTCTTTTGAAGCCTCGTCTATACAGTTCATATAGTCCCAAGGCTATATGGACTGGTCCGTCCCTTGGTCCGAGGACTAGTGCTCTGACAAATATAAATAAAAGCCTCTATTCTCAACGAGATTTTCCGGAAGAGTGATACTTCAGCGAAATGCTCGCAGAATTTTCTCACTTTCTCATCAGCTCTCTTGACGTCTTGCTTCTTAGCAAGGCGTTTATAATTACCCTTTATAAAAATCGGACCGCGTATTTGATCGAAAGTGGTCGTAGTTTCGAGGGACTACCGATAACTGGTCCCTCAGTTCCGCTTTAAGAGCGTCCTCTGCAATTTGGTGTTGTTGTCTCATCGCATCAAGTTCAGTACGGCCTAACCAGCCAACAGATGTGAGGGGCATGGGCGCTTGGGGGTGAGAAAGGGGGTCTGCCAACTGCCAACCGATAACTGCCATCCATTCTGATATCGCCCCTACAAAACAGAAGTTTTAAGCTGGCCGGCCGGTATAAAGCAAAAGCACCCTCATGTACTTTGCAATTTGCCCTAAGGCCCCAAGCGAGCATTCATCGGTAATCCAGTGACGTATGGGAATGGGATAAACGAGTGGATTTTGACCCCTAACCACACCTCGAAACACTTCACACCTGCCTTTATAGCGAGACCAGGATTACTTGGCCCCCGAAATCCCTTCCCCCCCCCCCCCCCCCCCGGCTCGCCAGGAGAACAAAAAAGAGGACGACATGAATTCCTCCACCCATTACGGTAAGGTTGGCCCCAAATTGGATCACCTCTTTGATGGTTTCCCACCCAATCATTGTTGTTTTGCATTCGAATTTGATTCAATTGTCTTTGTCGCTTTCGTTAATGTCGTTTCTGTTAAGGTCGTTTCTGTTAAGGTCGTTTCTGTTAAGGTCGTTTCTGTTAAGGTCGTTTCTGTTAAGGTCGTTTCTGTTAAGGTTTCAATCTCATTCTCGAGACTTCATCAAGTTGTTAATACCCCCATTCTAATCAAGATGTCGTGTGTCTCCATTGCTTGGTCGTGGGCGCCGACTTCCAGGAGAAGAAGTCAGGTATGTCGGTTAGAGCACCGTGATACGCTCTTTGGCTCGTTATTTCTATTTTCATGTATATACCCTGTCTTTTCTGTGTTAGAACCCGTGGTATCTAGCTCTCAGTGGGCCGGTAGGGGGCGGGGTTGACGGTGATTTGTTTCTCAGACCGACAGTGAATTAGTTGGTCTATCATACTCGACGAGCTGTGCCCATCTACCCAGTAGGACCACATCATATACGCGATGTAAGCGGTCGTTCGCCTTTAGGCGAGGTAAGTAATCGAGAAGTTTAACCACGGAGATATACCCAGATGACTGAAGACCACTAGGTGCAAGGGGGGTTTGCAGTGGATATCTCACTGTAGACGGTTGCGGGCCAAGTAAGGCATATCTCATCCAACATGAGAAGTCGATCCAACTGGTTTTTGCTTATCCAAGGGGTTTCAACTTCCCACCCCCACCCCCCGCAAGGAAAATAGACCCTAGCTAGAAAGGTCAAAGAATATCCGCAGTCATCATGACCGCGATGCATGGCCATGAAACTCAAATCTATTGTGTATAATCACAACCTTGTCAGGGTTAAGTACCTAGAGTGAGGTCACCCAAGGCCTTCGATTGCGGCGGTCGAATAGAGAAATTCCACAGTGCTGGCGGCCATTTCAAGAGTGAGGACTCCATTTTTAGTTTTCTGTAGTATGTAAGAGAGTAATATCAGTTTTCGGAATGAGTAGGTTCTCGGGCTCGTCCCTGATATTGCTTGGTCTCAATGCAGAGGAACAAGAAAGGATCCAGGTTGCCTTCTGGAGGGCATCACCTACTTCTCTAAGGAACAACCGAAAAGAGTTCGTCGAAAGCAACAAAGTCGCAATTGCTACACAGAGAACAGATAAGGTACTGAAAGGGTTGTCCGACCAAGCATCGTGAAAGTCGTACGCTATCGAAGCAAAGTTCAACGCGGCCGAGACTAGGGAGAACAACCGATGATGAAACTTTGCTCGTAGGAAAGGCACGCAGTGATCGTGCCACTGGAAAAACGCGGATGTTATGCTCGCTGCCACGCCGAGCACAATGAGAACAATAGCGCCAGCATCATTCCGAAGAGTGCTTTTTATGAAAGTTCCTCCAAAGAATGTGCCCCAATTGGGATCTAACGGTCCATAGAGAATCGCGAGGGTTGTGAACCCGATGACATTTCCTGTAATATCTGCTCCTTGAGCTGTCCAATTAGATGAGGATTATTTTTCTTCACGACTGTTTCTCCGCCGGACAACCGCCGTCGTTTCTTCCCTTTACGTTGTCAATCATTCATCACATCACTCCGGCAATCCTCTGTATCCTCCGCGTCGATGTCGTTATCCTCGCTAGCCAATTCTCTCTTCACAAGACCGTCATCATCATTCGTCATTCTTGTTGTGCCTGACTTTCTTTTCCTTGATGTTGCGCGTTTGGATCCTCCTTCGCCATAGCAGGCACTCAGCTGAGTCCCATGGACACATTCTGTCTTACATTCGCTATTCCCGGTTTATATAGATATATAAGTATATATATCTCAGCAACGACACATTGCCCATTGACAACGGTATTAAGGGAGATTTATTACAGATGGTTGATACTTGTTGGATTTCTTGTTCTTCCACTGAGTGTAAATGACGAGTCCCTTCTCTCGACAGGGCTTTCGTTGCTCGTTTCGAGCCTTCGACTCAACCACGATGAAAAGCAGTGGAAAAGCATCGCGTTGTATATGGCGACGGAGGTGGGCATCGACATCGTTCTCCAGGGCTACCGCTCCGTTGTTAACCTTATCCATAGCAACTAGTGTCGGCATCATAACGAGGCGGAGGGCGAATCCTACACACTTGAGAGAGGCTGAAGATTTGACGAAGCGTAGCACTTCAGTGTTCAACGATCTCGTTAAAACTCTTTTTTCTCGATATTGTAGCTGGTTTTGATAATATTGCCTAGTTAGTTCAATTCATAAATCTCCTGGATAAAGATATTAGGTCATTTAAATAGATCAATGTCTCCACGTCCATACTGTTCACATCGAAAAGATCCACCGCCCATTGTAACATCTGCATAATATTCAGGTCAGTATAATCTAAATTGAGTTGGATTTGAATAAAACGGGACTAACACTTCTGCTGGTATCATCATCCGTGGTCAACCCCTTATCCTTAAGGTATTCGTCCCTAATACTCAGGCACGCGGCCCGACGATGCTGGCCAGCCTCAAGGCGCAACTGAAGTACTTCTTCAGGTATATGGGGTACCTCAACAAAAGCATCCTTACCTGTTGGATACAGATTGGTCAAGAAACTTTTGATGTCAGCTTGTGACCTGGCCATATCTCTAGTAAAAAACATGAAGTATATTTCAATATATATGGCCCTTAGGGCCCGCAATATCCGGGCCACCCTGCTTCAATGGTATAGTTGCAGGTCGGTTGGACAAGTGACGTCCTTCTGATGAAGTGTAGTATAAGCTCTAAGGAATAGGCGAGTTGTGCCCGCTGTTGAGACAGAGCCCTACTCCCCCCGAGCCCCTATCCCTGGGCTCCGTCCGGGTATGTAATGCTTTCCCCATATTTAGTTGACTTAGTTTAATATGCACTTGAGATTTCCCTCCTATGCAGCATTCTTTAAGAATGCCTTTGAAGTAAACGTGCAGGCGCACTGAAGAGCTGCGCAAACAAACAGAAAAGTAACACGATGGCTAAACCTCCATTTTCTTGCCTGCTTATAGTACTCTACTGCGAAGTCTTTTCGACATGGTCAGATTCGTCGTTTTCGATAATTTGGGACCACACCCTTATGTCTTCGGTTCGGGCACCGGCACAAAAACCAGGTCTGGTAGGTCCCGTTATCTGGTCCCAATTCTGACCTGCCGAGATATATACCGGATAATATATGTTTCCCAGAAGTAACGCGATCAGAGCTTGTATCAAGCATGACGTATCGAAGGAGACGATAGATATCATCTTTAAACTCTGAAATACTTTTCAGGTCAACAAAAACTTTCTCGACACCCTGGCGTATGGGTTTTCGGTTGACACAGGAGGGCTTTTCGGAGCCCTTAGAGCCGGAAGGTTAGTTGGATTCATGCATCGTAATAGACCCAGATCCCCGAACTCCAAGTTGTGCTTGATAAGCTCCTCTTCGGACCGTCGACGTCCAGTCTAGAGAGGTGTCTAGAACGGTAGGCCCGTCCTGAACACAAAGGCGACTCTCGCGCCTTTCCTCCTCGGTAGTTGAAGGATGGCGCTTCTACTTACAAGTAGTCGCACACCTCCTTATCCAGTGCAGTTCTCTCCGATGGTCCCCTATCTGTTGACCTTGTCGATGAACTCTTGAAACTGCCTGACATTCCAAGCTCCGATTCCACCATATCTTTGGTTGTATGACGATCGATGCATGGGTTGTATTGAGCCCTATGCCTCCTGAAAAGAAATTAGGACACATGTATACTTAGGTAAATAAGAAATCCACGTATACTTGACAGCTGGTCTGATCCGGAGGTGATCAAAAGTGGAGTTTTCCAACTCCTTTCCGAAAATTGGTCTTTGACAATCTTTCTCTCTTCAGTTGAGACCGTCCCGTCGTAGGGGAGAGTGTTGACTCCCATTCTACGAAAACATTTCATTTCTCCGTATCTTTTATTGGAGCCCCTGAGTGTTGTCCTGAGGGCCCACGCGTGGGCCGAGAGTTTCTTCACACGGAAGGTTCAGTGTTATAGGAGGCTTCAATACCTCAATAAGGCCCAGATGCTCATTCAATAAGTTTTTATGGGCAAGTATCGGCTCTTAGAAGAGGTGAGTTTCCAGAGCCGTACCATATACCGTTGGATTCCGTGTCATTCTACTGACAAATTTCGTTCCGGATAAACCATTCGTTTTCTTTCGCTGGTATAATGTGAGCGGCTTGAACACCAACCTTCTATTCAGTCATTAAATTGCAATCATCACGTTGTCTGATCGCGGCCATTCGTTGAGAAGCGAGGGTATTCGTAGACGAAGGTCTTTGATCTATTTCATCAATAGCATCCCTGTTGTGCGAAATTCTCAATGTCGAAATGATGGCACAAGTGGTTATGGAGAGCTAGCTTGTAAAAAGAATTGAACCACTGAAGCGTCTGTTGAAATAGCTGATTGACTATCTCAGAAACGTGAATCACATCTTTCTTCATAACTTGTTTCCGTGGTGAAAATGCAAGCTTTTCAACTTTCAAAGGCTTTAAATGCTCATGATCTTTAGCAGCGTAGACCTCGTTTCCATTCCACTCGGTGTCAAGGTCAAACGACTCGTGGTAGGCGATGGCTGCAATCAGACTCGGGCGTTGCGCTATATATCGTTGATACGGGTCCTCCACAGTTGCTTTGAGGTCTTCAATGCGTTCTCGATGGCACCCCCATTATTACTCCGAGACAATCTCCCAACAAACTCAATGATTATCCTCTGATCGCGTCCTCTCCGTCACTTAAATTTGGTCGATTATTCCCCTCTGCCACATTGTTCGTGCAGAGTTTCTAAGACGCGCTCAAGTAAAAGCAACTGGATCTATTTGACTCTTAGTCGAAGAAACTTATCTGTGGTATATATGGACTGGAGATGCACCGGAGTTAGACCCGGATCGTCACCCCATCAGTATACTGAGAATATATATACCTTATCAGCGAAATGGAAACTGCGGAGTAGGGATAAGTTGCACGGTAGGTTGCTATGATAATTGTGGTTATTGTGATATAGATTTAACGACCCGAGGTAAGGCGAAGAATAGAAGAAAAAACGAGAAAGAGAAAGGAATGAGACATGCAGAGGCACCAAAGTCTTATACCTCAACATGGAGTTGCTCCTTCATATGCCAGGCACTTTTCCAGTTAGATTAAAAGCCCAATCGTGCTTTGAAATACCTCACCGTAGCTCTTCTCCACGTCATGGGTCTTCCACTAGTCTTATTATGAGGTGGCGGATCGCTTCCCCGTCTCATGGAGTATACCTATAAGCTCTTTCAATCTGTGTATCAGTTCTACCCGATATGGGTCTTCAAACTCGGCTACAGGGCCGAGTGGGATGGACATGATGAGGTTTGTTATTAGGGGTTGTATGAGGGAAGGATACTTTATGGATATGAAGATATTGCATGTCACAGCCATCCTTGCAGATGTGTCCAACGAGATCGGCATATTTGAGGAACAGGACGTGTTTTATCCGATTTTGGTAAATGTCAATATGGAATCTTAAGGAACAGGGAAACTGGAGATAGTATGTGAGCGCTGCCGTTGATTGAATCGAAGCGGCAAACAAAAAGGTTCCAGTCGATAGTTTCCTGCTGGAGATGGCTGGCGTGGGCTCGACTTCAGCAACAAAGGGGTCGTCGACCGCTGAGGGAAATAGCAGCTAGGCTGATCTGACAACAGCGCTATGCAAATTAGTGATAAGCTCTCGGGCTACCACGGCATCAACGTCGTACTCCATGTCGATCTGAGCGGCGGCGGACCCGGCGATTGAATCACGAGCGACCGTAAAGCTAAACATATCGCCTATAGCATTATGAAACTGCTCCAGAAATCTAGAACATCTCATATTACGTCTCGAATCGACGGGGACTGCTCATATGTTAGAAAACTCCGGGACAACGTCGACGGGGGATGCTTCGGGGAAAGAGTCGAAGTCGTCGATCTCGGAGATTCTTCTTGGATCGTATCTTTGTCTATGGTAAGTCCGAGAAGACCACGTCTTTGATGTTCAGAACCATACAAGGTTGTCAGGCTGACCCAATTGATCCGTCCATGCAGACGCCCAGAACCGGGCGTAGTACTCCAGAGTCTCGACGCCGGTCCCGTACGCGCGGATTTAATTGGGGGAGGGTCCGTTTAACTCCGGGCCTTGACGAAAAAGATAAAAGGGGTAAGCATCTTCTCGACTCTCGATTACCTTGAGCGAGGCTAGCAGTGTGGTGACAAGAGGTGTGACGCGTGGTCACCGGCTAACATTCGCTCTCTCTCCTCCTTTGTTTTATATCCCAGGACAACCAGGCAGTGTGCGTTCTGTGGGAGAGGCTTCTTCCGCCCCCCTCCTTTCTTCGCCCGGGGGCGACTCCACCACGACTGGGGCCACCTGTACATATCCTGAGAGCTGGAAGCGAACACGATCAGGTCTTCATTCTCGACGAGCTACGAATGGTTGGAAGACTAACCGCCCGATTCCCGATCTTCTTCGCCTGAAGGAAATCAGTCTCATTCCGCCTGCGACGCGGGTATCCAGCACCGGACTTGTCCCCTTGTTATGCAATCTGTCGACGATGGTTCGATTGATCGCCATATTGACCCTTGGTGGCGGAAACCCTTTGTTTGCCAGTACTCGCACGCGCTCGGCCATCCAGTGAGATGTCAGAAAGAGATAGATGACTTCAGCAACGTCCTCTCTTGTCGAATTTTGTCTTTGATCTGCTGAATCTCTCGCTTTTTGACTTCGACATCCTCGGTGATTTTCTTTGGGGTTTTTCATGCTTTTCCAAAGTCGGCACTCTCGATAGAAGCCTTTTGAATGACCACGTGACGAGTTAGGCTCGCAATAGCGTCTTCGGCTTCGTCTTTCTTTTTCATCAGTTTTCTCATGAGTGCGAAATGGCGCCCATATCGTTCCTCGGGAGAGTAGGTGTTGTCGATATAGTCTATCGCTGACTGAACGGTTTGAAAGGTAAGGTTCCCGACCACATAGTAACTCTGTGGCTTAGGTCGAATCGCGATGAGTGTAGGGCCGGGAGCCTTTGGTCTCTCTCTATACCGGCGACAAGTCTCGCAGTGTTACGCGGGCGATATCCCGGGTGGCCCCTCGCAGCTCCGCTAGCGTGGCAGAGTCCTGACCACTCAACGTGGAGCCGATTGGTGAGGGCAGCTCGGTAGCAACAGGCGGGGCCAACTCGGGAGCGATAGGCGTGCGCATGAAGAAATGATCGACACCAATAGGTGAATTGACGAGGAAACAGTGAATGCCAATAGGCCCCCTGACTATGGTTTGGGCAGAAGGGAAAGCTAGTGCCCACCAGGAGAGCTCACACGTTATCGACAGTTCCTCATAACCTATTCCGTTAGCGTGAATATTGATCAAGTTATCTATCCTATAAGCAATAGACAACACACGTAAGGAATAGGAGAAAATTCCGCCGTTATGTCGGTCGATCAGGAGCCCGGTGTCTTCAAAATGGGGGTACCACCAGTTGCCCAAATTTTCGCATATTGGGCACAGTAGGTGATATTTTAGTGTCTTGCCTAGGTTCTTTGAAGTAGGTGAACCTGGGAAGCCCCTAATTGAGGCATATATAAGTATATATAAATATGTGCGTTGGTTTGCCGATATGATCGGCGGCCAGGCATGTGGGAGCATATATGCAGTTGCTACATGCTCCCTTGAAGTATATTATGCCGTTTTGCATATGCTCAAAAACACATTTCTGAAACGAGTCGCGTTTTTACGTCTCTGAAATGGTAGGGAAACACTGTCTTAGGAAGTCGCTGATTGATGTTTTTGACTTGAAATATATCATCTGTCTGCATCCGGATGGATGAGATGGGATTGAATTATGCCGGAGACTTGCAACGTGGCATTTCCCGGAGACATTTCGTAAACGCAGAGGCGAGGGTCGTTCATGTCAAACGGGGCAATGTTGGCGTTGCGATATATGTTGATCAGGGACCGAATGGGCATGAGCTCTGCCAGCTCGGAGTCGATGTCTGACTCGTCGAATACGGCAGATTTGGCGTGGGCCGGTTTGCCTCGTCGCTCGTTTGAAGTCTTTAGGAAGATCTTCCTCTCCGTCTCCGTAGCGTGCACACGTATGATGATCGGGCGACCACGGAAGTGATCGCGTTTCGAGATCTTGTTGGCCAGTGCCCGTGCGATATCATTCATTGTCTCGTTTATCGGAGCCGTGATGCAAATATGATGGTGGCGGGCGGAGTCGAGGATCCAAGAGTGGGACATAGAGGCAGATTATTGTAGTAATAGACTCCCATACCTCCTTATAACAATAAAACGCCAGATATCACCTCCCCACGTGAGTTCGAGAGGGGAGAAAGGCGAATGGAACTTACTTCCTAGGTATCCCACAATTGCAGAGATGTGGGGTGCCAGGGTTTTTCCGAGTACGTTCGCCAAAAAGTCGCTTAGCCAGCCCATGGCGAGAGGAGGGTGGTCATCGTAGTTGGGGACGGGGAGACTGGCAAGTCCGTTTGTCTGTGACAGCTTTCCGTAGTTCACTAATAGTGTAAATATATGTACGTAATATCGGGGTTCCAGAACCGTCGATGGAAATTCCTAGGAGAACATCGCCAGCAGACTGGTGAAGCCACCACGTCATATCCCTTTTGAGCTTCTCCAGTGACTCTGACCATGCTACTTCCAGCACGACAGTCGGCCATTGGATAGATCGCCCGTCCGAAGAAAATCGAGAGACTCAAAGAAGATATACTTTCTTTTATCGGCTGGGTGTTTGAGCGAGTGGCTATGCGTGATCTGATAGCATGACATACGCCCATCTCTCGGGGTTTCAGAGTGAGAAGTTCGCTGAAGACAGCAATAGCTTCTCCGTGGAGGAGGTGAGACATTCCCAGAACCAATAGGTATAAAGTGGTAGTCAATTTTCCCTAGGAAATCCCTCTTCTTGGGCAAAAGTTCGCCAGTAAGAAATAAGCGTTAGGCCTCCGCCTAACCTGTCAAGAAGGGTTCCACAGGCCCATGCATTTTCCTTGTCTGGTAGTGCCTCAAAACAAGGACCGAGTAAAACGGTGGTACAAAGTGGTGGAACGAAAGACTGCGACCAGTAGACCTGGACTTAGGCCATGCAATATCCGCACCCCCTGCGATAAGAATACCGCTTTTCCGTCTTCTAGCCTGGGCTACTGTTGGGCTGGAACCTTCTCCAACCGGCTCCTTTCACTATCCAGGACATCCCCCCTCTTAATCTCGGCATCGTCCCCGTCGAATTTGCTCCTACTGCGGAGCGAACGCGGCCAAGGATTGAGGCTTTCGGCTTTGATTTTTTCCGCAGATATTTTTTCGAAAAGGCTTTTCTCGGGTTTCTGAGCACTCCCGAAAGGATCTTTCACTTCTCCAATTGGGACATTACCTCAAATTCCCAAAACCCCGAAACTCTTCGGCCGGTCGGGCGACGTCCATGGATGATGGGTTCTTAAGAACCTCTATTCTGTCATATTCCTATAACATCGTGTAATATTGCCGATGCAATCCCAAGTAAAGAATGACCTGACAACCGCGGGGTAGGTATAATCCTCTGATCGTAGTAAACGGATAAATCTGGGAGCGGTTCTCACAATTGGGCAACTATGGCACCATCCCCTTGCTACTCCTAGCCTCTGCCAATGCTACGCCTCAAGGCCCAGAAACGAATGGTCAGAAACGAGCACAGTCCTGCCCGAGTGGCTCAAAATGTTCCGCAAGGTGATCGAGTCGTCAGTTGAATATAGCTCGGTGTCTCTCTTTGATGTTTCTTCCTCGATACCCGAACCAGTAACTCCCGTCAAATTGAGAGCCAATACTGGTTATCCCAGAAGGCCGACACCCTCTCCTCCCACTCCTCCAAACTCTCCCATCGTCGTCGTCATCCTCCTCCCCACCCGCGGTATTGTCGGCTGGCGCTTCGTCCGCAGGCGCACCAGACGCGTTCCCACCCCGAGTTCTCGCGTCTCGGGTTGCCCGAGTATGACGGGACTTCCTCTTCGCGGCCCGAGCTGGACGCCCGAGCCGGCGTACTAGCCGACGGACTGCTTTACGCAGTCCGCGGCGGTGATCAACCCGCGAAGGTTGACCGCCTCCCGAGACAGACGAGACTCAGTTGGTTTCAGATTCGATGTGAATAAAAAGTAGGTGTGTGCCTCGAGGCCAGATTTTGGCAGACCTTTCGGAGACTAAAGAATGCAGGGACGCACACACAAGGACGAATCGGAGAGAGATTTGATATAGAAGAAGACCGACAGAGTATAAATGCTCAGAATGCTTCACTGATTTCTACCATTCTTATCTTCATAGAAAAGGGAATACAGGCAGAGTCCGACGAACAGGTCAACAATCCTCATGCTCAAGAAAGAAAAAAAAAAAAAAAAGGAAAGAAAGAAAGAAAGAAAGAAACTGAATCTAAAGGTCTGAAAGGTCTTGCCGGGTAGTATCGGGCTCGGTCGATTGATTGGGATTATTTGGTTATTACCCCACAGAGAGGCTTGTCGAAACAGAGCAAGGCACAGTGGAGGGGTTAACTCGTATATATATATAACGTATGGCCGGCTCTTCCGGAAAAGGAAGAAGAGGTGAATATTTCGCAGGCCACGGCTCTAAGAGAGCATGAATGCTGATCGAATAACGAGGTGGCGAGGGATATTTGGAACACAATGCGTGGTCCCAGCAACCGCAATAAGTACCACATGCACTGGCGCATGGATAAATTGCCGCCCGTATGCACTCCGGGCGTAGTTCGTTGAGCATTTCATCAGTATATATAGCGTGGTCCCAGTAAGATGCATTAAGTACCAGACACTTTGTCGCATCGATGCATTGCCGCCCGTGTGCGCTCCGGGCGTAGTTCATTGAGTATTTCATCAATATATATAGCGTGGTCCCAACAAGGTGCATGAAGTACCACATGCACTGGCGCATGGATATACGTTTCCGTCAGCGTGTACTCCGGGTGTAGTTCGTTGAGCATTACACCTCGAGAAATTCCGTCAGATCGCGCATTCGTTTGCATGTTTGACCGATGCTCATAACGTCGTCCATCTGGGGTATCCGAAATACAGGTCGGTGAATCTCAGCGGAAGATTGACGTAGCGCGCCATTCTATATGTCGACTCTTAATATACGGGTCATAGAATCGTATGTGATGCTACATCGAAAGCATTAGCATAGTAGTATGAAGGTTGAATAGGGATTATAAAGTTAAGCTTATGCCCGTCAGTATAGGTAGTCGCTTCAACACTGAAGCTCTATATTATATATATAAATAAGACCGGAGAGAGTTCTTGGGTGGGGGTAAGGAAGGAAGGTGAGTGTAGAAGTAAGAAAGAAAGTTAAGTTTAGAAGTGGGAAGAAGAGATATATATATGTTTTGACTCGATGGTATGACTTTTAGTGAATGATTATACGGTTTCATTCACTATATCGAGTCCATAGGATAATTCACCAGTAGGTAAAGTAATAATTAGTGAATAGCAGAGAAGAATGAATGGAATATGCCGCTGGTAAAATCCCCAAAAATTGGTGAATGTTGAAGGAGACCTTCGGTGGTGATTGCGCGGCCCGGTCACAAGTCATAGATTAGATCTAGATATAGGGGATAACCCGTCTAGAGAAGCAGTAGAATAATAGGGACCATGTCTACCACAGTATGGCTCTCACATTGACATGCCAACAGATAGAATCACAAGGGAATCTTCGTAGGTAAGATTTCTTGCGTTGAGCCTGATATTAGTGAATCCCGTTCTTTCCCGGCCTGGGGAAATGGTAGTAGTGAATGTCCCACGGGGTATGACTGCAGTAGAGTGGTCTCAACCAAAGCAAGAGCCTTTCTGAGAGCGTGCAACTTGGCTACCTCACACCGAAGGAAGAAAGAAGGACACTCCCCAGGATTTCCCCGTGAAACGATGCTGTTAACGGGGAAATTCGGGGGGCGTCTCGTTTGAAAGGGGCGATATCGGAAGTCGAATTCATGAGAGAAGAACTAAAAGGGGAAACGGGGGAAGAAATGCTTCTGAGGACGGGTGAGACTCCGAAAACGGTAATCGCCTCGTGAGAGCGGACGTTCAGCGCCGTCACATGAAGAACAGATGCTTTGCTGTCTCTCTTCGCCCGTAGAGCGTTAGTCGTTGGAAGAGATGATGGTAATTAAATACAAAAATCAAAATCAAAATAAACACTCGGCACGAAGCATGTGGGATTCATCGTTCGGCGTCGGAGATCTCGAAGAGAGAACGCCTCCTTTTCGCGTGCTGCAAGGATCAGGATAAGGATGAGCAGGACCGACGGCAAGGATGAGCTCAAGGATGTCTTTTTCACGAACACTCGGGATCTGTAGCAACACTCTGTACGGAGGAGAAGAAGCTGATATCTTCACGATGTCAACACCCTCGGCTTTCGGAAGGAGCAGATGAAGTCAAAGATGAAGTGGATAGAAGGAAAAAAGGAAAAACTAAACGGGATAGTTCCGCCGATGCTAGAATTGTGCCTCGGCAATTTGATAAGATGGTTATCTATCGCCTTCCTTCTTTTATATCTTCCAAGCACTTAAACAGTTCATATTCTCTTCCTTTGCCTTCTTTTCTTTCTATCTCTTCATCTCTTCTACTTTTCCGTACTTTACTCTCGATACTTAATTCCTAGCTTTCAACTCCTACAACAACGCAAACATGGTGCCTCCCCCACCCGCGTGGGTCCAGAGCTTGAAGCCATCAGGTCCTCAGGGCTCAGAGCTGCTCAAGCAAGAGCGTGACCGCTCCGATGTCTCAGTAGACAAGCTGTCAGAGTTCATTCGCACCAAGGATGTCCTCGAACGACAGAAGAAGATCCTCGCGGTCCTTCAATCGGAGAAAGTCTTTGACAAAACTCACAACTACTCCTTGGGACGGGTTGACCGGATCCAGGTCTCTCTAGGCAGAGCGAAACGTCTGCAGCAGCTTACGGAGAAGCATGGGTGGACGGAGGAGGAGTTCCTCATGGCAAATGATCTCATGAGCGAGCCGACCCCATATGGGCTCCATGCGAGCATGTTCTTGGTACTTTTTGCCACCCGTCGTCTTTAGCGTCACTCTCTAACAAGGAATTCTACAGGTCACCCTCAGAGGGCAAACAACTCCAGAGCAAAAGGAACTCTTTTTGAAACCCGCAGAGAGATACGAGATCATCGGATGCTATGCGCAGACTGAATTGGGTCATGGATCGAACGTCCGCGGTCTGGAGACCACCGCTACCTGGAACCCAGAAGATAAGACTTTCAGCATCCACTCACCTCATTTGACTGCTTCGAAGTGGTGGATTGGGTCCCTGGGGCGGACTGCCAACCATGCTGTGGTCATGGCTCAGGTGATAGTCGGTGGAAAGAACTTCGGACCTCATCCGTTCGTTGTTCAGATCCGAGACATGAAGACCCATGAGCCACTCGAGAACGTTTACGTCGGTGATATCGGTCCTAAGTTTGGCTACAAGTAAGTTGGGAAACGAATTTTACTCTAATCTTGACGGTTCTAACATTTCCCAGCACCATGGACAATGGTTTCCTTCTATTCAATAACCTCAAAATCCCCCACATCAACATGTTGGCGCGGTTCTCAAAGGTCGACCCAGACACCAACAAGTACGTTCGACTGGCATCGCCCACGATGCTCTACGGGACCATGACCTGGGTCCGTGCAACCATCGTCCTCCAATCCGGTAGCACCCTGGCCCGTGGTGTCACCATCGCAACAAGGTACTGCGCAATCAGGAGGCAATTCCAAGATCGAGATGCGAAAGATCCGATGTCGGGAGAAACCCAAGTCTTGGACTACAAGATGGTGCAGATCCGTCTTCTACCCCTTCTGGCATCCTCGTTTGCTCTGCACTTCACCGGAAAGGGCATGATGGCTCTTTACCAGGAGAACCAGCGCCGCATGGCTGACCCTAAAAACCTGACGACGGGAGCAGGCATGTTGGCAGATCTCCATGCTACATCATGTGGACTGAAGGCCTTGGGAAGCACAATTGCAGCGGAAGGACTCGAAGTTTGCCGTCGTGCATGCGGTGGCCATGGTTACAGTAACTACAGCGGAATCGGACAGTGGTATGCTGACTACCTCCCGACAACCACCTGGGAAGGTGACAACTACATGTTGACCCAACAAGTTGCCCGCTACGTAAGACCTATTCCCCCTTAATTGCTCAAGCACTCGAACGACAAAACTAACGGCTCTTTAGCTCCTCAATCTGCCCGCGCCGTAATTAGCGGCGACGCCCCAGACAACGACACAAACAACATCCTCAAGACTTACCTCGCCCGCCAAGACATGGGCGCCGCCTTCGACGTCCTCTCCTCCGACGAGGATATCGTCTCCGCCTTCGCCTGGCGAACCGCCCACCTAACCTTCGAAGCCCTCAAACACCGCGACCAAGAAAAACGTTCCTGGAACAGCCTCCTCGTCGACTTCTGGCGCCTCTCAACCGCGCACATCCCAATACCTAATCGTCAAAAACTTCCACGCCGCAATCTCCTCCCCCGAAACAACCGCCGCATTAGACCCCGCGACGACAGAATGCCTCCATAAACTCTTCCAGCTCTTCGCCCTGCACACCCTCGAACGAGAAGCTACCGACTTCTTCGCCTCCGGCGCAGTCACAATCCGGCAAATAACCCTAACCCGCACAAAAGCCGTAACTCGACTCCTCGACGAGATAAGACCCCACGCGGTCCGCCTCGTGGATGCGTGGGGATTCCCGGATTGGCAGTTGGATAGTAGTCTGGGGAGGGCGGATGGGAAGGTCTATGAGGATTTGTTTTTGAGGGCGAGTCAGCAGAATCCGGTTAATGAGTTGACGTTTGATCCGTATCCGAACAGTGAGGTTTTGGTTAAGAAGAATGGGAGGAGTAAGTTGTAGCTTTTATCTTTCTTTTTTTCTTTTCTTGTTATCTATATATGGGGTTGGGGGATATTTACTTTCTTGATTGTCTAATGTTTTTTTTTTTTTTTTTCTTTCCTTTTTGTCTTGTTTAGGGTATAGATATGATGACGGTGGGATAAATAGACTAGATATAGAACTGGACCATAGAACCCAAAAGGAGCAAGAAATCTGTACAAGTATTATTTATTATCCTTTTCTGTACTCCGTACGTCTAGTATATAAAAGAAATCGTCATCGTCACAGCATAACTAAGTATCCAATTCATATCACATCACAAACCCAAGCAAAACACACAAACCCATCACCCCCAACCCCCTCGCCCTCACCCTTTCCACCGCCCCATCCTCAACCGCAACCTTCCCCACCTCCCCCGTCGGCACCCCCGTCGCCGTAGCCCTACAACTCTCCCTCTCACACCCAAACCCCTCAGGACAACACCCACCCCCCTCCCCTTCCTTACACCCAAACCACCCCTCCGCACAACTCCCCGTCCTCGTCGGAGCAGCCACCCCGTCCCCCACAGGGACGACGATCGTTTTCCCGTTCCCGTTTACGATTGTTGTTGAGGAAGTGGTTGGGCAGGAGGTTGTTTGGCAGTCGCGGCCGGTGCGGCAGCAGCCGCCGCGGTAGATTGCGCTGCAGGCGTAGAAGCCTGTTGGGCAGATTGAGGGGTTGGAGGTGGTGGTGCTGGGTTCGGAGGTTATGGTTGAGGGGGGGTTTGTTGTGGGCCGGATTGGGGGTGCGATTGTTTGTGTATCAGTCTGCGTTGTAGAAGTCTCCGTCTCCGTCTTGCTCGAAGTAGATGACTCAGTCTCCGTTTCCGTCTCCGTGCTTTCCCTCGAACTAGTAGACGTAGCCGTCGACGTAAAAGTCGACTCCCCCTCCGTCCCCGTAGGCCTAACCGTAACCGTCGCCGTCCTAACAATCACACACCCCTCCCCCCTACACTCATAACCCGGTATACAACACCCCCCTCCCGGATTATCCGGACAACTCGTATACCCATCATCACACTTAATCGCTCCCCCTCCTCCGGCGCAATTATCCCCATCCGCACAACACCCGACATCACCCAACCCCGAATCGGTGATGAGTTGACACGTCTCGCCCGTCGCGCAGCAGCTGTTCGGTCTGTTTATGGATGTGCAGCTTTTTGTTCCGGAGGGGCAGGAGAAGCCGCTGGCTTTTCTTTTGAGGTTGAAGTACCTTCCAAACCCGTCCCGTTTCTCGCTCGTCTGATCAGAATGCAATGGGAACGGAAGTTTATACGGTACTTCCACCAACGACCCATTCCCGTTATTAAAAGACCAATACTCCCAGAAAAACTTCTCGCCTTCGTCTAGGCTCATTTTCTTGACTCCCATGGCCGGCGACTGGCCACTAGACGCCTTCTCCGCATCTCGGCGGGTGGTGATAGCTTCATTGGGGGCGGCGAGTGAGGGGAGGATGAGGGGGAGGGTGAGGAGGAGGAGGGGGGTTGGGAGGGATCGCATTTGATCTCTCGTTGGTGTTGGTGTTGGGTAGCTTTCGGGTGTTGATCCACGGTTCAGAGGGGAAGGAAGGAGCTATGTGCTGAGATCGGGAAAGCTTCGAGTTCGGCAGGAGAAAGGAGAGAGGGTATGGCAGTTTCTCTTCTCAGTGGGAATTACCTAGTAGTTAGTAGAGCTCCTCCCAGAAACCAACAGAGGAGAATTTAAGAGAAAGGAAGATGGTTGAGAGCAAGAAAGAAAGAAAGAAAGCTGTTGCTGATCTTGAAGCTCAGATAGAAAGATGGCTGGGAAGAGGTAGATCTGACCAATGGGAGTATTTCTATCTGCGGGTCTAAGCTTATCTCCGGGTACAATTTAAGCTAAAGCTCTAGTTAAAGCTCTAGTTAAAGAATCTACCAAGAAGGAAGATACAGTATAAATAAGTGCACTTTACACGCACCATAGCTGGATACCTAATCGCAAAAGAAGCACATGATATTAAGTCCCCCATTCCAGGGTGATGAAGAAGACAAAAACTACCACAAATAATTTCGCCAGTGAAATAGAAGAAGAAACGAAGAAAACACAGGAGGGTATAGGTAATATGATTATCAATGAGAATCGAAACGGAGAGAAAGAAATTGAAGAAGATGGGGCATTAAGTAGAAGAAACTGATAGAATGTAAGGGCATCCGCATAAACAATGACAAAAGATGAGAATGAAAAATCCCTTGGAATAAATATCCTAGAAAATTAACGCCGACGCTTGCTGTCCGTACCACACATGCAAAGGAAATGGAAGGAAAGGGTGCCATAAATCGGGGGATGAAGGGGGAATAAGTGATGCCAAATAGTGTCCGGGGTTGGTACAAGGTAGAAGGTAAAGAAAAAAGGAAATACGAGAAATCATTTAGCAGAAACGGTAAACCCGCCTCGACGGATCTGGGAGGGAATCGGAGGCAGTCGTCACCATAGATAAGATCGTTGTCATGATGCAGTGAGTAGGACTAGGAAGGTGATGACGATCCCGAAAAGATAGCCGGGAGCCACGATCCTCGCTTCCGCGGAGAGACTGAGAGACCAGCGTCAGAATACTGCTGGTGTCGGGTCACGCTGCTGTTTGTTGTTTTATGTGTAATGAAAGCTACTACATACCAGGCGTCTCCGGGGTTTCATCCTTGGATTTCTCTTCATTCTCAGCGACGGGGGAGGACGCCTCGACCCCGTTGACATCGCCGGCGGTCTCTTCTTCTCCTCCTTCGGCGGCGGCGGCTTGGGCTGCAGCAAGTTCCGCAGCCTCGGCTTCGTCGGCTTCTCTCTCCATCCGCTCCATCTCCGCAAGCCTGAATTGCTGATGCTCCCAAGCATCCCTACGATTCCGTTCATCCTTGGTCTTCCTCAGCCTCTCAGCCTCCTCGACACCGCCACTCTTCTTCAACTTCCCTTCTTGCACGAAATTCCCAAGTTCCTTCTGGAACACACCAACGCGGCGGGTTTCCAGTTCCTTCTGCCGAGTCTTCTCGGCACGCTCAATAGCTTCAAGACGGTTTTCATGATTCGGTTGCAGAGCTCGCACTTCGCCAAGAACGCCGTCTTTTGCTTTGATCGGATCCAAAATTGGTTCGACAACAACGTTGCGCGATGCGCTTCGCACACCGGGCGCACCCGGCGTCTGAGGGCTCTGGTTCTGCTGCTTGGTAGCCTGCTCCACCAACGCAAAAGTCTGCGCAGCTTTCTCGAGATCGTCTTCAAGATCGCAAGCCAAGTCTTCTTGCATGGTAAGTTGGTCCCGTTCTTCACAAACAAGCTGCAGCTCCGCCTCCCAAATCTTCGTCCAAATAGGCTTCTCTTTCTTCAAGAAGTCCTGCATCTTCTTGAGTTCCTTAGTCACCGCACTGATATCCTTCCCAACACCTTCCAATTGTCTGGGCAGTGGCCTCACACCACGAGTCACCACATCCTTGCGGAGGTCTTCCACAAGATCCTGAAGGTCGTCAACACGTGCAACCAATTTCTCCGATTCTTCAGCCAAATCTTTCTTTCCAGAATTAACACGAGCACGCCCAGCATCCCCCTCCAAAGATGGTATAGATACATCGACAGCAGCCGTCTTCACCGAGCTTGCTTTCGTCCGGATCGTGTTCATCGATGTAGTAATATCCGATGTGAAACTAGAGTAAGTTTGGCGTAAAACGGCAAGATCACGTCGAAGGTTCTGTAACTCGTAGAGTTGGTCGCCATTGCCCGCCTTCGAACCGGAAGCAAGTGGGAGCGGCCGGATAGCCTTCGAAGGTTCAGATGTAGTTGCAGCCGACTTTTGCGGAGCGGCAGCGAGAAGTGCCATATCCTTGGCTGCCTCCACCTGACGTTCCGAAACACGTTGGATAGCCGTCTCTTGCTCGTTTACCACCGTACGTACACCTTCAATCATGCGACGAATACCGCCAAGGCCTTCGTCGAGATGCTTCTTAACTTCATCAAGGGCCTCAACATTCAACACAAGGACCGAACGATCCTTAACGTCACTCAGATCCTCAAGTTCATGTCGAACACCTGAAACCGGATCTTGAACGTAGATTTCTGGGAGATCCACCCCGTTACTATGCGTGTTCCACGCAAATTTCTCAATGAAAGCAAGCTGTAGTCTCCCGATCGTCAGATCTGCATAGCCTTCAGAGAGTACAAATTTCTTGATCTTGCTCTTGTACTGTAAGAAGAGGGTAAGCTCTTTCCCTGGAGGCGGGGATTGTTCCGGGGTAAATTGCTGAGATTGCGGTGGCGTCGAAACCGCAGTAGATGTATGCTTATTCTGAGGTGGGGACCGAGGAGTCACAGTAGCATCCGAAGAAGGCTCTTGTCCGGGCTCACTTGTATCGTTCGTAAATGATGCACCAATAGGGCCACTATCCATAATAGGAGGGAGGCCAGGCAAAGCTCCACCAACAACCGGAATATCCCTGCTCTCTGGTTCATCGGACTGACGAAGTTTGTCTGCCGGGGTTTGTGCAATTGGGCTCTCATTATCCGAATGATCGAACGACGACTTCTCAACCTGAGGCTGTTTCTCTGCATCATTTTCTTCCGCGATGGGCTGCGGAGGTTGGACACTTCGGTTGGGAGAAGAATCGGCAAGACGGTTGTTCGATCTTTGACGGCTATGCGTGTAGGATCCGCGAAGCCGGACAGCATTCATCGATTCTCTAACATCTCCACCTCGATTGGGTATTGGTGAGTTCTGTGACGGTGGGAGAACAGGGACACCATTTGGCGAAGCACCCAGATGCTTCTGTATTTGATATGCAGAGAATCTCCGTGATGCTCGTCTTTCAAGATCCCCACTCCTCTGTAGAGCTCCCAGCGCATCGTTTGTCTTGGGAGTTGGTGGCGGGCGGGGGTACTGCGATGGTGGTGTTTGATTCGGAGGGGACGTCGTGCGAGATGGGTTTGCCGGATTATCGGAATACGGAGTTAAAACCGGGATGTTCTGCATCGTAGCGCTGGATAACGACGAAGATGATCCGGAGGCGTTGATGGATTTGTGGGCTTCGCGTTTAGATGCTTCCCTTTCGGCAAAGCTGCCACCTTGCGGGCTCATCGGGACATTCGCCTGCGTTTGGTCATCCCCAATCGAAGTATTACTCCCATAGCGGCGACCGTGTGGTCGCTTTGGTGAAGTTTGCGATGTCGAGGACGGAGTGTCTTCCAACATCTGTGTCAGGCCTGTCTCACTGGCTCCAATACTGCCAGCACTCGGATGCCGTCCTTGTACCGGTTTTCCGTCTCTCGTTTGTCGAGATCGGAGTTTCGCCTGCTTCTTTTTCAGTCCATGCAGCAGGTTGATGATAATATCGCGAATTCGAGGTAGGAAGCGATCGAGACTTTGAGGCGAAGCATCTTGACTCAGAGTGTCTTCCAGTATGGAACGGAGGAGATCTGGCACGGGTCCTAAATCTGAAGTGTCGACACCAATCGCACCAAACGCTCGGCAAGCCAAATTGAATTCATAACCAAGTCGCACATAAATATCGGAAACCTCCCCCTCAGAAGCAGTTTTGCGGGACCACTGCGTTAACATCTCCAGTAATTGTTTAGTCGCTACCAGCAGGTGTGTCACGCTCTTTTCGATCTGCGAAAGCTGTTTGTCCGGCTGCTAGAGATTTTGAACCCGTTAGTCTCCCACGCTTTGCTAGCGATTTTGAGATCAAACCATCTTGTCTTTCTCCATTCACGAAAACACAGAAGAAGAGGATCAGAGGAACCTACCGTCGGAGCTCTAGCAGTTTGCGATCTCCCTGACCCCGATGAGCTTCTGGGGCCTGAAGCGGCTGGGGCCGTCCCCATCCCCATCCCATCACCAACGGGCATGGGCAGTGAGGAAGGAGGTGGACCAGAGTCTGTGCCAGGGGAACGTCGCTGTGTCGGGCGCGGAAACCCAGGAGAAGCCTGCATGGTGTCGGATGATCTAGATCGCTTGATATAGTGATTCTCAACTCTCCCCAGGTTGATCAGAGAGTGTGGAAAGTTCACAGTCTTTTGAGAGTGAAAGTGCATCTTTGGAAAGAAGAGGACTACGGTTGGGGATACAGACCATCACGTGCAGTTTCTCAATGTGGCAGACACGATGCAGATTATGATACTCACGTGATCTCTAAGGAAGGCGATAGAGAGAGACAGCAAGAGCACTTTCTCAGAGAAGAAAGAACCTATTGATGGTTTATTGATGGTTGAATACTGCATTGCATTGTTCTCTATCAACACTATATACAACAACTGACCTGGTCTGATCACTCTACAGGTGTCCTCTAAATAACCCGAGTCCAGAGTTTGGACACTCTAGCATGGAAATGCTTTCTATTAATACACGGCTATCAAGTTCAGCTACGAGCGGCTATCCATCTATCTTTATACGTACCAGGAAGGAGGGTGGAATGTGATTCGAGGTCCTTGGAAGAAGTCGCACAAGCTGATGTCAACCCCCCAATCCAATCCCAAAAGCCGGAATATCGTGTCAGCTTATCAAGAGAAAACTGAATTTAGAAAAGACGGCAGCAGGATATCCCCAATCGCAATGGCCATCGTGTCAAATAGGTTCTATAATCTCAGCCTTGAATGGGTGGTGGCGGAAGAGATGCTACGAAGCAACGCATGTCACCCATCACCAACTGTCAACTCTCTGACTTGGGAATTTTTTTCCTTCAACGATGCGGTTGTTTCATATTTAGGTTTAGGGGAGCCCCATCGCACTTAGTTAGTGCAACCGAGTCGGAGGTCGGGAAATGAAGTTTAAAAAAGACTAGATGCGGCGCAGTCGAGCAGTTGCTGTGGTTGCTGGCTGCAGAGTTGAGTAAGCGATGATCAGGATAGGTTGAGAAGCACACGATGGGAGCGAAACGGAGACGCCTTTTCCAGGCTTTTTCCAGCAGCTTCTCACTCGAGAAATGCTTCGTGAAACATTTCTTTCTTCCATGTCCATGTCGATGATCAAGAGAGTGTGGTCACGTGTAGAGTACTTGAAGAAGAGGAGTATCTTCCCCTCAGGCATCAGTTTTTCCAGAGCTCTTTGATGTGGAGCGAAGACGAAGAAGGAACCATGGTTGATAGCACTCACCCAGTCCCGTTCAAGCTTCAAGGAACCGAAGATACTGGTAGAGGGTCAGGATCGCTCTTTCTCTAATGATCTCTGCAATTGATTATCAACACCCAAGACCGGCATGATAGAAATGGAAAATGAAGCTGGTGCAGCCTCGTAGCCTTGGGTATCAGTGTCATTTTCGGGCCTGCCTCCCTTCCTCTCCGCCAATGGTCGCAATTGCCTTATCCTCCGGGCGAAGCTGGTAGCCTAGAGATTCCATGCCCAGTGAGATGATAAGGTGAAGTTGTCTGTGTCTCTCTGAGTAAACTGAGGCCGCCTAGAGAAATAATAATATCAGTGAATGCGAACATCGGTAAGGAAGATGACCTCATTTCTTGTCGATTCCCCCATTGAATAGCCACCAATTCTTGCGACACTGTGTGAACACCGACAAGAAGCATTAGTATCTCATTGACATAGAAAATTGAGAGGCAAACCAGCCTGAATACAAACAAATCCCAAGCTTGAAGATCTGGGTGAATTCCAGTGTGGCTTGTGTGATGAGAACCCATCAGACCCTTGCTTTGCTTCACTGAATCAGACAAGCTCAACTCGTAACTTGCGATCTTTCTCAGAGGTCGAGAACAATCGTCTTTCCACAATCCATCTCCCACAACGCTCATCCCCATCCCCATCCTCATCATCCTCATCGCCGTCGTCGTCGTCGATATTGATAGTACTGGGATCTTCCCCGGAAGCGGCTCGGCGGTCCATGTTTCGTCAACGTATGGTCATCTATGTCATCCCAATACAGAAACAACACCAATACACAAACGAGCACCACGCGACACACGTAAACTGTCATCAACTTTAGGTTCCGGTAGGTATCATACCGTATTACAACCATACTAGTGTCAGCGACCTTACCCTTTTTGACACATCGTCCTTTCTTTTCTTTCTTCAACCAAAAAAACCCAAAAAAACAACCCCAACTTCAACTTCAACTTCAACTTCAACTTCAACTGCAACTCCTCTCTTGCTCTCTTTCCCTACTCTTTACTCTCTACTCTCCACCTCCTCCCAAAAAGAAGAAGAGCAGATTCTTATCTCTCTCTTTACTTCAACTCTTCGACTCTCCTCTCAATCCATCTTCTTTTCTTTTCCTTTCCTTCATCTCTTTCTCCAGCTTTGCGGATAACCTCCATCCAACGTTTCCCATCCGCTAGCACACCCAGCTGTCTCTGGACTCTGTGGGTTGCTTCAAAAGTCTCTTCGGTGCGGCCGTGTGGCTTCGTGCCTTGACGGCAACGGACGAGCTTCGGATCGTCCACCGAAGTTTCACGACCTGATCGACACTGCGGTAGTCATGACTTCGACGGCGGTAAACCCTACCCCGGCGGCCAACGGGTCGTCAGGAAACTCCAATCCAGCACCACAGAATCCCTCCGGTGGTCGACCTTCTCTTCGAACAAACCCAAGCTTGAAAGCATCAGACGGAGGCCGGAGACCCTCCGGTGGTCCAGGTGACGGTGGCCAAAGGTACGATCAAACAAATTCCCATTGACCTCGTTTCCTACCTTTTCTCGCCTGGAGCTGTGTTGGTCGGTCGGGAGCTTCCAGAAAAAAAATTACACTCCGGGTTGGAGAGCTCCCGTGATCAAGACCTGTGAATATTTGTCGGAGAGCTTGTGGAAAGAACTCTTGCTCTGTTCAATGGCGCCGCTGCAAACATCTTCCCATCAGTTCTCTCAATCAGCGATTGCGGCATTTCTAATCCTATTGACGAGGATATTGTTTATCTTCAATGCTAGTGTGAGGTTTGCTAACACTTATTCTTGATCCAATAGGCGGAACAATTCTCAGAAGGCCTGGACCCAGGGCACAAACCCAATCACCCAAAAACCTTCCTACTCACAGCAGAACGGCAGCAATCAGCAACAACAGAAATCCTCTTCTGCGTCAAAAAACATGTCCTCTAAGGAATCGAATACTCCAGATCACCATGCACACGACCGTCTGTTATTTATTCTGACCAGCTTTATTGTACATGTTCCGAATCCTCGCTTTCTACGACAGTAAGCTAACTAGCTCCAGGGTCTCACAGCTACCATCACCACCAAGAATGGTGACAGTTTTACCGGAGTCTTCAGCGGCTCAGTGCTCGAATCAAGCGAATCATCATTCATGATGAAGATGACACAGCGTGCTTCCCAATCCGACCAAGGTCGCTCCAATGGAAGCAATGATACCATCTACCTGGGTTCAGCACCAGACCACAGCATGGTATTCGACATAAAGGACGTCGTTGATGTTGCTGTTGCAAACGTTTCAACCACAGAAGTGATCGCCAAGGAACATAGTGGTAAGCTCATCGTTACCCACTAGACCTCGTTCAACAAACTAACATTTTCAGGGGCGTCAAACGGTTTCCGAACCGATGCAGATATCTCTGGCCGCCACGCAACTCGAGAACGGAACCTTCAGCGCTGGGAACCTAGCAACGATACAGACGTCGACCTTTCTCTAGAGAGCGCAGGCACAGGCACCTGGGATCAGTTCGAGACCAATGCGAGACTTTTTGGAGCTACCAGCAGCTATGATGAGAATTTATACACAACTCGCATCGATCGCTCTGACCCATCATATAAACGCAAGGAAGCTGAGGCAGCACGAATTGCTCGGGAGATTGAGACCAGCGAAACGACCAACGTTCACTTGAAAGAGGAACGTGGTCATGTCTGCGAGACTGACGCAGGGCAAGATGAGGAAGAAAAATACAGTGGTGTCCGACGTGATGAATCTCAATTTCCTCCATTGCAGTCAGGCCAGCCCAACAAGTACACGCCTCCAGCAAGAAGACCACCTACTAGCCAGCCAACCGTTCCCGGTGCTCCTGTGGATCCTGCCATTATTTCAGCGCAGCTCGCACGTCCTGACGCTTCAGCGAAGTCAACACAACCAAAAATCAATGTGGTCCCTTCGCAAAATACAGACTCACATGAAAATCAAGCGCAGACAACCAAGGCAGCGCCGACCGGTAAGCCCGTCGTTGATTCAGAGCAAAAGCTCACCCCCGGTAAACCTTCGTTGACCACGGCCGTTTCTCCACAACGTCCTGGCGGTGTTGAGAACGCATCTGCCAACGTGGAAACGGAGGTGCTGGACCATTTCCGGCAATTTGCTAACAATGAGAAACTAAAATTTCAAGAACGCCGCCGTCATCAAGCAACACAAGACAGGACAATCAAGCTCAATGAGCTGATGAAATTCTCCAAGAATTTCAAGTTAGGTACACCGGTCCCCAAAGATTTGGTCCCCATCTTGGCGAAGGACCCTGGAAAACAGGAAAAGATCATCGAAAAGGCCCAGAAACAACACGAGGAAAAGAGAGTCCCTGCCCCTGCACCGACTACTGCTTCGAGTGCCGGGCCACCATCTGCCGAGCAGAAGCCGGCCACTCGTGGGCCAGGTGCTGGTCAATATAATACCATCAACACCGCTCCAATGACCGGTCCGTCTGACCGCCACAACTACAATCGTGGCCGTCCAGGATACCCCTCTGCTGCAGGGCCTCACTTCGGTCATGGTGGCCGGATGGATAGATCAGGACAGCCTCAGCCGATACACTCTGCACGCGCTGGTCCCGGAATGCTCAGCCATCGTCTGGCTGGTATCCAACAAGAGAGGAAAGGAGTTATGGGCCCAGCTCCAGCACCGTTGCCAATCCCTGAGACCCGTGTCCCCCCAACTGGGCCCAGTGGTGATCAAGCTGGTTCAACCAGCCCCCAGAAAGGCACAACGCAAACACCTACCTCCGCGGTTTCGACAAAGTTTAACGTCAAGGCGCTTGAGTTCAAGCCCAACCCAGCAGCTAGTGCCTTCACTCCAGGTGGTGCATCAGTCATGTCAGCAAGTCCGAAATCGGGACCGAGAACACGATCCGTTTCTCGTGCTCCGAGCCCAACTGTCTTTTTTGGTGCGAAGAAGCCTCTTCCCGCCTCTGAGAGACCGTCTGTCAACGACCAATTCAGCCCGATAAAGCGAATGAAGAAGGAATGTGCAGAGCAGACTGAAAAGGACTACTCCTTCAACGGCGGCATCCCACCGGCATATAAAACTCATCCCACCTGGGAAGTACCTGCGGCCAACTCGGAGAAGAAGTATTCGGACATGTTCAAGAACACAGTTGTTCCTCCATCGATCTCACCTCAAAATCGCTCTGCTTCCAACCCTCCGATGCCACACCAACATCAACTTCCCTTCCACCTCCAGCAAGGAGGCCAGAATATGCCGCCATCATCAGGCCCGCCTCATGGACCGCAACATCTACATCCACCACAACAGTCTCAGCAACACCACGGATCCGGTCCTCCACATTTCGAGGACCATCATCATCGGATGCAGATGTCAGCATCTTCGTCTCAAGTTTTCCCGTCCCCGCGCCTCCAGCAAAGCCACGTCGCTTATCCTTCTCCAATGGGTCACCATGCTCAACTTGCTTACGGGCAACCCGTGCCACAGTTTTATGTTGGTCAGGGTGGACCACAGCCGAACCATGGAAGACACTATCCCGGAGGCCCACAATTCGTCAATCCACAAAATGGAGGAATGGGTGCTCCAATGATGGTTCAAAATCCATCAAGCGGTCCATATATGGGGGTACCGCAAGGGATGGCCGCGCCGTACAATCCGCAGATGCAGATGTATTCTCCAAACCCTGGTCATGCGTATCCCCAGCACGCCGGGCCACCGCCACAACCTCACAGCGGGTATCCCAGTCCAAGCCGCGGCGCACCAATGATGATGCATCAGGGATCTCAACAGGGTCAGCCTTCTCAGCCGGTCATGTATATGAACCCACCTGGACAGGCAGGCTATGGTCAGCAACAGCCAAATCACAGTGAGTTATACCCAAACGCTTTTTCTATTTGATTATCTTACTAACATACTTCAAGTGCGTGGAGGATACCCACCTCAGCAACCTCACTTTTCATCTAGCCCGCATCAAACTCACCACTACCCTCCGCATCAGCAGCACCGCGGAGCAAGTAACAACTACAACCAAATGCCGCAAATGCCGCCACCTCACATGCCACCGCAACCCCCAGCAGTTGCGCCAGGCCCACATCCTCCTGAATCCGCTGATGAGGTGAAATGATTGTGCTCACTCGACAAGTCTTACCCGCGCAAGGCCCATGCATTTCCGAGTGAAATGTACAGTGTCTCCATTAAGGCCCACCTGCCGGTTCTCTCCTCAGCTCGTTCCCGTTATATGTATCATTCAGCGTGGAACAGTTGCTATAGCCTATTCAAGCTTGCTTCTTCTTTCTGCCGCGATTTTTTCAATACTGTTGTCGTTTCCCTGATATGCATTCGAATATTTATCGAGCACGTCATAGGAATATATCGACAAAGGTATCAGTAAGTGATTGCTCACGGACCCGAGAAATTAACAAGCGTGGTCACTAATGTTTATTTGGGTCCCGCAGACTTAAAGCCGCGAACCCATGCGAGCAGCCGCGAGAAAGAAAGGAGGCCATCATATTTCCCACTTATGAACTTGGCTAGGCGTTTACAGAAGTGAGCCACTTCTATTTTGATATTATGAGATTATGGAATGATTGGAAAGGACGAAGAGGTGTGGGGTTCCTCTTGAGAATAAGAAGGCCTGCAAATTTTGAATGTGTCTCGACCCATTTACTTCGCCTTCTTTGCGCCTTGCCTCGGCTATTGTCCTTCTAATCGGTTCGGCTGAGAGACGGAGCAGTTTTTATTTTGCAGAGCATCTGGAAGGGTAGACGATATATTCATTCTGGTATATATGGTTCCTGAGATGCCCGGTGGTGGAAGGGAACGGTGTGATGAGGGGAAGAGTGGACGGGATGGGGATGGGATGGGTCAAATTGTTTTTTACGCTAGGAGGGTTTCTCTTTTTTTCTATTTATTTTTTATATCTTTTTGCTGCGTTTCGATTTCAATATTTATCTACCCTTTTCCCCTTAGTTACTGCGCTTTTCTTACCCCCTGTTTCTTCCTTTTGCGAGATGGTGGTTGAGGTTGTGCATGGTGGACTGGGGATGCGGAAGGGAAGAGGCAAGGCGAGTCAGATATGAGGTGAAAAGTGAGGGACGGGGATGGGGACGGGGTTGCGATTTGGATTGGATTGAATTACTAGTTCTTTTACCTTTTTTTTTTTTTTTTTAACCTAGTTGATCGCTATGAGCTCGCTGCTGGTGAGCTACCGGTGAAGGGAGGAGGGGAGGAAGATAGTGGTCAATTTGATGCCCCTTTTTTTTTAAAAATATAACCTTTCGGTTTCTATTTCTATTCCCCGTCTAGACGTTTCGAGTATCTAGCTCGGGGAGGCTTCCAATTGCAGCTTAGAGTATTCCGTGGTTGGGTAACTGACATGGTGAGGCGATTTATATATTTTTATCCGTCGAGTTGCTGGCAAAAACCGTAGATTTATATTCAGGCTTTGCTTGCTGGTGTGTTCGTCTATGTCGCCCCGGCCTTGTTATCTTCCCACCCCTCGTCTCTACTACTAAGTATAACCACACCTTCTAAGTGCGCATGCTTTTCGGGCCATTAGTAGCTTTGTTTTACATGCCTGCTCGATATACCGCAAAGATGGCAGGCTACTTGTCATGGTTAGAGGAAAGGAACAGGAAGATGGGTGTATGTAGGCTCAATCAGTGAAGTAAGTAGCATTATTTATATATTTATTATCTCGAATCTCTCTGTCGTGCCTTCCTCTTTCTCTTTCGATCAAACAGATAGATAGCGTAGCGTTTCCTCGCCCTAGTTTCGGGGCCCCGATATCCCTCCTCTCCTCACTTTGCACTCACTCAGCTCCCCTTCCGAGACAATTCATCTATTCTGTATCGAAGAAGTTAGCACAATGGCATAATCAGATATAGACTGCTTCGCGGGGGACAAAAATTCTCTCTCCTCAGGTCTTTTCAGTTTCTATTTTTGGTCTTCATCCAAAGAAGATGTCTGTCCCACCAGCTCCACACATCCCCCATATAATCCCGAACAACACACATACACACACAAAAAACATGGGGTCCCGAAACCAGTTCCAATTTCCACAGGACTTTCCCGTCTCGAAACTGGATTCAGCATCTCGGGATGTATAAACCCCGACGACCACAACAATCTTAGTAGCAGCAACAGCTCGTAAATAGGGACATGTTCGCGCACTGCCATTGGCTCCGGATTTCTCTTCATGGAGGAAAAGCAGAGAAAGGAACCCCAGTAAGTGGCGATCCCCTTCTTTCGAGGGGGGATGTTTTGATATACACAGTAAACTTCTTTCCCAAAGGTGAAGAGTAGGATTTCTCAACACCTCGTCTTGCCAAGTTGTGGAGTATTTTTGCTGCTGGTGCTGCCGCTAGATTGAGGGAGATGTGATTCCAAGCTTCAGTAGGTGGAGTCCTGGGATATTGGTTCTGGGGTGGGATGTGTATTTGTATGTGTATGTATGTTTTTGTCCGGTTCTGAGAGGGGTGAGAACTGTTGGATTTGACGCTCTCCGTGGGCTTTGGGCCCGTCTGACCTTTTACCAGGGTGGCATCATTGGAGATGGATAGGGGAGGGGAAGTAGGAAATTGTGGACGTACGGAGACTGGTTAACATGCTGCATAGTAGTCGGTGGTCATTATAGCATTATAGCATTATGGATGACCGAGTGTTGATGCATTTTGCTGGTCTGTTCTGTGTCCATTCCAGGTTGGGGACGTTAGCTGTTAGTAGACCTCGGTATATGGGTATCAATGATCAGTGGGAAGAAACAGATAGTATATGATGATGAAGGTGAAGAAGACCCGAGAGAAGAAGTCATCGAGTCATTCCTTAGTAAAGAACTTGAAGACACTGTCGTCGTTATAGAGTGGTTGTCGGGGTTGTTGTCAGTGTTAATGTTTTGATATGCGAAAGAAGAAAGATAGAAAGATCGACACTAATCCTTATCGGGGAGAGGGCAAGCACTAATCCCGTGACAAGGAACATATCAAGGGAGGGAAAAAAAGAGAAAGAACCTCCGACAGAGAAAGCACTGCTTCTTCTTCTTCTTTTCTTACGGTCACTCCTTGGAGAGAGAGAGTGTGTGTGTGAGAGGTGGCTCCTTTCGTTCCTTCTCACCTCCCGTTGCACCGCCATAGGAAACGGCTATACATCAAGCACATGCAACGTATACATCTTGCTTTCTAACCCTCCCTTCCTCCCTACCTCCCTACCACTTAATACCTCTCTTTCCACGATGGATTTCCTAAAGTCTGCCGTCGCATCGGCTATCGCCAAAGGCAGTTCATTCCCTTATTCCTTCGGAGATCGCGTCGACAATGGCGACTCCATCTGGACACTCCACAATGGAAACAAAAGAGTATGTACTTTTGGTAGCCGGTTTGCTTCTGGTTTCGTTCCGTTTCGAGGGCAAATAGCTAACTCGGCGTGTCTCTCTGATAGGACGACAACTCGACCTGCAGTATATTCACCTTCGACATTTCCTCCAACAAATCCCGTCTGCCCCTGGCGAAAAATGCGATGCGTAAACTACGGACCCTAAGACATCCCGGAGTCATGAAAGTGTTTGATACGATCGAGGTGGGTTTATTAGAAGCGACATGGGAGGAGAGGGGAATAAATTACGGGAGCGGAGAGGCTGACGGAAGGCGTAGACAGACACCAATATCTACATTATAACCGAAAGAGTCGCACCACTCGCGTGGCCCGTTAAGCGGAGGAGTTTGAGCGAGGAGACTGCGAAGTGGGGGTTATATACCGTTGCGGTAGGTGGAGAGACTAGTTCTCGGTGTGATATTTTGCTAATCGGGTGGTAGTCGACTCTTAAATTTATCAACGAGGATGCCACTTCAGTCCACGGCGCGGTACGTGTGGCATCGGTATTTACGAGTGAGAGTGGAGAGTGGAAGCTTGGCGGGTTTGATATCCTGAGCTCCATGAAGGAAGACGACGCCGTCATATACGTTCGTACCAATCTCCTCGAAACATGGGTGGAATAGGGGTAAGGGATAGCTGACGTTTAGCCTAGACATACGGAAGCTTGGTCCCAGACTCAGCTCGATACGCACCTCCGGAAATATCAAAAGGCGGCTGGGACACCATCAAACGAAACCCGCTACCTGCAGCTGATGCATTCAATTTTGGAAATTTAATATTCGAAGTTTTCAACGGTACTTTTAAAGCTGATCAGGCTGGGTTGATGACGAATATACCCCCGAGCATGCTTCAGAGTTACAAGAGATTGACGAACCCGAATCCGAAGCTAAGACTCAGTACCGGTCACTTTCTTGATCAGGGAAGGAAGAGCGGGGGATTCTTCGAGACGCCTCTTATTCGATTAACTCAAGATATTGAGAGTTTGGGTTTGAAGAATGAAGCTGAGCGGGATGAGTTTGTTAGGTATTACATTGCGCTCTCTGCCCAAGAATCCCAATGAAGGCTAACAACCTGCCTGCAGCGAATTGGATAAGCTCTCAGATGACTTCCCCGAGGAATTTTTTAAAATGAAAGTACTCCCTGAATTGCTCAAGTCGGTTGAGTTCGGGGGTGGAGGGCCGAAGGTGTTCGGGGCGATAGTGAAAATCGGCACGAAGCTCTCAGAAGAGGAATACACATCCAAACTTACCCCTGTAATTGTGCGGCTATTTGGAAATCCGGATCGAGCGTTGAGAGTCTGTTTATTGGATAATCTGCCGTTGATGATTGACAATCTTTCTCAGAAAGTTGTCAACAACAAGATATTTCCACAGATGGTGAGTCTCTGCTATCGTAGCTGGCTTCAGAACTATCCGCTAAGTCATCCTAGGTCACTGGTTTCACCGACGTCGCACCTGTGGTTCGAGAACAGACTGTGAAGGCGGTTCTTACCGTAGTTCCCAAGCTCTCGGACAGGACTACCAATGGCGAATTGCTCAGATACCTTGCGAAGACCGCGAATGACGAGCAGCCCGGTATTCGAACCAATACAACCATCTGCCTCGGAAAGATTGCGAAGAATCTAAGTGCATCGGTATGTAGACGTTTGAATATTTCTTATTGATAGGATACTGATAGAATATGTGAATAGACGCGGTCGAAGATTCTGATTGCAGCGTTCGGTCGATCTCTGCGGGATCCGTTTGTTCATGGCCGAAATGCTGCTCTCCTAGCCCTCGGAGCGACGATGGAAATTTTTAGCGATGAGGATTGTGCTTGTAGAATCTTACCTGCCATTTGCCCTGCTCTGATCGACAATGAGAAGTAGGTTTTCTGATGCTGTTTGTGGCGATGCTTGTCGTTGCTAACGAAAGACAGACTTATTCGAGACCAAGCGACGAAAACGCTAGATATGTACCTCCAGCGGATTCAGAAATACAGTAGCACCATGGCGGAGACTGCACTCCCGCCTCCCAATGCCGCGAATGCGACGAAAGATGCTCCTACGCGGATTGGTACATCGAACGATACGTCTTGGGCAGGATGGGCAATATCGTCTTTCACCAACAAGGCGGCTGCTGCCAAGGGCGAGATCCAACCCACCGCCAACGGAAACCAAACCGAGGCAGCAGGAGATACGCTTCGTCCATCATCTGTACCTCTTCCGGCCAGGCCGTCACAATCTACACCTCAAATACCTACAGAGACGCTACGTCCGGGGGCTTTGTCGCCAGGGTCTGAGCGACCATCTTCTGAAATGCCATCGGTTGATGCAGAAGCAGAAGTAGACGATGTGCTCGAAGCGTGGGGCACGATGGATGACGACGATGACACGTTCTTCGATGCTACCACCAAGAACGGGAATCACGATAGCAACGGAGATTTCAATTCTGCGCCAGCCACAAGTGCCAGCACACCAGCACCGGTCGTACCGTACGATGATGGAGGCGAACCGGACTTCGCAGGGTGGCTCGCCGCACAGTCCAAAGCGAAGATCAAACCAAAGAAACCTCTTCCGAAAGGACTCGGCAAGTCTTCCCCTACGCCAAAAGACGCGCCAAGACCCAAATCCAATCTCCGGTCCACCACTACGGGGAGTCTGGCAACTTCCAAGGCCAAAGCGCCTGCTAAGACGATTGATACGAAGCCGAAAGATGATTTATTAGAGGATGACGGATGGGGAGATGCGTGGGATTAATTTTTAAGTTCCATTCTGTCTCTGTACTTCTTGTCTATGTACTCTGTCTGTGTCGGTTATATATATACTCTATAATATTTGGGGGCATTGCGCGCATGGCGTTTTGTGGTGGCTTTTGCAGATAAAATATATCCCATGTTTTAGTTGAATGAATTTGGTTCAGAGCCTCGTCTCGAGGCAGAGAAGTAAGCAGTATATTTTATCCAGTGGAGCTTGTGGGATGTTTAGGATATTAGGATATTAATGCTCGGAGGAATAAGAGACATACATCGGGGGGAAGGACGGAAGAAAGTGCGATGCATAGACTAAAAGTATTTTACCCAAGCTTTATGGTGGAGAAGTACATCGAGACTATGGTGGGGGAAAGAAGGAGGGGTGATAAGGGGGGAAATATATAAGGAAAGGGGGAAGGGGAAACAACGATATAAAGAATAGTAACAACCACGAAGACTTATTCTACTCTCTGCTTCTACTGAGGTTTACTTACCTGCCTTGTCTATTCACGGTCTTTATATCTCAAGATGTCTACACAGCAACCACCTCTCGTGCCTAGAGCGTTGGAGGGAAGATTGGCTATCATTACGGGAGGATCAAGGGGTAGGACAACACCACCAGTCTAGGAAATAAAGAAGAAGAGAAGACTGACATCTACAGGCATCGGCGCCGCCATCGCGGAAAACCTCGCCTCGAAAGGCTGCTCGCTCGTCCTCAACTACACCTCCGCATCCTCCACCACCCGCACCAATGAGCTCTGCAAAACCCTCGCCGAAAAACACACCATCCGCTGCCTCAGCATCCAAGCCGACCTCGAAGACGCCGTCCCCTCCGTCGAAAAGATCCTCACCTTCACCAAAGAAAACTTCCCCGAAAACCCGCTCACGGGGACATTCACCATCGACATCCTCATCAACAACGCCGGCATCGCCGAACACGCTCTCCTCAACGACCCGGAAAACGGTGGGATCACACCCGCCCTCTTCCACCGGCAAAACACAATCAATGTCCTCGCGCCCTTACTCCTGACGCAGGCCGTGGCGCCGTACCTCCCCTGCGACCGAACAGGCCGAATCATCAACCTCTCCTCCGTCTCCGCAAGCCTGGGCCTCAAAACCCAATCCATCTACGGCGGCACAAAAGCCGCCCTCGAAGCCATGACTCGCACCTGGGCCCGCGAACTCTCCGACCGCGCGACCGTCAACGCGATCAACCCAGGCCCCGTCGTGGGAGACATGTACTGGGCCGCCGGCGAAGAGTTCTGGAAGGCCATGCAGGGGTGGCAGGATAATACGCCGTTGAGTCAGATTGATGTGAAGGAAGGGTTTGAGGCGGGGACGAAGGAGGAGAGGTTGGATGAGGAGACGAGGAGGACGGTTAGGGAGAAGATGGGGGGGAGGAGGCCGGCGTTTACGGATGAGATTGCGGGGGTGGTGGGGATGTTGTGTGGGAGGGATGGGGGGTGGTGTACGGGGAGTGTGGTTTGTGCTAATGGGGGGTTGAGGATGAGTCCGTAGATTGATGCGCTGCGAGAATGAGCAAGAGAGATTGTTTAAGGAGTATACTTAGAGAGTATTAGATGAATATACACGAACGAGTTCTACGGTGACAGAAGTATGTATCCTAACAGGGAGGTCGACGCTTAAAATAAGCCCTAATTGAGCTTGTTTCTCTAGTTCAACAGGGCTGAAAGAATGCAGTTGCCTGATTCTTTCGTCTGCTGTCAATTCGTATGGACCAGCCAGTTAGAGATATCTCCCTCTCCGTTCAAACCGAGTGGCTGTGTAGAATCCTAGGGTTTGTGGCTTGCTCCTCATACAAGCGCCTGAAGAATAAAAGGAGTCTCTGCACCCCGATTCTAGCACTAGAATCTAGTTGTCGATTTAATCTTGGCTACCTATCTATCTCCCTTTACAGCATACTATCCTACCCAACAGCAACCATGACTCTAAAACCCCACCCCCTAGAACCTCCTCCCCCATACACTCCAACCGACTCCCTCTCCTCAACCCAATCATCCCCACCCCTCTCCACCGGCACCATCACTCCCACTCCCCGCGGCTACGACATCCCACCACCACCACCACAATCGCAATCGCAAAATGCAAATACAAATGCGTTTTCCCCGCGCGTAGCCGCCGCCGCAGCTACAGCCCTCGGCGAATCAAAGGCTGAAAAACCTCGTAGCGAAAAGAAAGGAAAAGAAAAGCACCGTTCCCGCAGATCATCTACATCCTCCTCTTCCTCCTCGTCATCATCATCATCGAGTTCAGACGACTCCCTCCCCTCCCTGGGTTCAGATAATGAGGACGAGCTTCTAGAACCAGACGACATAGCCGGGCTCCGGCATCGGCTTGCCGCCGCCGAGAACTCGCACTCGAACTTGCACTTCTCAGGTCGAGGGATGGGCATTGGCGGTAGGAATGGTAGGGCTGGCGGACCTCTCGCGGCACTCGCTATGATTCGATCCGAACTTGAAGCTTTGAGGGTTAAGAGGAGGGTTGGGATTACCGGCGCTGAAGCGCAGAGGGGATTCGCGCCGGGATTCGCCCCTGGTTTCGCCCCCGGTCCCGCTCACGGAAGGGGACGGGGAAGAAGAGGGAGGAGGAGTGAGGCGGAGACACGAGCTCTGAGAAACGAGTATCGAGGCTTAAAGCGAGATTTTCAGAGGGTGAAGAGGCGGGGGAAAGAAAGTAGACGGGAGAGGAGGAGGGAGGGTAAAGAGGAGAGGAAGGAGAGGAGGAGAGAGAGGAAGGAGTTGAGGAAGGAGAATAAGAAGAGAGGGAAGGAGTTGAGACGGGCGGAGAAGGAGAGAGGGAGGGAAGTGGGACGGGCGGAGAGGGAGAGGGCTAGGGAGTTGGAACGGGCGGAGAGGGAGAGGGCTAGAGAGTTGAAGCGGAGGGGGAGGGGTGAAGGGTTGGAGAGGGAGAGGGGAGGGCAGGAGAGTGGTGTTGTTGAGAAGATGTGATATGTTTATGATCTTAACGAACTGATTGCAATGAATGGTCTTTCTTTTTTTTGTATAGATAGCTCTTCCTCATCACCTCAAAAAAAAAAAAAGGGGTCTTGCCGGGTCGGGACCACTCACAATTACACCAAAGTTGTTACTTTGATGGGGTAGTAAAGGAGCATAAAGCTCCGGCATTGCCCGAAGCGAGTATCATACCACTAGACCACAAGACCGGGAGGACGAGAAGTTTCATTTTAGAACTCTTGAAGCAAAACGATCCTTTTCATCGATGTGAGAGAGGGGGGGAAGTGGAAGGGGAAGGGCAGGAGAGTGGTGTTGAGAAGGAGACGAGGGAGAAGATGTAATATGCCTATGACTTAACGAACTTGCATGAATCATCTTTCTTTCTTTTGTATAGCTACCGTCTATGTCTCGTTCAGTTCTTCGAATGCCACATAAAGGGATAATCACCTCGAACTCTCATTCCTCTCCACCAAATCCCCCACCCCAAGCCCCCTCCCTACCTTAACCCGAATCTTCTTCTCCTCTTCCGCATCATCCTTCTTCCCCAGCTCCCCCGCCTCCTCTCCTTCATCCTCATTCTCCTCTCCGTCCCCATTCCCATTCCCATTCTTCTTCTTCTTCCTCTCCGCTGCACCTTCCTCCCCCTCCCCATCCTCATCCTCATAATCAATCCACATCCCCTTCAAATCATTCCTCATCGCATACGCATCCTCGCCATCGGCATAATACTTGCCCTCCACCTTCTCGACTTCAAATCCCAACGTATCCCGATAGAGTCTTATCCCCGCGACATTCGAGATGCGGACATGTAGCGATACGAATGCCGCGCGGAAGACTTCGGCCATGGCTCTCTCTGCAGTATACAATCAGTAACCAATCTCCTTCAAGAAAAGGTAGTGCTAGAGGAGGTGAAGGAAAGGGGGACTAACGACTCATCCTCATCAACTTCTCCGCAATCCCCAACCGCCTATGCGTCCTCATCACACTAATACTAGTAATATGCCCATGCGGAATCCCATCCGCCGGCTCCTCCTCCATCTTCGCAAGCACATACCCAACTACCTTCGGATACTGCTCCCCCGGCCCCCCGCCGTACTTCCCATACCGATCTTTCTGTAACGAGGAAGAAGTTTTTGAGGATGTGGAGGGACGCACGACGGCGACGAAACTGAGTTGCGGCCAGCAGAGGGCGTGGTAGAGGTAGTATTTTAGGAAGTAGTTTTCGGGGAGGTTTGTGATGTTGCAGGTTTGGATGGAGGGGAGGAGGGAGGTGTAGGATGGGTAGGAGGAGATGGGGAGGATGTCGACCATTGTCGTGGTTTGTCGTTTCGTAGAGCTCTTGTTGAAGCTGCGTAGTATGAAGGCCGGCTGGAGCTGGAGGTTGGAGCTTCGGTGGTGGGGGTGGTTTGTTCGATTCGTTTCCGACGGGAGAGGTGAGAGATGTGCGAAGTATGGTTTGAGCTGTAGCTAGAAAGTCCGCAGTCGAACTTAGGATATATACTTCCTCAGCAATTGAGACCGCGGGAGGAACTGGCAATGCGATGCGGCGGTTGATGAATCTGTTTGATGTCGAAGTTGAAGATGAAGAAGGTAGACCTTTCCAGATTGAGAATATGTGTTAGGGCTTAGGGTTAGGTCTGGGGGGGCTACACCAATTCTCTCAGAAACCATTCAACGCGAAGACATTCCATTCTAATGTTGTGAAATCAATCAAATTACTACTATGATATAAGTCTATATTCCCAATCCCAAATACACCGCTAAAAACAATGATATCAAGTGATATATGTAAATCCATCCATGACTGCTATGTAAAACGCCCCGCTCAATATTAAACGATTCACGAATTCTAGATAGTAATTATCACCAAAGCAGCGATGGCTACTGCTAATAGATTTCCGGAGAAAAGATTTGCAGCGGCAGATTCCTCTCCGCAACATTTCCCGTCGTAGGTGACGTTGTTGAGGTTTGCGGCGACTTGGAAGACGGAACCATTGCTGCTTCCGACATTGTAGAAGTCGACGAGGAGGAAGTTTGGTGGGCGGTCCCATTTCTCTGTTCGCTGTTAGCTTCTGCCTTAATTCTTTGAAGAGAGATACATACTTGTGCAGTTCTCGCCCATCCATCCCAAGCTACCATACCCCGTGTCTGCATTCGTCTCATTGATGACGACCGTATTGGGAACCAGCAGGCTCGAACCCATCAGGTTGACCTCCGTGTTCAGATTGTGGTTTGCCATATACAACCGATTCCGGGCCTGTTTGGGACCGAGATTCGGCGGGCGTTGGACGGTACATGGGAAATCGCGGTTTGTTGGCGAAAATGGCGTCTCCCACATCTGGGTGAATTCGTCCAGAATGTATGGGACCTCCTCCTGGTTGGCCATGTAGTCCATGAAGACGATCGCTCGCTTCCCGGACAGAATGAATTCTGAGAGAGGAGGCCAGTCGTCCAGGCCCATGGGCATCTTGGGAGGAGTGTAGACGTAGTCGATCAGACCGGATGATTCGATCGGGGCGCTGTAGTTCTTGGGGCCGACGAGGTCGAAGTTCCCGATCATGATGCTGATGACATCGTAGGGGTTTTGTTTCATCCAGTCGGTGACTTCTTTGAGGTAGTCTTCGAGCGGACCGACGTTCAGAATCTCGCAGGAGGTATGGCAGAGTTGGATGGTGCCGTTCATGTAGTGGGATTGGAATTGAACTACAGTAGTATGTCTTAGCAGTGTTCAAGGCGAAGGATACGATGTGTTAACTTACGCATGCGAACTCCATCATTCAATTGCGTTTTTACCGGCAAGAACTGATTGCTGGCAGCATTTCCGGTCCGGACGAAGGGACTGTTATGTGCAGCGACCTGGGTGATATTGGAGTATGACCGCTGGCAGAATTGAGGGTATCCATTGCAGGGCCGGGTGTTTGTCGGGACTGCTGAGGTCGACGTGGAGGTTGCGGTGGCATTGCCCGTCGCTTGGGTGCCGTTGCCGGAGAGGGTGGTTGTTCCCTTTCCACCGACGAGCAGGGTCACGGAGTCCTTGCCATTGGTGACGGTCTTTGTGCTGTTGCCGGTTTGTGTTCCTGTGCTGGTGGCTGCCTCTGTCCCAGTGCCTGTTGTGGTTGTGAAGGTGATGGTCGAGGAGACGGAATGATATAGGTCTGTCCCGGTCGGAAGGCCGTTTTCGGGGGAAGTCAGGGTCTCGTCGCCCTCTTTGGATATCACCGTCCCATGCTGTGCGAGGACTCGAGAAGCGAGAAGCGCGAGGACTGGAAGAATGAACCTCATTGTCGATATCAGTGGCGAGAGATGGTCTTCATCAAAGAGAAGAGAACAGTAGAACCATTAAATCCTTTCTTCTCGCAACAACAGTGATGTCTATTTGTATCTCCACCTTGAGAAAAGAAAAGACTTCCTTGTCAATAGTTTCTTGTCTTTCTCGTCTTTCTCGTCTTGATCAGCATCTTTTTGCTCTTCGCCCCTTGTTCCGTTCCAGACCAAAAAAGACAGAAACACGAATCCAACTTGGCTTTTCACGTTAAAATCCAGCCATTTTCCCTGTCGATGAACAGTTTGATTGGATCAGACAGAGATCGTTCATTCTTTCCCTGTGGATCTTGGTGGATCATCGTCAGCGGCGGAAGGCGAAAAGAGGTACTTGCTTTTTGGTGTGTTTTGAAGGGCTGAACATGTACCTTCGATGTCTTGCTCTTACGACAGTCTACGAAGGCAAGAGATACTCTTGAACACAGACAGACACACAGTGAACAGAGAGAGAGCAGAGAAAGAGACAGCAGTTGTTCATGTACACTGTTGTACCTCTTCTACCCATACAGACACAGACTACAGACACAGACAAACACAGCCAGCAACCATGGCTGACCGGTGGATCTGGTTCCAACAATTCCTGCTATGATCAACTGAAGATCAACGACTACGTGTGTTTGTCTCAAGAATCTGAACCCAAAAGAGAAAAAGAGAAAAAGAGAAAAAAGAGTGAAAGATATCCTGCTTGGAGCTTTCTTGGTCGTCGTGTCTGTCGTCAGCTCTTTCTCTCTTCTTCCCCTTTAAGCCTTGAGCTTCTTCTCTTTTCTCTTTCAAACGAACTTGCTTTCTTTCTGTCTTTCTTACTCTCTTCTCACTCTCTTCTTTCCTCTCACTGGCAAGCTCCATTGGTTACGTAGTCAGCGCTGGTTGTCTCACCTCATACTTCCGGGGTACCTCCCCATCCTCCACTACACTCTCAAACAACCAAAAGCTTCTTGGTATAGATCAAAATGGTCTTCGGCCGTGGGCAAGCTGCCCGAGAGAAAGAGTCAACTACACACCCGTCCGCCCGGAAACCCTCCGTCGTCCTCGGACACCGTCTTGCTCGATCTCTCCTCTACCTCCTCGCCTTCATCTTCTTGATCCTGGTTGTAACAGGGAACCTCAAGGACAAGACCCTCCTACGAGATGCATACTTCCTCAAGATCGATCTGTCGGATATCGTCCCGCAGTCGGTGCCCAATGCCATGCTGCTGAACTCCATTGCCCGGACCATTGGTCTCCACGATTTCTATCAGGTTGGACTATGGAATTTCTGCGAAGGGTATATGGACGAGGGGATCACCTATTGCTCCAAGCCGAAGAAGCTGTATTTCTTCAACCCGGTGGAGATCCTGCTCAATGAATTGCTTTCCGGAGCGACGAGTAAGTCATCGCCTAAATATACATAATAGAATGTATGGGAGAAACATAACTAACAAAAACAGTCGCCCTCCCAAGCGACATAATGGACGCCCTAGACATCGCCAAAATCGCCTCCCACTACATGTTCGGCCTCTTCATCACCGGCACCGTCCTCACCTTCCTCTCCATCTTCCTCTCCCCCTTATCCGTCTCCTCCCACCCCCCACAATCCATAACCTCCAACCCCGAAACAAACGCCCTCACCCACCCCCACCGCCGCCGAACCTTCATCTTCCTCCGCTCCCTCCCCCTCACAATCTTCTCCTTCTTCACCGCCCTCACCACAATCGTCGCCTCCGCAATCGCCACTGTCATGTTCATGATCTTCAAGAACGTCTTCACTGAAAACGCGCAGGATCTGAATATCCGCGCCGAGATCGGAACGAGGATGTTGGTGTATATGTGGATTGCGTCCGCGTGCGTGTTTTTCGCGTTCATTATTCAGGTCGCGAGTTGTTGCTGTGCGTGCTGTGGGGGGCGGAAGGCGAGGAAGGCGTTGAAGGCGAATGGGAATGGGACGGGGATGGAGGTTAAGGAGAAGAGGGAGGAGAATGGGGTGAATGGGAGTGGGAGTGGGTTGAAGAGTAGGTTTAGGTTCAGGAGAGCGAATGCGGATGTTTGAGAAAAAGGGGAGCAGCATTTGATTGATTTTGATTTTGATTTTTGATTTGGGCTTGAAGCGACCGGTTAGCATATAGATATAGACTAGGCGTTTTGTCCCCTTCTGTTCGTTCAAAGCGGATAGTTGCTTTTTGACTTCTTCCCATGGAGGAGGGAGGTCCCATTTTTGAGGAGATATTGGATGTATGTGCGGGATCTACCCTCGTGGGCTAGATGGATATTACCCATATTCTGCGAAGATATACGGAATAGATAGAATGATTATTATGAGCAAAAAGAGAGCTCGAATGGAAAGAAACTCTTTGGAAGTTACACCGCAAAATATAAGCAAACTACAGCTACCTGCCACTACTTTTACTGCAGCTACTTCTTGAGAAGATGAAAAAATCTCATAAAAACGTCTCTTCATTCTCCCCTGATTCATGTAATAGTAGTAGTAGTAGTAGGAAAAGTTGGGTATCTCATACATAAAAAATTCGTGATGCTCAACGAAACAAAAAATGAGAAAACCCCCAGGAGAGAAAGGAAAAAACAAAAGACAAAACAACACTTATTTCGCCCGAAGGCCCACGAGACAACACCCCCCCTCTCCACCGGCCCTACATCTTGGCCAACTCCTCCTCCAACTCCCTCGCCAACTGCTCGTCCGAGATCTTCTCTTCCCCCCCACCATTCTCTCGAACCTCCTCCTTCTCCTCCTCAATCCCCTTAGCCAATTCCTCCTCCATCTCCCTCTCCAACTCATCTAAATCGCCGCCACCATCTACCTCATCACCAAGCGTCTCACCAGTGGTAATCCCAACGGGACCTTCAGGCTCAGTAGCAACGACGGGCGGAGGACTTGCACTGGCAGCTGCGGCATCAATTGCTCTACGAGTAGCAGCATTGGTTGCAGCAGAGCCAGACGGACCACGTCGTTTGAACCTTGAAGCGGGGACTACTATTGGCAGAGCGGGACAAGGGGGGGCGCAATTCGGGCCAAAGGTCGGCTTGATTCGACTCTGCATGTGGTTGTTGCCCCCCAACCAGCCGTAATCCTTCGTTCGGAAGCGGGCGTGAAGCTCCTCGGCTTCCGGCGAAGTTGATTTGGCGGCTGGTTTGGGGGCAGCAACGGTTGTCGTGGGCAGAGTCGGAGCCGGTGTTGTCGCAGGCACTACTGGCGCGGGGGTAACGGGCGCAGGCACGTGTGCTTGGTTGGCTTTGGCTTTGGCGTTGGCGTTGGCAGGGATGCGACTGTTCGGTCGCATGGAGGGAGTGGGCTTGGCAACGGGCGCGGCAGGCACTCCTGGCGCAAGAGCAGGCGCAGGCACGGGTGCGGCGGCGACGTTGGCGGTAGGGGTGACAGCGACAGCGGGAGACGGAGCCCCTTGCAGTCCTGGCCGAGCGGTGGAAAACTGCGGTCGGATCGCAGCGCCTTGATCCTCCCCAGTCAAGTCAACAACGTTGGCTTGACTGGGGGGATTGGCTACTGCTCCTCGCCCGTCAGCTCCGTTGCTCGGAGGTGGCACTGGCCGACGCTGAGATGAACTCGGCGCCGGTCCCATAACCGACCCTGAGCCGTTTTGCAACGGCCCTAGCCATACTTGGTTATGGGGAACGGGTTCAGGAGGAACCAGACCCATCAAGGCGCTGTGGTGGCGGAGGAGGGTGTTATGCTCTAACATGAGCATGTCGTATCGACGTTTCCACTCCTCAGCCTCACACTGCGCCTTCCGGGTCTTCCTCTCCTGAGCGTTGAGTGCCCTTTTCAACTGCAGGGGCTCCGCTTTGAGCATCTGCTCCCTTGTCTTCCCGGTGGTTGGGTCCACGAATGCCCAGAACTCCACCTTCTTTCGAGCGGCGTCTCGTTCGTTCGTGAGGACTTTGATACGACGTTGGTAGTCGATCAACTTCCCCTCCTCGTGCGGAATTGGCGTCTCAACACTCGCTCGGTGGAGGTTGACGGGAGGAGGGGGGTTCGCCCTCACAACGGGCGCTCGAACCTCCCCGCACGGCCCGTACGGGGAGGTATAATTGTCGGTGGGCTGGTTGCTGAGTAATGCCCGGAGCCCGGGCGGTTTCCCCGCTGGCCCACAGGCGGCAACCTCAGCGATTCCATTCGTGCCCTGTACCTCGACCGGGGCTGTCGTTGTCTGAGGAGGGTTTGCCGACGGGCATTCGCCTTCAACCGACGACGACGAATCCGGGAGGGTCACTCCTGCATCTAGGGATTTGTCTTCCCTAGTGCATTCCTCCGCGCCGGTGGGCGCGGAGGGGGACACCTCCCGTTCGCCTGGGGTATTTTCTTGCCCAGGCGACGATTCGTCGTCGTCGAAAAGGGAATCCGGCGATCCTTCTCTCTCTTGCTCGCCGTGGTTCTTGGGAGACGGCGGATCTGCTGCCCCATCATACTGAAGCCCCTGCGGCGGGGACACCCCCGGTCGGTTCTGCTTTCGGATATAGTCTCTGAAAGCGAAACGAGTTGGCCGTCGACCAGGGGTTCTTCGCGATGATGGCGAGCTTCGAGAAGATCTATCCTCGGTCCGCTGTTTCTTTGGAGCTTGGCAGGGAACGGACTGGCTCTGGTCCGCATCTGGGAAAGCGTCCGCATGGGACCTCTTGTCTGCATGGTTGGTTGTCGGAAACAGCGAAGCTTGGCGGCAGGAGTTCGGGCTCTGGGGTTCGTCGGCGGAGATATCTGCACGCTGCCTCTTCGCTGCTCGCTGAGAATCGGGGGATTCTAGGGGCAAAGAGAACGCAACATCACTAGACCTTTTGTTGCTTCCACGTTCGGGAACACGCGAGCATTCAAAGGTCGTAGGAGTCGGCTTTGTAGCAGTGTGAGAATATCTATCCGGGGTTTGGCAGAACACACCTGGCCCGGGTTTACCTTGATGCGGGGCGGACGCCGTAAACGAGTTTGGTGAATACTTGGAAGTAGGGGATATCGATGTTGCCGCAGTGTGAACATTGCTGTCAGGGAATTGGCGAGAAGTGACTGAATCCGATTCATTTTGATATCCAGATGCGGTAGATGTCCGACTCGAAAAGCGTGATGATGATGCTGAGTACTCAAAAGCAGTGGTAGACGTTCCTGCAGGAATAGAATATTCGTCTGGAGTTTGAGGAGAAAGATGTGACTCGGACTGGTGCTCGTCGTGCTCAATGGAAGGATAAACAATTCGAGAGTGCAATGTCGGTGAATAAGAGAAGGACGTTGCAGCGTTGTTGAGGTGTTCTGAGGTTTGAGGAGAAAGGTCTAGCTCATACTGGTCTTGATTCTCCATCTTGACATGAGGCTGAGGGCTGCAAGAGTGCGACGTCGGTGAACACGAGGAAGTAATCTCAGAGTGAATTGGAGAAGGAGGAGAAATGCCTGGTCCAGACTGGTGGTGGTGCTCGTACTCAACAAAAGGTTGGGGACTCTGAGAGTGCGTCGTTGGTGAATTAGAGGACGACGGTGCAGCAGTGTTAACATAGTTATCCGGATCTTGAGAAAGACGTGACTCGGGTTGATAATCGTCGTGCTCGATAGAAGGATATATCATTCGTGAAAGAGAGAATGACGGTGTAGCAGCGTTATCATGGTTAGAAGCTTGAGAAGGACCTGACTCGCATTGGTAATGGTCGTGCTCGACGGAAGGATGTATCATCAGTGAGACGGAGAACGATGTTGCCGCAGTGTTACCATGATTAGGAGCTTGAGAAGGACCTGACTCGGGTTGGTAATCATCGTGCTCGATAGAATGATAGATCATTGGTGAAAGAGAGAATGATGTTGCCGCAGTGTTATCAAATCTATCTGGAGTCGGACGCAAACTATCTGCTTCAGATTGGTGTTTGTACTCCTGATCGATCTTGGTAGAAGTATGAGGAGCCTCAGAGTGTGTTGGTAACGCAGTGTGGTTTTCGGAAGCTGGACGAACTGAGCCTGGCTCTGAATCCGATCGGTGTTGGTGTTTGTGTTGTTCCTGGTACTCAACAGGTACAGTGGAAGACTGACAACCGGAGGGTGACTTTGGTGAGCGCGGGATCGTTGTTGCGGTAGTGTTATTATGAGCAGCTAAGCTTTGGCGGGAGGGAGCTTTTTCCGATCGTTGGCTTGGAGTCAAGGTAGCTACGCGTCTGCGGGGGTGTTGTGCGCATGCATCTTCGCTCCCGTCGAGGCCACCGGCACGAGGAGTCGTAGTGGGGTTGTAACACTCAGGTACGAAGCTGTTGAGAGAGGAAGCCGAGTCTCTGAGGATCTCGTCGACCGCGAAAGCAGTGTTATCGGATCGAGTCGGCCGAGCAGAAGGATGATCCATTCCAAGAGGCCGTAGCTGTGATCCAGGGAGATGTGGTGTAAGCCCTGTATCCTGACGAGCAGGCTGATGGGGAGAGGAATGATTGATGTGTTGAGAGTACAGAGACGAGTCTGATAGAGAAGAAGCATAAATACCTTCTGTGGTTGAGCGATCCATCGTCTTGAGTGATGAAGTATCCATGATCAACAAACAGAGAGTAACTTGACAGAGTGAACTATCTAAAGTTGCTACAGCTGTGTGGGAAAGTTGTTTGGAATTTAAAGCCCTCAAGCGAGATGCTCGAGGTTAAGCGAGTCCGCAGTATTCACTGCCGGGTCAAAGGTGAATATGAATAAAGAGCAACATTCACTGTCCCATCTTGAAGGAACATTCACTCCAAGGGCAGGAGGTGGCTGGCCGATTGTGCGGGAAGATGCCACTTGAACTGCCTGAATAGGAAAAAATGAATCTGTGTTGTGGTTCATTCACCTGATGACGGTGATGCCTGACGACTAAGCAACCGCCAAGCCTGTACCTGACTCATGTCTTAGATAAGCACCACGTGACATGTCCTTTCTCACGTGTTTCTTCTTTTGTTTCTTCGGAAAAACATTCTTCAACACCCGAACAAACAACTCACGTGCACACAGCTCTCTGCCCAATCATGGAGTTTCCTAAACGGGCCATCGCTCCTGTTGCCGACAAGCAGACAAAGAGCATTCTTTCTGCTGGTCTTCGTAGGTCTACGATCCACACGTTGCTCCTTCTCGAAGATCCCACTCAGTACGCCATCATGAGTGTCATCTTGTGTACCGGTAAGTGCTACTATCCCTGGATACAGGTTTCTTTTACTCTGAGCGAGCTTCTTTACGCGGGGAATCACTGATAATCTAATCTCTTTGATCCGTTCACAGCTGGTTACGACCATACCATCCGGTAAGCCTTTGTGTTATCCCCGCCACCACCACTGGGTGTTCACCGAAAATCGAGTGTTACAGCTATACTGACAGATCTTCTACAGCTTCTGGGAGGCTCTCTCCGGAATCTGCTCTCGTACCATCCAGCACCCCGAGTCCCAGGTGAACCGCCTGTGCATCACTCCCGACAAGCGTTTTCTCGCCGCTGCTGGACGTCACCATGTCAAGTTGTTCGACATCAAGTCTACCAACCCCAACCCAGCGATGACCTTCGAAGGTCATGGTGGAAATATCACCGGTGTTGCTTTCCATTGCGAAGGAAAGTGGATGGTCACCAGCTCCGAGGATGGGACCGTGAAAGTCTGGGACACCCGCACCGGCAGCCAGCAGCGCAACTACGTGCACAAAGCTGCTGTCAACGATGTCGTCATCCACCCCAACCAGGGGGAACTCATCAGCTGCGACGCCAGTGGGACAATCCGTGTCTGGGATCTTGCCGAGAGCTGCTGCACCCATCAGCTAATCCCCGAGGAGGGTATCTCGATCGCGAGTGTTAGCGTTGCAAGTGATGGTTCCTTGCTTTGCGCCGGGAACAACAAGGTAACACTCCTTTCTACACTTCTACCCCGTGCATCCGACTAACACTTCTCCTCTAGGGCAACGTTTACATCTGGCGTATGCTTCAGGAAGATGAGGTCACCAAGATCGTCCCGGTTGCCAAATTCCAAGCTCACAAGGACTACTTGACTCGTGTGTTACTCTCTCCCGACGTCAAACACCTAGCTACCTGCTCCGCCGATCACACTGCCAAAGTCTGGGCCTTGGATCCCGAATACGGTCCAGCCAAAGCCGTCGCGAAAGAGACTGCGGCCAAGCAGGCAGCTGGAATTAATGACAAGTCGCCAACCAAGAACGGCACCGGGCCTGAAGAGGCTACATCCAGCCGCGCCGCTGGAGCCAATGACTTCACCCTAGCAAACGTCGTCAGTAGCGAGGCGCGCGAGATCTGGAAGCACGGAGAGGAGCGCGTGGGAGCCGATGTGATTCCCAACGCCGAAAGCTCAGCCAACAAGGATAACGATGCCGCCGTCCCCTTCCCCGCTCTCCCCGACGGACCACCCATCGACCCCGCCACCAATTCTCTGTTCTTAGAGGCAACCTTGACCAGCCACCAGCGTTGGGTCTGGGACTGCGCATTCTCAGCTGACTCCGCCTACCTCGTTACTGTCTGCAGTGACCACTACGCGCGTCTCTGGGAGTTGTCCACCGGCGCCATCATCCGCCAGTACAGCGGCCACCACCGCGGCTGCGTCTGTGTTGCCCTGAACGACTACTCAGAACCTCGTTGAGCTAGAAAGGATCGTCGCAGTCGAAGTTGTTGTTCAAACGGCAGATCTCGTCGCCTTCCCATCTAACCCCCGCCTGTTTCCTCTCTCTCTGCTCTCTCCGAGCTCATCATGCTATGGCGTACCGGTCTTCCATCTCTCTCTCTTTCCTAGTGTTCACTACTACTACCTACCATGAGATCCCATTTGTTAGCGAGGCGCTCGGTTCCCGGTCGGTCGGTCGGTGGTAATGGGTCTTTGTTTTTTATATCAAGAATTCAGGGAAAGGAAGATAATACCCATATTCTCGATTTTTCCTTTTTCTTTTATTTCTTTATTTCTCTTTGTTTATGGGTATGATAGGAAGGTGGGAGATGATTCACGGACTGTGTTATCTAGCTAAAACTACGAGTTGATAGCGAAATGATATGAAAGCTTTTTCCAAAAAAATTACCTCCGCTATTGTTGCTTTTGGTGATAAAAGAACACGGAAGACTAATAACCAATCCCTTTTGAAATAGTATAGTAATACATCCTCGATCGAAATAAACAGACAAACAGAGGTACCCAAAACTCGCTTTTTTGTATTCCCCCTCTAGAACTCACCCCATGGCAAACCAAATAACACTCAAAACAACATCCATCCCCTTCTCCTCGGCCCCAGAATACTTAAACGTCCACATCCCATCCCTCCTCACATCCCAATACGCTCCGGAAGCGGAATGCATCCCTCTCTTCCCCGACGAGGCGGAGGGTGGGGTATGTGAGGAGGAGTATGCGTCTGCCGCGGGGGAGGTTCCGTTTGAGGTTGTGTCGGGGCTTGGTTCCGTTGGGTCTGTGGTTGTTGAGGTTGTGGAGGTGGGGGGTGCTTGTTGGACGATTGTGCTGTTTACGTTGAAGCGGTAGGGGGGGGATGTTGTTGAGGAGGAAGAAGAGGAGGGGTCGGAGGAGGAGGGGGGTGTGGTTGATTGGATTAGGGAGGTGAGGACTTTGTTCTGAGGGTGTTGTTAGGGTTAGGTTGGGTTATGTAGGGGATGGGGATGGGGAGGAACGGACGATTATTTGGGAGTTCCAGTCTGAGACGAGGGTGTGGTCGTAGGATTTGGCGAGGGAGAGGGTTGAGTCGCAGGCCTAAGAAGAGAAGGGGAGGAGGGGTTAGTTAGGTATGTAGAATGGGGACGGAATGGAGATGGAGGTGTTAGACATACCTCTGTTGCGATCCTGTTTAGTTCCTTTAAGGGGACGGGCTGGCGTGAGGAATTGAAGTTAGTACCAAGGCGATATGCTAATTGGGATGCCTCTAACGCACAGAATTGGATACATTATTTTCCGAGGCCATTGTGTCTGGTTCCGCGGAGAGTTGTAGCTGTTGATGGGTTCGGAATTGAGTGTTGACAAGAGGGAGCAGGTATTGTTCGAGGGCAACCAAGGTATCTGAATAGATTCCTCCGTATAGATCGGGCTAGGAAAGAAGATGTTTCAATTGAGGTTTCTGTTGTTTGTTTGTGATAAGAAACGGCATTCGCGTCGGTGGCGGTTGAGATAACAGGACGGATAAATACTTGTGGTACATGAGAAACAGCAGCGGAAAGGGCAGGATGGGAAGTATCTGTACTTTTAGCGTTTTCTCCAATGATATGCTGTATACCTCAAGGCGGTGAGAGCTGTGATAGAATCCCGTGACTGTCGCACGTGGGGGAAGAAAGAAAGAAAGAAAGAAGCAACGACGATGAAGACGATGAGATACAAAGAGAAAGAACTATTCTGTATCATCTTGCTTGCTGTGGTTGAAGACAATTAACTCGAAGCTATAGCTATAACTACCCATCATAGATCTAGTCGAGTCACCAGCTTGAAACACGGACTTCAGAGCACAGAGGCAAAAAAAGCCCAAGCTTGGAGAACTCATCAACAACCACCACGAACAAGAGCCTTGAACTCACCCGGATTCTATCCACAGACAGTCAATTGAACTATACCAATTGATATCTCTCCTTACCATCTCTCCGGTTACACACACAACCATGTCCAGCCAACCTCTCCTCCAAACCGCCCCAGGTAAGCTCTCTCCCTCTCAGAGACATATGCCCCCTCACCCTACTCACCATCTCCAGGCAAAAGAATCGCTCTCCCAACCCGCGTCGAACCCAAAGTCTTCTTCGCAAACGAACGCACCTTCCTCTCCTGGCTAAACTTCACCGTCATCCTCGGCGGCCTAGCCGTTGGCCTCCTCAACTTCGGTGACCGCATCGGTCGCATCTCAGCGGGCTGCTTCACGGTCGTGGCCATGGCGGCGATGATATATGCGCTTGTGACCTTCCATTGGAGGGCGAATAGTATTCGGAAACGGGGGCAGAGTGGGTTTGATGATCGGTTTGGGCCGACGGTGTTGGCGTTGGCGTTGTTGGCGGCTGTGTTGGTGAATCTGGTGTTGAGGATTCAGGATATGGGGAAGGGGGGTGCTTGATAGAGAGTCTTGGGAAGCTTTAGAAGAGGAGGACGACGGTTTCTTTTTTTTATGTTTGGATCATGACTGGTGGAAGTGATGACGTTCAGCTGTGAGATGTATCATTTTGCTCTCGAAGCAAGTGTTTCTTTTTTCTTCTTTCTTTTTTGGAGCGTTTTTTGGGATATGCATGTACTCTTTATTTCCTTGTGTTGGATTCTATATACATGTCTTTGAATCGGGTTTGGGAGATTCCATAGGCGTTGAGTTTTGAAGTTTACGATCAATGTCGCATCTTTTTGCATTTTGGCACATACAGCTCTTGTTCATCGACACTCTCGACTCGTCTCAAGATGAAGAGCCGGAGAAGAACCGAAGAACTCTTTTGATAGCTTCATTGCTCAGCAACTCTCCTGAAGACTGTAGGACAAATCATCTTCTGAGAAGGCAACCCTCGTCCAGATGGCTTCAACAAATAAAAAAAGTAGCATTCTACAAGCCTTTCTCGTCGCCTGATACACTTTTACTTCATCCAAAGATGTGGCTGCCAGCCACAGTGGCGTGAATAGCCAAAAATCAAAAAAATTCTCCCCGACGGGGAATCGAACCCCGTTCACCCGCGGTTATGCCTATCTTCTTACAGATAGGAACATGACAAGCGGATATCATACCAATAGACCATCGAGGAATTACTGGTTTGGTGGGTTGTGGTTGTTCACATAACTTTATACGTTACTATCCGTTACAGACTGTTGTGACGAGACACATTTTATGAGTTCAAACACTCACTGATTGAGATGCAATTATCGCCACCTTCTCTTGTTCATCTGTATCTTGTTTCGATATGGGTCATGTGCTATGAGCAAAACGAGAGTACATCAAATGGTCTCATATCTTTCCTCCCCTTTTTTCTTAGTAAACTGCTCGGGGCCAGAAAACCCCCGAGTCTGACGGGAGAGAAGGGCAAAATAGATACCTACCCTGAGGAGTGACTCATCGAACAGGAAGCACAGAAGACTAGTATCTACACTGCCTGCCTGAATGATGATAGCTGCGTAGCGGCATCTTAACAGCTGTGGGCTTGCTGCCTCCGACAGTTCAGTAAACATATGAGAAGTAATCTCTACTTCTCAATTTCCTATTCAATTTCTATCTCCCAGATCACATTTGTCTTCCCATCATGGACACTCAAACACGCGCACCCGTTCTAATCATCGGAGGCGGCGTCGTAGGCCTTTCAGCCTCCCTCTGCCTCTCCAATCTCGGTATCGATTCCTTACTCATAGAGCGCCGCTCAGGAACCTCAGTCCATCCGCGGGCGCGAAGCGTCAACTCACGCACCATGGAGCTCTTCCGCCATCTAGAGATCGATGATCTCGTCCGTGAAGCCGGTGCTGTCATAACGCCCAGTATGGGCATCTACTCCGGACACACTCTGGAGGAAGTGATTGGTTCGAAACCGCGAACGGAAGATGTCAAGAAATTTCCCTTCCCGCGGTTAATTGAGTCGATTAGTCCGGTGCCTGGGACGCGAGTTACTCAGGATCTGCTTGAGCCGGTTCTCGTAGATGCTGTGAGAGATCGCGGAGGAAAGGTGAGGTTTAGCAGCGAATGCGTGGGAGTCGAGCAAGACGAGAACGGCGTGACCGTCACCTTAAAAGATCGGGACACCGGCTCCATCACGACCTTGAGCGCTGAATACCTCATCGCTGCAGACGGCGCAAAAAACCCCATCCGCACTCACTTCAACGTCCCAACCACCGGCCGCGGTCCCATCGGCCACCTCCTCAACATCCTCTTCCACGCCGACCTAAAACCCCTCGTCCACCAACGCGAATTCTCCCTCTGCACAATCAACCGCCCCGAAGTCTCCGGCCTCTTCACATCCATCAACAACAGCGACCGCTGGGTCTTCCATCTCTCCTACGACCCTAAAAAGGGCGAACAGTCCTCTGACTTCCCGTCCGAAAAGTGCAAGGAACTCCTACGCGTCGCTCTAGGAATGCCCGAAATCGACATCGAAATCGAAAGCATCCTCCCCTGGGAACCCACCGTGTGCGTCGCCCAGCGCTTCCAACTCGGCCGCATCTTCCTCGCCGGCGACGCAGCGCACCAGATGCCCCCCTGGGCAGGCCTGGGCGCGAACACCGGTATCGCTGACGCATGTAACCTTTCCTGGAAACTCGCTACGGTCATGAAAGGCCACGCGAGCACGGCGCTGCTGGAGACGTACGACGTGGAGCGATGGCCGGTGGGGCGCGAGGCGGCGGAGGCGTCTGCCATGGGGAGCGATGAGAGGGGTCTTACCTCTGTGAAATTTACTTGGCCGGTTGTAAGAGGCTGGGTGAGGAAGATCCCATTAATCTCGGGGCATGGGTATGGGTATGCGAGTCCAGCGATTTGCGAGGAAGACACGTCTCCGCTTGCGGGGTGGACTTGGAGGCCGTTGACGGTGGGAAGTTTGTTCGCGTCGATTGATGGGAGGCCTGGGAGGAGGGCTCCGCATGTATGGGTTGAGTATCAGGGGAAACGTATCTCTACCCTCGATTTACTCGGGAAGGGCTTTGTATTACTGGCCGGAGCAGATGGTGCGCTATGGCTAGACGCCGCGAAGGAAGTATCATCTGCCCTAGGCATCGACGTCACCGCATATCGCGCAGGTCCAGAGGGCGATATCGTCGCTTCAAAGGGAGGGTTCGAAGCCGCAGCGGGAATCTCCTCTCGCGGAGCTATCCTCGTGCGTCCGGATGATTTCGTAGTGTGGCGGGAGAGGAGACAGCCTTCTGATTATCGAGAGAAGCTCGAACAGGCCATGAGGCAGGCTTTATGTCTGTAATGATTTTGAATGTTTGATTTATGATTGTATGATTATTACTGTATTTATAGACCATTGGAGCCAACCGATATTGTACAATAGCAACAACCTCGCTCAATGTTTGAATTTGCTGTCGTGGAAGAATTGAAGATATGGGGAGTTTGTGATGCTAGTAGTAGAGAGGCATCATAGCATGTCGAAAGCAGCTTCACCATTGAATGACAATGTGATTGCGCTGAAAGACCACCTATCCAACAAAGCTGGACTTGATAATCCACTCAGAGCATCAATCAACTCATACGGTGCAATCCTGAATAAATAGCTATCGTGGCATTTCTAGCTGAAAAGGTAACCCCTATATACACGATATCGAACCATCGCTGTTGATTTAACATCACCATCGAAACTCTCCTCCAAGGGCATCCGAGATGAATTAATAAATACTCGCCCGGATCGAGCAATATGAGAAGGAAGGGACTGGGAGGTAGATTTGACGAGGTCTGACGCCTTTTTTTTCGTTCGTGCGATGGGATATCAGTTCTACTTCAGTAGAACTACCTATCTCATCGGATCGAATAAGGCGGCAATTTGGCGATTAGACCAGTCATTTGAATATGGCGGTATAGCCTCAGTGGGCGGTCATTTTCGGTGTCAATTTCTCGGATCCCTTCGATGAAACCGAAGAAAGACAAAGACTCGAATTCATCACGTTGTTGGGTAGAAACCAACCGACGCTTCGGTCTCTGCCTCAAGCGATGAGACTTTATTCATTTCAAGAACAAAGCAACAATAATGTACTCGACACTGATAGAAATAACCATCTGGAATGATTATTGGGTTGGGTTTATCCGATACATCACATCGCACACAACCAAGGACTATACTGTGCTTGTGCTCAGGCTAAAGCAAAGACTCCGCAACTCACGAAGAAGCTACACTATGAGAGACTACGATTCGATCGGCCAAACCGGAAAGAAGCTGCAGAAAGAGTGGATGTGAGACGGTTACACATATGCCCGACAAGGCTTAACGATTGGGGGGAAGCACGAAGAAACGGGCGAGAACAGAGAGAGAACACAGAGAGAGAGAGAGAGAGAGAGAGAGTCGTTCTTCCCTGTCTTTGCATTTCTACTTGTTCGTGTTCCGGTTCTTAGTGTGGGCACGTCACAGCATCCTTGGGATAATCTCTCCGTTGCCGTTGTGCGTGTGGGTGGGTGATGGGATGGGGGGATTCCTGGTTTCGCCGCTTCATGCTTCATGCTTCAGGCTTCCGCGAGGGTGAGACAAGCGATGGTTTCTGGGCTTGGAGAGTCAGAGAGTCAGAGAGTACGAAGTGCGTGTCTGAGGCTAGATCTCTCTCTCTCCACTGTGGAACCGAACCCGCCCGTCGCCGAAACGTGGCATGTGTCGACGGTCGAAGATGAGGTCCTGGATGACGCCGGACGGTCCTCGTCGGTCACATTCTGGATCGGTTAAAAGGAGAAGAGAAGTCAATGCCATTGACGAGGAAGGTCTATCTCAAGGTCTGAACCAAGAGAAGGAGGATAGAGGGAAAGAGAACCATGGCTCCTGCTGTGCTGAGTCGCATTCCTCTCTTCACCCTTACATCGATCACTATCTCTTCTGTAGATTAGCAAGATAGAGAGATAAAGTGCGTGTTTGTTGTCGTCGTCTCTGTGTCTCGTAGTTCATCTTCATCTCCTTTTCAGCCTCAGCCACATCTCCATCTTCATCCCTCGACTTCGACTTCGACTTCGACTTCGACTTCACCTTTTCCTTTTTTCATCCGCTCTGCGGCCTTCATGTCGGAATTACAGTAACTCATTGATTAACTTGTTTCTTATTTATTTATCTATCTATTCTAATATTCTGTCACTTATCGCATCAACATCTCTACCCGCTCGTTGTGAGACATCAACCCATTCCCTTCTCTTCCTGCCTCTCTTCCACTTCCACTTCCTCTTCTCTCCCTGCTTCATCTTCACAGTAATTAAATCAATATTTCCACTCTCTTCGCCGTCTTCAAACACATATCCCCTTGTTGTGTCTCTTCTCGTGGCGTTCTGCCTTCTTCCGATTCGACATCATCTCTCCTTCTCCATCCTTCCTTCCACATCCCAGACCTTCTCTCTCTCTCTCTCTCTCTCTCTTTCTCTCTCTCTTCGTACTCTTCGTACTCTCCCGACTTACTCAGACTTAACTTTCCGTTCTTTGCGACCGAACCAAGAATCTCAACCCAACCAACCCAAAACCACCCAACATCAACAACAACAACTCGATCCAAACGCGATCTGACCACCTTGTTAGACACTACACACTTCTCCCACCCAGATGCAGACGTAAAACATCGCGAGATTAATAGATCCCAACGCCCTGCGAACACAATCCCCCCCAACAAACACCCTCCGAAAGCCAAGAAGCAAAGTGGCGTCATCCTCGTTTTCGCATGGCATGTTTCGGCTGCTTCCTTGGTCCTCGGGTGTCGGGGGAAACAAGGTGACGGGAACCACGACCACCACCACCGCGACGGCGACAGCGACCACACCACCAACGGTGGACGACGACGGGATGAAGAAGATTCTGGCCATGTCGTCATCACATCAACAGCAGCATTCGCCGTTACCGCAACAACAGCAGCCGAATTCGCCCGTCATGGATAAGCAGCATAATCATAATCTGACGACGACGCCTGCGCCGCTGAAGAGGAAACGTAAGCGCGCGGGGTCGGGTGAGTCGGGCGCGACGGCTGGGCAAGGGAGGACACCGGCGAAGTCGCCACGTCCGGAGAATATTGCCAGTGGTGGTACTGGCCCGGTTGTCGCGAATAGTGCGAGTCCGGTAGAGGCCGCGGAGGGAAATAAGGGTACAGAAAAGTCGTCGGACCGGTCGCATGGCTCCACGCCTTCGATAAATCATACTCCCACGGTCGCCCAACAGAATGCCACCCCGCAGCAGTCCCAGACGTCGTCGCAATCACCGCAACCCAAGGATCCCGAAGTGATGCGCCAGTCCGTCGAAGCGCAGCTCAGCCTGGAGGTACTACTGAAGCATGACGAACTCCGATTGATCGATCAGGAGATCGCAAAGTGTCAAATCGCGCTGGAACAACTCCGCCGTTGCTCTGAGATCCCGTACCCCGGGTCAGATGCTGCCGGGGTTCTCGATTCAGCAAGTGTAGGTGCGGGAAGGGCGGTTCTGCCACCTGGAAATGGTCGGCCGCCGCTCTCCCCGACGCCGTGGGGTGTCCGTGATGGTCCGTATGGACGACATTACGCGAAGTGGCTAATACCTGACCCTCGATTTGACGGTGGGAGTGTCGCTGGGAACGCAGGGACTAACGCGGCAGCTCCGGCTACTGCAGGCGCTGGAAAGGTACCTGTGGATGGACGGGCAACACGAGGGAGTGTGGGTGATGCTGGTGCAATGGGTGCTAATAATCAACGGCCTCAGAGGGGCACTACTGCTTCTAATCTACAGGCTCTCTCGAACGGGTATCCTCCCCCGAAGGATAAGACCGGTCCGACGATTATCAAGCGGAAGACGGATGGTCACCTCGTGAAACTGGTCTGTCTAGACTGCCGAAGAGACAACTTCTTCAGTACCCAGGGGTTCATCAATCATTGTCGAATTGCGCACAACCGGAACTTTGCCAGCCATGACGCTGCGGCGATTGCATCTGGAGAGGAGGTCGAGGTGGACGAGGCCGGGGCGGTAATCGGCGAAAACAAGGAACCTGGTGTCGTACCGGGATATATTCACCCTTTGATTCGATCGGCGCATCTAGTCGATACTCCACGGAAGGCGTCTGTACCCCGTCGAAAGTCTACCAAACGGTCTAGTCAGGCTGGGTTAGCATCAAATGATGTGCAGCCCGAAACTAAGCCATCAGTCGCACGAAATGATAACACCTTCAGTGCAACGCCCAAGGCTAGCAACAACTTGCATCCCAATTCCGCATTCAAAGCGTCGCCGGAAACCCCGCATCTTTCTGCTTTGATGCAGCGAAGAGGGATTGGTTTGGACCTGCTTGATATCGTCGGAGATGCTACGACTAAATCCGAGCTCGACATGGTAGACTCCCCAACAGCGGAGGATGGTGAATCCAGCGAAGACGAACCGGAGAAGAACAACGCATTGGCCAATGGAGAACTACGGGGTAGCCGACAACCTGCTCGAACTGTTGCATCATCGACTCCCATGCAGCGACCGAACAGCCGCAAGGGTCTCGACAAACCTGGAAGAAAGCCACGATACCTCGAGGGTCTCGTCCCTCCGATGGGACCTCCAAAAGCATATACGTCTCCCTACGCTCCAACATCCGCACCTCCACAGTCCGATAACATCACGGATATCACATCTGCCAACCTCAGCCCCAACACCGTCGAGTCAAACCAGGCGCCGAGTCTAGTCAGCGATGACGGAGACTACGAGATCCCGTCTGATTCCGAAGGTCCGAGTCCCAGTTCTTCGGACGAGGAGGCGGATGATGGGGGATTCGACAATATCGAAGTCGAAGACGGCGAGGACCGGCGTGGTGGGCCTGCTACTGCGGAAGCGAAAGGAGGTAAGGGTGACTTGGTTACCCGGCGGAGTGGAGTTCCTCTTCGATACCCTGGGCGGCGGTGATACTGTCCGCCATCGCATCCATACACTATACTGTCTACTTAAACATTTTCTTTTTGTCTCGATTACTCCCCTTCTGTTTCTTTTACTTGTTTTTCTTCACCTCTCTTGTCCATCCGTCTTTGTCGGGCCTCAGATTCGTTCTTCAACAAAAAAGCAGCAGGCTGTAGCTCTTGAGTACGTAAACCGCGACTTTGTTTCTTGTTTCTTTTTTTCTTTTCCGGGTTATTAAGATAGGAAGATATCCCCCTCCCGAGGAAATGGTGTTTGTTTGATTCTGGGTTCTTTTCTCTTTGCCTTTTCTTTTGTACTTTTTCTAATTGTAACGGGTATAGGTGGGTGGCCTTCTCATTCTGATTCTGATTCTGATTCTAATTCTTCTCTTTTGTTTCATTATTATTATTATTATTATTATCTCCCGGCTCTGATCCTTTTTTTTCATTTCGGGGCGAGGTTGAGTGTGAGGGATAGGGGAGAGCATTTTTCACATACACACAGTAGAAGTGATGCTGTTGTTTGTTTGTTATTATTATTATTATTAACTCTATAAGACATTTTTTAATTTTTTGTATGAAGTGGAATGGAGTTGAGTATAACTGCTTCTATAGTCTCTGTATATTTTGGATATACAAACACGCCTTCATAGCACGAAGGAAGTTGTTTTTAGAGCTATGCTTAGATAAGATGATTTTATATATTTCGGGATGCCAGCGACGGATACGTCTTCCTTCTCTACACCTCTAAAGAACTCATCCGTCTTCTTTCTAGCGTAGATATATATAAGTTTCAGATCGTAGGGATCTTATACTGGGGGTTTGATCAACGGTGTGTTTCCTCCAATCTCAACCAGCTAGCTCTATAACTAACCCTCTGATATAGAAACAAAGCAACACGAGAGGCTGGCCTCCAGTAGCCTTAATAAACGCAGAGATAGAGTTAGAGATGAAACCTCTTTTCTAAAAGAAGACTCTATAAGCAGAGACGAGCAAAGAAAGGATATCATGCCATCCTACTCTCCCTCAACAATCTCCCCCAAAACATTCTCCCACCTCCTCTCCCTCTACCCAGCGACAATCGAACGCGTATACAGAGAGAAACTCTCCAAAAGCTCAAAACCCAAGTCCAAATCCAAGTCTACGTCTACGTCCAAAGACGACGACGCAGACATAGACGAAAAACTCACCGAGTTCCTCGAGCTAGATAGGTGGCGGTATGAAGTTCTGCCCGCGCTAGTTCGGGATAGGGAAAAGGAGGAGGGAGGGAAGGAAAAGGGCAGGTATTTGACGAAAGAGGAGGTTGAGAGGTTGGTTGGGTGGAAGTTGTAAGTTCTGTTCCCTCTATTAAACGGACCGTGGTGCTAACGGTATGTAGAAAACACGGAAAACACCGCCCAACCCTCCTCTCCCTAATCCGCTCAAACGACGCCAGTCTCATCGAGCAAACAACCCGCCACGCCTACGCCGCATCCCTCCCACTCCCAGCCGCCGAAGAGGACGAAGAGGACGAAGCGGAAGAGCAAACCTTCCAACTCAACGCGGTAAATACCCTAACATCCCTCCGGGGTGTGGGACCTGCGACTGCGTCGCTACTTCTTTCTGTGCTTGATGGTGGGGAAGAGAGTGTTTTCTTTGGGGATGAGGTTTGGGGGTGGGTTTGTGGGGGTGGGGTGAAGTATACGGTTAAGGAGTATGAGAGGTTGTGGGAGGGGGCTAGGAGGGTTAGGGGGAGGGTTGGAGGAGGGGAGGTGAGGATGGGGGATGTTGAGAGGGTGGGGTTTGTGGTTGGGAATTTGGCGGAGGGGGAGAGGGAGGAGTTGGAGGGGCTAGAGGAGGGTGATGAGGTGGAGGAGAAGGGTGAGGATGGAGTGAAGGATGTGGAGGATGGTGAGAGTGAGGCGAAGGGGAGGAGGGGGTTGAGGAAGAGGAAACACACAGGGGAAAAGGAAAAGGAGACGGCGGAGGGGCGGGGGAGGAAGAAGAGGAAGGGTTGATAGAGATGCTGGAGGATTCTCTCTTCTTGGAAGCATCGGGGATACCTGCGAAGACATTCTATCTCCCATGATATGTATAGGTAAATATCAACGATCCATTAAGCCAATGATATTACAAAATAGCTTGTACACGACCTCTCAGCGACCACCCATTACTCTCCCATACTACACACTTCCCGCCCCTCACTCAACTCAACTCAACCCAACTCTCTACCTACCTACAACATCCCCCCCAACCCAACCAACAACCCCACAACAACCCCCCCAACCTCAACCCCCCTCCCCACAACTGCAGCCCCCGTCTCAGTCGCAGTCGCAGTCTCCGCACTCCCAGACGCCGTAGTCGTCCCCTCCTCCTTCTTACCATCCCCTCCACTCCCCTTATGCTTCGTCATACTCGGCGCCTCAGTCGGTTCGGACGAAGCACTGCTGCTGCTAGACGACTTGTAAGATTTAGCAGCGTTGCAGTTCGCAGTGACTTGTTGCTGGGCGCCGAATTTGTCTTCGTGGTCGGGGCAGTTGTTGTAGCAGCTGCGATGTGATGGTTAGCTTGGGCTTCCTGGGAAGGGGTAAGGGGGGTAGTACGTTAGGACGTTGGTGTACTCATCGCAGAGACATTGCCAGTCGTTTGCGGAGCATCTTTTCACGCCTGGCTCGGTGGTTTTGAGGCAGGCGTCGAGGATGCTGGTATTGGGTTAGCTCTGGGATATTTCCCGTGGGAAAGAATTAGAGGAGTAAAGAAACGTACTTCTGAGCCTGACACTCAGCAGCGGCGGCAATGCCCGCGGAGGCGAGGAGAATGGATGCGGCGACGTTGAAGAAACGCATTTTGAATGGGTAGGTAGGGGTATTAGATTAAATAGATATAGGATATGAAAAACGATAACAACGAACGTGAGGAATTTGGAAAAGCGAGCGTAGAGGATAGATGCCTTGTCGTCTTCGGATAGAATAGAGGGGAAGAGAAAAAGAGGAAAGAGAGGAGAGAAGAAGAATTAAAAACACCCTTCCATTCCTCTCTCCCCTCCCCTTGTAATGTCCTACCCAAAACGGGTAACCAACGCCCTCCGAATCCGGGGTTCTCATCTCATCTCAAAGCAGCAAGGAAAAATACGAGCATGTATCCCAAAAGCAAAGCAGGTGTTTCAAACGGTCCAATCCTAAGTCTCGGGATGAGCCTTAGCTAGTAAGAAATAAGGGCACGGATGCTAAGGTGCTGGGGGGCTTGTTTATTGTTTCTTGATGACAAGAATGTGTTTGTATTCCCCGCCAATAGTTGATGCTGGTCTCCCTGGTCTCCCCTAGCGAGGTCGTGGTCTCGCCCGGGCCTTGACTAGAGGTTAGGGAGAGGGGAATATGTGCACATCCCCGAGGAGATGTTGGAGTGAGACAGTGCAGAAAACAGGATTGTTTGTCTTGTCCGCTGTGTTGATGAATTCCTCCGCGGTTGCACTGTCCTGAGGAGAGCATTCTCCAAGAAGGAGTGAAGTCGTGTGGTTTCTCCTTGGATCTCGAACTTCAGGGGGAAAAGAGAGAAATCCAATTTCCACAAAAAACCATCGCAGCTGGGAAGTTTTAGTGGCGGCAGCTAAAATAGTCCAGAAACCACTCTGTCTCGTCAAAAAACACTCAAGAAAAGAAAGGAAAGAAAAGGAGAACTTCTCGTGGCCACGATCACCATCTTGCAGAAGAATCGGAGAGGAAGCTGGGGGTTCGCATAGATCGTACAGTTGTAAATCGCACTCTCTCTTTACGACGCTCTGCAGTCTGGGGTCACAGTTGGGCGTGTTGACTCGAACATGCGATTATCATGCTATCAAAAAAAAAAACCAGTTTCCTTTACGAGTGTATGTATGTAACAAAAGTAGAGCCCTCTATGTCTGTCAGAACCTCCCTCATAATCCATTATACTCCGTACATATGAGATACTTCGCTGAGTTACTCAATCGCCCCCCTAACTCGATCCCACCTGCAAAAACACCATCAAGACAGCCGCATACCTAAGAAACCAGTTTAGCAACGACGAACCAGCAAATATATCGGCAATAAACCAGGGACAACTCACGCCGCCGTTGCACCCAGCGCCTGCAGCGGTTTCGCAACCATGGCAAAGGATAAAATGATCAGAAACACAAAGTTAAACACGGTGATGACAATCAGCTTCTTCTTAGAATCACTGAGCGCGTGAAGAATCCAGAGCGGAGCCAGGAGCATCACCGCGCCGACGGCGACGATGAAGAGGGACGCAAACCCATCCATTCGTTTATCCGAGTAGTATGACACCGCGGCATCGTAACCCTGGCTAATATCGCTCTCCTTCTCTTTCCAGAGCGGGAGAGTTCGCAGTCGGAGGGAGCTGTCGATGGCGCAGCGCAGGGGAGTCTTTTCCTTTTGCAGAATACAGATGAGGTCGCCATCGCGTTTCCAGTACCCATCGTCGTCACTGCCACTGTTGGGATTTATCCCGGAATTCAGATATTCCCATTCGGGCGGATCTATTGCGTTAGGGTGGTTTTCATGCCACCTGAGAAGGCTCTTGACATCCCTCTGCGGTGCGGGTACGTATTTCCGAATGGCTGATAGCTGTAGTATAAACTTGTCTTGACAGGCGCGCCGTTCAGTGTTTCGCTCAATGTCAAGATTCGCCCATCACCTACTGTATTTGTATAGTTTTTCACCTATTTCTTTTAACAGCTTCTCTCGGTCCTCGACATCGCCGTCAAAGCGGCCATTGTGGACAGGTGACTGCGGCGGCGACTGCGGCGCCTCATATTTGTCGTCCAGCTCATCCAGATCTTTCTCTAACTGGACGATCTCGTTCTGGAGCGCTAAGGCGACTCGAACATTGAGAGTCGCGAAACGGCGGAGGATGAAGAAGTCGTCATCAGAGGAGATGAAGTCCGAATATCCTCTGTACCCAATGTATCTCCACGCCTCGGTACGCTCTAGGGACCTTCTTCTGGTAGAACCGTGAGGGTCAGGCCCGTGACCTGTGGTCGATGGAGGAGAGGATACTGGCGGGACTGATGACATGTCTGATGCATAGAGTCAAAAGCAACCACCAGGAGGGCGAGGCAACTTTTAGCTGGTGCGAATTCGCTCACGTTCATGAGTTTGATATTTTAAGGATGTTGCTGCGCCTTTGCTTGGCATCACCACCTCAGATTTTGGGATCGTACTTCTGTCCAACTGCTCTCTCGATGTGTTGGCGAGAGAGAGGAGTGGCTTGCATTAGTACTTTCTCGTATACATCGCAACCAGTACTTCGTCGGCACCCCTCCAAAAGAACGCCTTGGCGGCCGATAAGGCATGCTTGATTTCTCTCAGCCTTCTTAAAAGGAGGCTCTGGACGAAGAGTTTCCCCTTCGTTCCTCACTTTTTCTTCATTTAAATCGGTCTCATAGATCAGCCCACACCAACACCTTCAATCATTCTAAGATCCTCAGAATTCCGCACCATCATGTCCGCAGGTACCATCATACAGGACATCCTGGAAGTGACGCCTCTGCCACCTTCACAAAGCATCATCCAACACGCCGGCCATGTTTGCCGCCGCAACGTCGCGGTGGGCGGATTGCAAACTCCACCAAAGGCAACGAGCAGGAGCCGCGCGGCGCGATCCGGAAAATCGGGTGATAGCCGAGCAAAAAGAAACGGGGGCGGTACCGATGGCGACGATGGGGGTGATGACCCCCGAAAACCAGGGTCTCTGCTTGGTGACGGCGCTTTATGGCCCACGCTCCGTCCCCGAGACAAGGATCTTTTGCCGGACATTCGGGACCGACTCGAGTCGACGGGCATTTTGAAACAACGACGCCAATTCGCCGATGAAAAGCACAGCAGAATCGGAGAGGAGACCATCACAGCTTTAAAACTTGCGAAGCAGCCTAAATCGAAAAACATCAGGGTGCAACCCAGAAACGAACTGTCGGACAAAGAGTGGCATGACTACCTGAATTCGGCTACCTATGACGAGATCGATTTCCATGGAAAACCCCTGACTGGACAGATACCGAGTCCGTCCCACAAGGACACTCTGACGATTGGCGTCCTCTCCCAGGCATTCGAGCTGGGAACCCTCAGGCGGTGCATTCGCTTTGATCGATGCTGCAACCCCTGGGCGCCGGCTGAGCTCGGGTACCCGTTATGCCCCCAGCGCCGCACTTTGGCCATTATCGCGCGCATGCAGGAATACCTCATGTCCAACTTCGAGAGTAGTAGTATGGGAGCCGACGACGCATTCTCCCGAGCAACCTCAACCCTAGCCGATTTGGTGTCTGAGAACCCAGAAGATGATTTTCGTGTTGTCTTGCAACCCTTCCTCGAAGTAGCAGCAGGCTATCTAATCAAGGACAATATGATCTCCCGCCTGACCAAGAAACTCATAGCCTGGAAAGAAGATCTCCTTGGTTTCGAGGAATGGCTGGTAGAAATTATCGGTCAAAAGAACTTTAGCGAGTTCGCGCGGGACTACGAGTTCCGTCGCGTCATGAGCCGGGCTCTGCGCAATTCTGTCCCCGGGGAACTAAAAGCTGAGCTGTTTCAAAACGTGGGGCAGGAAGGCATCGTGACCCTGGGTCTGTTCCGCGGCGACGTCTTGCCTCAGAATCTTTGGGCCGTCAAGGATATCCCGACAGGTGACCTGCTCTCTTTGGGATGGGACTGTGAGGTGTTGAGTACTGGTCAGGACCGGATGTGCTCGACGCATTATTTCCGGCGAGAGAAGTATGAGGTTTCTTTCCCTGGGCACCAGTTTTACGTGGTCTCGGTGAGGGTTAGTATGGATGGGGAAATCCTGGGAATTGAAGAGATGGAGACCTGTGAGGCGTAGTCAGCTATCATCACAGCAAACATTTCCTCTTTCGGCTTCAACGTAGAATGATTAATGATTTCAACGGTGTTTTGTTGACTGGACCGTAATGAGCGAGAGCCATCGCTCTTTCCCTAGTGATAAAACCGCAGAGATCGTAACCATCATTCTCAAACAGCAATCAATGAGAAGGATCGAGGAACGAAGGTCAAGAGAGAAAGAAAAGAAAAATGAGGCTCTGTGATATGCAAGAAAACAGAGATGATGATGATGATGAGGACGATGAACATCGTGAAGAGTGAACATCAGCCGTTGAAAAAAGGTTTAGAGCACATACTCAACTCACCACGCATTGATTCAAATCAATTCATCTATCGTATATACCCCCATACATCTAACCTATCACTCTCAGATAGTCAATAAAGCGAAGCGTGGGAAAAGGGGGGAAAAAGACCAGACCATCATCAATATTTTCTCCAAAGGATAGATAGATATAGATCATTCAACTCGACACAAGAGTTACCGATATTAGGGTGGTTACCTCTCCCTTCCCAGGAAGAAGAAACGAAAAAGAAAGAAGTCCATACCCCATCCACAAGCTCCGTTAAACCCATTTGTTTGTTGGCTCCAAGTATAAATATACGTCTGAGGGGACACCCTCGAAAGAACACGGACATGAGACATAAAAACAGGAAAAGAGGCGTTGATAAATCCGTATCAATGGTAGCGTTGCAAAAAGATGGTGGTGGATGGTGTGTGTGAAAAAAATGACAGTAAAAAGAGGCGATATGATGATTATAAGCCTCTGGCAATTGTACAAACATGAGGGGGATGGGGGGGGGGGACACACTTTGTGTGTGTGCAAGCAGCAAAAAGAGTTCTCGTTATCCGTGCCTATAGGTTCCAACAGAATGAAAAAGGAAAGAGAAAAAAAAGTAAAGGAAATGAAAAATATCAAAATCGAAACATATGCCAGGTCCCCAGATTCCATTCCTTCGCCACGACACGCCTTTTTACTCCTGACCGAATCCGAGTGTCTCCTCGACCGCGATGGACAGTTTGTTATTTAACTGATCGTATGATTTGTACGGAGGAAGGTCGAGTCGATTGAAACTATATCAGCAATTGTTAGCATCGTTCTTAGTCAAACCTCAAATGAGCATAAACGTACCAGGTATGAGACTTCGGCAACGCGGTAGGCTCCCCAGATTTCTCAATGGTAAACCGTCTCGGCCCATCACTTCCCTGAAGATCCTTAAATCCATTAACTGGAATACGAGACGTTCCCGTCGCGAATTGCAGGAGGCGAGATTTCTGCTCCGCATCCCAGCTGCGGATGACCTTCCAGAAGTTCTGAACCACCTCATCCTGTTCCTGGTATCCACGGTAATCGGTGTGCTTCTTCCAGTCATCCACATCGATATCCGCAATACCGCCGATCAGAAGCTCCAGTTCACGTTCATCAAAGACGTTGACCAACTCTGGTGGGATGAGCTCGTTGAATCCTGTGATGAACGCATTGAATTGCTCCTCCACACGCTTCTGGATCTTCCATTCCGTGACAAGCCTGTTGTTCCTGTTAGTCATGGACGTGAATATTCCGGAACGAACTCAACATACTCAACATATTGCTTCTTGTTCTCATTGGTGACAGCAATATTACTTCCATCCGGAATCAGATCAACAGTATTGCGCTCACCAAACTGCTCATCGTCGATCGAGAATGTAAGTTCGAAAACACCATCGATATCATTTTCCCTGTCATGATATTAGCAATGCTACCGCATAGATCAATAGGCTTAACTCACAATGTCCACGTCAAATTACGGTGGAAATCTTCATCCACACCCTCCATATCCTGGATCGACACCTTCTTCCTCAGCATCATCTTATAGAATGCTCCAATAAAGAAAGAGTCGAGGAACCGGCGGTGGAAAATGGCGAGGCCGACGACCCGCCCAATGAATTTAAAGTAGTTCAAATGGCCCGTGTTAATACCGGAGTGAGGGTTGATTTGGAGCGTGTAGTTGTCGTGTGCAGAGTATTCGAAAAGACAATAGAAGGGGTTAAACATTTCGTGAGAGAGAAGGAAAAAGAACTCCCTGATAAATTGTTAGCAATATGTCAACTTTTTTAAAACGCAATGGAAGTACAAACCTAGAGAGTCCACCATAATCGAGACCATCCTCGCCGTCGAACTTGATCATAAGTCGTTTCTTCAGATCCGTCGCACTCTGGCGCATAATCTCCGCGTACGAGTCCTCGAAGATCGCACTACGACGAACCTTGACATGGCACTGTCCGGGCATGATCCTCAGTGCAGGCTGAGATCTGAAGTAGATCAATTTACGTCGGAAATCACGCTTATACTGAGGAACTCCCTGGTCCAGGGACGATGGCAATCGGGGGTCGTCCCAGGTAGTTGTCTTGGTGTTGTGGTCGACGAAGTACACACGAGCAGTATTCGTCAGTCGCATCTCCCAACCGCTGGGCAGCGGTCCGAGCTGGGAAACAGGCTGCTGTTGGATGGTGGTATTGTTGCCATTGGTATTCTGTCCGTACATGCGAATGTACTGTTGTCGACGGGGATCAACCCATGTGGTTGTGCGAGTGTTGTGATCGACAAAGTATGATCGGCCCTCTGGGGTATGGCGTTGTTCCCACCCTGCAGGAAGTTCGCCAGTTCCAGCTGTCGTCGCACCCGTAGCCATCATGGAAACTGCATTCACATTGGCGCTGTTGGTTGGCGACGGAGTGCGTGCTTGTTGGCTCTCCGAAGGGTTCGGCGAGCTAGTACCGGTTCGATCCTCCGGCAGCATTCGGTTCTGGTGAGCCCGTCGTTCCATCTGCATATTGGCTTCCAGCTGCGACCTTTGGCCTTGCTCCGTATAGGACTGTGATGGCCTCGTCCAGGTGGTCGTCCTGGTGTTGTGGTCGACATAGTATGTACGACCCAGGTTGTCTTCCCTTCGTTCCCAGCCCGCTGGCAGCCTCCCTTGGTTATCCTCGAATGAGCTCAAGTTTAACCGAGAGTTGGCCCCATTGGCCGCGCCCCCGCTGGTGTTAAGCGGCGTCACGTTGGCGGCTAAGGTCGACGATGAGGGAGCTTGTGCGGGAACGGGCGGTTGACTCGGAACAGAAGGTGCTGAGGGATCAGAAGGTGCGGAGGCAGCTTGAGGGTTTGGTGTTGGGGTCTGGCTGGTGGCGGCCTGGGCTCTGCCGTTTCCGTTTTGAAGAGCGGGTAACGCAGTCAGGTTGGTAGAGAGGTTGACGATTAGTTTTCCATGAACAACTAGGTTATCGTTGGACTTTTTCAAGTCTCTTGTAAGCATTTCTATCATCGATCGACAAAGTATTAGCACGGTCCTCAGTGAATGCATGCAGGGGAATCAATTACCATCACCACCGATTTCAAGGTCCAGCACATCTCCGATTCGGACATTGATGACTCCTAGAAACCCTTGGTCCTTCTTTTTGAACTTTTTCTGGTCAAAGATCTGTATGGCGAGTATACTGTCCTCTGAGACTTTCCTATTCACGAATATTAGAACCACCGGCCCGCCAACAATGAAACGTCATCAAAGGGTCTCCCGTACAAGTCAAACATCTCATTCCAATAAGGATTCAACGTCTTCTTTATGACAGAGGTCGTATGAGTCTGCTCGCCCCCGACCGTAGCAACCGCAAAGGGATCCGGGAATCCTAGAAGCCATCCATCGGTTAGGCTCGTCATCATCATCAATGGAGGGGTTCTTCGGCGATTCACTCACGGAACACATCGCGCTTATACAATCCATCCGCGGCGATAACTATTCACACAATTAATATCCTGATCAGACTTCCGATAAAGAACAAAAAGCTCACTGGTGACCCTCAGATTCGGTTGGCTGAAATACAACAACAACAGTTAGCATCCCATCATCATCCCACCTTCTCCCACATACATCAACCGGGAATGAATGCTCACGGTGGTAGGTTGGAACCCATTATCGGATCTGATGTCGATTCTCATTCACTCCGCTCTCACTCTCACACTCTCTCACACACTCTCTCCGTGTCTCCGTCTTTCGGGGTTTTCCCGTCGTTCCTCCTTCAGGACAATAGATATACACCTTCTTCTTTCTGCCTTAAACAACTCTTTTTTGCCGAGAGGGGATACCACACCATCTACCAAACGAACGAGGTACGTATCGAAAAGATGATGAATGGATAATGTCTGAAACGGGGGAACTCGATCGAGAAGGCGACACAAAAAATAGGGACTCAGACTCCAAGAGCGAGAGAGAGTTGAATCTATCAAACCACCGGAATGGGGCTGAGCACGGCTTGACGTGCCCTCGACCAATCGAACAGTGTCTGGGCTTTCGCTCTCTTTTCCCCAGGTCGGTCGTCCTTTCGAAAGACGTTATTTTTCTAAGCAAAGCAACAACGACAAAAGGGCGAACAGGATTCTATCAGTGTGAAGATTAAGAAAAACAAGAAGTGGTGATTGATGAATGATGATGAGAAAGAAGAAAAGAGAGAAAGAGAGTGGCTACTTTACTTTGACTTGTTGGATGACTGAGATGTTCTCTTTTCGCCTGATTCGGTTTAATGCTGATTGACTTCTTGCTTTTTGAACCCCGCGTCAAACGCTCAACACTAATCAACAGGCAGATAAGCAGTGATATACGAGAGTATATATACGAACAGAGACAGAAATCACGCAGTTCTGGTCACTCGAGATTTAAATGCTTTCTTTCAGGCAAAGTGCTTGGATCATATGCTTTGAGATCGGCATCATCGTTAAATACAAACATCGTAACTTTCTAAAAAAGGTCGGGAGAGAAAACGCTGATAGAAGGAAGGAAAAAAAGACCCCAAAGCTCTTAAGCTCTCTCTCTCAAGTAGATTATTTGCCGCATTTTGTTTTCAAAAGGGAGGGGGATAGGGAAAAGCATAGGAAGAAGAAAGAAGAGAGAGAAGGAAATCAAAAACAATCAAGAAGTCCCTGCCATCCCGTCCGTTTTTTTACCCCCAATTTAGTTTTTTTCCGTGGAGATTATCATACACTGGGCCTGCTCAAGTCTGGATGTGATGACTTGATGCTTTTTTTAATCCTTTGCGAGAAGGTAGATCCGGAGAGACCAGAGCCTCCTCTTGGGAAGATGGAAGATGGATCCGACATGGGAATCGTCGACGATTGGGGGCTGTCTATCCGATTCTAGTACGGTGCATAGCCTCGACCACGACCACGGTATCCTCCTCCTCGGTATGTTGGTCCTCCGCCGCCTCGAGGCGGGAATCCACCACGACCGAATCCACCGCGACCTCGAGGGGCTCCTCCCCGACCACCACGGCCACGGGTCATCCCGGGTAAGTTGGTTCGCTTCGGGACAACCTGAAAAACAGAGGCACACATTAGCATCGCCGTCTCCTCGATGATATCGTCAAACGGGGTCATGAGAACGAACCTTAAGGTTCCTCCCACGGAAGACACTCTCATTCAGGACAAGAGCTTGAGCCACCAGGCTTGGTTCGCTAAATTCCACATACGCATACCTGCAGCATCATACCAATTAGCGACCCATCTCTTGCCAGGTAGCGCACATGCGAAAAGAAAGAAGAGAAAAATCAGAAAGCTATACGGATTCTTTCAACAAAAAAACAGAAGCAAAGAATCCGAACAGCCGACATGACATGCGAAATCTCAATGTTGAAACCAATCGGGTGGTGAAGAGACGAACCCTTTCGGATGGCCGCTGAATTTGTCCAGGAGGATGGTAACTCGGTTTATCGACCCGCAGCTCTGGAAGTGAGCTTGAATCTCCTCGGGAGATGCGCCGTAATCCACATTGCCGACGAAGATACTCCTCGCATCGATATCCTCCTTATCCTCCCGTAGGCTCTCCGACTGCTGGTCTAGCGTCGCTTGCATTTCTCGTAATTTTGCTGCTTCTGATTCCATCTCCGCCACCCGCTTCTTCATCGCTGCGATTTCTTCCTATAAGGTTTGACGAATAAGGGGTTAGCAGGAGCTACCTAAATTTGTATAGTACAGCGGCGAAGGCCTCATAACCAAAGCAGGGCAGTTTGATCAGGTCACCCATAGAAAAAAGGGGAAGCCAGATACCTACCTCATCGTCACCTCCTTCCTCATGAGCCGTATCCAGGTTCTCATTCGGGATATCAGTACCATCCGCCGCCATCTTGATTGCTGCTAATCTCTCTCGAAGCTTGCCGCACCTGCCAAACAAAAAAAAAATATGGCGATAAAATAACAATCAGAACCCAAAACGAGCTCGAGTTAGATGACTTCCGTTTAAGACAGAGTGAGAGAAGTGTGAGAGAGGAATAAATAATAAATGTAAGGGAGTGTTTCGACTTTCCGACCTTGCTTTGAAGCGGAAAGAGAGAAGGAGAAGTGAGTTTGGCGGTTGAATTTCTGCCGGATTGAAGTCACGACACCGGCCGAATCGGGGATGGTCTGGATTTTGGAGCTTTCTTATCTTTTTTTTCTCTCTTGACGATCACCTCGATTGCTTTCAATCAGTCACTAAAGAACAATGGAATTCACGACAATGGAGAATTAATACGAAATATTTATTCTTTGAAGTCTCAATTGGTGGTAGTTATGATGCTCGAATAGAGGGTTTCTAATGATACGGAGGAGCGATAAGGGTCTGATCCGCGGGCCTACAGCTATCTACAGCTATTTACTACGAGACGAGAAACACAGCCAGGTCATTCAACCATTGCCTTTGTCGCAGATGCGGTGATATGCAGTTTCTCAATGATCCATAGCCGTAGGTATTGAACCATCGTTTCGAGAACGTCAAACTCTTGCTCCTGAACACCCCCCTTGCTCTGTCCCTTTTGTCGTGACATAAGTACCGTCTACTAGCTATCATGCTCAGGTTCAAGAGACGAGAATCGATGCGAAGGTTCGCTGGTTCCTGGGTCGATGGGCTTGATGGGAAGTTCACGTGTAGGAATCGATACCTGGGTCTTCTGAGTACCTCGTTTCCGAACCCAACCCTTACTAAGTACTCTTGTTTCCAGCGCCAATTCATCTCAGCTGTGATCAGCTCATCTTGAAAATAACTGGCCGAGAATATAGCTGCGCTGGGTGAGGTTTCCCACGCTCAGGTAGAGAAGGGGTAAGAGGTCCGGTCAATGGATACAGTACTATCGCATCAGCCAATTTTTCGTTTCCAGGTGTGTGCTAAAGCTTCACGCAATAAGTATATGATCTGTTTGCAACACTGCTGTGCATCCTGATATGGCCGAATTCTGCAAGACCGCGGGCATGCTACCCGTTCCTGATAATGACGGTCTTGGGAATCTTAAGTGAACCCAGATAATAGACACGTTAGATCCAAAGCAAGGAGGTCTGCGTTATTTGCGCAAGCGTTGGGTCGGAAGCCACCCACAGCATGTCCAATCCATTCTTCAAAAGTTGAAGAAATCCGGCAATAAAGGCGCTGATATCATCGGCGAAGATGAAGTCAACAAGAAAGAGCTTGCGCGTTTATCGCTGCGAATACCAAATGTTCAAAGAGAGCATTGCCTCGCCAAGTCCAGGCTTAAACGCGTCATACATAGGAATATTTTTTCAAAAAGCGGCTCAGTGGCAGATAGGTATCTAATCATTCCGTGCCGGCTGGAGTCTGGTCCTTCGGCCTGAGCTGTGGAGAAATCCTTCCCTAAAAATAGTGCATATCTTCATCCCCTCTATGATCTTCTGCCCCTTCCTATGATCGACGTTCGACATAGCTTGAAGCTTCCCTCTTGGATAGAACGATCGCATAGCGCAGGACTTTCACCAATGCTTACGTGAAACGGACGAGCAGTTGTTGTTGGTGTAATTTGAGGAAGGAGAAGCTCTGAGAAAATGAGTGGACCTAACTGAAAGACGGGTTTCCCCCTAGGCCCTAGGATGTTTTGGTGGCTTTCCTGGCGTTGCGCACGCCCAACGCGACCCAAGACGCTGGGATTGCGGCTCAGCTCGCGACCATTTATCACCAACTAAATGCTGACCTCGCTGACGCCACGAGCTTTGATCAATCTTATTTTCTAAAGCTCGATCCCATTGTTCATTCCCTCCAATCATGATTTCGATAATCGGGATGTTTGGTGTTTTTTGGAAGACAACAAGGGCCACCCGCCCTCAAATACCTCCATGAGGGAGGTACCTCCAGGAACTACCGAAAGAACTGACATCTCATAAACCAACAATTGCTGTCACATGTTGGACGTTTTTCATTGGCTCGTTGATGCGTAAATTGCTGCCTCTTCAGCCAAGTGCTCCCGGATACATGCAGCGGGGATGAGATGGACTCCGCGAATGTACCTGCCATCACAATAAACACGATCATCTCTTTAAAAGACCTGCGATGGAACGATTGTTGATTGATCCTTAATCGCTCTTTCGTTGCGCTCGTTTTCCTAAATCCTATCCCGAGAACATCGGTAAAGGAGCTCAAGATGATTGTTTATTTGTTTGTCGGTCTTTTCTGGGCTCAAGCCTTGGCTCAGTACTATCCACCCGAACCAGAAGGGTTGACCGTTCTTGAGTCCAACCTTCGACCTGGAGTTACCATCTCTTATAAACAGGTGAGCTCAATGGATACGGCTGTTGAAAGTCCCTTCATTTTTCTAACCTTTTGTAGACGTATATCTGCGAGACAACCCCTGGTGTAAATTCGTACAGTGGTTACATTCATCTTCCGAAGGATATTATACAAGAGGAATACTCCCTGAACACATTCTTTTGGTACTTTGAATCTCGAAATGACTCCGAAAACTCTCCGCTATCGATCTATCTCGGCGGTGGTCCTGGCCAAACCTCGCTCTATGGAGCCACATTGGAAAGTGGCCCATGCATTGCCAATGCGGACGGAAATAGCACGACCTTGAACCCTTGGTCCTTCAACAATCGTGTCAATATGTTGTATATTGATCAACCGAACATGGCCGGCTTCTCGTACGATGTGCTTGCGAATGGCACCCTGGACCTGCTCACAGGTACAATCGACCAGACGAATTTCTCGCCGGAGACCACCCACCCGAACAGCTCAACATTGGTTGGGACGTTTCCTGTTCAAAATCCCCAGTCGATTGCAAACACGACTACGAGTAGTGCTAAAGATATCTGGTACTTTCTTCAAACTTGGCTTGCCGAGTATGTATACCTCCAGTTCATGAAAACTGCTCTATGGCTAATCGCAAACCTCAAGATTTCCGGAGTACCAAACCAGTGATGATAGACTGAGTCTTTGGGGAAATTCGGTAAGAACCCCATCGTCTCTTTCTACACGCCGTGCTAATGGTTATGTAGTATGCGGGTTTCTACGGTGAAAAGTACTTTGCCTACTTCGAAGAACAAAACGAAGCTATTGCCGACGGGTCATTAGAGGAAGAAGATTGCGAAGCTATTCCTATCCATCTGGACACCTTGGGAATCACCAATGGATGTCTAGACACCAAGTACGAGGCGCCCATGTACCTGGAATTAGCCAACAACAACAGTTATGGCGTCAAGTCTATCTCAGATGATATTTATGTGGAGGCTTCTCATAACCTTACCAAACCCGGCGGATGCTACGATTTAGTAGATGCGTGTCGGGAAGCTCAGGTGTTGGGTGACCCTGATGACTTGGGGGCGAATAGCACGGTCAACGAAGTTTGTGCCGCAGCGACTGGGTTCTGCTGGGCCTATGTCCAAGGTGCTTTTGTTGAAACTTCAGGGGTATGTTATTTCCCCTCTATCTATCCATTTCATCATCCACAGAAGGTTTATAGGAGCTAAATCCCCCTACAGCGGAACCCGTTCGATATCTCCCAAGTCGTGACTCAGAGGTCTCCACCGTCATATTCTACCAGTTTCCTCAACCAGGGATGGGTCCAATCAGCTCTTGGAGTCCCGGTGAATCTCACTACGTCGTCAAGTCTTGTCGTAGATAAATTCTTCAGCGTCACCGGAGACCCTGCTCGCCGCAGCAAAAAGGATTTGGAAACTCTGTTGGACAAGGGGGTTAAAGTTGCCATGGTTTATGGCGACCTCGACTACCGGTGTAACTGTATATCACCCTTTTAAATCACTCTAGTTTTGCTGTTCAATCACTGACTGTAAATAGGGCTGGGTGGTCAGAGTATTACTTTGAACCTGGATTATGATGAAGCGGAAGGGTTTAGAAAAAGTGGTTATGAAGAAATATCCACGAACGAAGACTATATCGGAGGTCTAGCCCGTCAATACGGAAGTTTCTCTTTCTCACGCGTCTTCCAAGCTGGTCACTCTGGTGAGTATTTTCCGCAGTCAACCAAAAAGTACACTTATTCTAACTCTTTCTCCTTTCTAGTCGCCTCCTACCAACCCGAAACAGTCTACCAGATCTTCATGCGCGCCATGTTCAACAAGGATGTCCCTACCGGGGAAATCCCCACTGATGGCTCCGGCCCTACTTATCAATCCACGACCACTCCGAACCCGCACGTCCCGCATTCTTTCCCGCCAGAGGTCCCGATGGAGTGTAGCATCTGGAACGTGGAGGTTACCTGTACTCCGAATCAACAACTCGCTATGCAGAATGGTACTGCGGTGGTGGAGGATGATGTGGTTGTGTCGCCGCTGCCTGAGGAGTAGACACTCTAATTTTTGATGTTATTTTTTCTTTTCTTCTCTTTCGAATAGGAAGATGCTTATCTTATAATTTGGCCCGTTATAATAAAAAGGGATGGGCTTTGATAAAAAATAATTTTGAACAGGAGTTTTTGTTCTATATTTGGCGTTTATACTATGTTATCACATTGGTCATGCTTCGTATTCTTAGGTAGTTGACATGGATGAGAGTGCCCCAGCCTTCAGATGGCCTGTGAGGATTTTATCCGATATTCTATTCTACTATGTATTCCCATGGAAGTCTATGTCTATTTATCCCCATACATCGTCCTATACAGCGCATCGCAAAATAGCGTAATAGCCCTAGACCCAGCCTCTAGAGCCGCATCCATGGCAATAAACGGATGCGGCTGTCCCTTCATAAGGTTGATCTCAGCCTTCACGCCCGCCTCCTCCAGCTTCTTCCCAAACTGCTCACCCTCAGTGCGGAGAACATCCAGCTCCCCAAGCACGAAGCACGCGGGCGGCAGCTTCGACCAGTCGCCCTTCCAGAAGAGCGGGCTGGCTTCGGGATGCGCCCAATCCTCCTTGTTTGGAAGGTAATGGTTCCGGTACCACATCATCTTCGGGCCTGGGAGGGCTGGGCTGTGTTGGTTCTCGTTCCACGAGGCGTTGTTGGTGGGATCTGCCGTGTTGTCGGTGACGGGCACGGAGAGGAGCTGGAGAGAGAACTTGGGGGAACCGCGGTCCGCTGCCCTCTGGCACATGATGGCGGCCATGTTGCCTCCCGCCGAGGAGCCGCCTTTGGGGTCAAGTAAGCTTCGGATGTACAAACCTAGGGCCGTTCAAAACTCGACATACCTGTTGCCATCTTGGTGGTATCCAGGCCGAGGATCTCCTTCCCTTGGTGAGGTACCCAAAGAACTGCCTCCCACGCATCGAGCACCGCCGCAGGGAATGGGTTCTCCGGGGCCAGTCTTGTTCATCCTGTCAACACACGTGCACCAGGGACGCTTCGTGGGGTGAGTACGGATACACACCTATAATCAACTGTTACGACTACGGACTTCCCCCGCGCACACAGATGCGATGCTATCACATTCTCAGTGGAAATCCCCCCCAACACCCAGCCACCTCCGTGGAAGTAAACACACACAGGCCATCCCGCCGCCGGCTTCTCTCCTTCTGGAGTGAAACACCGAACTCTGACGTCCGGCCCCTCGCTCTCCTTGCGGGGGAATGAATAATCGACAGTGCTGCCCACGGGCTGCAGCGGCCCGCTGCCGGGAATCAGATCATCGCCCGTGCGCGAGGCGGCCACCGGCTGCAAGTGCACCTGCTGTTTGTCAAAGATGTATTTGTTGTAGAAGGCCTTGTACTCGGCGTCGATGCGGTTGACTACCGACTCGTGGAGCGGGTAGGGTGGCTGGTTGCTCATGATGGGCAGCTCTCGTGTCTTGTCTTGTTAGGGTTTTAGGGTTGTGTGAGTAACTGAGAACCAACAGTAAAGTGACAGTGACATCCCTGTAGGCAGACCATTGGAGATTTTATATGCTACTACTAGTAGGGTAGGAGTAAGCTGGGAGTGCAACAACCGCCAAAATCGGTTACATCGGTTACCACGTCTCAGTAGAACTCGATTCCAACTCGGTTCCAGGCCGATCCTGTCGATCCTGGGGATTTTAGCCATGGGAAAGGAAACGCGGGGAAGGACCTCAACATGGAGTTTTGGGGTTGATGGGTGATATATCTTCTTTCTCTTCAGAATAATCTCCAGCCTTGCACCAGAGTCCCAAGCCGACACGGACGGGCGCGCCAACGTTTGATCATTCCTCATGGATTCCAAGGATGATAAGGAGAATGTCGTTATGGAAGACAACGCGACTAAGGTCGACCAGCCCGAGACGGCGCGTGTCCTCGACAAAGCCGCCGAACGGCGGTTGTGCTTCAAGTTCGACGTTCGTCTCCTGCCAGTGCTGGCTCTCATGTGTATGTATAAGTCGTGTTGTCTAGCCCCTAATGTATGTATTATGCTAATTGATTACTCCAGACCTCTTCAATGCCCTCGACAAGGGCAACCTGGGCAACGCAGAGACTGCCGGGCTCAGCAAAGGTAGGTTGCAGATATTAACCTCAACCAATACATTAGAGAGAGGGAGAAAGAAGCCTAATATCAATCGTCAGACCTCAACTTCGAGCCGAACCAGTACAACCTCTTAATATCTATCTTCTTCGTCCCCTACGTCGTCTTCGCCCCTCCCACTGCCATTCTCGGTAAGAAGTTTGGCGCCGCCAGGGTGCTCCCCATCCTCATGTTCACCTTTGGTGCCATGACACTGCTGTCGGCCGCCGCCAACAACTTTGGTGGCCTGTTCGCCCTGCGCTTCTTCCTCGGTATCGCCGAGTCGGGTTTCTTCCCGCTCGTCATCTACTACTTGACCACCTTTTACCGTCGTGGCGAGCTGGCGCGTCGACTGGCCATCTTCTACGCCGCGTCTAATATTGCCAATGCCTTTGTACATACTTTCCGCGCTCCTCTTTATTCAGAGCTATCTGTGCTAACCGTCGCAGAGTGGTCTTTTGGCCTTTGGCGTGTTCCGGATCAAGTCCGACCTCCTCGTCTGGCGATACCTCTTCCTCATTGAGGGTGCTGCCTCAGTCCTCTTCGCCATGTTTGCCTTCTGGTACCTCCCGCGCAGTGCTTCTGAGGCTAAGTTCCTCAACGAGGAGGAGAAGGCGCTCGCCTTCCACCGCATTCAGGTCGACTCTTCGTCTACTGTGCAGGAGGAATTCAACCTCAGGGATGCACTCAAGATCTTCAAGTACCCTACGACGTACGGCTTCCTCATGATTGAAATCTGCCTCGGTGTGCCGATTCAGTCCGTGGCGCTCTTCATGCCGCAGATTATCGAGCGTCTGGGCTACTCGACAGTCAAGACCAATCTCTACACTGGTGAGTACCTCCCAACAAATAGAGGGGCCCGGCTAACCTGCTCTTTTGTAGTTGCGCCCAATGTTGGCGGCGCTGTCATGCTGCTTATCCTGGCCTTCACCTCCGACTTCTTCCGCATCCGTTTCCCCTTCGTCATGCTTGGTTTCGCACTCACTTTTATCGGCTTCATCATATACGCTACAATCGATGATGTTCAGGCGCAGCTGCAGCTTGCCTACTACGCCTGTTTCATGATGGTCTGGGGTACATCCGCGCCATCGGTGCTTCTGTCGACCTGGTACAACAACAACATTGCCCACGAGGGTCGCCGTGTGGTGCTGACCTCGGTGGGTGTCCCGCTGGCCAACCTCATGGGTCTCGTTTCGAGCAACATCTTCCGCGAGAACGAGAAACCTCTTTACGAGACGGCACTCATTACGACTGCCTGCTTTGGTGCTTGCGGTTGTCTGATTGCTGGTCTTATGGGTAGCTACATGGTGTGGGATAACTTTCGGAGGAACCGCAAGGATGGCGAGAAGACGACGGCGGCAGATATCCCGACCTACAAGCTGCGCGAGGGCCCACGTGCCCCAGAGTTCCGATGGTTTTTGTAAGGGAGGGGGTGGAATCAAGTGCGAAGGGGTATTTGTTTGATACAGTTATCCTGTCATGTTTTATCATTGATACACGGGCTTCGATAGCACCTGACAAGAATTATTCTACAAGCTTATTCTGTGAAGCTCGCTCCTATTCAGTTTATCGTCGATGCTGAGGGTACTCTTGAAGCATGCGATGATAACAATTACCCATTCTGTTACGGAGTAGAGGTTCTAGATCTTAACAATACTGTGCCTGGTGCCAATATAAACAAAGACTAGGTCTGCAGGATAGTAAACAGGCTGGTAGATCAAGAAGTGGGTGTTCAGCGTGTAAGAATACTCTTTTATACTTGAAAGCTATCTAGGTAGGTGCTGGGAGGAATTCCATGGCAGCAGCGGAGGAGGATCTATATAACCTGATTAGGTTTAGCTTAATATATTACACTCATACCAAACAATACGCATAATTACAGGGGTAATCCAATAATATTCCATGTACGATACACTAATGTGACATATTCTGGGGATAGTCTCCTCATAGCTACGGGTCACCGGCGATCACTTGGACCAGCCGAGGGCAGTCGCGCTCATGAGGGGTTGCGAGATTTAACGCATGCTCTTAATAAAATTTGAGGTCAAGTTCTCAGTAGCCTGTCGTATTCACCACATCGGACAGTAGCCAACATGTACGCCCCCAAGGTTGGCGATGGCCTCGACAGCCTCGACACCCCCTCCATGATCGTCAACCTTGATCTCATGGAGGCCAACATCAAGAAGCTCATGGACAATCTCCTCCCCACTGGTCTCAATATCCGCCCGCACCTGAAAACAACCAAGAGCGCCATCCTCGCTCGCAAACTCAACGATGCCGGCGCCAAGGGAGGCTGCGTCGCCAAATTGAGCGAGGCCGAGGCCATTACTGCCGCCGGGTTCACCGACCTGCTCATTACCTGCGAGATTGTCGGGCCGCACAAGGTCAAGAGGCTGGTCGAGCTGTTTAGGAAGCACAGGGGCCTCAGGATTGTGGTGGACAGCGAGATTGGTGCGACGGCAATCAACGATGCGCTGGCCAAGTCAGATATCGATGACCCCATCACCGTCCTGATCGATGTTGACGTCGGGCTGCATCGAACTGGTGTTGATCCCGCCAAAGCTGTGCCTCTCGCGAAACATATCAGTACCCTCAAATACCTACGCTTAATCGGCGTTCAGGGATATGAGGGTCACCTGCAGCACCTTCATGACCGAGAGGACCGCAAGAAGCAGTGCCTCGCATCAATGAAGACCCTTACGGAGACAGCCGAGGCCTTGCGCAAGGAAGGTTTCGATATCCAGGTAGTCACGACCGGCGGCACCGGCACCGCCGAGTTCTGCGCCTCGGTCCCCGGCGTCACGGAGCTGCAGCCGGGCTCCTTCATCTTTATGGACACGGACTACCGTAACGCCGTCGGCACATTCTACTCCAACAGCCTGACACTGCTCTCCACTGTCGTGAGCAAGCAGGGCGAGCGCCAAGTCACCATCGACACGGGCCTCAAATCGCTGACGACGGACAGCGGTCTGGCCGAGTGTAAGGATTCGAGATACACGCATCATAACCTGGGCGACGAGCACGGGGCGCTCACGTGGGGGGAAGGCACCCCGGCGCTGGAGGTGGGCGATAGGGTGGAGATGATCCCGAGCCACATCGACCCGACAATCAACCTCCATGACTTCTATTACGCTTACCGGAACGGGGTCATTGAGGAGATCTGGACCGTTGATTCGAGAGGCAAGGTCCAGTAAAAAAAGTAGCTACAAAAGTAAAAGACGACATTTTTAAAGTTACCCACTCTTGTTCATGTTGATGAGGCAGCGTTTCCAGCCTACTTTACAGTTTATCAAGGCGTAGAAGTAGCCAAAGCAAGGAAACACTGGAATAGACCGGACGTGCCCATGGCCCTATCATCAGGCTGGTAATGGGAAACATGAGGAACATGGCTCAGCTTGAAGATCGGTTGGGTTCGATCCGCGAACATACGTCAAACGAGGTCCTCCAGTTTCCGGAATATTCCCTTAGAACAAAGAGAGGTATTGATATCATAGAGCTGTTTGTATATTGAAGAATACTGTTCATTTATAGCATCGTATTCTTCCTCCTCTTCCTCGTAGATCTTCTGTTTCTTACTCTGGAGAATCCATTTACCAGGAACACGCTTGCCCTAGCTAACCAAGGTATTCCAGAGCAGAACATGAGCGCGAATTTCTGGTTCCTAGTTTCCTCTCCTTTCTTCTGTATCTCATAAAAGCTGAGAAGATCGACGGTCAACTACGCACGGACACATACAGGGCTGGAATTAAGCTTAAAGTACTCCGTAATAAATTGCGGGGAAGACAAGGAAAGGGACGGAGACGATGGGATATATCATATATCATATGGATATCAACTTATGTATATTTTTATATAGGGACATTGGTTAGCTTTATACCAATTGCTGAAGGAGTGCTCATTGGTGATCACTGTAAACCCGTCTAAGAGCTGATCGCCATCAACTTAAAACATACCGGAGTTCAGATACCTCCCTACTTTTGATAGCAGCTTTATCCCCATATCCCGCTCTAATTGGAGAGCTATACACCTCCTTCCCCCTTCTCTCTCTATTAGCAATCCCATCATGAGCACCTCCACCACCACTACCACCAACACCTCCTCCACCCTCGAATCCCAACCCCGGGACGACACCACCCCCCGCAACAACCAGCACAACCACACCCAACACACCCACCCCTCCTTCCGCAAACACCTCTGGACCACCTCCCCCCACCTCAACCTCCACCCCCCCTCCGTCCCCCTCCACCGCATCCGCAACAACCTCCAACGAACCCTAACTTCCAAAGCCGGCCACTACGCCGTAATCCTCCTCGTCGCGCTAGACGTATCCTGTTCCTTTGCGGATTTTTTAATCACGATGCATATCTGTGAGCATCCGGGTGAGGAAGGGGTGAGGAGGAAGTGGGAGGTTGGGAAGAAGGTGCTGAGTATTTTGAGTACGATGTTTTCGTGTTTGTTTATGGTTGAGTTGGGGGCTTCGGTTTGGGGGTTTGGGTTTGGGTTAGTTTTGTTTCGCTCTCTTTCTATTATATGATAGATATTTTTATTTTTGGAATGATTGACATTGGAGCTATATAGGTACTTCAAATCCCGCTTCCACTGCTTCGACGCCGCGGTGATCGTTGCCGGGTTCGTCATCGATATCACCCTCCACGGCATAAACAAGGAAGTCGGTGTCCTCGTCATCGTGCTGAGGTTGTGGAGAGTTTTTGAGATCATTGAGGAATTGTCGGCTGCCAGTGAGGATCAGATTGATGGGTTGTGGGAGGAGATTGAGCAGCTTGAGAGTGAGAGGGATGGGTTGAAGAGGGATCGGGAGAAGTTGGTTCAGGAGCGGGATGGGCTTTTGAAGAGGGTTTCGAGATCGGGAGGGAAGGGGGAGGGGCAGGATTTGTTGTAGTATCCGTTTAGATAGTATCTTGCGCCTTTGGCTTTCGTTTTCTTTCTTTCTTTTCTGTTTTGGGCGATGCATGGAAGAGAAATAGAACCTGGATCATTCGATACTCTTAGGGTATGTATGTACAATTGCCGTAAAAGGAGAAAAAAGAATTCATGAAGTAGTAACGCCATGCTTCCGGAACGAGACCTTCTCAACAGCAACAGTCTCCTGCCCATCTGCGTCCGTCCGTAATTGATAGACGTAAAGCACAAGCACATCTCCTTGGACCTGTCCACATATTAGCATATATAAATATCAATCGGAATATACGCATAAAACTCACGTCCATCAAACAAAAACTCGGCACCGGCTCCTCCCCATCAGGCCACCACCCGGTACTAAACGCCCCCGTCGCACTCCCCGGGTTCACAAAAAACCTCCCTTCCAACTCATACGCCTCGAACTTATGCGATCCTCCCCAAAGCAGCACATCAACATCCATCTGCCGCGCGGCAATCAGCAACGAATCCGCATCCCCCGGCGGAACAATCGTGTGGCCATGCGTGAATCCTATCCGGAGACTGCCATGCGTCACGACCTTTGAGAGCGCGAGGTTGGGGGAGTCGACGTCGAAGTCGCCCTTGACGAGTTGGAGGTCGGGAGCTACTTGGCGGAGGAATTCGAATGTTTCGCGGTCGGTGAGGTTGCCTAGGCAGAGGATCTGGCCGATCTTACCGGGTGTGAGGAGTTTCTTGAACTGTGGATGGAGAATTGCGCGTTAGCTTCGGAAGGGGGGCATTGGAGGAGCCTTTTTAGGCTTCCGGAGTGGTATGTTTATGTGGAATATCGGAGTGCGCGCACCTTGGCTGGTATATCCTAAGAGCAGGAGCTAGTTAGTATGCTGAGCCCAGGAGGTATGGAGGGGACGAGGACGTACAGGAGCCCTATCAGGGATAAAGAGGTCACCAATGACCAACACCAGACGCGAGGTCATCCTTATGCAAACCCCACAGCTCAACGTCCCATTCCTGAATTACTCTGGTAATGTTTTGGAAGGGGGAATTGCTGTTTCTCTTGCTGTTTATCTCACGATGCAATCTAGAAGCCTGACGTACCTTGGGATTAAAGCGGGTAGTTGATCCGACGCGGAGAAAGTATGATCCGTATACATCGTGTTTGCTCCTTCCGCCATACATCCAACCGGCAAGACTTTAGACACTCATCTGCAATGTCGGACATATCTTCTCAGTGGCCTTTATAGGCAATTTTAGTCACCTAGACTTATCTTTAACTCAAAGATGCATTCTCTTCCACGCCAGTTGTGCTGTCACTGTCGTGCAGGTCCTTGACTTCGCGTGTATACAGTCTTGCGAACGGAGCGATCGCGCTCACTAGATCTGCTACCAGAACTTTGATGGCAGCTATTTTTATTTCCTGGATACTGCCGCTTATTTGCATTCATGGCTGTCATGACTCTCTTCATCACAATGAATCATTTTCAACTTCCCGTTGAATCGGGCTAATTGAGCTATATGATTGGCTGGCCCTTTATTTGTTATATGACAAATGGCTGCGAAGCGCCGACAAGTTTGCTTTTGAAGGCACAAAGAAAGCGCTACGCCGCAATTGCGCATTGCCGCTCCAAAGCTGCCTTGCACTTGGAAAAGTACCATATATAATCGATGCCCCGTTCAAGAGAAATGGGATTTTGGCAAAGTTTCCCACCCTGTTGACTTTGCAAAAACATATCTGATAAGACGAAAAACGTGGTTCATTTCATCCCCTGACCAGTTGAAAGCCATGGCATCAACATCAACGGAGCCCCTTCGCCTCAGGATGATGACAGAACGTCCTGAGGACCCCTACGAGAAAGACCTCACCCAGCCAAGCTCCGCAGAACCAAAAACGGGCTATTTCTCTGCCATATCTTCGATAAGGTCTACTATCCTGTCGAAATTTTATAGTGAAAGCGGAAGTACAGCATACAAACACACAGGCACATCGGAATACTCAGACCACAAAGCCTTCCTCATCCTCGGAGACTTTTTGCAGCCCGACACAACTACATCCCTTGGTTCCGCTCTCAATTCTATCTTGGATATTCTCCCAGACCGCGCTCCTTTGTCGAAAGAAGTTTGGTCCTTCGGCGTTCTCTGCTTTGAGATAGCTCAGCAAATTCCTTATTCTCACCCATCTCAGCAGAAGCTAGCCCGGCTCCTAGAGGGTCTCAAAGAGTCTGAAAAAGTGACCGAGAAGATATACTTTAATGTAAAGTTATATACGAATCCCGCATAATTATTGCACCCTCTAACAACGTGTTTTCCATAGGGCAAAGGCGTATTTTATCAAACTTACGATCGCCTTGGAGAGTACATGGCGCGTCGACTCTTAAGTATACCTTACCCCCCTGACCCCATGGTCTATTAACTCCTTTTCAACTAACAACAAACCATAGCCCCATCCGTCGAGCTTTCAAGCGAATTCATAAACCTCCACGCCTTCATAGCCAACCTCCTTGAAAGCCACATCTTCCACCCCGACCCAATGTGGGCAATGTGGGCAATGCACGACGCATTCGAAGTAAAGAATGAAGAAGGCCTTGCTCGCGACACCTGTGTCCTTATCGCTGCGCAGTGGATCCTCTGGAATGGACATGGTTTATTCTCGCAAATCCGGTTCCTTGACGAGGTTACATCCAAAGAGAGGGAGCGATGGGCTCCTGGTGAACTATACGATGGCGAGCCACTCTTTTCTCTTCACAGGTGGCGGTTCTGGAAAGAGGGGTTTAAGAGTATAGCTAGGGAGATGAGTGGGGCGAGTGATGAGTGCAAGACTATCTCTGGGAAGGCAGCGTATATGATGGATGCTTATGAGCATACTATGTTTTAAATGTATCTCCTTTGTTTTTCTTTCTTCTCTTTTCCTTTTCCGTGTCCTTACGCTTACTTGAAGGAGTTTATGCGAAGAAGTCAATAAGAAAGGGATGTATGAGGAAGGATTTATGGGAAGGAGTCTATGGGAAACAGGTCGATGAGATACTAGAGACTTACGCCCTTGGTAGATGCTAACTTTTCGTCCTATTATGCCTAAAATAGAAGGTAAGGGGCCAAGTTATTATGCCCTACACCGCCACAGAATTCTATGTAATCTCATCACTCTGGGGTATAACATCTCCCCATCCGCGCAACCTGAAGGACTAGTTACCAAATACTCATACTTCTACCTCAACGATATAGACTCTCCCCATTTTACAGAACCCAGCAAAGTATTAAATCCTCGGAATCATCCAGAAAGTCACTTGTCTGCAACAGAGTCATATTAACAATACCAAAAGCTAACGAACGTAGCGCGAAGAGAACCAGAAAGCGTAAAGCTCGACTAAATATACGCAACAAACCATGTCCAAATGGAAGTGCACTGTATCACAAATTCGATTTCCGCCGCCGTCTTCTCAAACGCCTTCAATGCAAATCGAATGGCCAGACCTTCCGTAGATCACCCTCATTTCCGAAAACTTCCGGCATTCGCCGAGCCCTTCTCCACAAAAGGCGGCCTAAATAGCCCTGGAATAACTTCCTGTTCAGCTCCCGTTTCTCTTCAAAATCGCATGTGCTGACAATGCCGTCGGGAAGTCTAGTTTCAAGAATATCTGCTATCCTCTGTCTGATCTTATTTGATTCGTGAAGGCCCGAAGCAGACCATTGAATACCAAGTTGCTCCCCCTCGGTCCTATGGGAAAATGGCCATGACTCGAGGGTAAGGCCCAGTTGACTCCAACTTATCTCAATCTGGCAAAGGATAAGCTGGTATGCGACGGCACTTACCACCCATGTCATATCGCAGTAAAAGAATAAGGAAAACAAATGTTTATCAAACGTTGAAGGGTGGTGTATCCAGGCTGGTTCGGCTGAGATCAAGTTTTTATACTTATCTTCGCGTAGCGCGCTGCCGGGATCGTCGGGGAGACATCTCGCAAACACCGGCGGCTGCTGCATATTCCAGAATGCCGGCTCGATAGAGGCCGATTGCCAATCAATAATTCCGGCGATGTCGCTAGGGTTATTTCTTGAAACGATTATGTTTCCCATATGAAGATCGGGATGGGCAAATGTCGGTTTAATATTGTCCCACTCTAATTGAGGTATGATCTTCGAAATTACCCGGCGAGTGAGCTCTAACAAATTCAAGTGTTCGTCGACTAGTCCGTGATACCAGGGGTTGGAAAGCCCTGGATTTTCGTCCGACGGGAGGCGGGTAATACCACTGTCGATAAGGCCCTGACAAAAGTCATCAAAGGTTGACCCTGGGTTGGGTCAGTATCTCTTTTTCGGATGCTGTGTCAAACGAGAAGATAACTTACAAGGACCGTAATTGGCCTGCCTCCGGAAATAGAATGCTCTGATTCTGCACAACCCCAAAAACGGACTCCACAATGTGGTCCTATGGAGAACTCGTCGTCAATATCGTTTATGACGATATGAGGGGCAGGAAGTGGCCGGTTTCGAAAGTACAAGGCCCCGTAACCTGGGAATCTGAACCTAGGCAGGTCTTTGGTAGCCTCGTGGAAGTTTGTCACGAAATTAATTTTCTCCTCGTCAGTCATAGTTAACCATCTGTAAGCCAGTAAATCGCCCGAAACGCATTCCATGATGATATATTCGCTGCCGATCTCATTGTTCGTATCGTCAGACCAGTCAAGAACCTTAGGAATGGGTATATTCGTATGCTTCCTAACTAGAGTTATGGTAAAGGCGTTAGTGGTGAAATTTCCGGGCAACGTAGGATTGCACATACGATACGCCATCGTAGCCACTTCTGAATGAGTAGTTAGGCTGGGTGGGCCAGCGCATAGGAAAGGGAGTTTCGCTACCAGAGTTTCCCCATTGTCGGTGGAAAATATAAACGCGCGGTTGTACGATCCTTCTTTCTTATCATATCTCGTAATAGAGGTAGCCCCGGGGATCAATTCAATGATCTTTCTGCGGAGGGCTTCGAAATTAAAATTAATATGACGAGAAGCGAGATTCCATGCGTCGTCAACAAGCCACCGGCCACTGGTATATCGATGAAGGTCGCAATCTGGATAAGTGTCAACGACGCATTCGGTAGGGGGTGGTAAACCGGATACTCACACTTCACCCTCATCTTCAATATGTAACGAGCGTATGTATATACTTGGGGTAAAAGGAGATATAAGAGTTATGGCAAAAAGAACGAACGAATATAGGTTGGTTTGTCGCAAGAAAGCCACTACCAGGAAGAACCAAAAAGACGATAAAAGGTGATTTCTTCGAAAGAAGAAACATTGATGGTTATATCAGTACTTTACCTCTCACTTTTGCAGTACCACGTTCAACATAATCCAGGTAGGTGCTCGGCCGTACCTCCCTTTCCCGATCATCTGGCTAGGCGGGATTCAATCTCATTTAGGAAGGGGATTCTTCCATATGGATTAGGGTGTTTGAATCAGAAGCATAGTATATCCTATTCTGTAAATAAACAATCTCTCATCCTGGTAGGTCATGGAGCTGTAATATTAGGATAGAAAGCTGGCGGTTAGATAGACCACCACGTCTCTCAATGGAACAACATCTTATCCCCAAAGTTCAATTCCTATTCTAAATGATAGGTTGGAGAGATGGTAATTTGAGTGCTTAATTCATTTTGGTCATCTTCGTTCGCTCAATGCTTACGGGAAACAGAACGACGCTGCGTTCAAGGAAGAAGGGGGAAGGGACTCACGGAAGGTTGACGTTGATATGCCCTGAAGTTAGCCCTAAACTAAGCCGTAGACGGTTAGTGAGTAATTCCCTCGGACGAAAATCAGACGATTCGGAAGAGATCTGCCCGAATGAAGAGAAACGGATCGGCTATGACAGTTCCGGTTGGTTTTATGTCCTGCTATGGCGATGGCTCATGGGGCGAAGGCTGACAGCCGCAAGTGAGATACTGTCAGTCGGTCGGGAGTGCAATTTCTCGGATGCCGGTACACCGACCCTTTCACGTAAATGAGATACAATAAGCAACGGACTTCGGGACTTCGGGACTTCCCCACATTGGGGAGGGGATATATAAATATGAGCAGGACCAGGCACATTTAAGAAGACCTATCTTTCAGGTATAAAACTATTCCCATCTGAACAGCAATCACCATGTCCGACGCCCTATTATCAAACAAAACAGTCATCGTAACCGGTGGCGCCGGTGGTCTCGGCAAGGCAATCGCAACTGGAGCCCTTGAGGCAGGCGCGAATGTCGTCATTGTTGATATCAACGAGACTCTGCTCGAACAATGCTACGCTGATCTTAGTTCGAAGGGCCCACTGCTCAGTGTGAAAGCAGATGTAACCAGCGAGGAGTCTGCGGAAAGCATTTTCAAGCAAACAATCGAGAAATTCGGCGGGGTAGATGCATTAATCAATAATGCCGGTATTATGGATACGTTCAAGCCCGTCGGAGACATCGACATGTTGGAGTTCGAGAGAATCATGTCGATCAACGTGAAAGGCCCGACTATTCTGTCAAAATTGGCTATCAACGCTTTTCTCGCAAAGGAAACGCCATCCGGGAATATTATCAATGTTGGAAGCCAGAGCTCATTCAGGGGCGGTACGGCAGGTACGTTACCCTGTTAAATGGGGAGTAATTCCGAGTCCTTACTTACCTTCACCAGGCGTTGCGTATACGGCTTCCAAACACGCTTTGAGGGGAATCACACTCAACACCGCCGCCTCTTACGGATCAAAGGGGATTCGATGCAATATCATCATGCCAGGAGCCATGAACACGAATATCGGCGATTCCTTCAAAGCGGGGATTCATCAAGAGGGCTTCGAGAACATGCAGAAGAGCAGAGCGGTCTACTCGCCAATGGTGGATACTAATGGCATAGGGAAGACCGTGACATATCTAATTTCCGATTTCGCGGAGGCTATTAATGGTGCTTGCATTACTGCTGATGGAGGTTGGTCTGCGTTCTAGGTCTTTTGGGGGGTTATCTCTTCAATTGTTGCGAATACCTTTGGATAGAAACAGCACGAGTCATAGAAATCTTTAGACTCTGAGAGTCTCCCATTCCTTCCAGACTACACCGAAGGTTCCCCGAATAGGGCACCCTGATCATTGAGAATGAAAGTGATTTCGCTTGGAATGCCTCAAAGTGCTATCACAGACATTCGGTATTCAAACTCGGTCGGATCGGATCAACAAGTGACAACACGTTGATCACGGGATCTTTTGCCGTAAGAACGGGACGGGTCGACCGTCGCTCTGGGAGATCCCGAAAGTGAAAACGTCCCGCTAATCCAATTCACCGGGACATCACGTGGCGAAGTCTATATTCACTCCTTTCTTTTGGTTCTTTCTCCTTTACTCCGTAGAACCCGAGTATGACGTTTATCTTTATCATCAAAGAGACCTCGTGTTTCTTTGACGGTATACTGGTATGGCGCTGTTAAGGGCACTGCATTCACTAATACTTGGTTCAAGCTGTTGTTCTCTGGATATAAAAAAAATCCTTCGGTGTCTCGGTGACTTCCCGTTCGATGTCAGTTCTTCTCAATGTCAAGAACGCTCGAAACACCCGAATCCTATACACGACGGAACGTCCATCTCTACCACGACCATGGGCACATTCTTGGCGGTATGTTTTGCTTTTCCATTCTTCAATGTATCTCGCCGAACGGCGCTGACTAGCTGATCTAGGGGTCTATCAATCTGGTTCAATTTCAAATAACACCTTTTATGACATGTGTGGAGTCTTTCTCGACATCTCAGATAGCACTCCTTGGTCTATCTTCGCTTTGAATGTAGATGGTTCAACTGGCGCAGCAGTCCCTCGGAACAACGCTAGCCTTGCTGAGGGGCGATATGTTGTTCTTTCCTCAGGTGAGTCGCGGCTCTTCAAGCGTTTATATTTGATTATTTGAACTAATCGTGTAGATGGCGCATCTATCAGTATCACTCTGACGACAAGAGAGCATAAACGGCGTGTTGTTTCCCGATCGGGCAGCTCCTCAAGCATGAGCTCTATGGTAAGTTATCCACTTCAAATAGAATTTGGCCCGCTAAGACGAAGCCTCCAGCAACGATACTTCAGGAATCAGCTCAGACAACGCGACAAAGTTTGCGCATTGACGGGAATGAAAGGAGCCGATGGATTGTTTCATGGACTGCACGCCGCACATGTGTATCCTCGTGCGAGAGAACCAGAATGGAACGCGATGCACTACCCTGCCTGGATCACTGACAAGTCCCCAGCAAATCTGATTGGAAATACCAAACTCTTTTCTCCACAAAACGGACTGTTATTGTGCTCCTCTGCTCATGACTTATTTGATATTTATGCTCTCGCGGTGGATCCTGACGTAAAGTCCTTCAATCTTTATGCCTGTTAAAAATCAATAAACTCATAAAACTTGCAGGACAGCTATAAGCTTATCACTTTTAAGGATATCGACTCCATCTCTCTAGGTCTTCTGAGGCAACATCTTGATGCTCGCGCTACGGATCCGGCCAATAATCAAAGTGTCAGCGACAATGTGCTACGATGGCATTTCGAGGAGGCTGTTCTTGCAAATATGAAAGGAAAAGCAGCGGTTCCGCTCTGGGAATACGATTTTGGAGGCAGCGATGATATTGGAGGCATTATGGAAGAGCCTGACCCGGCAGAAAGAATGGAAGCCGAGTTGTTTACTCGGCTTGGTGCTGGAAGTGACGAAGGAATAGCAAGCCCTTGGGAAAGCAATTAGTATGTTATTCTCAAACTTCTAATGGGATCCAGATAGATTTAGATAGCACTCATTTGAGGGAATATTTGGCCTCGTTTTCGGACAAAAGAGGTCTCCCCCATTTTATTTGTCAACATTATCACAACCAAAATCAGATTGGCACTCTATATCAGAGCAGGCACGCTTCATCGGAAGAGGGGGTCTGGTGAGTCCAAGATACGGAGTCGGAGGGATGTTGATATAAAAAAGGAGTCGTCGGAGATCGGGGAACAGGGGTGGGGTTACCCCAGATCCTAGCCCAAATCTAAAATTATCTTCGACACAGAACACCAGCTTCCCTCCCCTCTGTCATGAATCATGAAGGAAAGTGGATTGCAAGAATACTTGGGGAGGTTTTACTCGTGTTGTTGCATTGCTTTTCAACAGAAACCTTGCTCCGCCTTCAACGACAGGGCAAGTACAAACAAAATAAAGGCACGGGCTTCAGCTGTGATGTTCTCATCTTGTCTGATTTTATCCATATCCAAGCTTCAACGAGGTGAATCAAAGCTCAATTTCCATGCCCCTATTGGTTAGCACCGGGTTTCTTTGACGATCCCAATTGAAACAAGGTGCTCGACAATCTATCCGTCAATCAAAAGTACGACGGATACGAGCAAGCGCCAGCTGAAGCCAAGAAGCAAACACGCTTAAACAATAAAGTTGCAGGGTGAATGAAAATCAACGCTCTGGGATGGGCGTCGAGAAGCTTAAAGACTAACAACGTCTCCTCGGTTAATGAATCAGTACGACGCTGCATTGACGGCATTCCCCTTCTCCCCCCTCCGATGTGGCCGTTCACACGAGGGGTTGAAGAGCCGTAGCTCGGAACCATTTGAGCCGAGCTGATATCTTGTTTCTTACAGGGCGATTTCTCGCATTGGGTCTTTCAGGCATTTCCTGAGTCCCCAGGGCCCCCCAGAAGAATGTTCTGGCTCTTGCACCGTTTCATTCCTTTGTGATGGGGATCACTCAGGCGCAATATCGGTTGGTACCGACGCTTTGTGAATACGAACTTGATCCTTGAGAGGAACGTCTTCCAGCAAAATGACTGAGCCACCGGTACCTGATGAGGGGTATGGGTCGACGTTTAAATAGTAAAGAAGAAGCCGATATTGAAACAGTTTCAATCTTCTTCAAGCTTCAGTTGTTCTTTATCCATTCTCTCGTTTCTTTCTTTCGTTAATTGTCCTCGTCAAGGACACCCAGTAAGCAAGATGCCTGCTTATATGTCTTCCAAATTGTTTACTATGGGCGCCCTCGCCCTCGGCTCCATGGCCTTGGACAGCGTGGTCGGCTGGGATACCTACCGGGACTACGATCTGTCACTCTTGAGACCAAATGAGACCACAAGCCAATTCTCAAGCTACGACCGCAACGGTGGCAACGACGACGGATTTGAAGGTACCTTTTCTTGCCTCCGCCCCATGGAAGAAACAGGCCGGTGTATCATCGCAAACTATACGGGAGCTGGTGAAGTCGCCTCAGTTTGGTTTACTTATGAGAATGACTCAGTCGAGCCTGCCGGCGATTTCGAGATTGTCCTCGATGGTGTCACAGTTTTGGAGGGCGACCTGCAAAGCATTGTGAATGGAGATGAAGGTGCCCCGTTCTCCTGGCCTCTTGTGGGCAACACTAACGACACCCGGGGAGGAAATGTGATCAAAATTCCTATGCCCTTCAAGGAGTCCATGCTTATCTCGACTGGAAACAACCCGCACTTCTATCACGTTAGCTTCCGCAAATTTCCAAGTGCCGATGGTGTTACAACCTTTGACCCTTCAGAGAGCAGCGAGGATATCATTTCCGGATTCCAACGATTTGGTTCCGTCGACCCGAAGCCGGCCGCTGATAGTCCTCTCACAGCCTTCTCCTACGGCGAAGTGAAAGCCGGAAAATCTAGCGACGTACTCAACATCAAGGGATCAGGACAGATAAATCAAATTGATATCCACCTCCCCCAGGTTGTCCGAGCCCCTCATGTTCAAGATGACGGTCGTGCATTTGGAGAGGAAGGGGGAAGCTGCATGAACTTTTCCGTTGACCCAACGAGCCAATCGATCCGAATCGTCCGCCGTGTCGACATGTCCGTTGGCAACCAGGTTGTCACTGCCACCCTAGATGATGCTAAGATTCCGGACTGGGAGAGCGGTCCCGAGACTCTCGAAACCTGGCTAGACCAAGTCGCCGAAGTAAACGTCACAGCTGGAACATCTAGTGTTAGACTCTGCAACGACTTCGGATCATCGGACGTGGATGTCAACGAATTCTTCTACACCGTCCACAGCAATGTTAACAGCACCTGGGTTCTGACTGATCGCCTCGACGTTGGACCAACTAACCTGAACGACGAAGTCGCTCACGACTATACCATCACTGGCCAAACCTGGGAGGGCCTCCGGTGGTACCATTACGACATCCCTGTGGAGGATGCCGATGCCGCGGTCGATATCACCAACAACCTCTACGTCAAGTTTACTTTCGATGGACATGAGACTATTCGAGCACCCATTGGCTCCTTCTTCGCTACCGGCCTCGGCAAGTTCGACGTCCGATCCCTTATGATTTCCGTTGACGCTACCGAAGACGGAGCTTTCACATCGTGGTGGCCCATGCCATTTGGCGAATCCGCTGTCATTTCGTTCGAGAACGAGAGCGGCGAGGATATCCTCGATGCTTCAGTTAGCGTCATCTACGCCGAGGACGAGAGTATCGCTGAAGATCTCCAACCAGGTGGCGCTAGGGGTTACTTCTCCACCGGCTTCAACCGTGCTGATGCAGTCATCGGTGAGCCATGGGAGTTCCTCAAGACCACTGGCCGCGGTATCGTCTACGGTGTCAGCCAGGCCTTCCGTGGCTTCGAGACAAAGCCCGTTGTTTCCCTCGGATATCTCGAGGGTGACGAAATGATCTGGGTCAACGGCGAGACCGACTCTACCTTCCTCGGAACCGGTACTGAGGATTTCTACGAATCTGGATGGTACTTCGCCTTCCCTGGTACCGAGCAGGCCGGTGTTCCATACTACATGCCCCTAGCTGGTATGGTTGGACACGAAGCTCAAGAGTTGGATTGCGAGGGCGAATGTGTTAGCGCGTACCGCTGGTTCTTGGCTGATCCCATCCCATTCGATGATGGAATCACTTTCCAGATTGAGCACGGTTCAAACAATGATGTTGCGGCCTTCTACGATACTGTTACCTATTTCTACAGTGCTATTGATGCATAAGTCGAGGATTTTTGGGATAGAATAAATAGATATCAAGCTTATATAATTCTTATTTTGTAAGATTATTTCTCTTTTTCATCAATAAATTGCTGATATCTGATTATTTTATGCCAAATTGTTCAATAATAAGGGAATTTTGACTTTCATAATAGCTGCAAGAATAAAAAGATACCAAATCGGTCCCCGTCGAATTGCAACGACCTCGATCCGGTAGCCAAACATTCCGTAATTTAGCTATAGTGGTATACCTCAATCCTCCGCCAGAACTCCCCACCCGTCAATCATCCAGATCCTCAGGGGTAACACTGATTGCTGTCAGGATGGCTCGTTCACCATTTGAAAATGTTGGTCAGTTTTATGGCCATACGTATCACATCTGTCGTCTTAGGTGGAAAGCTCGATGGAAATATGATCTCGACATTGAGAAGTTCCCCGGAGATGAGAAGGAGTTAGTCGGATTTATAAAGCTGTGGGAATCAAAACTACCGCTAAGATTATATTGTGGGGGAGCTGTAGTGGTGGTGGTACTTGAGGGCATAGGCCCTATGGATTCACTGTATGGCGGCGGTGATGTATCGGGTATGGAAGGTCGGGGCGCATTCGCTGTTGTTCCGTTAAATGAACTGCCAAACACTTGGTCGAAGGTTTGGGCGGGCTCTGGTGGCAATGGTGCATTTGATTTCTCTGCGGATTTTGAAATATTTTCTAAACTTGATTTCTGGTCTGCCAGGAGCAAAGGTGGGGTACTACACAAGTATGCATAGGTCAAACTAGAAAAAGCAGAAGAAAACTGATCAGAATGCCCCGTCGTTCCTCCACTACCTGACTTCTCACCGCACGTCTCTCTCAACGTGAAAAATTTAGACACGGTAGTTGCCGTCGCCGAATCAAAGAAGCCCGTCAAGACGGAGATAATCGTATTGTCATGAGAGAAATATGGGTAGCTTGTCTGGTTAGTGACCTCTTTTGATTTTTTCCGTTTCTCAATCAGGTAATCGACCTCTTTCAGAGTTGACCATGAGTTTTCTAGAGATTGTCGAAGGGTTTTGAAAGCCCGCCGGTATAATTCTAGCTCACTCCTCACATATCCATTAGCAGAAGGGGCACGGTCACTATCCCCAAGGATCTCAAGAATGGATTCGGTACTCTGCTTGAGTTCATGACGAAGCATTTCGATAGCTATCACCATTCTAGCATCCTTGTCCAGCGGCCGAGTTCGATCCGGCGTGTTTTTCGACTGGAACACATCAGGAGCCTCTTGATTTTCAGGCTGTAGAGTCATCGGTAAGTATCTCTCTGAGTTCATTTGCAATTGCAACCCCTTCTCATGCATTTTCATCGAGGCTTTCAGGTCTTCAATCGCCGATTGCAGTCCATGTACTAGATCGGTTTCATGGAAGACATGGATGATGGAGCACGGCACGCCATTCGGTGTAATGTGACTTCTAAAGTCCTCGCTAATATGTCAAAATGTTAGAACCATAAGGCCCGATGAGAGTGAAAAAGGATAATTCCAAAGCAACGGCTTGAAGCCCGACGTTGTCAACTATAGCACTTACGTTGCTTGGAGAACTATAAGAGAAACAACCAAGCTGAGAGGGCTAGCAATAGCATCCTTCAACTCGGCTGTTTTTTCAGACAGCACATCCAAACGCTCAACACCCCATAGCACATCCTTTCGAGCCATCCCATTCGTTGAATTTCGAGAATTCACTCCTAACACTGGTTTATAGCCCTCGACATATTTTATAAATTTCTTAAACGGAGGTCCGATAGTTTCTAAAATTCCCCTTATATGAGGGGGATATTTCCCACTCAAGTCCCCGTCCGCACCAGCAACATGTTGCTCGATGCATTCCAGAGTAGCTTGAAGTTCGCGGAGAAAGCCGAGGGTTTCGACGTAATGCGTCTCTGCTCCTTTTGTAGAGCTGAAGGCATGGCAAAGTGCAGTCACGGCCTTGATTCCTTGGATAATGTCCTCCACTGACCTGCCAAATGCTGCCATAATTTTAAGACGATGGGATCGTTCGTGGAACGAAAGGCCAGTGAGTCAACCGAAGTCGATTCACAGGAAACTTTTTTGGTTTTATTGGCAAGAGCGTACAATCTCAATAGCAATCGGTAATGGACTCAGGGAAATTCATATAGGGTTTGTTCACACCTATAAACCTGCCCAGACTTTTTGCGAGGCAGTGGCTATGATGTCAATCATTTGTGCTAAAAAGCCTCAGCTGCAGGCATGTTCGTTATGATGAGGCTAAGAATGGTGGTGAACACTGAAAAAAGACGTCCGATTTGGTGCCCTCCTTCGTATCCGATGGTCAATGCTCCAGAGATTCGTATTTGTCGAAGTCAGAGATAATGAAACGACAGAACTTGGGAAAGTATTCGAAACTCGGAGGGCTGTTACCGCCAGCCGAGGAAGAGATCGGAAACGACAGTAGGGACTTCATAATAGGATAGAACATCCTCACACCAAATTCTGCAAGTTAAGTTTCCTCTAATAAGGAAGTCACAAGGCTCGTAGCGTGGATCTCGCTCAACTTGGGAATCTTATAGCTCAAAATGGCGTCTGTGTATTCTGATGCGAGAGAATCGAGGAAACTTCCTAACCAAGGCATTTTCAATATGCAGTAGGTAAGTATCCTCAACAAGAAAGTCTGCTTTCTAGGAGCGTTTTTCTCATGAGATATTTTTATAGTACATAGCAAACTATTGATAAATCTCCTGGCATGGTGGTTCGCCAAAGAAGACCATTCAATCAGACCCCGAAAGCTTTGGGAGATGTTCCTTCGTGTCCAGCGAAACATCCAGGGTTGGAAGGCTGTCGGTGACCACGTGATTATGATTAGGGGTCCTTTCCCCTTAAACTTCCCTTCTTCTTTTTCTTCTTCTTCTTCTTCTTTTTATCCTCCGTTCACTCGCTCATTTACGATTTGCAAACGACCTTTGACAACAAAAGCTCTACTATAATACAGGTACCTATCAAAACGCGACCTTGGTCGCTTCCCGTTGTCATCTCAGTGACCTTGTCGACATGGCTCCCGTCTCATTCCAGGTCATGTCCGATCTCCATTTAGAGACTCATCCATCTTACGATTACAAATTTAAGCAGACGGCGCCTTATCTTGCTCTTCTTGGTGATATTGGACTTGTTGGAGATGATCGAATCTTCCAATTTTTAGAAAAGCAAGTCAAGCGATACTGGGCCGTTTTCTTCCTGCTTGGGAATCATGAGCCAAATGGACTCAGCTTTGATTCAGCAAAGGCTAGAGTGCGAGCATTTGAGAGCAAAATGGCGAACCTACGAGCACAATCTACGATAGGACGGTTTGTGTTTCTCGATCAGACTCGATACGATGTGTCTAGTACTCTTACTGTGTTGGGATGTACCCTTTTTTCACACATTTACGAGGACCAAGAAATCGCTGTCGCAAGTCGATTGACGGATTTTCGAAACATATCCCAATGGACAGTCCAGGATCATAACCGCGCACACCGATCTGATCTCGATTGGCTTAATCAACAAGTCCAAGAAATCTCTGAAAAAGAGCCGCAGAGGAAACTTGCCATCTTTACTCATCACAGTCCTTGCATGGATGAAAGAGCTATGGATCCTAGGCATGCAAACAGTGAGGTAACGTCTGGCTTTGTAACTGATTTGAAGTTAGAGAAATGCTGGTCAAGCCCGGGAGTTAAAGCATGGGCATTTGGACACACTCACTATAATACGTCCTTTACGAATGAGCACGGCGCGAAGATCTTGGCTAACCAGAAAGGATACTATATGCTACCCACGCCGTCATTCCAGCCAGAGTGTGTATATACACTAGGGGAATAGGTTAGCCCATTGTGTATGGAGAACTCAGTGTGGTTTCGATAATACGCAAGGCATATCTGCATAGGGATATTTCCATAGCCACATATGAAAGTGCTTCGACCGAGATTTTTCGGTCTCCTCTGGAGGGATCCCAGCTGAGAAACTATTTTGACCCTAAAACTACTTCTAGAGATGGTAAGATGCGTCCAACGCAGTTCGAGAAGCCATGGAGCTATAAAAGAAAAAAAAGAGGTTTAAAAGTTCATGTGGGAGGCCTCGTTATACGCATCATCCCAAATTGATTACTATAATTAACTTCTATCATTGTTGGGTGGGCAGCGTTGGAAATGTTTCAAGAAAGCGCTGACAAGGTACTAACAGCGCTCTATTTTTTAACCACCCATGCGCTTATCCTTTTACCATGGCTTTCAAGATCCACCCGGTGATACAACCCACCCTATATGTACTTATTCTGAGGAGCTTCAATGCCATCATTGGCCACTATCTTTGTACCCAGCGGTCTCTTTCGAAGCTTCGGGGTGGACGAATGAATAGACTTGGTGCAGGATGGTACATACTTTGGGTTTCTGTGTACTTTGGGGCCTCCCATGCACTTTGGACCCCCTCCCATTGTAAAATTTGCACGGGGTACATAGCGCTGGGTGTATCGACTGCTCACGGGCCGCTGCGTAACCCCGAGTGGGATGGAACAGTGGTCTCGAAAGGAGACGGGAGGCGGGATGCGGTATAAGCATGCGCTGCTCCTTCGGCTAATATACATAAACTACGCAAAGCAGCTCAAGAGGATTGATCTGCTCACAACCTTTCTTTCCTTGTTTCCATCAATTCCTTCCAGCTTTCGCAGGCTTAAGTCCCCCTCTTCTTTCCTTGGAGACACACGTACAGGTGGGCCACGTTGAAGGTTTCCTTCAGTTCTAGACCCGCCAACGGCCATCAGACCGCCGCTGCGCGGCCGGCTCGCCTACAACAAAACCAGCCTCAACAAAAAAGGGCGGGACGGCAGCGGTTCCCTTTCGTGAAATGAGGCCCATGATGGCCCCGGGGAACATTTCTCAGGGTGATATACCGTTTATCGCTCAAACGATCAACTTTCATTTCCGCTCCTTAGAATATGCTTTCATAGGTGTGTCGCTTGTTCCCTTCTTAGATCTGGCCGTGCTACACACGACTTCGATATCACTAAACAAACATCCGCAAGGTGACAAGATTAGGTAGAGGAGGTTATATGAAGCTTAAACTTTAGATTTGTTGGATTAAATTAAGCTTCATCTATGACCCACTTAGTGCAGCTCCTTAAATAGATCCCGAAACCTTAAATTTTCTCGGATCCTCAAGATGAACATGTTTTTTCCTCAGCCTTCAACACATCTGAATGTCAAACTGTCGTCTTCAATTCCAGAGGACAAAAAAGAAGAAGAATAAAAGCCTAAACTCGAATGCTAAAGATGTAGCAACTCTAATTTACCCACCCTCACTCTATCTCGGCCCATGCTCTGCCGCATCGTCTTCCGCGTTTCTCAATTCACACCCCATCAAAACTGTCCTGAGTATCGGCGCGACGCCATCTCCCCATGTGTCCGGTGTGATGTACCACCGTGTATCTCTTACAGATTTGCAGACTTCATTTATTGCTAGGGTCATTGATGCCGCCGTTGGAATTATCGATGAAGCGATAGTCAGAAAGCAAAGGGGGTGAATCGGGAATCGGGAAGATTCTTATCCACCGTTCAGCAGCAGTGTCAAGGTCGCCTACAGTTTTAACTGCCTATCTCATGATCCGGCATGAGATGTTTCTGGAGGAGCTCTACTGGCCAACTGTATCCCCGAACCCTGAATTTCTGCGCCAGTTACAGGAGCTGGGGAAGGAGTTGTATGGATCCGAGTCACTGAATATTGAAGAGTTTCCTAGCCGGCGTGCGGACCGGTAGATGTTGTTCTCGGAGTCCATTTTCCCTTGACCTTTTGTGCTGACTGGGAAAGGTGTAGCAAGCCAAGCACACTAAGACAAGTGATGCTGTGAACAATATCTAATCGTTGGCCAATAGCTTGGTTCTTAACGAAATGTCAACGATAAATGCTAGTATTTAGCAAGCCACACAGGAACTCAAGGGTCAGAAAGGCCTTCGCATTTCTAGCTAGCGGACTTCCTTTATAACCCAGTCAATTATTCGCGGCAATCCGTAAAAGAGAGATTTGATACAGATTATAGTTATGGAGTGAGAACAATTATCCGTTCTGCATCGAATTTGAGCGCTATGACTATTGTTAGTTCCTAAGCCAATTCCGACGAAAGAACTAGTTGAAATTTGAAGAGCAATAGCGAGCACGAAGGATACGGGTTCACAGGGGAGAGCAGAATCTATTGAATGGAGGACTCTTCCCCGATTACCCCAAGCAAACAGCCTCCGCACTCGGTCAGCACGTTCTAGTGATATCCTCAAGAAAGGTGCAATTACTAAAGTCGATGCGTACGATAACAGTGACCACTAATTATGATCGTTCCGCAATGGGATGAAACTCCCTTCCGAAAATCACGAACTCTGGAAAATTCACAAAAGACACATCCCATTGCGAATAAGACATTTAAGCGTTGTAAACTCAGGGTAGGACAATGTCCGTCTGTAGTTCTCATTCGCCTCATTAGAGGTATGACGGTACTTGGATCGGAGTTCGTCCGCCGTTCCTTCACTCCTGCCGATGGGCATAGAGAATAGAGCTCAGAGCAGCCGCAGTGTGCGCGATTGTCGTTGCGCATTGCTTATCATAGAGCTTCTTGTGTAGCGCATATCTATGGGTATATTTATCCCATTTCTCAAATACCCGTGAGGTCAATTGATGTCATGGAACTCGATTTCCCCGGAGACAGGCCAGTTTCCCTTGCTGGTTTCCGGAAGTTAACATTGACCATAGAGGGAGATACGTCGCCGGTGAGGAACTGCATGGACCAACACGTTGAATACCCCAAAGGCTACCTCTGAGTCACTTTTAGCCTGATGTTCATCGGCCGAGAGGTGAAAAATTTTGACGCCGGCGATAACGGAGAAGACGAATCCACCGTTGTTGTTTTAGTCAGCCACCGGAAAAAGCCCCAGATGACTGACTCGTATAATTTCCCCTCACCGCGATAGCGAGGAGTGAGAGAGAAAAAAGGAAAATTGTCGTGACGGCGAGCTCATTGTCTTGACACGTTGGTATCTGAAGAATTGAGTGAATAGTGATCTCTATATACCATTCACCTTCTAGAAGTTCACTTTTCACTTTTCACCTCGGCAACTCGCAATCGGCAACTCGCAAACAAGGATATCTTTGCCGTTTTCGTGAGTTCTTTGCCCGGTTCTTTCCACCCAGTGACCTCCGCACTCAGTTTGACTCTTGGTCTTCCGGTTCTACCCCGCGGCTATTCCATCGTGGCGTCTTCACGAGCAGTTCCTCGTCTGAGTCTCATCTCACGACATCTCGATCGAAGACTACCACTTCCAGAACTGAACACTCCATTCTCGACCGAGAGGATAGTACCACCTACAGACTCCGACGACATCGAGTATAAACCCTTGAAGAGAACCCCTCCAAAGGCTTCAGTTGCCTCTCCGAACGAAAACATTACCGCAAGGATGTCCGCCCAAGGCTCTCACCCGGCTCTGATGATCCCAGGTCCCATCGAATTTGACGATGCGGTCCTACAGTCTATGTCCCACCATGCGTTCGTGCTCCTTCCTCCCTGCCATGCTTAATTGAGATTTCTAGACGTATAGCTAATGAGATAAACAATCACAGTGAAAGCCATGTCGCACCCGGTTTCGTCAACGTGTTTGGAGAAACCTTGAAGCTCCTTCGCCAGCTCTTCCAGACCACATCCCCTTCCGCACAGCCCTTCATCGTTAATGGAAGCGGTACCCTTGGATGGGACATGGTAGCCGTGAACTTGGCCGAGCCCGGCGACGACGCCCTCGTTCTCAAAACTGGCTACTTTGGTGATTCCTTCGCAACATGTCTTGGGGCATACGGAGTGAATGTGACGTCACTAGACCCCCCAATTGGTCAACAGCCATCCCTAGCCGAGATCGAAAAGGCCTTGGGACAGAAGAAATACAAGCTTATCACTATCACGCATGTCGATACCTCAACCGGTGTTCTTAGCGACATCAAAGCCATCTCAGAGCTCGTTCACAGAGTCAGCCCAGACACACTCGTCGTTGTCGATGGTGTCTGCAGTGTGGGATGCGAGGAAATCCAATTCGACGCTTGGGGAATCGATGTCGTCCTCACAGCCGGCCAGAAGGCCATCGGGTGCCCACCCGGCCTCAGCATCCTAATGTGCTCCGGTAAAGCCATGGACCGACTCCACAGCCGTAAAACCGCACCAACGGCCTACTACGCCTCCATGAAAAACTGGCTACCCATCATGCAAAACTACGAAGCCAAGAAACCATCCTACTTCGCTACCCCTGCCACCCAACTCATCCACGCCCTCCACACATCTCTCACACAAGTCACTTCAAAACCCCTCGCCGAGCGCTTCGCCACCCACCGTGCTGCCTCCGAGCGCGTAAAGGCTGCCGTCACTGAACTAGGTCTTGCCCAACTCGCTGCCAAACCCGACGACCAAGCCCATGCAATGACTACCGTCGTTCTCCCCGAGGGAATGACTCCACCGGATATCCTCCCCTTGATTTTGAAGAGGGGTGTCATATTCGCTGCTGGTCTGCATAAGGAGATTGCGACGAGGTATATCCGATTCGGACATATGGGCGTTAGCGTCACTGATCCGGCACGGAAGGATATTGATAATGCCATCACGGCGCTGAAGGAGGCGTACGCGGAGGCGAAGAAGAATAAGGGGTTGTAGAGGACTTATTAAAAAAAAGGAACCATACTTCATAGACTTTTTTTTTTCTCATGGGAGGGCTGTGGATGAATATGCATAACGGTGGAATAGACATATGCTAGCATGAGCTAATAACGCCAAAAAAAAGTTGTACATATCTTGCATATGATCGTCACTACTGTACCTCAAAAATAAACACACTTTTATTCTCGCCTTTGCTTCTTGCTCTTAAGTCCAGACATGGCTCCTTTTCAACCCATTTGAGCATAAACCACAAACGTATCAGACTACTGCCACCCATCAACACTCGATCCCGTTACAATGAAGACGCCAAAAAACCATCACCTATCTAGGCCACTTGAAGCTCTTTTAGATTCATCGTTTCCTCCTCAGCTTTCTCTAGGTATCCCCGTCCCATATACCTACTCAGTATAGGAGTATAATCAAAAATCAGATCACGAAGTTTAGCAAGAGGCCAGGGGAGGCCATGAAACACCGTGCCAAGCACGCGTGCGAACTCCATATTATGATTGACGTACTCGACCCGCTGCTTCTCATAAAGCTCGAAGCCTGCACTAACTGCCCGCGTATCGCGTAGGTCAACACCATCTAGTGCTCGGGCGAGAAAGTAGCCGTCCTCAATCGCCATGCCCATTCCGTACGCTGCATAGGGGGAGACAGGGTGCACGGCGTCGCCGACACATACTACCCTTCCGACGGACCATTTTTTCATCGAGGGCCGGTTGTAAACCTCCCATCTATACACTTGTTTGTCGAAGTTCGTATTCTCTAGAATACGAGGCATAGGCTGGGACCAATCCTTCAGGATATTGGCGAGATGCGCTTTGGGGTCCTCGGGACCTGGTTTGCCTTCCCACGATGGCTCTACTATCCACCATTCGAAAGCGGGTTTGCCCTCGTGAATCATTGGGAAGTAGCTGGCTTGATTCTGCCAATCGTGAGAGCAGACTCCTTGGTTTGGAGGGATTCCTGGGAGATAATCGCACCACGCGAGCCAGACACGTATTCCCGCGTGGAAAAGTTTAGGGTCGCCGATTGCTTGTCTGGAGACATTCGAAGAGATACCGTCAGCACCGATGAGGATGTCGGCAGTAACCTTTTCGCCATTCTTGAAGTGAACCTCAATACCGTCCTCGAGCTCGGTGTAAGCTGTGAACTCGTGATCGGTATAAATGATACCTTCAGGGACGAGTTCAAGCATCTTTTTGAAGATGGATGAGCGCAAGACTCCGTAAAACCATCCCTTGATACCCATTCGCCTTTCGACCTCGGCGTTGAAGGGCAGCTTCACGCGCTCTACACCAGACTTGTTGGCGAAACTTAAGACGGTGTGGGATCCTACGTTGTCCATAGACAACCCATAGGAGCGCAAGACAGCCAGGACCGGGGTGGATATGAGGACAGCGCCCCCCATGGCCTTGCACTCTTTCTGCCGTTCGAAAATGCGGACGTCATACCCGCGCTTGATGAAGGCAAGCCCGGTCGAGATAGCTCCAGGACCACCTCCGGCAATAGCGACCCGTTTACCGGGGCGCCAACTCGGTGAGGACATTGTGGTGATTTTGGCGTACAAAGATATAGGTACGTGAAAATCAGGATGAGGCAACAGAATGGGAGAAAGTACGATAGCAGTGCAACGAGGGAGAATTCCCTAATATATAAGCATGAGTCAAGGCTGAACCTGGTCCACTTTACCTGATATACTGAAGACGAGTTGTAGGTACCAGCCAGGTAGCGGACTCAAGTCAGCAAAGAGATACTTATATATCATTTTCGTGATCAATATCCGTTTCAGCCTTGCAACAGCGCATAGGTATCTTTTATTAAAACATCAGCTCGACTGACCAACGGAGCAAGGATCTGTGGAGCGCAGGGTTATCTGTGGAACTGTGCCACCAAGCTCCCGCCCCCCGGCAGATTTCTGGACAAGGAACTTTCCCTTGGCGCCCACATCCCGATATAAGCAGCCAAGGCTGTATCAAGGACAAGGCTGTCGGTCATAGGAATGCACTTGTCCGCTTATTAAGCATAATAAAATAGTGTTAATCCAATTGGTTGCTACGGGTTTTCTGGAGCAGGCAAGCGCCCAACCGCGCAGCAGGTCCAACGGTCGGGCCCATATCAGCTTCTTCGTCGAAGGTTAGCGCTTACAATTAAGTTAGTCGTATAAGGCTGATCGACGTTCGTCGAACGAACAATGAAAAGGTGTTGGTTGTCGGCGATTCCGAATTGTTGAGCGATCGGACGGTTGTGGCCCGGATGGTCAATTATCCGATACAACCCCCAGTATCCTCGACTGTTAACTGTCTGTCTTGCCTAAATGAGCACAGTACTTTCAGATACATCACTCATTGTTCGCTGGTCCCATAATTGCACTTTTTGAACAGCGTAGGGCTATGCGGTCAGGAAATGGAGGCAATTCTTCCCGTTCTTCCTGGACGCAATTTCCTTGCCCCGACATTTCTTTCAGCAGCGCGATAACGCGACTTCAGCTTCTCACTCTCCAATCTGATATGAGAATGGAATAGACAAAAGCAGAGAGGGACCCGTGGGGGTATATATATAACTGAAATATATACTCTCAATAACTAGTAAACATAAACATTTCTCAACACCGATGCTCACTCGACAAACAATATATCAAATACTAGAAAACATTGAAACATTCCAAAAAATAAAAAACACCAAAAATTCAATTCGAGCATAACAATGCATTAAAAAACGGCAGACAATAGATAGAAGAACGTCAGAAATTGGAAAACTATAAATGCCAGAGGGGAATAGGAAGGGAGTTCATGCTTAAGATGGGAGTTGGAAGACCACTGGATGAACCAGGAGCTTGAACGTAGAAACGGGGGAAGTAGAGAGAATTTGGATCTACTTCCCAAGACGAATAGGTCCCAAAATACAATGAGTCATTTGTCCATCCCTGAGAGGGAGAGAGAGAAAGAAGATAAAAAAAGCAAAAATAGAAATCAATCATCTGCTACCGAATGCATCTACATTGAGGGAGGTGACGGGGCTCGGGGAGAGAGTGAGGGAAATGGTAAAAAACATCATGCTTCTGCTTCGCCCCTTCGTAGCGCTAGGAGTGCTCGCACATCGGTGACATATTGTAACGCTTCAAGCATGGGAATGAGATGGAGGAGATCGTTGTCAGTGGGATCATTTATCCAGCCTTCAATTGGGATTGCGTTGTCTAGAAGTAGGAAGTTAGAAAGATATACGAGATTGAGGAGATGCTGTCTTATGCGTTGCAGCAAGCTTACCTTCGTGGAAAATGTAACTCATGGGACTATTGTCAAGTATCATCACTTTGCTTAAATCCGGCTCGACGGAGCTGAGGTCCTTGATATAAGCGCCGTTCCGTAGCGTGCAGTGTTGTCGAAAGTATCTCCCTTGGAAATATTTTCTTTCCCGCTCAAGCCAATCAATTACTGGTTCGGCGTACTCTTGGACGCTAGCGGTGAATACGACGAGCTTATACCATTTGCAGACCTTGCGCAGGAAATCGTCGCAGTGAGGTCGTTTGTGAACATAGTAGAGAATGGGGTGATGAGGGCCTACGGTTGTTGGAACCCCGCCGGGAGTGGCAGCGGTTGTCACTGGGGCGGCGAGCTTAACCTCAACCATGTGACCGCTGGACATGCGGCCACCCTTAGCCAGAGAGTGGATCAGGGTTTCGTCTAGGTCTAAAACAAGGGTTTTCTGGGGAATTTTCGAGGGGTTGCGTGACGGGGCATAAGATGGTTGTCGCGGCGGTATCAGTGGGCGAGGGGGAGTCGGAGCGTGTGGATACTTGGTGATTTTATGAGAGGAAGGGGAGGTGGGTGATTTGAGGCTATCGGCTGCAAGGCTGGCGGGATCCTCCTCCGTAATACTATCCCTAGGGCGCGGCGTGGTATCTGCACTCTGTGCTCTCCGTTGTTTCCGTTTCAAGGCGTCCTCGTTATGGAGTTTGATGCGTATCGATCGTCTTGCGGGTGTACCGTCCTCGGATAAAGATACTGCGTTATGGGATTTCGACCTGCTATGTCTGTTACTGCTACTTGGTGGTTTTAGAGCGCGTCGGTCAGGTTCCGAGTCGGAGGTTGTAGAGGATAATGACTCGCGGGATACTGAGGTCCTGGGTGCTCTTGAAGAGTTACTGCGCCGACCGGAGCCATCCTTGGTACTCCGTGTCTTATTCCCAGCAGCCTGAGAAGCTACAGGATTATCGTTGCGCCTGATGATGGATCGTCGGATCTTCCGAACGGGGGCAATTGGGGAATACCGACCGTTGTCCTCCCGAAAACACCTGGCAACATAGACACCAGGCGCAACGAGGGTGGATAATATCACCTTCAGGGTCTCCGTAAGAGTATCAAAGATCCGTTGAGCGATCAACTGTAATCTTCCAACAGGTGCGAACGTGGCGTCCTTTTCCAGTGCTTGTAGTAGAGGTGTCTTCTCTCCAACCGTCGTCGTTAAATATGACTCCTCATCCTCCTCGTCATCGGCACCCTGCCCGTCTTCCTTCTCGCGAAATGATTCAGCTTTGTGTAAGGCATCCTCGCTATACGATCGACTTTTGGAGAGCTCGCTGCGCGGGGTCCCGGGTCGTATTTCTCCTTGGGAATGAGAGCGTTGCCGCGAGGGATGGGGAGATGCGGACTGGCCAATGACTCGGGAAGAGAGTAAATTCAAAGAATTCATCTTTCGACTCAGGCCATGAAGATAAGCCCTGACGCAGATATCTAGATAATTCCCTGTTAGATCTCTCGGCGTTGAGAGGAAAGAGGAGAAGCGAAGAAAAGCAGGGAAGAAGAACGCCTACTAACCTCAATGCGCCAGTCTCCGACAGCTGCTCCTCGGGACCTCTGCCACGTCGTGCTTGTCGGAGTTTGCCAATGCCAGTACAGATGCGCCCGTTGATATTGAGTGGTCGGAGGAAAGGGTTTTACTGTCAAATATCAGAGCACGGGTATCATGTTTGAAAGATTCATCGATTCTTGTTGATATTATTGATAGGAGGATGACGGAGAATGAGGGGAGAGAAGAAAGTGAGGAATGTTGACCCAACCAAGCCAAGACAAAGAACAATGAATGGAAATGCTTTTTTTTTGGGAGAACCTCTTTCAACTACTTCAACAAACTCAACCAGAAAAGCAAACAATACTGAATAGAAGTAAGATCACTTCATTGTTCTGCTCGTATCCTACTAGACTTCAACCTGAGGTAATTACGTTCTTGCTCTATTGTTTGACTGTTTCTCTATCCCACGATAAAGTGACTCAGTCGCTGATATAGAAATAGACATACTGTGCGACAACCACCTTACGCAGAACTTCTACAACACTCTACGATAAATTTGAAGCAAGATCCGTGAAACAAACTCCGAAGCGATAACCTGAGGGGTATCTGAACAGGATGCCCTCAGCACCTGCGCCCTTAACCCCGGGCCTGGCGTCATTTCTCAAGTCACTAAAGACAAACCCTATCGATACCTCAATAGACAATTTGATTTCGTACGTTCTCCCGCCGCTTACCTGCAGAGACCTTGGATGAAGCAGCTTTACTAAGAGCTCTAGGTTGCTCAAGCGTCGCCAGATCCGACACTCGCGCTCATGTGCTGTTGCGACCGCATACTTACTCCTTCGAGTGATCTCCGCTTTTCGCACAACAGATGCCAATAAACTTATCGAGCGTGTTCAGAATGTGGGAAGACGACTTGTTGCAGCGCAACCCAGGGAGATGGTTGTTGGGAATATTGTCCGACGTGTTCTAGGATTGATCAGGGACGAGGCTGAAGATGAACGTGAAGGGGAATTCAGCTTGTCGAGCGACGCCGGATCAGACAGCAGACCACATACCCCTCACGTTGGCGAGGGGCAGTCACCCTCAAGACCCAGTTTGCAAGTTCACAATGTTTCGAGCCCATTGCGGCCCTCCGGGACGGATTCAAGAGAACCAGAGTTGGCTGAAGGCCGTTCGAAAGATACAAATAACCTCCGACAGGAGAAAACGGAACGGTCTTCCTCAAGACCGCCTCTTGTGGCTACCCATCCACCCATTGCTCCAACTCCAGCTCCTCCAGTGATTTCAATGTTCAGTCTGCTCTCGCATCCCGAGACCGAATCCCCTCAACCTGGGTCTCCCGTTTTGGCTTCCGTCGGCGGGCAGGCAGGAACGCATGGGATTTCTGGTCCGGGAAACGTGAAAGATCTCAGGGCAGAAGTCATCGACGGAATCGGGGAGATTATTGATGAGCTTGGCCAAGTGGACGACCAGATCGCGGGTTATGCCCTCGAACATATCCACTCAAACGAAATAATCCTCACGCACACCTCTTCTTCCACGGTACAGAAATTCCTTCTCAAGGCAGCCGCGAAGCGAAAATTTACGGTCATTCACGCCGAATCATACCCCAATAATCATGAAGCTACTCATGCTACGGTGACCGGGAAATCAAAGGATGGGGACGAGGAAAGTATGTCTGCCGAATCATTTCAGAAGCCCCTGATCGAACTTGGCATCACAGTGATCTTAATCCCAGACTCTGCTGTTTTTGCTTTAATGTCTCGCGTCAACAAGGTGATCCTTGGGACGCATTCTGTCCTTGCCAATGGTGGCCTTGTCGCCGCCGCTGGTACAGGGGGGATTGCCAAGGCTGCCAAGGTACACCAGACGCCCGTCGTGGTCGTCAGTGGTATATATAAGCTGAGTCCCGTGTACCCATTCGACTTCGATTCTCTGATTGAGTATGGAAATGCGAGTGATGTCGTTGGGTTTGATGATGGTGATATGGTCGACAAGATTGATGTGGAAAATCCTCTCTATGACTATGTCCCGGCGGAACTGATCGACCTTTATATCACTAACTTGTAAGTTTTCATCTTGTTCATTCCTATTGATTGCTCTATCGGTTTGCTAACAATCAAATCTAGGGGAGGCCATGCTCCATCCTATCTATATCGTATCGTATCAGACCACTATCGGAAGGAGGACATCAGCTTCTGAATGCAGCGGACCAAATATAACTTTCCAAATCAAAAGATATTTAACCTTTTTAAAAAAACATGAACCTCCATGGTCAAACAAAATAAATGAATCACGATTTGAAGAACCAAAAGACAGCATGACAGTTTCGAAAGTAAATTTGTATTGAGCTCGGACATGTCTGTCTGTCTGCTACTATGTTAAGGTGATGGATGACAGGTCATTCTCAGGGCCCCGCATCAAGATAGCCAAACGAGTTCCATTTTTCAATTTTTATAAAACCCGATTCCTTCGACCATTGACGCCACCCAGAACAGTTCGTAGCACTTTGCAGAATCCATCGTTCGAAGCCCTCCATGTCCTTCCATGCACATGCAACCCCTCTTCGACGTACACAACCACCCGCATCATCGAGAATTGTTTTTCGTTTTTTCTATGAGCGGGGCTTCTCCTTCTTCTCCTTCCATAGAGCAGATAGACCGACACCGGAAACCTTGACGACCTTGAATCGGACACCGGGAATATCACCCTTGGCCTTACCCTTACGACCGAAACCGGCAAGGAGGACCTCGTCGTTCTCGTCCACGAAGTTCAAGCAACCGTCATTGGGAACTAAATCACAATCCAGTCAGCCCACATATTCCCTGCGTCCTGCCGACAACACACAAATATTGTCGTAGTGTTTCTTTTTCATCCAAACATACCGAAAGCAGCAACCTTCTTTCCGTTCTTGATCAACTGAACCTTGACACACTTCCGAATAGCAGAGTTAGGCTGCTTGGCTTCGACACCGACCTTCTCGAGGACGATACCCTTGGCGTGGGAAGATCCACCGAAGGGAGAGGACTTGTAGGCGGTTCCGAGGAGACGCTTCTTGAAGGACAGATCGGCCCATTGGTTTTCACGACGGTGGTTGCGCAGCTTACGCGCGGCGTTGAGTCCACGGGGCTTGCCTTTACCCATGTTGGCGGATTATTTGATGTGGTGTGGATTTGCTGTTGATAGAAAGATGTTAGAAGGTGGTGGTGGTGGTTTTTAATCGACCGCACACAAGGTTGGGGTGAATGAAGTGGCGTGAATTTGGGGTAATAATCGATTCCTTGCAGCAGCAGAGATAAGGCCTTTAAAAGGAAAAGGGAGTACGTACCGACGTGAGTGGTGATCGCAAGTCGAATCCGGAGGGAAGGAGTTGTCGTTGTCGAGGTCGAAGTCGTTCACAATCTCAACTCTCTCAACGTTCAAACTTCCTCTTCAAACCAAATTCGGAGGTCGAAAATGTGGATGTGCGATTTCGCCCTAACTGGTTTGATAAGCGAGGTTCTCCGGATCGGATAAACAAGTGTTCCGTCGGAGATAGTAGTTAACCCCAACAACTTGGAGCTTGATAGCAACAACGACTCCTCTATCAACAAGATACAAAGAATCTTATGGATTATTCTATTTGATGTACTTATAAGTATACAGACAAGCTTTAGCTGGGACAACGTCTCCAAGCGCTTGCGCCTTCACAATGTCCTCCCAATCAAAAACCGATAAGCTTGGCAAGAACCCCCAACGTCTCCCTCCTCCCTCGCTCTTCCAAGGACCACCCTCTCACAATGCCTCCAATGCGTCTCTCCCGTCTGCTCTCCTCCCCGGCGCCAATGCTTCAGCTATAGGCGTTCCAGGGTCAACACAGTCCCCTCCTCTTCTTCGTAACCGCTCGTCACCACACTCAGTCCCTCTGGCCACCAGCGGAGCACGTTCCCAAACAAGCCATCACCCACCCCGTCCACAGCTGCGAAATGAAGTAGATGCGGCCGATCTCTTATGGGAGGAGATGCAGAATACCCTTGCGGAGGTGGAACTGAGTGCTGTGAACGGAGAACATGTCTTCGGAAGTGATCATTCAAAGGCCCTTCAAGATCTACGGGAGAAGCAATTAGCTCTTGCCCAGGCATGGGCTAGAAGCGAAGCGGACGAGATAATTGAACATCAGAATGCAGAGGAAATTTCTGCCGGAGTGAAAGGTACTTCAGGGACCGGCAGTGAACCAGCAAAGTCGGAAGAATACCATTCGAAGGCATTGGATGAAGAATCGGAGAAAGACATCCTACTGGCGAGGAGAAGGAGAGAGGCTAATGATCGGTATTTTGGACGTGTGAATTCAGGCGTCCTCGATGTTGTGGCTAAGCTGGAGGAAGTGGCTCTTGCTATGAAGGTCGTTGAGGAGGAGACCAAGGATATTTGGAGTGAGAGCAATAGTTCAATTGCTGCCGGTGGAACTAATGATTGAAGCTCTGATGTTATGGGAAATAGATACTAGGGACGATGTTCCTCTATACTATCCTCGCATTTATTGTTGCGGGAAAAGGAATCTTACTACGCCCTGGCCGGCTAAGAGAACTGCTGCTTTCTAGCCTTGTTCGCAGGTTTGTATTGCACGGTGGTTTTCCTCTCTTGTACAGGGAGACAAATTGGCTCAAGCTTGGCCTATATCGACACCCTTGCATGTGCATGCTTCATGGCTCTCACAACGAAGAATCAGAGGCTGGTCCGATTCCCACTGGATGGCATCCTGGAAAATCCGGGCAACCTTTATCAATCGCGCGGAAAAGGAACTCTTGGCGGTATATACCCTCATATACAACCCTCGCAACAGCCGACACTCGAATGATGGGGATGAGCTCACACACGTCCAAAATACGGTGGTGATGCGACGACCAAGAAAGTAATTTAGAATGTATAATACAGTACATGGACCTTATCATAGCCGAAGGACAATAGGAGAGATTCATGCCTTAGCTATACACATACACAATGCAGCAACCTGCCACCCCGAAACCCATAAACTCCGTACGCTAACCCGACGTATAAATGCACAACATCCCTTTTCCATCACTATGACCTCTCACTCTCTCTTCACCAACCTCACCGCAGCATTCCACCCCTCCCTAGCCCTCTCCCACACATCCTCCAACCTAACCTCCTGCGCCCTCCTAACCAACCCCGCTAACTCCCCATTCCACCTCTCCTTCAACAAATCCGTCACACTGGGCCTCCTTTGCACTGCGCCCTCTTCTCCATGATACACACCCCTTCTTCTCTCCACATTCCTCGCTTCGATAGCGTCACGTAGAGCGTCCGCTTCAGTCGTATTCGCGTTAGCAATGGCGTTTAGAATATCGGTTTGTTGGCGGAGGAGGGTGTGTTGGTTTAGGCGGTTTGCGCGGTGGAGGTGGATTGTTAGGTAGAGGATTGAGGTTGTGAGGGTGAGGCCGCCGAACTGGGAGAGATATTAGGATATGAATTGTGGTAAAAGTGTTTGGCGGGGTTGGGGAGGTTTGAGGAGGGATGTCATACGAAGCCGGATGTGAATCCCATTTTGTTCCCTTCTCTTGCTCTATTTGAGTAGCAATCAGGATATTATGGAGTGAAGGAGATCCTTTCTTAACTCCTCTTCGTCTCTTCCTTCTGAAGGAAGTTGATACTGGAATCGGGAGAGGTTGAAAATGTTTCCGTAGAAGGTAGGTACGGTGCCCTATGGATAAGATGGGATCAAAGGGGTCTTATTAAAAGACTATAACCTAGACTCATGATTCAGTCAATAGCATTGGATGGCATTGAAATAGAATCTCAATGTTTACTGTAAAACCGCTTCCATATCGAAGAGCTTGCCGAAAAGCAGCAAAAAAAGGTTCCAGCTCTCCGATTGGCCGAGAAACTTCGAACTGGGTTTCTCCCTTTTTTGCCCTTCGATATCGACGATCAACCTCATTGAACTTCAATCAACAACGAACATAGACAACGATTACCTCGCTAGGCACTTAGAATCCGGAAACCGGTGCTCTCTTCTGTGGATTGTGCCTCCATATTGATCGAAACACCACACTCCCGGTTCCCAGAGCCTAGCAGCTCAACGAAAATCCCTCCCGGCGCTCTGCGCATCCTATCCTCGACGAACGACCACTCCTTCACTCCCACACAATGGCAGGCGGTGCAATGAAATACCGCCATCTAGGGCGGAAGTCCTCCCATAGGAAGGCCTTGCTCCGAAATCTCGTCACCTCCCTCTTCACACACGAGTCGATCTCAACGACTTGGCCGAAGGCCAAGGAGGCTCAGAAACTGGCGGAGAAGTTGATCACATTGGGGAAGAAGAATACGGAAGCCAGCAAGCAGAGAGCGGTTGCGGTGTTTTTTGTATGTGGATGGTTTCCTTTCCGTTAGATTTTCGGTTGGGACTGGGGAAGGGAATGGAAACGGAGTGGCATTGGGTGTATATCGTTAGAGAAAGCAGGTCCCGTCAAGGTTCGGTTTTTTGAGAGTTATTATTCTTGGATATCCGACTATCTGACGGCCATGCTTTCCTGAGATCAATGTCTCCGTTATCCATTTCCCAAACCACCGAAGACACAAACAAGTTGAATCCGCAGCTAACCATCCCACCCGTAGACCCCCCACAAACTCCTCCCCAAGCTCTTCGGCCCAATCCGTGAACGCTACATGGACCGACCAGGCGGCTACACCCGCGTCCTCCGCATCGAACCCCAAAAACCCGACCAAGCCCCCTCCGCCATTCTCGAACTCGTCGACGGCCCCAAAGACATGCGCTTCGCAATGACCGCTAAAACCCTAGCCCGCCAACGCTCACAGGGAGACGATAACATGAACGAGGTCACGGCGCTAAATGTCATGAAAGTGACGAAGTTTAGGAAGGATGGGGAGGCGGCGTTGGAGAAGGAGGTTAAGAGGTTAGAGAAGCGGGAGGCAAAGACTTCGGAGAGTGATGTGGATTGAATTTATTAGCTATTTCTTTTTCTTCTTTTCCTTACTGTACTTTTTCTATTTATGTATCATTTTCATATAATGTAGATATATGTCTTGTATTTCATCTTATTATCCTTTTTTGGTCGGGCTGATGCATATTGGAGGCGTGGTCATTCATTCATCTCATCCGAAACATAAGAACTTAGAAGCATCTCAACGCCTCTCATCTTATTAGTTCTTTGTCTCCAAATATAGATTACCTTGCAAAGGTATCTGGGGTTTCGAGTTCATCTGAATTACGGTAGCCAAAGCACCTATTATTAGGCCGTGAAAATAATATATATTCCTAGGATATAAAACCGGGAGGACCCGAAGATCATGGATATATTTACCCTACACAACCACCCATCTACCTGTTTGTCACAGGTCTTAATATAAAGAAAAAGAGGTTTAATATTACTACTATACTTCATATCTCGCTCGCCCAACGCCAAGATGAGTCTCCCCCGACGTTCAATAAGACGCAGTACGAATAATATCATCAATATCTAACACCATAGCCGTCCACCCCTTCCATTAAACAACCTTGAGAAGCAAAAAAGTAAAATCTTTTGGCCTCCCAGTTTTTGATTTTCCTTTTTGATTTGCCAATTCCCATTCTTCTCCTCCTTCCATTATCTATCGCTAAGGTTAGGTTATTGGCCATTGAAAAGGTATGTGACCATCGACGAATGAGGCGTGACATAACCAGAACGGTCCAAATACGACCAGCCTGTCCTATTCAGTTACAACATCCATCTATTTGACCAAATCGCCTTGTTGTGAGGAAGAAGAACAATGAGTATGGCGAATCTCTATAATCCGGCGGCACCGTTGTTGGATTTTGGTAAACTGGAGCCACCTGAGACTACGAGGGGTGATGTCTTGTTCTGAGGTGGAACGTTGGTGGGGTATGACTGAGTAGGTAGAGTGGCAGGACGGTTTTTGATATCGAATTCGGACGGGACCTCTGATGGAGGGGGTTTTGGTGGGAGATGAGACGGTGTACCCCATTTAGCAATGGAATCTTGAGTCGCGGATGGGCCTCTTTGGCTGGAAGCGTAGTTAGGCTGATTTGTGGGCATGGGAGGAGGTTTGTTCGAGAGGGAATTTGAAGGAACCTGGACAGGGTAGCCTTGGTTATCTTGAGGTGGAGTCCAAGACTGTGGTTTAGTCCCCTGAGGCTTCATATAAGGCGCATTGACTGAGGGTTGTGGTGCCTTCCCAGAGTAACGCACTGGAGAATTACCCCCCGGAACAAATGACCTGGTCTGTGGGTTAAACGGCGCGCGGTTGAAACTGCCTGGGAGTGGGTGTTGAGCGCCAGAATTTTGCATCATAGGGCTGTACTGTTGGTTTGGGACCTGGCCATATTGATAGGGCATTTGATTGGCCACTGACTGTGGTGGATAGTTTGGCCAGTGAACAGGAGGCGGGTTTCGAGAGGTAGTTGATTGCTGTAGGCCACCAGGGTAAGGCGATGGAGCCCACGTAGAAGCTGGCTGCTGATATTGCGGAGGGTTCGGAAGAGCATAGTTGTTCATCGACGGCGAAGATCGCGTAGAAGATTGTTGAGACATCATTTGCGGGGGTTGATTGACTGGGGCGTATCCAGAATAAGGTTGTTGTTGAGGTAACTGCCCACCTTGCCATGAATTGGCCTGGCCCATGTTAGGAGACATGCCTAACTGGGGAGGGTATTGAGCCATGGAGGCGAAGTTGACGTGTGATGTATAAATGGTGTTGGCCTGGCCGTTATGCCCGTGGTTGATCCCTGATGGTGAGGAACCTGGGCCGGGTACGTAATGACTCTGGGATGTAAAGACACCATCGCTCATTCCTCCATTGATAGGGACCTGTCCGCCAGAATAAGACATCCCAGGATAGAAAGCATTGAACTGCGACCTCGCCTCAAAGCTGTCATCGTGCGGAGTTTTTTGTCGATGAGATTTCTTCCGCCCACTCATGGAACTCGACCTGGACATGTTTGCACTATGATCGGCGCTTGCAGGGTTGTCCGTGGATTTTGACTCTGGAAAATCTCTGAAAATGCGATCTCGAGCCTCTTGGTACTTTGCCTCACGTTCCTCGCGTGACATGGCAGCTCGGTCCTTGGCGGGAGTCACTCCAGCCGATGAACCAGTACCATTACGGTTTTCATCGCTTCCACCTTCACCAGTTTCCGAGGTTGCCTTGGACGGGGCAGATGAACTGGCCGCTGTGCTCCCACCTGACGCTTTCTCCCCAGATTGGCCCGCACGGCGCATTATTTTCATGGCGGGTGCAGTTGGCGGAGGAGTGTTATTCGCATTAGCACCTTGCAACATAGGAAGAGGCGTGGGCCTGGTGGAGATTAGCAGCTGTACAAAATCAACAAGGAGTGTGAGACCTACAATCTACACCATGGTGTTCGATGGAGGCGGACCGATGTCACGTTATTATCCACAAAATGTGTTAGATGATAATAATCACCTAGCTTATGGGCAAGGAGTCGACCAAAAGCATTACATGGAGGAAGTTCTAGTGATTGTTCCCTGGAATACGACGTTAAAACTAGGACATAATAGAGAAACAGGAGGGTAATGATGAACATACTTGGAATCCTTAATAAAGGAGACGATCTTCTCTTCGAGTTGAAGCAACAATAATCGGTCTTTCGGGGAGTTCATTGCCTCCAAAAGCTTCTCATCGGGTTCTTTCGGAAAGCCGTGAAGGCTTGATTCGGTTTCAAACGAGTCAGGGTTGGCCATCGTAAAATTATCAGGAACTGGATTCGGCGGAGTGACACCGGCAATTTGAAGCCCACCATTGAACTGAGGCCCTGACGATAAAATCCCAGGGGCTCGCTGAGAAGTAGCTAGATTTTCAGGGCCATCGCCATAATTATGACGTAGTCGCCGACCTGAAGCTTCGGATCCCATACGAGAATTCGGCGCGCTCGATACAGGCCCAGAAAGGGATTCGTCTTCCTCGGCGGCTTGAACGCTAGCGCTGTCGTCTGGGCGTAAGGACTCCTTCTCGTCCATGGCAAATGTAGCAACGGACGCGACACTTTTCGAATCAAAACTTGTTGGTTTCGTGGATGAATTGGATAGATGGGTCTGGTCATCCTCAAAGGTGCTCTCAGCTTTGTTGATGGCATCCTCTCGATTCTCTGGCTGGGATTCGGAGATTGCCTGATCCTTCAACCCCGTTATATCAAGCTCGCGTACGGCATTATTAAGGCTACCCATATTATCTCCCGAAGCAATATCACCGCTTTCCACGTTATCCACGCTCTGCTGACTTGGGACTGTAGTCGTTGAACTATGGGATACTGGAGGACTTGTGATTGGCGCAGCTGGTGTGCCGGCATTCTGTTCGTGATGTGTGGTTGATGACTGCGGTTTTGATGGGGCCCGCATTGCAGCAACCTGAGAAGAATAACGACAGTTAGAAGATTGAAATGATACTGGTTCGAATAAGCATGCGACTTGGCTTACCTTGGCAAAGGAGGGTCTTGTTGGTCTCTCCTGGGCCGGCTTAGATTCCATTGTCAGAACCTGGCGGTCGAACTCAACCATGAAAATTAATCAAGATAAAGCTTGCCCGGGATTCGACAAGTCAAGGAAAAGAATGTGGAAATTCAAATGGTATCGAAATCTGTAGGAAAACCCTCTTCACACAAGACCAGATAATAAGACGACATATCTCTGCACACAGATATTCGCCATGAGGATCAAATAGGTATTATCGAGATTTGGTAATGAGGTAGTCCGCAGGTAGAGGGTTGGTAGTCAATGACGATGTAAATTCGTTATGGTTGTTGGGAGGGATTAAGCACCACCAAATGTGGAGTTGGAGAGGTGATGAGGCTGCGTTTTTTTGGAAGCGTCAGATTGAAATATTCATACTGATCACAGCCGGGACAATCGAATCGGTAGCTGTAAATATAGAATCGATTTCGAAAAAACCCCACGATCGTGCCCTTGACAGCGACGTTTGCTCGATCGTTTGCAGTCAAAGTGACCTCAAGCTGGTGTCAGTTGGAATGTCAGCGTTGTTCATTGACGCTTCCTCATTGTGGACTAGCTCCTGTTCGGCTCGCTAAATATTAGCGCGCGTGTAAATTTAAGGTCACATGATGTTTATCCTCGGATAATCCTATTTGCCGGGTCCGATGATGGCCGAGACTTTCGAGGTGATCGCAAGTTGAGGGCAAGGAATTGACTTGAAACAGGAAATCCAGTCATTAATACTTATCTCACGGCTTCTCAACCTGTCTTTTTATTTATATCAAGCTTTACATCGATAGGGTTTCCCTCCTTCAAGCTTAACATTCATTCTATTATCAGGACGGTGGTGCGATGAACATTTATCGCAATGTCCCTGGCTTGAAGCCCTCGTCGAAGGCGACTCCCACTACCCTCTGCCAGAAATGTTTGAAGAAAGATATGTCTTATCCACTCCTTAATTTTTCATATCAGTTTTACTGACCGACAAGCACGGCACTACAGCTATGAATGCAAAGCATCTGCTCAAGAACGACCTTACAGATCTCGTCCATCGCGGACACAGCAACTCCAGAACCCGAAGCTTGTACCACAACTTACGAGTGACGTACCAAGCGATCTTTCACGAACGTATGCTGCCAGCCTTAATGCGATAATACATACAACGTCAGCTGACAATTTGACCTACAGAAAGGATGAAAATTTAGTGAAAGGAGAAAAGGAACGTGGACGGAAGAGGGACGTGGAAGACGAAGATGATATCCCTGGAGGTCAAGGATACTCAGCGAAGCGCGCCCGATCCATTTCATCTCATTCATCAAACTCTGTATCTACAATCTCAACTGATCGGTCACGCTCCCAATCGCCAAAACGGACGAGATATGATACAAGAGATAGCTTGAGCGCATCACCTCGTGGTAAAGATACGCCACCCCAAACATCCAGGCCTGCGGAACGGAAAAGGAGGTATAGCGATAGCTCATCAGAATACTCACATTCGTCCCGTTCCTCAATCGGGGAACGGCGATCACGCTCCAGAGAGCCAGATCGCAATACAAGACGGCGGCGAACTGAGCGGAGTCCCGATGAGCGCGGTCGATCCTATAATTCGGATAGACGGGGTAGTTGGAGGGGACGGTCGAAGAGCGGGAGCATGGACAAGAGCCGCATTGCACGAGAGAGACGCTCTTTAACTCCGGCAATGGCTACGAACAGCCAGAACGAAGACCGGCATGGTTCACGTGGGGGGAGCAGAAGATTACCCAGAGATCAACGTGGGCGTCATGAGAACCGCCAGCCCGAGCGAAGAGAAGCTGACCAAGCTCCGCCTCCACCAAAAGAGCGCAGCTTGAGTCCATTCAGCAAACGTCTGGCTCTCACACAGGCAATGAATATGGGGAGATAAGAGCTAGGATTGGTCTTTCTCTTCTTGTTTGCATATGCGTGAAGCGCTTTCTTCCTTCTTTAATACCGTATGATCGAATGAGATCGTTTGTATTGTTAAATCAGTTACCATAGCATATTCGTTACCCTCGCGGATGATTAATGCATTCTTAATTACAAGACCCCAAAAACCTCGTGATATTTCTTATATGCGCCATAAACTCCGGTTGTATGCCGTCCAGGAAACGCCGATTAAAACGTGGGCGATACCCAACCCCCTTTTAATCCGAAATATCATCTCAACTCCGCTTCGTATTCCCGTTCCCGCCGCTCATCCTCTGCCTCCTCTCGTTCCCTGACATGTACCCCTTCAACCAAAGTTCCCCCCTCAATCCCAAACTCCTCCCCTTCTGACTCCTTTCCGGTCAACCCTTTATCTTTGGCAACCTTTTGCGCATTCTCTATCCTCTGCCGAACCAACCGTGCGATCGCATTCTCAGTCCGTACGTCAAGAATCTTCATCTTCTCATTCAAATCACGCTTCAAATCCCAATTCGGCTTCTTGGGTTGTAGTTTAAACAAATCGATCGGCCTTTCAGCCTCTTCGTCCTCCTTCGCTGCCTCAGCGGCAGCTTGCGCGATTTCTGCAGCTTGCGCTTCTAAAGTAATCTGGCCGTCTGTTGGAGCTTGTTCGAAGCCTAGCTTCGGCCCACGGGCTTCGGGGTCATAGTTTCGTCCGGAGATGTATGTTGCGGCGACATCGGAGGAGATCTCGTCGACGTTTCCGTTCAGTGAGGATTGCTCGTCTGAGGGGTCTGTACTTGGTTGCTTGCGCTTGAGGGATGCGAGTTTGGCGAGACGAGCTTTGCGATCTGTTGCTGCTGCATCGAGAGATGCGTGGGTGGACGCCATTGTATCGACGGCCTTGGAGGGTATTAAGAGAGGCTGCAAGCGGTATATTATATGCGAATTGAATTTCTTCCGTAGTCGAGTAGTGGGCAGATCCTTTGTTATTCTTGCTGGTTAGTTTAAATCAGATCAAAGCTTTGACGCTCTGTTCCGCAACCTTGAAGTTTTGGTGATGCTCTCTTGCTGGGTTTTCCTCAGCCACACCAGCCACAACCCTATCAAAAATATTTCCAGCTTCATTCCCATCCAACATTGACAACCGACAATGGCGCAAGCATCACAACCGGGTGATGCGTCTCTCAAAATTCTCGAACTTTGAAGGGCTATCGAAGGTCCTTCATGCTCGGGATTCTGAATGTACATATGTTCGCAATGCCTCTTCCGCTCCCGGCGTCCGACTCAACTGCCAGCCTTAACTCGACAGCCCTCTATTAGGATATGGCCTCGACCTACAGCAAGAGTTGTTCGGCGGAGAGTTGGAACGGCGGCCAACTCAAGCGGCGGGTTATTAAACCCTGTATCGGAGAGCGGTGACGATTATAAAGGAAATTCCAATGGCCGAAGTCACGTACAATCTGCTGGAGCGGCAGCGGAACAACCCCAAGCTCTCCATCGAAAGTCCCAAGTCGACAGATACCACCGCGCCGGCCCTTCGCGAAGGGAAAGCACATTTTCCCGTCCGCCCTCTCAGAAGGAAAAACACAGGAAATTCGTCCAAGCAGCTACTGAACAACCCCAAGATCCTCAGGGGCATAGGCTCTTTAGATATGTCTGCCCTCCGCAGCTGGAAACCGCACCTCCCCAGTCGTCCGCCCAGAAAACATTGAGCCAAAATCCCTCTCCGGATCGAATACGGAAACCATCATCCCCCGAATATAAAGGGGTGAACGAAATTATCGCAATCAAACGTCTCCGGAAAACGAAAGCTTTTACTGGAGCTCTCAGCGCTCAGATACAGCTTGAAGCACGTCGCCTAGGTTTTAAATTAGACCATGGGCAGTTAAATCGAGAACTGAAAATAAGGTCGCGATCATTATATCCCTGGTCAATAATTCACCGCAAGTGGCGCCGTACCTTTGTCCAACATTGGCAAGAGAAGCGGAAACAAAAAGGACCTGTTGGAGCGGTCTGGGAATACTTTCCATATAAACAGGATGAGGTTTTATCGTGGGTGAAGGAGATAGTGCCCGGTGCGGACACCCCGGTGAGAGCTATGTCAAAGGCCTGGTGGGATTTGCCCCGGGGCGAAAAGGCCAAACGTTGGCCATTTATTATCCAATGGTTATTACGGCGGTCCCCGCAGGATGCTTTAAAATTTCTTCGCGCAACCAACCTCCGGCAGTGGCCGCGGCCGCCTTTTCGCATGCTCGCTGATTGTTTCCACTACCTTGAGGCATTCCACCGTGACGAGCTCACCTCAAAGCTACGCACCAAAGCATACTATCATCGGATCCTTTTCTCCTGTTTAGCACCAGAGTATTTTCCCATAGCCATCACTCATGGTAGATTACAGGTTTTTCTCGAGCGCTGTAACGAAGCAACCCTTTCCCGTGCTTTTTCGGAGATTGTTCAATGGAATATCCGTGTTTCTTCGGACACCTTGCTCCTTTTCATGGATTCCTTTGCCAAATTTCACGACGTTGAAAATGCTCTTCATGCTCTTCGCTTAGCAGCGACGCAAAAGCCTCGACCCAATCTAGATTCTAGCATTGTTCGGAATCGTATATGCAACCTTTTAAAGTTGGATGAGGTGGTAGATGTTGATGGCGTTCGAAACTTCAAGATATTGCCAAAGATTCTTGATATAGGGGTGCAGCCTGACCGGGATATGATGAACCTGATTTTGTCAAACGCGTTGAGCACGGGTGACTCCCAGATCGGTTGGGATATTGTTCATTACATGAAGCAACAAGGGTTCCATCTTGACTCTTACACCTACGTGTCTTTAATTAAGGATGCTGTTGCTCGCCGCGATATTGAAAAGTTGGACATGATTTTTCGAGAGCTGGATGGAAACGAAGACGTCAGGAATGATCCTTATGTCACGAGTCAAACACTTCACGCACTATATTCTCTCAGTCGCAAGACCCGAAACCCATCGAAACCTCATTCCGACATGTTTAATCTCATGGTTGATATTTACCGCAGAGCACATGACCTCACTCCCTTGAGAGAGCTTGGTATTATTCCGCTACACTGGTATGCCACAGACGATGGGCGAAATACTCCCCCGTCTATGCATTCATTGAATATTATGATTGCGGCTTATTTGAGAAAGTTGGAAGATCCTGCTCTTGGCGGTGAGATCTTCGATCGATTTCAAAAGATGGTGGAGCAGGGGCATAAGTCTTTTGGCCGTCTAGCTGAATCCGACCATATATACAACACATTCCTCATGTCTTTTATCCGTAGCTCCGAGACATTATCACACTGTGGCCATGTGATAGAACAGATGCTTCAACCTCTTCCGCCGACTGCTGTTTTGGAGGACGAGGGGAACCGCCAGATTATCCAAGCCAAACCTACGGTCCGTACGTGGACTATATTTCTCAGTGCCTTCATATTCCGTCGACAGATTGGGGCGTCGGAAAAAATAAAATCTTTGATGGCTAAACAGGGGATCGAATTCAACGACTACACGTTCAATGTGATGACGGCTGGCTACGCAAAGATGGAGATGGTCAACGAAACAGCTGCTACGTTCCGAGAGAGGGAAAAAGCCCACGTGCCGATTGACTCGTACACTATACAAGCTATACGGAAATTGAAGGACCCGGAGAAGTTGAGTGATGTTCTCAATATTCTTGACGAGGAGAGGGGAACCGATGCTAATAACGCGGTTGACGAAAAACACCAGACCTCGGAGAAGCAATGATAGAAAGTCTGGACGTCATATAATATTTATACTTTATTTTGTAAAATAGGCTGCTCCTTCAATTTTGTGCATGCTAGACAGGATGGGATTAAACGGCGTTGTGGAATATTAATTGAGTTACATATACAAAACCCTCCCTGCGGGGCCGGTTATTTTTGATAGATTCATACTGTCGTCAAGCGAAATAAAACCAAAGAAGATAGACAGAAGAAAATGCTTGCTTTTACCACACTTAACAAATTTAGTTCATCTTCGCCAAACAAAAAAACGCCAGCGCCCGCCACATGCTGCCTATGGCTGTAATTACCATTCGCTCACTGACCAAAGAAGATGGCAACCTGGAAGAGCATTAAATCAGTATCCTTCGATGTTAAAGAAAGGGGTATAGTACCCCTGGTACTAGCTAGAATAGGGGGTTCTTACCGCCATGAGAATACAACATATACTGACGTACGGACTGAGACGTTCGCCGATTCTTGCGCATTTCCAGAATATTCCAAAGAGCCTAGATAGTCCATCAGTAAGCATCTATCCAGTTCGTGTTGTGATCGGAGCCTCCCAGTTTAATACCCCTTTTGAGTATTTGTAGGAAGAGATACGGTAGACAAGAAAACCACTTACCCATTCTGATTCCTGTCCATAATCCCAGGCATTATCTGATGTGCGTATGCACTTGTGCAGATAATGAGGAGGATGACAAGGAGGAGAGCTTGGAAGTTAAAGAGGGCCGACTGTGTATGATATCTTGATTAGATAGCTGTATATGTGGTTTGGATTTATGCATCACAGGGCTAGGGAGGACTCTGCAGCTGCTTTTATCTACTGATTCGGCTTTTTCTACTTACCATTTTCCTAGAGATATGCCTCTGCCTGGAGGAAACAAGATGCCAGTTGTTCTAGTTGATCCGTAGATTTTTTGTGTACGCTCCAAGTCCAGAATAGCGGAAACAAGCCCTTAACAGTAGAAGCCTGGGATGATGCCGTGAATCAGGTGATATCCTTTGTTTTGTTTATCACCAACACTGTCACCGTCAACTGATCAAAAAAGAGTTGAAGTTGTTGTTCCTGGTCTCGCGTCTATTTTCACCTAAACACCGCCACAACATCACAACGCCAGACTTTCCCTTCACCACAACCAACCGCGCGCTTACCACAACTCACTCACGCTAACGAACACGCTAATACCAATCAAGATGTTCCAAAAGAAACTCCTTCGGACTATCTATAATGCGGAGTCGGCCAAAAAGAAGAACCAGAACTCGAAGTATGACGTTGAACCAACCAAAACACCAGACGAGGAACAAGAGCAACACAAGCAGGACGAGCAGAATACCAACGATTGGAGTCTTCCTACTACTGAAACCGAAACTCAGCAACTCGACCCAAACGAAGAGTGTACTCTCGAAGGCTATACCGGCTTCTCTACCACTGGCGAGATGTCGGAACCTCGTGCTCGCGCCGCGAGACAGAAGGGCCAGTTGAACTTCGGAAATGAGTGTAAGTCTCCATTGTGTTACTCCAATTTTGCAAAACAAACACTACAGTGCTGGCCACGGCGAGCTTAACGCGTCATACTCTGGTCTCTAAGAGCTCTAATTGCCCTGATTCCTCTAAATGACCAAGTCTCCCTTCTATTCCATGTCTAATTCATTGAAAGACTAACAATTGTTGATTAACACCAGTGAAACACATGCTCCACGCCTATGGCGATCCTCTCCCACCTCCCGACATGCCTCAAGAACCCCTCCCCGAAACTGTTCGCGCTCTCGATGACATCGTGACCGACTTCGTCATTGACACCTGCCACTCCGCCGCTGCTGTTGCAACTCACGCCGGCCGCCAGAAGGTCAAAGCCGACGACTTCCACTTCATGCTCCGCGACGACCCCGTCAAGCTCGGACGTGTCCAGGAACTTATCCGCATGGAGAAGGAACTCAAGGAAGCGCGCAAGGTATTCGACCAGAACGACGATCGTGTTGGTGGGCTGAAGGAGACTGGGAAGAATATTTTGGCGGATGGGGAGGAAGAGCCCGCTCCCGAGGGGAAGGAGGGGAAGAAGGGCAAGGGGAAGAAGGCGAAGACCGTTGTGTCGGAGGCCGAGGGATCCGGCCAGAAGAGAAAGCGTGGGAAGGACTAAGGTCCGCTTTTCCTTTACTATAAGGAAGGCGTTTTGCTACGAGGATACGGAGTTTTCGGCGGTGGTTTGGTTTCTTTACTTCTCATGATACCCGGACGGAGAGTGCATTGGACGGCGTTTTAACTCATGAAGCATGAACTAGAAATACCACTCTGCCTGTTTTTATTCACCAAGTTCTTCTTTTTCTTATATTTCAGGCTCCAGTAGCATGCCTTATCCTTGGATAAAGTAAAACACTATGGTAAGACCATTTCTCCTACGTATCGTACACAATCTTCCCATGCGAATAGAAAGGTAAAATTAGCAAGAGGGAACTACCCCCCTCATCAAGTCTTGTTATATCTGGTTCGTCATCTCAAACATGGTCGGCATACCGTAGCAAGTCTATACATGCTTCTTTTTTTATCATGCAGGAAATCCATTCGCTCCACCCCATCCCTCTCCCGACCACTCCGCTCCGCACCGCCCCTTCATCCCATTGTTTATTTCTCGTTGAACGAAACCAAATACTCCAATACGCCTTGCTTTTGCCCCGCCCGTGCAGAGTGCAATGCCGAAATACACGAGGACGTAATACGAGAGAGAAGAATTGAGGTATTAAAAAAAAAGGAAATGTGAAGAAAACCCCCTTTTTTCAAAAGAAATGTCTAATCTCTAGGCACGAATTTCCTCAGTATTACTTCGATCCTGTTGGTTGCCGTGTTGTTGTCGTCCACCACCTCGGCCACCTCTGCCGCCTCCGCGGCCTCCACGCTGCCCGCCAGACTCTCTATCACCACCAGCGGCTGCAGCACCGGCAGTTTCGCCACCCATGGTTAGTTGAGCGGTTGCTAGTCGGTTGGAGAGTTCCATTTGTGTACGGATGGTGTTGGCGAGGTACGATACGACAAGGACGTCTTGGATGTGGGTGTTGCTGTAGACTATGTTAGTAGTGCTATGGAAATAATATTTGAACCAAGGTAGGAGAATTGAACATACAAATCTCTTTCAATATCAGCAGGTTCGACCTTCGGAGCCAGAGCGAGGGTATTAAGGAGGAATTGTCCCAATGCGATTGAAGCAGGTGCCTCCTCATCAATAACGGACTCGACGTATTTTGATACACGTTCAATCATGCCAAGGACGTCCTCAATAGCGCGCTCCAGTGCTTCGATATCAGTGAAGATGGCAGCTGTTCGGTCCTCGGTGTCCCTTGCGCTTGCAATTGCCTCCAGACCATTCTTTTCTCCCTCGCCATATCTAATTTCGTAGGGAACCGGGATGAACGCCGCGCTGTCGGCCGCCCTTTCAGCAGTGACACCCACTGGCGCGGAGATGTATGTCCGGGCTTCAATATCCTTTCCGGGAACCGTTGAGACAGTCAAGTGAACCGCCGGGTGAGGCCAAGTGCCGTCTCCCGAGCCTCCGTAGAAATTCTGGATCAGGGCAGAGAATGTGTCCAACTCTGGCGAGGTGGCGTACCAACCGACGAGGATTTCCTTGGGGTTCGCCTTCAAGTGCAACGAAAGCATCTGCTTCTGGTATTCCATGTCGACCTCGACCTGATCTGTAGTTTCTGTGTGTCCGACGGCGAAACAAGTGCGAATCTCCACTTCCGTGCCATCTTCGGAACGGGTTCCCAACAAGGTACCGATAACACGGTTCTGATCAGAGTTGCGACGGAGCCAGTGGTCGAGGATCGAGAACATAGCCTAGAAAAAAGAAGTCTTAGCATATACCGGAGAGCATACCCCTCCATGAAAGATCGTCTTACCTGTGGCTGTATAACCACATTCAAGGGGGCGGTTGTTGGCTGAGACCCCACTGCAGTCGGGCCCAGAGGCCGTGCAAGGTGAATAAACGAGTCGGTGTCGGCCATATTGGGTGGTTATGGAGATAGATATACACCGTCTTCCTTGGAGGGACCTAGATATCGAAGATGAGCACGTCGTCGTCGGGGTTCTTTATCTCAAGAGGCTGTTAAAATGTCGATGGTGGTTGATAATGGGGCTCAAATTGTGTGTGCGCAAATCGGAAATTCCGCGCTTAGATAAGATAAGATTCTCACCTCAACTCTAAAAATTTACTGAATTCAAGTCAAAATTATATAGAAAATTATTCGATACGAAAATTAAAGCCTGCCTACGTATGGAGTAGAAGTAATATTTTATTTCGGTAATAGCTTATACTCAGCGTGTTCGGGAGGGTAATATTAATACCAATGGCTCCTCCTCGCGGACGCGGAGGGTCTCGTGGACGAGGAAGAGGCCGTGGCGCGGCTCGCGGTCGAGGTGGGCGAGGTGGGAGAGGTGGGAGAGGCGCTTTCCAATCGTCAAGATTAGAAGAGGTCGAGTATGTATCTCTTAGGTGTCTCTATTGCCAGGCGAAATTTGCTAATATTCATTCAGGTCCGACGACTCGTCAGGTTCCGAGAAAAGTGTAGCAGGAGTCGATCTCGATGCGCCGGAAGACGAAGAATCTATTGACGGAGAGTCCTCGGCCAGCGAAAATGAAGAGCCAACGACGGAACGACCATATAATGCGCTTTTACAGTTATTCAATGCGGGAGCTGAGTCCAAAGGGCCAGCTCGCAAGAAGCGAAAGGTTAGGCACAGGGAGCATGAAGAAACAAGCCAGGAGGCTGCGGCTGTTCTGTCAGAAGACGAGATGAGCATAGACGAGGATAAAGAAGGAAATTTGGAGGATCCAGAGCTATCAGGTGGGGAGGAGGACGTTGAAGAAGAACTAGAGGATGCAGAGGAAGACGTGGACGAGGATGAGAGTGGTATGACTTACTCCGATGCCTTTAACTTTCCCGGGGAGGTTCTGACAATTACAGATCCCTTCGATACCCATTTCACGAATCCAGAAGCACATGGCTTGAGCCAAAAGGTCCAAGCTCTATCTCAGAATAAATGGCGCTCCAGCAAAAAGGAGCTTTCTGATGGTCTGAGGTTAGTGTCTAGCTATCCGAGCGTGGATGGCGATGACATACCGGCCTTATCAGCAGTTCAAGGCCCTAAGAATCTAAAGGTGAGTAGCCTACTCAGAACATATAAATGGCTCTGCTAACCACTGTCTTCAGCTCAAGAAAAAGCTTTTATCTACGTCAACTGAGCTGATGCCCCAGTTTGATAAATTGGGTGCGGGTATTGCACCGTACCTATTCGGTTACCACGACATACTCTTTGGATCTAGGACAACATCAAATGCTGGAAGCCTACGAGATATCATATGCCTCCATGCTATGAACCATCTGCTGAAAACGCGAGACAGAGTTATCAAGAACAATGCCCGTGTCCAAAAGGACCAAGAGGAAGACCTTGATCTCCGAGACCAAGGCTTCACACGGCCTAAGGTACTCTTTCTTCTTCCTACTCGACAAGCATGCGTCAGGGTAGTAGAATCGATCACGAAGCTCTATCAGCCCGAGCAACAAGAAAATAAGAAACGATTCATTGACGGCTTTTCGAGTGCCGATGATAAGTCATGGGAAAATAAGACCGAAGACTTTAAAGAACTATTTGGTGGGAACGATGACGATATGTTCCGATTCGGTCTGAAGTTTACTCGAAAGACGGTCAAATACTTCTCTCAATTCTATAGTTCCGATATCATTTTCGCTAGTCCCCTTGGTCTACGAACCGCAATAGACAAGGAAGAGTAAATGCACCCTCCCTTACCCAACCTTAATATCAAATGCTAACCCCAAACAGCGTCAAGAAAAAGGACTACGATTTCCTCTCCTCAATCGAGCTCGCAATCATCGACCACGCCGACGGCCTCCTAATGCAAAACTGGGAACACGTCGAATACATCTTCTCCCACCTAAACCTCCAACCAAAAGAAGCCCACGGCTGCGACTTCAGCCGCGTGAGAAACTGGTACCTGGACAACCAATCCAAAAACCTCCGCCAAACAATCGTAACCTCCTCGTTCATCTCCCCGGAACTAAACTCCCTCTTCTCAAACCACATGCAAAATATCTCCGGCAAAGTAAAAATATCACCAACATACGCCGGCGCAATAACCGACCTCCCCCTCCCTGTCCCGGTAAAGCAGACATTCTCCCGCTTCGACTCCCCCTCTCCGGAAAAGGACCCGGACGCACGCTTCAAACACTTCACAACCACGATCCTCACTCAATTAACTCGCGACCTAACGAATAGCGGGAAGGGGAATCCAGGCGGAACCCTGATTTTCATCCCCTCGTACCTAGACTTCGTCCGTATTAGGAACTACCTAGCAACATCTACGCAGACAATGCATCTCTCCTTCGGGGCGATATCAGAGTACACGTCCGTCCGCGACATCGCTCGTGCAAGGAGTCACTTCATGACAGGTCGACATTCGGTCTTGCTTTACACGGAACGTGTGCATCATTTTAGACGGTACCCGATCCGTGGTGTCAAGCGGATAGTCATGTATGGCGTTCCTGAGAACCCGGTGTTCTGGGGAGAGGTTGTTGGATTCTTGGGTCTAGATCCAGCAGCGGCGGTGGATGCAGCGTCGGAAGGTGGGGTCCGGTCCCTGTTTTCGAAATGGGATGCGTTGAAGATGGAGAGGATAGTTGGGACGAAGAGGGTTGGGAGTATGCTGATAGAGAAGGGAGGTGATACGTTTAGTTTTGTGTAGATTGTTGCCCGATCTACTGCTTGTTGGGATTGTGTTGAGGGTTTTCGTGTTGTCCAGTGGATTTGTTCACTCAGTTCTTTAAGGATGTACAACAAGTCTTCCGTATATGCAGCATGTCTTCGATACCAATTTTTCATTCTCTATCCGTTCCTTTCCTGTCTTCTATCTAATCCCAAAGTTCTCGCCCAGTTACGGTCTTAGCATAATCCACAAGATCATCCCCATATATCACCTCCTTTCCTCTACCAAAACTAGAATTAAGTTCCCAATATCAACAGTCAGTCCACTTCACTTTGAATTTCGCAGGACTCCTATCGTGAGGAACGGGGAAAATACTGCTCGAGATCAATTCCTTTCGTGTCGAAAAGAGATCTGGTCAACGTCATTCCAGTACCGTTCCTCTACCGTAGAGAACTGCACTATCTTTCCATTAACTAGCACGGACCAAGAACGCAATTCTTTTCGTTTCGAATCGAAACCATTAACAAGATTCCCACCGTAAAACCGGAAGAAGTCCTCGAATGGGCCTCTTTTGACATTAATGCCAACCCATGTAAATTTTGGGATCAAACAATAACGGACAAACTCAACCCTTTCCGGCTGAGTATAGGGGCGCAAGCCTCGCCGAATTCGCTCCACGTTCTCACACCACCAAATTTCGTGGAAACTAGCAGATCTTCGACTGGAAATCGGTTCCGATATATCATCTGCCTTTAGAAAAGCACCGAGTTTATCGATAGGTTGGAACTGGTATTTGAAAAGAGTAAAAAGGGACTCGGTTGTCCAGCCCTGCAGTGCCAAAGGCATATGGTTTTCGGTTGCCATTGCCGCATAATCCTCAAGGGCAACTCCAAGGCTAATTAATAATTCCCTCAATTTTGCGAATGAATATGAGCTCCGCATGAGAATCGTAGTCAACGTGGGGCCACCCTCTTCACTACGAAGATTGAATCTAGATGATTTGATAGATTCGAGTAGAGAAGGGATGAAAGAAGGGCAAAGGCTGCTCATAAAGTTAAAGTATTCATGGTGGAACGGTGAATGTTTGGGCAAGAAGACAAAATCTAATGCGACTAGCCGCGCGCTCCTATCAAGAAAGGCAATACTTTTCTTGGTATGAGGTCCGAAAATAATGTTACAACACCCAAAACCCGTCCGTACGGGCATGTTTCCATCGGCAAAATGTATGGAGGTAAGGCTTGAGAGGAGCCATGTTGTTAACTCCATAAATGACCCTTCGCACTTTAGGGCAAAGTGGCTACGGAGAACAAGACAATAGCACACCACATAGTAGGCGTAAGTGTCTAATCCTGGGTAACCTTCAAAAGAGCGGAAAGTTTCAATTAGAGAATCGGACTCAAAAGGGGCCGTTTGCAACAGGTGAGGTTTATGCGTTAAATTATATGCTAACATTGCTTGAAGTGGTGTTCTATACTCCCGTTAGCTTCGTTAGACTCATGTTCAATCAAACGCGAGGGTGCCTAACCCCCAGGGAAAGTCAGAAAACCTGTATCTAGCCTCTGGATCGGCTCCCCAGGAAAGAAGCGATTTACACATCTCATGCTTTGCGTTCACAGCGGCGACCTATAGCGGGACAGGCGGTTAGCAACTAGCGCAGGTACAACATATTTAATTAAACAGAGCCTACGGACGTGTAACGGGGTCAATCCGAATGGATCGCTATCCCAGACAGATGCCTTTCCGGCTCGAATCAGAGTCTCAACCGCCCGGATATTACCACTTTTACAAAAGTCGAAAATTAAGGAATCACCTGGCACGCATCGAAATGTTTCCAGGCAGTGTTTCCATCCCCGATGGCAGTTGGTAAAATTGAAGTTCAACCCATATGAAAACCCGATTTTGAGGAGCCATTGAGGCGGATGAAAGTGAATGATAGTTTCGGTTTTTAGATTTTCTCGTTCCATTAAAGCGGTGTCGTCTGGTAAAGTGGTGCTCTCTATGCTTAGAGCACAGTTGAAAAGAGACGTCAGTTTCCAGGATACAGGATAATCCGCCAGCTGGGAAGCCTTTAGGCCACGCCTCCTTGGATTACGATGATGGCCAACTTGCTGGATTATTTGGCTCTGGCCATCTTTGAAAGTAGCAGTCGATCTAACTGCTTCCTCCATCACTTTGGCTAGAGCTCCCGACGCAAAAAAGCGCGCAATACTTTGCTCCAGTACTAATTGTAGCATAGAGTCATTGGGAATCGCATTTGAGAGTTGCTGAAAATCCGTTCGAAGCTCCCTAGATGCTTTTGAAATAGAGTTACTCGTTCTCATGGTCACCTGGTTACAATTTTGCACCAGTAGATCTTTCATGGTGTTTTCAAACTGTGCGATACGATCCCGATGCTCTTCGTGGTGCTTAGAATTCGCGTCACTATTGGGTGTAAGCATGGGGAAAGGCTCAGCTAACAAGAAGACTCCTGATGTACTGACCCCAGTCTGCGCTGTTGGGACTCGACCAGCGAACTCTGAGCCAAGAGCAACGTGGATTTGGCATCATTCAACAATTCCTGCGACTTCTCGAAACCTTTACTTCCCCAGGCCGCTTTTATAGAGGCCCATTTCCGTGTACGATGGCTTCCCGAAGAGAAATCAGTTTCGAAACGGGTAACCTCTTCGGACAGGGCATCGATCTTCTTCTGACAAGATGTAAGAGCATCTCGGAGCGTAATTGATGAGTTTCCATCTGCTGGAATCTGTTTGAGGATATTTTCAAGGAGTTGTAGATCGTCCACGATATTCTGGATGTGGCTGGGTGCGTCGACGACAGACCGCCAGAAGTCTTGCAATTTCCTCACACTATCAGCAAGCTGGATTGCAATTCCAAGGGCAGAGATGCCCACACCGGCGACCTCCATGGGAAGCTGTCTCTTTGAGCGGGTATGGGTAGAGGACAGAGAAAAAAGTTCATGTTGAAGAAACGCTTCAAAAAATGGAAAATTCTTCTTCTTAAGAAGCCATGCCTCAAGAAGACACCGCTAGTTGCATGGCAAGGCTGAGGAGGAAGAGGCTGAAGGAGCACGTCATAATTGGTTCCTGTCAGAGAAGCTGCATAGAAAGAATCAACCTTGCATGACTAACAAAAGGTCAACATCTTCAACGCAAAGATCCGGTAGCATCGCCATTACAGGCGAGGCAGAATATGACCCGGAGAGATCGGGGATAGAGAGGAAAGCACAACGACGTCTTCCCCCTTTTCGAGTTTATGGAAGGTGCATTTTGATAGTGGACCGTGCCCGCCAAGCTTTCGAGATAAACCTTGTCTTGACCCACCTGCATGACTAAGACAACAGTCGAAGAAATAGAAAATCAATACCTGATATTTCTCATCACGAGATATCACCTGCTGCCCCTCGTGTTTTCGCCCCAAAACGGCTATTCGGCTACATCGAAGTCTTCGTGCAAGGAACAAAAAGAGTCACCAGGACAAAAGAAGCCCGAAATCAACGAATATCAACATGAAGAGTTTTCACATACAAAGGTCACTGGACAATTCAACTTACATAAATAAATCTTATCAGGTCTCGCCTCTTTCGCCGTGGGGCAATACGAAAAAGGCAAAATTAGTCAGGGTCCTCCGTTCTGGATAAAAGTTTGCCTGGTCCCCCCTCAAATTCTTCACAATCTGACATTCCTTTCTTCACATCTTCATTATTGCCCCATTCTTTTCTTGTTTGAAAGAAGGATTCTGATAGAGATTCTATGTGGTGGTTCTAGCACGGACTCACTCCTCACACTTCTCACTCTCGTTATTGGCTTCTTTGGTCCCTAGTTTGTTTGGGTGCTTGGAGCTATCAGGGTCTTTGCAGGAACCCGCCTCTTCTTTACCCCTTATACCCAGCCTTAGTACTTACAGGCACTTTATATATTTGAGAGAGGGATCAGATTAATTCAAGGCTATTCTACCAGTCTTCCCTCAATTTTTTGAATTGTTCTCTTGCTTTATCCATCATTGGTAAATTCTTACTGAATATATTCCACTATGGGCGAGCCCCCGATATCGGCGGAGACCGAAAACTCCACTGTATTAAGGTATAACCTCGAGTCGACTGAAGAAGGGGACCTTGCAAATGGAGTAAAGGCTTCTACGTCAGAAGCAGAAGAAGTGGCGACCCGATATCAGAAAAGTCATGGCGCCGACACCAAACCATCCCCCCGCCTATCCTCGGATTCTCTGTTGTCTGATGGCTCGGAAGATAGAGGTAGAAGTCCACCATTGGTAAACGGATACCATGGATTTCCGGGTTTGCCTGAGCGTAAGGTATCCTGGCGGAGCAAGTTGTGGACATTTTGGTTGCAAAATAAGGGCGTGTTCTTGGTGTTATTGGCACAGATGTTTGCCGCATTTATGAATGTCATGACTCGGCTATTGGAGAGGAACGGGCCGCATGGAGAAGGGATGCATACATTTCAGGTGGGATAAGAACCATTCCTTTTTAGAGTTAGTGTGCTAACGTAGTTCATAGATCCTCTTTGCTCGTATGTCCATCACCACCGTCTGTAGTATCATCTATATGTGGTATACCAAAACTCCAAATCCACTCGGCATCCCCGCCGTCCGAGTTCTCCTTGTTGTCCGCGGTGCTGCTGGCTTTTTCGGTGTCACTGGTCTGTACTATTCTCTCCAGTACCTCCCTCTCTCTGAGGCTACAGTCTTGACTTTCATGGCCCCAATTGTGGCTTGTTACGCCTGTTCCTTCCTCATGCCAAACGAGCCATTCACACGACGACAGCAGCTCGCAGCTATCATATCACTGGTCGGAGTTGTTCTAATTGCCCGGCCTGCGTTTCTCTTCCCAAAACAATCCGAACCCGAATCGGGGCCCGATGATGTCCCCAACGTCGGTGACAACTCAACATCCCCCGCGAATCCCCCAAAGAAAGATTTGAACCCCGTTTCTCCTGAGCAACGTCTTCTTGCGATAATGGCGGGCCTTTTCGGTGTCCTTGGAGCAGGTGTTGCCTATACCACGATCCGCTGGATCGGAAAACGTGCTCACCCGCTCGTTAGCGTCACCTACTTTGGAGTCTTCACCACTGCGGTTTCGCTCATAGCTCTCATCGCTGTCCCGAGCATTTCATTCCGTCTTCCCGCAAATGCAATGGAATGGATTCTTCTCATCGGGCTGGGTTCCTGTGGCTTTCTCCTCCAGTATTTACTAACGGCGGGCTTGGCATATGCTCCACCACCTCTTCCCACTAAATACGATCGGAACGGACGTCCTATGACCCCAGCCCCATCTTCGGGTCATGGAACCCGCGCTACTTCAATGGTCTACTCGCAGATGATATTCGCACTGTTCTTCGACAAGGTTATTTGGAACACCACGCCGTCTCCGCTAAGTTGGACTGGCTCTGCTCTCATTCTTGCAAGTACGATCTATATAGCACTGGCGAAGGATGGAGGCAAGAAGGAACCGGCATCTAAAGAAGAACGGGAAGTCGAGGAAGAGAGAAGGAGGTGGAGGGAGGAGGGTAATTCTGAGGAAGGGAGAGGCCTCTTGGATGATGATGAAACGGAGAGGGTGAATTATGAATCGACGAGGTTGGGATGAGTCTGAGAATGATGCGACGACGGCCGATTACGAACTGATATAGCCGACACGATGAAAATCGAAAGAAAAGAACGAGTTTATGAGGCGAGAGGAGGTAATGATCCAGCTGTTTCCCTCCAGTGTTTTTTTGGGACTTTCCAGTGACTGTCACTAACATAGCTTTGTGCATGACCGCATTGGATGGAGCTATTAGGCGAAAAGTTTTAAATATTTTAGAAGATATAGATCTAAAGATATATCATAGTTAATAATCGAATACTCTTTTTTTATATATAGAGATCTTGAGGTCTTTATGTAGTAGGTCTAGTGTATACCAGAAAAAGGGGTTCATTGATAGTATGTGTAATTTTGCCAAGTCATACCGCCAGATACACGATAATAACCCGGAATCTCACATGCGAAGATCTCCACACAAAAAACTCCACATCATCATCGTCCCACCTGCCATTCTCAAAAGAAGTATATAAACCCCATACGCTCGCCCTCCCTCCAAAATACCAAGATGTGGTCGATATCTGGGGAAGTCATCAGGGGCAAATCATCTCAACAGATTATGAACTTCGCTTCGTCTCTATCCTTAGCTTTTCATATGTTATCTGTGGATTGATATACGGAGTATAAAAAATTCGTATATATGCATACTACAACTTCCTTTCCTTCAACTGTTTCCCAATGAGGCATTTTGATCTTTGGGTCTTGCGGAATCCGTGGGATATCTGGCACTTCTATCGAAGCAGGCGGCGATGGAAGGAAGAGATATCTCAGATGATCCGTGATCGGGTTACGTCTGTTCCTGGAGAACTAGAGGATCGTAAACCGGTCCCGTTTACGTCGCCACCGACGTCTGACGATGAAGAGGATGGGGGTTGTCCGACACCGATACAGACGGAATCTTCTTTTTTGAATAGGCTGCCTACTGAGATTCGGCTTCAGATATATGGATACGTCTTTGGGGATGGTGCTGTGCACCTGGTTCATATCGAGAATCGGATCCGTCATGTTCGTTGCGAGGATAGGTATCCATCCCTCACCCAACACCGAAAGGGATGCTGCCCGGTAACAGTGGCGAGATGGAGAGGCGTCAACGGCCGCGGACACCGCGACCACCTCCTCTACCCACACACCCACACTGAACTCCCAGGGCAACTAACAGACTCAAACCTCTCCCTCCTCCGCACCTGCCGCCAAATCTACGCAGAAGCAATCGACATCCCTTACTCAAACCTCGTCTTCGACGTCGACGACCTCCACACCTGGATCTACTTCTGCCGAAACATCTGCCCTGACCGCCTCGCCACTATCAAGCACCTAACTGTTCAATGGAGCATATTCTGGGATCCCATGACAGGCAGCGAACCCTGGGCTTCCATATACTCCCACTCCCACAAGGACACCATCTGGGAAGAATTCTGGCGTCTCCTGGCCTCCCCGGAACAGCTCACATCTCTAGTCGACCTCCGCCTAGTCCTCAACTACGCCGACTTCCCGACCTCCACAGAAGCAATGGTGAAGAAACTTTCTCTCGATTCCGGCTGGGTAGCTCCCGTCCTAAAGATCCGGAGTTTGAAATTCTTCGATCTGAAAATTACCTCGAAGAAAGATAACCCCGTCAACAGCAACGCTGCGGCCGCGGTAGGGGCTCTCCGCGACCAAATCAGACTCATAGTCTGCTCTTCTCCTAACGAAGTTCCGCGCGGAGGTATATCCCGTTCGGAGCCTATCTTACCCAAATTCCTCAGCTGTCAGGAATACGAGGTCGCGCCGGAACTTGAAGAATCAGACTCGGAATCAGACTTGGAGCCGGAATCTTCCCAATCATCACGTCGTCGGAATCCGATTCCTGGTCTTCTACAGCGGATGGAAGAGATGGGGACTCGTTATGACAGATTGTACCAGCGCAGACAGGGTTCGGGAGATGGTCGTGGTCGGTTAGCCTTGACGGCTTCTTAACAAAAGAAACGGAAGAATGAGAAAAGGGGAAAGAAATCGCATTACCTTTATTTGGTCAAGACAAAAAAACAAAAAGGAAACAAAAAAAAGATTAAGAAAAAAACGCATTAGATCTACCTCAATTGCATTAGAAGGATAAACATATATAGAGTTTTTAGTTTTAGAATATCGGTCTATATACAAGAAACGCAGCTGATAATTTTCGTTCGTCTTCCTTTACTTGCCCTCCTCCAAAACTCATCCTCTTTACCCATAATTCTCAAAAAAGTTGTCCCGCCGAGGGCACGTTGGTCGTATGCCACCGGTTGATTCTCGATAAGATCCGATCGGGTAACATGATCCAAGAGCAAAGATATTGAATCATGCATCAACATGTCATGGCCGAGGAATTATATTTTCCTGGAGATCGCACGCCTCTTATATGAAGCATCCTCAACGCGGCAGGATATATTATTAAATCGTTCTTAGACCTTGGTCTAATTCCAGCAACTACTCCAAATATATATATATATATATATATCTATCGTATCGTTGTTCCAGGAAAGCTATATTCTTAAACTAAGCTCATCAATAATCGAAATAACAGAGCGTATCTTACCCGGGGATAGATATGTCAGTGGATAAAAGGCCACGACAGAAGAAGGGAATAAAAAACCCACGCCTCTGATCGATATAGAAGTGTTGGATTAATCCCGGGAACATCGAGACAGTCCGTCCCTCGGAAAAATGCTGCATGAAAAAAGGCGCTGTTATGTCGAACACGATGGACACAATCTCACGGTTGTAATGCTTTCTAAACTCGCTAACTCACTTCTCTCCTTTTCCGCTGTTGATGAATGTCATGAAAATTGAGTGATATCGATTGTTGAATCGCAAGACGATCAACTCAATGATCATTTCCACTTGAAAAATCTGTCAGCGAACGATAGAAAATTGTGTCGGAGAAATTTCGTTTCATGAGGTTCTCATGATGGTCGTGCACTCTTGAAAGAATGTCTCTCTTTCCACTTGTCGTGACTGAATCTCTAATATCATTCAAGAGATCATTAGATGCGTTGACCAGCTTTGAAAAGTGTCGAATCCTTCTTGTACAGCGTATTTCAGAAGCAGCATGTGCCCTTCCGAGATATTGTTTACCGCTAGCGAAAAAAGTCGAGCCCATGCTAGATATATAAAAAAGGTCTCGGGATCTTTTCATTGACGCTAGTGTAGACTCACGCCGTTTCTTATCACTTCTCAAAACGGATGAGTCTCCCTCCGTAATCCGTTGACGAACATCCGCGGGTATTAAACGGATGGCTCGATCCTTGTGTGAAAGGCAAATTGAAGTGGTGGATTTTTCCTTGCGTTGAATACGTCCTCATGCTCTTCTACGAGCACAACCCTTGCCCCCTGTTGTCCGAACTACTCTGCGTTGTCATAGAATTGGACGTTTTTATATATATAGACTGTATGAAACACAGTATTGAGATTTAAGAGTATACTGGAAGCATGTTGGAAATGAGGCGTTCTTGAGGTATTATCCTTCAACTTACCATTGGTAAGAAACAGTAGTCTGGTCTCCGAGTCGTTTCTCAGCTGCTCCACGGCTATGGAGAAGTTTCGATCGAGCTTTTTTGAGCTCTCTGGTGTCCTTTTCATGCTCAATTGCAGCTTTTTCTTCTCTCTCGCCAGTTCCTTGGGTCTCCGCTCTTACGATTTCACCTACCTCACTTGGTATACGCTCTTCTCTCCTGTCCTGTGAATCCGTTTTGCAATTCCGAAGGATATTATTTGCGTCGATGGAGGTGGGTATTTCATGATCCAGATACTCAATAAACCCACGGATCACATTTTCCCTGAGATAAATCTCGCCGGGCCCGAGTATCATGGCGCATAAGTAATGAAAGTGGAGGTATCGTGCTCGCGACTGAGTCGTTTAGAAAAACGAGCTTTCCCCATCGATGTCATTGAAGTTTAGGTTCTCTTTTTCCATTGGAGAGAAATCTCGCCAATGGAGCCTCCAAGTACAATTACGACCCTATGTTGATCGAATTGCTTTTTGACAGGGACAGCGAAGCGAGTAAAAGATCGTTTCTTGCCGAGTTTATTTCCCCTTTTGCGTCGTTTCCGAAAGCATAGGACATGGTCTCTTGATCTAGAGATGAAGGAGCGAGGCGTGACTTCAAGAGGTTGTGGCGCGAGGGGAGAGCTCCTGAGCTCTGACTGGAGGAGAGAAGAGGACTGAATCGGGGTTGAATCACGGTGTTGGTCACTATCTTGCGGCGGGACACACGGAATCGAGGCCGAATTACCAGTGACCCAAGAAATGTTGCTGATATTATTCTCTGAAAGAGAAGAGAACATGGTTCCAACCTCTCCATGAGGGATATCCCGTTCTTGTTTCTCACAATCATGGCTTCTCTGTTTACCTCTGTTTCAACTGGGGTAAAGAGATCTTTCTTGAACTCTTCATGGTCCTTCCCTTTTATAGGACGCGGGTGTGCCGACTTTGTATGGGCTCTGTACATCCACGAACCGGAAAGCATATTCTAGACATTTTCGATATATTTCACTTTCTGCGAAACACGCTCCGGGCCCCGGGGAAACTCCTTGGGAGAGAAAACGAGACTTCGCTCAATAGGATTATTTCGGTTTCTTGGCCGACCAAAAACCTTCTCGGGGTCCAGTGTCCTTCTCGATGGTCATCCTGTTGGATTTTGGAATCCCGAGTCAGGATCAAGATCAAATCTCCGATCGAAGCTTCGCGACTTCGTTACTAAGATTAGAGCTTCGCTTCTAAGATTGACTTCTGTCAGCAGTGTTCTTTTCTGTTCTAGTGATACATTTTTTCGTTTCTTTTTTTAATGATTCTCTATGTATTTAAAAAACGTGTTTTACTTTTTCTTTTAAAAAACAAACTTATCAATTTTCATTGTTTGATTGTTAGATGCTTAAGTAATTAAATCACATGTTTCATCTAGAACTTAAATAATTCAACAGTTATGAGTTTAACTGACTCTTAACGTGATCAAAATTATTAAGCATTTTTGTTTACTTTCATGTTTACTTATTAATTTTAAGTTATCTTTTTTTTAAGCAACTCTTTTCTATCTTTACGATAGTCTTTATCTTTCTAAATCAATTCGAAAAAGATTTTCATTTCAAACAATATAATTACTATCAGCATAAGCTTTACAATCATGCTCAGCTTTAAGAAAAACTGAGATGAGTGATACGATTTGATTCAAATAATAACGAGAATCTCTGAGATTCACAGTCTTATAAATTCTGACGATGAGAACGTTAACTCGCTCAGATTTATGAAATTTACATGAGATGACGATGACAAGATTTATGAAACTTAAATGAGTGAGTTTCGCTTTGATTATAAACTTTACAAGAAACAAATTAAAAATCTGACTGCAATGAAACGACATATTATGATTTTCATTAGTCGTCAGTTGTTCTCTCAAGTATCTCATTGTCAAACAGTTCAAGAGAGAATACGAGTATTGAAACAAAGATTAGTTTTTATTACATTGATTCGTTCAAACAACGTTATTTTCAAATATCAAGCATTGAAAAAGTCATTTCGAAATGAAAACATCGATTTTTGACTGAATAAATAAATCAAAGTGATAGTCAACTGTCAAAGATTGAAGCTGATTGAAAAAAAATTTTCGCGAACGATAACTGACTTTTTAAATGTCTTGAACGAGATTCACTCTTTTTTCGCGAATCAATGAAAAAGCGAATAGCGAAAGAAAATCTCAATGATCTTTTTAAAAATTGTCAATGAATTTAGAGATCTTTACGTGAATAAAATATCGTTTTTGAATCTTTTCGTTTTTAATGTCATTTTTCAGAGTTAACTCGTTGATTAAGAAAAAAAGAAAAGCAACGCAATGCGTAAAGAATTTAATTTTATCATTATAAAATGTATTTGCGAAGTCAAATATTGATTCAAAGACTGCTCGTACGTGATTGAGACGAAAAGATTTAAAAACTGAACAGTAAACAAGAAAGTGATGAAAAACTTTAAAAATAAGATGAAAAAGAATACGAGAATTCGCAAAATCATTGAAAAACATTTGAATAACAAGAAAAACTCTTTGTATTTTAATGAGAACTCTTAAATGAACTTCAATTTTTCTAAAAATCAGAAAATAGCAATGATTCTTTTCAATTTCTTTTCGAAATTTATTTCATTCTTCTCATTCTTTACAACGAAAATCTTTATTTTTATTTCTGTTTTCACTATTTCTTTGTCACTTGTCATGACATTCGTTCATTTTGTTTCTTTCTTTTCTTATTCTCTAAAGAATAGCTTCATTCTTAATAGTGAAATTATTGTTCATATTTGCAATTTCTTTGCTCATTTCACTAGCATTAAATCTTCTAGAGAATCTCGCGAGATAATTATAACGAGAAATTTCATGTTACTCGTTGAAAATTATGACAAAATGAATATTCGTCTCAACGAGAAATTTTTCAAGATCAAAAAGCTTCATAACGTATGTCTAGTTTTTGACATGAAAATCAACATAATTTTCGTTCAAACTCTTAATCACAAAGATTACATCTTTCATGTTAAAAAGAATCAAATCTTCGTGCTTAAAAAGAACGAAATTACGTTTCTATACGATAAATTTAGAGAAAATCAGTACGTGACTGAATACAATTTTTCAGAAAAAAACAATATTTTTGCGTTGATCGATTCTGTCTTAAATTCTGTCATTGCGATTGACTCATCACTTGCTTTTTTTGATACATCGTTTGTTTCTTTGAACACATCATCTATCTCATTTAAATTGACAAAAACTAGTGATGCAACAATCGATTTCAACATTCTTGATTTTTATGAACGCTAACATTAACGTATGAGTCATATCAACGTGAAATTTCTTAAATGATTACTCAACGTTGTTAAAAGAGTGAAAATTGACAAGTTAATGTATCATCGACTTTGCAAGACGTGTGCGCTTTCTTACGAATATTAACAAGTCTCTAAAGAATCAAGAGAATGAGTCATGAAACTTTACAAGCGAGTTCACGCGAATATGATTCAATTCAAATTCGAATTTAATGATCGTTAGTGAGAAGTTTATTTAAATGATGATTTTATTGCAATTCACAAGATTTACGCGTTTTGCACTAAAAATGAGATATTCTTAGCGATAAAAGAATTTGTTAAATCTATTGAAAATCAGTACAAAGTGAAAATTAAAATCATCAAGTTTGATGAGAAATTCTCATTGAGTACTCGATTTTGATTTTAAGCTTTTGAAAGAGACACTGTTATAAAGTTCTCAACTTCTCACATTAAACAACAAAACGAGTCGAATGAGCGTGCGAGTAAAATTATAATTAAATGAGTTAGAGTTTTCATAATCGATTTCATGCTATCTTGAGAATTGTAAGTGAAAGTCTTTCAAGCTGTCACTTATATTGCGAATAAAACTTTAACAAAAAAGCTAAATTGAAAAACTTTTTATAAAATTCATGACAAGTTACTAGTCAGAATGAGTAAAATCAGCGAAATGAATCGTTCGTTTAAGCAATCAGATCTATCTTATTTTCGAGTTTACGAGTGTAAGACATACGTCAGAATTTTTAATATCTCGAGAACGAATAAGATGATCTTTAAAGCTCATATTGATTTTCTTGTTAATTACAATGTTACGCATATCTTTCGCATCTGAGTTTCTCATCTGAGACGAGTAATTCGCTTTAGAGACGTGATATTTGACAAGTTCGCTGACTACGATTTAAAGAATTTTTCTCAATTATTTTACGAGCTTCATTAGCAAATGAACGAACTAGTGAAACTCATGAATATTTCAAAATCTGAGAGAATTAGAGACGATATTTTAAATGAAAAAAATGACATTACGAAAGCGCAAGCGTCTAATTTCAATGTCTTAGAAAAATCGAGACTTTCAGAAAATCAATCAGAGACGAAAACTAACTCTGTGACTGATTTTCTTGATCTGTTTACATTAAAAAAAACGTCAAAGTCGCAAGAAACACTCACTATTACTATTTCATTGATAAATGATTATAATTTTGAACTCGCGAAATTATCAAGCGCAGCGAATTAACTGAATCAGAATCTTGTTTAAACAATTAACTTTGTCTCGACAATTAAATCTGTTTCAACATCTCAAACACTCACAATTAAAGAATCGATTTTAGCTAATCTAGATTCTAGTTATCGTGTGACGAGTTTCAGACGTCGCAAAGTCTCTAATTATTACGAGAATTATGAAATTTATCACGTTAATTACATTAATCGTGAAACTGCTTATTTAATTACTGTAATCAAAATTGATCAATTCTCTGAATTTCACGCAGCTTTCATCGCGAGTTTAAAGCATAAATCAGTAAGTCTGAGTACTCATTGCAAGAATCTATTATTGTTATCAAAGAATTGAGCGAAACTAAGAAATTATTTTTATGAAAAAGAATTCAAGAAGACTGCTCGCAAGAAAATGAATACTTTTGTCAAAAAAAATACTTTCAAACAAATAAATAATCTTATCAAAGAGAAAGTCATTACTTTATCACTTTTATGAGTTTTCATTTACAAGTTTAACGATGATGAATACTTGATAAAATTTAAAGCTCATCTTTGCGTTCAAAGCAATTACGAATCGCAAAATTTTTACAATAATAAAGTTGTCACGCTTGCAATTCGACTGTTTCGTTTATTAATAATTTTAGTAACAGCATATGACTTGAAAGCTAGATTTTTGAATGTTGTCAACGTTTTTACGAACAGTAAGCTGAATGAAAAGATTTATTGCTCATTCGCTACTGACTTCAAGAAATTAAAAATCTCTAGTCGATTCATTTTATTATTACGAGTTTTTTACGAATTATGTCGCTCACTCGTGCTCTGATTAAAAGAACTGATCTTGAGTTTACGAAAAAAGAATTTTACTCTCATGAACGAGCACTCGTGTCTATTCTCTAACGAGCGAATCATTATATTTTTTTATGTGAATGACATAGTTCTTCTTTTTCACAAGAAGAATAAGAAGAAATTGAACAGCGTACTGACTAGACTCATGAGAAAATATGAAATTAGAGATCAGAATAATTTAATTTAATTTCTAGACATTCAAATAATAAGAAATTGATCAAATAAAAAGCTTTGACTTTCGCAAAACTTTTATATTGACAAAATCGTGAGCTTTTTCAATCTTGAGCATGTTTTTAAAGTTACAACGTCTTTATTCATGATGAAACTTCTCTCTAAAAATGATCAGATCATTGCGAAAAAGATTTACGCTTTTTAAAGAAAAGTAAAATTTGTCATCTATTTAAACGTGATCACTAAACTCAACGTTGCTCTAGTGAGTAATCAGTTAACAAATTTTTTTTAAAATTCGAGTTTCAGACATGTCGTCAAAGCGAATCGAGAAATCTGCTATTTACGCGATACAAAGTACTTGTCAATTTGTTATTTTGACATTGAAAAAGAAATATATCTGATCGTCAGTGACGCAATTTTTGACAATGATTCAAGAATCAGACGCAATACTCAGAATTACATCTTTACTCTCTTTAACGAACTCATTAATTGAAAGTTAGACAAGCAACAAATTGTGATTACGTTTATTACTAAAGCTAAGCTTGTGACTCTTATTTACGTTGTCAAAGAATTATATGTCTGACTTCGTTTGTTCAAGCAATTGAACTTTGATTTAAAGATTAAACTCGTTGTTTTTTGCGATAATTTGCAAATTGTAAAATTTCTTATCAAAAAGAACTTTCAAATTACAAGCAAGCTTAGACACGTTTTCATAATCATTCATTAACTCAAACAAGAGATTCAGACAGAATGTTTAATCGTACATTGAATCTTTACTAGCGAAATGCTCGCTGACGAGTTAATCAAGAGATTAACTTGTCAGAAACATGAAAAATTCGTTTGTCAGTTAAACATGAAAAATGTATCTCATTTAGTGAGAAAAATCTGAAGCGTGAATAGAAAGAAAATGAAAATTTCTTATGTTTTTCATACTAAATTGTTGAAATTTCTCAGTTCATTCTCGTTCTCTTTGTTTTTGTTTTCTTTTTTAAGTATATTGACTTTAACGCTTATCATTTGAACAGTCGTTTCGTGTCTCACTCGTTCACTCGTTTTTGACTCTTTTTAAATGAAAGAACTGTCATCGTGTTTACTAGATTAAACACACGATTAGCAAAGATCTTGAATAAAAAGTTCAGCTCTTAATTCGAACTGAATTAAAGCTGAAAAGATGTGTTGAATTTTGAAATTTTGAATCAGAATCAAGATCAAATTTTCAATCGAAACTTCGCGACTTCGTTATTAAGATTAAAACTTCGCTTTTAAGATTGATTTCTGTCAGCAATGCTTTTTTCTGTTCTAATGATACATTTCTTCGCTTCTTTTTTTAATGATTTTCTATGTATTTAAAGAACGTGTTTTACTCTCTCTTTTGAAGAACAGACTTATCAATTTTCATTGTTTGATTGTTAGATGCTTAAGTAATCAAATCACATGTTTCACCTAGAACTCAAATAGTTCAACACATCCTGTCAATTCCGCTTATAGAGACCTTTCATTTCTGCTTGTTTCCCTCGAAGCCCCTTTTTATAAGTCGAGAAACATAAAATCCCGCCAAAGGGCAAAGGTCAAAGGTCAAAGGTGTAAGCAATCAAGGAGCTGTTGTTTTAGACCTGCTGGAATGGCATCTCGTTTTTCATGACGGTCCTCTCCTCGGAGCGTGGGCTCAGGTTGTGCTTCGAGCTCAGTGTGTTGAACATACATTTTCTCTGCTCCTTTGTAAGTTACAGTTATTGCTGTCCTTCATCTTTGGAAAGGGAGATGAAGCAGCTTTATATGTGTGGGAACTCGATGAGTCGACTAGGTCATAGACTCCTGTGATTACTTCATTCAAAAAAACAAACCACGATTCAATGATGAAGTCACAGAAATTTGACCACTCATTTCCTATGGTTTAGTTAGCATGAATAGTGTAATTGGGAGCGTTCTCTGTTGATATGTTCACCGTGGAACCGAAAAATATGGTCGAATAGAGAAAGAAGAGTGAATGGAAATAAAAAAACAAGAAAAAATTCACTCGACTGGTCCTTGTAAAGTAAAGAGACCCATCTTGGCTTCATGTCGAGGTCATGGGCTAGGTGTGGTCTCATCGCCCGGCACCTGCCTTGAACCGATCGCTTTTGCAACGAGGCCAAGTAGATTAGAATCGAGCCCACGCGGATATATATATTGGTATGTCTCTATATATACTTGCTGAATAAAAGAGGTGCCATGGCTAAAGGAGGAAGGTTGCTTAGAGTAGAAAGGAATGCAAGAGTGAAGTGGATAGAGGAATGTAAGATATCGTGGAGGATATAGTTAGCTAACTTTATTCACCAGATATATAAAAAATCATTCACTCGATACCTCAACCTTTCCTCGTTCTTATTCTCATCTGGTAGAGGGGATATAGAGGTAGAGAAGTGTACCGGAAGGTATGGATAGATGTGAAGACGAGGATGTGGGCAGTGAATGAGGACGAAATTAAACAACGAGTGACGGATCATTATGTCCGTATGCCAAGGGTTAAAACAAGACATCAATCTAGCTAAGGCAGCCCTCTAGCCTGCAGTTTCCCTATTTTCCGTGAAGAGGGTAATGGACCATGAATCCTAAAATAGCTTCCCTCTAGGACCACAATTCAAGAAGAAGCATATTCATCCATGCCCATTCATTCGAGTACAGCTCCGGCGCGAAAATCTTGTTGACTGCCAAACACCAATCGTCGTCCCACCGACCACAGGCATACACAGCCCTCGAGTACTCCCAATAGCTCGGGTACCATCCTGCAAATTCCCAGTCTAGGAGAACGAGGTCGACGTCTGATTCCGCATCACCGACTGATCGCAGGGTAATGTTCTTCCGCTGGAAATCACCGTGAGTAAACCTGGGCGGATGATCGCGAAGAATTGATGGGAAACGCTCCTTGTAGAATTCGGCTTTATTTCGCGAGCCATTGTTGAACATGTACTTTTTCAACATTGATTTGTTGAGTTCTTCTTCGGTGTCGAAAGGCCCATTAATCTTTTCAGGCGTATCGGCATTCCAGAAAAGATAGTCAAGTAGCGGTCGATTCCCAATACTGCAGTATGCCCCGGGAGACGGGAGGCTTCGTAGTTCTTTGACGTAACCCGCGAGCTTCACTATTATGGCTCCTTTCTGGACGTCGCTAAGCAAGGGCCACTCGGATTTCAGCGATTTCCCTGCTATCCTTTCCATGATAATGTAGCCCACTTCATTGGTATCATCCTTGAACAACCCATAAACACGAGGAACAGCCACTGAAGTGGAGCGAGCGACAAAGAGCATGTTCTCCCCTTCGATGAGTTCGACTTGGGCTCCGTATTTCACAGCATACGGGCCAATACCAACAATCTTGCAGCCGCCTCTTTCGTAGATCACATCTTTGGAATGATGTATTTCGTCCAATGTCGGGAGAGGATGAGACAGTGTCTCAGGGTGGGCAAGGTATGGGGGAGAGATCGGATTCATTGCTAATGAAACAATCTGGGGGCTTGGGAAGAGAGATGGAAATGAAGAGAAAAGTGTGGAATTGGAACGCACTCTTTGCTTCTTTTCTTATATTTATTTTTGAGCGTTTTGTTTCTCTGTTCATGGATGGAGTGTTTGATTGGCTTGCAAGAGTAGCCTGGGTTCCTGATACATTAAGCGCCGTGACTTGTGTTGAATGGAGGATCTCTTTTACCAAAAATAGACCACCCTGATATTTAAGCTTAATTTTTCTGTTCGTTCTCCACCCTATCAATCTATCGAAGAGGAGCTACCGATAACTCAATCAAAGGGCTGGCGCTTATATCCTGGTTTCCTTTACGTCCACAGGATAGATAACACATACGATCCAATGTATTAAAGATTTGGTATATTGGACTCCATAGTGCCAGTTTGCAATACCAATATTCGGAATTGACAGTTTCCCGATTTTTATTCAAAATACTTCAGTATATGTTAGTCAAGGGTGCTGCTATAGATCGTGTGGGAGACATGCCTTGGGGTATTTAGAGTATTAATCTGCACACTCCGTCTTGGGTCGGAAGAAAGCCAACGGATAATTTCCTTCTCCCTAGCCCATACCCCTTTTCAATAATTCAAAGCGCTTCATGGCGGATCAATGCCATCTGCCAACACTAGAGGTCTTGCAGCTGTTCCTCTGGTGGGTTACGCCTGCGGATGCTTGATCTAGTTATTGCTCGGTGGTGGCAAGGGTGACTATCATAGGCGCTGATATGTATGGCGAAAGGGACGGAGAAAAGCTTCGTCGTTTGGCTTTTCGCAGAAGCAGGTGTTCCTAGTTTTCCAATGTCAATATCCGATTCCCCGAACACCCGTCGCTTTCACGCAACGTTCTTCAACCGCGGCAACCTGAGGATGGATCGTCGGCAAAGCAGTTACTCGAAAAGAACAGCAATCAATTGAATGATATATTGATTACATTAAATATGCAACGCATTTTTGCCCTACCCATTCCATACCCATATATGCGTATATTTAAAAAATTCCAGTCTCTTGCCTTTTTGTCGTGCAAAAAGGGCAACGGTGCCATGCCATCCATCCATCCATCCGTCCCTATATAGATAATGTTGTTGAAGTGTGAAGGAGTAAATAAAGTGTAAAAACGGGGAAGGAGTAATAATGAGAAAAAACGGTGATAAGAATAACAGGTTCGGATGCCGAAACGGGGTCAAGGATTATAGAATATCCTCGATGAATTAGATGCAAAAGTTAAAAAGGGGGAATTGACGCCATTCGTACACAAAATTTGGACAAAACGAGGAATAGTAAAGAGGAAAATCAAGACTTCACATTAGCAGTGGGAGAGTCAAGGCTTTCTCCTGCTTGATCATCCGCGGGGCTTTCAGCCACGCTTTTTCGCCCTCTGGTAAAAGGAGACTCTTCTCTAGAGCCACTATTGTCGCGCGAGTCTTTCCCCCGGCCGCGATCTTCATCACTACCAGAAGGAGAGGGAGGTTGGCTGGCAGTATTGTGTAGAGAGGTGCGGCTACGCATCATCTGGAGAGAGTATTAGCATATTGTCCTTTGTATTCAGGTTGTATCCGGATGGGAATAAGGAAACATACCCAAGATCTAACACCTCCAATCAAGCCCAAACTGTAGCCTGTCGCGAAATCCTCACTTCTCCCAGCTGCACCGGGGCTTTCCGGTCGACTAGGGATATCCAGGTGTTGAAGATGAGGCTTGTTTCCGAGACCGTTTCCATTCCCGCCAATTGGACTCGAGATACCTCTGTTGCGGCTTCCACCCAAGTCGATGCTGCTCCTAGCAGGGCTACCAGGTCGACTGTTCTGCCAAAATTGACGGAATTCCTTGCCCAACTCCTGCCCGGTAGTACTCCAGTTATTGCGGATGCTATCACGCAGCTCTGCAACTTGGCGTTTGATTTCTAGTTCGTTCTTCTTGATCCAGGACACGTTAAGTTCTTGTCTCGAGGCTCCACGTTTAAACTGGCGAGCGATGTATTTCTCATAATCACGGACGATCCTAGGGCATAGTAGTTAGTTATGCATTCTAATAAATTAATCGCTGATGGTTGAAAGCGAAAGCATACTTCGTGATTATTCCAGTAGTGCTCACACCCTCTGTCCTTTGGGTAACCAAAAACTGGCCCCGTTCTTTTATTGGAGCGTAGATATCGTCTCCTTCCGCAGCACCATATGGCAGGTCATCGTGGGCGACGTAATCGATCTGGTGCTCCTCCAGAAACTCGGGACTAACAACCCACGGGCAACTTTGAATGACTTCGTCCACCCACTTGCAATGGCGGACAGTCTCTGCTCTCTCTGCCCCTGTCAACACCGTTAGGCCTTTTCGTTTGTGAGTTTCCGTATCACCGGTGACCCCGACAATAAGGTATGTGTTTGGGAATGCTGTTTTCGCTTGCTCGAGCTGTCGCATGTGTCTGTTGTTCCCAATCAATTAGCAACTTAAATTTCACTTCTTCAATTGGAAAGTCGGATAAAATAAAAACGGCATAGAAAACACATACCCAAGATGAAAAAGATCGAAAACCCCATCCGCATAAACCCGAACTGGTCTCCCAGCCGGCGGGGGATTAGTTTTATACCCAGCAGGATCCTGAAGTCCCTTCGGAGGCGGCTTCATCTGCCCATCCTTCTCTTTAATAGTCGAACTTGACGCAGTCGTCCTTTGTGATCCCCGTCTCTTGGATCGATTCTCAATATCAACGCTCGCCTCCGTCGTTTCTGACGGCTCACCGGGATCCTCTTTACTGATCGACGGGATGGTACCTGGCACTCCATTGTGGGTGGTGATGGTACTCTCGCCTGTACGGGTCCGGGCCCGTTTCACAGCCGGAGCACTTGTGGTAGCGGCATCGGCGAAAGCTGAAGATTTCTTGTGTTTCCCTACTGAGGTTTCTGCAACGGTAGATTCATCCCCTTCTTCGCCGGATGCATCGCGGGAGGAAGGCTGCAGGAAGTCTGCCGTTGAGGATTTCGGAGGACTAGCTGCAAGATGGGTTGAGCTCCGCTTGCGTTTGCTCGGGCTGTTTGAGGATGCGGAGGACATTGTGGCGTTTGGATGAGGGAACTATTGATCTCAATCCGCTTCGAAAGAGATAGTAAGGAGTCCTCAACGGTTGTTAAATAGATTGCGGGATTGAGAAAAGAAGGAGGATCTGGAGCTTGACGGAAGCTCGATGGATTAAGGGGGTTGAAGAAGGTGATGGAACCAATGAGCAGATCCGTGATGGATCGTAGCGTATCCGTGGAATGAAATCTCTGAAGAACAGCTTCAACAGAACATCATCTAACAGACAGAGTGAGAGCAACCTCCTTGAGACCAATTGTCAAAGATTGAAGCTCTGTTGAACTTGAGGATTAACTTGAACTTCCTCTTTTTTCGTGTCACGTCATCATCTTTTTTCCCTTCTCAACTTTTTTTGGTTGCTTTTCTTGGCGCTTCATCCCTGATCGCTACATTCTCCCGCAACTTTTACATACATTGACCAAGTACTCTTTCTATCGCGACATCCTTTAGAAGGATTTATTTTGCATTGATGGGGATATTCAAGTCGCGACTATGTGTCTGAGTCTGAGGGTTCTAGATTCAACAAAGAGATGAAGTGCTTGACGCTGCAATGATACGCAATCTGGACGAAACTGGTTTGAGATCATCTATGATGAGTTGAGTACCTACCGATTCAAAGTCTGTGAGCTTCTTACTTCTGCTACCCCACGGCGCTAGTGAGCCGTTGAAGCGTGGCGGAATGAAGTGTCACCCCAACGAGCTGCTTTCCAAGGCTGTGTCGTTCATGGGAGTGGACGACTTCCGGATGCACGGCGAAAAAGGTCAGTGACGAAACAGACCAAATAATGAAGTCCTAAACTAATATGGGAGATGTGAGCTCCTGGATCCACTAATTGTAAGATGTTGCAATGTTCACAAGGAAACCCCCTTTATACCTCTCTTTATCATCTACCCCTTTTTACGAGAGACATTTTTCTACGTAATCTGCTTGCGAACATAAAGAATGCGGGGCCTTAATGAAGTCTCCTGGCACAGTACTTGAATGGCTCTATCTATGATATGTCTTAGACTCCTTCCGGACAGGGTTCTTACCTGGTTGGTCCCTCTTTTCCCCTTTTTCGAGTGCCTGATGCCCATATACCAAAGAAAAGCAGTATTATTTATACCGCCCTTGATGAATGCTAGAAAAGGCCGAAGAGATATCATGGAAATGAAAGTGTCTATATTAAATTAAGAAAACGCCGCCATCTATTCTATCAAGTTTTAGACTTCGGCTATCACGTTGAACCTCCAGCCGCATTTGGGTAGATATATATGAATATCTGAGCACTTGCGAATCAGGCTAGATATCTATCGCCAAAATATGGGAATCAGGTTATCATACGCCTCTTCCGTATCAAACGACGTCGCATTTGGCTGTTTCCTCTTAAGATAAACCTCTGCTTCCACCCGTAAGTCTTCATTCTCACCTTCAGGGTCAGTATTCTCTTGGAACAAGGCTTCAGAAAGTTTGAAAAGGTTGCGGGCGTGCTCAACGGGCATATTGTTCTTGTGGAATTTTGTAACCTCGATTGAGTCGCGGAGATGCTTGCTGAGGAGGGAGGGTGTTAGAAAATTAGAAGAAACAGATTAAAAATGGCGCTGATGATGGTAGGTCTGCTTACACTGCGGCTTCGGCCTTTCCTTGGTCAAGGCAGCACACACCGATTTTGTACATACAGCCTCCGTTGAAGGGGTGCAGGCGGGTTTGGTTGCCTTTTAGCCAGAAGTTCTGGGCTTCAGTGAATTTTGCCTCGGCCGATATTGAATTGCCCTCGCGTCTCTCTAGTATTCCTAGGACGAAATATGCGCTATACAAAATGAGTCTTTTAGCCCTTGAATTACCTCAGCCATGGACGAACTCACTAAGCAATCATCGCCCAATCTAAGTGTTTTGCATCCCTGAATTCGGTTATCGAGGCATTAACTAGATCTCGTGCCCCCGAAAGGTCGTTGAGATAAACAAGACATCGCGCAGTATTTTTCTTCATGTGGATTGGCCAATCTGGCTTCTTTCCTTGGCTGGCCGTCCAGTTAGTCCACCGATCACGGGCTTTATGGAACCATTCCAGGGCTGTTTTATGCTGGTTGGCGGTGTTGTAATTGTAACCTAGGTTGCTCTCGAAGCCAGCAAGTAGACCTTGCTTCAAGGGTATTTCTTGTAGGCGCATTTTGTACCCTCTTTTGTTCAGCTCGATTGCTTTTTCTGCATTTCCAATGCTCTCGTACATGTTGGCTTGATGAGATAAGATAGAAGCGACTAGATCGGTTGTCTTGTCTTCATTATCCAATGTGCTTACAGCAATCAAGTTCACTTCGCATAAGTCTTCGAGATCCTGTAACGCATTTGCCTCGTATACGTACCTAGCAGGTTAACGTTTAAGTCATGCGCACCTCAAAATCTGGGACATGAGTTCATACCTTTGACATTCTTTGAGAAGCTCGCAAAACTTCCACGATGCTTTAAAATTATTAGCCGTCTTTCTCTCCTCCTTGAAACAGTCTTTCAAGTGGAGGACGTGCTGAAGGCAATCGTTGCACAGCACCCATTGCTCGTATAGTTGAGCCTTGGTTTCGTCTTGTTTCGGAAACGCATAGTAGACAAGCGCAACTGCCTCGTCAAAGAATTTTTGTCGCTGCTCTACACCTAGCGAAAATTTGAATAGGGTCTGAATCATCCTGTGAATGGAAAACGCTGGTGTATCTCTGTTTCTCTTGATCAACGCAAGGTTGAGCAGGGTCCCTACTGCCCCTGAGAAGCTGTCGGCCTAGGCTTAGCAGGTGCTACGGTGGCTCTCAAGGGGCAACGTAACATACCTAAACTTAGAGCAAAACACAAGATCCTGAGGAGGATCCATCCCGGAGTCAACGTCGAAAAGCGATTGGGAAATGTTGTCAGGCATCAAGAAAGACGCCACACCGAGAAGCGAGAAACTATCCATTTCCAGAGATCTAAATGAAAAATCCCAAAGGGGTTGAAGCTTAGAGTTGTGCACACTTTGAGTGTTTCCCGAGTAGATGCTCATAAGCTCCGCAATGGACCAAGAGCGTCGATGAATGAGACCCGCCATCTGTGAAATGCTTAGGGCATGCCCACTCAACTTTTCAGATAACTCGACTGCGGAAAGGCCTTCTGCTTCTAGATCAGTGCTAATGTTTCTTTTCAATAGGTACAAAAAAAACTCCGAGCCGGTGCTGGAATCCCACGAGGTAACTTCCAAGCCCGAACTGGCGGGCTCGAAGGCTAGGGAATGGTTGCGTGTTGTAATGATTGCCCTACCGTGACTCGCTTCAGGCCAATATGGCATCAGTAAGTCCGAAGATTCCACATTATCGTAGATCACTAGCCATCGGCACTCTAGTTTAAGTCAATGATCAGTTCACAAGCCATTACTTCCACCATTTGTACGGGACAAACTTGCCTGTCGACTGAAACCAGCTTTGAACAAGGGCTAAGTTCTCATCATGATTCTGCGGCTGTGCGCCCGGTAACTTAAGTCTCGTAGCAATGTCTGTAAAGCTCTGTCGCAGAGACGATGTTTTCTCGCCATGCACCCAAAACGCGGCATCATACCTATTCTTTTCAACCTGTTTCTCAACATACCTTGCTACTATGGAACTTTTGCCGACTCCACTCGGTCCAAACAAAGCAATGGATCTAAACGACGATCTCCCTTCTGATCTTCCGAAAGCATGATCTATTTTCGCGAACAAATCCACTCGGTCAAAGAAGCGTGATGTCTTTGTCGGCGGCAGCGCAACGCAGTGGACCTTCTGCTCAGAGGCATTCTGGTCTGCGGTCGACGAAGACTGAGTCTGAGCCCTAACAAATGATTTGATTTGGGCCAGCTTCTCAGCCTGGGTTAATTTTTCTAGGATCTCGTGGTTGACGGTTATGTAGCGTCGTTCAAGAAGTACCCATGAATCTTGCTTTCCATGTCGTCGGCCTTGAACGTAATTAATTAGAGACAGCGGAAGGCGATTTTTGGCTACGTACCGTATTCTAAGGTTTCACCCTCCCCACGCATGAATGTGATAACATCCGTGAAGAATTCAACCAGCCGAATCTGTATATCGAAGCATGCTTCTTTCATTTGGTTAACAATCTCCTGTGCCGCAAGGCAGTATCCATTGAAAATCTCGGTCTTGTAGCAAACAGATTTAAGCATCCGAGGGATCTTGTTAAGTGCATTCGTGTCTTTGGAAGTGAGCTGATATTTTGCATGCATCAGCCAGCCACCCGTCTAGAAATCTGAAAATCTGAAGAAACATTCGCAAACTGACCTGTAGGAGTAGCCCGACGGTGCCCCAGAGAAAAGCAGCATTCAGTTTCGGCCCTAAGTTTGATTCAAAGAAGCTCGTGAAGTTATTAAGATGGGCTAATGCGGGTATAACCAGAGTTATTTCGTGTGGAATTTCAGATTCGATGATCCCGTCATAAGAAGGATCTAGAACTTGTTTTTGAACTTCATCCCAAGACTTAAGGTCATGAATTTGACGCAAGTCATCAGGTCCCAATGATATCTCGCACTTCTTAATAGTTGCATTCCAATGTCTCGAGAAAAATTGTTGCCTAAGAAGATATTAGACACGGACAAATCGGTAGTGCTTTCCTTACAGTTTTGTGGTTTCCATGGCGTGTCTTTAACAGTGTGGCGCAGGTGACTTGCAGACGGGTTATCCTATAAGTTGTCGATTCCTGCGGAGTACACTAGTCATATGTGGCCAAATGTTAGATCCCAATTTAGGAAAAGGACACGGCTAAGCGTAGAAAGGAACTCGGCTCTGGGCTGGAACCTATCAAAAAATGAACTTAGATCAGGTGAGCTAGGTACGACTCTTGAAGAAGTGATATCTCTTTTGCGCGCACAGAAGTAGCCTCTCCTAGGTTGTTATCAACTGTCTTGATGTTAAAATTGTTAGAAAGAAAGGTAGGTTTGAATTGGAAACTTAGCTACCAGACCCGACTACTTATAGGGGTTTCAAGGTCACGTGTATCTCTTTGAAGAATTGCAAGCGGCATCTGAGACAATGAGAGGAATCTTTACTTTCTCTATCTCAATTAAAGATATTGATGAAAGAATTGATGAAAGAGTTAGTTGAAGAATGGCCTAGAATATACACAAAGAGATGAAACTCTTACTGATTCTGTTAAACGTGAGCTTTTTTTCATCTCTCTTCTCTCTTTGTCACGAACTCTTTCGGTCTTGTTTCATAACACTTCTCAATGATGTGAGATTAGAACGTATGTTGAATGCTTTGTGAAAGAAAAAGTGTAATACTCACACTAAATATAATTAATGTTTAAAATTTTTTTAATGTTTAATCAAATTGACAGTATGCTTAATATGCAAGAATAAATAGATAAGCAATGTTAAACATTTAAAAATGATTAATTATCACAAAATTTATTAACAAAGCAATTAAAATAATTTTATAATTAAATTATAATTAAGATTGAACATGATTAAAAAAATAAGCTTTTTAATTTTAAAAATAATGAGTGTTTTTAAATACATGATGTTTTTAAAATGATAGAAATAATAATTCATGATTTCTTAAACTCTCTCATTTTTATTTTCATGAAATAATAGTGATAGTATTTAATTAAGTTTTTTTTATCACTTTTATCACTTTTCATAGTCATATGACATGTGACTTTTTGTTATGCTTGTTTTTTTTTAAAAAACTTAATTAATCTTATTGTTAATTTTGCTATGTTTTAAATTTATAACATTTTTTTTAAAAAAGTTATTTCAATGATTTAAATATTTAATTGTTTTCATTATGTTTCTGTTTTTTTATTTTATTTTGTAAATTCTTATTATGACTTGTAAAATGAAAAATTTCTTTAATTATTTTAAATTTTTGCAAAAAAATATTATAAAATTTAATGTTGTCATGTTTTTTCATTGTGCTTACTGTTTAAAAAATGTCTGAATTACATTCATGCTAATTATTTTTATATTTATAATCATGCTTTATCATTCTTCAACTGAGTTAAAGTTTAATGTGAAAAGAAAAAATTGAAAAAGAAGAAAAAAAAGCTTATAATGAATTTTATTATATTTATAAAATTTTTCATAAAGTTTTCTTTTAATAATTTTTTTTTAATTCTTGTTTTTCAATCAGTTTTTTCTTAAAGAAACTGTTAAAGTGTTTTTTATAAATTTCATAAATGTTTAATAAATTTTCATATGTTTTTTGAGATAAAGTAATTTTTTCATTTTATTAAGTAATGTTTTTTTTCTTGTATTAATGCTTTTTCTAAAATTTTCTTAACTTTATATTTTTTATTATTTTTAGTTTTAATTCTTTCTTGTATAACATTTTAATTTGTTTTTTTAATAATGAAACATGAAACATTAAGTGTATTTTCATAATGTTAAATAATTAAAGTTTATAATTAACATTTTCAATGATTTTTAAAATTTTAAATGATTTTAATTTTTTGTAATTCAGTTTTTCACTTAATTTCTTAATTTTAATATTTCATTATAGTAAAAATAAATTTTTTTTTTAAATTTTAATGTTTTCTGACATTTATTATTATAATAATGTTTTATTTGTTCATGAAAAAACTCAAAATTTTTTTATAAATTGTTATGAAATTTATACATGTTTTCAGCTAAAATCTTTACTTTATGTTTTTTAATAATAAATTTTAGTGATTATCATTATACTTTTAATTTTCTCTTATAATTTATAAAATATAATGTAAATTTTATAATTATGTTTCATGCATTATTGTATGTAATTTATGTTAATAATAGCAATAATATTTAATTATTTTGTTTATAATTGAAATAATTTTATAAATACTGTTTCATTATCTGATTTAATTATTTCTTTTACTCATTCATTTATAAATGATATGTTATAAACATTTTTTGTTACATTTTAAGCTTTTTCATAAGTGTAGTTTAAAAGTTACTTGTAAATTTAATGTTTTTATTAATAATTCACAATAATTGTTTTTAAAATAACATATGCAGTATTTAATGCATTTATTGCTTTTTGAAATAATATAAAATACACATACTTTATCATTTTTTTTATAATTATAAAATGAAATTGTATATCATTTTTATATATAACTTTTTAAATTTTAATAATTTAATAATAAAATTTATTGCAACTAATTTTCATGATTTGTGTAATTATGATATTGATTATAACATTTCATAAAATTTATATTAATTTATTTTATTTTACTAACAAATATTATACTTTTTAATATAATTTTTAATGTTTGTTCACATGTCTGATTAATAGTATTTTTTTATAAATTTTATTATTATTTTGTTAATTTTAAAATATTTTAAAATAAATATATCATATTTTTATTGCATCACTTTGTCATGTAATGTTTTAAATATGAAAATTAATTTATGATATGTGACAATGTTATTTTATTTTATTATTTTATGACTATTTTATAATTATTTTGTTTATTTATTCTTAACTGTTTTTTTTTAAATATTTTTCATTAAAATGTTTTTTTAGTGATAGTTTAAGTAGCTCATAATGCTTAATAATTTAAAATTATATTTTTTATTTAATCATTTTGCTTAAAGAGTGTTCATGATTTTTTTTTTAATTATTAAATTTAATTGTCAACTTAAAGCATTTGCTTATAAGTTTTTTTTTTTTATAATATTTTTTCTTAAAATTATAAACTGATAGTGTTTTTGTTATGAACTTAAGACACAGCAAGATTAACAATGAGACTGATTGAGTTCTTAAAAAAAAAGCAAGCATAGCAAAAAGTCACGTGTCACGTGATTACAAGCGATAAAAATGATAAAGAAAACTTGACTAAGCATTATCATTACTATTTTCTGAGAATAAAAATGAGAGTGTTTAAAAAATCACAAATTATCGTTTTTATTACATTAAAAGTATCATGTATTTAAAAACACTCATTACTTTTAAAATCAAGAAACTTATTTTCTTAATCGTGTTCAATCTTAATTACAATCTGATTATATAATTATCATAATTACTTTGTTAGCAAACTTTTTTGCATAATATTTCATATTGTGATCACAAATAATTATTTATTTTCAAACGCTTAACATTGTTTATTTATTTACTCTTGCACGTTATGCATACTGTCAGTTTAATTAAGCATTAAAAAGTTTTTAAATATTAATCATATTCAGTGTGAGCATAACACTTTTTCTCTCGCAAAATACTTAACACGTGTTTTAATTTTACATTATCAAGAAATATTACAAGACAAAATTGAAAAAGTTCGTGATAACATTGAACATCATTACGAGATGTCATGAAAAAAATGTGAACAGAAAATGAAAAGTTGTCTCATGAAAAAACAAATCATAAAATTCTTGAACTACTTATCGACACTAACGATTTGCGAATATTATTGAGATCAGAAACTTGAAAATATACGCGAAAAAAATCATTTCAAATATGAAAAGTATTTTATATAAGCATGCAATTGCACGATGCATTAAAATATGCAAAAAAAAAAACAACAAATAGCATAAAATGACTCAAATCATTTAAAATATGATTTGCGAGAATGTAACATTAAGAATTGCACTAAGTGTGTCATTGTTAATAATGATAAAATATTAAACTTTCAGAATTTTGTAAATGTGAGACATTCACATCATGCAAAAATTCATTGAATGTTTTGTTATAATAATAATTGTCTCATACATTTAAAAAACAAGAAAGAAAAATACTTTTCACAATGATTAACAAAATTGCGAGTTTTTATAAGAAACAAAATTGAATCATTATTAAACATCAAGATCAATCTTATTAATGATATAAAAAATGACATAACTCAATTACTCAAAAAAGTAAATTGACTCACGAAAATGTGCAAAGAGTTAAACGCTAACTTTAAATAACAAGTCAAGAATATTAAAAGCATGAATGAAATATTCAAACAAACTGAGAATGAGTCGAGTTTGAGCGAGTTCAAATCTAAGTTAGACTCGCTCGCGAGTATAACGAGTGAGTAAAATTTAAGTCAAATTCGCTCGCGAGTTTGATTTTCGAGATGAGACTCAAACTCATGAGACTCACACTAGTAAATTTAGCGTTGAACTAAATCTATTTCAGTTAAGACTTAGTTAAAAGTGTTGATCATGACAAGCTTTAATCAATAATAAAAATGATTAAAGATCACGTGAATCTCTTTCGAGTATAACGAATATAACAATTCGAGACGAGTTTGAGCTTAATCACTCTCGAACTCATTCGCGAGTTTGATTTTAGAAATCAAACTTGACTCAAACGAGTCTGAGTCGAATTTAAGTATGAGTAAACTCGAAACTCATTATTAGTCTGTATTCAAAAACGTTAAAATAAAGCGAGTCGAACGAAAAGTTTGAAAAAACACAAATTTTATTACAAAAATTAAAATAACTTAAAAAATTAAGATCAACGAAAACGAGTCAATAATTAACGAGTCGAGAAAAAAACTATTCATTTAAAACTAAAGATCATGAATGAACGAACGAGATTGAAAATAATTACAACTCAGAGTGAAATGCATTTGCAATTGACTATGATAATAAAAAACATACGCGTAAATGCTTTACTAAACTTTAACGCAATTGAAAATTTCATGAACTCAAAATTCACAAACAAGACGAGAATACATTGTAAAATGAAAAACAAATTATATGAATTAAAATCGCTAAAAAATAAATCAATTATTGCACAAGTATGACATAAAACGAAATTGAGAAAAATACAAATACAAAAACACGAAAAGAGTTTAAGTTTCAATGTAACAAAACTAAAAAATTATGATTTAATCTTAAAGTATTCTTGATTAAAGCAACATAACTCAAATATTAATTAACAAGAAAAGAAAATTATGTAATGAAAATATGACTGTTCTCTTAAATTAAAAATTCAAAAACTTTGTGAAAATTATCACAAACAAAAAGCTGAAAACTTAGTTATAAAACAAAGATTTTAAATATCAAAAAATTAAATATTTACAAAACAAAAACGATCAATTAAACGAAAGAATTTGTTAATATGATTTGTATCAAAAACAAAACTTAAAAACAAAAAAATTTTTAAAAAATTAGTACTCAAAGAATACTAAGACTATAAAAATCTATTCAAAAAAAAAAAAAATTGCAAAATTTATCAAAACACAAATCATGAGATCACGAAATAAATTTATAAAAAAAAATGATATCACGCTGTATGTTAATATACAAACTTACGAAACAACAACTCACGAAATTACAAAAATATATTGACAAAAATTTAAAAAAAAAATGAATTAAATTATCAAACTTTTTAGCAAAATATTCAATTCTCTATGTATTAAAGAAAAATAAAAGTTTATGATTATATGTGAATTACAAATAGCTAAACGTTATTACAAAAAAAAATCAATACTCATTATCACTTATCGAGAAAATACAGAATAAATTTAAAAAAATTACATGATTTATTATTTTAAACGTTAAAAATGACTATCACAAGATAAAAATAAAAGAAAATCACGAATGAAAAACGATTTTCAGAATTAGATTCAAATTTTATGAGTATATGATTATGTTATTTAAGTTAATTAATGCGTTAATCACGTTTCAAGCGTTAATCAATAACGCACTTTACAAGTATTTGAATGACTTTGTGATAACATATTTAAATAATATTTTCATATTCACTAAAAAATCAAGAGAAAATCACACTTAGAAAGTTAAGAAAATTCTTGACAAATTACAAAAATATGATTTTTTCTTGAAATCAAGAAAATGCAAATTTTTCAAGAAAAAAGTGCTATTTTTAGAACATTTAATATTTACGAAAGAAATTTGAATGAATTTAAAAAAAATTCAGACGATACTAGATTAATCAATGTTAAAGAATATTAAGAATGTGCAATTATTTCATGAGTTAGTCAATTATTACAGATCATATATCACAAGTTTTTCGAAAAAAGTACAATCATTGATAAAATTATTTAAGAAAAAAAAAATCTTTAAATAAGAAAAATTATAACAGAAATCATTTAACAAAGTTAAGAAATTGTTTAAACATGACAACATGTGATAACATTTCAATTTAAAAAAATCAAGCATTGTGAACACTAACGTTTCAAATTGCGTGATTAGTGAAAAATTACAACAAATAAAATTAAATAAAAAATTATGATTAGTTGCATATTTGTTATAATCTCACTTAGTACTATAAAGAAGAAAGAAACTTTTTATGTCATTAAAATAGTCTGAAACTAGAATACAAAGATAAGAAAAGAAAGAGAAAAGAAAACTAAAACTCGAGATGAGAAAAAAATATATATAGTAAATTCAAGCTCGAAAACTGTCACTAAATCTCGAGTTCATTCATTGAGAATTTTTTTCAAATGTGAACTAATGTTCTCGCTTAATCTCTCAATTAATCAGAATTCGTTTTCTCACTTAGTAATCATGAACTTTCGTCAAGCTCGTTCGTGACTATAAATAATCATCGCTAAGTTTATTTATTATTGAAATCGCTGTCACTAAAAATCATCAACATCATGATTCGCGAAACTAGATTTTTTCAATTTAATGTTAAGATCAGTCGAAACAAAGTAAATTCAACTCAGTCTCTAACATTATCTCTCGAAAAAAAAACAGACATGTTCTCATGTTAACTTGTTATCATTCTCGTGATTTGAATTTTTCTTGTCTTTCTTTCAGACTTGTAATCACTCTTATAAACACTTTGACAATTCGTTTGTCTTTGATTTGATTTCGTGAAAGTCTTTAAATTGATAAAACGTTTTCTTGAAATCGCTTGTCACATATTAAATGTCATTTTTGTCATATCTCACTCATTGTGCTTTATACTGAAACTTATCTTTTTTAACTCAATTGTTTAAAATCATTTTAATCTCTCACTCGTTTTTATCATTAATTTCAATTGAAAACGCGAAATCTGAGATTTGTTTTGATAAAGAATTCGTGTCAATCTTGCGCAATTTATTCGACAAAAAAACAAAGTGAATTCGCATTAACAAGAGAAATTGAAATTTATACGAATTCTCGATTTTTTCGATAATTTCAAAGAATCTCGCATTTTGTTGCATCAGTTTGCGACTGAAACATTTTATTCAATAATTTCTTAACGACAGATATACTTTATTCTCAATCGTAAAGTTTATTTTTTGTCGATGACAATTAACTTGAGTTCTCATTTTTTTTTGCGTCGCGATCATTCTCTGTTTAATAATGTTTCAAATTTGTTTCATTTGTCAAACTCATTTTCTAATTTTCTCTTGATTTAACTGTTTGTCGCGACTCAAATTTTTTAATAAATTCTGTTAGTTAAACGAGACTCTGAGTTCAAATTCGTTGACAATTAAAAAAAAAAAGACTCTCGTGAAAACGTTGAATAGAATCGCTGTGACGTGATTCATTATGAGTAATCACTCATCTCAATCATTTTGATAATAATTAACGAACGATCATAGTTTCGTGACTAAATATTGATTAACAATTTTCGTTTGTTCATCAATTTAAGCATGATATGCGATGAATAACTTAAGCTTGATTTTTAAAAACTTACAAAACTTATCTTAGAAATTGAAAACAAACTGAAATTCTTTGTTCGAGACAATCGTTCAGAAAGTCTTGTAATATCAATAAAAATGTTTAACAAACAATTTCGCTAGATTCTTAGTTATAATCTCTCGAGTCGTGAGTATCGAGATCGATTTCTTGCTCAATTAACAAACAATGATTAAAATTGTGTCATAATCTTGCTTAATCATTGAAACATTCATAAAATTTATTGATAAATGCTAAAAAGCTCGATTTGACACGAGTAATGATTGTAAAAGTTCTGAATTTCGATCTTTAGCAATCTTGTTTTGTTTACACAACACGCAATTGTGAACATATTGCTTAATATTGATTTTTCACGTCTTTCAGTAATATCTGAATTTAATTAACTGTTCGATCTTTTTTATTTTTAAATGTGTCATGAAAATTTGTCAATGAATTTCGTTTAACAATTGAGTTAGCAAAGTTTTGTCTTTCTTTATGAATATTATCAGACAATTTTGAAATAGTAATAATTCGTCACTAAGATTTCAATTATTTTTTTTTGCAATCACTTTTTGTCTGTCGATCTCGAGTGATCTCACGATGTGATTAAGTTTCAGCACTCGATTAATAATGTCTAGCTTAAGATCGATAAGACTTAAAAACATTATCAAGTTTTTCTTGATCGTTGCATTCAGACTATTCAATTTAAGCATAATTTGCATGCGAGAATTCTCTTTTGTTACTGTAAAATCTCTCTCTAATTGACTTAACGCGTTAGTTAAGATATTCTTTTTCTTAAAGTGATACTTAATTAAAAAATAAAAACAAGACAGAAACTTGACTCATTTAATTTGTTTGACGTTGAGCTTTTTAATCGTCATAAAATACTCTAAAGTCTTGTGATTTGACAAAATTTCAAATCGTTTCTTTCATTACAGTCTCTCAAGTTCGACTTTTTAGCTTTTTAAGACGCGAATTATCGTCAATATCTTTTTATCGTGAATCTCGTAATTCTTTTTCGAGATTGACATGAAAAATGAGAAAAAGATCACTAAATGTCACTAATTGTTCTCAAATAGTTAAGATATGATCTCAGTCACGATTTCGTTCAAAATGTCAGTTTTTATCTTGATTTCTTAATGAGAGTCGTAATATCACAAGATAAAAATGTCAATAAGCATTTTCTTTAACTGTTTAAACACTCTCTGACATTGTTTCATTCACTCAAATTTGTGATTCTTTCTCGTTAAAACGTGCAGCGACTTAGCTATTCGACTATAAATTTTAATGAAGCATCGATAAAAGTTACAGAAATTTAAAAAAAACTGAATTTCTTGCACGATAATGAAAATCTTTCAGTTAAGAATGACGATGATTTTTTCAAAATCAATTTTTACGCTTTTCGTGATGACAATAAAGTCGAAATATTTCGTTTAAGTAACGTGAAACTCGCATTTCGAAATACTAGTCTGTAAGTCTGTCTTTCGTAATTATTAAAACACTTGTCTAACGTGCTGCTTGTGTTTTTTTAAATTGCGACTATAAATCAAAAAATTGTCAATAAACGTCGTAAGAAACTTATTCAAATAATTGAAAAACGTGATATTAACGAATCGCTGAAAAATCGCGAGCTTGTTAATGAGTTCAAAGAAAACTATTTTATACTTGTAAAACTCGTATCGAGTTTTAAACGTGATCAAGTTTTCTAAGTCGAAATTCATTTTAATTTAATGAAATCTCTGTCAAATGTCTAGCTTAATAAAAAATTTAATTTTGTTCAATCAATTCATTAACTCGTCAATTAACGAGATAAAATATCAATTCTTTTTTAAAATAACGTTCAGCTTTCGAAAGTTCACGCAAAATCTCAATTTTTTGTCAAAAAAGACAATCAGAATTGATAAAACAAAGAGAAAAGAACTTTTCGTGATAAATCTCTTTGTTAAATTGACTTTTAGATATTTCTTAATGATTTTCAGTTCTTTGACACTCATCTTGTAAAAAGATTCATAGTCAATGTTTTTAACGAGATTCTTATCAAGTTCGACATTGATTTTATAATTAATATTCTCTCTAAACGAGAGAAGCACGTCAAATGCGAACTTGAAAAACATGTTTCTAAATTTCTTATACTCATCTGATAGATTTTTCTCGATTTTCTTTTTGTCAGAATTTTTCTTGACATTAGCGATTTTTCGCTTTTTTTCAATTAATCGATTTAACTCGTAAAGACTGATAATGCAAATTTCGAATTCTTTTTTTTGATGACAATGTCAGACAATAATGTTAATAAAGATTATGTCAATTGTCATTAGTTTTTTTAATCATTTTTTTTATCGAGATTTGCGAGTAAAGAGTTTCAATTCAAAAACAAAATTCTTAAAAGCTTTTTTAAAGTTTCGATTCATTTTGTTAAAGTCGTCTTTGCGATTCATTGTTTCGATTCGCGACACTGAAAATCTTACACGAGACTTGTTTTTTTTGTTCAGAAATTTGTTTTTGCGATTGACATTTTTTTAATGTTTCTCATTTGCAAATTTTCGCTTTAGAATTAATTTGAGAACAATAATGTTCATTTTGTCAGTAATTTTTTTCAATGAGAATTGTTCTTTCGATTAAATCAGTTTGTGATTGCAAGAGTTCAATTAAACGTTTTAATTCGCGAATCACTTTCTTTTTAAAATAATTTAATGCTGTTTCAGATTTGTTAGCAGCATAAAAACATTTAAGAATTGACAATCATTCACTCAAAAATGTAATTTTATAACGTGAGTGATTGTTTTTTCTGAATTGTCATTAAAGTCACGAGTTTCATAAAATTCGAGTAATCGAACAAGTCGTACGTTACAAAATCAAGTCATGTTTACAACGAGTTGAGAGTCGATAAAGATTATATTATTTGTTTCAGAGTTCGCAAGAGAAATAACAGAAATCGTGTATTCATTAAAAGCTAGCTTATTAAATATAATAAAAGAATTTTCATTAATTAGTTTGTTAAGATTCAGTTTTTTCAAGCAAATCTTCATACTCGAGACAAAGATTTTTCTCAAACTTGATCTTTTCTCGTTTTCGTCAATTTCTTGTTCAATTCTGTCTCAAGTTTTTTTATTTTCGTTTTGATTTTTTTGCGAGAACAGTTTTTAATTAAATATCTTTGAGTTTTGCAATAAAAGCAAAATCTTTCTTTTTTAAGTCTTTCTTTGTTTTTGTCAATTAGAAACGACGACGCGCTGCTAGTGAGAGTTTTAGAAATTGTGACTGAAAAAAAACTGTCAATGTTACGAGAATTCGTTATTAACTTGACACTCGCAAAAGCGCTCGTATCAATATTTTGCTTGCGACGCTATTCGTGATAAGTAATTTGTTTCAGATAATTAATCGTTCAATTGCAAATAATGACAAAGACAATATAATTTATGAAATTGTCATTGCTTTCGCGAATAATCAGTTTTTGCATTTCTGAACTAAGTCAATAATAGAGTTTCTTTTTTTATTTCAAGAGAGTCAGACTTGCTTTTTGAGTCAGATAAAAAAATTCGACATGAAATTTCTAAAAAAAATTGTTTTTCATGAACAAAGCTCTGAATTTGTTCTTGACGTTGATCTCGCGATTGAGATTCTGAAAAATAAAAATTAAATACTTGATAACATTTTGATCAATTAAGTATTTGTTAAAATAATCGAAACTGAAGCGTGTCAAAACGTACTCAGCGATTTTGCTTTCGCAACGATTCTTAATGTATACAATTCGAGTCTTGACGTTGACAAAATGATCGACATTACTAACTAACTTGTTTTCAATTTTCATTTGTTAAATCTTAAAAATAGAATTCTTTTTGTCAGAGAGTAAAAGAGTGTTCGAAATCTTGACAAAATGTTAAGACAAAAATTCAACGAGAGTGAAAAAAAATTGAATTTTCTGAATTAACATGATTTTAATGTAAATGTTTTTGTACTCATCTCGTTCGTTCATCAAATCGATAACTTGAGTATTGAGTGTAACAATTCGAGTAATGTTCTCTGTCACTATGACAATTAATTTCGTAAATTGCTTAATTTTTTTATCATGCTATTTGTTTAAATTTATTATGATTTCATTCATGTCATCTCGTTCGCGAATCATGAAATTGAAAAGTTTCTTCGATTGATTAATGCATTGACGTAAAAACTCTTTCTTTATCATTTTGTCATCGTTCTCGTTAATTAAAGAAAATCGATTGAATCGATTCGAGACACTAAATCTAGTCATCTTAGACTACGAGTTTTGAATTTAATAAAACGTTAACGCGTTTGACTAGACTTGATCTAGACTTTAATAAAATGAATAAGTGAGATGTGTTAAAGCTTGACAACGATAATTTAATTCACATTTAAAATAAAGTAAATTGATCTTTGTATTATGTTATGATCTCACTTAGTATTATGAAAAAGAAAGAAACTTTCTATGTTATTAAGATAATCTGAAACTAAAATACAAAAATGAGAAAAGAAAGAGAAAAGAAAACTAAAACTCGAGATGAAAAAAAAATATATATAATAAATTCAAGCTCAAAAATTGTCACTAAATCTCGAGTTCATTCACTGAGAGTTTTTTTCGAATGTGAATTAGTGTTCTCGCTTAATCTCTCAATCAATCAGAATTCGTTTTCTCACTTAGTAATCATGAACTTTCGTTAAGCTCGTTCGCAATTATAGATAATTATCGCTAAATTTATTCGTTATTGAGATTGCTGTCACTAGAGATCATTAATGTCACGATTCGTGAAACTAGATTTTTTCGATTCAATGTCAAGATCAGTCGAAACAAAGTAGATTCGACTCAGTCTCTAATATATTATGTTAAAACAATGACATTAACAAAACAAAATTATGACATACACAACAAGAAATTACTAGTCATAATATGTGCTCTCAAAAAATGAAAAATGAAATTGCAAAAAGCAACATATCAAGTTACAATATTCTCAAATTATTACAATTTACAATATTTTATCATAATAAAAAAGTTAACACGACAACAAACACGATAATTAAAAATATTATTAACTTACAATTTTAAAATAAGACATTGCAAAAATAAAAAGAACTCATGAGTGAACGCTTTGAGTTAACGATCAAATTTAATGATTAAAAAAAAAAATCACGAACGCTTTTCAAGCAAAATGATTAAACAAAAAATATAATTTTGAATTATCAAGCATTACGAGTTACTCGAATTGTTATTAAAAAAGACATTTTATTAAAAATGTTAAAAAAGAAATAGTCAAGAACAAACAAACAAAATGATTATAAAATAATCACAAAATAACAAAACAAGATAATATTATCACATATCACGAATTAATCTTTATACTTAAAACATTACGCGACAAAGTAATGCAACAAGAATATAATACATTCATTTTAAAACACTTTAAAATTAACAAAACAATGATAAAACTCATGAAAAAATATTATTAATTAAATATGTGAACAAACATCAGAAATTACATTAAAAAATGTGATATTTGTCAGCGAAACAAAACAAAACGACATAAATTTTATAAAATGCTACAATTGATATTATAGTTACGCAAATCATGAGAATCAGTTACAATGAATTTTATTATTAAGTTATTAAAATTCAAGAAATCACATATAAAAGTGAAATATGATTTCATTTTTACAATCACAAAAAGAATGACGAAATACGCATATTTTAAAAAGTAACAAACGTATCAGATATTGTATATGTTATTTTAAAAACAGTCATTGCGAATCACGAATTGTCTAAAAAATGAATTATTAACAAAAATATTAAATTCGTAAGCAACTTTTGAATTACACTTATGAAAAAGCTTAAAATATAACAAAAAATGTTTACAGCATATCACTCACAGACGAATGAGTAAGCAAAATAACTAAATTAAATGATAAAATAATATTTGAAATGTTATCTCAATTATAAACAAAATAATTGAGTATTATTTTTATCATTAGCACAAATTGCATACAATAATGCACGAAACGCAATTACAAAATTTATTTCATACTTCGCAAATTATGAGAAAAAATCGAAAGTGCAACGACAATCACTAAAATTTATTATTAAGAAACATGAAACAAAGATTTCAGTCGAAAATATGCACAAATTTCACAATAATTTATGAAAGAATATTGAATTTTTTTATGAACGAATGAAACATTATTACAATATTAAACGTCAGAAAACATTAAAGTTTAAAAAAAAAAAAATATTTCTATTATAATCAAGCTGACGACAAGTCAAGTTTGAGTAAATTTTGTCTTTCAGCAAACTCACTCATGACAAGTTTAAATTGAGTTAATGAATCTCAAATTCGCTTACGAGTTTGATTTTAATTTTTAATTTTCAACTTGTTATACTCGCATAATTACGCACTAAAACATTTTTGATTAGTGTGTATTGTTAAATAAGCTAAATCAACATTATGTAACACAAATACATACATAATTTTTGATAAAGTTTATGTAAGTCGTTCATTTCTTTTCAAGATCACAATTATCTGATTTTAACTCAAGTTAATTATTTTTTTATAACAAATTTACAGAGTGAATAAACATTTACTCATGACATTTTCTTATATAAGATTTTATTTGTTTCATGTCATTCATCTCACGCTTGTTTTCTCTAATGTTTGATTAACTTGTGAATTCAGTTTTTATTAATATAACTTGATTATCGTTTTTCGCTCATGCAAATTACTCAGACAAAGAAAAATGAGATGATAATGATTTAGAGTTTAAATTTTTTTTTAAATTAATTTTATCATTAACATTCTCATTTTTAATAACATTCACAGTCTTGTCAACATTGTCTGAATTAAATTAATTAAATTAATTGTTTTTCGTTTCATTTTGTGTTAGCTCAAGAATCTTAACAAGTAAACAATTATTAATCTCATTTAAAAAATCATTGACTAAATTTTCATTGTGAATTTTAATATTCTTGTTCAGCTAAAATCGTTTTGCATAAAAAATTATTATGATAATCTTGATTATAACTAACAATAAATTTGCTCATTTATATATACAAATATCACGTGCATTATTAAAAACAATTTCAATCAACATTTTATTAAAATAAATAGAAAGTATGTCTCTAGCGATATGACTAAGAATTGAAAAATTAATTTTTTAATTTTTTCAATGTTTCAGAAAATTGTCATTTTTGTAAATTTCTAGTGTAAAAAGCAAGAAATCAGACTTTAACTTAAGTTAATTTAAATTTTAATAAATAGCATGATAAAAAACAACAATTATCAAGTTACGTATTAAAATTGAGATAATCATTTAGCTTTTGCTTTAAAACATTAATATTTTCACGATTTGCTCAATTTTATTAAGAAATGAAAGTCTTGCTTAACGTTTTTTCAATTAAATTCTTGTAACACTTTTCAGACTGAGAATGAGTCGAGTTTGAGCGAGTTTAAATCTAAGTCAAACTCGCTCGCGAGTATAACGAGTAAGTAAAATTTAAGTTAAACTCATTCGCGAGTTTGACTTTCGAAATGAGACTCAAATTCATGAGACTCACACTAGTAAATTTAACATTGAATTAAGTTTATTTTAGTTAAGATTTAATTAAAAGTGTCGATCATGACAAGCTTTAATCAATAATAAAAATGATTAAAAATCACGTGAATCTCTTTCGAGTATAACAAGTATAACGATTCAAGACAAGTTTGAACTCGATCACTCTCAAACTCGCTTGCGAGTTTGATTTCTGAAATTAAACTTGACTTAAACGAGTTTAAACTAAGTTTGAGTACGAGTAGATTTGAAACTCGTTATTAGTCTAATACTTTCTTTCAACACGAGATTTTTTTGAAAAAAACTTGTTATGATAATATTGAAATATTTTTTGCAACGTGTTATTATAAATTTTCTCTCAATTAATTTAATTCTTGTCAATGACAAATGATATTTATAAATTTTTTTTAAAAGAATTTAGCTTTTTATCTGAAGTCAGAATAATATTTAAAGCATAAAAATGTTTTCTGATTTTGTAAGTTTCGTTATAATACTTTTGCAACTTGATAATAATTGCGTTAATGAATTTTTTTAAATTTGTTTTTCAAGACATAACACGTTATCAAAAATACGTTACATAATCATTTAAATAATTGAACAAAGCATTATATATGCTATAAACTTTATAAATACTTGATTCATTCATCTTGAACAAAGTCAACGTCATAAATAAAAAGAGTTTGATAACAAAAATAAGAAACAACACATGTTTTCATTCTGTTAATGTAAAATTCAGACAAAAAGCATTTTTTTGAGTATAATTGATTCAGTAATCATTGATATACTGTTAAAAAATATATGCTTGTTTTAACATTAATACTATAAAATTTTAACGTGTTATATTGTTTTAAGTTAGTAATAATATATTGTTTAATTGATTTGTCTGACATTTTAATTATGTCGTTTTTTTATTTAAGCTGACATTTATGTAACGCGCGATTTTTCATATTTATAATAAAAATTATGAAATTAGTGAAATGAACTTGAGTTGAATATTAAAATAAGAGAATGAGATATTTTTTTCAAAATTTAAAAAAGTTTACGATTTTTTTTAATTATTTCGTTATTATCTTTTCAAACGTTTTTCACATTGTTATTTTTGAAATTAATTTAAATAATTATTAACAAGTTTTTCAATGTCAGTTATAAAATGTGAGCAAGATAAAAAATTAAAATATGCGAGTTCATAATTTTCGCTATTGAATTGTTTTTAAAAATTAAAAAGTATTGAGTTTGTTATTTTAGTGTAAGTTTCATTATCTTGAATATCATTTTATTATTGTTAATTTTATTCGTGATTATTGCAATCACATGTTTTTTTAATTTTATTTTTTTAAAACAATTCAAAAAAATGATTGTCAAGTTTTTTTTTATATGATTTTTCATAAAATGCTTGAAATTTATTAAAGTTTTTCTCAAAGTTCAGTCGCGATTCACGACGCTGATTATAATTCTCATGTAAGTCACTTATTGTGAATTCGATTAGTAATTAAAAGTCAAGAAAACGCGCGTATCAAGCGAAAAATAATTAAAAGTCTCATTTTATCATTACACAGTTATCTCGTGCGTTTTATTAAATATTGTTTTATAACATGAAAATTTTATTATTCAAGAGATTGTGACAATGATAAAAATTGTTTAAAAATATTTATTTTTTATCAATTAAAAAAAATTGCAAGAAATGACAACATAAAAAGTCAATTTTTTTATTAACGTTTTATGCGAGTATTTTAAGTTTATTAAACTTTCGTTTTGTGAGTTGACAATTAAAGTATTAATTATAAATTCAGCAACGCATGATTCAACTCAAGTTAATGTTAATTAATGATAAAATAAAAATTATTATCAAAGTTTTAAGCGTCACGTATCTTTTCATGTTTAAAATTTTTAATTTGAAAACGTTATTGAATTGTTTTTTTTGCTCTTGATAATTGATGATATTCAAGATTTCTTAATATTTTCTCATAATTGTCATGATGTTTTTTTATTGAGAATGTTTTATTTTTGTTATATTTTAAATATTTTATTAATGCGTGACACGTTTTACATTGTATTTTAAGCATTTCATCACGTATTAATATTATTTTTATAAATGTTGTTTAGCATGCAAATTGTCGATTATCATTTTATTAAAAACTCACATTTTTTCAATTTACTTAATTACTTTTAATGAGCGTTCAATGTCATCAAATTAAAAACTTTGTTTCATAATTATGATTATATTTTACGATTTTTTTTTCATTTCGTCTTTTTCAAATAATGTGAGACGATAACTCAACGCGAGTTATAAAAGTTTTTTTGTTTGATAAACGAGACAAAAAAAAAGAAAAAAATAACGAAAAGAGAGAAAATGAAAAAGATATTATGTTAAAAAAAATAAAAGCAATAAACATGTTAATAATATCAGTTCGAGTGACATTAATCAAGAAAAAACAAAATTCAAAAAAAAAACATAAAAGTTACTTTTAAAAAAAAGATCAGAATTGAAATTAGAGACATTTTTCACTGACATTTTCATTGAATTATGAAAAAAAAAATTAACGAAAAAAAGCAATAGCAAAAACACATAAGCTAAAACAAAGTTTTTTGAAACTTTAAGTTATAACTCTTTAAAAAAACTTTAAAAATTTCGTGAAAACTAGTCAAGAAACTGTTTCACGCTTAAATTAACTTAAGTTAAATTGTTAAAAAATGAGTGAATAACATTGTTAAACTTATTTTTAACTCTTTTCATTTTTTAAACATAAATCATTACGAGAAACAACTGAAATTGTCTTTCTCTTGATTACATTTTAATTTAAAAAAATTTTCACTTTTTTATCATTAATAATACTGACTAATAACGCGTTCAAGAAAAGATAAAGTGTGAAAAAAAATGTAAAAAATAACGCGAAAAAAAAAAGAGAAAAAAAGAAAAAACATAAAATGATTGTTCTGAATGTTAGAAATATTATAATTAAATGATAATTTCGAGAATGATAATCAAGAGACTGAGATTGAAAGTGAAAAAACAGCTTACGCTTTAATTTAACTTAAGTTAAATTGATTTATCAAAAAAGCAATTAACGTCTTGACATTATTTATTGATTTTAATTGCATAAACAATTTACTAAGATTATTTTTTTTTCATGACACGTTGCTTAGCAACATGTGTATTAACAAACAAAATAATAATTATTATTTCATTTTTAAACATTATTAAATTGTGTGCGAAAGAACAAAAACTAGAAATCATAAAACTAAATAACAAATCATTAATAGTGACAGATCATTCACATATATAATGAGAGAGATGAGATTTATTAGTGATAATTGAGAAGTGAGACAACAATTGTTTTTTTTAATATTCGAGTTTGAGAGTTTGACAGAATCATGAAATAAGTAATAAAGCAATATATATATATATATTTTCGATTAGATAAAAGCACTTATCTTTTTTCAGCTTTGTTTTTAACAAGACATGTTATTGTTTGTCACAGATTTTTGAAAAAAAAAATATTGTTTTACGCTATATAAATATTATCAATAGTCATCACTCGCATTATTTGTTTATATCATTATTAATATTTATTCTCATTTTCGTGAATAATTATTTCTTATCTGAGTGTTTTCTAGTTTGTGAGTCGTAATCTTGATAAGTCACGAAATTTAATATTTAATTATTTTGCAATTTATGTAACGTTTGTTAATTCATATATCAATTTAACTCAAATTGAATTGATATATGACATCAAGAATGTTAAACTCATTTGTTTTTACTTAAACGTATGAAAAAATAAATAAAATAAGATCAGATTCATTTAAACTGAACTAATTAATGATAAATTCACAAATGACAACTCAATGAAATTATGAAAAAAAATATTAGTGAATTTTTGAGAAATTTTAATGACAAAAAAAAAAAACAAAGCAAGTTTGTCAACAATAAAAAAGAAAAAGAGAAATTTTCATAAAAAATTTTCTGTTTTTGAATTTTTTTGAAAATAGTAAACTCAAAAGAGAAAAAGCAAGACTTAGTTTTTTTTTGACTGATTTTCTGAAATTGTATTATCAAAAAATTCATTAATATTCAATTTATCTGAAACACGTTTTCAAGATTTAAATTGTGATTTTTCGTTTTTGTTATTATTAATCTTAAATTCTTTTTTAATTTTTTTATGCTTACGTTTGTTTTCAAATAACAAAGCTTTTTTAACGAAAAACAATTAATTAACATATTTCGTTTTTTGTCAAAATCTCACGTCTTATTTCATGAATCATAAAAACTTTTTTTTTTATTTAAAAAATCTAAGTGTTTCGCAATTTGAGTTTGTTAATAATAATTAGCGTTTCATGTCAATTATTAACGCGAGAGAGACATTTAATAGTTCAATTTAAGTTAAAAATTAACAAACAATATTATTATCAAAATGATAATTAATGACTTACATTTCATTTTTGTTAAGCGTTTCAATCAATTTTTCGCTTTTTTAAAGCGTTTAATTTTTCTTTGCGCTGTTAATAAAGAAAGATTTTCTCAAATATTTGAGAATTGTTTGTCAAATTGAATTAAAGCTTTTTTTTCAATTTGATTTTGAAATTTTTTAAGTCTTTTTCAATGTTAAACATATTTTTTATCATAATTTTGACAAATGACTTTTTGCTCGCATTCACATTTTAACTTAAGTTAGTTTCGTATCAGTCTAAATTTTAAATTTTAAATGTATCAATTTCACATTATTCATGATTTTCATAAAGTCAATGAAACAAAATTTCAATTTTTCAATCACAAAGTTAAGAACACGCATTCATTCAATCTTTTTAAAGCGTTTCAAATACTTGATAATTTTGAGATTGTCATATTTCAATTATAGTTTAAATATTTGCTTTAACTTTATTATCTATTGAGTGATATCATATTAGTTTTTTTTTGTAATATTAACTATTCAACTTAAGTTAGATTACTTACATTTTGCATTTTTTAAAAAATCGATCGCTTTTTTTGAATTAAGAAAAAAAAATCTTTCAATATTTGCATTGCATATAAAAAGTGCTTAATTTCGTTTTTTAAAACAAGATTATTTATCAATTTTAATGTTAACTTGCGATTTTTCATACTCATAAAATTGTTAAGTGTTGTGACTTATTTAAAATTGCGCAAATTAATATTCATGAATTAAAACATTTTTTAATTTGACATGTATCATAACATGACGTGAATTAAAATTTTTTAAACAATTTTTTCGTCTGACATTATTAAATATTGAAAATCTTTTTAATTATCAACGTGCGAAATAAGCATTTTTTTATAAAAAATAATAATTCACGCATGAACATATTTATCATGATTTTAACTTGTCAAAAAGTCTGAATGACATTAAATAAAAATCTTTTCACAATATTGAATCTCTTTACTCAAACGAAAATATTTCTCAAACTTAAATCAATCGTCATTCATTTTTAAAAAATTCTGAAAACGTTCGTGAACGTAATTCTCAATTTTAAAAAAAAATAACATTTTCAGTTACTCAGAACAAATCTTTTGCTAAATTTTTAACAATAATAACATGTCATTTTTATTAATTTTGAGAGTATTCTTGCGTAAATGCACATTATCATGAAAAATAAAAAATTATCAATTTGTTTAAAATAAATTTATTGCATTGTTAACATGTAAATTAACTCAAATTGAACTCAACACTTGAAACATATAACAAAAATAATTTATTTTATTTATCTTATGCGTTATCATATGTTTTGTTTATGTAATATTAATGAACTCGCGTTCAAACGAAATCTCATAAAATGACATTAATTTTTAACAAATTTGCTTATTTCGCAAGACTGTTATTAATTTAATAACATGTTCAAAATTGATTTCAGTTAATCAAAAAATGCTTTCTCGTAATGTTTGTTTGTTTTTTAACAAATTTATTCATTTTTTTAATGTTAAAGTTTTCAAATATTGCGTTATGCTAGTGAATATATTATCATTTTCATTCGATTTGTACACATCGTATTTGTTAACGCGAAAACTGATAAGTGTTGTTCAATTTAATTTTTTAATCACAAAAAAGTTTATCGCTTATTTCAAAATTTGAAATTTTTGTTAGCTATTATCTAACTCAAGTTAATTTGAAATTAAAATATATTTTATTCTCGTGTTATTATAGAAATTGTTAATTGCAATTTTTTTTTTTATACATTTGCATGCAAGTCACATGTCAATACTATTTACACTCAAGTATTAAAAGTTTCTTCGCGTAATTAAAAACAACAATAAAGTTTTTTTTAAAAGTGAGATAATTGCAAATTAACGTCTCACGAATGTTATTTTTTCGATTTTTTAAAACAAGCTTTTTGACAATTTTAAAAAAAATGTCATTCTTGATTATTATTTTCAGTCAAATTTTTGCGTTTCACTTTTTTACTCTCTGTTTAAGAGAGATTTTAAGCTCATTGATTTGTTTTTAATTTAACTTTCAATTTTTTAAAAAACTTGATCACATAAAATTTAGCTAATTCACTCACATGATCACTGTTTTCATAAACGTTTTCGTGATTTTTATGTTAATTTTATTATCATAATTATACAAGATCTCACTTAATCGTTTTTTTCTCTCATATTCATAATTCTTTATAATGTCGCTCATGATTAATATGAGATATTAAACTTAAGTTAATATTTTCTTGACAATTTTTATGTGATTTATTTTTTATTTCAATTAACACATTCATTACAATCAAGATATGCTGTTTTTTCTTACTTGAAAATGTTTTAATAATTTTAAAATTAAATATGCTTTGAGACTGAACGTCATGCTCGTCATTCTTGTTTTTTTTAAAAATTCAATATTTAACAATACTGTCATCAAGTCTTTATATCATATATGAATTAATTCGTCAGTTCTTATCTCAGAATATTATAATATATCATATTAGCAAATTTTACGCTAAGAATAACTAATTTTGCTACTTGATATTGTTAAGAAACTTTTTTTCGCAATGTTTTTTTTCTTGAAAATTTTCTTAACGTCTGTCATTAATACTTATTTAACTTGAGTTAAACTTGATTATTTTTGTGAAATGTGATAATATAAATGATACTCAATTTAACTAAAGTTGAATTAAGTAAAGAAAGAAAAGAAACTTCAATTGAAACAAAACATAAGTTAAAATTTAAAAACTAAGTTTTTAAATGCTTGATCGAGAGAATAGAAAAATTAAAAAATTGAAAATAAAAAAAAACTATATGAACTTTTTTATAAATTTATTTTAAGTTGAACATTAATTATTTTTTATAAAAACTCAATTTTGTGACATGCAACAAGATTTTGTTTTTCAAGTTCAACTCATAAAATCTTGATTAAATTTAATAATTCTCATTTGTAACATAAACTTAAGTTGATTGTTTAAAAATAAATTTTTATAGCGATTCTTGAACAATATAAAAACTATCAGTAATGTGTTATGTGTAATTCGCTAAAAAAAAAAATAAATAATGTTCAATTTAAATTAAATATTAAAAATGATATCATGATTCATAAATAGTATTAATAATCGAACATCACATGTTATATGATGAACTCGTGAAACTCATAAGTGAATTTGAATTGAATTAATAAATTTTAAACTCGCTCATGAGTTTTATCTCAATAATTAAACTCACTCAAATGAGTATGAACTGAGTATGAGTATAAATAAATTCGAAACTTATTGTCAGTCTGATTATAACAAAATATTAAGACAAAAAAATCGAGCGAGAAATTGAATCACAAAAAGTTGAAATTATTCAAAATTTTGAAAGTCATTGAAAATGTTAATTATAAACTTTAGTTACTCAATATTATAAGAATACATTTAGTATTTTATGTCTTATTATTGAAAAAAGTTAATCAAAACATTATATAAAAAAGAATCGAAACTGAAAACGACAAGAAGTACGAAATCGAAAAAATTTTAAAAAAAACGTTAATATAAGAAAAAGAACATTATTTAATAAAATGAAAAGATTACTCTATCTTAAAAAATACATGAAAATTTATTGAACATTTGCGAAATTTGCAAAAAGCGCTTTAATAGTTTTTTCAAAAAAAAACTGATCAAGAAACAAGAACTGAAAAAAAAAATCGCTAAGAGAAAAAAGAAAACCCTGAAATTCTTGTTTTTAATTTTTAATAACTTGTTTTTTTTTTTTTTTTCATTTTCTCAAGTTTGTCAATGATTTTCACAAAAAATTTAACAAATTTTTTTACACGATCTTGAAAAAACTCACGTTAATAAACAAGACAATTAAAACAAGCTTTAAACTCACTCAAAATTTTGTGAAAGATTTCGCGAATGTGACAAAATTCATCGCGAGCTTTTTTTTTTTTCTTTTTTAATTTTTTCTTTTCACGTCAAACTTTGACTTAGTTAAAAAACAATGAAACACAATCGCGAACACAAGAACGATTAGCATGAATGCAATTTAAACACTTTGTAAATTTCTCGAACATAACACAAAATTTATCATTTTTCAAACAGTGAGCGCAACGAAAAAACATGATAATATTAAATTTCGTGACATTTTTTTGCAAAAATTTAAAATAATTAAAGAAACTCTTTGTCTTGCGAGTCATGATAAGAACTTATTAAAAAAAAAAAAAAAACAAAAACACAATGAGAGTGATTAAATATTTAAATTATTAAAACAACTCTTTAAAAAAAAAATAATATTATGAACTTAAGACACAGCAAGATTAATAGCGAAACTAATTGAGTTTTTAAGAAAAAAGCAAGCATAACAAAAAGTCACGTGTCACGTGATTACAAGCGATAAAAATGATAAAAAAAATTTAACTAAACACTATCATTACTATTTTCTGAGAATAGAAACGAAAGTGTTCAGAAAATCACGAATTATCATTTTTATCACATTGAAAGCATCATGTATTTAAAAACGCTCATTATTTTTAAAATTAAAAAACTTATTTTCTTGATCATGTTTAATCTTGATTATAATCTGACTATATAATTATCATAATTACTTTGTTAGCAAACTTTTTTGCATAATATCTCGTATTGTGATTACAAATAGTTATTCATTTTTAAACACTTAACATTATTTATTTATTTACTTTTGCACGTCATGCATACTGTTAGTTTAACTAAATATTAAAAAGTTTTTAAATATTAATCATACTTAATGTGAGCATCACACTTTTTTTTTCGCAAAGCACTTAACACGCGTTTTAATTTCACATTATCAAGAAATGTTATGAGACAAAATTGAAAGAGTTTGTAACAATTTTCAATTATTATATTTATTATCATGTTAACTCTTTTGTCATAATAAAATATTATAAATTGTGATAATTTAAAAATATTATGACTTAATGTGCTATTTTTTGCAATTTCATTTTCATCAGAAAATGTTTTATGAAATGTTATTTTTAAAAAATATTAAGTGATTACATTAACATGTTAAATTAACATTTAACTAATAATAATTTTTCTCATTATTTTATTTATGAGTGCTGATTTTTGTTTCTTTATAAATAACACATTTCTCAGTGTAACAGTTAATTGTTTTATTTAATTTTATTAAGATTAATTTTAATTGCTGACATTATTCTTATTATTGATTAAAAAAAATTTTATCATTTTTTAAAATTTTTCTCTTATTTCTTTTAAATGTTAAGCTAGCATTAAAAATGATATAATTTTTTAATAAAACTTTTATTTTTTTTTACAGCTAGTCTAGCTTTTTTTGCATGTGTATTAATAATTTTAATTTAATTAATTAAACTGACATTAATCACATGCAATTATTAAGTTAATTTTTTAAGTTTTTTTAAACACAATCATTATTGTTATATTAATAACTTATTGATTATTTTAATTATTATTTTTTTATATAATTGTTTAAATCACTGATTCATGTAATAGTCATGAGTTATTATTATTATACAAAAATGTTAAGCTAATGATTAGCTCTAGTTCAAATCAGAAAATTCAATTTTATTGCATATAACTGAGTTAGTTAGCTGAAATTTGACTGACTAATCATTTTTTTTAAATTTAAATTTTCATTTAGCTTGTCAGCACACACTTTATTAAGTGTTAATCAGTAATAAAATAATTTTGTTAAATAAATATTATTTTATATATCAAACATGCTTTTTTAGTAAAAGAGAATAACAATTTATTTTATAATATATTAATTTTTATTTTTAAATTCTTTTAATAACACTTAAATTACTCTCTTATTGCTTACTAAGCTTTGTTTAATAATAAAGCATTTTTTTATAAGCAATTATATTTTAAATCAACTTTAGTCGCTTATAATTCATTAATTTCTTATTATTTTTTATTTTTAATAACTGACTTTTATCATACTTTTAACAGCTTATTATATTTTTAGTTATTTTAACTGTTTTATATTTTATTATTATCACTTTTGCTTTGATCATTAAGAAGCAAAAAAAATAATAAATATTATAACAATGTCAAAAAAATAAATCTTAACTTTAAAATGTTTTTTAAATGCAAAGTATTTTAATTTTTTATATTTATTTTCAATTTTGCAAGTCAGCTATTGTCAAATGTTATTAAAAACAAATTTTTATGTTTTTTATAATTATTTTTATTTTTCAATAAACTTATTTCAGCAAATAGATATATTGAATTTTTAAATTCATATTAATTTTTTATAATGTGATTTAAAATATTTATTATTTAATTAATAAAAGTTTCTGACTCATTTTATTTTATCATTGTAAATTTAAGTGACTTTAAAATCATTTATATTATATAGTGTAATGTGAAATATTTATTATTATAAATTTAAATAATTTTAAAATCATTTTATGTTATAAAGTGCATTAAATATTTATTGCTTTATCAATAAAAGTTTTTTGCTTACTTTGTGTTTAAAACAAATTAAATAACTTAAAATGACTCATTTTAATAATTAAATTAAAAAAACACTATAGTGAACTTGTTAATATTTTTTTATTTTGATTTTTTAAAATGAAATATTATATTTCTTTTTCAAAATATACACATAATTGTTACTGATTCAAATGATGTAAAAATTAATTTAATAATTATTTATATTTTTCATAAGTTAGTTATTATTAAATATTGTTAAAAATAAATCATTATGTTTTTTATAATTATTTTCATTTTTTGACAAGTTTACTTTTGTGAGTAAATATATTAAAAACATTATTTATTTTATTAATTAGTATGTTAAGATTGTTGTAATCATTCTTAATTAAAAATTAAACTTTAAACTTTAAAAGTTGAATTATTTTAATTTCATGTGTTATTATTTTAGTATTGAACTTTTTTATCATTTTTATTATTTAATTTGTATTAGCACAAACATTATTGAATTAATAAAATTATGTTAACACATATTCTTAAATTGTATTTTAATTATTTTTATAAATTATTTTTTTTTGTCTCATTAATCACTTGAGATTAAGTTAAATTTGACTTTTATTATATATATAATATATAATATATACTAGTATTTCTAAACTGTTTTAAGAGTTTTTATTATTAAAAAAAATTATTATGTTTTCTATAATTATTTTCATTTAATGAAAATTAATTTATTGTCATTTATCATTCATTAAAACAAAATAATAAGTTATTTAATAATTATTTATATTTTTCATAAATTAATTGTCATTAAATGTTATTGAAAACAAATTATTATGTTTTTTATAATTATTTTTATTTTTTAATAGACTTACTTTTATGAGCAAGTACATTAAAAACATTATTAATCTTATCAATAAGCATATTATGTGTTGAAAATATTATAATATTTTTTAAAAAGTTGAAAATTAAATATTTTAAGTATAATTATTTTTAAATAAAATTATTTTTAATGTTATGTGTTCATTATTTTAGCATTTAATTTTTTTTAATAATTGTAATTTATTTTTATTTAATTCATATTGACTTAAATATTGTCACAATTAATTATTTTAACTCTTTTTAATTTAAAGTTCTGAAAAATAAAATTATTAATTTTAAAAAATATTTTTTGTCAAATAAAATAAGTTGATTTTTTTTAAAATTCTCATGTCATACAAAATGACATGAAGTATTTATTACTTCACTTAACAAATAATTCTTACTCACACTATTATTAAATGAATTTTAAGTAATTTTAAAATTGTTTAATTTAATAATCACACATTATAATTAACTTACAAATTCTTTTTTTCATTTCAGCTTTTAAAAATGAAAAGTTAATATTTTTCATTCATAACATACAGATAATTGCTGCTTACTAAGAGAAATTATAATTAATTTAAATATATTTATTTACAAAAGCAAATTAATTTTTATTAAATATTATTAAAAACAAATGATTATATTTTTTGTAATTATTTTCATTTTTTAACAGACTTGCATACTTTTGTGAATAAGTACATTTAAATTAATTGTAATTTTTCTTAAAAAATTTAAAATTGAGTTTTAAAAATTAAATTATTTTAATGTTTTGTGTGTTTTATCATTTTAACATTAAATTTATTAATTTCATTTATTTTAATGAAGTCTTGTTTTTTTTTTTTTAATTAATTACTTAAATTAAAAAATTCTTAAAATTGTTTTTAAGTTGAGAATTAATAAAATTATTATAAAAGTATGTTAAGCAAGTCAATATCATAATTGTATTAAAATGATTAAATTCAGCTTATGTTATAAAGCTATTTTTTGAATAAAATAACATTGTAAAATCATAATTAAATTTAACATTTTATTATATAAGTTAATATTTGCAGAGAAAATTATATTTTCTGCTTTATTATGTTACAGCATTTTTCACAAAGTTTTTTTTAATTATTATAAAGAAATCTTTTTTTAATAAGTTTAACATTTATGTTTTTTCTCATATTTCATAAACTTAATATAATTATAAATCATTATATTAAATTTTTAATTAATTTATGATTAATGATATTGAAAAATTTTAATTTTTTCTTTTTTTTTATTGTTTATTTACTGTTTTGTTTATTGCATGAATTAAAATTAAAATAAATTAACAAACTAATGATAAGTTTCGAGTTTATTCATACTCATATTCGACTTATATTCATTTGAGTGAGTTTGACTATTGAAATAAAACTCATAAGTGAGTTTGAGATTCATTGACTCAACTCAAATTCACTTACAAGTTTCACGAATTCGTTATATAACACGTGATATTCAATTATTAATACTATTTATGAATTATGATGTTATTTTTAATATTTAATTTAAGTTAAATATTATTATTTTTTTCAGCGAATTACACATAACACACTATTGATAATTTTTATATTGTTTAAGAATTATTATAAGAATTTATTCTTAAACAATCAACTTAAATTTATATTACAAATGAGAATTATTGAATTCAATCAAGATTTTATAAATTGAATTTAAAAAACAGAATCTTGTCACATGTCACAAGATTGAGTTTTTATAAAAAATAATTAATATTTAACTTAGAATAAATTCATAAAAAAGTTCAAATAATTTTTTTTCATTTTTAATTTGTCATTTTCTTTATTCTCTCGATCAAGCATTCAAAAACTTAGTTTTTAAATTTCAACTTGTGTTTTGTTTTAATTAAATTTTTTTTTTTTTACTCAATTTAACTTTAGTTAAATTAAATATTATTCATATTATCACATTTCACGAAAGTAATCACGTTTAACTCAAGTTAAATAAGCATCAATGACAAACATTAAAACAATTTTCAAAAAAAAAAATATTGCGAAAAAAAATCTCTTAACAATATTAAGTAACAAAATTAGTTATTTTAACACAAGTTTACTAATATGATATATTATAATATTTTGAGATAAGAACTGACAAATTAATTTATATATAATATAAAGACTTGATGACAGTATTATTAAATATTAAATTTTTAAAAAAAACAAAAATGATAAGCATGACGCTTAATTTCAGAGTATATTTAATTTTAAAATCACTAAAACATTTTCAAGTAAGAAAAAGTAACATATTTCAATTATAACGAATATGTCAACTGAAATAAAAAATAAGTCACATAAAAATTGTTAAGAAAATATTAACTTAAGTTCAATATTTTATATTAATCATGAACGACACTATAAAGAATTATGAATATAAGAGAAAGAAACAATTAAGTGAGATTTTGTATAATTGTGATGATAAAATTAACATAAAAATCGTGAAAGTGTTTATGAAAACAATAATTATGCAAGTGAATTAACTAAGTTTTGTGTAATTAAATTTTTCAAAAAATTGAGAATTGAATTAAAAACAAATCAATGAGCTCAAGATTTCTTTTAAACAAAAAACAAGAAAATGAAACGCAAAAACTTGATTAAAAACAATAATTAAAAGCGATATTTTTTTTAAAATTGTCAAAAAGCTTGTTTCAGAGAATTGAAAAAATAATATTCGTAAAACATTAATTTGCAATTATCTCACTTTTAAAAAAAACTTTATTGTTATTCTTAATTACGCGAAAAAGTTTTTAATACTTAAGTGCGAATAACATTAACGTGCGACTTGCATATAAATGTATGAAAAAAAAAATTGCAATTAACAATTTTTATGATAACATAAAAATAAAATATATTTTAATTTTAAATTAACTTGAGTTAAATAATAATTAACAAAGATTTCAAATTTTAAAATGAACAATAAACTTTTTCATAATTGAAAAATTAAATTGAACAGCACTTATCAGTTTTCGTGTTAACAAATATAATGTGTATAAATTAAATAAAAATGATAATGTGTTCATTAATATAACGCAATATTTAAAAACTTTGACATTAAAAAAATGAATAAATTTGTTAAAAAATGAATAAACATTACGAAAGAGCATTTTTCAATTAATTAAAATCAATTTTGAACATGTTATTAGATTAATAACAGTCTTGCGAAATGAGCAAATTTATTAAAAATTAATGTCATTTTATAAGATCTTATTTAAACGCAAATTTATTAATATTACATGAACAAAACGTATAACGACATATAAAATAAATGAGATAAATTATTTTCGTTATATGTTTCAAGTGCTGAGTTTAATTTGAGTTAATTTACATGTTAATAATGCAATAAATTTATTTTAAATGAATTAATAATTTTTTTGTTTTTCACAATAACGTGCATTTACGCAAGAACACTTTCAAAATTAATAAAAATGACATGTTGTTATTGTTGAAAATTTAACAAAACATTTGTTTTAAGCAATTAAAAATATTATTTTTTTTAAAAGTTAAGAATTACGTTCACAAACGTTTTCAGAATTCTTTGAAAATGAATGACAATTGATTTAAGTTCGAGAAATATTTTCATTTGAGCAAAAAAATTCAATATTGCGAAAAAATTTTTATTTAACGTTATTTAAACTTTTTGACAAGCTAAAATCATGATAAGTATGTTCATGCATAAATTATTGTTTTTTATAAAAAAATGCTTATCTCGCACGTTAATAATTAAAAAAAATTTTAACATTTAATGATATTAAATGAAAAAATTATTTAAAAACTCTTGATTCATGTCATGTTATAATACATGTCAAATTGAAAAATGTTTTAATTCGCGAACGTTAATTTGTGCAATTTCAGATGAGTTATAACATTTAATGATTTTATGAGTATAAAAAATTGTAAGTTAATGTTAAAATTAACAAATGATTTTATTTTAAAAAATGAAATTAAGCACTTTTCATATGCAATGAAAATGTTAAAAGATCTTTTTTTCTTGATTTAAAAAAAGCGATCGATTTTTTAAAAAATGCAAAATGTGAGTAATTTAATTTAAGTTGAATAATTGATATTACAAAAGAAAACTAATATGATATGACTCAATAAATAATAAAATCGAAACAAATATTTAAATTGCGATTAAAATATGATAATTTTAAGATTGTCAAGTATCTAAAACGTTTTAAAAAAATTGAATGAATGCGTGTTTTTAACTTTGTGATTAAAAAATTAAAATTTTGTTTCATTGATTTTATAAAAGTCATAAACGATATGAAATTAATATGTTTAAGATTTAAAATTTAAACTGATACAAAATTAATTTAAATTAAAATGTGAATGCGAGCAAAAAGTTATTTGTCAAAATCATGATAAAAAATATGTTTAACATTAAAAAAGACTTAAAAAATTTCAAGATCAAATTAAAAAAAAAACTTTAGTTTAATTTAACAAATGACTTTTAAATATTTAAGAAAATCTTTCTTTATTAACAACGCAAAAAAAAATTAAATGCTTTAAGAAAGTGAAAATTTAATTGAAACGCTTAACAAAAATGAAATATAAATTATTAATTATCATTTTAATAATAATATTGTTTGTTGATTTTTAACTTAAATTAAATTGTCAAATGTTTTTCTCGCGTTAATGACTAACATGAAACGCTAATTATTGTTAATAAACTTAAATTGCGAAACATTTAAATTTTTTAAACAAAAAAAAAAGTTTTTACGATTTGTGAAATGAGACATAAGACTTTAACAAAAAATGAAACATGTTAATTAATTATTTTTTGTTAAAAAAATTTTGTTATTTAAAAAAAAACGTAAGCATGAAAAAATTGAGAAAAAATTCGAAATTCATGATAACAAAAACGAGAAATCGCAATTTAAATCTCAAAAACGTATCTTAAATAAACTGAATATTAATGAATTTTCTGATAATACAATTTCAGAAAATTAATCAAAAAAAAACTAAATCTTGCTTTTTTTCTTTTGAGTTTACTGTTTTCGAAAAAATTCAAAAACAGAAAATCTTTTATGAAAATTTCTCTTTTTCTTTTTTATTGTTGACAAACTTGCTTTGTTTTTTTTTTGTCACTAAAATTTTTTAAAAACTCATTAATATTTTTTTTCATAATTTCATTGAATCATCACTTGTGAATTCATCATTAATTAATTTAATTTAAATGAATTCAATCTCATTTTATTTGTTTTTTTATACGTTTAAGTAAAAACAAGTGAGTTTAACATTCTTAACGTCATATATCAATTTAACTTAAGTTAAATTGATATATGAATTAACAAACGTTACATAAATTGCAAAATAATTAAATATCAAATCTCATGACTTATCAAGATTATAATTCACAAACTAAAAAACACTTAGATAAATAATTATTCATGAAAACAAAAATAAATATTGATCATAATACAAACAAATAATGCGAGTGATGATTATTGATAATATTTATATAACGTAAAATAATGTTTTTTTTTAAAAATTTATGACAGACAATAACATGTTCTGTTAAAAACAAAATTGAAAAAAAATAAGTGCTTTCATTTAATTGAAAATATATATATATATTGCTTTATTACTTATTTCATGATTTTGTTAAACTCTCGAACTCGAATAACAAAAAAAACAATTATTGTCTCATTTCTCAATTATTGTTAATAAGTCTCATTTTTTTCATTATGTATGTGAATTATCTGTCACTAATAATGATTTGTTATTTAGTGTTATGATTTTTAATTTTCGTTTTTTCGCACACAACTTAATAATGTTTAAAAATGAAATAACAATTATTATTTTATTTGTTAATACACATGTTGCTAAGCAACGTGTTATGAAAAAAAAATGATTTTAACAAATTGTTTATGAAATCAAAATTAATAAACAATGTTAAAACGTTAATTGTTTTTCTGATAAATTAATTTAACTTAAGTTAAATTAAAACGTAAGTTATTTTTTCATTTTCAATCTTAGTCTTTTAATTATCATTCTTGAGATTGTCATTTAATCATAATATTTTTAACATTCATGACAATTATTTCATGTTTTTTTTTTCTTTTTTTTTTTTTCGCGTTGTTTTTTACACTTTTTTTCACATTTTATCTTTTCTTGAACGCGTTATTAGTTAGCATCATTAATGATAAGAAAATGAAAATTTTTTTAAATTAAAATGCAATCAAGAAAAAGATAATTTTAATTGTTTTTCGTGATAATTTATGTTTGAAAAAGAAAAAAAATTAAAAATAAGTTTAGCAATGTCATTCACTCATTTTTTAACAATTTAACTTAAGTTAATTTGAGCGTGAAACAATTTCTTGATTAGTTTTCATGAAACTTTTAAAATTTTTTTAAAAAGTTATAATTCAAAGTCTCAAAAAACTCTGTTTTAGCTTGTGTGTTTTTACTATTGTTTTTTTTCATTAATTTCTTTTTTCATAATTTGATAAAAATGTCAGTGAAAAATGTCTTTAATTTCAATTCTAATTTTTTTTTAAAAACAATTTTTATATTTTTTTCTTTGAATTTTGCTTTTTTTTGATTAATGTCACTCGAACTAATATTATTAACATGTTTATTGCTTTTACTTTTTTTAACATAATATTTTTTTCATTTTCTCTTTTTTTGTTATTTTTTTTTTCTTTTCGTCTCATTTATCAGACGAAAAAACTCTTATGACTTACGTTAAATCATTGTCTCGCATTATTCAAAAAAGACAAAATGAAAAAAAAATCACGAAATATAATTATAATTATGAAACGAAATTTTTAATTTAATAACATTAAACGCTCATTGAAAGTAATTGAATAAATTAAAAAAATGTGAGTCTTTGACAAAATGACAATTAATAATTTGCATACTGAACAACATTTATAAAAATAATATTAATACATGATAAAATGTTTAAAATACAATGTAAAACGTGTCGCGTATTAATGAAATATTCAAAATATGACAAAAATAAAACATTCTCAATGAAAAAACATCATGACGATTATGAGAAAAAATTAAAAAATCTTGAATATTGTCAATTATCAAAAGCAAAAAAAGCAATTTAATAACATTTTCAAATCAAAGATTTTAAATATGAAAAAATACGTGACACTTAAAACTTTGATAATAATTTTTACTTTATCATTAATTAATATTAATTTGAGTTGAATTATGCGTTATTAAATTTATAATTAATACTTTAACTGTCAACTCACAAAACGAAAATTTAATAAACTTGAAATACTCGCATGAGCAATTGATAAAAAAGTTAACTTTTTATGTTATTATTTCTTGCAATTTCTTTTAATCAATGAAAAATAAACATTTTCAAGCGATTTTTATCGTTGTCGCAATTTCTTGAATAATAAGATTTTTATATTGTAAAACAATATTTAATAAGACACACGAGATGATTGTACAATGATAAAATAAGACTTTTAATCATTTTTCATTTAATGCGTGCGTTTTTTTGATTTTTAATTATTAATCAAGTTCATAATAAGTAACTTACATGAGAATTATAATCAATTTCATGAATCGCGACTGAATTTTGAAAAAAACTTTAATAAACTTTGAGTATTTTACGAAAAATCACACAAAAGAAAACTTGACAGTTATTTTTTTAAATTGTCTTAAAAAAGTGAAATTAAAAAAACGCGTGATTGCAATAATCATGAATGAAATTAACAATAATGAAATAATGTTCAAGACAATGAAACTTACATTAAAATAACAAACTCGACACTTTTTAATCTTTGAAAATAATTTAATAATGAAAATTGTGAACTCGCATATTTTAATTTTTTGTCTTGTTTACATTTTGTAATTAACGTTAGAAAACTTGTTAACAATCATTTAAATTAATCTTAAAAATGACAATGTGAAAAACGTTTGAAAAAATGATAACAAAATAATTAAAAAAAATCATGAGTTTTCTTAAATTTTAAAAAAAATATTTCATTTTTTTATCTCAGTATTCAACTCAAGTTCATTTCACTAATTTCATGATTTTTGTTATAAATACGAAAAATCGCGCATTACATAAACGTTAGTTTAAATAAAAAAACAATGTGATTAAAATATTAAACAAACTAATTAAATAATGCATTGTTACTAACTCAAAACAATGCGACACGCTGAAATTTTACAGTATTAATATTAAAACGAGCATATATTTTTCAATAATATATTAATGATTACTGAATCAATTACACTTAAAAAAATGCTTTTTATCTGAATTTTATATTAACAGAATGAAAGCATGTGCTGTTTTTTATTTTTGTTATTAAATTTTTTTTGTTTATAACATTGACTTTGTTCAAGATAAACGAATTAAGTATTTACAAAATTTATCGTATATATAATGCTTTATTTAATTATTTAAATAATTATGTAACGCATTTTTGACAACGTGTTATGTTTTGAAAAACAAATTTGAAAAAATTCATTGACACAATCATTGTTAAGTTATAAAAATCTTATAATGAAACTTACAAAATTAGAAAATATTTTTATGTTTTAAATATTATTCTAATTTCAAATAAAAAGCTAAATTTTTTTAAAAAAGTCTCATGAATATCATTTGTCATTAACGAGAATTAAATTAATTGAAAAAAAATTTACAGTGACATGTTGCAAAAAAATATTTTAATATTATCATAACAAATCTTTTTTGAAAAAACTTTATGTTAAGAGAAAGTGTCACAAGAATTTAATTGAAAAAGCGTTAAGCAAGACTTTCGTTTCTTAACAAAATTAAATAAATCGTGAAAATATTAATGTTTTAAAGCAAAAGTTAAATGATTATCTCAATTTTGATATGTAATTTAATAATTGTTATTTTTTATCATGTTATTTATTGAAATTCAAATCAATTTAAGTTAAAGTTTAATTTCTTGCTTTTTACACTAGAAATTTACAAAAATAACAATTTTCTGAAATATTAAAAAAATCAAAAAATTAATTTTTCAATTTTTAATTATATCGCTAAAGACATACTTTCTATTTATTTTAGCAAAATGTTGATTGAAACTGTTTTTAATAATGCACGCGATGTTTATACATATAAATGAACAAATTTGCTATCAGTCACAATTAAAATTATTATAATAATTCTTTGTGCAAAATAATTTCAGCTAAACAAGAACATTAAAATTCATAATGAGAATTCAGTCAATGATTTTTTAAATAAAATCAATAATCGTTTATTTGTCAAGATTCTTGAGTTAACATAAAATGAAATAAAAAACAATCAGTTTAATCAATTCAGTTTAGACAATGTTAATGAGATTGTGAATGTTATTAAAAATGAAAATATCTCTGATAAAATTAATTTAAAAAAAAATTTAAACTTTAAATTATTATTGTTTTATTTTTTTTTGTTTGAACAGCTTGCACGAGCGAAAAATGACAATTAAGTTATGTTAATAAAAATTAAATTCACAAATCAATCAAATATTAAAAAAAACAAATATGAGACAAATGACATGAAACAAACAAAGTCTCGTATAAAAAAATGTCATGAATAAATGTTTATTCACTTTATAAATTCGTTATAAAAAAATAATTAACTTGAGTTAAAATCAGATAATTGTGATCTTAAAAAAAATAAACAACTTATATAAGTCTTATTAAAAATTATGTACGTATTTGTGTTACATAACATTGATTTAACTTATTTAGCAATACACACTAATCAAAAATGTTTTAGTGCGTAATTATGCGAGTATAATGAGTTGAAAATTAAAAATTAAAATCAAACTTGTGAGCGAGTTTGAGATTCATCAATTCAACTTAAACTTGTCATGAGTGAGTTTGCTGAAAAACAAAATTTACTCAAACTCGACTTATTGTCAGCTTGTAAATTAATTTTATTAATTATAATTGCTCACATTTAATAAAAATTAGTTTATTATCATTCATTATTTAATAAGTCTCACAAATTTTTAAAACAAAAAAGTCTTACAAACTGACTAAGATTTAAATTAATTATTAAAAATAATGTTAGTTTTTTTATATTTTATTTTAAATGTTTCATTAATAATACTAAACTTTATTAAAAAGAAATTATTATATTTTTTGCAATTGTTTTTGTTTCTCATGAATCAGTTATTATTAGTTATTGTTAAAAATAAATTATTATATTTTTTGTAATTATTTTTATTGTTTAATAAACTTACTTTAATAAATAAATACATTGAAAATTTAATAATTTTATTTTTGTTTAACTTCTTCTCATTTTTACTTTTTAATTCAGAAACTTTAATGTTTTAAAATAATATTATGTTAAACATTTGAAAAAATGAGAAACTTTAAAATTTTATTAATTTTCATTATATATATTTTATTATATATAGTGTTTTTAGTAAACTTGTTTTGTTAGTAAACATTATTAAAACAAATTAATATTTTTTTTAAGTTTGTAATCTTTCACATTAATCTTGTTTAATGAATAATTAAAATTTTAATTAATTTTATAAATAAATTACAAATTAAAACTCATACTTATTATTATTTTTATGAATGCTTTACTGAGTTTTTTGTTATTATAATTTGTTCATTAAACATTGATAAATAATTAATTAAAAAAATGTTAACAAGTTAATAAAATAATAATTAAAGTGATTTTTTTTAAATTAATCATTAATCAATATTTAATGAACAAGTTATAATAGCAAGAAATTTTGAGTTTTTTTAAAATCATGAAATACAACTAATTCAAGTGTTAATTTACAATAAAAATAAATTTAATTGATATAAAAAAATATCTTAAAACATTGTTTTTAATGAATCATTTATTAATATTTATTGAATAAATTATTATGAAAATGACTTTTTTAATCATGAAATGTAAATTCAAATGTCAAACTATAACAAAAATATTTTTTTAAAAATATATAAATGTTTTAAATTGTTTTTTTAACTTTTTAACAATGCTCATTAAATAAGTTATCATGAAAATGATTTTTTTAATCATAAAATACAACTGATTTAAATGTCAAATTATGACAAAGATATTTTTAAATATATATATAAATAAATAAATATTGATAAATAAAGCTTAAGAACTTTATAAAAAAAAATATGAAAAAAAAAGTTTCAGTAATTATATTAATAACAGTAAATGTTTTAATGAATGATTTTATTTTTATAACAATAAATTAAACTTTTAAAATAACTCTTAGTGAAAGACTTTATTTTTATATTAATAAATTAAATTTTAAAGTAATTAAATTATAAATAAACTTATTTTAAGTTAATAAAAATGCATGTGTTCAGAGTTTTTAATGAAAAGCTTTAAAAAATAAAAACTTTAATGAATAATCAAAATTAATATTAAATTTGAAAAAAATAATGAATGAATTGAAATTTCTTATTTTTTTAATTAAATGAAAAGTTGCATGAGAATAAAATAAAGTTTAAAATTTTAAATAAAATTAACAAACATATGTGTTAATTTTTATCTTAAAAAATGAAACATATATAATTGAAAATTTATATTATGTGACAAACAAAAATGAATTATTCAATAACATATGAAAATTATTAAACAAATGAAAGATTAAATCATATAATTAATTTAATAATAATTTTATAAACTTTTAATCATTTTATGTGATTATATATATTAATTTAATTTTTTGCTTTTTTCATGATCATTTTCAAGTTGTTAATTTAATTTTTTGTTTTTTTTATAATTATTTTTAAGTTATTAATTTAGTTTTCTGCTTTTTTCATGATTATTTTTAAATTGTTAATTTAATCTTTTATTTTAATTTTATAATTATTTTCAAGTTATTAATTTAATTTTTTGTTTTATTTTTATTGTTAAATATATTTTACAATTCTTCATATTATTAATATTAAGTGTTATATTACAGTGTTTGCAATATATATGTTCTTTTTTTACATTTATTGTAAATTGTATAGCTAATTGTTAATATGTATTATATTAATGATTATATTTTTAATATTATTATATGATTCATTCTTAATGATTTCATACTGTATATTTGATTTTAATTTTCTTTTAAATATTATCATGTTAATATTTTTGTTCTTTTATTTCACAATAATAATAAACTGTTAATGTTTTATTATGTAATTAATTGTCAATTTCACTTGTTTTAAATTTATAAGCTTTCTTTTAATGATTTGCTATTTATTCATGTTATTAAAATATTATTATATAATTTTCTTAAATTCATTATAGTTGCTGTAAAATTCTGTGTAAATTTGTAAGTTTTCATTATTATTATCTTAATTATTTAAATATAATTTAAATCAATTTACTGTTGCATTTTTCAAATAAAATTTTATAAATAGTATTTTTTCTGATGCATTCATGTTGATTTTTATAAAAAAATAAAAATTTAAATTTTTTAAAAACATTTTTAATTTAATTCAATTTTTGTGATATGTGTTAAATATTTTAATTTTAACATAATTGTTAATTTGACTTTTTAATTAATTTCTTTCAGTAATTAATGTTTTAATCACTTATGCTTAAGTTATTATTAATAAATTTATTATTATTAAATTTCTTTTTTTTAAAACTTTTTAAAATTTGTCATATTTAATTAAATTGTTTGTCATTAATGATCAGTTTAATAATATGTTTATAAATTTATTAACTTTTTTTTAAAATAAATTGATATATATCTGTTTTTAATGCTTGATATATTTAATATATTAATAACTTAAAAATGTGTTTTTTAAACTGTAATTCTGTTTAATTAAAAAAAAGTATTAATGTAATTTCATGATATTTAAAAAAATGTTTAATGTTATCATAAACTTTTTTCATTTTATTTTATAACATTTTTTGATAATGTAAAATCAAAATGTATGTTAAATATTTTGCAAGAGAAAAAATGTAATACTCACATTAAGTATAATTAATGTTAAAAAAATTTTTAGTGCTTAATTAAACTGACAGTATACTTAACATGTAAAAATAAATACATTAGCAAAATATTTTCTTTTCAGAAACTAGTTTTTGACTTTTTAAACTCTAGCGCTATTTTAGCTTATGTTTCATTTTAAAGCTAGCATGACATTTTTTATTAAAAATTCAACATTAATATTGAGTGCTGTAAGAATGCTCTTTTTTTAATTGTTTTATAAATTTTACTTAAGCTTATTAAACATTATTTTTTAGTCTTGTTTTTAATTTTTATTTAACAACTCATTCTCATTTAATATCTTATTTTCATTTAATATTTTGTTTTCATTTAACATTTTGTTTTTATTTAACATTATGTTTTCATTCAGCATTTTGTTTTTATTTAATAACTTATTTTTATTTAACATTTTGTTCTCATTTAACATTTTATTTTTATTTAATATTTTGTTTTCATTTAGCATTTTATTCTTATTCAATATTACATTTTTATTTAACATTTCATTTTCATTCAACATTATGTTTTCATTTAGCATTTTGTTTTCATTTAATATTTTATTTTCATTCAACATTTTGTTCTCATTTAATATTATGTTTTCATTTAACATTTCGTTCTCATTTAATATTATGTTTTTATTTAGCATTTTATTCTTATTTAACATTTTATTTTCATTCAATATCATGTTTTTATTTAACATAATGTTTTCATTCAATATTACATTTTCATTTAATATTCTGTTTTTATTTAACATTATGTTTTAATTTAACAATTTATTTTTACTTGATTTCTGATTTCATTTTAACATTTTATTCTTATGTAACATTATTTCTTACTTTTTTTTATAATGTTAATGTGATCACTTTTTTTATAATAATTTACATTTTCATAATAACATGTTATTGTAAAGACAAGATTATTATTATAAAATTTTCATGCGTTCACAAAATTAAAATCAATTAAATATGTAAATTTAAATTATGAGAATGATGTTAATAATAATAAGTTAAACTTATTAAGCTTACTGTCAGCTTATTGACTTTATTACAATTTTTATATTTCATTAATGATCTTTTTACTGTGAAACTTAATGAAATAATTAATAATTATAATATTATTTTTTTTAATTTTTATGCTAAGCATTTTCATAAGCACAATGTTAATTTAAACAAAATTTCATTAAACACTATTTTTTATTAAAAAAATAACACAATGACTTAATCATTTTTAAAGTGAGAAAAAATGAAAACATATATTTAACTCAGTAACATTAACAACTTATTTATTTAATTTTTTAAGCTTGACTATTTCATTTAATTTTTAGTTTTTTTCATTCACAAGTCTTAACATAATTTGTTTGATTTTTCTCACTTTCATGAATATAAATTACTTTTTAAGTCAGTTTTATAATTATGTTTAAATAAATTGAAATTATTTATTTAATTCAATAGCATTAACAACTCATTCATTGAGCTTTTTAAACTCAACTGTCTCATTTAACTTTCAGTTTTTTTTATTTATAAGTTTTAGCATAATTCACTTAATTTCTCTTACTTTTATGACTGTAAATTATTTTTTAAATTAGTTTTACAATTATGAAAAGCAGCATTACATGACTTAAAATTTTATAATTTTTATCATTAATATTATGAGTTTTTTAATTATAATGCAATTAAATCATTAAAACAAAAAGCAAAAATTTATGAGTGATAATAAAATTCAAAAAGAATCAATGTGCAATATTTAAGTGATTAAAAGTTACTTTGTAAATTGTTTTTTTAATCTTTTATAAACTTAACATGATTAGTTAAATTTAACTTTATTAAATCAATTAATTTTTTTATTAATATAATTTTATTATTGTTATAAAATCATTGAGTCAGAATTCTTTACATCATTATTTATTAAATTTTTCATGAAATTTTTATATAAATTAATTATTTTCACAAAAATTTTTTTAATCACATTCTTGCTTGCGTGCAAACTAAAATTTTAAGTTTTTTTTATAACTTACTTAATATTCAGTTTTTTCACTTCACTTTTTATTAAATTCAACTTAGTTTAATTTAATTATATTAAATTAATTTATAACAATTTTAACAATTAATTATTGAATATTTCTGAGTTAACTCAGTATACAATTTTTAACGCATAATTAAAAGTGTAAAACATATTTTATAAGTCATTTTTTTCTTTCTTAAACTTTTTAACTAATGTTTTAATATTATTATTTTATTTTATTAGCGTGTGCTGAATTTAAATACACACATAAATAATTAAAAATTTTAACAATGACTTAAACATGTGCTAAGTATGATAATTGACTGTTAAATTATATTTTTCTTTTCATAAAAAATGCATTTTAGCGCTTACATGATAATGTTTAAGTAAAATCTCTTTTTGCTTAATTAAAATAATATTTTAATCATGTCAGTTTTAGTTTTTTCACATTTTAACATTATTATCACATATTTAAATAATGAAATTTAAAAACTTAAAATGATTATTAAGTAACAGATTTTTCATTTTAATTTTAATCTTTTTTTAAGCATTATTTCTAAAATTAACATTAATTATATTTTAAATTAAAGTGTGAATCACTCTTATTAAATGATTTTAATTATGCTTAATTACGTCTCACATTTTTCATAAACATAATTAAAATTTAACAGTTGTATTTTAATTAACACATAATTACTTATTAAAAAACTTATCATTTTTGTTATTTGATTTATGAACTTTTCATTTAATATATTATTTAAAAAATCACTTGTTTGTTGTTAAAATTTAATAAATTTAATTTTTTTAATATATTGTAATGCGTTTTCGCACTCACTGCGTAATTATATCAGTGAAATCTCGTATTTTACGTAAAACATTTCATAAAATTTCATTTTATTTTATGTATGACATAATCATTACACTTTATCTGATTTGTATATAATATTATTATTTTAATTTTTCTTTTCGAGAAATTAGCAATGAGTTTATAAACACACAATTCACGTTTTTCTTAACATTAATTCGCGCATTTCACGCTTTCATAGTCTAATATTTCGCGCTTAACACACTTTTGAGTTTAATTCATTGTTTTCATTATATTTATTAAATTTATTCTCACAATTCTCATCGCTTTTAAAATGATTTATTAAATCAAAGACTAATATCATTATTTAAAATTTCTCAATTTATTTAAATTCGAAAATGTTCGCACAAGACATGAATAACTCAATTAAAAAAAACGCATTTTGTGATCTTGAGTTTATATAAAAAGCACATTTTACAAATTAATTAAAAAACGCTAAGAAGTCTCACGCTAAAAAGCAAAAAAATATTAAAAATTTTTCAAATGCGAAAATAGAACGCGTTTTAAAAATGAAAAAAACTCGTGTAACTTATTATAAAAAATTAAAAAATTTTCGTTCTCTTAAAACTGAAGCTCAAACATTAAAAAAAAAACTTTGTCAATCTCGTACTGAGAATATTTTTTAAATAATTAAAAATGAACAAACTCAAACTTAAAATGATCATGAGTCATAAGTCGTGATATTTTTTTTTAAAAAAACAAATTTCACGCGACTTTTAAACTCAAGTTACGCACTTGACAATTAACGCAAATAATATAAAAAACTTAATGATTTTGATATGAACAAGACACTCATTAAAAAAACAAACAAGTTATTTCAAGCAAAAAACTTAAGCGAATGAGAGAAATTTGTAACTCAATTTAATGCTTTTTATTATTATCAATTTGCATACTTTAATGAGTACAATCATTACAAAATGCTTGAAATTGCACAACATTTCAACACTAGATTAATAATCAAGTGATAGAATTACAATTATGATTTAATTGAGTTTTTTACATGAAACGAATTTGTTTTTTGATTAAAAAAACAAGTCATGAATTTTTAACTCGCAACGTGATAGACAAAACTGAAATATTACAATATGTGTTAACGTGACAATTAGTTCGTTTTCAATTTTATTATTCATTTGAAAAATCTAAAAAAATATCTCACAATCAATTATATAAATGAATAGCGCAAAACGCACATTTATGTTAAAATTTTATTGAAAATGCGCAATGAACTCGAGAAGTTTGTTAATAAATACGAGAATATGATTTATCAAGACTTTTTCTTACATCTTTTTATTACAGAAAACAATGTCTCAAAACGTGAGCAAATCTCAAAAATCAAACGCTCATTTAATAAAAATAAATTTGAAAAAAATTGTAAATTTTTTCAGACTGAAAACGAGTCAAGTTTGAGCGAGTTTAAATCTAAGTTAAACTCGCTCGCGAGTATAACGAGTGAGTAAAATTTAAGTCAAACTCGCTCGCGAGTTTAACTCTCGAGATAAAACTCAAACTCATGAAACTCACACTAGTAAATTTAGTGTTAAATTAAGTTTATTTTAGTTAAGACTTAATTAAAAGTGTCAATCATGACAAACTTTAATTAATAATAAAAATGATTAAAAATCACGTGAATCTTTTTCAAGTATAATTAATATAACGATTCAAGACGAATTTGAGCTCAATCACTTTCAAATTCACTCGCGAGTTTAATCTTTAAAATCAAACTCGATTCAAACAAGTTTGAATTGAGTTTGAGTACGAGTAAATTCGAAACTTGTCATTAGTTTAAATCTTTTTTCAAATTTAATTATAAGAAACACAAGCATAAGCGCATTTATGATAATCACAAGTGATGTATGTTTCATAAATCAAGCTCGCATAACACGAAAAACTGTAATGCAAAAAGCGAAAAAAAAAAAAGCAAAAAAAATAAACAAAGAAATAAAAGTCAGAAATTTAAAAATTCAAAAAACGCATAATCGAGATAACGCTCGTTATAACAATTTTAAAAGTGACATTTAAGTGACAAATTTTTTTTTTAATTTTTGATTTTAACATTAATATTTTAACAAATAAGATCATTGCTCACATTCTCATAAATTTTAAAATTGAAAAAAACTTTGTTAATTAAATATGAATAATTTAATATCATTTTTCTCATACGCAATCTAGAACTTGTATGATTAAAACATTGAATAAACATATTATATGCTTTTATAACATGCAAAATTTTAACGCGCGCGTTATTAACGCTTGCGAAAAAACGCGTGAGCAATTTTTCAAGATTAAAAACGTACGCATTTAAAGATATGATCTCATTCTTAAATTTTCTTGATTTAAACAAGTCAACTTAAACATTAATTAAAAATATAATAATTGAACATTTTGCAAGCAAATTAAGTTAGTTAAAAAATCTCTTATCAAGATTATCAATGCTTGTATAATTATCAATAAAATCTTAACAAAAACAATGATTTATTTTTTAATAATAAAATTAATTTTGTAAGATATGCGTTTTATTATAACAAACAACGCATCTCACAATGTTAATTTAACTAATTTATTGAAATACGTGAAATCGTATGTTAAACTTTTCTTAAAGTTTCTGACAAATTAAATATTGATAGAAAACAATGTTAAACATATCATTGATATTAAGCTTGACAAATAATTATTTTTTAAATCAATTTATAATCAGTCATTGAAAAAGCTTGAAAAGCTTAAAAAATATATTAAACGAGCTTTAGTCAAGAATTGAATTTAACAATTTAAAAGTTTTGCAAAAGCATTAGTGCTCTTTATACTCAAAAAAAATAATAAGTTACGTTTTTGCATAAATTATAAAAACGTTAACAATATCATAATCAAGAATTATTACTCACTTTTCTTGCTTAATGATACTTTGAATCACTTGTTCAATTCAATAATTTATATTAAACTTAATTTTCATGATACTTATCATTATATTCGCATTAAAAAGTCAGATTATTGACTTATTGCTTTTCGCACTCATTATAATCATTTTAAATATAAAGTCATGTTTTTCAATTTAGCTAACGCGTTTGCGACATTTCAAGCATACATTAATAACGCGTTTCGCGATTTTTTGAATGTGTGTTGCGTCATTTATCTTGACAATATTTTTATTTTTTTTTCATTGAAAACTAAGCATAAAATGCATGTTTAAATTATGTTAAAATATCTTAAACGCGTCAAACTCTTTATTAAATAAAACAAGTGCGAATTTATAACAAACAAAGTTTTCTTTCTGAGCTACGTAATAAAACTCAAGAACATTGAAATGAAACTCGATCAAATTAAGATCATTCTTGAATGATTTTTATTAAACAACGCGAAAAAAATTGCTTTCTTTTTAAGATTTGCGAATTTTTATCGCAAATTTATTGAGAATTATTTTAAAATAATTGTCTCTTTTCACGATCTTATCAAAAGCGACAAGAAAGAAAAGCGAAAATCGTCATTTATAATAATTAAAAAAGCAAAAAACGCTTTTCAAAATCTTAAAGACAAATTTACAAAGACTTTGTTACTAACTCATTTTAATTTAAAATGACATATTCGCATTAAATTTAATGTATCTGACATTGTCATCATTATAATCATTTTTCAATTGCAAAAAAATGAACTTTGATACTTGATTGCATTTTAATTGTGTAAATTACAAAATTCAAAAACGTATTATAAGACTCATGACAGTAAACTTCTCGCTATCATCACATTTTTTAAACACTAAAAATATTATTTTGAAAACTTTAAGCATTCAGTTAAAATACTATCTGATCATGTCAATTTTCAATACTTTATGATAATTAAAGAATTGAATTAACGTTAAATAAAATAAGCAAAAGTTTTAAGCGTTTATGACTTTATATTTTTGTATTATTTGAGAAAAACTAATTTCACAAACGCGTCAAATCATCACGCAAATTATTTCAATTTTTTTCATGATAAAATTTTTCTGTCAACTTTACAATAAAAGCTTAAACATGAAATCAATCAAAAATGAAAATTTGAAATTATTAAGATTAAGATCTTTTTTTTAATTTGTGTTCAAGCGCATAATTTTTTTAATAAAAACACAATTAATGATAAGTGTTTATTGTACTAACGCGCAATAAGACAAGTCACTTATAATCTTACTTATGACAATAAAAAACTTATTGATTTTCTTGTGTCACAAAGCGTAATTAATGTTATTATTATTTTTAAAATAACGTATATTGACACACTCTTTTTTTTTGTCATTCTTATCAAAGAATTACAAAATAAAAATTCTTGAGTTACATAACGCGCGCATGAAATGCAAGAAAAAAGCATAATTGTTATTAAAAATTTCATTTAAAATATCGTTTTAGATAATTTATTAAAATTCAATGAGCGCGTCTTTATTTCATGTCAATTCGCATTAATTGCGAAAATTTTGAAAGTCAATCACGATAACTCTCAAGAAAAACATTTCGAAATAAAACGCACAAATGAAATTATTCATGATAAATACTTTTGACATGACATGACAAATGATATTAAAAAACATTTCAACACATGCAATTTTTGTCAGCGAGTAAAAACGCGTCAATATTATTTTTATAATGAACTTGAAACAATTTCGCGATTAACAATTTCTCTTAAAATAATTATCATGAATTTCATTACAAAACTTTTATTTTCTCATTGAAAAGATCGTATTTACGATGTTATTCTTGTCTTAGTCAATATTTATATAAAATACGTCTGATATTTTTTTTGCAACGAGAATATTACAATAAAAGATTTAAAAAAATTACTTTACGAACGTTTCTTTATTATTTATGATTTGTCAAAAACATTCGTATTAAATAAAAAATTCTTGTTCACGAACAAATTCTAATTCAATCTTTGTTATTTTCTTAGCGTTAAATATTGTTTGTCAATTACGCATTATTCGTAAACAAACAAATAAACGAAACATTAAAATCAATTATTAAAACATTATTTTCAATGTTACATTAATTTTAATCAAGATAACTGAGCATGATAAATATACATAACTTAATTTGTGTATAACAAATCGCAACATAATGTTACAAAAAAATTTTCAATAAAAATTCTTATGAAATTCAAACTCAATTTATGCATTAACATAAAATCTAGTTTTAATCACAAGCGAGTGATTAATACTATAAATCACGTTATTTAGTTTAAAAATATGCGTGCGAAACTCACTGATTGTTTTAAAAAAACACATTAGTCACAAAAAAAATATTATGATAAAACACACACTTTTAAACAATTTTTAATTGAGAACAAAGTCTTAATCAAGATTCAAAATATAAAGCTTTTTAAATTTTCTCAAAAGCTAAATCATAAGTATTTTGAATCATTTAAAATTGTTAATGTTTGAAATAAATAAATTTATAAACTTAATTTATCATCTTGTTTTCATATAATTCATTTCATGTTTCACGTTTTTTTACTAGAGCATTATAACGAACGCGAAAAAACGCAAATTTTGTCAGTTTTGAAAATAATTGACAAACAGAACGAGTATTATATTGAAAAAATTCTCAAGAAACGTAAATTTGACAAGAAATTTCAATATTTAATAAAATAACTTGAATGAAAATCTCAAGAAAATTTCTAAAAATTAACAAAAGAATTTTAAGACACTAAGACATTGAACATTTTCTTAAAAAAATAAAAAAAACTTTCTTTTTTCAAGAAACATTGAACGCGAAATAACAAATAATAAAACGCGCAATGTTTGTCATATCATGTACATATTCATGACTAAATAAAATACAAAATGAATAATAATAAATGTTTACAATATTTTTTTAATAAATACTTTTTTATGTTTTTTCTCACGAAAATTTTTATATCATGTTTTAACGAAATTTACGAAAAATAAAATTGAAAATTTAAAACTCAAAAATCACGTTCATTTTAGACTCGAAAATCGCGAAAAAACAAAAACAAAATTTAAAAACAAATCACGAAAAATCACTTAACACACGAAAATAATAATTAAAAGACTCGCAAATCACGAGAAACACAAAAATAAAAACGCTTAAAAACGAAACAAAACGCTTAAAGACAGAAAAGCATAAAAACAAAATTTTAAAAGTTTGACATTTGCTAATTAAATCAATTTATTAACTTTTTCTCTCACTTTTCAACGTTTTTTATTTTTATATTCATTTTCGAAAGCGAGCGTTGCGAGACACTTTTTTATATCATTAAAAAAACGTTCTCACTTTTTAAATCACTCACAAAAAACGTGACAGTTAACTTTTTCATGATAAATTAAACATTAACTCTTTTTAACAATCTTATTATTTTTTTTCATTTAATTATTTCACAGAATAAAGTTTTTAACATTATGAAATTGAACTCAAAAGCGAACTCGTTTTCAAGAATTAAATGCATTTTTTTCTTTTTTATTTTTCAGTTTTTCTCGTTTTTTTCGTTATTAAAAACGACTCAATCATACACGAAATTTTCATTCTTTAAGAGATTAGACAAGTTCATAATTATTAAATATTACAAAACAATTTTCTATATACTCAAAAATTTGTCAAAAATTTTCGAATCTTGCACAAAAAACGTGACAATTGACTCTTGACTGTCACTGTTAATGTTGATTTTTTTTAATTTTATTTTATTTTTTATTTCTTAAATCATCAAGCGTTGCAAAGCGTCATTTTGCGTAATCAAAAAATCGTTGAAACTTTTTAAATCGTGCGTAAAAATTGTAACAGTTAACTCTTGATTTGCATTGTTAATATTAGTCATATTTTTTTTTTAAAAACACTTAATAAACGAATAAATTGAAAATTCACTTTCGAATTTCTTGTTCTTATGCAATTTTGTGACGTGTTTTTAAACAATAACACGAAAACAATGACAAACGCGAAAAAGAGCAACATTTAATTTTAAATTAAAATAAATGAAATCTCGCGAATTCATGATTTCATGAATCAACGCGAAATTCTCAAATTATAATTTAATTAACACGTGTCTTACGTGACAAGTAATAACAAACTCATAAAATTTATAAAAACACAAGCTCAATGTGTCATCTTGCATTGAGCGCATTTTTTAAAATAATTAAAATTGTCACGTACGCATTTCTCAAGAAAATTCTTGAAATGCGAGAGACATCGCACGCACGAAAAAAAAATTATTTTAAATTTATCACAAGTTAAAATCACACGCGTATTTAAATAAAACAAAGCGTATTTCACGAAATTCAAAATAACAAATTCAAAGACAATTTAAACGAGCATTTTTCAAGATATAAACAAAAAAACATAGTTTTAAAAATAATAAAAACAATGTGAATTTCACATCAAAAACACTCAAAACAAAAAGAAAAACTCACAAACAATAACTGATTATTTCAATGAAATCAAGAAAATCTTACTAAAACATGATTTTTTTTAAAGTTAAAAACAGAAAAACAAAAAAAAACATTAGCAAACAAAGACACAATCGCAAAGCACGTTTTTTTGATAATGTTTGAAAAAAAAAAAAAGAAAAAAAAAAAAAAATTTTGCAAAAAAAATTTTTCTCTATTTTGTCATTGTAACAATATTTTCTCGCACTTTTCTTTATTTACACACTAGTGACAATCATAACAACGCATCGTTATGACAATTTTTATAAAATTTAATTTTGCACTTTTTTCATCATAATATTACTTCTCTTAAATTTATTATAATTTTTTACATTTTGTCAATCTTGCTATTTAATTGTTTTAACATATTCAATGTTTAAAAAACAATTATCAAAGCTAAATTTTCGTTATTATTAAAATTTACACGAGCATTGCACGCGAATAGATATTTTTTTTCGTGTGAGAATCTCGAAAACTTTTCACAATTACTCAATTATTCACTTTTCATTTTGTTTGTCTCTTTTCTCTTGTCTGTTTTTAACAGTACTTTTTCATTTTTTCGTTAGTGACATTTTTTATACATTAAAGTCAACGCATCATTTTCTTATCTAATGTTAAAAATTGCTGAAAAATTAGCTTTTTTAAAAAGAAAAATAACTGTAATGCGTTTTCGCGCTCATTGCGTAATTATATTAATAAAATCTCGCATTTTACGTAAGACATTTCATAGAATTTCATCTCATTTTATGTATAACATAATCATTACATTTCATTTAATTTGTATATAATATTATCATTTTAATTTTTCTTTTCGAGAGATTAGCGATGAGTTTATAAACACATAGTTCACGTTTTTCTTAGCATTAATTCGCGCATTTCACGTTTTTATAGTTTAATATTTTACGCTTAACACATTTTTAAGTTTAATTCATCATTCTCGTTATATTTATTAAATTCATTTTCACATATATCATGTTTTCTTAATTTGATCATTAAGCATTTAATGATTGTACTTTAATTAAAATAAAATTTAATTTCAAATTAAGTTTTTTTCAAAAGTTAACAATGTTAACAATGTGTAAATCACATTATTAATAATGAGCTTATTGTTAGCACTTAACTTAACATAATTTTAATAAACAAAGTTTGTTTAAATTAATTTTTAGAAATTATTATATGTCATGTTATCATTAACAAAGTTTTTTTTTGAGTTTAGTGAGCTTGTGAGTGTGTTATTTTTAATTAATTAAAATACATTATTAAAAACTTTATCTTGTTCACTGTCAGTGTTATTTTATAATAATAATTAACTTAAATTTCTCTTATAATGTTTTCTTGCGTTTTAAACATTAAAAAAATGTAATAAAATTTAATAAACACTCACAAAAATTAGTTAAATAATAATATCACACATTTAAGCAAGACATGATTAAACAAGCTGTTATTATTATATTTACATTGCTATTCAATTATTAAATAATAAATTTAATTTCAAATGAAAGTCAATAAATTAATAATTATTTAAAAGTCAGTTAACAACTTATCATGATTATAATTAAGTGTCAATACATGTTAATTGTCATTTAGAGATTCACTTACAACTTATTTATTATTATTTTTTAAAATGTGAAAATGTTTTTAAGACTAAAAGTATTAAATACAACAAGAATGATAAATTAAACTGAAATTGATTATAAAAAATGCAAATTTATTAATCTAGAAACGTATTTAATGCAAATTTAAGAAATAAAAATTGAAAAAAACGAACAATAGATAATAAAAAGAACATATGTGAATAAATTATAAACTCATTGCTAATCTTTTAAAAATAACAACAATAAAATTTAAATACATGTGTGCGAGATTTATAAAAAATAAGTAAAAATACATAATAAATGCATTTTTATGAAACAAATTAAGTGTTAAAAAAGTTTTTTTTAATAACAAAGACATAAAGTACGCAAAAATACATTACAATTGTTTTTTTTTTAAAAAAAGCTAATTTCTTAGCGATTATTAAGAAAATTGAATTTAAAACAATATAAATTGTATAAAAAATTAATGTTAAAGAAATGTTATGTAATATAAAAAATCACAAAAAACGCAAGCATTGATTGATACATGCTTTTTAACATTATAATAAGAGAAAAGTTTAAAAAAAAAATTTTATAAATGAAAAAAAGATAAAGTTTTAATCATGAGCTTTAATGTGACTGTATAACGTAATTAATGTTATGTGACTTGAGAAAAAGCGTAACTAATGCAAAAATATTTTAATAAAATGACGAAATAGAAAAAATTAATATGTAAATTTAACGTTAATTGTGTCATTTTTAATATAAAATAGTGTTGTTTACGCTAGCTTTAATATTAAAAAAAGCGTTTTTCACGTTAAAAATTTTTCTCTTTCTTTAATATTTTTTTTAATTTTAATAATATTTTCTTGTTTGTTGCGCTGTCTCTGTTTTGTGCTTATTTGTTATGTTATGTTTGTGTTTTTTTTTTTTTTTCTTTTTCATTCTTGCTAAAATAAAAACAATGTTTAAGTAAAATTCTTTTTTTTTAAGTCATAACAAATGTTTGTTGTTATGAGAGTTTTTTGTGTTTTGTGATTTCTTTTTAATGTTATGACATTTGTTATGAGATTTTTCATCATAATAAAATGTTTTATGCGTTTGTTTGTGATTATAAAACTATGTTTTGTCTTTTATTTGTATTTTAAATAATGTTTTAAAGTCTTTATTTAAATTGCTTTTTAAATATTTGAATTTTCTTGCTATTCTGACATTTAAAACATAAATGTTTTGTTTAAAAAAACATTTTTAACGCACTTTTAATATGTTTTTGTCATTAATAACGCGAATTTTTTTTAATCATGTGAACTAATGACGTGTGTCACGTGCAATTATAATTATTTTTCGTGTGAAAAATGTTTTTTTATTTAAAAAACTTTCTCGAATCTTGTGAGATTTAATAAAAATGTAAACATTATAAACGTTATTATCAAGCATATTAAAAATGCATTCTCATGAATATTTTTTTGTTTTTAACATTTTCTCTTTTTTTTTCATGCTTTTTATGTTTTATGTTCTTGAACATTGTCATTTTTTGTGTTTTTGTTCACTTGATATGACAATGCTAACATTTTTGTGTTATAAATTTTTAAATTTCATTTGTTTTAAGAGATAATTAATTTTTGTAAATTGATTATCTTTGATAATCATTTAAAAGATTTTTTACATGATTGTTATTATAAATTATGTAAAACAATTCGTTAATTAATATATTAACTTAAACGTTTAACTTAAGTCATGAAAAAAAAATCTTGTCATACTCGAGCAACTCAAGACGCGAGTACTTAAAATAAAAACATGTTTAATGCGTTTATAATTAAAATGTTAATTAATAATAACGCAAATAAAAAAAAAAATGATAACAATAATAATGATTGAGAGAAAAAAATGAAAAAAATTTAATAAAAAAATAAAAAAATAAAAAGAATGATCATGACAATAATAATTTGAAAAAGAATATTTTTGTTTTTCACGTTAAAAAAAGTTAAAAAAAATGAGAGAAAAAAGTAATAATTTTCTAAGACAATCAATAAGCGCTAATTCTCATGATTACGTGCAATTATGAAAATTTTTATTTTATAAATAATTTGTGTTTTATGATTTTCAAGTCTTAATTTTGCGTTTTAAAATGTTTTGTTCTCAATTTTTGAGTTTTTAATAAAAAAACTTTTTATTTTTTTAAACATTTGTTCAATTTTTTATTATAAATCTCATTAAAACATGTAAAAAATTTATGTGAAAAAAATTTCATGAAAAAATGTTTGTAATGAAATGCAATATGTAAAATTTTATTTTATATTATGAGTATGACATTTCTTGCTAAATACATTTTGCGCTTTTTGCGTTTTTAAAAATATATTTAAAGTTTCAGTGTCTTAAATTTTTTTTTCAAATTTTCAAGAGTCATTCTTAAAATTTCAATTGAGTTATTATATTAAGTAATGATTTTTGTCATGAAAGTTTTGTTATTTTAAAATTTCTTGTACATAAAACTCATTATAATTATTAACTATTTTTGATATAAATGATAATATTACGTCATTTTGTAAATTATAAAACTTTAATAATAAAATATAAAAAACAAAATGTATGTTCATCGAGAAATATTTTGTGAGATATCATTTTTAAAAAATATCAAGTGATTGCACTAGCACGTTAGACTAGCATTTAACTGATAACAATTTTTTTTATCATTTTATTTGTGAGCGCTAATTTTTGTTTTTTTATAAGTGACGCATTTCTCACTATAATAATTAATTGTTTTACTCAATTTTATTAACGCTAATTTTGATTGCTAACATTATTCTTATTATTAATTAAAAAAACACTTGTCATTTTTCAGAGTTTTTTTCTTATTTCTCTCAAGCACTGAACTAACGCTGAAAATGATATGATTTTTTGCTAAAATTTTTATTTTCTCTCACAATTAGTTTAACTTTTCTCGCATGCGTATTAGCAATTTTGATTTAATTAATCAGATTAATATTAATCACGCGCAATTAACAAGACAATTTTTTAAATTTTTTTGAACACAATCGTTACTGTTATACTAATAACTTGTTATTTATTTTAATCGTTATTTTTTTGTATAATTGTTTGAATCATTGATTTATCAGTCTCTTATCATTTTTTATTCTTAACAACTGACTCTTATCATACTCTTAACAACTTATTATATTTTCAGTTATTTTAACTGTTTTATATTTTATTATTATCACTTTTGCTTTGATTGTCAAAAAGAAAAAAAAATAATAAGCATTATAATAATGTCAAAAAAACGAATCTTAGTTTCAGAATGCTTTTTAAATGTGAAATATTTTAGTTTTTTGTAATCGTTTTTAATCTCGTAAGTTAATTATTGTCAGACGTTGTCAAAAACAAATTATCATGTTTTTTGTGATTGTTTTCATTTTTTAACAAACTTATTTTAGCAAATAAATATGTCAAATTTTTAAATTCGCGCTGATTTTTCATAATGTGACTTGAAATATTTATTGTTTAATTAATAAAAATTTTTAACTCGCTTTATTTTATCATCGCGAGTTTAAACAATTTCGAAATCATTTGTGTCATATAATATGACGAGAAATATTTATTATCGCGAGTCTGAGCAATCTCAAAATCGTTTTATGTTATAAAGTGCATTGAATATTTATCGTTTTATTAATAAAAGTTTTTTGTTCATTTTGCGTTCAGAACAAACTGAATAACTTAAAATTACTCATTTTAATGATTAAATCAAAAAAACACTATAACAAACTTATCAATATTTCTTTTGTCTTGTCTTTTTGAGATAAAATATTATATTTCTCTTTTAGAACGTACACGCGATTGTTGTTAATTCAAACAATGTAAAAATCAATTCAGTAATTATTTATATTTTTCGCAAGTTAACTGTTATTAAATGTTGTTAAAAACAAATTGTTATGTTTTTTGTGATTGTTTTCAAACTAATGACAAGTTTCGAGTTTACTCGTATTCAAACTCGACTCAGATTCGTTTGAATTGAATTTGATTTTTGAGATTAAATTTGCAAGCGAGTTTGAGAATGATCGAGTTCAAACTCGTCTCAAATCATTATACTCGTTATATTCAAAAAAGATTCACGTGATTTTTAATCATCTTTATTATTGATTAAAACTTGTCATGATTGACACTTTTAATTAAATTTTAACTAAAATAGACTTAGTTTAACGTTAAATTTATTAGTGTGAGTCTCATGAATTCGAGTCTTATCTCAAAAGTTAAACTCGTGAACGAGTTTAACTTAAATTTTACTCACTCGTTATACTCGCGAGCGAGTCTGACTTAAATTTGAACTCGCTCAAACTCGACTCATTTTTAATTTAATTGTTTTCATTTTTTAACAAGCTTACTTTTGTGAGTAAATGTATTGAAAACGTTATTTATTTTATCAATTAGCATGTTAAGATTGTTATAATCACTTTCAGTTGAAAATTAAAGATTAAATTTTAAAAACTGAATTGTTTCAATCTCGCGTGTTATTATTTTAGTATTGAATTTCTTTATCATTTTTAATATTTAATTCATATTGACACAAACATTATTAAGTTAATAAAATCATGTTAACACATATTCTCAAGTCGTATTTCAATTGTTTTAATGAAATTTCTTTTTTCTTTCTCTTATCAATCACTCGAAATCAAGTTAAATTTGACTCTCATTATATATATAATATATGATATATATTAATATTTCTAGATTGTTTTAAGAGTTTTTATCATTAAAAAAGAATCACTGTGTTTTCTGTAATCGTTTTTGTTTAACAAAAATTAGTTTATTATTGTTTATCATTCATCAAGACAAGATAACAAGTCATTTAATAATCGTTTATGTTTTTCGCAAGTTAACTGTTATCAGACATTGTTAAATATAAATTGTCATGTTTTTTGCAATCGTTTTCATTTTTCAATAAACTTACTTTTGCAAGCAAGTATGTTAAAAACATTATTAATTTTATCAGCAAGCACATCACGCGTTAAGAATGTTATAATCTTTTTTAAAAAATTTAAAATCAAATGTTTTAAACATAATTATTTTTAAGCAAAATTGTTTTTAATGTCATATGTTCATTATCTTAACATTCAGCTTTTTTTTAACAATTGCAACTTATTTTTATTTGATTCGTATTGACTCAGACATTGTCACGATTAATCAATTCAACTCTTTTTAATCTGAAATCACGAAAAATGAAATTATTCATTTTGAAAAATATTTTTTGTTAAATAAAGTAAGCTAATTTTTTTTTTTTTTTTTAAAGTTCTCATGTTGTACAAAATAACATAAAATATTTATCATTTCGCTTAACAAGTAATTCTCGCTTGCGTTATTATCAAGCGAGTTTTGAGCAATTTTAAAATTGTTTAGCTTAGTGATCACACGTCGCAATTAATTTATCAATTTCTTTTTTTATTTTAATTTTCAAAAATAAAAAATTAATATTTCTCATTTATAACATATAAACGATTATTGCTTACTGAGAGAGATTATAATTAATTTAAACATATTTATTCGCAAATCACTTATAACATACAAACAATTGTTGCTTACTGAAAGAAATTACAATTAATTTAAACATACTTATTCGCAAAAGCAAGTCAGTTTTCATTAAATTTTGTCAAAAACAAATTGTCATGTTTTTTGTAATTATTTTCATTTTTTAATAAACTTGCATACTTTTGTGAGTAAGTACGTTTAAATTAATTATAATTTCTCTTAAAGAGTCTGAGATCAAGTTTCAAAAATTAAGTTGTTTTAATGTTTCGTGTATTTTATTATCTTAGCGTTAAACTCGTCAATTTATTTTCTCTTGATAAAATCTCGTTCTCTTTTTTTTCGATTGATCACTCAAGTTAAAAAATTCTCAAAATTGTTTTTAAGTTAAGAATTAATAAAATTGTCATAAGAGTATGTTAAGCAAGTTAATATTATGATTACATTAAAATAACTGAATTTAACTTATGTTGCAAAATTATTTTTTGCACAAAATGACATTGTGAGATCTCAATTAAATTTAACATTTTATTATATAAGCTAGTACTCGCAAAAAAAATTATATTTCTTACTTTATCGCGTCACAGCATTTTTCACAAAGTCTTTTTTCAATTGTCGCGAAAAAATTTCTTTTTTAACAAGTTTAACGTTTATGTTTCTTCTCGTGTCTCATGAACTTAACGTGATTATAAATTATTATATTGAATTTTTAATTAACTTGTGATCAATGACACTGAAAAATTTTAATTTTTTTTTTTTCGTTATTCGTTTGTTGTCTCGTTTGTTACACGCATTAAAATTAAAGTAAACTAATTTTGTCAACTGTAATCGCTCGCATTTAACAAAAATTAGTTTGTTATCACTTATCATTTGACAAGTTTCACAAATTTTTAAAATAAAAAAGTTTCGCAAACTAACTAAAGTCTAGATTAATTATCAAAAATAATATCAGTTTTTTTATATTTTATTTTAAATGTCTTGTCAATAATATTAGATTTCATTAAAAACAAATTATCATGTTTTTTATGATCGTTTTCATTATTTGAGAAGCTTATTTTAACAAATAAATACATCGAAAGTTTAACAACTTATGTTAGTTAATAATTATCGATCTCGTTCTTGTTTGATTTTTTCTCATTTTTATTTTTTAATTCAGAAATTTCAACGCTTTAAAATAACGTTGTTTTGAGCATTCGAAAGAATGAAAAATCTCAAGATTTTGTTAATTTTCATTATATATATCTTGTTATATATAGTGTTTTTAATAAACTCGTTTTGTTACTAAACATTGTCAAAACAAATTGATATTTTTTTTGAGTCTGTAATCTTTCGCATTAATCTTGTTTAATAAATGATTAAATTTTTAATTAATTTCACGAATAAATCATAAATTGAAACTCATACTTATTGTCATTCGCATGAATGCTTTGTTAAATTTTTTGCTATCACGATTTGTTCACTAAACATTAATAAATGATTAATTAAAAAAAAGATCAACGAGTCAACAAAATGATAATTAAAACAATTTTTTTTTAATCAGTCATCAATTAATGTCTAGCGAACAAGTTGTGATAACAAAAAATTTTGAGTTTTCTCAAAATCACGAAATACGACTGATTCGAGTGTTAATTTATGACAAAAATAAATTTAATTAATATAAAAAAATATCTCAAAATATTGTTTTTAACGAATTATTTGTCAATATTTATTAAATAAGTTATCATGAAAATGACTCTTTCGATCGCGAAATGTAAATTTGAATATCAAACTATGACAAAAATATTTTTTTAAAAATATATAAATGTCTTGAGTTGTTTTTTTTAACTTTTTGTCAATGCTTATCGAATGAGTCGTTATGAAAATGACTTTTTTAATGATGAAATATGATTGATTCAAATGTCAAATTATGACAAAAATATTTTTAAATATATATATAAATAAATAGATATTGATAGATAAAGCTTGAAAACTTTATAAAAAAAGAAACGCGAGAAAAAAAAGAGTTTCAGCAATCGTATTAGTAATAATAAATGTTTTAATGAATGATTTTGTTTTTACAATAGTGAATTAAATTCTCAAAATAACTCTCAGTGAAAGATTTTGTCTTTACGTTAGTGAATTAAATCTTAAAGTGATTAAATTGTGAATGAATTTATTCTAAGTTAATAAAAATGCATGTGTTCAAAGTTCTTGATAAAAAGCTTTAAAAAATGAAAATTTCAATGAATAATTAAAATCAACGTTAAATTTGAGAAAAGTAATGAATAAATTGAAATTTTTTATTTTTTTTATCAGATAAAAAGTTGCGTGAGAACGAGATAAAATTTAAAATCTTAAATAAAGTTGATAAACGCATGTGTCAGTTTTTGACTCGAAAGATAAAACATATATAATTCAAGTTTTATATCACATGACAAACAGAAATGAATCATTTAATAACATGATAAGAATTGTTAAACAAATGAAAAATCAAATCATATGATCAATTCGATAATAATTTTATAATTTTTTAACAATTTCATGTGATCACGTATGTTAATCTAGTCTTTTGTTTTAAATTATTAATTTAATTTTTTATTTACTCTCGCGATCATTTTTAAGTTATTAATCTAGTTTTTTGCTTTTTTCGCGATCATTTTCAAGTTGTCAATTTAATTTTTTGTTTTTTTTGTCATTATTTTCAAGTTGTTAATTTAGTTTTTTGCTTTTTTCACAATTATTTTTAAATTGTCAATTTAATTTTTTGCTTTTTTCACAATCATTTTCAAGTTGTTAATTTAGTCTTTTGTTTCAATTTCACAATCATTTTCAAGTTGTCAATTTAATTTTTTGTTTCTTTCTTATTGTCAAATATACTTTACAATTTTTTTCATTATTAATATTAAGTGTTATATCATTCGTGACACTTTGCATTTCAATTTTAAAATGTTAAAAAGAATTTAATTGACATAAGTTAAAAACTAATTATTAAAACGTACATGACAAAAACGAAATAATGATTATTACAATTCATATTGAACAAATCATTATAATATTAACAAAATTTTCATTTCGACACTTGCGTGTGTGATATAATCATAATAATACTCATTTTAATTAATTAATATTAAATTATCTTTCGCAACTGAAAAAACAAGCGTTTTATTTTTCATTTTCTTGTTAACATTTATGACAATACAATTAAATTAAGCTCGCAAAAATTATTGACGCATAATACTCATTTTCATTAACATATTAAAATATTATAATTTATATGTTCACGTTTACTTATTGTGTTATTTAATACGTGATATTTTAACTCAATATTATTACTCATTAATTTTCATTCAATTCGATTTTGTGAGAATGAGTCGAGTCGCTCGAGTGAAATTGTATTTTTTTTTTAATAACGTCAAAATTTCAATTAAAATTTCATATTTTTCATTAGTCAAGAATTCATGATTCTCATTCTCATTGAAAATGTTAATGATTTTATTTCACTATTTCAAATTCATAGTTTTTTTTATAATTTTAACTTTTTGCTCACACTCATCTCTCAGTCACTAAAATATTTAAATAAAATAAATTAGCGTCAGATCTTAAAGCTTGACATAAAATAATATTAAAAAATGAAATAAAATTATTCAAAAAAAACGTATCTTAACTAACATCTTAATCGTTTTTAAACTGAATATGAGAATAACGATTTTCTTTGAATGATTTTTGTAATTTTTATTTTTTTTTATTTTAATTAAGATTTTTTCAATACTCTTACACTTGATACTCAAAATCATTAATGACTTAATCTCTCAAATGTAAAATGTTTTATTTAAATGTTTATTTCATCAACTTTTCTTAATTTTGAGTTATGTGAAACTAATGTTTAAATATCTTATCACAATATTCATTAATTTAAGAAATAAAACAATCAATTAATTTATTCGCGATCTCTTAAAAAAGTTCATGATGTGAAATGCGAGTTTTATATTAAGTCTTGAATTTTTTAATCATTGTTGCATAACGCTGACATATTTTTTTCATATTTGAGTTATAATTTTATCATGTTAATTTTTTATCATTTCTCAATAACACTCTGAGAAATCACATTTAACATTTTTATGATCATTTAACGATAGTTTTATTAATAATATTTTAAATCAATTTTTCTTTTCAGTGCGACGTATTATCATTAATTTTACGAATTTGATAAATTTTTAAGCTGATTTCTGAAATTTCGCGAAACTTTTAACGCTTAAGTTTTGTTTTTTCATATGTCTGTTCATCTTATTCGTTAATTTAAATAACTTGTTATGAGTGAATTTAATTAAAATATTGTGATTGCGTTAAAGACTGATTTTCATTATTTAAGCGTAATATAAAATATTCAATGAGTTTTTGTTAATGAGTGTTTTCAATATTATTTAAATCGTTGCATTAAAAGTCAATGTTTTCATAATTTTAACATTGCGCAAAGTGAAACAATCGTTAAATTTTTACTCATGACTCTTATTGCGAAATATTTAATTTCACTTAATCTTGATAACTCGCTTATCAAGTTCATTTAAGTTAATAATAATAACTTTAAGACATTTTTACAAAAAATGTTTTTTAACATTTTTGACAATGCAAATGATCACATAACGCTTTTGTTTAAATATTGTTTTTAATTTTTTCTTGCTTTTATCATCAATATTTGTCATTATTTTTAAATATTTCATGACATCTCTCTCATCAGTGAAAAAAGTCAAAAAATCTTTAACATTTAGCTTTTGTAAATGAGTGATTTTTTTGATATTTAAATGTGCAAGAATCAGTCTCAAATTCAATACATTTTTTTGTTTTTTCAAAATCACTTTTGTTCATTCATCAATTCAGTTCATTTATAAATTTTTGAAAATTAATATTAGACAAGATTTATTAATCTTATTGATTTTTTGTATAACTTTATCAGACTGAGAATGAGTCAAGTTTGAGTGAGTTTAAATTTAAGTCAAACTCGCTCGCGAATATAACGAGTGAGTAAAATTTAAATTAAACTTGCTCGCGAGTTTGACTTTCGAAATAAGACTCAAACTCATAAGACTCACACTAGTAAATTTAGCGTTAAACTAAGTTTATTTCAATTAAGACTTAGTTAAAAGTGTCAATCATGACAAGCTTTAATTAATAATAAAAATGATTAAAAATCACGTGAATCTCTTTCAAGTATAACGAATATAATGATTTAAAACGAGTTTGAGCTCAATCATTTTCGAACTCGCTCGCGAGTTTAATTTCTGAAATTAAACTCGATTTAAACAAGTTTAAATTGAGTTTGAGTACGAGTAAACTCGAAACTTATTATTAGTCTGAACTTTGTTATTAACGCAAACACATTAAATTAAGTATTTAAATTGCGAAAAACACACGCTGCTCGAAAATTGATTAAAAAAAAAAAGAAATTTCAGTTAATGTTAGAAATTTCTTTACTCTTTATAATTAGAATATCTGATAAGACTTCTAAATCATACTTTCAGAAATCATGAATAAAAAAGAACATTTTTATTAAAAATTCTAAAATTATAAACAGTCTCTCGATTCTCGATCAATGTAACACAATGATTTCATTTTTAGAAAAATCTTGAGTACTTGAACATACTGTTTTTCTTGTTTTTAAAAAATAGCATTCAGCTTTTGCATTACACAAAATCTATTTTATATATTGTTTTCTCATTAGTACATGAAATTTTTAGCAAATTTAATATTTTTTGTTTAGAAATTTGATTTTTTAAATAATCTCAAGATAGTTTTTTAACATTTTGAATACTCTCTTAATAGACAGTCTATACTATATTGCTTTATAAATTTTTTTCTTTATTTCTTTCTAAAACATTTACGATGTCAGAGAAAAACAATGAAACTTTTTAAAACAACGATCATCGTCATTTTTTCAAATTTTAACTTAATACGAAGCAAACACGATTTTTTTTTAAAGCTTAAGCTTTTAATTTTATTTTTTTTAAGCTATATCACAACATTAATCTTGATGCTGAAAATTCAACTTGATAATTAAATTTTAACAACTTAGTCTCAGAGACTCTGTTTGTTCAAAACAATTCTTTTTCTTAAATAATGTTTTCATTGTTTAATGCTAAAAATTTATTTTTTGAGTTTTCATAACAAACTAATTTTTTGAAAAATTTTCAAAATTTTGAGAAAAGTTTTTTTGCAAAAGATTATTTATCTCGATTTCAGATAATAAGCGATTTTTTTGATATTAAAATCTTTTTTATAAATGTCATGAAATAACAATTTTAAGAAAATTAAAAACGCATTAAGCACATGCAAACTCGAGAATTGTGATTTTATCAAAAAACAATTCTTGTAAAAAAGATTTTTGTTTTTAATAAAATAAGTTAATTTTTTTTTGCAATTAGTTTGTCTAACTTTAAACGCTCAAAATTATCAAATTATCATGAAAAAAATTTTGAAAAATTCAAAAACTGATTTTCTCGTGTTTTCGTTTACACTGAGAACGATTTAAATTTTAAAAAACGTATTAAATCAGTCATTATGTTTTTCAAAGAGAATATTCATTATACTTGACAAAATTTTTACAACGTTGAAAAACAAAATGTTTTTATAACATGAAAAATTTTCGAACTTTAATTTTAAAATCAGTTGAAACACTTTGAGTTTCGCACTAACAATTCTATTGCTTAATTTCAAGAAATGATTTAAAAGAAAAATCAATTTGTTTTCACGTTTTTTAATTATTTCAACTCTCTCAACGAATTTATTAAGAGACTTTTAAAACGATTTCAAGTAAATGTTATTATTAAAACTTTACTTTCATTTATTTAACAAAAAATTAACGAATTCTCAATCATGTTTATCACAATGATTGTTTTTCAAGCAAAAATTACAAAAATTGAGCAAAATGTCAAACGTGCTTAACTTTTTGCAAAGAAAGTGTTAAAAAATAAGAAAAATTTTAATCATATTATTTCTCAAAATGATAATAAACGCAAAGAAAACTTTTCTCAAACTCGTTTTAACAATTTAAAAATTGATAAATTTTCAAATCTCTCAATTACATTTTATTTGAAAAATATGTTTGTTAAGAAATTTTAATGTTATTAATAAGAAAAGCTTTGCATGAAGTGTAACAAAGAAAAACATAATATTAAAAACTATCGCTTTAATTAAAATTTTTAAGTTTTTAAAATTAAAATTACACGAAATTTTTGAGCATGTCTAGCTAAAGTTTCTCGTCTCTCAAATTAACTAATCATAAAAGTTTCTTTTTATTCTTTTTTAAAACAAGTTTTCGTGATTAACGCTCTGATTAATTTTAATGTTATTTTTAATTACATTTTTCAAAATCTCGTTCGTCAAATGAATTTTTCTGTTTTTAAAAATCTTGATTTCATTAAATATTTTAATGATTTTATTATTATTTTATATGATTTTCACACATTGCACATGAAAGTCACTAATCATAATAATGTTTTCAATTTTATCAATCACATTTTCGTCGTCGTTAATACTTTTGATGACGATGTTATTCTCAATTATAATTAATTAACTCAAGTTAATTTTAAAATTTCTTGAGATTTTCATTTTTAATATTATTTTAAAAACTTTTCTCACATTGACATTGAGAAATCTGATCGTTTTTTACTTGATTGTAAAAAAAATTAAAAAAAATCTTTTGCTCTTGCTCTTAAAAATGTCATTAAAAATAAAAGTTTTCTTTTCGAAATTCATCAGTTTTTTAATATTTTTTCAAAGAATAAAGTCGTTATTTTATTTAGCACGAAATTAGTCAATCATGCTATTAATTTTATTAATGAAAATACTTTGTCTCATTTTCTCATTTATAATCTTTCTCAAAATGAGCTTGTTACTTTATGAGAATACATTGACAACAAGTTAATTAAAGATTAAATTAAATCATTAATTAATTTAATTAAAGTTTCTGTTCTTTTCGTATTAAAGCAAAATGAAACTTTTTGATTTTGCGTTAATTACAAAAAACTTAACAAAGTTATCATTAAGAATCGATATTTTTTTTTCTTGATTAATGAAATGCTTAATCGACTTATTAATGTCAAGATTTTTTTTAAATTTAATTTTTGTGATATTTATCATCGCATTCGTATATGTCATGACAATGAATGAAAAATTTCTTTTCGCATTAAATATGAACATTTTAAATACGTTGTCATGCTTTTTGAGTTGATTAACGCACTCATCATTTTTTAAATTTACATTAATCAAGTTTTAACTAATTTGCTAAACGTGTGTTGCATTGTGTATTTAAATAATATTTTAATTTTTTTCAATTTTGAGAAAAAACATTAATATCATTTATTCTTGATATTACAACATTTTCAAAATTACAAATTGTTCGCAAAAGTGTTTAAATGTTCGTTTTACAAAAAGTTTATCAATTTCTTGAGATATATAGTTAGCTTTTAAAATATTTCAATGAAAAAAAAACGAGTTGAAATCATAAAAAATTAATCAAATTCGAGAAATTATCATAATATTTAAATTTTCTTAAATTTTGTCAATTTTTATTGTTAATTCATTTTCAATTTTTTCAATATGTTCGCTTTTTTAACTGTTCTACTTAAAAGTTTTAAAAATGAAAAAAAATCTGATTTTTTTCATTATTTTTTTACGACTCAAGATGTCTTTGTCTTGCTAAAGAAAATTTTTTTTATAATTTTTTTTTTTATCATTTTAACTCTTATTGTCATATTCGCTTAGAAACTGATACTTTCAAGTTTATAACAAATCTTATTCTTTCTTAGTCATATGAAATGAATTCTCATATGAAATGATATTTCGTTGCTTTTTGATTATTCAAATTTGACAATGCTCAACGAAATTATAATATTTCAGATCAAGAAATGCTGACAATAATTAACGTTTTTACTCATTAATAACATTATTTAGCAAAAACACAATATCTCGTTAAAATTTTCTCTGATCATTATAATTTTCAATTTTTTATGATTTTCAATTGTAACTCTCGAAAATCTTGTTAAATTCATTAATTGAAAACTTTTTTCATTTATAATTTTTACATTAAACATTGCTCGAGAAAATTAAATTTGACAGACACTTTTTTTCGTAAACTTGATTATATTATTGAGAATGATTCACAGTTCAATTTAATTAACGTTTTCATGAAACGTAATTAAAAACAAAACAATTCTCAATTCTTTTTTATTTTTAATAATATGAAAATCGTTCAAGCAAAATTAATCAATGATTTTTTCAAGACATATCATGAAATATTGACTAAGTCAATTAACAATGTCTTGATTTCTCACTCGTCAATTCTTGAGTATTTGATTAATATTACTTTTTTTTTATAACATATGTCACGTCTTTAAGTTGCAACTAAACTTGAAAACGAAATAATTTATTAATTTTTTTTTCATGTTTTAACAAATTTCATTCGTGAAACTTAACAAGAGAATGTTTTTGTTAAAAAAATCTTGTCAGTCATGCATCAAAAACAAATTAACTTAAATAATTGAAATTTTGATAAAAATTTTTTTCATTTTCAAGAATTGATTTTCATTTCACGAAATGAGATTATCAGACAAGAATTAATTTATAAACATTATAATAATTTTCTTGTTAATTATTTTAATCACGAAAAGACTTTCGCTTTACTTTAACGTAAATTTTTTTGACATAATATGATTAATAATGTCAAGTAATATGTTTAAACTTGTAATGTATGTCAATAAACTTACATTTTTTGACATAAATCATATAAATTTTTTGTAAACTTTTTAATGTTTAGCAAACTCTGACAATATATTTTTATGAATTTTATAACTAATCTTTTTTCGTTTGTTATTAAAAATCAAATTTACAATACTTTGTTAATGATTGTGAATTGATATATTAAAATGATTAAATATTTTTCATGCAAAAACAATATTATCATTTCTCGATTGATTAACATACTTATTAATAAAATTTTCTTAGTTTTTGAAATTTTTAAAGTAATAGTTTTTGATCGCGAATTTTTATTTACTAGCAATTATTGATTTTCTCTTTGTTATTACATAAGAATTATCAGAAAATTAAGCATCGCTTTTCATTTTCAGACTAATAATTTTACTGAAATTCACAATTAAACAATTAAATGTTATTTTTGTTGTTATACAAATTATCGTTAAGATGATTGAACAGATTTAATTTTTTAAATTAAATTTATATACAATAATTTCAAGTATTTTGTCACGAGAGATTTCTCGTTTCATTTTTTTTATGATTATCACTCATAATTACACGAAAATATTTTCATATTTTTTAATGCTAAAATATCAGCAATCAAGAATCGTATTCAATTAATCATTACTCAAAAAGTTGATTTTTTTACTCGATATTAACAAGCTTAACAAGCTTAAGTCAAGCAATACAATGCTTGACATATTTTTAAAATTTATCAAATTAATGATTTTGTCATGCTTTTTTTAAAACATATTCGCATTATTCGTCTTAATAAAAAATTTAATAACAAGTTTCGTGAATTTTATCATATTACTGTTATTATTGACAAACAAGCTTATTGTTTAAATCTCTTTTCTTAAATACGAATTCATTTCATTTTTCATGTTTCATTTCTGAAATTTTATTATTTTTATTTTTTTGACAAGAATCAATCTTCTCATTTAAACATCATTGATAACGTTTAGAAATGAAAAATTTAAGTTATTGTTAATTAACATAAACGTTATCATTAATAACAATACTTAATTCTATAAAAAAATTGCTTTTTTGAAAAAGTTTCTTGAGAATTAGCTGATAATCTTGTTCATGCTTAAAAATTGTTTTAACAATTTTACAATTAACATTTTTTTTTTTATTACTTTTACTTGACGTTTCAGAAAACGTTTCAAAAAATGTATTTAAACATATTTTTTATTTCATTCATAATTAACAAAATTTTTTTAAGTATACTCTTACAGATTAAAAGACTCATTTTAAAAAAAATTTCACTTTTTCACAATTATTTTTTCATTAACGAACTTTAAATGTTTGCTTAAAGTGAAATCTTTGTTTTTTTTTTCACGTTTTTTAAAATTCTCTCTTTCAGAATTGCTTGATAAACAAAAATTACTTTTATTTTTAAACTTTTTCACTTTCTTTTTTTTAAAAGTTTCTGTTGAAATTGTCTTAGTCTTTAAAATTAGTCAAAGTTATCTTGAGATTATTTAAAAAATCAGATTTTTAAACAAAAAATATTAAGTTTGTTAAAAATTTCATGTACTGATGAGAAAACAATGTATAAAATAAATTTTGTGTAATGCAAAAACTGAATGCTGTTTTTTAAAAACAAGAAAAACAGTATGTTTAAATACTTAAAATTTTTTTAAAAATGAAATCATTGTGTTACATTGATCGAGAATTGAGAGACTGTTTAAAATTCTAAAATTCTTAATAAAAATGTTCTTTTTTATTCATGATTTTTAAAAGTATGATTCAGAAATCTTATCAAATATTCTAATTATAAAAAGTAAAAAAATTTTTAACATTGTTTTTTTTTCAGTAAAATCGTAAACAATGCTTGAAATAAAGAGTAGTAAAAAAAGAGAAATAAAACTAAAAACGCGAAAAGAAAAATTTCTCGAAAATTAAAAAATTGAAAGTGCGAAAAGCATTTCGCGTTAAAAGATATAATTGTTTAATTTTATTTTAATTTTTAGAAACAACAACAAGAACACAAAAAAAATTTTTTCTTAATTTAAAATTGCTTTGAAAAAAAGTAATTTAATCTTGTTCTAAAAAAGAAATGTTTTAAAATTTTAAGTAATGTCAAGCTCAGAAAATGAGACATGACTAATTTTTGTGAAAAAATGATCTTGTGTTCATTGTCTGTTATATGTAATAAATGAAAAAAAAATGATTGCTAAGCAAATGAATTCAGTTTATCTTTGTAAATGAAAACAAAACAAGCATTGTTAATACTATAAAAATTAAAATAAAAATTATTACTATGTAAGTGTTGAGTTCTTAGATTAAAAAATAAAAACTAAAAAAAATTAAATATTTTAAAAATTGAGTCACTTTATTTAACGAATCGTTGAATTGCTAAGCGCTTTGCGAAAAAAAAAAATTCTGAAATACAAGAAATGATTCGTGAAAATTTGCACGAGACGCATAACAAATTTTATGATACTTAAAATGAATATTCTCGTTAACATTAAAAAAATAAGAAATCTCATAAATTTGTCAAGAAAACTTTTCAAAAAAGTAAAAAAAAAAGAAATTTTAAACATGTAAAAGAAAAATCAGTGATTGCAAATGAAAATTTTAAAATTAAAATAACAAGTCAGTTTCACGAAATTCTCGAGAATGAAAATTCAAGCGCTGAAAATAATAATGACATGAAAACACGAAATAACAATCATGTCAAGATTTCGCAAATGATAATGTTAAGAAATGAGACTGAAAAAAATTGCAAGAAAAACAATATTTGAGTTATTTTAAGTGCTAAGTTTGACAAAATTGTCAAGAAAATGTTTTAAGAAAATGAGTTTTTGAACAGCATGAAAAGCTTGTTGATAAACAATCAAAAAACAAAAATATATCATTAAAAATCAAAATGAGCATTTCGCGAGAAAATGATAAAAATGTTAAAAAGTATCAATCAAGCAATGCAAAAAAGCAATGCGTTAATTAAACGAAATAATGAAACATTGCTTGAAATTAAGCAAGTCATGATAAGTGTATAAAAAATGATAAAAAACGTGAGTGAAAAAATCAATAATATAATCAAATGTCAAGAAAAAGTGAAATGATTTATTAAGAAATCGAATGTCACACTTAGTTATTTGTTAAAAAACTCAATTACTTAACAAAAACGCGAGAAAATAAATAATTGTTAAGAAAAATGTCAAAAAAAAATGATAACTAATAAAGATTTTAAAAAATTTTTCTCGTTGTTAAAAATGACATTGTTATTGCAATAATTGCTTTGCGAAAAAAAATTGCGCTTGAAACGTTAATAAATTTTTTTCAAAAATATGAAAAAAAATTTAATCATATTCTTAAAACTGTTGCTGAACTTTCTTAAAAAGAAAAAAAAAATACTTAAAAAAAAAGAAAGAAAGCAATGAAATTTAAAACTTTTTAAAAGAAAAAATCAGAAAAGAAATTCTTGACATTCTTTATAATATTTAAAAAAAGTCTCGATATTCAAAAGTCAATTCAACTGACTTTAAAAACTGAGACGATTCTAACAAAAACTTTTAAAAAAAAAAAATGAAAAAGTTTAAAAATAAAAGTAATTCTTGTTTATTAAGCAACTTTGAAAGAGAGAATTTTAAAAAACGTAAGAGAAAAAACAAAAATTTCATTTCAAGCAAACGTTTAAAGTTCGTTGATGAAAAAATAATTGTGAAAAAGTGAAATTTTTTTTAAAATAAGTCTTTTGATTTGTAAGAGTATATTTAAAAAAGTTTTGTTAATTATAAATAAAATGAAAAGTATGTTTAAATACATTTTTTAAAACATTCTGTGAAACATCAAGTAAAAGTAATAGAAAAAAAAAAATGTTAATTGTGAAATTGTTAAAACAATTTCTGAGCATGAACAAGATTATTAACTGATTTTTAAAAGACTTTTTCAAAAAAGCAATTCTTTCATAAAACTAAGTATTACTATTGATGATAACGTTTGCGTTAATTAACAATAATTTAAATTTCTCATTTCTGAACGTTATCAATGATGTTTAAATGAGAAAATTGATTCTTGTTAAAAAAATGAGAATAGTAAAATTTTAAAAATGAAATATGAAAAATGAGATGAATTCGCATTTGAGAAAAGAAATTTAAATGATAAGCTTATTTGTCAATAATAATAGCAATATAATAAAATTCGCGAAACTTATTATCAAGTTTTTTATTGAGACGAGTAATGCGAATATGTTTTAAAAAAAGTATGACAAAATTATTAATTTAATAAGTTTTAAAAATATGTCAAGCATTATATTGCTTAACTTGAGCTTGTTAAGCTTATTAATATTAAGTAAAAAGATTGACTCTTTAAGTAACAATTGATTGAATATCATTTTTAATTGTTAATATCTTAACATTAAAAAATACGAAAATATTTTCGTGTAATTGTGAGTGATAATTATAAAAAAAATGAAATGAAAAATCTTTCGTGACAGAATGCTTGAAATTATTATATGCAAATTTGACTTGAGAAATTAAATTTGCTCAATTATCTTGACAATAATTTATATAATAATGAAAATAACGTTCAATTGTTTAATTGTGAATTTTAGTAAAATTATTAATTTGAGAATGAAAAGCGATGCTTAATTTTTTAATAATTTTCATGTAATAACAAAAAGAAAATCAATAATTACTAGTGAATAAAGATTCGCGATTAAAAATTATTATTTTAAAAATTTCAAAGACTAAAAAAATTTTATTAATAAATATGTCAATCAATTGAAAAGTAATAATATTGTTTTTGCATAAAAAATATTTAATCATTTTAGTATATCAATTCACAATCACTAGCAAAGTATCATAAATTTGATTTTCAATTACAAACGAAAAAAAATCAGTTATAAAATTTATGAAAATATGTTATTAAAGTTTGCTAAATATTAAAAAATTCACAAAAAATTCATATGATTTATGTTAAGAAATATGAGTTCGTTAACATATATCACAAGTTTAAACATATTGCTTGACATTATTGATCATATTATGTCAAAAAAATTTACGTTAAAATAAAGCGAAAATTTTTTCATGATTAAAATGATTAACAAAAGAATTATCATAATACTTGCGAATTAATTCTTGTTTAATGATCTTATTTCGTAAAATGAAAATTAATTTTTGAAAATGAAAAAAATTTTTATCAAAACTTTAACTATTCAAGTTAATTTGTTTTTAACATATGATTGACAAGATTTTCTTAATAAAAACGTTCTCTTGCTAAGTTTCACGAATGAAATTTGTTAAAACATGAGAAAAAAATTAATAAATCGTTTCATTTTCAAATTTAGTTATAACTTGAAAACGTAACATGTGTTGCAAAAAAAAAGCAATGTTAATTAAATACTTAAAAATTGACAAGTGAAAAATCAAGATATCATTAACTGACTTAATCAATATTTCATGATATGTCTTGAGAAAATCATTAATCAATTTTACTTAAACAATTTTCATATTATTAAAAATGAAAAAGAATTGAGAATTGCTTTGTTTCTAATTACGTTTCACAAAAACGTTAATCAAATTAAATTGTGAATTATTTTCAATGATATAATTGAGTTTACGAGAAAAAACATTTGTCAAATTTAATTTTCTTGAGCAATGTTTAATGTAAAAATCATAAACAAAAAAAGTTTTTAATTAACGAATTTGACAAAATTTTCAAAAGTTATGATTGAAAATCATAAAAAATGAAAATTATAATGATCAGAGAGAATTTTAACGAGATATTGTGCTTTTGCTAGATAATATCGTCAATAAATAAAAACATTAATTATTGTTAGCATTTCTTGATCTGAAATATCATAATTTTGTTAAGTATTATCAAATTTGAATGATTAAAAAGCAACAAAATGTCATTTTGTATGAAAATTCATTTTATATAATTGAAAAAGAATGACATTTGTTATAAACTTGAAAGCATTAGTTTTTAAGCGAATATAACAATAAGAGTTAAAATGACAAAAAAGAAAAATCATGAAAAAAACTTTTTTTAATAAAACAAAAATATCTTGAGTCACAAAAAAATAGTAAAAAAAATCAGACTTTTTTTAATTTTTAAAACTTTTAAGTAAAACAGTTAAAGAAACGAACATGTTAAAGAAATTGAAAATGAATTAACAATAAAAATTGACAAAGTTTAAGAAAATCTGAATATTGTAATAATTTCTCGAATTTAATCAATTTTTTATAATTTTAACTCGTTTCTTTTTCATTGAAATATTTTAAGAGCTAACTATATATCTCAAGAAATCAATAAACTTTTTGTAAAACGAACATTTAAACACTTTTACAAACAATTTGTAATCTCGAAAACGTTATAATATCAAAAATAGATAATGTTAATGTTTTTTCTCGAAATTGAAAAAAATTAAAATATTATTTAAATATATAATGCAACACACGTTTAGCAAATTAATTAAAGCTCGATTAATGTAAGTTTGAAAAATGATAAATGCGTTAGTCAACTCAAAAAGCATAATAATGTATTTAAAATGTTCATATTTAATGTAAAAAAAAGTTTTTCATTCATTATTATGACGTATACGAATGCGATGATAAGTATCACGAAAATCAAGCTTAAAAAAAATTTTAACATTAATAAGTCAATCAAGCATTTTATTAATCAAGAAAAAAGAATATCAATTCTTGATAATAACTTTGTTAAGTTCTCTGTAATCAACGCAAAATTGAAAAGTTTCATTTTGCTTTAATACAAAAAGAACAAAAATTTCAATTAAACTAGTTAATGATTTAATTCAATTTTTGACAAATTGACGATAAGTTTCGAGTTTACTTATACTCATACTCAGCTTATACTCATTTGAGTGAGTTTAATTATTGAGATGAAACTCGTGAGTGAGTTTGAAATTCATTAACTCAACTCAAATTCACTCATGAGTTTCACGAGTTCGTCATATAACACATAATGTTTGATTATTAATACTATTTATGAATCATGATATTATTTTTAATATTTAACTTAAGTTGAACATTATTCATTTTTTTTTTTCAGCGAATTACACATAACACATTACTGATAATTTCTATATTGTTCAAAAATCATTATAAGAATCTATTCTTAAACAATTAACTTAAGTTTATGTTGCAAATGAGAATTATTAAATTCAATCAAGATTTTATGAGTTAAACTTGAAAAACAGAATCTTGTCGCATGTCACAAGATTGAGTTCTCATAAAAAATAATTCATATTCAATTTAGAATAAATTCATAGAAAAGTTCATATAGTTTTTTCTCATTTTCAATTTTTCATTTTCTCTATTCTCTCGATCAAGCATTCAAAAACTCAGTTTTTGAATTTTAACTTGTGTTTTGTCTCGATTGAAGTTTCTTTTTTCTCTTTACTCAATTTAACTTTAATTGAATTGAATATCATTCATATCATCATATCTCACGAAAGTAGTCAAGTTTAACTCAAGTTGAATAAGCATCAATGACAAACGTTAAAAGAATTTTTAAGAAAAAAGACATTGCGAAAAAAAATCTTTTAATAATATTGAGTAACAAGATTAATTATTTTTAACGCGAGATTTGCTAATATGATATATCATAATATTCTGAGATAAGAACTGACGAACTAATTCATATATGATATAAAGACTTGATAATAATATTGTCAAATATTAAATTTTTAAAAAAAACAAGAATGACAAGCATGACGCTCAGTTTTAAAGCACGTGTAATTTTAAAATCACTAAAACATTTTCAAGTAAGAAAAAACAACATATTTCGATTGTGACGAATGTGTTAACTGAAACGAAAGATAAGTCATATAAAAATTGTCAAGAAAACATCAACTCAAGTTCAATATTTCATACTAATCATGAATGACACTATAAAGAATTACGAATATGAGAGAGAGAAACGATTAAGTGAAATCTTGTATAATTGTGATGATAAAATCAACACAAAAATTGTGAAAGCGTTTATGAGAACAATGATCATGCGAGTGAATTAGTTAAATTTTGTGTGATCGAGTCTTTCGAAAAATTAAAAATTAAATTAAAAACAAATTAATGAGCTCAAGATCTCTCTTAAACAGAAAGCAAGAAAGTGAAACGCAAAAACTCAACTGAAAACAATAATCAAGAATAATATCTTTTTTAAAGTTGTTAAAGAGCTTGTTTTAAAAAATTGAAAGAATAACATTCGTGAAATGTTAATTTGCAATTATCTCACTTTCAAGAAAAACTTTATTGTTATTCTCAATTACGCGAAAAAGTTTTCAATACTTGAATGCGAACAATATTAACGTGCGATTTGCATGCAAATATATGAAAAAAAAAAAATTGCAATCGACAATTTCTATGATAACACAAAAGTAGAATATATTTTAATTTCAAATCAACTTGAGTTAGATAATAATTAACAGAGATTTCAGATTCTGAAATGAGCGATAAACTTTTTCGCGATTGAGAAATTAAATCGAGTAACACTTATCAGTTTTCATGTCAACAAATACGATATGTACAAGTCAAATGAAAATGATAATATGTTCACTAGCATAACGCAATATTTGAAAACTTTAACATTGAAAAAACAAACAGATTTGTTGAAAAATGAACAAACACTGCGAGAGAGCATTTTTTAATTAACTGAAATTAATTCTGAACATGTTATCAAATTAATGACAGTCTTGCGAAATAAGCAAATTCATTAAAAATTAATATTATTTTGTGAGATCTCGTTTAAACGCGAGTTCATCAATATCACATGAGCAAAACGTATGATAACGCATAAAATGAATAAAATAAATTATTTTCGCTATATGTTTCAAGTGCTGAGTTTAACTTGAGTTGATTTACATGTTAACAATACAATAAATTTATTTTGAACGAATTAATGATTTTCTTATCTTTCACGATAACATGCATTTACGCAAGAACACTCTCAAAATCAGTAAAAATGACATGTTATTATTGTTGAAAATTTAACGAAAAATTTGTTCTGAGCAACTGAAAATGCTGTTCTTTTCAAAAATCAAGAATTACGTTCACAAACGTTTTCAGAGTTTTTTGAAAATGAATGACAATTGATTTGAGTTCGAGAAATGTTCTCGTTTGAGCAAAAAAATTTGATATTGCGAAAAAATTTTCATTTAACATCATTCAGACTTTTTGACAAGCTAGAATCATAATAAGTATGTTTATGCGTGAATTATCGTTTTTTATAAAAAAATGCTTATCTCGCACGTTGATAATTAAAGAGATTTTTAATATTTGATAATGTCAAACAAAGAGACTGTTTAAAAAATCTTGATTCACGTCATGTTGTGATATATGTCAGATTGAAAAATGTCTCAATTCGCGAATGTTAATTTGCGCAATTTCAGATAAGTCGCAACATTTAGTAATTTTATAAGTATAAAAAATTGCAAGTTAATGTCAAAATTAACAAATGATCTCGTTTTAGAAAACGAGATTGAGCACTTTTCATATGCAATGCAAATGTTAAGAGATCTTTTTTTCTTGATTCAAAAAAAACGATCGATTTTCTGAAAAATGCAAAATGTGAGTAATCTAACTTAAGTTGAATAATTAATATTACAAAAGAAAATTAATATGATACGACTCAATAAATAATAAAATCGAAACAAATATTTGAATTGCGATTAAAACATGACGATTTCAAGATCATTAAGTATTTGAAACGCTTTGAAAAGATTGAATGAATGCGTGTTTTTAACTTTGTGATTGAAAGATTGAGATCTTGTTTCATTAATTTTATAAAAATCATAAACGATGCGAAATTGATATGTTTAAGATTTAAAATTTAAACTGATACGAAACTAATTTAAGTTAAAATGTAAATGCGAGCAAAGAGTCATTCGTCAAAATCGTGATAAAAAATATATTTGACGCTAAGAGAGACTTAAGAGATTTCAAGATCAAATTGAAAAAAAAGTTTCAGTTCGATTTAACAAATGACTCTCAAATGTTTAAAAAAATCTTTCTTTATTGACAGCGCAAAGAAAAATTAAACGTTTTAAAAAAACGAAAAATTGATCGAAACGCTTGACAAAAGCGAGATATAAGTCATCAATTATTGTTTTGATAATAATGTTGTTTGTTGATTTTTAACTTAAGTTAAATTGTCAAATGTTTTTTTCGCGTTAATAATTGACATGAAACGCTAACTATTATTGACAAACTCAGATTGCGAAACACTTAAATTTTCTAAACAAAAAAAGAAAGTTTTTGCGATTCGTGAGATAAGACGTGAGACTTTAACAAAAAACAAAGCATATTGATTAATTATTCTTTGTCAAAAAAGTTTTGTCATTTGAAAAGAAACGTAAGCATAAGAAAATTGAGAAAAAGTTTGAAATCAATGATAACAAAAACGAGAAGTTACAGTTTAAATCTCAAAAACGTGTCTCAGATAAACTGAATATCAATGAATTCTCTGATAATACAATTTCAGAAAATTAGTTAAAGAAAGACTAAGTCTTGTTTTTTCTTTTTTAAGTTTACTGTTTTCAAAAAAATTCAAAGACAAAAAATTTTTTATGAAAATTTTTTTTTTTTCTTTATTGTTAACAGACTTGCTCTGTTCTTTCTTTTATCACTGAGATCTTTCAAAAACTCACTAATATTTTTTTTTATAATTTCATTGAGTCGTCACTTGTGAATTCATCATTAATTAGTTTAGTTTAAATGAATTTGATCTCATTTCATTTGTTTTTTCATACGTTTAAGTAAAAACAAGTGAGTTCAACATTCTTGACATTATATATCAATTTAACTTGAGTTGAATTGATATATGAATTAACAAACGTTGCATAAATTGCAAAATAATTAAATATTAAATCTCGTGACTTATCAAGACTATGACTCACAAACTAAAAGACACTTAAATAAGAAATAATTATTCACAAGAACGAGAATAAATATCAACAATGATACAAACAGATAATGCGAGTGATGATTATTGATAATATTTATATAACGTAAAACAATGTTTTTTTTTCAGAGATTTGTGACAGATAATAACATGTCTTGTTAAAAACAAAGCTAAAAAAAAATAAGTGCTTTCATCTAATTGAAAATATATATATATATTGCTTTATTACTTATTTCATGATTTTGTCAGACTCTCGAACTCGAATGTTAAAAAAAACAATTGTTGTCTCATTTCTCAATTATTGCTAATAAGTCTCATCTCTCTCATTATGTATGTGAATGATTTATCACTGTTAATGATCTGTTATTCAGTGCTATAATTTCTAGTTTTCGTTCTTTCGCACACAACTTAATAATGTTTGAAAACGAAGCAATAATTATTATTTTGTTTGTTAATACACATGTTGCTAAGTAACGTGTCATGAGAAAAAAATGATTTCAGTGAATTGTTTATGCAATCAGAATTAATAAATAACGTCAAGACGTTAATTGCTTTTCTGATAAATTAATTTAACTTAAGTTAAATTAAAGCGTAAGTCATTTTTTCATTTTTAATCTCAGTCTCTCGATCATCATTCTCGAGATCGTCATTTAATTATAATATTTCTAACATTCAAAACAATCATCTCATGTCTTTTTTTTTTTTTTTTTTTTTTTTTCGCGTTGTTCTTTACACTCTTTTTCACATTTTATCTTTTCTTGAACGCGTTATTAGTCAGTATCATTAATGATGAGAGAGTGAAGATTTTTTTAAATTAAAATGTGATTAAGAGAAAAACAATTTCAGTTATTTCTCGTGATAATTTATGTCTAAAAAACGAAAAGAGTCAAAAATAAGTTTAATGATGTCATTCACTCATCTTTCAGCGATTTAACTTAAGTTAATTTAAGCGTGAAACAATTTCTTGATTAGTTTTCGCGAAACTTTTAAAGTCTTTTTAAAAAGTTATAGCTTAAAGTCTCAAAAAACTTTGCTTTAGCTTGTGTGTTTTTGCTGTTACTTTTTTTCGTTAATCTTTTTTTTCACAATTTGATAAAAATGTTAGTGAAAAATGTTTCTGACTTTAATTCTGATTTTTTTTTTAAGAGCAACTTTTATGTTTCTTTCTTTGAACTTTGCTCTCTCTTAATTAATGTCACTCGAACTGATATTATTAACATGTCTATTGCTTTTATTTTTTTTAACATAATATTTTTTTTATCGTCTTTCTTTTCACTATTTTTTTCTTTCTTTTCGTCTTGTTTATCAGACGAAAAGATTTTCATGACTCGCGTTAAGTCATTGTCTCGCATTGTTCGAAAGAAATGAGATAAAAAGAAAATCGCGAAGTATAATTATAATTATGAAACGAAATTTTTAATTTGATGACATTAAACGCTCATTAAAAATAATTAAGTAAATCAAAAAAATGTGAGTTTTTAATAAAATGACAATCAACGATTTGCATGCTGAACAATATTTATGAAAATAATATTAATACGTAATGAAATGCTTAAAATACAATGTAAAACGTGTTGCGCATTAATGAAACATTCGAAATATGACAAAAATGAAACATTCTCAATGAAAAAACATCACGACAATCATGAGAAGAAATTAAGAAATCTTGAACGTTATTAATTATCAAAAGCAAAGAAAGCAATTCAACAATGTTTTTAAATCAAAAATTTTAAACATGAAAAGATACGTGACGCTTAAAACTTTAATAATAATTTTTACTTTATCATTAATTAACATCAACTTGAGTTGAATTATGCGTTGTTGAATTTATAACTAATACTTTAATTGTCAACTCACAGAACGAAAGTTTAATGAATTTAAAATACTCGCATGAGCAATTAATGAAAGAGTTGACTTTTTATATTATCATCTCTTGCAATTTCTTTCGATCGATAAAAAACAAGCATTTTCAAGCAATTTTTATCATTGTCGCAATTTCTTGAATAATAAGATTTTCATATCGTAAAACAATATTCAATAAAACGCACGAAATGATTATGCAATGACAAGATGAAACTTTTAATCATTTTTCGCTTAATGCGCGTGTTTTCTTGACTCTTGATTACTAATCGAGTTCATAATGAATGACTTACATGAGAATTATAGTCAGTTTCGTGAATCGTGACTGAACTTTGAGAAAGATTTTAATAAACTTTGAGCATCTTACGAAAAATCACACAAAAAAAAACTTGACAATCATTCTTTTGAATTGTTTCAAAGAAATGAAACTGAAAAAACGCGTGATTACAATAATCACGAACAAAATTAGCAATAATAAAATGATGTTTAAAACAATGAAACTTACACTGAAACAACAAACTCGATACTTTTCGATTTTTGAAAACAATTTAATAGCGAAAATTATGAACTCACATATTTTAATTTTTTGTCTTGTTCACATTTTGCAACTAACGTTAAAAGACTTGTTAACAATCATTTAAATTAATCTCAAAAATGACAATGTGAAAAATGTTTGAAAAGATGATGACGAAACAATTGAAAAAGATTGTGAGCTTTTTTAAATTTTAAAAAAAATATTTCATTCTCTCATCTCAGTATTCAACTCAAGTTCATTTCACTAATTTTATGATTTTTGTTATAGATACGAAAAATCGCGTGTTACATAAACGTTAGCTTGAATAAAAAGATAACATAATTAAAATGTTAAACAAATCAATCAAGCAATGCATTGTTACTAACTCAAAACAATGCGACACGCTGAAATTTCACAATACTGATACTAAAACGAGCATATATTTTTCAATAATATATTAATGATTACTGAATCAATTACACTTGAAAAAATGTTTTTTGTCTGAATTTTACATTGACAGAATGAAAGCATGTGCTGTTTTTTATTTTTGTTATCAGACTTTTTTTATTTATGACATTGACTTTGTTCAAGATAAACGAATCAAGTATTCACAAAGTTTACAGCATATATAATGCTTTGTTTAATCATTTAAATGATTATGTGACACATTTTTAACAACGTGTTATATCTTAAAAAATGAATTTGAAAAAATTCATCGACGCAGTCATTGTCAAGTTGCAAAAGTATTATAACGAAACTTATAAAATCAAAGAACATTTCTATGCTTTAAATATTATTCTAATTTCAGATAAAAAGTTAAATTTTTTTAAAAAAATCTCATGAATATCATTTGTCATCGACGAGAATCAAATTAACTGAGAGAAAATTTACAGTGACACGTTACAAAAAATATTTCGACATTATCGCAACAAGTTTTTTTCGAAAAAATCTCGTGTTAAGAGAAAGTGTTGCAAGAATTTAATTAAAAAAACGCTAAGCAAAATTTTCGTTTCTTGACAAAATTGAACAAATCATGAAAATATCAATGTTTTAAAACAGAAACTGAATGATTATCTTAATTCTGATACGTAACTTGATAATTGTTGTCTTTTGTCATGTTATTTATTGAAATTCAAATCAACTTAAGTTAAAATTTGACTTCTTGCTTTTTATATTAGAAATTTACAAAAGCGACAATTTTCTGAAATATTAAAAGAATCAGAAAGTCAACTTTTCAATTTTTAGTCACATCATTAGAAACATACTTTCTATTTGTTTTAGCAAAATGTTAATTGAAACTGTTTTCAGTAATGCACACGATGTTTGTACATATAAATGAGCAAACTTACTGTCAGTTATAATCAAGATTATCATGATAATTTTTTGTGCAAAATAATTTTAACTGAACAAGAACATTAAAGTTCACAATAAGAATTCAATTAATGACTTTTTAAATGAAATCAATGATTGTTTACTCGTCAAGATTCTTAAGTTGACATAAAACGAAGCGAAAAACAATCAGTTTAATTGACTCAATTTAGACAATGTTAACAAAACTGTGAACGTTATCAGAAATGAGAATGTCAGTGATAAAGTTAATTTGAAAAAAAATTTAAATTCTAAATTATTATTGTCTTATCTTTTTTCGTCTGAGCAATTTGCACGAGCGAAAAACGATAATTAAGTTACGTTAATGAAAACTGAGTTCACAAGTCAATTAAATATCAGAGAAAATAAGCATGAGACGAATAACATGAAACAAATAAAGTCTCGTACAAGAAAATGTCATGAATAAATGTTTGTTCACTTTGTAAATTTGCTATAAAAAAATAATTAATTTGAGTTGAAATCAGATAATTGTGATCTTGAAAAGAAATAGACAACTTACATAAACTTTATTAAAAATTATGTACGTACTTGTATTACATAACATTGATTTAGCTTATTTAGTAATACACATTAATCAAAAGTGTCTTAGTGCGTAATTATGTGAGTATAACGAATTGAAAATTAAAAATTGAAATCAAACTCGTGAGCGAGTTTGAGATTTATCAACTCAACTCAAACTTGTCATGAGTGAGTTTGCTGAGAGACAAAATTTACTCAAACTCAATTCGTCATTAGCTTGATTTTTGATTAACTTGTTATTAATGTATTCTCATAAAGTAACAAGCTTATTCTGAAAAAAATTGTAAATGAAAAAATAAAATGAAATATTTTCATTAATGAGATCGATAACATGATTGACTAATTTCGTGTTAAATAAAATAACAATTTTATTCTTTAAGAAAATATCAGAAAACTGATAAATTTCGAAAAGAAAACTTTCATTCTCAACGACATTTTTAAAAACAAAAGCAAAAGATTTTTTTTGATTTTTCTTACAATCAAGTAAAAAACGATCAGATTTTTAAATGTTAATATGAGAAAAGTCTTTAAAATAATATCAAAAATGAGAATCTTAAGAAATTTTAAAATTAACTTAAATCAATTAATTATAATTGAGAATAACATTGTCATCGAAAGTATCAACGATAACAAAAATGTGATTGACAAAATTAAAGACATTATTATGATCAGTGACTTTCATGTGCAATGTGTGAGAATCATATAAAATAATAATAAAATTATTAAAATATTCAATAATATCAAGATTCTTAAAAACAAAAAGATTTATTTAACGAACGAGATTTTAAAAAATGTAATTAAAAGTAACGTTAAAATTAATCAAAACGTTAATCACGAAAACTTGTCTCAAAAAAAAATGAAAAAAAACTTTTATGATTAGTTGATTTAAGAGACGAGAAACTTTAGCTAAACATGCTCAAAAATTTCGTGTAATTTTAATTTTAAAAACTTAAAAATTTTAATTAAAACGATAATTTTTAACATTATGTTTTTTTTTGTTACACTTCATGCAAAGCTTTTCTTGTTAATAACATTAAAATTTCTCAATAAACATATTTTTCAAATAAAATATAATTGAGAGATTCGAAAATTTGTCAATTTTTAAATTGTTAAAATGAGTTTAAGAAAAATTTTCTTTGCGTTTATTATCATTCTGAGAAATAATACGATTAAAATTTTTCTTATTCTTTAACGCTTTCTTTGCAAAAAGCTAAGCACGTTTGACATTTTACTCAATTTTTGTAACTTTTGCTCAAAAAACAATCATTATAATAAATATAATTGAGAGTTCGTTGATTTTTTGTTAAATGAATGAGAGTAAAATCTTGATAATAGCATTTATTTAAAATCATTTTAAAAGTCTCTCAATAAATTCGTTGAGAGAGTTGAAATAGTTAAGAAAAATGAAAACAAATTAATTTTTTTTTTAAATTGCTTTTTGAAATTGAACAATAAAATTGTTAATGCGAAACTCAAAATGTTTTAATTAATCTTAAAATCAAAGTTTAAAGATTTTTCATGTTATAAAAACATTTTGTCTTTCAATGTTATAAAAATCTTGTCAAGTATAATGAATATTTTTTTTAAAAAACATGACAACTGATTTAATACATTTCTTAAAATTCAAATTGTTCTCAGTGTAAATGAAAACATGAAAAAATCAGTCTTTGAATTTTTTAAAATTCTTTTCGTGATAATCTGATAATTTTGAGCGTTTAAAATCAAACGAACTGATTGCAAAAAAAAAATTGATTCATTTTATTAAAAACGAAAATTTTTTTTGCAAAAATTGTTTTTTGATAAAATCACAATTCTTGAGTTTGCATGTGCTTAATGCGTTTTTAATTTTTTTAAAATTATTATTTCATGACATTCATAGAAAAGATTTTGACATTAAAAAAATCGCTTGTTATTTGAAATTAAAATAAATAATTTTTTACAAAAGAATTTTTCTCAAAATTTTAAAAATTTTTCAGAAAATTAGTTTGTTATGAAAACTCAAAAAGTAAATTCTTAATATTAAACAATGAAAACATTGTCTGAAAAAAAAAATTATTTTAAACAAACAAAGTTTCTGAGACTGAGTTATTAAAATTTAATTGTTAAGTTGAGTTTTCAATATCAAGATCAATGTCGTGATATAACTTAGAAAAAATAAAGTTAAAAACTCAAGCTTTAAAAAAAATCGTGTTTGCTTCATATTAAGCTAAGATTTGAAAAAACGATAATAATCATTGTTTTAAAAAGTTTTATTATTTTTCTCTGACATCGTAAATGTTTCAGAAAGAAATAAAAAAAAAAATTTATAAAGCAATATAATATAAACTGTTTATTAAAAAAGCATTCAAAATGTTAAGAAATTATCTTGAGATTATCTGAAAGATTAAATTTTTAAACAAAAAATATTAAGTTTGCTAAAAATTTCATGTACTGATAAGAAAACAATGTATAAAATAAATTTTGTGTAATGCAAAAATTGAATGCTGTTTTTTAAAAACAAGAGAAACAGCATGTTCAAGTACTTAAGATTTTTCTAAAAATGAGATAATTGATTTTTGAGTATTAAGACTTTTCTCAGACATTACAAAAAACGTTAAGAATTTCTTTTCTGATTTTTTCTCTCGAGAAATTCTAGATTTCATCGCTTTTTTTCTTTTTTTTTAAGTATTTTTCTTTTTTTTTTAAGAAAATTCAGCAACAGTCTCAAGAATATGATTAAATTTTTTTTTATATTCTCAAAAAAGATTTATTAACGTTTCAAGCGTAATTTTTTTTCGCAAAGTAATTATCGCAACGATAATGTCACTCTTAATAACAAGAAAAATTTTCTAGAATTTTTATTAACTGTTATTCTTTTTTGACATTTTTTTTAATAATTATTTATTTTCTCGCGTTTTTGTTAAGTAATCGAGTTTTTTAACAAATAACTAAGTGTGATATTTGATTTCTTGATAAATTATTTCACTTTTTCTTGACATTTAATCATATCATTGATTTTTTCACTTACGTTTTTTATTGTCTTTCGTACATTTATCATGACTTGCTTAATTTCAAGCAATATCTCATTATTTTGTTTAATTAACGCATTGCTTTTTTGCATTGCTTGATTGATACTTTTTAACATTTTTATCATTTTTTCGCGAAATGCTCGTTTTAACTTTTAACAATATATTTTCATTTCTTGATTGTTTATCAACAAGCTTTTTATGTTGTTCAAAAACTCATTTTTTTAAGACATTTTCTTAACAATTTTGTCAAACTTAATACTTAAAATAACTTGAGTATTGTTTTTCTTGCAACTTTTTTCAATCTTGTTTCTTAATATTATCATTTACGAAATCTTGACATGATTGTCATTTTGTGTTTTCATGTTATTATTATTTTTAGCGTTTGAATTTTCATTCTCGAGAATTTCGTGAAGCTAACTTGCTATTTTAATTTTAAAATTTTCGTTTGTAATCACTGATTTCTCTTTCACATACTTGAAATTTCTTTTCTTTTTACTTTTTTAAAAAGTTTTCTTGACAAATTCACGAGATTTTTTATTTTCTTGATATTAACGAGAATATTCATTTTAAGTATCATAAAATTTATTATGCGTTTCGTGCAAATTTTCACGAATTATTTTTTATATTTCAGAATTCTTTTTCTTTCGCAAAGCGCTTAATAATTCAGCGATTCGTTGAATAAAGTGACTTAATTCTTGAAATATTTAATTTTTTTTAGTTTTTATTTTTTAATCTGAGAACTCAACACTTACATAGTAATAATTTTTATTTTAATTTTCATAATATTAATAACGCTTGTCTTGCTTTCATTTACAAAAATAAACTGAATTCATTTATTTAGCAATCATTTTCTTTTCATTTATTACATATAACAGACAACGAACACAAGATCGTCTTTTCACAAAAATTAATCATGTTTCATTTTCTGAGCTTGACATTGCTTAAAACTTTAAAACATTTCTTTTTTAAAACAAGATCAAATTACTCTTTTTCGAAGCAATTTTAAATTAAGAAAAAAATTTTTTTTGTGTTCTTGTTGTTGTTTTTAAAAATTAAAATAAAATTAAACAATTATATTTTTTAGCGCGAAATGCTTTTCGCATTTTCAATTTTTCAATTTTTGAGAAATTTTTCTTTTCGCGTTTTTAGCTTTATTTTTTTTTTTTACTATTCTTTATTTCAAGCATCGTTTACGATTTTATTGAAAAGAGAACAATGTTAAAAATTTCTTTACTTTTTATAATTAAAATATTTGATAAGACTTCTGAATCATACTTTCAGAAATCATGAATAGAAAAGAATATTTTTATCAAGAATTTTAAAATTTTAAATAATTTTTTAATTCTCGATTAATGTAACACAATGATCTCATTCTTAAAAAAATCTTGAGTATTTGAACATGCTATTTTTCTTATTTTTAAGAAATAGCATTCAGTTTTTGCATTACACAGAATTTATCTTATACATTGTTTTTTTATCAGTATATAAAATTTTTAACAAACTTAGTATTTTTTGTTTAGAAATTTAATCTTTCAGATAATCTCAAGATAATTTCTTAACAGTTAAATCTTAATGTTAACATTACTCAATAACTTGAATTGACTTGATTTCACATGTCTCGCATTTTTTTAAAATCAAGCATTTAAGACAATTGCAGCTAGCATTTTAATAAACTAATAAAATGATTAATAAAATTTAATAATCAATATTTTAAATCATAATAATCATATAATTTTTATCTTTTCAAGACTTATATTGTTGACAAGAAACTTATTAAGAATCGCATTTTTTGTTTTAATCATCATTTAAAAAGTTTTAAACAGTTAATAAAAAAACAACTCTCATTTTATTTTTTTAATCTTGATTTTTTTAATAAGATTTCTTGCATTTAACTCTTTTAACATAAAGAATTTCAAAAAGTCATTTCATATTTTAAAAATTATTTGATCATATCTTATGTCTCATTCAAGCATAATTAATTTGTTTTCATGTTAATTTTATATTTCTTAAATCATTTAAATAAAATCAGTTTACGCGAATGACACAATTTTCTTTTCATTATTATTATCGTTTTTTAGTACATTCGAAAATTTCGTTTCATTTTTTTTTTTAAATTTCTTTTTTAAGTTTTCATTGAACGCATCGAAGCATTTTAGTAAAAATTGTTATTTCAAGTTATTTTGTGATGTATTTTCATGCGATAGTGAAAATATAACAATAAATAATTATTTCAAGTTATTTAACAACATTTTATTCTCATTAAAAAAAATCAAATCATGTGAAAATTGCTATTCAAGCTTTTCAGATAATGTATTTTCATGTGATAATGAAAACACAATAACAAATAATTATTTTAAGTCATTTAATAACGCTTTATTCTTATTAAAAAAAGTTAAATCATGTGAAAATTGTTATTCAAGCTTTTTAAACAATGTATTTTCATGTGACAATGAAAACACAATAATAAACAATTGTTTCAAGTCATTTAACAACGCTTTATTCTCATTTAATAATAAGATCTCGCGATATGATGACTGAATTAAAATTTTAAATATTTTAATCAAAATTTTCTTGATCACGTTAAATAATAATTACTAATATAACATATCAGTTTTCGAAATATTTGAGAAAGATTAAATTAAATTTGCTTTTTTTTAAATAAACAGCACTCTCTTTAAACACGCACAATCAATTTTCATTAATAATAAAAAAAACGTGAGCTCAGATTGTGTCACAAATTCATTTTTAAATAAAAATTCATTAAAGTTCACTTGCATATTCTTGACTTTTTTAATTAAATTGAGTGCAAGTTAAGAGTGTTTAATAATTAAAATTTCAAGTTAAAATTAAGTTAAATCAAGTCGTCTCTTACGTTTAAGATAAACTAAATTAAAAAACACATGTTAGCATTTATTATCAAGCTGACGACGAGTCGAATTTGAGTAAATTTTGTCTCTTAGCAAACTCACTCATGACGAGTTTAAGTTGAGTTAATAAATCTCAAATTCGCTTATGAGTTTAATTTCAATTTTTAATCTTCAACTCGTTATACTCACATAATTACGCATTAAGACACTTTTGACTAGTGTGTATTACTGAATAAGCTAAATTAACGTTATGTAACACAAGTACGTACATAATTTTTGATAAAACTTATGTAAGTCGTTTATTTCTTTTCAAGATCATAATTATCTGATTTTAACTCAAGTTAATTATTTTTTTACAGCAAATTTACAGAGTGAACAAACATTTACTCATGACATTTTCTTGTACGAGACTTTATTTGTTTCACGTCATTCGTCTCACGCTTGTTTTCTCTGATATTTAATTAACTTGTAAACTCAGTTTTCATTAACGTAACTTAATTATCGTTTTTCGCTCGTGCAAGTTGCTCAAACAAAAAAAGATAAGATAATGATAATTTAAAGTTCAAATCTTTTTTCAAATTGACTTTATCACTAATATTCTCATTTTTAATAACGTTCATAGTCTTGTTAACATTGTTTGAATTGAGTTAATTAAATTGATTGTTTTTCGTTTCGTTCTGTGTTAACTCAAGAATCTTGACAAGTAAATGATCGTTGATTTTATTTGAAAAGTCATTGACTGAATTCTCATTGTGAATTTCAATGTTCTTGTTTAACTAAAATCGTTTTGCACAAAGAATTATCATGATAATTTTGACTATGACTAATAGCAAATTTGCTCGTTTATATGTATAAACATTGCGTGCATTACTAAAAACAATTTCAATCAACATTTCGCTAAAACAAATAGAAAGTATGTCTTTAGCGATGTGACTAAAAATTGAAAAATTGATTTTTTAATTCTTTTAATGTTTCAGAAAATTGTCACTTTTATAAATTTTTAGTGTAAAAAGCAAGAAATCAGACTTTAACTTAAGTTAATTTGAATTTCAATAAATAACATGACAAAAGACAACAATTATCAAGTTACGTATTAGAATTGAGATAATCATTCAGCTTTTGTTTCAAGACATTAATGTTTTCACGATTTGCTCGATCTTGTTAAAAAATGAAAATCTTGCTTAGCGCTTTTTCAATTAAATTCTTGTAACACTTTCTCTCAACACGAGATTTTTTCGAAAAAAACTTGTTACGATAATGTCGAAATATTTTTTGCAACGTGTTATTGTAAATTTTCTCTCAGTTAATTTAATTCTTGTTAATAACAAATAATATTCATAAAACTTTTTTAAAAGAATTTAGCTTTCTATTTAAAGTCAGAATAATATTTAAAGCATAAAAATGTTCTTTGATTTTGTAAGTTTTGTTATAATACTTTTGCAACTTAACAATGATTGCGTTAATGAATTTTTTCAAATTCGTTTTTCAAGACATAACATGTTGTTGAAAATGCGTCACACAATCATTTAAATAATTAAACAAAGCATTATATATGCTATAAACTTTGTGAATACTTAATTCGTTTATCTTAAACAAAGTCAATGTCATAAACAGAAAAAGTTTAATGACAAAAATAAGAAACAGCACATGTTTTCATTCTGTCAATGTAAAATTCAAATGAGAAACATTTTTTCGAGTGTAATTGATTCAGTAATCATTAATATATTATTGAAAAATATATGCTCGTTCTAGCATTAATACTGTGAAATTTCAGCGTGTTGCATTATTTTAAGTTAATAACAATGCATCGCTCGATTAATTTGTTTAATATTTTAATCACATCGTTTTTTTATTTGAACTGACGTTTATGTAACGCGCGATTTTTCGTATCTATAACAAAAATCATGAGATTAATGAAATGAACTTGAGTTAAATACTAAGATGAGAAAATGAGATATCTTTTTTAAAATTTGAGAAAACTCATGATTTTCTTTAATTGCTTCGTTATTATCTTTTCAAACGTTTTTCACATTGTCATTTTTGAGATCAATTTAAATGATTGTTAACAAGTCTTTCAATGTCAATTGCAAAATGTGAGCAAGATAAAAAATTAAAATATGCGAGTTCACAATTTTCGCTATCGAATTGTTTTCAAAGATTGAAAAGTGTCAAGTTTATTATTTTAGTGTAAGTTTCATTGTCTTGAACATTATTTCATTATTGCTAATCTCGTTCGTGATTATTGTAATTACGCGTTTTTTCAGTTTCATTTTTTTGAGACAATTTAAAAGAATGATTGTTAAATTCTTTTTTGTATGATTTTTTGTAAGATGCTTGAAATTTATTAAAATCTTTCTCAAAGTTCAGTTGCGATTCACGAAACTAATTATAATTCTCATGTAAGTCACTTGTTGTGAACTCGATTAATAATCAAAAATCAAAAAAACGCGCGCATTAAATGAAAAATGATTAAAAGTTTTATTTTATCATTGCACAGTCATCTCGTGCGTTTTATTAAATATTGTTTTATGACATGAAAATCTTATTATTCGAAAAATTGCGACAATGATAAAAATCGCTCAAAAATGCTTGTTTTTCATTGATCGAAAGAAATTGCAAGAAATGATGACATAAAGAGTTAACTCTTTTATCAATTGCTTATGCGAGTATTTCAAGTTCATCAAATTTTCGTTTTGTGAGTCGATAGTTAAAGTATTAGTTATAAATTTAACAACGCATGATTCAACTCAAGTTGATATTGATTAATGATAAAATAAAAACTATTATTAAAGTTTTAAGTGTCATGTATTTTTTCATGTTTAAAATCTTTGATTTAAAAGTGTTATTAAATTGTTTTCTTTGCTTTTAATAATTAATAACATTCAAGATTTCTCAATTTTTTTTCATAATCGTCGTGATGTTTTTTCATTGAGAATGTTTCATTTTTGTCATATCTCGAATGTTTCATTAATGCGCGACACGTTTTACATTGTATTTTAAACATTTTATCACGTATTAATATCATTTTCATAAACGTTGTTCAGCATGCAAATTGTCAATTATCATTTTATCAAAAACTCACATTTTTTTAATTTACTCAATTACTTTTAATGAGCGTTTGATGTCATCAGATTAAAAATTTCGCTTCATAACTATGATCATATTTCGCGATTTTTTTTTTATCTCGTCTCTTTCGAACAATGTGAGATAATGACTTAACGCGAGTCATGAAAGTCTTTTTATTTAATAAACGAGACGAAAAGAAAGAAAAAAATAACGAAAAGAGAGACAATGAAAAAAATATTATGTTAAAAAAAGTAAAAACAATAAACATGTTAATAATATCAGTTCGAGTGACATTAATCAAGAAAAAGCAAAATTTAAAGAAAGAAACATAAAAGTTGCTCTCAGAAAAAAGATCAGAATTAAAGTCAAAGACATTTTTCATTGACATTTTCATTAAATTGTGAAAAAAGAGATTAACGAAAAAAAACAATAGCAAAAACACACAAGCTGAAACAGAGTTTTTTAAGACTTTAAGCTATAGCTTTTTAAAAAAACTTTAAAAATTTCGCGAAAATTAGTCAAGAAATTGTTTCACGCTCAAATTAACTTAAGTTAAATTATTAAAAAATGAGTGAATGACATTGCTAGACTTATTTTTGACTCTTTTCGTTTTTCAGACATAAATCATCACGAGAAACAATTGAAATTGTTTTTCTCTTGATCGCATTTTAATTTGAAAAAATTTTCACTCTCTCATCATTAATAATGCTGACTAATAACGCGTTCAAGAAAAGATAAAATGTGAAAGAGAGTGTAAAAAACAACGCGAAAAGAAAAGAAAGAGAAAAAAAAAACATGAAATGATTGTTCTGAATGTCAGAAATATTATGATTAAATGACAATCTCGAGAATGATAATCGAGAAATTAAGATTAAAAGCGAAAAAATGACTTACGTTTTAATTCAATTTAAGTTAAATTGATTTATCAGAAAAGCAATTAACGTTTTGACGTTATTTATTGATTCTGATTGCATAAACAATTCGCTAAAATTATTTTTTTCTCATGACACGTTGCTTAATAACATGTGTATTAACAAACAAAATAATAATTATTGTTTCGTTTTCAAACATTATTAAGTTGTGTGCGAAAGAACGAAAACTAGAAATCATAGCATTGAATAACAAATCATTGACAATGATAAATCATTCACATACATAATGAGAGAGATGAGACTTATTAGCAATGATTGAGAAATGAGACAACAATTGTCTTTTTTGACATTTGAGTTCGAGAGTCTAACAAAATCATGAAATAAGTAATAAAACAATATATATATATATTTTCAATTAGATAAAAGCACTTATCTTTTTTCAGCTCTGTTTTTAACAAGACATGTTATTATCTGTCACAAATTTTTGAAAAAAAAACATTGTTTTACGCTATATAAATATTATCAATAATCATCACTCGCATTATCTGTTTATATTATTGTTAATATTTATTCTCGTTCTCGTGAATAATTATTTCTTATTTGAGTGTCTTTTAGTCTGTGAGTCATAGTCTTAATGAGTCACGAAATTTAATGTTTAATTATTTTGCAATTTATGCAACGTTTGTTAATTCATATATCAATTCAACTCAAATTGAATTAATATATGACGTCAAGAATGCTGAACTCACTTGTTTTTACTTAAACGTATGAAAGAACAAATGAAATGAGATCGAATTTATTTAAACTGAACTAATTAATGATGAATTCACAAGTGACGATTCAATGAAATTATAAAAAAAAATATCAGTGAGTCTTTGAGAAATCTCAGTGACAAAAGAAAAAACAAAGCAAGTCTGTCGACAATAAAAAAGAAAAAGAGAAATTTTCATAAAAAATTTTCTGTCTTTGAATTTTTTCAAAAACAGTAAACTCAAAAGAAAAGAAACAAGACTTAGTCTTTCTTTAACTGATTTTCTGAAATTGTATTATCAGAGAATTTATTAATATTCAGTTCATTTAAGACACGTTTTCGAGATTCAGACTGTGACTTCTCGTTTTTGTTATCATTGATTTTGAACTTTTTCTCAATTTTTTCATGCTTACGTTTTTTTTCAAATAACAAAGCTTTATTGACAAAAAACAATTAATCAATATGTTTCGTTTTCTGTTAGAGTCTCATGTCTTATCTCACGAATCACAAAAATTTTTTTTTTTTGTTTAAAAAATCTAAGTGTTTCGCAATTTGAGTTTGTTAATAATAATTAACGTTTCATGTCAGTTATCAACGCAAAAGAGACATTTAACAATTCAACTTAAGTTAAAAATCAACAGATAATATTATTATCAAAACGATAATTGATGACTTACATTTCACTTTTGTCAAGCGTTTCGATCAATTTTTCGTTTTTTTAAAGCATTTAATTTTTCTTTGCGCTATTGATAAAGAAAGATTTTCTTAAACATTTAAGAGTTATTCATTAAATCGAACTGAAACTTTTTTTTCAATTTGATTTTAAAGTCTTTTAAGTTTCTTTCAATGTCAAACATATTTTTTATCATGATTTTGATAAATGACTTTTTGCTCGCATTCACATTTTAACTTAAATTAATTTCATATTAGTTTAAATTTTAAATTTTAAACATATCAATTTTGCATCATTCATAATTTTCATAAAGTCAATGAAACAAGATCTCAATCTCTCAATCACAAAGTTAAGAACACGCATTCATTCAATTTTCTCAAAGCGTTTCAGATACTTGATAATCTTGAGATTGTCATATTTCAATCGCAATTCAAATATTTGCTTCAATTTCATTATTTATTGAGTCATATCATATTAGTTTTCTTTTGTAATATCAAATATTCAATTTAAGTTAAATTACTCACATTTTGCATTTTTTAGAAAATCAATCGCTTTTTTTGAATCAAGAAAAAAAAATTTCTTAACATTTGCATTGCATATGAAAAATGCTCAATCTTGTTCTTTAAAACAAGATCATTTGTCAATTTTAATATTAACTTGCAATTTCTTATACTTATAAGATTGCTAAGTGTTGCGACTCATTTAAAATTGCATAAATCAATGTTCGCGAACTAAAACATTTTTCAATCTGACATGTATCATAACATGATGTGAATCAAGATTTTTTAAACAGTTTTTTTGTTTGACATTATTAAATGTCAAAAATTTTTTCAATTATCAACGTGCGAGATAAGCATTTCTTTATGAGAAATAATAATTCACGCATGAACATACTTATCATGATTTCAGCTTGTCAAAAAGTTTGAATGACGTTAAATAAAAATCTTTTCGCAATATCGAATCTTTTTGCTCAAATGAGAACATCTCTCAAATTTAAATTAATCATCGTTCATTTTCAAAGAATTCTGAAAACGTTTGTGAACGTAATTCTTGACTTTTAAAAAAAACAGCATTTTTAGTTACTCAAAACAAATCTTTCGTTGAATTTTCAACAATAATAACATATCGTTTTTATTGATTTTGAAAGTGTTCTTGCGTAAATGCATGTCATCGTGAAAGACAAGAAAATTATCAATTTGTTTAAAATAAATTTATTGCATTGTTAACATGTAAATCAACTTAAGTTAAACTCAGCACTTGAAACATATAGCGAAAATAATTTATTTTATTCATTTTATGCGTCGTCATACGTTTTGCTTATGTGATATTGATGAACTCGCGTTCAAACGAGATTTCACAAAATGACATTAGTTTTTAACGAATTTGCTCATTTCGCAAAACTGTCATTAATCTGACAACATGTTCAGAATTGATTTTAGTCAATCGAAAAATGCTTTCTCGCAATGTCTGTTCGTTTTTTAATAAATCTGTTCGCTTTTTTAATGTCAAAGTTTTTAAATATTGCGTTATGCTAGTGAACACATTATTATTTTCATTTGATTTATACATATCATATTTATTGACGCGAAGACTGATAAGTGCTGCTTGATTCAATTTCTCGATCATGAAAAAGTTTATCGCTTATTTCAGAATTTGAAATTTTTGTTAGCTATTATCTAACTCAAGTTAATTTGAAATTAAAATATATTTTACTTTCGTGTCATCATAAAAATTGTCAATCGCAATTTTTTTCTTTTCATACATTTGCATGTAAGTCGCACGTTAATGTTGTTCACACTCAAGTATTAAAAGCTTTTTCGCGTAATTAAGAACAATAATAAAGTTTTTCTTGAAAATGAAATAATTGCAAATTAACGTTTTACGAATGTTATTCTTTCGATTCTTTAAAACAAACTCTTTGATAACTTTAAAAAAGATATCGCTCTTGATTATTGTTTTCAGTCGAGTTTTTGCGTTTCACTTTTTTGCTTTTTGTTTAAGAGAAATCTTGAGCTTATCAATTTGTTTTTGATTTAACTTTTGATTTTTCGAAAAACTCGATCACACAAAATTTAGCTAATTCACTCGTATGATCACTGTTTTCATAAACGTTTTCACGATTCTTGTGTTAATTTCATCATCACAACTATACAAGATCTCACTTAATCATTTTTTTTTTTTATATTCGTAATTCTCTATAGTGTCGCTCATGATTAGTATGAAATATTAAATTTGAGTTAATGTTTTCTTGACGATTTTTATGCGATTTATTTTTCATTTCAATTGACACATTCATCACAATCGAAATATGTTATTTCTTTTTACTTGAAAATGTCTTAGCGATTTTAAAATTAAACGTGCTTTAAAACTAAACGTCATACTTGTCATTCTTGTTTTTTTTGAAAGTTCAATATTTGACAATACTGTTATCGAGTTTCTATATTATATATGAATTAGTTCGTCAGTTTTTATTTTAAAATATTATGATATATCATATTAACAAATCTCGCGCTAAGAATAATTAATCTTGTTACTTGATATTGTTAGAAAATTTTTTTTCGCAATGTTTTTTTTCTTGAAAATTCTCTTAGCGTCTGTCATTGATACTTATTCAACTTAAGTTGAACTTGACTACTTTCGTGAGATGTGATGATATGAATGATATTTAATTTAACTAAAGTTGAATTGAATAAAGAAAAAAAAGAAACTTTAATCGAGACAAAATACAAGTTGAAATTCAAAAACTAAGTTTTTAAATGCTTAATCGAGAGAATAAAGAAGATAAAAAATTGAAAATGAAAAAAAACTATATGAACTTTTCTATAAATTTATTCTAAGTTGAACATTAATTATTTTTTATGAAAACTCAATCTTGTGACATACGATAAGATTCTGTTTTTTAAGTTTAACTCATAAAATCTTGATTGAATTCAATAATTCTCATTTGCAACATAAACTTAAGTTGATTGTTTAAGAATAGATTCTTATAGCGATTCTTGAACAATATAAAAACTATCAGTAATGTGTTATGTGTAATTCGCTGAAAAGAGAAAATGAATAATGTTCAACTTAAGTTAAATATCAAAAATAACATCATGATTCATAAATAATATTAATAATCAAACATCACGTGTTATATGACGAACTCGTGAAACTCGTGAGTGAATTTAAATTGAGTCGATGAATCTCAAACTCGCTCACGAGTTTCATTTCAATAGTCAAATTCACTCAAATGAGTATGAGTCAAATATGAGTATGAGTAAACTCGAAACTCATCGTCAGTCTGATTTTTATTATATTCATTATTTTCTGAATTCTGAAAAATGAATATTCGTTCTTGATTATGATTTTATTTAAAGCTTTGTAATTAATGCACATATGTTATTTTTCATGAAACTTTTTAACAAAAATAATTGAAAAGTTTCATGAATTGAAAAAAAAATAAATAAGTTTTTTGTTTAACAAATGCTAAAGTTAACATTTTTATTTTTTTGAGTGTGTTTATAATAACGAGTATGCGTTTTAATTAACTGATTTAACATTTTTTGTTTTAATATTGTGTACGAACTTTTTCTCAAGAGAAAGTTCATCTGACAATTTTAACTAAAAAACATTTTTGTATTTTTTCAAAAATTTCTTGACTTTTTTATTCTCGCGTTTAATTATGACAGATTTAAAAAAATTTTATTTTATTTTATTGAATCACATAAAATGTAATTATAATTTTTTGCTTGCGAAACATTCGTTTGACTTAAATGTCAGAAAAAAAATTAAGATTTTTCATTTTATTGTCATTCACTCTTTTTCTCATATTTAATAAAAATAAAATGTGTGACTTTTTCTTGTTATTCACGATTCTCATGCAAAATGTTTATCAATTAATATTAAAATTATAACATTTTAGTTAGTTTCGTTTGAGTATAAAATTGTAAGCAAGATTTGATAATTCACGTGCGCTAATTGTGCAAATAAATTCATTAATTTTAAAAAAAAGTCTCACAAATGCAAATGATAATATTTTTTTTTATTAAATAATTTTATCTTTTTTAAATTTATTTTTTTGTTAATTCTCGTTTCTAATCATCATATTATCTCATTTAAATTATAAATTGTTAAAACATTAAAGTTTATGAAAGTTTGAGTGTTAATGCGCATATTAAAAATTTTTATTATTTTATTAAATAGCATTATGTCGTTTTTCAAAGCGTTAATATGTAAATTTATCTTTTTTTTTAAGTTTCTGATTTTTTTTAATATTTCGTTTACGTTAATTGAGTCAAGTGAATTAAAAAAATTCATTTTATCATTCATTGTTAAAGCTTTTGTTATTCAATTAATGAGTATTTTCATATTTGTCAATTTTAAGTGTTTTTTAATTTCTTGTTTTTAATTTTTTAAAAGCAATTTTTCTTGTTATGTTTTTTATTATCATAGTTAAAACAAGCGTTTTTTTTATGACATTAAGATATTCATTTTTTATTACTCTTTTTTAATGAATTAAGCGCTTTGACAATTACACTAAATTTTATAACATTTTTTTTTGTGTGATAGTAACTGATATGTTAATTATTACATTAAACTTAAAATTTGTTATTTTTATTAAATTTAGTTTTAGTTTAATATTAATAAGCAATGTTGTAATCTTGTTAAAATTCATTAATGTTTTTCATATTTAATGTCATTTTGTCTTGATTTCGAGCTTTAGCTTTGTGAGAAATATTATTTATAAAATTTTTGTGTTTAACTGATTATTCATCGTTATTGTTGTTATTTTAAAATGAAAATAATATTTTTTTATATTATTTGTTTAATAACACTTTTTCAAATAATTTCATTATTTAATTTTCACATTCTGTTTTTAATAATGCGTCAAAATTCAATTTTTAAATTTTAGTCATGTTTTTGATATTAATTATGTCAAATCAGCTTGAGTCAAATTATATTTCGTGTTTTAAAGTGTGACTGTTTTCTCTATTAATTGTGACAAAGCGAAAATAATTTTTTAATGACTTGTCATTTTTTTATTAACAAAATTAATTTTCTTTTTTCAGTGTGATTTTCATAGAGTCAATTAGTGTTTAACAGTGTCATTTTTTCACTTGTTATTATACAAGTGTGAAAAATTCAACTCAAATATTTTGCAATAAAATGAGAATGATTTAATAAATAAATTAACTAATTGTTTTATATCTCATATTTAATCATGAAATTTTGTGATAAGTTGTCTCATTTGTGCATTCTTAATTTATAATGTCTAAGTTAATGCGTTCTCTCAATTGTATGTTTTTTTTAGCGTAATATAATTTTTTTAAAATTTTTGTCATTTAATTTCTTTTTTCTTAATTTCAATTTTCTTTCATTCATTCATAAATTGAGTGTGAGTCGAGTCTAGTGAGTTTTAAACACTTTTAAACTTAACTTATGAGTTATGAGTTGAGTTTTAATTAAGCTAGACTCGCTCACAAGTTTGTTTAATTAAAGTCAAACTCACTCGTGAGTAACTTATCACGTGACTTTTGACATTAGTTTAAGTTTATTTTAATTAAAGCTTAGTTAAAACTAAAACGTTACAAGATCTTGACAAAAGTTTTAATTAATTACAAATTTTATAAACGTCATGTGTAAATGTCATGAGTTTAATTTAAACTTATGAGCACTTATGAGTAAGTCTAGCTTTAGTTAAACTCGCTCGCAAGTTTAATTAAATTAAATTTAACTTAACTTAACATGTAATTGAGTCAGACTGAGTCATGAGTTTGTGAGTTTAAATATTCAATTTATTTTTTCATGTGTGCTTGAATCTTGTTGCAAAATTATATAACTTTTTATAAATTATTTTTAAGCATTTTTGCAATATCTCAAATGTTCACTTTAAGTTTTCTCGTGAAATTTGTCATAACGCTCTTAATAATAGAGTCAAGTGTTATAAAGTTAAAAATTTTTAAAATATTTATTAATGAATTTTCATCACTGAGATTAAAAAACTGAAAATTGATATTCTGAAACATTATGCGATAACGAATTTTTTTAACTTTCTTTTTTAACAAAAGTGTGATAAAATAATAATAATAAAATAACAAACGCAATGTTATCTTGATTTCGCATTCACTTGAAATTTTCTAATGAAAAGAAAAGAGAAAAGAAAAAGTATTGATATTAAGTTATAAACTTTATAATTTTTTAATTCTGAGAGATCGATAGCAATTTAATAAAAAAATTTTTCAATATTCATTTCAAATTTTGAGTGTTTTAATACAAAATTTAATTTTCATTACAACATTACTCAAGCGTGATCTTGTGTTTTTCTTTTGCATATTTAAAAAATTTTCAATTTCTGAAATTATTCATGATTGTGTATCATATTTTCAATCATGTATATCATTCTTTTTATATTAAAAACAATGTGCAAACTTTTTATTATATAAATGTGTTTTCATAAAACTTAACATGTTATTAAATGTGATTCGAAAAGAACATGTTTTTCATTAAAAAATATTAAAACTAAAGTATTATATATACATGTAAAGTGAAAAAAAAATTATTTTTAATTATTTCATAATATGACAAAATATCGTATTATAATGAGTCAAATCATTTTGTAATATATTATAATTAAACTTATCTTATTGCATATTATTTATTATAGTACGCTATGATTCATCGAATGTTATGAAAAGAATTTAATAATTTGTTGTGTATTTTAAATTATTAAATATGACAATCGCATAAGTATAATTAAATTTTAATTATTATTAAAGTGACATTCAAAATTACAATATCAAGATATTAAACAAATCATTCGTTTTTTTCTTGAACATAAATTATTCGAGCGAGATTTATGTTATATTTTTATGCGAGTGACAAATAATTAGAAAAGTTAAATTTACACAAAAATACACATCATTGACTAATGATAAAAAATACAAAATAAGTTTTTAAAAAAAGCAATTGTAATTTTGTTATTAATCATGATTAACAAAATTATACTAACTTAATATTATAATAATCTCTCAATTTAATCAATTTATTTAATAATTAAAAATTTTAATCATGTCGTGTGAAAATAGCAAAAACGATCAAGCTTAATTTTAATCAATTTCATATTTGTTATAAGTAATAATAAATCATTCAAGTGAGTGATTAAAGTGAAAATTTATCACAAGATTTTGCGTTTAATATTTCAATGTAAGTGAATAATTCAGTTTTTTCTTACGTTTATTTAAGTTTTAGTTACGTGAAATTAATTATTTTTGTTTTCAATTAAACAATCATGAAAAAATTAGCGAGATTAAGTATGTTTATATAATGTGCGAATAAACAAATTTGACATTGTTTTTCAATTATTGTTAATATGATAATTGATTACAAAAAGTAAATTTTATTAATTAAAATTAAAAATGAACAACATTGCATAATATGTAATGTGTTTTTATCAAAATGTTAAAAATTGTAAAAAAAATAACTTATGCGAACACATAAGAGTATAAACAAGCAAATTGATAAATAGTTACATGAAAATATTATCATAATTAAAAAAACATTGAATAAAATGAAATTAAAGCAGTAAAAAGAATACGAGAAATAATAATGAAAAAAAAAAAGAAAAAAATACATTTAATTATTAACTTTGCTTAAAAACATTCTCATATCAATATTCACGCAATCATAATGTTGAATTCTTTTCATTAATTACTAAAAGACATTATCAATTATTTTATACAATGATTGCAAGATTTTTTAAAAACACTGATATTTTCACATTTTAAATGAAAAATTGATAATAAAACTGTCTTGTTTAATGCAAAAAGCATTATGTAACTTAATAAACATTTTTAAAATGTTTTTGTATTTTTCAATTTAAAAATATTCACAAAGTTCAGCGAAATTAAACAGTGAATTAATATAAAACAAAAATTAATTACTTGACAGTTTGTGTCTGTCATTATTTTTTTTAAACTTAATGTATGAAAATGTTAATGTTATAATTTATACTTAAATCGTATTGAATTTTTACATACTTTTTCAGTATCGTTTACATGATAAAACGATTTTATAATACATGAAATTGATTATTAAGCAAATAAATTTTCTGAAATGAGTGTTTTTCGACTCTCGCTTAACATTTAACACAAAAAAAAAAATTGAATCACATTTTAACTTTCTCAAATTTTATTGTTTAATTCATTATTCAAAGCACATTCGTTTTTATGAAATATTAAATGAGATTGACAGTAACATTAACAAAACTGCTTATAAAATTCTTATGAAAGAACATTTTGCTTACATTAACAAATAAGATAATTATTAAAAATAAATTATAACGCATGTCTCTTAATGTTTTAATATAATAATTATGAAAAAGAAACTTTTACTTAACATTATCATCTTTTAAAATGCGATAATGAATTAAAGAATGATAATTTCTGTTACATGATTTAACATGAAATTAAATTTTATAAAACTTAATTAAAAGCAAGCTAAATAAAGAAATTTTGAAAATTCTCATAAAATGTGTGTGACTGATTTGATTACGATATTAAAAATAAAAAGTTTTATTAATGTGATAACAGTATTTTTTTGTGAAAATTAAAAAAAACTTGATAAAAAATGAATCAAATTGCATTTTATTAATCATTAAAAAAGCAATTTTTCTTGAGTTAAAAATTTAATTGTTTTAATTCACGAATTTATAATTTGCTGAAAATATAATGATAAAAACAATAATAATTAAAAGTTCATAATAAAAAAAATGATAAGATATGCACTTAACTGACAGAGTAAGCAACATGCATGAAAACGCGATTGTGTGTGAGTGTAAAAAAAAAAAATAATTATTAAATTAACTTGATTTTTTAAGAACATTAAATTAATCAATTACAATTAATTTTTAGTGTTAAGAACTTGAAATGACGACGCAATAACAATCGCAATAACAATAATATTAATGTTTTCATGCTTGCGACAATAATAAAGAAAGTTATATGATACACTAAAGCATTTTTAAATATTATAATGTTTTTAAATAAGAGTTAATCGCATAATATTTGTAAAATGATTGAAATGCAATATGCTGATCGCTTTCATAAATCATTATTTAATGCTCGAAAATAACAAAGTTTGAATAGTTAATGAATATATAAAATGAAAAATATTTTTTGCAATGCACATGTTGTGTTAGCGTTCATTAAAATTAACTTAAACAAGAAATATAATACTGAAACTCAAGATAAGTTTTATATTAATAATTATATAAACTGAGCAGACTGAGAACGAGTCGAATTTGAGCGAGTTCAGATTTAAGTCAGACTCGCTCGCGAGTATAACAAATGAGTAAAATTTAAGTCAAACTCGCTCGTGAGTTTGACTCTCGAAATGAGACTCGAACTCATGAGACTCACACTAGTAAATTTAGCGTCAAACTAAGTCTATTTTAGTTAAGACTTAGTTAAAAATGTTGATCATGACAAGCTTTAATTAATAATAAAGATAATTAAAAATCACGTGAATTTTTTTCGAGTATAACTAATATAACAATTTGAGACGAGTTTGAACTCAATCACTCTTGAACTCGCTCGCGAGTTTGATTTTTAAAATCAAATTTAACTTGAACGAGTTTGAGTCGAGTTTGAGTACAAGTAAACTCGAAACTCGTTGTCAGTCTGAAACTGAGATCAGTATAACTCTTTGTATGACGAGAACTTTTTTAAAAAAAAATTAATTAAAAACTTGATCAGAAAACGCAAAAAGCTTAAATAAAAAAATTAATTTTAAAAACAATATTAATGTGTTGAAACTGACAGTAAAATCATTATTATGATTAATATGTTATATAAATTATGAAATAAATAAAATGTTATTTAATCATTAATTTCGTCTCTCGCGTTTATTTAGTTATTTATATAAAAAGTTGAAATTTTGAAATTGCGTGCAATAAATAAACACAATTTATCAAACACAAATTAATTAACAAATTTAAATTGTTTTTTGTGTTAACTTAACATTAAATTATTCATAACATGAAATACTTTCGCGCTAGCGCGACACTGAATTAATGTTTTTAAAAAATGAATTTATTTTTTTAACTAACAAGAGTAAAGTTTTTTAACAAAAAAAATATTAATTTATATTACATTTTTTATAAATATTCAGAAAAGAGAATCACTTATAATAATAAAGAAATAATTGACTAATGAAAAGCGTCAAAAAAGTAAAAAATAAAGAATGTAATCATTTGCTATGTTATATTTAACAGTTTTTAAAAAAATACAAATATAATATATATATATATACTAGTATTATCATGATATTTTCAGTCTTACTTTATCATTTACATAAAAGTTTAAATTGAGATTTACAAAAAAAGCTTTGACATAAGTGTTAAATTAAGACTAAGCTTTATTAAGTATTTATATACTGTTAAAACGCAATAAGCATTAATATCATTTTGCTTATGCTTAAATAATTTGTTAAAACAATTGTTAATTTATCATTTCATAATTTTAAAATAAAATGCTAAACTAACACTCGTTGAGAAATAATTAATTATAAAATGTCATCACTTAACAAATGATTAAAAAACATTTCATATTTAATTAACTTATTAATTTTAATGATAATAGTGTGAAATCGAGATAATGAAACAAGAGACATAATAATTTTCAGACAAGTAATAAATAACATTAAGTTCGTTTTAAGTTATTATTTCAGTAAATATTACTAGTATTTGATTTTTAAAAAACTAACTGCTTGTTAATGTGTTAGTGAAAAATTACATTTATGAAAAAATTTTCATTCAGTTATTAATTTTGATTAATTATTTAATTAAGAAATCATTATTATAATGTTAAAAATTTGCGTATTAACATTAAGTCTCTCGTTAAAAAAAGTTAAAACTGAAAACGAATCACATTTTATAACAAAGACTTGATCAGTGAAGTTTTTGAAAATGATTTTAAAAATGAATAATAATAATTATATCACGCTTTATTTAATATTGAAATAGAAAATGAACACGTTAAATCTTATAAAAAAACGCTTGAATGAGTGAAAAGTGAAAATGTTGCTATAATAAATAATTTAAAAAACACAATTTTAATTCTCGATTATATTCAATAAACTCTTAAAAAATCAAACTCGATAATGTTTAACAGTTATGACTTAAAAATGCAATTATAATCAACGTTATTATATCATAAAAAAATCAAAGCGTGTTAAAAATTGTTTTAAACAAGAAAAAGAAAATAATAACTTGTTTAAACAAAGTCTATTTTCGTTTAAACAAATAAATATATTATTTAACAAATATATTAAGTTTATTAATATTAAGCTTGACATTTTGTCAATAAATTTAAATTATTGTGAAAACTTAAAAGAATTGAAAAATGACAAAGCGTTAAATTTAATAATGATAAAAATTCACTCAATTTAATATACACAAAAAGAAAGACAGATATATTAACTTAAAAATATTATTACTAATGAATTACATTTCATGAATAACATTTGACTGAAAAGCTTTCATGATATTTTAAAAAAAAATTTTAATTTTAATATCATACATAACTTGATAATTTGTGATATTAAAAACAAAGTTTAATGTATTATAAATGATTAATTTTTGCAAGATACTTTGACGCATGTTTATGAATTTTAAAAAAAACAAATTATTATTTAAATCATTAAAATATAATTTTTTTTATCTTGATTTTAATTTTAATGTTAAGTTGTCTGACTAATGAAAGTTTTAAATTAAAAACTTTTGTATAATGATTGTGCAAAATCACAATTAAAAAACTTTTCAAATAATGCTTAAAGATAAAAAACGATACGTATTATAACAATAAAATAATTTTTTAATATTTTTTTTTTAATGACAATTACTGAGAAACAAAATAATCAATCTTATCATAACAAGTTATTAATATAATTTAACATGATTGAGTTTCAAGCTATTCAAGTTAATCATTGCGTAAAATGAAACGCTTAAAACAATAATATTTATTGTCAGTGATAAGTATTTATTATAATATTATATATTTATATTGAGATTATCAACAAAAATATTTAAATTTCTTAAAATGATAATTAGTCTAGTCTTGAAAAATTTTAATAAATTGATTATGTCAAAGAATTTAATGACATTTAATTTGCTTATGTTAATTTCACGTTAATTAAAATATTAACAATGAAATTGCTTTATTTTAATATAACTTTATTTAAGTCAAATTTAACTCATTAACATATTGAATTTCTTGATAAATAATATATGACTAATTTAATCGCAAATTCATGTTAAATTAACTTAGTTTAATTCAAGCTGACAGTTAAAACACATTAGCTTAGTGAACTTTTTCACGCGTTAATATTTTTTTTCTTTTATAAATAAATCATTTTTCTTTTTTTTTTTCTCACTTTTTTCAATATTTTAAATCTTTACATTTTATTTATTAACGCTTTTCGTTAGTCACTTATCTCAAGATTAAAAATTCTTTTCGTAGTCATGCTTTATGTTCTTTTTTAGTTAATTTAATAAAATATTAATTATTGTTATTTTTTACAAAAATTTCATTGCGTTCAAATTCATTCTTTTTAAAAAACTAAATTGAGAACAGTTAACTTAATAAGTTGTTTAAGACTTTAATAACATTAAAACACATTTGCGTTATTATTATTTTTCTTTTTTTTTTTAATATCATTTCTTTTGAAATTAACATTGTTTTATTCAGTCAAGATAATATTGTTAGTTAAGAAATATATTAACAAAATAAATTAACATAAAAAGAAAATAAATTTCAAGCAAACAAAACACAATTAAATAAAAATGACTTTATCAAGTTAACATAATGAGTGATGTTAACTTAAAAAAGAATTTAATTAAAATCAAGATAAAGCATTTGAAAAAAGAAAACAATTAATTAATTTAAATGTCATTTTAATTTTTTTAAAGAATGACAATAAGCAAGCTGTAAGTGAATTTTTAAATAATAATTAACACGTATTAACATTTAATTATAATTATAATAAGTTGTCAATTGACTTTTAAACAATTATTAATTTGTTAATTTTTATTTGAAATTAAGTTTATCACTTAACAATTGAATAGCAATGTAAGTACGATAACGATAACTTGTTTAATTATATCTTGCTTAAATATGTGATGTTATCATTTAATTAATTTTTGTAAATGTTTATTAAATTTTATCACATTTTTTTAATATTTAAAATACAAGAAAATGTTATAAAAAAAACTTAAATTAGTTATTATTACAAAGTGACACTGATAATGAATGAAATAAAATTTTTAATAATGTATTTTAATTGATTAAAAATGACACACTCGTGAGCTCACTAAACTTAAAAAGAAATTTTATTAATAATAACATAATATATAATAATTTCTGAAAATCAATCTGAACAAACTTTATTTGTTAAAGTTATATTAAGTTAAATGTTAATAACAAGCTCATTATTAATAATGTGATTTACATATTGTTAACATTATTAATCTTTGAAAAAAACTTAATTTAAAATCAAGTCATGTTTTAATTAAAGCACAATCATTGAGTGCTTAATAATTAAATTAAGAAAACGTGACATATTAACAAAATTAAATTTATTAAATTTTAATAACAAACGAGTGATTTTTTAAATGACATATTAAATGAAAAACTCACAAATCACATAACGAGAATGATAAATTTCTTGATAAATAATTATGTGTTAATTAAAGTATAATTATTAAATTTTAATTATGTTTATAAAAAATGCAAAACGCAATTAAAAATAGTTAAAGTCACTTAATAAAAGCGATTCGCGCTTTAATTTGAAATATGATTAATATCAATTTTAAAAATAATACTTAAGAAAAAATTAAAATCAAAATAAAAGATTTGTTGCTTAATAATCGCTTTAAGTTTTTAAATCTTATTACTCAAATATGTGATAATAATATTAAAACGTGAAAAAACTAAAATTAATATAATCGTGATATTATTTCAGTTAAGTAAAAAGAAATTTTGCTTAAACATTATCGTGCGAGCGCTAAAATGAACTTTTTATAAAAAAAAACATGATTTAATAATTAATTGTTATATTTAGCACATGTTTAAGTCATTGTTAAAGTTTTCAATTGTTTATATGTGTACTCAAATTTAACATGCGCTAATAAAATGAAATAATAATATTAAAACATTAACTAGAAAGTTTGAGAGAGAAAAAAATGATTCATAAAATATGTTTTACATTTTTTATTGTGCGTTAAAGATTGTATACTAAATTAACTCAAAAATGTTTAATAATTAATTGTTGAAACTGTTATAATTTATTATTAATTAACTTGTTTTTAATTTTCATTCGTTAAATTTTAAAAATAAAATTTTTTTTATCAAAGAGTAAGAGAGCGTTTGAAATTTTAACAAAATGTCAAAATAAAAATTTAATAAAAGTGAAAAAGAGTTAAATTTTCTGAATTAGCATAATTTTAACGAAAATGTTTTTATACTCATTTTATTCATTTATCAAATTAATGACTTGAATATCAAAAATAATAATTTAAATAATGTTTTCTGTCATTATGACAATTAGTTTTATAAATTGCTCAATTTTTTTATCATGTTATTTATTTAAATTTATTATAATTTCATTCATGTCATCTCGTTCGCGAATCATGAGATTGAAAATGTTTTTCAATTTATTAATGCATTAACGTAAAAACTTTTTCTTTGTCATTTCATTATCATTTTCATTAATTAAAAAAAAACAATCGAATTAATTCGAAACACTAAATCTAGTCATTTTAAATTACGAGTTTTAAATTTAATAAAGCGTTAACGCGTTTGACTAAACTTGATTTAAACTTTAATAAAATGAGTAAGTGAAATGCGTTAAAGCTTAACAGCAATAATTTAATTCACACTTAAAATAAATTAAACTGATTTTTGTATTATGTTATGATCTCACTTAGTATTATATATAAAAAAAACTTTTTATGTCATTAAAATAGTTTGAAACTAGAATACAAAGATTAAAAAAAAAAAAAAAAGAAAACTAAAATTCAAGATAAGAAAAAAATATATATAATAAATTCAAGCTTGAAAATTGTTACTAAATCTTGAGTTCATTCACTGAGAGTTTTTTTTTAAATGTGAACTAATGTTCTCACTTAATTTTTCAATTAATCAAAATTTGTTTTTTCACTTAATAATCATGAATTTTCGTTAAGCTCATTCGTGATTATAAATAATTATTGCTAAGTTTATTTGTTATTGAGATTAATATCACTAGAAATCATTAATATCATTATTCACGAAACTAGATTTTTTCAATTTAATATCAAGATTAGTTGAAATAAAGTAAGTTTAATTCAGTTTTTAACAAACACAATTTTGCACTTATTCATGAATGAAATTATTAATTTGACTTAAGTTAATAAAATCTTTTATTCATTAATTAAAATTGAATTTTGTGATAATTTTTGTCATAATGTAATTAAATATTTTGATATTAATTGTGTTAAATTAAGTTCTGAATGTTAATGACTAGCTTAAGCTCATAAGTCAAGAAAAAAAATTTAAACAAAATATTTTTTGTGAATTGTCAATTTAAGTCATGATTTTTTGAAATGCAATTTTATTTTTAACAATTAACTTTAGCTAAGTCGCGAGTGTTGAATTTTGTTTGTGAAAAAAATCATTTTGCTTTTATTCTTTCACAAGTGATATTTAAAATTTATAATTGTTTAAGTTAAATGCTATTAATTGATCACATGTTTATATTATTGTTGCAATGAATCACAATTGTTTTACAAAATGTTAAAATGTAAAAGTTTAATTCTCTTATAATTGCAATTGTAATGTGAAATGTTAATGCTAAAAATATATATATATAATAATTGCGTTCAGTTTTAGTTAAAATGTTATTAAAATTAACACTGATTGTTAAAATACAAAAATTGCAAAAGTAAAAACTCTTTTATGACAATCATATAATCAATTCAGTTTTATTCTTTTATAAGTGATAAATGTCGTAATATAACTTTAGCTTGCAATAACAATCAAATAATAAAAAATTCATGAGTAAAATTTTTACATTTGATAAAAAAGATAAAAAATTTCAATTCATTCATTACTTTTTTCACATTTAATGTTAATTTTAATTATTCATTAAAGTTTTTGTTTTTTAAAATTTTTCATTAAGAGCTTTGAACACATGCATTTTTATTAACTTAAAATAAGTTCATTCATAATTTAATCATTTTAAAATTTAATTTATTAACATAAAAACAAAGTTTTTCATTGAAAGTTATTTTGAGAATTTAATTCACTGTTATAAAAACAAAGTCATTCACTAAAACATTTACTATTATTAATACAATCATTAAAACTTTTTTTTTTTTTACATTTTTTTTATAAAGTTTTTAAGCTTCATTTATCAATAGTTATTTATTTATATATATATTTAAAAATATTTTTGTTATAGTCTGATATTTAAATCAGTCATATTTCATGATTAAAAAAGTTGTTTTCATGATAACTCATTTAATAAGCATTGATAGAAAGTCAAAAAAAACAGCTTAAGACATTTATATATTTTTAAAAAAATATTTTTGTCATAGTCTGACATTCAAATTTACATTTCATAATTAAAAAAATTATTTTCATGATAACTCATTCAATAAATATTGACAAATGATTCATTAAAAACAATACTTTAAAATATTTTTTTATATTAATTAAATTTATTTTCATCATAAATTGACATTTGAATCAGTTGTATTTCATAATTTTAAAAAAACTTAAAGTCTTTTGCTATCATGACTTATTCACTAAACATTGATTAATAACTAATTAAAAAAAATTTGCTTTAATTATTATTTTGTTAAATTATTGACATTTTTTTTAATTAATTATTTGTCAATGTTTAGTGAACAAATCATAATAACAAAAAACTCAATAAAGCATTTATAAAAATAATGATAAGTATAAGTCTTAATTTATAATTTATTCATGAAATTAATTAAAAATTTAATTATTCATTAAACAAGATTAATGCGAAAGATTACAAACTCAAAAGAAATATTAATCTGTTTTAACAATGTTTAATAATAAAACAAGTTTATTAAAAACATTATATATAATGAAATATATATAATGAAAATTAATGAAATTTTAAAATTTCTCATTCTTTTAAATGCTTAAAATAATGTTATTTTAAAGCGTTAAAATTTCTAAATTAAGAAATAAAAATGAGAAAAAGTTGAATAAGAACAAGATCAATGATTATTAATTAACATAAATTATCAAATTTTTAATGTATTTATTTGCTAAAGTAAGCTTGTTGAATGATAAAAATAATTACAAAAAACATGATAATTTATTTTTGATAAAGTCTAATATCATTGATAAAATGTTTAAAATAAAATATAAAAAAACTCACATTATTTTTGATGACTAATTTAAACTTTAGTCAGTTTATGAAACTTTTTTATCTTAAAGATTTATAAGACTTGTTAAATAATGAGTAATAATAAATTAACTTTCATTAAATGTGAGTGATTATAATTAACAAAATCAGTTTACTTTAATTTTAATGCATGCAATAAACAAAACAACAAACAAATAATAAAAAAAAAAAATTTAAAATCTTTTAGTATCATTGATTATGAGTTAATTAAAAATTGAATATAATAATTTATAATCATGTTAAGTTCATGAAACATAAGAAAAAACACAAATATTAAACTCATTAAAAAAGAAATTTTTTTATTAATTAAAAAAAAACTTTATAAGAAATGCTATGATATGATAAAGTAAAAAATATAATTTTCTTTGCAAGTATTAACTTATATAATAAAGTATCAAATTTAATTAAAATTTTATAATATTGTTTTATGTAAAAAATAGTTTTGCAATATAAACTGAATTCAGTCATTTTAATATAATCATAATATTGACTTGCTTAACATACTTTTATAATAATTTCATTAATTCTCAATTTAAAAACAATTTTAAGAATTTTTTAACTTAAATGATTGATCAAAGAAAAAAAAAACAAAATTTTATTAAGATAAGATAAATTAACAAATTTAATGTTAAAATGATAAAACACATAAAATTGAAATAATTTAATTTTTAAAATTTAATTTTAAACTTTTTAAGAGAGATTACAATTGATTCAAATGTACTTATTTACAAAAGTATGCAAGTTTGTCAAAGAATGAAAATAATTACAAAAAACATGACAATTTGCTTTTAATAATATTTAATGAAAATTGACTTACTTTTGCAAATAAGTACATTTAAATTAATTATAATCTCTTTTAGTAAGCAGCAATCATTTATATGTTATAAATAATTTATAAATAAATACATTTAAATTAATTATAATTTCTTTCAGTAAGCAATAATTATTTGTATATTATGAGTGAGAAACATTAACTTTTCATTTTTAAAAATTAAAATGAAAAAGAGAATTTGTAAATTAATTATGACACATGATTATTAAGCTAAATGATTTTAAAATTATTCAAGACTCACTTAATAATAGCGTGAGCAAGAATTATTTATTAAGTGAAACAATAAATATTTCATATCATTTCATATGACATGAGAACACTGAGAAAAGAAAAAATCAGCTTACTTTATTTAATAAAAAATATTTTTCAAGATAAATAATTTCATTTTTTGTAACTTTAAATTAAAAAAAGTTAAAATAATTGATTGTGACAATGTCTGAGTTAATATAAATCAAATAAAAATAAGTTACAATTGTTAAAAAAAAATTAAATGTTAAAATGATAAACATATGACATTAAAAACAACTTTGCTTAAAAATAATTATGTTTAAAACATTTAATCTTAAATTTTTTAAAAAAGATTATAATATTCTTAACACGTGATGTGTTTATTGATAAAATTAATAATGTTTTTAACATACTTGCTCGCAAAAGTAAGTTTGTTAAAAAATAAAAATAATTGCAAAAAACATGATGATTTGTATTTAATAATATTTAATAATAACTAACTTGTGAAAAACATAAATGATTATTAAATGACTTATTATTTTATTTTAATGAATGATAAATGACAACAAACTGATTTTTATTAAATGAAAATGATTACAGAAAACACAGTAATTCTTTTTTAATAATAAAGACTTTTAAAATAGTTTAAAAATACTAGTATATATCATATACTATATATATAATGAGAGTCAAATTTAACTTAACTCTGAGTGATTAATGAGAAAAAAAAATTTTATTAAAATAATTAAAATACAATTTAAGAATATGTGCTAACATGATTTTATCAATTCAATAATGTTTGTGTTAATATAAATTAAATAATAAAAACAATAAAAAAGTTTAATACTAAAATGATGACATGCAAAATTAAAATAATTCAGTTTTTAAAGTCTGATTTTTGACTTTTAACTGAAAGTGATTATAACAATTTTAACATGTTAATTAATAAAATAGATAATATTTTCAATGTATTTACTCACAAAAATAAACTTGTTAAAAAATGAAAATAATTACAAAAAACATGATAATTTGTTTTTAACAACATTTAATGACAGCTGACTTATGAAAAACATAAATGATTATTGAATTAATTTTTACATTATTTAAATTAGCAACAATTATATGTACATTTTAAAAAAGAAATATAACATTTTATCTCAAAAAATTAAAATAAAAAAAATATTAACAAGTTTATTATAGCATTTTTTTAATTTAATCATTAAAATGAGTAATTTTAAATTATTTAATTTATTTTAAACACAAAGCAAGTAAGAAACTTTTATTAATAAAACAATAAATATTCAATGCACTTTATAACATAAAATGATTTTGAAATTATTTAAATTTGTGACAATAAATATTTTGAGTTATATTATGAAAAATTAGCATGAATTTAAAAATTCAACGTATTTATTTGTTAAAATAAGTTTGTCAAAAAATAAAAACAATTACAGAAAACATGATAATTCATTTTCAACAATATCTAACAATAACTAACTTATGAAATTAAAAATAATTATAAAAAATTAAAATACTTCACATTCAAGAAGCATTCTGAAGCTAAAATTCATTCTTTTAATATTATTATAATGCTTATTATTTTTTTTACTTCTTAATGATTAAAGCAAAAGTGATGATAATAAGATATAAAACAATTAAAATGACTGAAAATATAATAAGTTATTAAAAGTATAATAAAAGTTAATTGTTAAAAATGAAAAATAATAAAAAATTAATGAATTAGTAATTCAGACAATTATATAAAAAAATAATAATTAAAATAAACAACAAGTTATTAATATAACAGTAACAATTGTGTTCAAAAAAGCTTAAGAAATTATCTTGTTAATTGCGTGTGATTGATATTAATTTAATTAATTAAATTAAAATTGTTAATACACATGCAAGAAAAGCTAAATTAATTATAAAAAAAAATAAAAATTTTAGCAAAAAATCATATCATTTTCAACACTAACTCAACATTTAAGAGAAATAAAAAAAAACTTTAAAAAATGACAAGTGTTTTTTTAATTAGTAATAAAAATAGTGTTAGCAATTAAAATTAACATTAATAAAATTGAGTAAAATAATTAATTGTTACAGTGAAAAATGTGTTATTTACAAAAAAACAAAAATCAGCACTCATAAATAAAATAATGAGAAAAATTGTTGTTAATTAAATGCTAATTTAATGTGCTAATGTGACAATTACTTGATATTTTTTAAAAATGATATTTCACAAAACATTTTTCAATGTAAATAAACAATGTTAAACATTTAAAAATGATTAATTATTAAAAGATCACAATATGAAATATTATGTGAAAAAGTTTGCTAACAAAATGATTAAAATAATTACATAATTAAATTGTAATTAAAATTAAACATAATTAAAAAAATAAGTTTTTTGATTTTAAAAATAGCAAGTGTTTTTAAATACATAATTTTTTTATTTTAAATAATTTGAGATAACTTAAATAATCTTAACTTAACTGTATTATTTCATATAATAATCAACTTTAATAATTTTGCTATGTGTTTTTTATTTCATTTATTTTAATTATTTCTCACATGATCTGAGATTTTTTAAAAATTTCTTAATTTTAAAATTCTTTCTTTTCACTTTAAGAAACTTTATTTTTATTTTTATGAACATTTCTTCTCTTTTTATAAATTAATGATTTTTAAAAACTTTTTATTTGTGTCATAAGTTCATAATATAATGTGAAGTGACAATGCTGAGAATTATATATATAAATAATTATGTCAGGTTTTAATTAAAAATATTATTAAAGTTAACATTAATTGTTAAAATACAAAAGTTGTGAAAGTGAAAACTTTTTTATAATAATTACATGATTATTTTAGTTTTATTTTTTTATAAGTAATAAGTGTTGTGATATAGCTTCAGCTTGCAATAATAATTAAATAATAAAAAATTCATGAGTAAAATTCTTACAAAAAAAGAAAAAAAAAAAACAAAATTTGTTAAAAAAATGTGAATATATATATTTATTTTAATATAAAAGTTCTTATTAATTGAGTACATTCATTAAAACTTTTCATTAAATGTGATGTAATTTTCTATTGTAATTAATAAAAAATTATTTCATTTTGTTTTTATTTTACAATTTTTCATTATTTTCATTATCATTTAAATTGCTAATGCTTGTTAAAAATTATTAATATTATAAAATTTAAAATTAAATAAGTTTGTTTTAATGTGAAATTATTGTCAATGTATTATATAATTTATTTATTTATTATTAGTAAAATTGAATTAAAATTTTATAACTTTAATTCAATCTTTCATTATTATTAATTTTCTTGTCATTTATTTTTGTGAAAATGAATTTAATAAATATAACGAGAACAATGAATTAAACTCAAAAATGCGTTAAACGCGAAATATTAAACTATGAAAGCATGAAATGCGCGAATTGATATTAAAAAAAACATGAACTGTGTGATTATAAACTCATCGCTAATTTCTCAAAAAAAAAATTAAAATAATAATATTATATACAAATCAGATAAAGTGTAATGATTATGTTATATATGAAATAAAATAAAATTTTATGAAATGTTTTACGTAAGATGCGAGATTTCACTGATATAATTACGCAATGAGCGCGAAAACGCATTACAATTGTTTCTTTTTTTAAAAAAGCTAATTTTTTAATGATTTTTAATATTAAATTGAGAAATAATGCGTTAACTTTAATGTACAAAGAATGTCATTGACAAAAAAATGAAAAAATATTGTTAAAAACAAACAAAAAAGAAAAAGAAAAAAAAACAAACAAAATGAAAAGTGAGTAATTGAATAACTGTGAAAAGTTTTCGAGATTCTCACGCGAAAGAAAATATTTATTCGCGTGCAATGCTCGTGTGAACTTTAATAATGACAAAAATTTAGTTTTAATAACTGTTTCTTGAACATTAAATACGTTGAAACAGTTAAGTAACAAGATTGACGAAATGTAAAAAATTATAATAAATTTAAAAAAATTAATGTTATGATAAAAAAAGTGTAAAATTAAATTTTATGAGAGTTATCATGATAACGCGTTATTGTGATTATCACTAACGTGTAAATAAAAAAAAATGTGAGAAAATATTGTTGCGATAATAAGATAAAGAAAAACATTTTTTATAAGATTTTTTTTTTCTCTTTTTTTCTTTCTTTCTTTTTTAAATATTATTAAAAAGACGTGTTTTGCGATTGTGTTTCTGTTTGTTAATATTTTTTTCTATTTTTCTGTTCTTAACTTTAAAAAAAGTCATGTTTTAGTAAAATTTTTTTGATTTCATTGAAATAATCAGTTGTTGTTTGTGAGTTTTTCTTTTTATTTTAAGTGTTTTTGATATGAAATTCACACTGTTTTTGTTATTTTTAAAATTATGTTTTTTTATTTGTATCTTGAAAAATGCTCGTTTAAATTGTCTTTAAATTTGTTATTTTGAATCTCGTGAAATACGCTTTGTCTTATTTAAATACGCGTGTGATTTTAACTTGTGATAAATTTAAAAAAAATTTTTTCTCGTGCGTGCGATGTCTCTCGCATTTCAAAAATTCTGTTAAAAAATGCGTGCGTGATGATTTTAATCATTTTAAAAAATGCGCTTAATGCAAGACAACATATCAAGCTTATGTTTTCATAAGTTTTATAAGTTTGTCATTACTTGTCACGTAAAACGTGTATTAATTAAGTCATAACTCAAGAATTTCGCGTCAATTCACGAAATCATGAATTTGTGAGATTTCATTCACTTTAATTTAAAATTAAATATTGTTTTTTCTCGCGTTTATCATTATTTTTATGTTATTGTTTAAGAACACGTCGCAAGATTACGTAAGAATGAGAAACTCGAGAGTGAACTCTCGATTTATTCGTTTGTCAAGTGTTTTTAAAAAAAAAATGTAATTAACGTTAATAACGCAAATTAAAAGTTAATTATTACAATTTTTGCGCATGATTCAAAAAATTTTAATAATTTTTTAATTACGCAAAATAACGTTTCGCAACACTCAATGATTTGAAAAACAAAAAAAAAAATTAAAAAAGACTAATATTAACAATGATAGTTAAAAGTTAACTATCGTGTTTTTTATGCAAGATTTGAAAATCTTTAACAAGTTTTTAAATATATAAAAAATCGTCTTGCAACGCTTAATGACTATGAACTTGTCTAATTTCTCAAAAAGTGAAAGTTTTATGTATAACTAAATCGCTCTCAGCAACAAGAAAGACAAGAAAAACTGAAAAATGAAAAAAAAAAATGAATTTGACATTTAAAAACAAGTTTGCTTTTAAGTTCAATTTCACAATATTAAAAATTTTGTTTTGTTAAATAATCAGATAAAAAGAGACAATGAAATTGTTAAAAAGAATTAATGTTTAATTTATTATGAAAAAATCAACTATCGCGTTTTTTGCGAATGATTCAAAAAGTGAGAATGTTTTTTTAATAACGCAAAAAAATGTCTCGCAACACTCGCTTTTGAAAGTGAATGTGAAAATGAAAAACGTTAAGAAATGAGAAAAAAAGTTAATGAGTTGATTTAATTAACAAATGTTAAATTTTTAAAGTTTTATTTTTATGTTTTCGTGTTTTCAAGCGTTTTGTCTTGTTTTCGAGTGTTTTTGTTTTTATATTTCTCGTGATTTGCGAGTTTTTTAATTGTTATTTTCATGTGTCAAGTGATTTTTCGTAATTTGTTTTTAAATCTTGTTTTTATCTTTTCGCGATTTTCGAATTTAAAATGAACGTGATTTTTAAGTCTTAAATTTTTAATTTTATTTTTCGTAAATCTCGTTAAAACATGATATAAAAAATTTCATGAGAAAAAACATGAAAGAGTATTTACTAAAAAAATATTATAAACATTTATTATTGTTCATTTTGTATTTTATTTAGTCACAAATATATACATGATATGACAAACATTACACACTTTATTATTTATTGTTTCGCGTTTAACGTTTTTTAAAAAAAGAAAGTTTTTTTTATTTTTTCAAGAAAATGTTTAATATCTCAGTGTCTTAAAATTTTTTTGCTAATTCTCAGAAATTTTCTTAAAATTCTTATTTAAATTATTTTACTAAATATTGAAATTTTTTGTTAAATTTACATTTCTTGAAAATTTTTTCAATGTAATACTCGTTCTGTTTGTCAATTATTTTTAAAACTAACGAAATTTGCGTCTTTTCGCGTTTGTTATAATGCTTTAGTAAAGAAACGTGAAACACGAAATAAATCATATGAAAACGAGATAATAGACTAAATTTATAAATCTATTTATTTCAAATGTTAACAATTTCAAATAATTCAAAATACTTATGATTTAGTTTTTGAAAAAATCTGAGAAATTTCATATTTTAAGTCTTGATTAAGACTTTGTTCTCAATTGAAAATTGTTTAAAAATGTGTGTTTTATTATAATATTTTTTTTATGACTGATACGCTTTTTTAAAATAATTAATAAGTTTCGCACGCATATCTTTAAGCTAAGTGACATGATTTATAACATTAATTACTTGTTTGTGATTAAAATTAAATTTTATGTTAATGCGCAAATCAAGTTTAAATCTTATAAAAAATTTTGTTAAAGATTTTTTTGTGACATTATGTTATGATTTGTTATACACAAATTAAGTCATGTATATTTATTGTGTTTAATTATTTTAATTAAAATTAATGTAATATTAAAAATAATATTTTAGCAATTGATTCTGACGCTTTATTTGTTTATTTCGAATTCGTTTGCAAATAATATGTGATTGACAAACAATATTTAATGTTAAGAAAATAACAAAAACTGAATCAGAACTTGCTCGTGAACAAGAATTTTTTATTTAATACAAACGTTTTCGATAAATCATAAATAATAAAGAAACATTCGTAAAGTAATTCTTTTAAATTTTTTACTATAATATTCTCGTTGCAAAAAAAATATCAGACATATTTTATATAAATGTTAATTAAAATAAGAATGATATCGTAAATACGATTTTTTCAATAAAAAAATGAGAGTTTTGTAATGAAATTCATAATAATTATTTTAAAAAAGACTATTAATTGTGAAATTGTCTCGAGTTTATCATAAGAACAATATTAACGCGTTTTTATTTGTTGACAAAAATCGCATGTGTTATAATGTTTTTTAATATTATTTGTTATATCATGTCAAAAATATTTGTCACGAATGATTTCATTTGTGTGTTTTATTTCGAAATGTTTTTCTTGAAAATTATTGTGATTGATTCTTAAAATTTTCGTGATTAGTGCAAATTGACGTGAAATAAAAACGCGCTCATTGAATTTTAATAAATCATTTAAAACAATGTTTCAAATGAAATTTTTAGCAATAATTATGCTCTTTTTTTGCATTTCATGCGCGCGTTATGTAACTTAAAAATTTTTGTTCTGTAATTCTTTGATAAAAATGACAAGAGAAAAAAGTGTGTCAATATACACTGTTTTAAAAATAATAATAATATTAATTACGTTTTGTAACACAAAAAAATTAATAAATTTTTTATTATTATGAGTAAGATCATAAATGACTTATCTTATTGCGCGTTAATACAATGAACACTTGTTATTAATTGCGTTTTTATTAAAAAAATCATGCGCTCGAACGCAAACTAAAAAAAAAATCTTAATCTCAATAATTTCAAATTTTCACTTTTGATTGATTTCATGTCTAAGTTTTTATTATAAAATTGACAAAAAAATTTTATCATGAAAAAAATTGAAATAATTTGCGTGATAACTCGACGCATTTACGAAATTAATTTTTCTTGAATAATGCAAAAGTACAAAATCATAAACGTTTAAAACTTTTACTTATTTTGTTTAACGTTAATTCAATTTTTTAATCATTATAAAATATTAAAAATTGACATGATTAGACAATATTTTAACTAAATACTTAAAGTTTTCAAGATAATGTTTTCAGTGTTTAAAAAATATGATAATAACGAGAAATTCGTTATCATAAGTCTTGTAATACGTTTTTAAACTTTGTAATTTGCGCAATCAAAACGCAATTAAATATCAAAATTTATTTTTTTGCAATTGAAAAATGATTACAATGATAACAATATTAAATGCATTAAATTCAATGCAAATACGTTATTTTAAATTGAAATAAGCTAGTAACAAAGTTTTTGTAAATTTATTTTTGAGATTTTAAAAAGCGTTTTTTGCTTTCTCAATTATTGTAAATAATGATTTTCGTTTTTCTTTCTTGTTATTTTTGATAAGATCGTGAAAAAAAAACAATTATTTTAAAGTAATTCTCGATAAATTTGCGATAAAAGTTCACAAATTTTAAAAAGAAAACAATTTTTTTCGTGTTGTTTAATAAAAATCATTCAAGAATAATTTTAATTCGATTAAGTTTTATCACGTAACTTAAAAAAAAGACTTTGTTTATTGCAAATTCGTACTTACTTTGTTTAATAAAAAGCTTAACGCGTTTAAAACATTTTAACACGATTTAAACGTGCATTTTATGCTTAGTTTTTGATAAAAAAAAATGAAAATATTGTCAAGATAAATGACACAGCACATATTTAAAAAATCACGAAACGCGTTATTAATGTATGCTTGAAATGTCACAAACGCGTTAATTAAATCGAAAAACATAACTTTATATTTAAAATAATCGTAACGAATGCGAAAAACAATAAGTCAATGATTTAACTTTTTAATATAAATGCGATGATAAGCATCACGAAAATTAAGTTTAATATAAATTATTGAATTGAACAAGTGATTCAAAATATCTCTGAGTAAGAAAAGTAAGTAATGATTCTTGATTATAATGTTGTTAATGTTTCTATAATTTATGCAAAAACATAACTTATCGTTTTTTTTGAATACAAAAAGCATTAATAATTTTGCAAAACTTTTAAATTGTTAAATTCAATTCTTGATTAAAGCTTATTTAATATATTTTTTAAATTTTTCAAGCTTTTTCGATGATTGATTATAAATTAATTTAAAAAATAATTATTTGTTAAGCTTAATATCAATGACATGTTTAACATTATTTTTTATTAATGTTTAATTTGTTAAAAATTTTGAGAAAAGTTTAACGTATCATTTCACGTATTTTAATAAATCAATCAAGTTAATATTGTGAAATGCGTTATTTATAGTGACGAGACGCGTTTCTTGTGAAATTAATTTTATCATTAAAAAATAAATCATTGTTTTTATTAAAATTTCATTAATAATTATACGAGCATTAACAATCTTGATAAAAAAATTTTAATTAACTTAATTTGCTTACGAAATGTTTAATTATTACGTTTTTAATTAATATTTAAGTTGACTTGCTTAAGTCAAGAAAATTCAAGAATAAAATCATATTTTTAAATGCGTATGTTTTCAGTCTTGAAAAATTACTCACGTGTTTTTTCGCGAATGTTAGTGATGCGCGCGTTAAGATTTTACATGTTATAAAAGCATATAATATATTTATTTAACGTTTTAATCATACAAGTTTTAAATTGCGTATGAGAAAAGCGATGTTAAATTATTCATGCTTAATTAACAAAATTTTTTTTAATTTTAAAATTTATGAAAGCGTGAGCAATGATCTTACTTGTTGAGATATTAATATCAAGATCAAGAATTAAAAAAAAAGTTTGTCACTTAAATGTCATTTTTAAAATTATTGTAACGAGCGTTATTTTGATTATGCATTTTTTGAATTTTTAAATTTCTAACTTTTATTTTTTTGTTTATTTTTTTTGTTTTTTTCTTTTTCACTTTTTGCATTACAGTCTTTTGTGTTATGCGAGCTTAATTTATAAAACGTATATCACTTGTAATTATCATAAATGCGCTTACACTTGTGTTTCTTGCAATTAAATTTAAAAAAAAAATTTACAATTTTTTTCAGATTTATCTTTGTTAAATAATTTAATAAATGTTTGATTTTTAAGATTTATTTACGTTCTGAAACATTGCTTTTTGCAATAAAAAGATATGAAAAAAAATCTTAATAAATTATATTCTCGTATTTGTTAGCAAACTTCTCAAGTTCATTACACACTTTTAATAAAATCTTAACGTAAATATACGTTTTGCGCTGTTTATTTATATAATTGATTGTGAGATGTTTTTTTAAATTTTTTAAATAAATAATAAAATTAAAAACGAACTGATTGTCACGTTAACGCGTATCGTGATATTTTAATTTTGTTTGTTACGTTGCAAATTAAGAATTCATGACTTGTTTTTTTAATTAAAAAACAAATTTGTCTCATGTAAAAAGCTTAATTAAATTATAACTGTAATTTTGTTATTTGATTATTAATTTAATATCAAGATACTATGCAATTTTGAGTATTTTACAATAATTGTATTCATTAAAATACGCAAATTGATAATAATGAAAAGCATTAAATTAAGTTACAAATTTCTCTCATTCGCTCAAGTTTTTTGCTCAAAATAGTTTGTTTGTTTTTTTAATAAAAGTCTTGCTCATATTAAAATCATTAAGTTTTTCATGTCACTTGTGTTAATCATCAAGTGTGTGACTTAAGTTTAAAAATCGCGTGAAATTTATCTCTTTAAAAAAAATATTATGATTCGTGATTCATGATCATTTTAAGTTTAAGTTTATTCATTTTTAATCATTTGAGAAATATTTTCAATACGAGATTGATAAAGTTTTTTTTTTAATGTCTGAACTTTAGTTTTAAAAGAACGAAAATTCTTTAACTTTTTATAACGAGTTACATGAGTTTTTTTCACTTTTAAAGCGCGTTTTATTTTCGTATTTAAAAAATTTTCAATGTCTTTTTGCTTTTTAGCGTGAGATTTCTCAATGTTTTTCAATTAATTTGCAAAATGTGCTTTTTGTATAAACTTAAAATCGCGAGATGCGTTTTTTTCAATTAAATTGTTCGTGTCTCGTGCGAACATTTTCGAATTTAAATAAATTGAGAAATTTTAAACAATGATATTAGTTTTTAATTTAATAAATCGTCTCTCTTTTAAGAGCGATGAGAATTGTGAGAATGAATTTAATAAATATAATAAAAACGATAAATTAAACTTAAAAGTGCGTTAAGCGCAAGATATTAAATTATGAAAGCGTGAAATGCGCGAATTAATATTAAGAAAAACGTAAATTGTGTGATTATAAACTTATTGCTAATCTCTCGAAAAAAAAAATTAAAATGATAATATTATATATAGATTAAATAAAATGTAATGATTATGTCATACATGAAATAAAATGAAATCTTATAAAATGTTTTACGTAAAATGCAAGATTTCACTGATATAGTTACGCAATGAGCGCGAAAACACATTACAATTTTACTGTTATTAATTCTATCATTTCTTATCTCACTGTCATTAATTAGTATAATAATAATAATAAATAAAATTTTTAAGAAAATTTAATCTCATTATTACACTTTTTTTAAAAAAAAATTTAATTAAAGAAAAATTTTAATGTTTTTCTTATTATTTTTAAGAATTAAAACAAAATTAAATAATTTTTAAAAATTATATTTTTTAGTGTGAAATGTTTTTCACATTTTTAATTTTTTAATTTTAAGAATTTTTTTTCATTACTTTTTATTTTAAGCATTATTTATAATTTTATTAAAGAGAGAATAATATTAAATTTTTTTTATAATTAAAATATTTAATAAGACTTTTAAATTATACTTTCAAAAATCAAATCATGAATAAAAAAAAAATTTTATTTAAAATTTTAAACAGTTTTAATTACTTAATTCTTAATTAATATAACATAATGATTTTATTTTTAAGAGAATTTTAAGTATTTAAACATGCAGTTTTTTTTTTTAAAAAAAAAACAGCATTCAACTTTTACATTACACAGAATTTATTTTACATATTATTTTCTTTTTAGTTACATGAAATTTTCAGCAATTTTTGTATTTTTTATTTAAAAATTTGATTTTTTAAATAATCATAAAATAGCTTCTCAACAAATTTTTAATCTTGAATTTACTAAATATATTTTCTTTTCATTTATGCTGCTATTTTTTATTTAAGCAAGTTGTATCAGTAATTTTGTAATTAATTACTACTGACAATTGATTGTAATGATTGAGATTACTAGCTGATACATTAATTTTACATTTTTGAGCTTGAATCACATACAGTTATTACTGACTAAGCAATCTGCTCAATTTTATTCTCAATTAAAATCACTATCTTTGATTGAAAAAAATATCTTTTCTTGATAGCAATTGATAATGACTGGTAAGCTCTCAACCTGGCCATCTAATGAGGTTTTGTGGGTTCACCTGGGCACCCACATACCGAAATATTTCTTTTTCGGTTAGCAGTCGTTGATTTGTTCCTGACCTGAATCCTCTCAGCCAGTCATATCCTTGTTGACTCTTGATCCATATTTTCTCTTTCTCGTGTTTGCGAGATGAGAACTTTCCAGCCGCCCGTTTCATGCTCAGACATGATAATCTTTGGTTGTATATCCAGCAGTGGCCCGAGACTGTTTCAAGGCAGCGTGTCGCCTTCTCTTTGTTGATTCTGCCTTTGCAGGAGAGGTGTAAGCTTTGCTTGACTTAATCTGATGCAATGCCAGCCTTGCAATTTCCTTTATATATGATCTATACTTCTTCTTGTCACGATGAAGCTTCAACGAAGTCAAAAGAGCGACTTCTGCACTTTTATTTTAGTCTTTCTGAATCAGCTTTCTTCTAGCATTATCAACACGAAGAACCCGACATTTACAAAATGCTTCACGATGATGTTGAAGCGCAGTTCGACTCCGCAAATCCTGAGGGTGTAACCGAAGATCACCGATACAAGCACTGGCCGTTCCGCTGGTTTAGAACTCGGAGGAGCAAGGTGATCCCATTTTCATCCATAATTTAAGAACGATATATTTACATTGTGTAGCAAGGACTCCATCTGCAGAAACTGAATGACGTTCAGGTCACTCAACGTACACCCAGTCATGCCACCGATCTGGAACCGACAACAACCGATCAGACAGCGTCGGACCTTCGCCTTCAAGCGATAAATTCGCTGTTTGGACTGTCTATAGAACATGTGCAAGCCTGGCCTGGCATACTTGTGTTCTGCAACCACCTAGAAAGCTCTTTCGGGTCCTTGATGGGTGACGACTTTGATGTTATTTGGACGATCTTAGGTCGTCCGATGCCGACGAATTCCGCTCATACCTGGCACTGGTGTCTTGCGGTAACCGGGGCTTTTCGAGCTCTCCAAGACCACAATGCAAGCATCGAGAACGTATATCAACGGCTGATCGCAGATGCAAGTTCGGCGGCCCGCAATTTAAAACCTCACGAGAAGAACAAAGTACTCCTTGCAATTTTCGCAGTTCTCTGTTGGACATCGATGGCGTTAAAGCCAGTTTTAGCCGAAGACTCATTCGAACCGACTCAACCAAATCCCGAGGTCTCCTTCAGGGTAGAGGGTTCATCACGAATACATTCGTGTCAAGCTGCCAGGCGACCAATAACCAAGATGTTTCGCGGCTTTAGACACCAGGCTGAAGACCTAGAAGCTGAACCTGCAACCGGTACCACTACGAGCATGGACGTTCTATACGAATCAAGTCTTAATTACTTCTCTATCTCAACCATTGGGCGTGTTCGACTAAAATGGGTCGATTCATTAACTGCTCACCTCTCGTTCGATCGCCAAACCCGTACTCTCTCAATCTTCCGCCTCCCCACCTTCTGCGTCGCTAGCATCCTTCGCACTCAAGACTTTGGGATCCTTCAACGGTAAGTGCACAAACATTCTAAGCTTTCTCAACATGCTAATTGCACTGCAGAATCACGCCCGAACTTTTGCCCTCCAACTACTATACTGACTCCCCACACGACGACCCTACCTTGCTTCATCGCGAACTTCTTCTCTCCTACCGCCTCCTTTTTGGTCAATCTTCCCGCTCCCGCAAATTGCTCAGAGATCGGCTTTCCGAGCTTAAGAAGTCCACGGGGGAAATAGACCCTTTCCTCTCCACACTCTGTACCGCACCGCTCTCCAGCAGCTTCTTCTCATTTCACAAAAACAAATCCCTATTTCCACCAAATGTATTCCCTTCCTTTAACGTCGGCTTCGAAAACACACTGCAGGAGTCGGACACCTACTCCGCTCGAGATGAGTTCCCGGTCTTCGGGCCCCGGTTATTGGCCCTTCAGCGATATAACTTGAGACAACAGCCTAGCCGGGTGAGAGATCTCTGGCGTGATCGAAGAAACCCGCTGCAGTGGTATACATTCTGGGCCGTTCTGTGGATAGGTGGATTTACCATCATACTAGCATTACTACAATTCGTGGTGGCCGCGGCGCAGCTGTATTTTGCGATTCGGCCGCCACCAAATTGAACTGAGCGAAGATAGATAGAAAGTGGTTGGGACGAAGCGGAAGTAGGTTTCAATGAGTTTGTATTGCTGGTTTTGGTAAATTGTGATGCGTTTCAGGCTATATGATAGAGGGGTGTAAGGTGCACGGCGTACCTATTTGAAGCGGCCTGACTATTTGACGCTAATAAAATTTATGCTTTCTTTCTACTTGGATGTGTTCCTTGCTGCGAAAACAAGGCTAGTAGTTTATAACAAGAGAGTTTATTTCATCCCCCTCACCTCACAAAAAAGTTCGGCGGTTATCAAATTCCTCTTTCAGCTCACAATTGTATGATATTCTCATTGCTCTCTTCATACACTTTCAACTTCATCTCATCATCTTTCAAGAAGATATTCGTCTGCACGAATTTTCATCAGAGTTTCAATTTTGAGCACACAATCTGTCTTCACTTCTCATACTCGCTCTCAACTGTGATTAGCGACTTGTAAAACTCTTTACAAGATTTGACATCAGTGATGCAACGTCAAATGTGCAGACAACACAGAAAGCGATCAAGAACAGACTTTTTGTGAGAAAGAATCTTTGAAAGATCAACATGAATGATGAGATTCTGAATGATGATATCATATTCAACGTGTAAGACATCGTCATCATCTAGTAGCAGATGTTTAAGAATGATGAAATGACTCTAGATTGCGAATTTAAGTATATGTAAGAATTTAGTTGAATGAGAGATTTCTTACTCTTTTGTGGGCTTCACCCCATGCCTGATCATTGACATTATAGTGTTCCAAGGCCTAAAGACCTTCTACCCCAATTTGGAGGTATGTATGATAAATGACTATTCGATGTCAGTGACATGCCCAGAATATAGATTTGGATGGGTGGATTCACGATCATCTGCGGTCATGGAACTTGAATCAGTGTAGCCAAATATGGAGAGCAGCTCTTTGCTATCTCTGAGATACTCCGACACCAGTGTTGCCCGGCATTCTTCAACGGAGGTTGCAATTTCCTCGAACACGCCAGTCCAGGTCTGACCGGGTAGGTACCAGGATTCGATTGGCAAGTTCGTGAGAGGGTTTATTGGTGGGTTCTCCTTGTCGAAATTGTATTTCCCAGGAGTCACCTCGCTCATCAACTTGCCCGTACCATGTCCAATGAGTTCGTGGATTGCTGTGGTAACAAATCTAACAATATGAGTACATTCCTTGAAGCGTTTCACTTCGGAGGAATGTACGTAGTAGCATGGACTCGCGATGTTGTTGTTGGCACTCATACGGTTGGCAATGACCACATTTTTGAAACCGCAGGTCTCTCTGATGTCGTTGTACTAGAAGGAGTGTCAGCCATATTTCTCTGGTACCGCTGTTAAATCAACACCTGCATTTGGTAGGTTTGCTGCTTCCCAGATCATGCTCGCACAAAAAGCCAGAGCTAACGACATATCAGCAATTATCTCTGAATTCTCTGAATTTATGGGTTCCACGAACCGTGTATGCTCGTAAAATCTGGAGGCTCAAATAAAGTCTTCTCGAAAGGACCCTTGCCGCCATTTTCCCCAGCTACCGCGCAAGGAAGCAGGCTAATAAAGGTCGTGGATTTATCCACAAATTGCTTCAACCTCTTCGTCTCGCTGGGATCTGAGATGCAAATAACGCCTTCCCACTCTGCTCTGATACCGTACGGGTCTCGGTAGGGCTCCACGAACCCAATCATATTCTCCACATTGGGAGAAATGTCAGTTACCCACGTCTTTTGGGACTCTCGGAATGCGTTCAAGCTTCCAGTTTGGAAGCTTTCAATATAATCTGAAAGAACTTTGAGTTGCTTGTCGTTTTCGGCGTATCCTTTGGCTTCGGAAAGGGCAGAACAAATCTTCAACATTTCCTCTGCATGATCCCCCCGGACGATACGAATAACTGCTCCAAGCTCGTCTGCATCGTACTGCGCTGCGTGGGTGTCAGATTCCACAGAAGCCTGGAGAACTTCAAAGACAAGTTTCCCTTCATCGACAGTCTTTCGAACACGAGTATTTTCCGGCTCGATCGAATGTTTCTCCATAACTCTAGCAACCGCCGCAATCTCCTCACGAGTGATTCGTTCCTTTCCAGGATAGTAATTAGATTGAGCATTTTCATTAGGGATTCCCAAACTGAACGGTGGCACTGACAGAATCGGGTCAATGATTTTGGCTAGAGCTTTTTCTGCAGTTGGAGAAATGCTCGCAATCTTCTGCAAAACATCTGCAGATAGCTTTGGCACAAACTTTTGGTCCCCCTCTCCCTATCTTTCAATTAGTAGGTGGTACTACGTGGTTCAGGGTGAAATACTTGCATAGTAGTTACCCAGATTGCATAGAAACAGAGCTGCATACTCCAGAAACGCGCTTAAATCATCCGGTGTGGTGATGCCCTTATCAATCAAGCTGTTCCATTGTCCGTTGCAGGAGCTGTACAGATCCATAATGAAATCAAAAATGGTTGTTGCTTCGGGCGAGGTTTGTCGCATTATTATTCTACTTCCATGCCAGGCAGCCCGTGACAGATGGTGGGCATATATCTTGTCACGCTGTGCGAGGCCATCGAAGATCTGCTTGATGGCAAGCTGATGTGTCGCAGCCGTATGAATAGGGGTGATAGATGCTCCCATGGTTCACTATCAATTGGTGCAATTGCTTATTGTTATTGAGGTTTAACAGATGATTAAAATAAAGAAGCAGAGAGTTCTGAGAGAGAACTCCCCTCGTTCTCTTGTCGACGAGAATAACCCAGACAGGTACCTATTATTAATTCGTCCCGTTTTAATTGAACAATCGAAGCTGAGGCTGCTTCTTCATATTATTTTTGTGCTGATGATGAAATACCAGTTTTGACCGAAGTTGGGGTGGGCCTTGCCGCCGCAGTGCATCAAGGCAAGGGTTGGTTTCAATATCATTCGCCCATAGGTAGTGGATCACAGCTGTGAAGCGTGGGGGACCATCTCCTTTGTACCATAATTACATACAGCCGTGAGAGGCGCTTAAAAAGAGTATTATGTGGGGCACACGGTCCGACCCGCGAACGAAGCTTCTCTTATCTTGATTAACTTTCTTGAACTCTCGAATCAGACTCAACCATCCAAGATTAGAATTTGCTAATATGGCGACTCCGATGACCTCTGCAATAACCAACGTTCTGAGAGAACGTATTTCGGGGATTTCACAGAAAAGCAGTTTTATCATCTGGCTCAAAGAGAGCTGGAGCATGTGCAAGTGCATCTGAAAAGAACCCCGCACTGGCATCAATTCGTAACACAACTGCTGTATATGTATGTACAGGTACTCAGTACTGCCACTGAAATACCGAGTGATTGGAGTAAGAGGGTAATCCCTAGAAATGGGTTCATGTGCTCGAGAAAAAATCTGTCTTATCAAATCGGCTCCAAAAACACTCCTCCGTAAGGACAACAAAATAAGCACAGCCTCGCTCGAGGGCGAAAGGGTGGAAGGAATAACTGCAGGCTGACTTTTACGAAAGCTATTGCCTACCTCAAAACAAATAAGTGCGCGACATGGGGTCAATTCCCCTTCACAATTCCCCCACCTTCCCCCCTGTCGCGGATCTCTGGCCATTGCCCGCGCAAAAGAAAAGAAAAGAATTATCTTATGGCTTTGGCATTTTGACCATCCATCATCAACTCCACTCATTTTATTTGAGGCGACTGGCCCATTCAGAAATTGGAGAAACCATCAGCACCGCAGAAATATGAATCATTATAGTTACTAGGATAATGAGGGAACCACACAAAGAACTGTGGCAAAACACACTTCTTCTATTACCCTTGCCAGAGGAGCAAAAAAAAGCTTCAGGTCCGCGTTGATTACAAGCGGAACCGCTCTGTAGCACTCTTTAATTCTGGTCCCCAACCAGCATTGACTACGTGGAACAGCATTGTCAGGCTGACGCGGCTACAAACACTCAAAAATCAAATAACACTGTTCACCAAATTGCATAGCTCAGTTCCCGAAATGTACTTATGCGCCTCAACAATAAAAATGAAAGGACAGGCAACTGTTATCAATGAAAAGAACACATATTGACGCGTATTACTGGCGGCGGCACTTGGCCAGTGCTCAACTATCAACCCTCATTCATCAATTGAAACAAAGCCCTTCTCAAAAACCCCTCAACGTCTTTCCCATTCAATTGCCATCTAATGCTGTCGTGTCGCTGATCTGGATGACCTCATGTTCAGCCTCAATCCGATGACCCCAGAATCCTGACTTACATACATAGAAGGGCGGGCTTTGTTGCTCCCAAGATCCACATCCAGCCTTGGGTTGAGAGCGACGGTTCCGTGGGTGCTCGTCCCTCCATCACCACCGGCGGTAATTCCATTTGCACAAATATTCGAAGGGCTAAGAGACGGGTACCACTTCTTCCATGGTTGCGGAAGTTCGGTCTGCTGAGCTTCGGTCGGCATGTTAAGTAATGGGGTCTTGCTTTATCAATTTGTCTGTTCAAGGGAAAGATTGTGTGAGTGGTGTCTGTGATAAAGATAAACCAGCGGATGTTTAGAGAGATGGAGGATAAATCTTCCACGATAATTTGCGACTCTCGAGACATATTTATACATATTGTTGGGGGGGGGCGCTGGCTGGCTCGACTGATACCCAACCGCCCAATTCCAATTCTTTTGAAGTGGGGGAAGAGTAGAAGGCTCCTGCCGACTAATCATCTCGAACAAGCGTGCGGCGCAGGATGTGGAGGAACTATCTTGCCATTCTTTGATATCTGAGGTGCTAGTATCGTACCGTACTGTATGTAATAATTCCAGGATCGCCTTGAAACAATATTATGACTTGCTGTCTTGAATCATGTACAACGGAGCACTTGAACAGACAAGAAGAGTGTTGTTTAAAGCAGTCAAGCTTAAATAAACAGCTTCGCCTGTTCAACTTTCAATGATTAAGCTTAAGGTTATTATCTTTTTTCACGTACAACCCCTGTACAGAATCTCCTATCACACCTTAGTACGAACCTATCTATTGTCTGCTGTCTTAGCGACACAGAATTAAATTCAAGCCTACAACAATGGAGACAGGAATATCCTATCTGGCACGAACCCCGATACTTGAGACTGAGAAGGCTTTTGACACAGATTTTCCCGTTAACGATGTCAGTGATGCACGTGCAACAAACCACATGACGGAGGAAAGAATTGTGAAAGTGAATGAAGTAGTGGACCCTAAACACTGGGATTTGAATGTTCATGGGTTCTGCATTCTCAACGAAGAAACTCATCTCGATCCACACGATGCTTTCACGAGAAAGAGGGAGGTGCAGAAAGCATATTGGTACGAGATTGAAGCAATATTGCATAAACATTTTCCAGAATACACTAGGATCGAGAGCTACGATTGCACTGTCTGTGATACTTTTCCCAGCTCAGAAAAACTCTCACTCACTAATTACATAGGTAAGAAAAAGAGATCCCGACTTTCCAGAGCGGGTGAGACTTTATGTCGATTATGAGCAGCCTGCAAAGAGACCCCATAGTGATTGCTCTCAAAAGGGAGCGTATATGAATCTTCAACATGCTTTTCCCGGACAGGACGAGTTTTGGGAAGGAAAAGATTTTGACATTCTTAAGTATATACATAATCTCTCTTCGAAAAGGTGCACGGGAATTAAAGGGAAGGCTGACGAGTATCTCTGCAGCGTGTGGCGTCCCTTACTTGGTCCGAATGACGATTGGCCATTGGCACTCTGTGACTGGACTACCATTGATCCAGAAACGGATATTCGCCTCAACGATGCGCTCCGGCGAGATAGAATTGATGAAAACTCATTACTTCATTTCAACGAGGCTCATAAGTGGTACTACATCAAAAACCAAACCCCAGAGGATCTTATCGTCTTTCGCAATGCTGATTCGCAAGGAAAGCGCTCTCGTGAGTCTCCGTCGACGAAACATGTATATACACCACATATCCAGATCAGTTACCAACTAACTTGCTTCATTTTCAAGGCGGCTTTCACTGCTCTGTCTTTAATCAAGATTCTACCTCTGAGCCTAGGCAAAGTGTTGAAGTAAGACTAGTGGCTTTTTATTAAGCATAGTTACCGGTAGAGGCTTTCCCATTCAACAACTATTTTTGAGGTTCTGTCCTGGGTAACTTTTTCAGTATGTTAGGAGGAAAGCTAATGGGATATACCTAGGATTTCAACCCCTAGATATACAGGCCACTCCGGGGATAGTGGAAGTCAATTCAACATTCATGAATGATGACTACGCTTCATATCTTCATAGTATTAGCAATTAATTTGATATACTCGATATTTCACTGTTCTAATACCGCTGTGCGTGAACTTGTGAGGCTTTATGCGTGGATGAGGGCAATTAAACTGGCGGATATATTTTATCTAACTATATATGAAGAACGGCCAATACTTTCCCAATCAAAATATATTCACAACTAGATACGTGAGAGACTTACATAGAATGGTTGAAGCATGTGCTCAGGTACCTCTTGAGATAGCGCCGCGGCTTGCTTCTGTTACCTGAGTTCTCGATATCGCGTAGTCCTTCATGACGGCTGGATATGCTTTGTCGACTCAATGGCGATAGATTAGTAATCAGTCAGCCAAAAGACTACTGTTTGAAAAATAACTGCTCGCAGCTTTCATTGACTCGATGTCTATTTATGTCTGGGTTTATTCGTAGTTCCCTATGCTTGACCACAGTAATCACTCCCCTGGTAGCACCCAAGACGCAGCAGTATCATCACCCCATTCCCAGCACCTCTGAACCATTCCACCGTATCTCTAAACCTGCTTGTCTACCCCAATCCGTCAACCATCCCCTTTGTCGAAGCGTAGCTTAGATCAGTTCAACGAAACGCGTTCCGCATGTTCTTCTCAAAAGCGGTCCCAAACTTGTCTTTGCCGGGATCTGTCTAAAAGTTAGCTGCTGAATCTTTCTGACACTGTAAGAACCGGTGTTCACCTTCGGATTTGGTTCGACCACCCGCGTTCGCCTGGTCTTTCTTCGCGCCCTTTGGCCCAAAACCCATGTCTGCGAAATGCTTCGCGTTCGCAACGCTGAACTCAGCTGGAGCTCCGGGAACAACACCCGGAACACCTCCTCGCATGAATTGGCCATTACCCGCGTTGTCGACCGTATGGGTTTCGGTAACATGTCCAGTCTCAGGGTCGTAAACTTGTGCTAGCATAGGAGGGACGTATAGACCTCGTTTCTCCATGTCCTTGTCGAAAATATTGCAAAAATTCGTAGTGGGCAATGTCTTCAAGAGGATCTCCGTCGGTGAAAGGTTTGCCCATTTATCCTTTTCGTAGTCGATAAGGACGTCACGGACGGCGCTGGTTTCGGCTTTTTCCCAGTCGTTCAGCAACGGGGACGCGAGCATGATATTGGTCATTTCGAGAGCGGAGAGGTCCTGGGTAATCACATGCTTAAAGGCACCTTGTTTGTAGTCGTAGTCATGTACAGCCATTATAATCGACAAATGAATAGATTGGACAAATCCCGCTCCATCTGACTGCATGGTGACGGAGGGCTTTCGATAACTCGAAGGTAATAATATTCGATCGGTGTTGCTTTGAGGATGGGAGAGAGGTATTTAAGTAGAAACACTTCGAAGAATAGAAGTGCTAAGAAGTTTGTTATGAGAAGGATGCGAGTTGAACTAGGGAAAGGAACCAAGAAGGGTGTTATGAGAAGGATGTGAGGTGAAGATATGATGAACACCTTACCACCGCTCCGCCGCTCCGCATTACAGTGAATGCGTGAAAGTTCCGCACGTGGGTTCTTATTAAGGTAGAAGATTGGAGTATTGCAGTGCGGCACATAGCATGTCTCGCCAATATATCTTTATTATAAAGAGTGTTATGGGAGTTATGAAGTGCGACTAAAAGAGTCATACCTAGAATGAACTATTATCTCAGTATTCTTGAGAGTGAAATCTAGCAGGGGGTAAACGTCATTTAAAAGTTAAGAACTACTCCTGCCTGCCATTCACGAACTATCATTTCATGGGGAGTGGAGATATGGAGATACCAAAGGAATTGAGTACATGACAAGAGCTGGTCGAACAGACACTCCCTAGCGGACATCACTCATTTAGAGAAAGGCCGGGGAATTGGCACCTGGCTGTTTGTACATAGTATATGCTAGATAGGTAACTACACAGTAGGTACCATTTACGTAGAAGAGGAACTGTATACCAGAAATTGAAGACAACAAAGAATTGTTGAGCCTGGCAGGTTCCATTGAACGGTTTACACTAGGGTCTCCTAGATTCTTCGGCCATAATTAATCGAGCGAAGGGCAATTTGATACCAAATGGATATACCTAGTTCGCCATCAGCCTGAGGGAAAGAGTATGTATATTCATGAAGGAGAGGAAGGACGTTAAAATAATGTTTAAACAATTTGCACGTGACTATAACATCTACACCCAATCAAAACGGGGTAAAAGTGGGTATCTCACTTGTCAACCAAATTCTAAAAAAAGCAAATCTAAAACTCCGCTCCGCCTTCTTTAAACCGTTAAAAGCTTTAACATCGGCCTCCTATGGCTTATATTCCGGCAAGCCTCCCGTTACCTGGTTGAATATCCCCTGTCTCAAATCTCGCAGCCTCTTCCGTTCTTCCTCAAAACTCTCTTCCGCCTTCTTGGTCTGTATTTTCTCCCATCCGACCTTCCGCTCCGCAGCCCACTTCTCCAATTCCATTTTCTCCACCGCAGCCGCAACTCTCTTCCCCGCGCTTTTAATATCGCGAAGATTCTCGTTCTCCTCGTAATGATCATGGTTCCAAGGATTACTCCTGGAGTGGGCCTTGGGGATATCCATGCGGCCCAAATTATCGATTTCGGGGCTAATTTCCCGTGCTTGCCTCATCAGCACTTCCATTTCGTCAACGTGGCGCCTAGCTATCCACAGCGCATTTTGCTCTTCCTGATCCATATATTCCCCCCCAGTAGTCCCGGCCATACCCATCTCACTCGCATCCCTTGCTTTCCGCATCTGGCCATTCGCTTCGCATAACGCACTGCCGGCCTCCTTCAGGATCTTCAACACTTTCTGTTCCTTCATAAGCTTCTGCTGCGCTTTTTCAAACTTCTCCCTCGCCTCCACAACAGCCAACTCCACTCGATCTTCCTCCGGGAACTCTGGTGTCGGCCCTTCAAAAATAGAATCAAACAACTTCTCCAACTTATCCAGCGCATCTGCCCTCTTCTTGTCCACCTCCTCCAGCTTCCCCAACGTCGCCCATGCCTCAGCCAGCTCGGCCTCCAACGCCTCCACCTCCCTCGCAGCCTCTGCATGCTTCCCCGAAGTCTCCAAGAATTCTTTCTCCGCATCAGCCATTTTATGAGCAAAAATTTCCTTCTTCCCAGCTATATTATACGTAAACCTTCGCATCTTGGAGTCTCTGTAATTTTGATTCAAGGCCTGTTGCTTTTTTCGCTGGAGGTCGAGGTTTGAGACGTTGGGTTTCTTCTCTCTTATTTGTTTGAGGAGGATGGAGATTTGGGAGTATCTTTGGCGGATGGAGGAGGGGGCGTAGTCCGTTTCGCGAAGGGTTTGGCGGAGAGCATTGTTTTCGGGGACGGCGAGGGAGATTTGTTCTTGGAGGGTGGGTGGCGTGCTTGGTGAGGCTGCCATCATTGATAGCTGAGGTAGGGAGGTAAGTTTGTTTCAATAGGATGGGATATTCGGATATCGAGCCTCTTGTAGTTCTGCCTACAAGTAAAAGGCATTTGATGTCGCGTCTCGTTGATAAGGCTGTTGGAAATGAATGTTTTTTTCGATAGATGGTTGTCGAGAAGAAGACGTAGAAGCGCGTAACTTACGAACAACAGAGGATTTTTAAAAAAAGACGAGTAGACAGATAACCGCAGACGAAAGATAATTGACACTTTTCAAGTCATAATTGTCGCGAGGCGCAGAGTGAGGCTCATACTAACATTCCACAGCCCCTTCTGTCTGCCTTTCCAAAACGCGAAAGGAATGTTCAAGGGATATCAGAGACCTTTTAAGAATGCATCTGATACCATATAATGTATCTTCCATCTGATAGCCCCTTCTGACTGAAAAGAAACATTTCAAAGTTTATTTATTATTCTGCCCATCTATGATCCGACAACCAAAAGACGGGACGGGACGTCCAAAGATCGATGATGGGGCTGGTCTTACATAAGCTGAGGCTAAATGAACCCCACAGGGCTGAGTTCCAACGTCCACAGGAGAAGGTTATGCATCACATGAGGTTGATTCTGAGAAAAAGGGGGTTTCGGTAATGAGTAGAATTGAATATATCTGCACTCAGTACCTAATATAATTTACATCAAATGGTTAGAGAAACAACCTCTATTATCAGATCTATGCGCACTCAAAGTTTGCCGGGTCAGTCTGATCCCCACTGATATACTTCGCTTCCTGTGGATAAGGGCAAATAGGTCTCTGCATCGTAACACCCTGCGAAGGATCATCATCGGTATACTTAGTCGCAACGATCTCATTTGGCGCTGTGCCATTTTCAACCCATGACATCAGCGCGAAGAGAGCGTTGTGGGTAGGGTTATCGTATTTTTCTGGTATCGTGGATGAGAGCGAGCGGGCCTGGTTGGGTCCGGAAATGTACCAGGGAGCATCGTTCACTCCTCCGCCGCAGTGCTGCATGCCAGGGATGAGATAGAAGCGGTAGAAATCACTGAGTTCGATTCCCTTCGGCTGAAGAAGTTTCAGGACTTGGTTGTAGAAGTAGATGCTTGAGCCTGTCGAGATAGAACCGTCGGAAAGACCGTGGTAGTGGATGAGTTTGCCGCCGCTTTCCATAAAGGGACTGAGATCAAAGTCATCAGCCGTCGCATCTCCAGGGTCTGATTTGTCGGCGAGCTCAATGGTCGAGTAGTCTAGATCTTCCCAGGACCAGTCTGGGTCGCTGTATAGGAAATATCGGGCATATGCAATCCCACCAGGGTTAGACTCGTCCTCAGATATAATGGCCATAGACCATTGAGCTTCGGAGCTGTAGGTCAGGTGTGGGAAGACGAAGGTTTGGTCCACATCTACCCAGTCGTTGTAGAGCTTGTAGACCGTGTCAATCTGATCGACAGAGAGACATGTGGAGTTGGAACTGGAACCACAGAGAAGAACCTCAGGTCGGAAGTTGCATCTGTAAGGGTTTGTGATGATTCCATCCTCAAGTCCGTCGATACCATCACATTGACGGAAGACTTCGTCCCCAATCACGCTGATGAGGTCCTCTGGAATGTGATGGCTGGCGTTGTTGGGCAGATTGTACGTCGCAACCTTTAGATTCCACTGTTGGAGATGTGTTGTCCACCACGCCGGAGCCCAGCGAGCACACCGTCAAAGTCATCCGGGAACATCTGAAGCGACTTCAGTCCCTGACGGCCACCGGTCGAGCAACCCGCATAGTACGAATAATCGATTGATGATCCGTAGAATTCCTCGGTTGGAGTCTTACCCAACTCCACCGATCCATGCAATGCGCGCCATCCCCAATCCGTCTGTTTCTCTGGCTGATTGAGGGCCCAGACGCCATCTTCCTCCATCATGGAGGAGTTGTGACCGGTGTTTGTCGAAACTGCCGCAAATCCGTAGCCCAATCCCGTGGACATATCGTCGAAGGCAACCTCGCCAATAAACCCTCCATTACCGTAGGCAATGAAGCGGTCGTTCCAGGTGTCGATAGGGAGCCACAGGCCGAATTCAAAAGCGGAGGAATCCGATGATGTAACATTCACATATAGAGCACAAATGGCTGGTAAATTGTTGATTGAGCCATCAAAAGTGGAATTGTCTGGGTATGGGATGGCATAGATGAGAGTTGCATTCGAAGGTAGAACTGGTTCGAATGTGGATGGGTTGCAATCGGATGAGAGTGATGCAAGACTAAACTGAAAGCCTGCAATAAACGAGAGCGCAACAGAAAACTTCATGTTGCCAGTGATAGTAAGATTAAGCTTGATAAATGCAACTTGGAGCTGTGAGAGCTTGAGGCTCAGGGAAAACGGGGAATACATAACCCTAAATACCTTCTCGATCAGCCTAAAATATACCGGACCCATCAGGGGCACGCGGCGATCAAGAAGGCATCGTTAACAGTCCGCTCACCCGGAGAGAACGGATTAATTAAAACCATCACGGTTCATCACCGGGATCGATGGATATTAAGATCAGATAACGTAGGTCGGCTCGGCCTGTACGTATGCTTGTGGAGATAGAAGGTTAGTCGTAGGCGATATCGGTGATCCTTGATGGGTCTGAGCAGTCGCTTGAGGACGTTTCCTTGCAAGTTGCAAGATATTAATCAAGGTCCTCTCGCACCAAAAACTTGTTTCAATGTGTTTCTTGTTTCAGGCACGCATGCGCGTTGTCTATTACAATGTTGTGTTGACGCGGTAGTTCGCAATCCTGGATGACGCCTCAGGGCTCGGGTGGCCAACCAGCAGTTACTTGTACCTTCTGGATACCCACAATCGGAGTGATAAAGGCGGCAGAGAGCTTGGGACTAGAGAAGATATGCTTGAAGAATTGCCACAAGTGGATTCTTCCCGATGTCAATCTCAAATTGAGAGTTGAGAAGAGACAAGTGGTGAAGGTCTCGAGATGTGGGTGTGTGGGAAATTGTGGGAAATATTGTGGGAAATCCATGTGGGAGACTGTGGGACAACACACCGCAAGAACAACGCTCCCCTATTCATCTTCTTCGGCTTCACCACGAACAAATGCGAAAGCAGTTCAGATATATAAAAAATATTCTTAAGTATGATGATGCTATTCATGCCAGAGAAAAGAGAAATTGATTTGTTTCCATCGGGAACCCGTTGTTGAAAGGTTCGATACTCAACAAACCACTTGCCCCTGAACGGGTTGTTTAGTTGCAACGGGTCGGTTACGATGAGTGCATAGTTCTCGGATTATTGCCGTAGATGGGAGTAGATCCCTCTCAATGAAGCCCTATGATTAGGGTGATGCGCCATGTAGTTACAACTCTAAGCGGCAATGGATTTCGTTACCCCTGGGTTGTGCTTTCATGAAGAATTGAAGGCTTTAGTAGGCGTTATTTTCCTTCCCCCCTGCTCGTAGCATGTGGGAAATAGGATAGCTTTAATGTTGCTCGTAAGATAGGTATTATCAGTTGGTTGTATGTCGGAGGATAGAGATTGTAGGTTGTAAGAGGTAAAGTCGCAGATCTTCTTCTTTCTCGCATCTTCTCTGCCGCACGAGACTGGCCCTATGATGACGTCGGCAGAATTGATCTAGATAGCATACTAACGTCATCGTCTAGAGGAAGTTTCATCCACGTGGCCGTCAGGTTATTCCACTCATGGATATTGTGTCTCCACACTTCAAGACCACGATAATCAGTATCGCGCCACTCGGCCCTGCATATTTTCCGGCAAGCCATTTGGCTGGCCCTTGTGATAGAGGGCCCTGGGCCAAAGCGGCGTCACATCTTTGGTGACTTGCTTAGGGGTATGCTCCATTGCTGTCCACACTTCAAATTCGTCATGGGAACTTGTCCATCCTGTGAACTTGTCGACAATCGGAGGCGGGACCTTGCATTCATCTGCGTACCGCTCGAGAAGAAATGCACCAACAGAGCAAACCTCCGGACATGACACAATTTGGTCTTCGAGGACATAGGAGGGATGGTCGATGATGTTGACCATCATATCGTAACCCGCATGCCAAAAGTATGGTTCGCGACGGACCTAGAAATTGGGGATAGCCTGAAAATGCGTTAGTATTTTATGTAGACTGGCACAATTCCACTTTTATGAACGTCAGGGGTTGGCATGAGGACACTTACTACCAAGGATAGTTCCTGGAGGTCCTAGATATTCCCTTATCTCCGGCGGGAACTCACCAGGGAGCGGCCGGTTTGGTTGCCAAACTGGGGGCCATAGCTCTGGATCTATTTCATCTTGTGTCTTAATTTAGAAATGGTAGAACGAATCCCTGTGGTCCCACTCACATTCCTCCTCGTCGTACTCTTCGTCATGCTCTTTGCCGTGTTTGCCGTGCGAAAATTTCTCTTTCCCCGGCTCATTAGAAAGTTTCTTGCCTGCACAACGAAGTGGAAGGTCCTGCTGGTGCCTAGGTACTGGGGCTCCTAATTCTGAAGATTCTGAAGAGCCCATGATTCCCGTTGGAAAAGGACGATGAAGAGAACTAAAAGGATCGGGAAGGACCAGTATCGGATATCTGTTTATAAGACAATGCCTATAAGAGTGAGTGTATATAGAGATAGAAATCTCTTTTAGAACCGTGACGAAAAAATTGTCAGTTGATACCGCGGAAACACGTTCCTGAAAACAACAAACTCCTTCAAATATTGATCCTTGAAGTAAGTAAGAAATCGTCTCGTCATACTCACTAAAGTGTCTGCCACAATGTCGCGTCGAGTTGAATATGACAGATCGAAATCTGAAGTCAGGATAGGAATTATGAAGTATAAGACCGGTCGGGATTAAATTCAAAATGATACTTCTCGAACTTCGTCATTCACTCTTAACCGTCTACGGGTACCACAAGAAAATATGGCTCACGTAACATTCCCCCTTATTCCAGGCTAAAGCTCAGAGAGAGAGAGACAACGCACTCCATTCCAAAACCGTTACTCGCTCAGCTGATCCCATACAAGCACGAGACTGATCAACTCGGGCGGAACTTCAGTTATGCCTTTCGTCCAGATGAGACCCTCCTGTCCCGGCTCCGGTCTTTCAGCGAGATAATAAGGCCAGAGATTCCCGATCCATAGAAACGGATATCCCTCTAGATCGTTCTAAATATGTGCGTATAAGTCAATACATATTTCCCCCTTCATTCGTCATCATAACTTGTAGTAAGAGAGGGGAAGAGATAGGGGGGATATCATACCAGAGAATAAATATACGAGTCATACTCTCCCTCAGAAGTGCATTTCATGGCATACTTCAAGTCTCCTCTCCCTGGCCCTTCTGGAGCTGAAGGATCGGCGAAGGTACAAACTCCAGTCTCTGCCGAAAGTGTATTGTTGGAGAAGCTGTAGACGCCACAGTCGCTGTTGTTGGTGGTATAATGAGCCCTGGCAGACAGGCAGCCTACGCTATCGTCAAGCCTTACGTCCAGCCAATTCTCCCCTTCGAGTGCCCAGATATTTCCGGTGCCAGCAAGTTCGACTTGGGCCAAGGCTGAGGAGAAGAGGGAGACAAGAAGAACGTTTCGCAAGTCCATTATCGATGAGTAATTCGATATGTAGGCGTCGAGTGGGGAGTATTTAGAAATCTGAACTGTTAGTCTGAGGAATTGTAAGTAGTAGGTTGGGTAAGATGATGCTTTATATACCTCCGTTGACGAATACTGTTGTTATTAATGAATAACCAAAGGAGAGGATATAACTGTTCGAAGATATGTTCCTATCAATTGACCAAGGCCGGGTGGTGTCCCCTCCCCCATTTAACCACCATATCACCTGACCTTGGTCCGCGAATCGATCAGCCTGTGCGCGAGGCGTACAGGGTTCGATTCGCGGACCTGCTAGAAAAAATCCCTTGAGGATTTTTCGTAGCATCGGACGGGCCTCTCTCAGGCAGCCTCCGATGTGAGCTTTTTGCTGTTTTTTTATTTTAGTCTACCTACCTACTACTATTTTTCCTTTTTACACATTTTGCCGCCTTGTCGTGTAGGTATGTATGTCTAATCTTAGGTCCAAATATAAGAGCGCTTTAGCCATCCATGTCCTGCAAACATATGCTCATGGACGAAGCTTTGGGCTCTAGAACCTCTCACATATTGTTTTTACAAGGGTCTAATAATGAGCACAGACGCTCATTAAGTTGCAGGGACATCATTTAAGTCATCAAGACCCCATGATCATCCATTAGGGTAAATGCGTCCAAGATGATGATGAGAGATGAACTTGTTGGATTTATCCAACAAAACCATGGAGTTCCTTTCGGGTCAAACAAGAAGGAAATACGGTGTAAAGACCTCCATGGAGAGGGACGAGGATTAAGTTGCCTTTCCTCTCGTTTCCTCCGAGGGCTCCGTATTTAGTATATATAATATACTGCGCGATGGAATATTTCAAGGATTGTCCACTGTTTTCTCGGTTCTCAGCCCCAAAGCCATGTGCGACCTAGAGCCTGGAACGTGCATCACTTAAAGGTAATACTCTGAAGCATTTAATAAATATCTTACCATCCCTACAATGTCTCCTTCGATTAATAAGCTAAGACTAAGATGGCATGTGGCTGAAATCACAAACTCGGGTCCTATGTCTTCTGGTTTGTAGATGTTGGATCCGGCTGTTTTATCAAATCCGATAATTCCATCAAGGAAACGGGGTAAATGCTTGGTTGGATATTGCTTACCCAGTCGACCCTTTCCCCGAGGAATGTATTGGTCTCACACCCACGCGTCTAATCGAACTCGATCTGACAAGCCAACGGGGTTGTTCCTTTAGCTCATCCGTCTGGGAAACTCCCTCGAGCCCCGAAATCCTCAACAGGCTGTGTGCCACTGGCACATCCGGAAACTCGCATCCTTTAATCAGATACCTTTCTGAAGTAACCACTCAAGACCTCAATACAACCATGTCACGCTGGCGGGTTGATAATTGTACTCTCCCATCATCGTTCCCTAACCGGAATCCTATAAGCAAAGAGATGGAAGGAAAGACTAATCTCCAGTCATTCCGAATATCGGATATCAGTCTCTCCCTATATAGATCCATGAGGTATAGTAGGTACTAATTTTCGTTGACCTGGGTAGATCAAGCGAGTTCATCTTCTTCGCCGTTGACCGGGGAAGTACTCCCCGTTTCTTAACCAACCTAGTGTTGAGGTTCGCTGATTATGCCCTTAGAAACTGGTAACTGCAATTGATGCGTATTGTCGTTCAGTATTCATATGTCTGAAGGGGATTATTCGTATATCTTGTCAAGATGAAGATAGTTCGCAGACGGAAACCTTGGAAGCGTGGGAGGTCTCATTCACGTGACAATAATCACGTGTAAATCATGGTCCATTTTGGGCATTGATCTCCTACAGACCATTGGCATCATCCCTTTATCAAAAGCACGAAGAGCATGATCATGAAAGAAGAGGATAAACATAGAAACATGACTACCATTCCGATCAATCATAAAAGACCAGACTATTTCAAACATTGAAACGTTACCTATTACGCCTAGATGTATATGTGAGTTGCTGGTTATCCGCCCACGCGTCCTTAAGAACCCTCCTTTCCCCAGCTTCCCTTCCCGTTTCCAGTCCGTCCTAACCCTTCCGGTCATCAAAATCAAGTTCATTCATCACATCCGCCCGGAGTTATAACTATCCCTCAATCTCCCCCAACAGGCGGACAGGAAGATGAGGTGTTGGTGACATAGGAAAAAAGAGGGAACATTGAACAAACAATTGAATGGAAAGGAGAAAAAGAAAGGAAAAGGAGAAAGGAAAAAAGATTTCGGTATATTCCGAACGACATAAAACATCCTCATCAACGCATGCATGGTGTGGAAGGAAGGGTGGTCGGGTTTTCGCGAGTTAGGAATTGTTTGCATACGCTCTTCTCTATCCGATAACACCCTGAGCTCAAGTAAAACAGCAAGAAAACCGTTCTGGGGGGAAGGACCGGCCGCAATAAACCCCTCCTATCCCTGGTGCGTGAGAAATGGGAGGATAGATACTGAACGGTAGGCGTAGCTCTCGCGTTACAGCTTTGTCGACTCGGAACATTATATGTAAACAAACACGGACATGGCAATGCATAGTCCTACTTCAGACCGCCAGAATCGTGAGTAAATGATTATGGCGTTAGCTACTTCTGAGCGGCTGGTTTGTCTCCTGGGGGTGAGCTAGGTGATCCTTCGCCCGTAGTAGAGGAAGGTGATTCGGAGATCTTCGGTGTCTCTGAGGTCTCAGCAGCATTAAGACGGTTTGCCTGTGGTGCAGGCGTTCCTTCACGCTCATTTCTCTCCGAGGCGTCATTGATATCCTTCCGTACTTGGCTCTCTAGGTCCTTGTCCTCGTCAAACATCTCCTCCTCAGTTGCATCGGTAAGAACTTCCGTCCCGTCACCAAGAAGAATAATCCTACCAGACTGAACGCCAAACCCCCTGGTATGGTTATCTAGGTCAATATCGTAATCATCTGGGCTATCATCGAATTGACGACGGATGCCGGGGCCACGAAATTCAGCTATAGGCCACGAGTCAGCAAGGCCTCGAGCCGGTGGATCTCGGGGGGCAGAACTTGCCATACTCGGGAGGCGCGCAGGGCCCGTCGCCGTTCGCAACCCGCTCTCCAATTGTCTTATACCATTCCTCCGTGGTCTTCCCGTGCAGGAGTCCGACAATAACCATTGTCATATTATCGCACCCGACACCACCGGTTTCACTGTTCGAAGCCAGGCAGTTATCCATCATATTCTCACAAATTCGGTGGAGTTCCTGCTTGGCAGCAATTCCTCTTCTGACAAATTCGACGACGGCCTGAGAAGACTGGCAATCCCAGATTCCTATAGAGGGGTTTACCGAGTTAGCAGTGATATCGAATGAAAGTGAAACCCGGGGAATGTCCGTATATACTCACCATCGCAGGCAATAACCAAAAATTCATCATCTTCTGTGATGCTGTGGGTGGTCACATCCGGGAAAGCGGTGACGATTTGCTGTTCCGGGGAGAGCCCAGTGCTCTTCTTGAATTCAAAATCGCCAATGGCGCGGGAGAGTGCTAGGTTTCCATTGACACGCCCAAAGTCCACGAAGCCACCTGCTGCGCTTATCCTTGCCTTCTCGCCTATAACACAAAACTGTCAGTTGTGGGTCCGAGGTTCGGAGGACCTGGGGTATGACTAACCCTCATTCTGCGGCTTATGATCGAAAGACAAAGGTTTTGCGCGTCCCTTGACGCCCAGGACAGATCTTGAATCACCAGCATTTGCCTATGAAGCGAAAGGAAAAGGAGTTAGATATCATCTCAGCTCGGCGGGGTGGTGTGGGGTACGCACAACCCAGATTTTCTCCCTCGAAACGATACCAACAGACGCTGTGCATCCCGAGACTTCCTCTTCGTATTTTGGATCTAATCAGACGGATGAGAGTCAGCAGGAGTTGCGGTATCCGTACAAGCCATCCCTACCTTCCAGAATAGCCCTATCGGTGGCTAAAAACCCATCCTTCAATGCTTGCTCCAGGTCACCCTTTTGAAAGGATTCCTGCCTCGCAACAATGCGGTGAATATTCTCTCCTGCAAATAGCGCTACCTTGTCACCACCATGTCCATCGTATACACCAAAGAACGAGAGTCTTTGATCCGGGCTCGTAGGCGCGTTGGTCTTGCTCGAGAATTTGGCTTGCAGATCTAACACTGCAGCGTGTGCATCCTCCATACTAATCCTCCATCCTTGCATCGCCGAAACGCCGTAGAGTACACAGTCATCTTCACCTCGGCTGGATGTCTGTCATGGTGTCACCAACAGGTGTTAGCAGAAAAATCGATTATGAGCGGGGGTGAATATCAGGATATCGATAAGGCGGGCGATAACGGATCGGGAATAATGCTCATCAACAATAACGAGAGCAGTAAGAAGACATGTCGCCAGAGCAGCAGCAGACACAGTAAAACAGGGTAGGGAGAGTGAATAGTTAACACAATCGCACGACGAAAAATGGGTGCTCACCTTTTCTACCACTGGCTCAGATAAGGTCTGCCCCATGGCTCTGTATTATTCACTTCTTCGCTTTAAGAGATGTATTCTTGTTTCAGCAGCTCATGCAAAGGTCCAGTGAAACGATAATCAGGTTCAGAGAAGAGCGTCGCAATGTGTTGTGGTCAGGACTGCTCAGACGCGCGGGAAGGGTTTTGAAGAGGTTTTTGAGGTGAGGAAGAAAATGGAATAGTGTTTTTGTCCCGCGTAGCAAAGCAGCAGCAGTTGGAGCCTCCCTCGTAAACTCTGGTAGAACTGGAAAACCTCAAAAGAGATGGGGTCTGAATCAGGAGGTGGGTAACGATTGAACCACAGATGAATGAAAATAAGTATATGAATTTTTTATTCTTGTCTTTTCACTGATGAATGATCTACTCCGAGTTGCAGGGAAAAATTCGGTTCTTTAAGCAGCGCCTCTTCGTGAGGTTTTGTTCCTTTTTTGCTTTGCGTGAGAGAAAATGACGAAAAATGTTTACTTGTCTGCTGACTTCTTGGTATCAGTCATACATACAATACCACTCCCAGATACTGTTATCAGCGATCGTTGTTGTGCGGGGCTTTCAACAAACACCCCCATAGTTGATGGCAAAACCTTTTAACTGGAGGTGAAAGCGGGATACAGTGGTGATATTTAGCAGATCAAATATTCCATGCCTCGTGAATTTCCGATTGAGTTTTCTTTATTCCAATTATTTTTTGGGATTTTTGACAGTTGATGAAAGAGTTGGTAATGGTGTTGTGAAAAAATCGAAATTGTGAAGAACTAGGGCTTTGTCCTGGCATCAAATGCGCCAAGACCGCTTTGGGACTTCTAGACTCACCGAGATAATCGGTAATTACACATACGAAGTATCGCGGTCACGTGGCACGTACTGAATCAGGGCATTGGAAACGAATAAGGGGTACTATCCTCGGTAGAAATAGGCTGCGACCCCTTTGAGGTTCAGGGAATTGTCCGGGAACAGGCTCCAAAGGTTCGAGATGCTCCCTTTAAATAGTAACTGTCATTTGGATGCACAGACCAAGAAGTGGCAGCTGATCCTGTCAAGTCGGATCCTGTCAAGTCGGATCCGGATCGCGTGAGTTCGATACCTACTAGCATTAGAATCGTTGTCTGAAATATCTGTCGAGTTTTTCGCGTGAAAGTGACACGAGAACAACATGTTGGCACACCTCTGGCGGTAAGAAAGCTCCCACCCGAAATTAAAGCCAACGTTGTCACCTTTATCATGCATATCCCACCCGTTCGTACACACAAAGCAGATTGCCAATATCCGGAGAGTTCCAATGGCCAGCTCCACAAAGCTTCTTTCACAAAAGTTGTTGCCACACTCCAAAAGTTCTTTTTTAATCATAATGTTCCACTATGCTAGGTTAGAAATTGTTGGCACCTACTGCCTTTTAGACCCTTATGCCCCGAAGGCCATTAGTATTGATCTTTCCTTTTGGCCTAGTGGTCTGTGGCTCCATTAGAAATACCAAAACGTTCGGAACTCAGACATGTCCGGCAGCTCCTTGACACTCTCGGATAGCGTTTGATTCAATGCTAGGTAAGGAGTAGAGCGAGATCATCATCATCATCAACAAGAGTTTGGGAATTTCAAAAGACTCCTCTCAGGGCCCCGTTCCCTAAAGGTACCCCAGCGGAACCTCGAACAAGCCAAGAACAAGCCAAACCAGCGCGGAATATCCGATCACTTGGACCAGCATTAAACAAGACCACTTCATTAACCCGCCTCGAGATCATGAATGGGGATAGTGGGAGTGTAGGAATCTCGGTTCCCCAAACGGCCCAGCCGGTATGTAATCAGCTCAAGACGGCAAGATGAAAAGACTCAAATGCCAAAAGGAGGGCTTCCAAGGCTTGGTGTGCCTGAGCGACATCCACCCCAAGAGTAGGAGTTGCACTCCGGGCAACAGAGTCTAGAAGGTTCGTTCCATTATCATAGCAGCGCCGTGAGATTGAGTTTCATCTCAATAGGGATCTTCTAAGATATCAGCTCCGCCTTTCGTGCCAGCAATCAAGTGAGGTTGGAATAGACATCGAAAGAGGATGTTCAGTTGATGGCGGAGGAAGCTAAACCCTTTTCGTTAATGGGTGATGCAAGATGACTAGCGTCTCGGCAACTTTAAAACTTAAATATATAGCCAATAAGAAGGCGATTAAGTAATTATTTTTCCTTTTGTGGTCATGTGACCTCCTTCCCCTTTATCAACACATCTAAGCTTGGCTTATCTCGACTTCGCGAGTTGGTTCACAATGCAGCCAACCCCACGTTTCGGATAACATTCTCGTTATTTAATTTGCGTGTTGTTTGGAAAACATTAGTAGTCACGTGTTTACAGAGAAACGTGGATGGTCAAAACGACATGGTACTCGCTACCTCCCATGACCTTGGCGCTACATCAGTATGACGGCCTGTTTAACAGAGTATAAACGTTGTCTGCTTCTCATGGCAGACATTTTTTCTTTCTTTTTGTTCTCCCAGAATACAACTCTCAGGGCAGGTCAGCAACTTCACAAATGCTGCGTATCTTCCTTGTCATGGCCATTCTCAAACTCCTAAAGCAACTCTTATGGACTTTGTTCCGCTATCCAAGGCCTCTGTTGGAAATTACTCCAGCACCCATCCAGAAACTTCCTGTCGATATCCTTCGTTATATTGTGGACAGAATCCCCTCAACAGACGCAGCCGCTCTAGCTCTGTCAAGTAAAGCAATACTAAACACCGTTGGACACCAGGTCTTGAGAATCGAAAAAATTGAAGATCGTTCGAATCTTTTGAAACATCTCGAGATTTTATATCCGAAACATTTGCTCTGTTATCAATGCGGTAAATTTCATCGTCTTCAATGGTTGATTCGAAGATATAGGAACTATACTCCATGTGACTTGAAGAACGGACGATTTTTTTATAGCTCTTACGCTTTGGATCTACCGTTTACAAGAGTTCAAGAGATTATGAATCATCATCGCTACGGCAGGAACCACGGGATCTCAGTGACAAATCTAAGCAAATGGCGTTACTGGGAGCTCAGTTGTCACGACAAGATAGAACAAACCAAGGCCAAAATAGTTGACAATCAACTGCTTATAAGATCGAAGTTTCGTTTTTCGACCGACTACAGGAGATACCGGCAAGGTTGTCAATATTGCCCACATCAGTCAAGTGACGACCTTCACATCAATGAATCGGATTATAGAAATGAGACGTTCATACGGTGTCTCGAATGTCCAACAGAAATCGGCTTTGAGGTTATCAAGAGCCCTTTCAAGCTAGGGAAAAGCCTCACCACAGTGTGGTGTAATCTGGGGTCTTGCCGCTCCCCATTTGATCCTGAATGGCGTGCATTAACACAGCCTATGACTACGGATTACAATCCCAAATCTAGCCTTCGAATAACTCGTGATGAAGCGAGATATGTTCATTTTTTGCCGGTGAGCTTTTCGAATGTTAGAACGAAATATACCACGACGCTTACTAACTCGTATTTATTTAGGAAGATAGATGAATCTTTAGTCAGATCTATGAGATCTTCGTGATGGTTTATGTTCTCTCTTTCAAATAATTTTTCCCCTTTTCTTTCAATGGGCGAGTCACAAGATCATTCGTCGTTCGAACTCTCTCGCTGTTACGTCTTCCCCAGCAACCCCCGGTGTTCAAGCTGCCACTCAAACAATCAACAATTTAAACATGATGTTGAACCAGCATACAACCGCCCATACAGACCTCACCTAAACAATGAATAAGTCTAACCCACCACTAACGACTTGTATGAATAGCTAGATGGAAGAGGAGATGGCTGTATACAGTCTAACTAGTCCTTCAGTCACCCTATGACTTTGCTCTCCATATGACAAACATTAAAACGGCTTTTACCATAGATTAACCCTCAAATACTCGCTCGCCAGGAGGTATATCCGCTCATCTATATATATATAATATACACAGAAACAAAACAAAAATTGAGATGAAAACTCCTCCATGCTTTTTCTTCTTCTAAATAAATGATCCATTACCGCCGCTCGGGCCGTCACCCGAATTATCATGTGCCACACCACCCTTACCATCTCTAATACTCGCATACCGACTCTCCTGAGTCTCACCTAACCTCCACCGCTGCTGTTCACGGGCATTAGGTTGTAGGTTTCCCTCGTCCGATGAATAAACCGAAGATGATCCACTAGGTTGTCTTGTCCTCGGAATCAGGGGCATAGACGGAGACGTGGTGTTATTTGGGTTCGAATATTTGCCGCCATCATTGGTATTGCATGATGAGGACGCGGTATGGCTCCCGCCAGGGGCGTTGAGGGGATAACTATATTTCCTCGCTGCTGGCCGTTGCTGCTGAGATGATACGCTATACAATCGACGGTAACTATTCGAAGCCTCCTTTTCATGTGTATCCGTTGGTTGCTTTCCATAATTATCCAATCGAGCCGTCGTCGTCGGTATCATCCAACCATGATGGCCACCACTACTTCCCTGGCTTCGCTGACTCCTGGCTCGTGAATGGTGAAGTGATTGATCCTCACTGGGCCTCCGGAGGCCAAGCCCAATGTTAAAAACAGATCCGAAGCTCGGAGAGCGGGAGGAAAGGTGAGGGTAGCCACGAAGATAGTTCTGGCTACCCGGCAGGGAGCTATTTGTCGTTGTCCAGCTATTTGACCGCCAATTTGCCATACTGCTTTTCCCCAAAAAGCCTGGGGCGGTTGCCTGACTTGAGAGCAGTGGGTTGATTGTATACCCCTTATTTGGCTCGCCATGCATGAACATTTTCCAGCGTTCAGATTCGGAAAATCTTCTTGGTGATGGTAATAATGTTGTGCTCGTGGAATCTTGGCTAGGGCGCTTAAGCGCTTTGGAAGAGGAGCTCTCAGAAGCCTCAACTGCAGGCGGAAGCGGGAATCGGGATGTCAAAGTTTCTAAACCGGCTTCTCTTTCTAATGAGCTTTGAGCGGTCTCCCACGGTCGACCAACGGCGTCGTATGCGGGAGGGTTGGAAGCTGAGGAATCGTGTCCGGCACTGCTCATTTTTCTTCCGTGTGGGCAAGTAGCTTGTGGCTTGTGGGTTGGCGGCAAGTCAAGGTTTTCGGCGGATTGGCCGCGCTCACGAGGCCAGTGTGGGTTAAATGAGCCCCTTCTTCGCGGGGACTTCGTGCTTCCCGACACCATGGCATTACGGCGGTCATCCTTTTCCGAGACTACTGTTCCCTCAGACTCAGACACAGGCCGAGAGAATATTTGGCTAAACATAGAGGCAGCGGCCTGACTTTCCTCGTCTGAGCTGGTGTCGTGTCGGCGAGCCAACGAATTCCGTAATTTGTTTACGGAGTCAAATTTAAACTTAGGGGCCGCAAGATCATATTGTGAACCTGGGTGGACCTTCTTATCGAGTACCGCGTCCGAGTTATAAGGGATTTTCTTCATATGCGAGGAAGATTGGTTTCGCTCCGCTCTCCTTCTCTTTTTGCGATTGCAGAAACAAGTTTTGTGTCGCCTGCCGTAGAACAGAAGCCCTACAGCCAGGATCAGAATTGGGATAATAATTACTATAGGTATGATAAAGGTTATTTTGTCGGTACCTCCCGTAGGATTTCCTTGGTTAGGAGTTGTGTTGGGGCAAACGCTGGTCGAGTTTGACTCCGAGGATGTACACGACTTATTGGCTTTATAAACGCGGATAGTAAAGGGTTTGGTTTCCTCGGTTGGACCCTTCTTTGCTAAAAGTGGAATTGTAATGACCTGGGTTTTCATACCATCGGGAGCATGTCCGTGCAGAGTTCTTTGAGTAGAGTCATACTCAATCCAAGGGAAACTGTGTTTGGGGTCCACATCTAGCTGAATAGACTCGTCGGCGAGAAGAGATTCTTTGAATGTATAGGAAAAATCTTCCCCAGCTATAATATCGTAGCTGCTAATGTTTTCGGAAAAGAGTCCGGGTCGCTGAAAGCTAACGGTGATATTCGCATTATCTCCATAAACATCGGTGACAGAAATTATAGCAGTAGCGTTGTCAGCGCTTTCAGGTGCCGTGCCGCTAAGCGAGAGTGTGTCCTCATCCAGTGTAAGCCACTCCGGAGAGTCTGTAACCACACGAGTTATATCATCGTCTCGCAAGGGTTTACCATCTATCATCAAGGAGTCTCGCAAGTGTGGAGTGCTGAAAGGTATTCCGGCGCTGAAATTGAATTTTAAAAGAACTTTTTCGAACGTAAGAGTGTGTGGCGCCACGGCTATCTTAACGGCAGAAGAGGTGCTCCTAGTACTGTCGATATCTGACGCAACAAGATTGAAGTTGAAAATCTGCGGTGCCAAGCGAGCGGAAGATAGAGGGGGGCTTGTTCCCGAGAATGTGAGAGTAGCAGAGTCAAATCTAACCCAAGAAGGTAAAGGAGTATTGTCTGCTGATGTTGCAAAGAACGTGGTATTCTCTCCAGGAGATACGAATGTATCGGGGTCCACCGAGAATGTAAAAGGGTTTGAAGGAGATACAGAAAAGCTTGCTATTCCAGACAACTCCCCATCCTCTGCCCGCAGAGGCGGTGTCGACTCGTTCAATGTGGTTCCCGAATCTGTCGAGACGATGAGGGTAACCTTCATATTCGCGGATCCGGTAGTGTCGGAGCCAATGATCTCGAAAGCAATCGTCCCGACGTCTGAGAGTTTAGGCGTGCCGAAAAGAGTACGGCTGCTGCTGTCTAGATGCAGCCAACTTGGAGAATCGGATATGGAGTAGGTAATAGCATCGGGTTCGACTGAGCTGAAAGTAGCTTCCGAGAAGACAAATTGAAAGGGAATGGAAACTCGAGCTACCGGTGGAAACTGGGAATTGAATGGAAACTCGATAACCGGGATCGCATGCACGGCAGCAATAAGTAAAAAGATAGCTGCCAGGAGAACCATTCTGTTTCACGCTCCATCCCTGTCCACTTTTTGTCGGTTCAAGGTAGCGGTAACGGATCGGAGAGGTGACAGGGGAATCTTGCATTTAGCAAGGACCATCCTGTATGCACAAAGATTAGGCTGCGATAAAGATATATAGGAAGACAGGAATTCCGTGGATCCTTATGATATTACTAGATGGGACAAGGCAGGGGAGCCTGTTCATCTCAGCTTCCATTCCATTCCTCCCCAACTCTGCTGGGGAGAGAGAGGGAATGTTGACATGACGAAGGGAGCCCCTTTGAAAAAGGATTTTTTCCCCTTCTGGTGTAAATATCTTCAGCTGTGGAAGCTTTGTTGGGTAGGAATGTAATCCTAGCATTTCCAGACCGGCAAGGGGTTTCAAGGCGCTTTGAGAGGCAGATAATCCGAGGCATTGTCCCAAGCTCAATGGAATGAAACCATGGTGTGGAAGAAGTCAATGAACGGCGACGGGCCGAGTTCGGATCAAAAAGAAAATTTGAACCCAAAACTTTGAAGTAGTCCAGATTTTTGAAACGCACTCTTCCATGACCGTATTGATGATGCTTTTCTACCCGTCATCTTGCAGGTCTAGCACCATTTTGACACCGGTGCGTCCTGGGCCGTAATAGTCGTCAATCTTCTCCCGTTCTTCAAAGCCACATCGCAAATATAAGCGTCGAGCATGGTCCCTTCCCTCGTCAACCCAAAGCTGAATACTCTGACAGCCCTCTTTCCGAAGTCTTTGCAGAACATAATCCATCAGCTGGGTTCCGATCGCTCGGGAACGGAAGGGGGCTGCCACACAGATTTTGTGCAAAAGCGCCACCCCCTTCATCCGAACATAAACGGCATATGCAGCCAAGGTCGCAGGAGCATCCGTCTCCGCAGTTGAAGACACGTATATAACCCGAGTATTCGGTTTCTTCCTCCAGAGGTCCGCAGAGAAGTCAAATGCTTCTGAGGACGGGAAGGTTTTCTTCTCCACCCGAGCAATGCGGGAGAGGAGATCTAATGCCTCCTTTTGCCCTTTAGAATTAATATCTGAGATCACGAGAGATTTGTCCATTATCTTTAGATCCCGCTATCCTGTACTGTTGACTGGAATGTACTATGTTAGAGTTATTAGAAAGTGTCGTTAAAAGAAGGTTGTCTTATCCCTGAGTTATTCACGGCGATTCCTCGATCGGTTCCTCGATCGCTCGTCATTACTAAGCGCTCGCGTGAACCTGTCCGTCTTTCCTCTTTCTTTTCTTTTTGACCCCTTGATTTGTTTGATAACCGGGAATTTATCAATAGAGCGAAAAATTGTCATTGCTTTTGCTTGTTAATCTTCTAACGGAACAAGTCGCGCATACGCGATTGCTGATGATTCATTCCCTTCCGAGAAGCTGACGGGGCATCCCTACTGAGGAGGAGCACATCTTAATATAAGGAACAAGATCAGTCATTTCGAAAAGTCCTTCAGCCTCTACAACCATAGACGAAACGTTCCGGAACGTTTCTTAATCAGAGCTCACCAAGGAAGAAAGAGATTAAAGGGATATCTCGAAGAAGAAGAAAAATGCCTTCACAACAAGACGACAAGCGCCAAGCCGCACGCGAAGTCATCGATATCCTCCACGAGATATCAACCCTTCTGGTATGGATTTAGCCCTAACAGCCATCCTCCTACCTAGCCCCTTGCTTCCTCTTTCTCCTGTCACTTGTTTCACGTCGACATTCATTTCTCTTCTAACCTTCCTACAGAACACCCACTTGGACCGAACCGAACTTTCCCTATGTGTATCATTGATCGAGAATGGCGTCAATCCGGATGCCTTAGCTGTATGTCTCACCCGCCTCTGGAAATTATTCGCACTGTTCAGTCTTGAAGGCTAACTCAACCCCCTTCCTCAGGCTGTCATCAAAGATCTACGGAAGGAATCCATTGATACAAGGAGGGGTGTATCTGGTGGGGAATGATATGACTGGAATGAGCTGTCGATGGTTAGATGTGAATATTGAGCTATGTGATTGACAGGAGGTTTTCTAAGGGAGTTTTGAGGAGTTTTCAATTTCTATCCTTGGTTGACCATTATTCAGACAGCTTTATACCCATCCTATTTGAATGTAGAGGAGCTTGAAATATGAAACCCAATTTGAACTTTACACCACTACGAGGAATGGGTGTATGTATGTTTATAATGTGCGGTAGTGCCCTCAAAATATGAGCTTTCGTTTCGCAAAAAACAAAAAAGAAAGAAGGGTCTTAGTTCCAAGTTGCAAATCTCCCAAACAAAGCGCCTTGCAACCCACGCGCGAAATGAGGGAGAAAAGGATATATCAAGTTATTAAGAAAAAGCGCAGAATGTACAATCTGAAAGTTCCCTGATTATGCTGTTAAGACTTTCCCGCTGAAGTGTCCCCTGTCTTACTTGCATCCGATGAGCCCATCTCCGACGCCATTGCATCAGCAGTAGCCTTCTTCACTCGCTCAGCTTCATCGGTTTTACTCTTGGCATCCTTCTCATCATCACTATCGCCCAAGCTAAAAGGGTCGGTCTCTCCGACAGGGGATGGTTCCACAGCCGAAAGGGGTTGCCACTTGCTCGATTTGCTTCCAGTAGAAGAGGAACGTTTGTTAGAGTCGGGACCAGCGCGATATGAATCATTGATTTCTTCGGGTGGTCCTTCTTGGAAGGAAACTCGTCGCTTTTCTGGAGCTGGAGAAGTTGATTTAAATAAGTCTGGGTTTGCTTGCGGCCGGGCAGGTCTGCGGGGAGGTTCAGCTAGTAAATAGATGTTAGTCGCCGGGCATATGGCATGAAGTTATACAGCCAATCCTACCTTCAGCATCTCTCAGTTCGAGTGCGGAAAAATCATCTCCCAGAACTTGAGGGTCGGCGTCATATCTGTCGCGATCACCACTTCGTCGCCCGTCTCCGCTGCGTCTCATTCTATATGTCTGACTTTCTCCGTATCCCTGGGCATATCCCTGTGACTGTCTAGGCCCATCGTCATAATAATCTTCATCCTCTTCACCATCAAGCTTCTTTTTAAAATTCTGCACCCAAGAATTGACCTTTGTTTGGGTCTCTAGGAAGCCTTTGCGAATATTTTCACGAATTACCGGCAAGTCATCTAGGGCACTAGTGATCAGCATCTCATATGACCCTGAATGCTCGTCTGAGGAAGAAATTACCGTCAAAGAAACTATGCTCGCGATCATCATAGAGTTCATTCGGTTTCAGTCCCGTTTCATGCTGCTGCCTCGGCCTCTGCATACGAGGGTCGTAGTCCCGACTAGGGACTCCCCGGCTCGAACCACCATAATGCTCAGCGAGTTGGCGGGCATACATTTCGTCGGCCTCGAGCTGGCTCTGTACCGTAGATGTAGGGGCCCCGGACGATGGTCGAGGTGGCTTGGATGGCGGAGGTTCAACTTGGGAATTGGGGTCCGTCATGCCTGAAAGCAAACATCAGCAAAAAGTCTCCGCCATGAAATCGCTTCTAGGTCATGTAGTGCATACCGAGCAACGCATGGAACGCAGGTTCAACATTTCCACCACTAGCCACGAGGACGGCCTTTATCACACTAGCATCTATGCCCGGAAACGCCTCCTTCAAAGTATTCTCCGCCTCCTGCTGAGGGCTCAAAGGCCTCGGAGGCTTCGCTGGAGCGCCATCTCCTGGAGCTTCGGACTGTGGGGTGGGTGTGAGGCTGGAAGAGGTACCAGCAGAGGTCACTCCAATTTCCTGAGGTTCGTCGTCGAAATCTAAAGGGCGGGCAGTGGTTGGGGATTCAGGATTCGACCCCGCTGTCGCCTTGGTGGGAGAGCCCTGGACATTTAGCACGAATACAATCGAGGGTGAGAGAAGAAACCACGCTTACCGTCTTCTCCGGGTCGGCCATTGCAGCAGAGATATGAGTACTTCTATAAGTTCGGTTAAGAGTATTCAAATAGTTCGTCGAAGCGAAAAGAAGCTGGATAGATGAGTTGTGTTGAGGAAGAGCTTCTCAGTTTAGGCAGAGCATAAGAAAGAGGCAATACGACATCAGTACAGATATACATAGTGCTGCCCAGGTAACTTATGCACATTTCTGTAACTTACAAAGTTTGGTGCGAAATTGGTAAATTATGCAAGCGCTTACGTCATGCTCTATGTCATTTGCACGTGCCGCCAAGACTATAAAAAAGATAAATCTCACGTGACATCAAAATTATCCCCAGACAACATCGAGGAAGAAGAAAAGTGAAGGAGATATCGAGTCAATACCGCACACTTAATGATGATTGACACTTAATGTCTAGTATTAGTACTCGGATGAGTTACTACTAGGTTCATATAAGTCAGGAGACAATTCCGACTCCAAATTTCTGCATGGAGTGACCCTTGGAACGCCTATTACCCCTTTTGAATAGTTGAAGTCTAGCTGAAAGGGCACTATGGCTGCCGACTTTGATCTTTCTTCCTCCTTTATTCCGTCTTTATATAAACCAGCATCGCTACTGCCAATTGCCCGACATCGGGAGCAATTGTTGTACCTTATCGAAAACTTCCCGGTGACGATTGTCGTCGGCCAGACTGGGAGTGGAAAGACCACACAGCTACCACAGTTTCTTGACCAGGCAGGATGGTGTGCCGACGGGAAGGTCATCGGAGTCACACAGGTATGTTGATCTTGCGATACTTACATCCACTGTTTCTCCCAGTTTATAGAGCACATCATAAGCTGAAGTAAACCAAATTAGCCCCGAAGGGTGGCAGCTACAACGGTGGCGACGAGAGTTGCCGAGGAAATGCGTTGTAAAGTGGGCGAAGAAGTGGGATATTCGATTAGATTTGAGGATCTCACGTCTGCTGCAACACGTATCAAATTCCTGACGGACGGTTTGCTATTACGAGAAGCTCTAGTTGATCCCTTACTATCCCGGTATTCCGTGATCATGGTGGATGAGGCCCATGAACGCTCTTTAAGCACAGATATTCTTCTAGGAGTCTTGAAGAAGATCGCAAAGCGACGACCAGAGTTACGTGTTGTTGTGAGTAGCGCCACATTACAGGCCGAGGACTTTTTACGGTTCTTTGCTGGGAATGATAATCCTTCCCCAGAGGAAGACAGTCCTCTTGGCGGCGACATCGGAAGGATTATAAGCCTAGAAGGGCGAATGTACCCGGTTGATACCCTTTACCTGGAGACGCCGGCTGAGGATTACGTGGAGAGAGCTGTCAAAACCGTCTTTGACATCCATACTCAGGAGACGGAGGGGGATATACTGCTATTTCTTACCGGACGGGAAGAAATCGATACGGCAATCCAGCAGATCTCAGAACGTGCCGCTTCGCTTCACCCCAAGGCCCAAGCGCTGCTTCCATTGCCTCTTTATGCGGGGCTCACGACGGAGCAGCAGCTTTATGTGTTTGAGCCTGCGCCTGAAAATACCCGTAAAATTATAGTATCCACCAACATTGCCGAAGCCTCGGTAACTATCGACGGAATTGTATACGTGGTAGACTGCGGCTATGCGAAGCTACGTGCTTACAACCCAAGCACAGGCATTGATGTCTTGACGGCGGTTCCAATATCAAAAGCATCAGCAACTCAACGTGCTGGGCGCGCGGGCAGAACAAAACCAGGAAAATGCTTTCGACTTTACACTGAACAGGCATATGAATCTCTCCCCGAAGCAACTGTTCCCGAAATTCAACGATCAAATTTAGCGCCTGTTGTTATGCAATTGAAAGCGCTAGGCATTGATAATATTGCCCGTTTCGATTTCCTCGCTGCTCCCCCTTACGAACTCGTAGTACGGGCTCTCGAACTACTCTATTCATTAGGAGCTGTGGATGACCATGCAAAACTTACCAAACCTCTTGGTACTCGCATGGCTGAGATTGCTGTCGAGCCCATGATGGCCAAAGTACTGCTGAGTGCCCCTTCTTTCGGATGCCTTAGCGAGATTCTCTCAATTGCTGCCATGACTAGCCTCCAAGGGTCTGTCTGGTTTCACCATGATGGGGAGAAAAAGGCAACCGAGAGTGCACGTCGAAAATTTGCTGTCGAGGAAGGAGACCACCTGACGTATCTCAACGTTTACCAAACATTTATCACCAAGGGTAAAAAGGAGTCAAAATGGTGCCGAGATAACTACTTGAACTACAAGTCCATGGTAAAAGCAGTGAGCATTAGGGCTCAGCTTAAGCGATATTTGGAACGCTTTGGAATGGCAACCGATGAGAGCCTGTCTTCACACCAACAAGCGAGCTCTCCGGGGAAGCCGGAACAGATTCAGAAATGCCTTACTGCGGGTTACTTTGCACATGCCGCCAAAATGCAAGCTGATGGAACCTTTAAGACTATCAGCAGAGGATTAACGCTCCACGCCCACCCGACTTCACTAATGTTTGTGAGTACTCGATTGTACCCCATATAACAAGAACATGAGCTAACTAATTTGCTAGAATCGAAAAGCGGAATGGGTTATCTTTCATGAAATACTCCAAACTGGGGATAAGACTTACATCCGAGATGTTACCAACATCCAGAAGGCGTGGCTCCTCGAATATGCTCCAGAATACTACCAAGTCAAGAAATAAATGAATCTCATTTTCACGATAGGAACTGTAACTTCTAAGATTCTAATAGGCCTGTCGTGATAGCATATCCCCAATATAGGGGTTTTAGTCGTAGCATCAAATGACATAAAAACGGGCTATGCTAGTCGACGTTCAACAGTAGAAGAGAGTTTTTGAACAGAGGGTTACAAAGCTGATGATAGAATTTTGCGGTGAAAGGCCAGACCACTGCGTTCGTTATATTGAGGAAATGTGTCGGGCGTAAAATGGTTTTGTAGATTTGGAATCTTTATTAAATGTCCCCCCGCTACCCCAACGAAGAAGCTCTTATTCAGGGGTACAAAATTGACGAGACACGGACCACATTACATGCAAGCCAAGGCTTATTTTCACGTCCGCACATCGAAACAACGTTGCGTACCTCATTTTAGCCCTGCGAAGTGCTTACAATATGTACAATGACCCCCAGGGTAGTACAATAGCGTTGGAGGCTTGTTGGGTTTAAGGATTCTAAAGCCGTTCCTTTTGTATTTACGAAAATCGATAATCAAACAAGAACCGTAGCGACGGGACACAGCTACTTCATAGCAATTAATCCGGCCGTCGGGCATACAAATACTCACCCCCCCCTCAGAGCCTACTGCTCCTATTCCTCGCACACAGCACAATGGAGAAAGTCCGTTCCTTGTTCAAAAAGCCTTGCTCCTTCACATTCCAAATCCTCTCAGACCTACATCTTGAAGTCGGACAACAATATTCCTCATACGAAGTGCCTGTCTCCGCTCCATACCTGATCTTAGCAGGAGACATTGGCCGATTGATAGACTACAATTGCTACCTTGACTTCCTCAAAAAGCAAATTGATCGATACGAGAAAGTCTTCCTGGTTCTTGGGAACCATGAATTCTACGGCCTTTCTTTCACCGCTGCTATATCCGAGGCACAAAGGCTGGCGGGTGAACCAGCTCTGGACGGCAGATTAATATTACTAGATCGAACTCGTTACGATATCCCGGAATGCCCCAATGTCACTATCTTAGGATGTACCCTCTGGTCCAAAATCCCCGAAGAGGCGAGAGAGGTAGTCACCTCCAAAGTCAAGGATTTCCAAAAGATTACAGGATGGACAGTTGACAACCATAATAACGCCTTTGGATTGGATGCAGCATGGCTCAGACAGCAAGTTGCAGCAATCGGCAAGGAGAATGAATCTCTTCCTCGGGGACAATCAAGAAGTATCCTGATGGTTACGCATCATGCTCCATCAGTGCAAGAAACAGCTAGTCCAAACCAAGCTGGGAACGCGTGGAGCTCGGCATTCGCAACGGATCTCCTCGCGGAAGAGACATGGAACGATGTTCATACGTGGGTGTTCGGGCATACGCATTATACCACCGAGTTTGAGAAGTATGGGGTTAAAGTCGTGAGCAATCAGCGCGGCTATGTACTTCCAGGAAGCACGGAGCACAAGAGCGACGTTATTAAGGACAGGAAGAGAAAATATGATGTGAAGAGAGTGGTTCGAATCTAGTACAAATTTTGTCTATTTGTGGAAGCAAAATGCTCCAAGGAATGTGACGATAGCGCTTGGGTATACTAAGCAAGTGAATAATAAGGATCAACGGGTATAATAAATAACAGGAACCGCATCGAAGGATTGGCTACTTAGGCAAATAAGACGGGATTTGAATGCCAACCATGCGAGCGCTTAACTATTCCAGACTTGGCCCCTTTTACGCGGGTTTCGGGCTACCATATCAATCTCACCCAGGCATACTCGAGCTCCAACGATGCAATAAGGAGTGTATCAAATGACTACAGCCTGTGGTAGTCACAGTTAACTTCTCCGACCCGAACCAAGAATCCGGGGGCCTCTTCCAAGCATTCCGCTGGCTTCTTAGTGGTGTATCTAAATACACGGCCGCTGTCATAAATCCCGCTAAAAGCGATATGTGCGCCAACCAAGGCACCTCCGCCTGTACAAGCACCAGCCGCAACCCCGGCAGTAATAGATGACCAGCTACAACGTAGGTAGCCCGTAGAAAATGTGAGCAGGAAAGCTGATCCGGCTTTTGCCTCGGAGGAATATGGTTCAAGCAGATCTTGAATGTCATGCGGCAAACCCTGAGGTGCAGCAGGAAGATTCAACGCTACATATGGTTTTCCCATATGCTTCAATCCCTCCACGTGAAATGGCTGCGGCTTCGACGAGCCGCAGCCAACGGCGCTTAGACGTGAGGAATTGATAGGTGGATATCCATGTTGATGCCTATGACGAAACTGTGTTGGCGGACCCGCTAATATCGTGTGGCCCCATATAAGGGCTACTCGGTAGATATAGTAAACAGCTCTACCCGTACAGAGCAGACTCTTGTTAATGGCGGTCCTCCAGTCTCTGGATACCAGTATGTTTACACATTTGTTCGGCGGCTCTTCTCCCACATCCCCTTCTCATTTCTATATTCCCGGGATGACGAGCTGCTCAATCATTTTGTGCCAGGAAAGAAACAGCACACCCTTCTTTGTCGTTCTTGTGACCGTCGTGTCGCCAGATCGATGACCCCGAATTCGATGTCTGAGGTTGAAATAAGATAAAAATAGAGAGGATGATGTAATCACTTTAAACTTCTCTTATCGATAAGGGTAATCCTGTAAGATCTGTTGAAATACGAATACATGACCAAACATCCACCTGAATCCTGATCGTCGTTGCTGCCTTTCTCCAACTTGACCTTGTTGATTGACTCTTAAAGACAACAATTATGCTCCGACAATGGGAAACACTCCAAGTTCACATAGAATATCAGCTCAGGATAAGTGAGTTTTAGCTCTAGCCACTTTTTGCGGAGGTCTAGAAACCCCCACGACCGTTTGCATAGGAAGCCCAGTGTCTCAAGCATGCGGAGCAGAAAAATGAGCTCGATATCATGGCTAACAAATCACCTCCCTCCCTACCTACAGGGCAATCCTCGACCTTAAAAACCAGCGCGACAAACTCCACCAATACCAAAAACGCATCACCGTAATAACAGACCGAGAAACCGCCATCGCCAAAGAATGTCTCGCAAAAGGCGACAGGTCACGCGCCCTCCTCGCTCTACGACGTAAAAAGTACCAAGAGTCGCTACTAGGCAAGACGGATGCTCAACTTGAGCAGCTGGAGCGGTTGACGGGGAGTGTGGAGTTTGCGCTTGTGCAGAAGGATGTGATGTTTGGGTTGCAGCAGGGGACGAGTGTTTTGAAGGCGATTCATAGGGAGATGGGGGGAATAGAAGGGGTGGAGAAGTTGATGGGGGAGACGGAGGAAGCGAGGGCTTATCAGGAGGTAATATATATACATATCTTCTTGGGTCCTGTTTCTACTTCGAAGCTAATATTGGGTTTGGGATTCAGGAAATCAGCGAGATGCTCGGAGGGCAGATGTCCAACCAGGACGAAGACGAGGTCGAGGACGAACTGGAAGCTCTCGAACGGCAGGTTGCTGGTCCGGTCAAGCTGCCCGATGTTCCAGCTGCTCCCTTGCCCGGTGCTACGAAGCAGGAGAAGGAGCAACAGGCGAAAGAGAGGGCAAAGGCACGAGCCAGGGCGAGGGCGGCTGCGGCACCGACGCCTCTAGCTGCTTGATTTATTTTGGATATATTAACTAGATATATATGGTTTTTGCTGTCTATCAGGTCTGACAGCTTCGCATAGCGATGCATATTGGCGTTGGAGGAATGGGATAGTTATAGAGGGAGTTACAGCCGTGTATAATATAGGCTTATGTAGTATTACTTTCTGGGTATTGTTTCCCCAAAGGCTTGAATAACCTCAATATCGTAGCAACTATAAGTCTCATCCTCGTCAATCTCCAGCCTGATATCAATCATCAAGTCTATAGTCATCCATGTCGTGGTATCTTCGTTGTGCAAATTAACCGCATCCTCACCCTCCAACCCGATCACTGCCCCGGCATAACCTTCCCCACCCCATCCACACCCGCAATCGCAACGTGATCCCTCGGATTCGCCGCCGCCTCATACAAAAAGCTCACCGGCTCCCTATTCAACGGCATGAACTGTCCCTTAAACCCAATATACCCAATCCTCGTCTCCTCCTCCTCTCCATCGCTCCAGTTATCTTCAAAGAACAAAGAGATCGATGTAGTCATATTCCAATGTGCCCGGTTCAGTGGGAGTTCTAGGACATCGCTGTCTGAGCCTGAGGGGGTTTGTGGGACTTCGAGAGTCTGGGTTGGGGAGAGGTCAGAGGCGGTGCTGAAGTCTAGATCTGCGCGGTTGCGGAAGAGTTTAAGAGTTTTCGGGGCGGAGGGTGTTGGGGAAGTGTAGATTAGGACGGAGTGGAGTTTTATTTGGGAGATGAATCTAGGAGTTGGCTTTCTGTTAGTTTGAGGTGTTGAAGTTGGGGATGTAAGGACACCGCGGTATGGTTGCGGCTTCGCCGTTGGTATCGGCGATGGCGGGGTCTAATATGAGGGGCAGATAAGAATTTGAGTATATACGAACGGGATATACATGAGCAACTGCTCATCTGCGTCGCTCTTAAGCTCCGGCTCATCGTCTAACCGTTCAGCCCATGTTTTCTTCACTATGCCGACTCCGGACTGTGGTTCTGCCTCATTCAGGGTGCTGATGCTGTCAAAGTCAAGCTGGGAGTACAGGGTTGACTGGAGAGCAGGCGTCACATCATTGCTATGATCATGGTCATGATGATCGCCGTGGTCATCGTGGCTATGGCCATGACCGTGATGATCGTGTCCAGACATCTTTTCCGTCGGGAGGTGGGAGAAGTGAAGACTATGTTTCTGTTGTGTTCGTTAGAAGTATACAATGGCCTGTGGCTGTCCCAAGTCAACAAGGTAACGCCATCTTTTAACTCTGCCTACGCCATTAGTTCAAGGAAGGCATGTTGTCTTAATTATAAGACTTGATTATCAACGGACTTTTTTCAATTCAAATAAAACTCGTCCGTAGTGATTCTCTATTGGGTTGAAGCTTAATATAAGAAGAAAAGCAATTGATTGATAATTTATTATTTTCTCAAAATTTTATTGACATACACAGGTCGACTAGTCTAGTGGTTATGGCGCTCCCTTTACAGTAATTACAGTAATCAACTGTCTTATTACAAGCATCACTGCACGGGAGATGTCGCAGGTTCGATCCCTGCGTCGATCAATTATTTTTTTTTTTCCCTTTTTTTTTCTTCCCCTTTACCTTATTTCATTCTTTTTGAGAGAGGAGGGAGTGTTGGGTTGTAATGTTTCTTTCCTTTTAAAAGTCGAGTATGTGATAACTAAGAGGTGGTACAATGTTCAGGCCGGTCCTTCGCCCCTATTTTCCGATATCTGCTCACGGCGAGCCGACTCCTGAGCAGGATTTCTTTCCCAAAGAGAATGGATATTTATTCAATTCCTCATGTTTATTCCCTTTGTGCTTTTTCTGAAATCGATAGGCTCCTGCAAACTATTCTGGATAGCCCGTTTCGATAAACGAAGGTCGGCCATAGACCCGAAGAATTAACACGGAGTGAAAGATGAAACAAGGCTCAAGGCAGGGCATATAAACACAGATGAACACTAAAAACGCTAGAAGCTAGACACGAGAAGATATCTACTCTTGAAAGAGTAGTTGAAAAAAGAGAGACTTGACGCGTCTTGAGAGATTTCAAGAGTCGAAATAGAACACGATCCTGTATCTCTGAGAACTTAAGAAGCTTTCTCTTCTCGCTTGGAGATTAAAATTCAGATTATCGAAAATTGTCTAGTTATTCGATGGCCTCTAATCTCAAAATCTTCCGAGCAGGTTATGCTGAGATGTTGAAGAAACCAGAGCATGTTTATGGGCGGACTATGAACAAAATGAGCCCGACGCTCTAAACAGTGCTTCATATCAGGACTGTGTGGGCCGGTATCAAGTTCTTATATAAACGCCATCTGATCGATACGGTCCTATGCATGAAAATCATTCGTTGTCTTGCAATGGTTCTGAATATATTTCCACGGCGAAGCTATCTTTCCTGGCTTATGCATATCTGGTAGGGTTATTGTACATTGATCCCGCCTTTCGTCAGTCGGTGTTAGCGTCTCTTGAATAGCGTTTTGACTTACATCTTCGATGATGTAACGGAGAGACGTTTATAGCGAAGTTTCGAAACTGAGTAGTCGCCAGGATCCAGATACTTGATGTAGTATGGGTAGGAAATAAGACCTCAATTATAATTTGGCCTCAGAAACACATACCAGAGGTAATAGGTAGAACTCTGCCCCATCAGTTGTTGGCCTAGGGAGTGGTACATATTCCTCTGTGACCCTTTGTTGCTGTGCCCCCCATTCTGAAGTTGATGGTGGCTATATTTCGGCTTTTGCTTTCATAGCATAGCTGTTGTGTCGTTCCACTTCTCAACTTGTTCCTCTGATTCCAACCGTAGAAGAACTCCTTTTTGTCGTATCTGTTGATTTGTTTCGCTGAGGCACAGAGAGCAGCCATAGCCTGAGCGATTGGGCGGTCGTTCCCCCTTTCTGACGTTCCCAGGTTGGTCGGGATAGACATATTCCTGGCGAACTTTCTGATGTCCTTCTTTCCCCGTATGAATACTTCGACATCGTTACCCCGCCAGCATAATCTTCCTCGGGAGGCTGTTTCACCGCTGTGGGACCTTTATATAGTCGTAAATTCATAAATATCGCGATCCAGAACGCTGAAGTTGCCGGTTCCAAGTTCGCAGGCCACAGACCCAGTCATATAGGAGCTCCGACGATATGGCAATTAGGATTAACTGAGTGCTCCTATCCAAAGGAGACACAAACCCCATGATAAGAGTGAATGGTTATGAAGTCCGAATAACAGCCTTGGGACTCGAGAAAAGCTCGTAGTCTTTTGGATAAGGCCAGGGAGAATATAATCGGCACTACCCCCTTTAAGATCATCCCGCATTTGCGAAGGCATCGAGTTCGTCGAATCCACCACTTGTCTTGTGTATATATAGTGATTGTTGAGAATTTGGGATCCGATCCGTGTGTAACCCTCAATCTTCTCTCGGTATTTCCGCGAAGTGTTCCTCGTCGTCTCCGGGCCAGTCTCTTTGAACGAAGACATTGGCGTCTTGAAGGTGTCGGAAAGCCTCTCCGCGAAACTCTCATGGGGGTTGATGTTCGTAAACGGCACTCGTAAACGGCACGGGAAGGAACGTGCCTCAGAGAGTCAACGAGACGATGAGTCCGAGAAATGGGATCATCAAAATCTTGGCTAGAACACACAACACAACATTGGTATTATAAATGCAAGCTATTCAAACAGTTGCTGAGTCCTCCCGTGCCATCGGCGGACGTGTGGAGCAAAGCAGATCAATTCTGTACCACCTCCGTTCCACGCGGGAGAATGGCGTCTTTCTAAGCAGCAGCTCGCTCACTCGATCAAAACGTAAGAACCAGGTCCCGGAAAACTGGGTCAAGGGCGTCGCTCAAAGAGAAAGAGAATGTACCGGCCACATCTCTAGGGTCGTAATATTTGGTGACGACGCAACGATTTGATACCATTCGCAGCATTAGAAACAAGGCATAGCTATTAACCGCTACGTGTTGCTTTTGCCTCTATAGTGCGATCGTAGAGGGTAAAATTCCTGGTGGTTTGTAAGGGTTTCGAATTCGCCTTCGTGAGATTCGAAGGGTTACGCTCAGGGGAAGTGGTGACGGAGCTGTATATAAGAAATATATATATATATATATATCTAGTGAATAGAGGTAGGTATATATAAGGTGCGGCCTACCTACTTAGTGAGGTAGGCCGTCGAAAGGAGGATGGCTGGGCGGTTGTGAGTTAAAAGAAAAAGGAAAGATGCAGAGCGGGAGAAAAGGATTTTATAACAGAGTTAGACAAAGTGAATGAACTGAAGTGAATATATACGTAGGTGAATGAAACGAAGAAAATCCGAGACAACTCGGGGTGAATTTGTCACCGAAATTGAAGCGGTGAATTGAAGATATGTAGGTAAGAACGTTATGAAGGTAAGTATGTAAGCGAGACCCCGAACATGGAGCACGAGCATCCCTAGCCGGTTTAAAGTAGGCGTGGGGAGAAGCCGAAATCTAAGAAGGCACCTCGACCTCGTAGCTAGAAGGGTATGTAACTAGAAGGGTATGTAACTAGAAGGGCATGGATAGAGACTATGAGAAAATGAGAAAAGTCGACAACTTATGAAATGAAATAGAATCAAATACCCCATAACTCCATTCGGGATATTTTCCAAAAAGAAATGAACCCACGTATATCATATCCATAAACCCAGAATCTAACTAGCCCTACCTTCCCAATCCCGTCTCAACTTCTCATACTTCTTTAAATTTGTCACGCTCGGCCTCACGCTCTCCTTCGCAGCCACAAAGTCCTCAAATTTGATCTCATCCCTCCTCTTGATGGCAGAGTACCCGGCACGACGCAACAACGACTCTAGATCCGCACCACTAAATGCCTCACACGATCTCGCTAATTCCCTCATCTCTTCTGTGTATTCGATAGAGAGACCGCGTACGAGAGTCTTGAGGATCTCTACACGTTCTTCTTGGACGGGGAGGTTGACAAAGAGAAGAGTTTCAAGTCTTCCTGGGCGTAGCATTGCAGGGTCGATTATGTCCGGACGATTAGTGGCTGCAATGACATAGATGCCATTGCGAGAGGGGCCGAGGCCGTCTAACTCCGTGAGAAGTGTATTGACAACACGAGCAGAAGCTTCGGAGAGAGTATCGTCTCTCCTCGGAACAAGAGCGTCCAGCTCATCGAAGAAGATGACGCAGGGCACGGATGAACGAGCGCGGACAAAGACTTGTCGCACAGCACGTTCAGACTCTCCCACGTATTTGTTGAGGAGTTCGGGGCCTTTGACGCTGATGAAATTCGCGCGGGATTCGTTGGCCACGGCCTTTGCAAGAAGAGTTTTACCGCAGCCAGGTGGGCCCCAGAGCAGAACGCCAGTCGGCGCCGTGATACCGACACGGGCATATATTTCCGGATTTCGAATTGGATCGACAATTGCGGTGGTGAGTTCGTCACGAACACTATCCAGAGCGCCGATATCTGCCCAGGTGGTATCCGGGATCGTGGCGAATCCTTCCCTCTTAGAAGACGGTTGGATCTTCGGGAGAGCAGTAAAGAAATCCTCGTTGGATACGAAGATTGATTGGGGTTCATCATCGACAGCTTCCCGGGCATGTTTTATCAAACGACGTAGCTCCTTAACCTTTGGACTTATTATATTCTCCGTTTCTTCTTCTATCTCCATATCCTCTCCAGTATGCGCCCTTAACAGTTCTAGATAGCGTTTGATGGCTGCGGAACCCGCAGTAGAGACAAGATCGTTGAGATCCGCACCTACAAATCCGGCGGTCCTCTTTGCTAAAGTCTTGAAGTCAAGATCGTCCGCTAACTGCATTCCTCTAGTGAGCGCACGAAGGATTTGCTCTCTAACCGGTTCGTTGGGAACGCTGAGATTAATCTCTTTATCAAATCGGCCTCCACGACGTAGTGCAGCGTCTAGACTGTCCGGACGATTCGTCGCAGCTAGTACGATCACAGGCTTTCCGTCTGTTTTATCCAATGCCAAATCGTCCATACAAGTAAGGAGTTGGGCAACAATCCTTTTCTCCATTTCTCTCTGTGCGCTTTCTCTCTTCGGCGTAATAGCATCAATCTCATCTATAAAAACAAGACAGGGGGCTACTTTCTTAGCTTCATCGAAATGATCTCGAAGCGCCTTTTCAGACTCTCCAGACATTCCAGAAACAATGGATGGCGCAGAGATAGCAATAAACGGAACTCCCAATTCAGCAGCAAACGCATTGGCAAGCATAGTTTTTCCGCATCCAGGAGGCCCATGTAGCAATACACCACGAGGCGGTTGTACCTTGGACAAAGAGTAAATTTGAGGGCGCGTCATAGGTAGAACAATAAGGTCCTCCATATCTTGAATCACATCGTCCACACCGCCAAGATCTGCCAGATTCACATGTGTCGGAGGCGATCTGTCGATAGCAGTTTCCGCCTTTCGTCGTTTCGATACAGACTCGCCCGCATGTTGCCGTCGTTTATTGGACGACGCAGCGGGTGTGGAAGACTCCGGGCCTCCATCTGTGGGTTTTCGAGAAGATGATGGCGCTTTCGATGCGGTATTCCACATCCCAACAATACTCTTATTCAGACCATTGGATTCCTTGTTTTGTTAGCATAAATCTCCGAAAACTATTGGCTGCCTGACATTCCTACCGGAACAGGCGTCTTCTCCTCCAAACCCTCAAAGTCTCCCTCAATTGAATCAGCTTCGTCAGTCCCCTGGATATCCGCTTTCACGACCTCAAGCACCCTTTCAATACTATCTTCTAGGAGCCTTTTTCCCTTGCGATTCAAGCTAGAATTCGACCGCTTTATTCGCTCGTAAACGACGGGCGCAGTGAGGCGCGCTTCCGAGCCCTCATCGATTTGTTCATCGGCCAGTTTGCGCACAATCTGATAGACCTATTTCCCACGCCATTAGCGCACAAAATCTTCCGTAGCATAGGTTAGAGGCTTACCTCGCGATCAAGGCCTTGGCCGAGGGCACCCCGACCTCCGCGGTTCCTGGCCGGCATAGTTTAGTCTTAGAAACACTGGAGTTATTTTCTATATGCCCCTCTGCAATTGTTTTTGATGCGATCCAAAAGTGTCGAAACTTTTTTTTTTTTTGGTCGGCAGAAAAAGCAACCCGACTTTGGGCGGTCTAGGTATTGAAATTACATTCTCGATACAATATCAACACGTGACCTCCAATATCTCCCCCGGTATATAAAACCGTCGAGCCCCTTTTTCCTTCATCTCTTTCGTTCACCTGCGAGCGCTTACCAAGGTAAGTTCCCCTCCCCTGACCCGTTTCTCACTCTCTCTTGAGTGTGCAGCATTACCAAATATAAACTGGACAGATGGAATTTCGAACTACCACAACTTCACAAAGGGAAAAAGTGCATCACAAATCGTACCTTACATTCCTTTCTCGGGAGGTGCCTAGTGACCGTTCTGCTTCACGACCTACCTAGGTAGTCATGGCACCTTGATTGCCCAATACATAGGGATCTATATGTGCATTCCAGAGGGTAGTCGCATTTATGCTACATTTGCGCTGCCAATGAACACGACTTCTACGGCTGCGAATCTAGAGTGGTGTCAACGTGAATGAAGCACAAAGAGGGGAGTCAACCAGACTTACGTTGCGGTGGCAGCGAATATTTCCTTATCCTCTGCGGTGGTGCATAGTTTGAGAATAATCCCAAAAGCTGCCGTGAGACAGATCGTGACATAAATGCGAACTAAAGTAGTATGAATGAAGTACAGCGCAAGTATGGCAAATACTGGGAAAAGAGACGCAACAACGATTAGCGCAAATCTGCCCAAGGCCTTTGTCGATGCCATGAACTTTGAATCGTCAAGGTCGATCACTCCGCCAACTTCGGGGTCATCTAATTTGCGTCTATAGCGCCTATTAGCTCCAATCCTTATCACTTTCTGTGGCATGGCGGCTAACCTCTCGTCGACCACCCCAAAACCTGTGATATAAGCCTGCGAGAATGGGGCTGACAAGTTTAGACAAGAGTACTTCTTCCTCTTTTCCCGTTCGCTTGGGCTGAAGAGTGATCAGATCTCGCCGATTTTCCTCTACCCAAATTAAACGCTCCTTCCCCTCCAAGAAAGATGCCCCTTCTCCAACCCCATCTAACCACTTAAGGAGGAATGATTGTTCGGCATTGCTTGGTTTTTGAAGTGCCAATACCTGGGAAGTTTGGAGAAGCATGTTGTCTGTAATGAGCATTAGGTCAGTTGACAGAGCGCTCCATCGCTTGACACTTACTATACTCGTTAATGCGAGACTTGATTTCTTCAAGAAGGCGCTTCTGCAAGTCGTTTGGGGGTTTGGAGCGTCTTAATAACCAGAAATCCTTCGATAGAGCTTTCAAAGAGGCGTCATTAGAATCTCCATCCTCTTCACATGCCCGCCGCTATCTGTCCTCCAAGTCCTGGAGCTCAGCTTGAACACTCATCAGGCTCAGCATCTGAAGAGAACCGAAGCTACGCAACATTGCTGCTTCTGGGTATCGACCCATTGACAAAGCCAACTTCAAATAGCCATAGAGGCGCTATGGAGGAGAGCTTGGAGCGGTCATGGTTTGCACGTCTGACCAAAATTGCACCCAGACTTTCGGTTTCTCGAGCAGCCTTCAGAAAACGAACGCGATGAGCAATAAATAAACATAGGGTCGTGTACATTAAATGTACTTAGTCAAGTCCCTCGGCGTGTTTTATTTGATTGGTTTGGCTTGGAGGTGACCAATAAGGGGACCTTTTTCACAGCCTTGCGCAAAATATAAGACCAGTTTGACCTACCTGCTGCTCACCCTACCCCGCCATCGAGAGCCGCCAATGTTGGGAGGATTGCACAACAGGCTTGGATTTCTGGACTATATCGTGTCGTTTCACCAACTAGCATCCTCTCCTATTGTAGCTTCCAACAAAATTACTCTCGACGATGGAGATCGCACCAGGGGCTATAGGCGCCATTCAACCCCTAGAAAGGCTTTCAAAAACTTTGAAAAACCTGGACGGGAGCCAGAAGGACAAAATGCCCCTAATATTTTTTGAGCTTGATATCTGGTCGTCGGTGATTATTGAATCGGTTACGATCATTCAGTATAGCCCAAAGCCACCCCCTGGATCCATGACCCGGGTCTTGAAGAGGTGCATGTCTCTAGAATCTGAGCTATCAGAAGAGTTTGCAGCGTTTGTGGAAAGACGACAGATTCGATTTCAGGGGGAAAGCGAAACTTTGAAGAGAATTGAGGACATTGGTAACTCCTTCAAAAGCATGGTGTTGCTGCTACAGAACATGGCGAGGTATAAATACACTCCTAGAGTGGCGCACATCTTTGTCTAACCGAATTACTTTTAGTACTTTGAACCAATCGCAAAGAATCGTGTTCAATAGCATAGAGGGTGGCGTAAACTGGAACAATCACTCAGAGAGTTCGGACGTTAGATCGGACCATGGGCCTATATTCAACAACGTGGAGGGTGGAGTTTAAGTTGGCGGCAAATCTGCAAGCAATGCAAAGGACGAGCCCGAGTACATATCCCCAGGCTCATACTGGCAAGATATCACTGACATTACTCTCTTCAACGGACACATCGCTACTATTTCCCAAGGAGATAGTTCTCGTACATGGTTCCCCGTCAGGGGCAAGTGTGACACAGGTAGTGATTTGAATCTTATATCCCGGCAGGCAATTAGGACAGCCCAGTTAAACGACAATGTTCTGCCAACGACTCCCATAAAACTCGGAGGCCTTGCGGATGCAACGGTTCATTTAGATTCCAAGATATCTCTCTGCTGGGCGCCTCACAACTCCATGAAGTCCTACTTCACGGATTTCTACGTCGCAGACAATGCACCGTTCGACCTTTTAATCGGCAAAGAGTTCTTGAATCAAAATGATGAGGTCCTGAGAGAAAACAGATCATTTCTCCTCCTGAAGTTGAAGAGACGGAATACGAGTGTGTAAAACCAAACCCTCTTATCGGGATAATCAGCTAAGCCATATTGTAGAGGACCGGATTGACGAGGAGAAGAATCGCAATGATCGAGATAAGGACTCAGGGGAGAAATTAAAACAGCGACGGTAGGCTGACAAAGAAGAACGTGATCAATACCGACAAGGAAACGCTTCATCAGGGGCTAATGCGCAATCCAGTTAACTTCAGTTTAGAAGGCATTTCTATGGCGCTATAACAACAGAATCGGGTATGGAAGGTTATTATAGTTAAATACAGTCTAAGATTATAATGGCTATCCTTTGAGATTATTTCTCAAAGTTGAATATCACTTGGCTGTAACGCGGTTAACAGGGTGACACTGACAGCGAATGTCAAGAAAAAGAAGCAATCGGACGAGAGATTCGGTGACCAGAAGAAAAAAGGAATGGAAAGATGATGAAGAGAAGATGGGTTAAGTAACGCGAGAAGGGATTGTTTTATAGCTCAGAAAGTAGCGGTCATAGAGAGTGACATCCGGGCAAGCGATCTTGTCAAATTTCATTTGATGCATCTCTACTAAGACATTTACTTTCTATTAGCGTATGTCTGTCGACTTGTCTCTCAGCGAGTACTGATACAATGCAATATTGCTTCTATTACTAGAGGGCAGTAAACCCTTCAATTGTCGCCAACGAATTGTGGCTCGGAAACCCTGGATTTATCTACAAATCAGATAGAAGGAAACCCGCATTTTGAAGCTGTTGAAAGACACCTGCAGGGTCATACTTTTGGCTTGTCTGCTTGAGGAAAGCCACGCTTTTTGAACCGTAGCTCTTTATCGGAGACTGGATTTGGGATGCATCGTTCATATACAAAAAGTCCATGAGGAGTCCACGCGAGGCAGCAGTGGATCGAAGCCCTGAAGTGAGTTGGCGTGTTTGTGAGCGTGCAAACTCATCGAGAGAATTGTCGGTCCACTCAGTAGTGACAGCCAGCCCTTGCAAAATAAATCAGTGAGTAGATGCAGAAGGCTGTGAAAGGATGAGGCTGACGTACATGACTGGCTTCTTGGGGAAATATTCAATGAGTTCCCGCCGTGCTCCTCTCCTTTCTTGACAGCTGGTGCCGCGATTGGCTGGAAGACGAAAACCATACTATAAGCCGGATCGGTGGTCATGTTCTGGAGTACATCATTTAATTCAACGTAAAGCTCCCCATCTGTTTCGACGCTGACAGATCCAATTTCGCGTCTAGATGGATGCGACCCCAGATATTAGCTCCATTAATTACACACGGGTGAACGTTAACTCACTTGGCTATGTTCTCCAATGCACTCGCGCTGGCTACGGAGAACTGAGTTCCATTGGTCGGGGGTACAACGGTCATCAGAGGCTCTATACCATCAAATGCATGAAATGCATCAGGGAAAGTTGTCCATCCCCTATAGAGCATCCCTGCCGTTAGGCTGCCGGTATCAGCAATCAAGAAGAAGCCGACACGATCATCCTCTACCATGGCCTTCTCAACCTCCACAGCAGCTTTCATTACCCGATCTGCATCGGTGGAATTGTAGGTTCTATAAGTAAACCAGAGCTGGTAGTCAGGATATGTATACACATCAAATCGAGTCACGATGCCTATCAAGACGAGAGTTAATTCCCTTAATTTGTTACAAAAGGCGCTGAAATACCTACCAAAGTTAGGCCCGCCCCCTTTAAGAGCACGGAAAAGATCGGGATTCTGATGTGCATTGGCCTGAACAACTGTAGAATTGGCGAGAACAACCTGTATATTGTATCAGTTGATGAAAGCCGAAAGAAGGGCTGAAAGAGAAGGCGAAGACGATTACTTCATAATTCTGAACATTGTCGCAAGCCATTCCCCAGTGATTGGAGAAATGAGACATCCCTCCTATATAGTATATTAGCTTTCCAGTACCCATATAGATAAACTCACGCGATCCGTTGAATGGATAAGCCTGAGGTTTCCCATGAAGGGGAACACAAACCGCCGAGAAGAAGTCCGCCGACGCCCACACCAGCCACCCGCCCCCCTACGGCGGTAAGTTCGTTCTTCTCCAGCTGTTTATAAACCTCGTCCCATGTAAGACCTGGACCCAGGGAAGCGACATCATGTTTCTGTGACAGCTCAAAATCGTTGAGGCCGCCCATGTCCAAGAGAACGCCAGATTCCCCAACGCTACTGAAGCCAGGGCTCGGATTATGGCCGGCGCTGCGGACTGCAAATGTCGCCTGTAGAAAGGTCACGACCTTCAAAGCGAGGGCAGTGTCGACGGTATTCCGGACCTTGATGAAGCAGGCTGCGGGGAGCCAACATGTCTCTGACCTAATTCGAAAGGGTCAGTCACAACACTCAGAATGGATCTTTTTGATGGTAATGTAGGGTTTCTGGGTTGACCAACCAATTCTCCTGCTGCTCCTGCTTGTATGAGGATATATTATGAGGGGTTACAACTTCGTCTCCAAAGAGTATGGTACTAGCCTGGCATGCTAATACGGCCCGATCCGTTTGCGAGCTGGCACTGCCACTTTGCCCGAGCGACTGCAATGCGCCAGCATTTAAGTCAATTTGGCTCTTATAATCAGAACCGAAGGTGTCCCCAACAGATTTAGGGAGCGCGTCAATGACATCATGCAATTCATCGAAGAGCGATGATTCCGCACAATAATAAGTGTGTTGAGACAGCTTGGAGTAGCCGGGGACGAGGCCATGGACGCCGTCGGAGCATCGCGGCGGAGTGATGGCGCCGCCCGGTGCAACGAGAGCCGCAACGAGTACTGCGACTGGCGATATAAGCTGCATGGGAACCATTTGCAAAGTTTGGTCAAGCCAGATGTTTCATGCGAGTACGATTGATAATTTGATAATAATAGAGTCGGAGAGACAAGCAGATCTCGGCACCGGTCAGTAGCTAGAAAGATGAAGGATAAGTGAAGCCACCTGAGAGGACCGAAGGCACTTGGTTATTATTATTGTGTACCGAGTCAGCAATGGACGGCGACCTACCTAGTAGTAGCAGGGATAGAAAGGCAGTCGCCGATCTTTTACTTGATAGCCGTTGACCCGATCTCTCCAAAATGTACATCTGAACGGCGATGTGTCTGACGGAGGCAAGCGACGCCAATAATAAGAGCGATAATCCAACGGGAACTGCCCCTTTGCCCGTGTCTTGCCCACGCTAGAAGTGGAACTCCTGCCTCCACAGCGGGCTTCTGGCGGATACCAGGCATTTGGTAAAGACGAAAGGCAGAGCCGAAACATTTGCTGCCGTTAGCATGTTTCCCGAATCGACTCTTTCAAGTGTGAAGATGGATCTGTCTCCCGTATCTTAGCCTCTTACGAAGAGAATGTCTGAGAATTATGATCATCGCGGCCCCTGAGGATGCGTGGAGTTGTAGCGTCCATTGAAAGCTGCTGAGAGGGTGAAGTCAGGGAGCTGCTCCACTCCTTCTCGGCATCGCGATTACAATTGCGCGCCTGTTTCTTTTTTCGTCGTCTTGTCGCGCTTAAGACTGATAACAGTTCTCATCTCTCAGATTTAAACGATTCAATCCATTGAAAGTGATGAGCTATCATTAGTTAATTCATCAAAGAACCCTAAATTCGTTTCGCCGATTCATCTCAATTGAGCAGCGGAATTTATACTAGAAGAAACATACATGGAACAATGAGATAAAATTATGAGAACCTTTTTATTTAAACCATTTTTAACGCGTAAAACAACATTTCTACATCCAAAGACGACAAGTCCCATCCGCTCCAGCACTGACACACCACGGCTCCTTCGGATGCCAATCTAGATCCAATACACCCAACTCCCCAGTGACCTTGTGACCCTTAAGAACCTTCAGTGGAACAATACTAGCGTTACTTAACATATCACCTGTGACACTCCCATGGAAGATCTGCAGCGAGCCGTCGTCACTCGCGTCCGCGAAGAGGGGATACCGTCCACCGGGATGGAATTTCACGGCACGGATAGCCTTCTTGTGATATCTGAGTGTCTTGTATGGGCGGGGTGAAAGGTCGATATCATGCCAAAGTAGTCGACGATCGTAGGAGCCGACAATGAGATTATCACCGCCGGAAGCTGTTGAGGAGGTTGGGTGTGGGTCGAATGAGGATATCCATCTGGCACCTGGCTGGAGGATTTTGACTAGCGTCTGCCGGGAAAGGTCGTAGGCACGGATGGAGCGCTGGTTAGCGACGAAGAGGATAGGTTTTGAAGGGTGGAAGTGGGCGGCTTGTGGAGATCCTCCGCCCTTGATACGGCGGCGGAATGGGTGCTGGGTTAGATGTTTGGAAAGTGTATGGATCGCTATGGCGACGGAGGCGGGTGTGGAGGAGCTTGGGCAAACTGTGACAAAATAGTCACCACGTCGGTGCCAAGATATCGTCTTAGCTACGTGACCTATGGGAATGATAGCACAGACACCGGAGTTGGAGAGGGAAGAGGATGGTCGAGTCCATTGGATAGGCTTCTTGCTTTTATCGGCTGAGTTTGTTGAGGTCGAAGCGGTACTGGCATGACCCCATCCAGCATCCAAGATTTCAAGACTGGCCGTTTCCATCTCGGGGTCCAAGATCGGGGGAACAGACAGGAAGAGTTCATCGCCAGCGGCAGCAGCCAAAACTACAGCATCTTTGCCAGGTCTCCAGCTCACAGCGTTCACGGCGTCCTCATCACTCAATTTTACACTCCATAACTGGCGACCTGTAAGAAGCTCCCAAACACGGAGTGTACCGTCATCACCTCCGCTTGCAAGCCAGATTCCAGATGGGTCTACTGAGAGACTGCGCACACGACCCTTGTGACCTCGGAATAGTGTCGCGCATGTGGTGGGATATGGCTTCAGCTCTTCCGGACTGGGAAGCTTTGGAAGAAGACTCTCAGGGTCGATATTCAACTTGCTTCTTCTGACTCGAGGTGCCAAATACAGATCGAGACAGCGCTCGAACTTTTCTTGAACGAAACTCTCATATCCCGGTACTTTTCGAAGAGAATCATGGTTCGTTGGTAGGTAATCCTTCTCACGGTCCTCTTTATCAGCCTCTTCCCAGGCTTTCCTCTCGTTCTTATCAGGGAGATATTCCGGCGGTGGATGATAACTTTCGTCATATCCTGGCGGCGGGAGCTTTGGCGCTGGGACGTGCATTGGATGGTCGGGTCGGGCCTCTTCATCAGCCCATATGTCATGTTTCGGTATCCCAACGTCTTCTTCTTCTTCCTCTGCTGGTGGTTTAAAGGGCATAATGCGGCCCTCTCTAATTGCTCTTACTATCTTCATGACCCGCTTTGCCTCATGTTTTGATGGGACAAATCTCCTCTTAGGCTCAGGGGCAGCACTAAGAGGCATGATCTCCTGCTTGCTTGTGAAATACTCAATCGTGGGCTGGTATGGATCATATCCATCCTCTGGAATTTCATTCTGTTGGACTTTGCGCAGTAACTCCAGTTCATCCTTGCTCAGCTCCAAAGGTTTTCCAGTTGAAGGGTCCGTAAGCCCAGTCCAGCCCTTCGGGACGTCGATACTGTCAAGCAGAGCATCCAAAGCTTGTCCCTTCGCCGGGCGCATAATTTTCTTTCCATTAATATTGTAGCCAATATGAGGATATTGGTCATAAAAGGACAATGGGATGTCGCCAATGGTATTCGCATTCTCGTCGACCTCTGAAAGATCCGAGTCGTCATCGGGGTCAATTTCGTCGTAGATGTAGCGTTCATTGCCATTCGCATCGGTTGTCACTCGGTAATTGGCTCTGTCTTCTTCATTTGGCTGAAAATCGAATTCGGGATGCTCATCGCCGACTTCAATGTCAACAGGAGCCTTCTTTTTCTTCTCCAATCCACTTGCTTCATTTTCCGAGTCTGAAGGTATCTCATCACTGTCGAGCTCCTCCTCATCCTCCTCATCTTCGTCACTAAATTCGTTGACTATCTCGACCTCGGAATCGCTGTCATCCTCGTCGTCACCAATATCAATCCCGTGCGCAGAAAGACGTTGTTCAAGTAAACCGATGTCGAACTCGGTTCCGGACGATCCATCTGCTTCTCCCTCAACATCCCTTGTGACGGCCTTCCGTTTCTTCGATCCTTTGGAGGAGTCCATCTTCAATTGCCTTGCTTGCGCTCTGCTGCAGCGCGCTGTTTTCTAGGTTATTTCGTCGCCCACACTATATTTTTTCTACTTTTATTTTCGACTTATCTTTTTTCTCGGTAATCGGAGCATTATATTATCCGTATCTCACCGCCTTTGGTCATCACGTGTTTGCTTATCTCACCATGCTTTTCCTGCCAAACGATTATCAGATCAGCGCTCCTGGAGCTGCTTATCATTATTCGAAGTGCTGAACATCTACGATACCCAGGATACGAAACGGCTGCTCTGTATTTGCTCTGTCACTTATTTGCTCTCACTGATCTGTCAATCACTGGGCACCAGTATGGCCGTCTCTTTCGACATGAGTGGCTGGCACGATCACGAGTTGACTCTGTCAGCTCATGTAAACGGAGGGTTTCTAGCGGAAAATAATGAGATTAAGAAACACTCTGCATGCGACGAATGCAGTAAGCCTCACTGTTAATATCTGTAGTATTTGGCGTAGCTGTTCCCAATTACTAATACCGGATACTTACCAGGAAAACGCAAGTTGAAATGCTCTGGTGAGCAGAGTGGTTGTAGCAGATGTCGCAAACAATCGCTCCAATGCCATTATTCAATTCAAAAACCTATGGGCCGACCCCGGAAAAGGAAACTATCTTATGATGACGGTGAAATCCAAACATCCGCGACCGATGCTGGGACGGATCCAGACCTTGCGGCCATTCCAGACATGCAACCGCAAGTCGATGGCTCGTTCAGTTACCAAAATCCCGACGCGAGCTCCAATTCTTTTGCGACCGGCGAACTAGAGCCTAGTTTTCCGGCGGGATTGCCTACGCCCCCGAGTGTTTGGCCCTATTTCCCCTTTTCTCCAGAGGGTTTACAAAGTCCGGAGCCGTCGAAGAACACTAACGGGAACTGTACGCACCATTCAAATTCACACGGCTCGCCTCAGTGCACTTGTCTGTCATACATCTATCTTTGCTTAAGCACGCTTTCAAATCTCCCACCATTCCCAACATCATCTAATACTCTATCTACTTTACATGCCGCTGCAAGAACCGCAAGAGCAGCCATTGAATGCCCCGAATGTCCTCTGGGATTTGCTACCTCTATGCAAAACGTTATGCTTCTTGGAACCCTTTTCAATGTCATTGGAGACGGATGGCTCCGAGTTTCCCGATCCGATGCTAGAGAGCTAGGGATGCACTGTGCGCCAGAGTCGTATGCGGCATTTATGCCAGAGGACCCCGTCGAACAACAGGAGTTCTGGAGACATTGGCAGCGCCAGATCGTTCGGCGAGGCGTTATCGGGGGCCAGTTTGACCCGGAGATGTATACCGCAGACCTACAATGTGAGGAAACACCAGACCTCCTCTCACTTATCAAAGAGATGGAGGATCGTCAAAAGACATGGCATGAGCTTGGGATATCGAAGTTTCAAGCCTCGGGAGGAATGAAAGCATGCGAGAAATTACATGTTCATGAGGCTAGGGATCATGAAGGTCACAGCCAGCTGGAGGAGAGAGATTTCCTCTGTCTGAGGATTGTGGGTTCGGCGAGGAATTTGCTTGAGAGGTTTGATTTTCAGCCGCAGGATTATCCGTCTCAGGTTTCCTGATGCATACACTTTCGATACCCCCTAGTTAGATCTTGTTGGTTTTTCTTGCTTTGAGCGCTGAGATTTATGACATGGATATAATAAGGATAATAATTAATGACTTACGCTACTACATTGAGCTATTTTGGTTATGGTCATCATGGAGTTCTAGTGTATCAGGCCCTTTGGTCTTTCCCTTAAGGGCGTGGGAATATCGCTGCCTATTCAATCGCGCCTATTCTTCTACCACTTAAACCCAGGGACTGCCGTAAGTCAAGGTTCCCGGTAGAAAATATAGCATCTAGGTCATGGGAGAAAACGAAAAGCAGAAGAATAATTGAAATTCGTGAGTCAAATTTTCTATCAAATGTAGCTTTTCTTGTAAAATTAATTGGTTAGAGTACATAAAGGGGATATCAAGAAGATCGATCCTAAGCTTTCCAAGCCAATAGTCTACTCATCTTCATCGTCATCAACAATGTACCTGTGCTTCTTCCTAGCCGGGGGAGAGCCAGTTCCTCCCATCTGAGTATCCTTTGAAGCTTCCTTATCTTCAGTTGACCGTTCCTTTCTAGTATCCTTGCTGAGTTTCTCTTCGTCGTCGGGTTCTCCATCAGCGTCTTCGTCTTCATCCTCTTCTTCCTCATCCTCGTCGGCGTCATCCACGATCTCTGGGTCCTCATCGCTACCAACCAGGAATCCGTCATCTTCGTCGTATTCATCCTCCCTGGTGCGGCCACCCCTTCGGTCATAGCCATCATCTTCATCACTGTAGATTTCTCCACGGCGATTGGCGCCACGTCTATTTTTCTGGGCTCCCCGAGCCTTGGTCGTAGACATGCCTTCGTCATCTTCCAGCCCGCCAACGGTAAGCCCACCGCCACCCGAACGGGAAGAGAGGCCGACACGGCGTCCACGGTCAAGATCACGCTCAGCCGCCGCCTGGCGCTTCCGAGCAGCTCGAAGTTTCTCACGCTCGGCCAGTTCAGCCTGTTTCTTGGCCAATTCTGGGTCCTCTTTAACATCAAACATTGCGACGCTACCGTCGGCATTCTTCTTCGTACCACGTGTGGCAGCTGCTAGGGATTGCTTGAGGCGTTCGACGGCATCGTCAGTTTCCACTGTGGTGGGTAGAACAACAAGCGAAGATTTAAGATGCGAGGTAATACGGAAGATCGACGAAGCCTCGGCAGCCGCTGCGAGGTAGGTATGAGAATCCTTGCCAGGTTCGTATTCTCCCGAGTTTGCTTTTGGCGCGAGACGCTTGGATGCCATTCGGTACTGTTCTCGTGGCGTTGAGGCAAGCTGAAGAGTGAGAGATCCGTCAGACCAACGAATTATGCGGGAGTTAGACTGGATATTGGTGTCATCGTTCGGGTCAGGTCGCCAGCATAGCGAGGTCGCAGCAGTGGTAAACGGAGGGGCAACGTAAGTCTCCGGGTTAAAATCTTCGGACTCGATGGTCAAAAAATTAGGGATGCTCATAGTATAGACCTAGGCGCAAATGGTTCAGCTCAAAATCACTGCCCGAACGGCAGGGGAGGAACTACCTCTCCGTCTTTCGCTTCTGGCTCGGGCACACGGCCGAGACCCACGTCCATAACATTCAGTGTCCGTCCATAACCCGTATCATCGCCTTGTTCGTAATCCATAGGGTCGTCCATTCGATCGTAGCGGCCTTCATCGTCCCCGGAGTCGAGTTCCTGATCGTCAAGTCCTCGAGCGGGTCTGTAGAGCAACGAAAGACGAGCATGAGCATAGTTTCCAGATAGTTAGAGAAGTCCAATTTGACATACTTATCATCACCCCCCTCCGATTCGGATCCAAAGAGATCTTCATCATCGTTGTTGTTCATTTTTCCAGTATCCGAGCCTAAACTGCCAGCATCGTTGTCCGAGTTGTTCCCACCCAATGCGCCACGCGGAGGTTCACTCTCCTCACTGCCGCCCGAGTGTCGGCGCTTTGCAGGTGAAACGCTGCTCCTGGCACGCCCTTCCCCGTCGGACGACATCTTGCCTTGGACCCGAGGGGATGAGAACGGATGATTGTACGTAGACGGGTATATTAATAAGAGGAAGGATGGATGTAACCAGTAGAGATTGGTCTGGTGTCACTTTGCAAAATATCAAAGAAGTAGTGAGGTGAGTAAAAAAAGTAGAATTGAATGTGTGAATAGGTTGAAGAGGAAGAAGACGAAGAAGAATGCGATGAAAGCTTTCTATGGACAGGGATCTACTTTGGGACATGAAGCTTGGTGGATAGGGCATGAGGCTTAAAGACGGACGCTTAACCCTTTCTAGACGTCCAAGTGCACAGACTAACGCAAAGGAGATAACCTCCTCCACAGCTCGGATCTTTAATCTTCCACACCGACATCTTTCCATATATTCCCCCCAAAACATGGAGTCCTTAAGCATAGAAAGAGTGTGTTTCCCCTATAACATCAACAAGCACAATCGGCAACGCAGTTGTTGTTGCTGAGTAGCTGGTTTTTTGTGGGTGAAAGACTTTATCTATTCCGCGGCGGCTTGAGGTCAAGTGTTTCAGCCATGGCGACATTCTTCCAGAGCGTGTAAGTGCCCGTCGATCTCTCCCACCCTTCCCTTATATTCACCAGCACACCCCAGACATTGCCGGGACCTCCCTACTTTTGTGTTGCTCCGAACAAACACATATAGTTCTCCTTAAAATTACACCGCACGGTCAACCATATATTGATCTTTCGAAAGCTAATTCTAATCATTTAACTCTTCTACAGCCGCCAAGGGTTTGGCAGAGGCTCGAACAAGAATAACAACCAGCCGAAGATCAACAACGGCCCTCCTCAACCTTCGCCGACAAACTACGCACCTCAGACGGCACCATTATCGAATTCTCCAACCATGCAGTCAGTTCAGAGTGTTGATACAGGTGGAAGCGAGAGCGATGGTTCTCGCAAGTACTTCTTCGAGGAGAAATACGCCCCGCTCAATGTGAAGGGTAACTTCTTGACGCTATGTGCTTGCCCCAAGAATGTGGACCTTGGAGAGTGGTTGGCGCACCAGAGTACGTTAACGTCAGATTTGGCTGAAATTTAGGTAGATGCTAACTGTGAACAGTCGTTGAACAGAACCGGCTGCTTCACGGAATGCTGCAGGTCATTCAGGAGACCAATGGGGTTACTGGTCTTCCTATCTGCAACGAGACGTCGTGTCCAACCATGTCAGCGGGCCGGTAAGTAGCCACCTCATATATACCGCAGTAAATACTCTCTAACAAACCCATAGCCTTACGTATACTTGGCTCGTAGACGGAAGGGCTGCCAAGATCTCTGCGCCTAAGTTTATCAACCGCGTGGAGAAGTGGATCGTCAGCAAGATCCACGATCCGGTGATGTTCCCGACCGAAACATCGAATACACCCGCTACAACTTACGCATCTGGCGACGTTAGCACTCCTGGAGCTGGGACGCCCATCGCTGCCGGACCAACAAACCTCAATTCTTCTCTCAGCACACTTGCGGGCCAGGACTGGATTGGAAAGAACAGTGGCTTCCCTCAGACATTTTACAAGGATTGCCAGGGGATAATGAAGCAGATGTTTCGCTGCTATGCGCATCTCTACCATGGCCATTGGGAGAATCCTTTCTTCCATATCAACAAGCATGAAGTTTTGAATATGTGCTTTGTGCACTTTATTACAGTCGCAAAGTACTACAAGCTTGTGGCTGATAAGGAGATGGAGCCAATGCAGCCTCTGATCGAACTCTTCATTAAGCAGGAAAAGATTCCCCCTGAGGCGATTGCTGGCCACTGGGTCCAGCAGCAAAGTGCATAAGAGACCAATGCTACGAGCACTGATGCATGATGTCTGTTGGCGTTGGATTTCTACTGTATCTGTTGTGTTATACCGGACACGAATGGTCAGCATTTTCCATAAGCGGGTTAAATTCTGGCATTTTTTTGTCAAATCTGGGCCTGATTCAATTCTTATTTTCTTTCGATTATAGCATGCAAGTGGTTTCTATGAATATGCCTCCAGGGAACGGGTTGTGGTTTTCATTTCTCTTTATTGCCTCCCATTACATTTTCTTTATTTTCCATTTTTCCAAGCGGATCTCTTAGATTCCTTGAGTTTTATGTTAACGCTCATGAACACAATAAATCAACCTTCGGACGAAATAGAAAACGCAGACTTCTGATACGACATATCTCTCCTTCATAACTTCTTAGGCAATGTTTAAGAGGCCGCGGAACCAACTCGTCCAGTACGTGTTCTACTCTTGACCAGCACCGGTCAGAATATCGTATAGCTTGATCCCAGTTCGATGGACGGGAGGGTAGATGCATACCGAAGATCTTCAAGGGAATGTGCAGGAACGGATGTGGCGTTCGCACAATGGGCTGCCACTTCAGAATTACAGCACAGTTCCAAATCCGAGGCTCGGAGGGTTCTTGGGTGACAGTGGTCTGAATCAAAACTGTACAACCGGCTTCTTTGCCGCGAAGTGGGATACCATCCACTAAACCGTAGGTTTTCATCGGGAAACGGAGTAGCTGGTCTATAGGTAAACACCGTGATTCTGGGGTTCTGAGCTATCATCGTTCTCAGGCTCTGGTCTTGACTGCTCAGACGCTGTATTTCCGCTCACGCCTTGTTCGTCGCTTGTTTCCCCGGAACCATTAATCCCAGAGGTAGCAGCCGTCTCAGTATTCCCTTGACCTGGTAATGCCTCCCCATCCCCTTCTCCCGTTTGCACCTCCTCCCCTGTAATAATTCCCTCCACCGTCCAACTTTGACCCCTCCCTTCAATCTCCGTTTTGAGTAATGTAATTCGCTCCGTCATCCTCTCAATAACCACCTCATTCTCCTTCACCGCATCTTCGAAGTCTTTATCACCGCCAGGTGTCTCTTGGATGAATTGTTGGAGTTCCTCATTCGAACGCTGGAGGTGGGCGATCGAGTTTTGGATTTCAGCGCCTTTTGCGTAGAGAGACGCGAGAGGGAGGGAGGTTAGAGCTTCTGCGAAGGCGGCTGGGTTGATTGGGACGGCGTTGGCGGACATGATAGAGGTTATCGTTTGAGTAGGTGGGGAAGCTTTGGCTGGGGATTTCCTTGGGTTTAAGCTATAGGTTTATTAAGTTTCTCGAAAAGAAGCTGCAGATAAGAGTCCTTGCCCTTGTGCCTCACTGGGTCATAGTATTATTTGATGTAGAAAATGTTGTTGAGAGCTTCTTCTGAGCTCGGCAGCTTTGAAGGTGGGGTGGTTTGCTCCCGAATTCCGAATGAAGTCTAGATCCATTGCTAAGCTTGGCTTTCCGCTCCGCCGCGGAACAAAAAATAACTTGCAGACGACAACTTTTTTACAGAGAGCTCGGCAAATGAATATTTACACCTCGAGGCCGACAACGAACCATTGGGCACCTCCCGTGACGGTTTGAGAAGCTGTAGGAGATGAACAATGTATTCCCGGTAGCATGGCGACTTCCATGCGACGGATTTCGCGGCCTGTCGACTTCGCTGTTGGCAGGGACGACTTTCCGCTCAATACCCTCAACATGCGCCGGCCAGCGAGGGTTACTATCGACGTACCGATCATATAGTTCACGATGTATACAGTCGAGTCGTTTGGACCGATTATCCGGCCCGTCCGTTCCTAAACTTCCTACCGACCGTCAAATACCCTCACGCTCCTTCCAGACCTTCGCACCGGCATATGCGGCCCATAAAGGTTCCTCACATCCATCCAAACCTCCGGAAGATGGCGTCGCCTTTCGAAAACAGAAGCTTACGACTTCCGAGGTTGCGGCTATATTTCACTCGAGATCGGTTTCCACCGCAATGGGCAACAGAGCCCTTCGGGTTCTTCACGGTAGACGCCTTTCGGGTACCCTGGATCTAGACTTACCGGCGGATATAACAAGGGTTGTGCCGCAGGCGTCAATTGACAATGGATTGGAATGGCTACGGTCGAAATATCCGGTGGATGAAGATGCGGCTATCTTTGAGAGAATCGAGAGGGAGGAGCGGGAGGAAGAAGCAAAACTTATCAGCCGTGCCGAGAAGCTGGGACTCTACAAACCACAAAGTGGACACTATGGGGCAGAATTGGGCAAAGAAGGCTCCGTTTACGGGAAGAGTGTCATACAGGAAGTGAGAGAGTCGAATGAAGCTAAAAATAAGGTTGAGGAAGAGGCGTCACGTAAGGAGTGGTTGGAAGCTGAAGCAAAGGAAGCTGAGAAGCTGAAAAAACAGCTCAAGACAAATACGCATTTGCAGAAATTTGAGGAATCTGCTATTGTTGAAGGTACGTCCGCTGTGGCATGGCGAGACTCGGGTTACTTGATATGGAATTCGTGGGCATGAAATTGATAATATCACTCAGCTCGGCCGCGTGCGGATCCAAACGTTCGTCCAGCTCTGGCTTGGATACAAAAGCATCATGTAAATGCGACCAACAATGATGTAGACCCCTCGAAACTCAATACGGTATGCTATATTCTCTACTAGTTGCACCAATTTACTTTGATCGGACGAGTTTCGTCGATTCGCGCAATTTTGATACTAACTTACCTGCTAGTTTTGGCGCATCTTCCCCGCCGCCGTCGTAACTGCCACAACCATCGGCATATGTTACCTGATATCCGAAAACTACAAGCCCCCTCCCCCTGAAAAAAGGATATGGCGAGATGTTCCTCCAGCGGCGTCAACCGTCCTGAGCATTATTGGTGCAAATTTTGTTATATTTGCCCTTTGGAGGGCATGTCCGCCTGCATGGCGAATATTGAACCGATACTTCATTAGCGTCCCGATGTATCCGTACTCATTGAGTGTGGTTGGAAGTGTATTCAGCCATCAACAGTTTCGGCATTTGGCTACGAACATGGTGATATTGTGGTTTATTGGGACGAAACGTGAGTTTGGACCTAAACCCTTGCCGCTACTATTTCCGTGCTAACGCTCGCTCTGCTTCTAGTACACGACGATGTTGGTAGGGGTGACTTCATGTCCATATATCTCGCATCCGGCGTCTTCGCTTCCCTAACCTCCCTGGCCGCTCATGTCATGACGAACAAACTCGTCGTAACATCGCTTGGTGCCAGTGGAGCCATTTCCGGTATCGTGGCCGCATGGTGTATTCTCCATTCAAAGTACGTATCCACATTCTCTTTTCCCTCGCCTATTCGATTCCACTCTACCAACGAAAAAAAAAAAACTTCTAACATTCAACCCTCTTCTAGTGAGAAATTAACAATCTGGCTCCTCCCCGCCGCTTGGCAAGAAACCTTTTCCGCCTCCGGAGACGTATTCCTCCTCGGTATCGTTGCCGTTGAGATTCTGAGCCTGGTCTTACCGTTTAGGCTTGCGGCGATGGATCACTGGGCTCACTTGGGTGGTTATGCCGCCGGAGCTTTTGGTGGATTGCTCTGGAAGAACCGCGAGCGCGAGAGAGTGAGAGAGCGGAGGAAGGCCGAAAATGGGATTTGGGGGAGTTTGTTCGGGGGATCGAAGTAGTTTTCCTTTTTGTAATAATCTCTTCTCTTCCCTCCTACTCCGACCTGGCTAGATTTTGTTCTCCCCCGGATGTATACATACATACCCCTGCCTATAAGTTTCCTCGGGAAAATTCCGTTTCTCATGTATTATAAGATTATTAATTATCTATGAATATCGCCGCGGCGACCGCTTAGTTTTTAGTTACCCTTTCAGGTGAATATTCCGAAGAACTTGGATTCATAAACCACGCAGGCGATCCCTCCCATCATCGTCGTGGATATCAAGACAACCCAAACAAAATATATACGTAGGTTTCAAAAACACAAACTACCCCCAAATAGAGTTGATTATGAAGACATAATAATAACAGAATAGCCAAATTGAAAGCCCTTTTAACTTCATTTGGTTTAAGATCCGTTCCAAAGGGAATTGGAATTAATCTCTCCCACAACAAAGTAGGCTATGGCGGGTAGGCCTCCTCCTGTAGGTAAATGGAAAGTAATGGATCAGTAACTGTCAAGCATGAAGGAGTACGAAGAACGGTGAAGAATATTGTGAGGAGAATAGAAGAGAAAGGGGGAGAGAGAGAAAGAATATATTTACATGTATAATGATAGGTAAGAAGAGTTCCTTTACTAAGGCTATTTGAGCTTGTTCATACATGGCAGCAATTTTTACCAGCGTTTTCTTTTTTGCTTCATTGTTTTTTTCTCTTCAAACATCAAGAAGATAAGGGAGGTAGACATGGGACCCGGAACATGACTTGAGTAAGGGAAACAAAAAAAAACTTCCCAAGAGAAAAGAAAAGAAAAGATGCAAGAAATTCCCAGAATTAGTACTCTTGAACAGAGGGTATGAATTGTATGTGTGTGTGCGTGCCATGTGTGATCATTACAAAAAGAGAACATCAACTGGTTCAGACATTGATAGGATATCCCGGAAAAATGACAGAAAAGCAAACATATAACGAAGACATGGGGGAATAAAGGGGGGGAGCGTGGATTATGGCCCAATGTAGGAATATCCTTACTCGGTAGGCTCTTCCTGGCGATGGCGGCGCCAGCGATGGCTATGTCCTCCTGAGCTGCCTGGTCGAACGGGGATGGATAGGGGTGGGACTAGATGCGGTGGATGTGCGGTTAGCGTTTACATGGTTCTTAAAATAGAGTAGGAAACCCCCTTTTTTGAAATGAAATATGCGGGTATATGCGTAGAACTTACTGCTAAACCCATAACCCTCCGTCTTCCCCTCGGGACCACCTTGTTCGATTTCAACCCTAATCGAAACGTCCAGGCCTCCTTCCATGCCACTCAGAATAGTGACACCCTCCACTGCGGAATGCTCCGTGCCAGCAAGATCCTCGCCATGATGAAGAGGCTCGTGCCCGTCCTTGCGCTTGGTACCCGGAGTCACAGTCGTATTAACTAATGGAGCATTACTCTGTGCAGTTGATGAATCTGGCGGTGCAAGGCCATTTGGAACCGGTGATCCGATCTCCGAGATACAGGCGTAGTTTCGGGATGGCATGGTGACTTTGTTCCAGGCGGCTCCCTTTTCGATGTTTCCAGGCTGCTTGTTAAACATGTTCATGAGTGTTTCATCTGTGTCGTGGTCCATATGGTGGATCTTATTCCTGCGCGCAAGGAGATTGGCGACCGCTTTAGGAGGCGGTTTGTTGGTGATGGCGCTGCTGACGACGTTGACCATGTATCTGTGGTCATTCTCGGTGGGGATTTCAAGCTTGGGGTTGGAGTAGAATCTGCCGATAGCAGCTAAATGAACATCTCCACCGAGGATAGTTACTCGGGCCGAGTGTCTTAATGCAAGGTCCTGGAACTTTTGTATCATATCTCTCCTTTCGCGCTTGTGTTGCCTGGCAGTGTAGTGGTCGTCCAAGTCATCCAGGAGATCCACCTGCCCATCGAATTTGTTAAAGAAGTCACCTGCAACACCAAACCGCTTGTTAAGGAGACGGATCGGCGCTATTATCGGGGAGCTAATCAAATTTTCTAGCCACGCAAGACGAGGGTATGCGATTGGTACTCCAAGGAGTAGGATGATATGCTTGATCTCCCCGTTCGCGGCGGAAAGCTCTTGCTCAAGGCGAGAAAAGATAGCATCGTAGGTATCTGGGTAATTGACCTGATGGCGTGTCCGCTCTGTGCGAGCATCGATGCCGACGAATGCCATTCGTTTGCCAAGGCGTGTGTATAGATTTCGACTGCGTTCCTCCACATAGGGACCGGGGCGTTTCCCCACAATCCAGCTTGGATCTTCCACTTTGTCATCCAACACGAACGTATCAGTAAGCTGCCTGGGGTCAGCTCCGGCGGTACCGTTAACAGCCTTCATTGTCTGGGGTGCGTCGGTGGTAAACGTCGACTTGGGAGGGGCAATATGATGCTGGAACAAGAAGTAGTACTTGAATGAGACACCTCCAATCCCACGGAAGACGGCACATCGCATGAAGTGGTCGGTATACGAGCCGAACCCATCGATAATGTCATGGTCGTCCCAGATGTTGATCTGAGGGATCTGTCCGTTGGCACTAGCAAAGGGTTCCGTCGTGTACCACCTCACGTAGTTGTTGAAATAATATTCATCACACGCAGTCCTCATTTCATTATCAAAGGGATATGCTCTCCGCTTCTGCGGATTGGCAATGCTAGTCCATCCCTCCAACGGTCCGTCAACCCTAATACCATCGTTATAGATTTGGTCACCGCCACCAATCATAACATGAAAAGGTTTCCTCTCATGGACTCGAAGAACATCATTCCATAAGACAGGTCCAGTCCATGCGTCAAGATCGGTACCGACCGAGAACCCATTGCAGGAATGGAACATTAGGCGCATAGAATCTTCCGCAGCAGGAACTGCAAACTGCCACGACTCCTTCGTTTCCGCGCCAGATACATAGTGATAAGCCGGAATTGTATACTGCCATCGCGCTTCGTACTCCAAAATCGGCACCGAAATCAGGAACCGCCAAAACTCCTTGTTCGGATCGGCGTAGAGCTTAACTCCGTCGAAGTTCATGGGTTCCGCGCGCGATACATCTCCATTGACGATCGGCTGGTTCCCATCGATAGATACCGGCCCAGCAGGTCTAATTTGGAGCCGCGGTTGTCTCTGTCCGGGTTTGGTGACGAGCAAGACGCTTCCATGCCATACCGGTTTATTCTGGTCATTGGTGCCCATGCGCTTGTAATTGAGAAGCGGTCCGCATACGACTTCCAATGTATCGCTGGTGCTAATCACCTGGGGCCCATTTCCGAAGCCATCTTTCGTTGTGGTATATCCTTCGCCCTGACTCGATGACGGGGCGTTTCCAACTACGACGGGTTCAGAGTCAGCTCAATGGCGCGAAAACACGGCGCGAAGAGTTTCTTGCACATACCATCACCGGTTGCTGGCCGGTCTTGCGCGGCAGCCGGCTGATTATCGACGTCCATTGCTTTAGAGTCTCAATTCAGTATCTCCGCGCAACTCCAAGCAAGCGCGTCGGGCAAAGCTCAGACGAAAGCAACAGCTCCTAGATAGCTTGAATCGCAATGTGTATGTGTGTATGTATGGTTCAGATTGTGCGCCTGTATATGACAGTGAGACCCAATTTCCCAAAAAAATGAGAAATGAATTCGGGAGAGTTGAGATTTATGTTCCAAACAACCCAATTGTTGTCGTTTCTCAGGTTCTGGGCTGATGATAATCTTGGACAATAACAATTTATGGGGCGGGCAAGTTGTATTAGGAGACTGGACGATCTCTACCAGAAAGTGGAATAGTGGGTGCTTATATTTGGTTTCGGTCTAACTGGATACGGGTCTCTCGAGGCAGGGATTCTGATTATGTAAGTCTGCATATGTGAAATTGAAAAGATCTGACCAATCAGAGAATTTATAATTATTCCCGAACATCCGATCCGAGAGTTTCAGCCACTTAGGGTTAGTTCTTGCACCGCCACATCTTTCATGTGAGCCACGTATTCTCCACAGTGTGTGGCTGGGTCCCGTAATACACAGGTTGCGATTGGTTGGTGTAAATTGCGGCTGATTAGATTGAGTTCTTTCCAGATTCGTCATTTATGACGTTGATGGTATTTCTCACATCGCATCTGATATCAGGAACAGAAAGAGTGCATATAGCGATCAATTGAGAAATAAACCGTTGAGATACGTTAAATTGCTTCATAGTCTCTCTATATAAGGAGTTTCATCTATCATTCAGCATCAACCCATACCAAAATCCCTTTCTTATCCACCCTCATCCCTTCCGTCGGAAGCACACGCAGTGTCTTGTTGAAGTAAGAATCTACGACCACAAGTTGAGGCTGGATCCACACACCCCGTTTCGATGCGATCAAGTTATACCGGACCGTGTGTCGACTGAGGGGAACAATTTGCACAGCGGTGGCTTTGGGACCGCTGAAGGCAAACTGTTCACTAGCCTCCATGGTGAGATTGAACGTGAGGAAGTGCATCGATGGATTCTCGAGGGTATAGTCAAGATGGATGAAACCAGGAAGCGATTCTGACTGCGTGGCAGAAGCCAGGACTCGCGGTTCTCCCATCGGGGCAACGAAGCGCGAGATAGGTAGCGTAGAAGTGGTAGTAGCGGGTAGGGTTGTAGAATCCTCAGTATCACTATCCTCATCTGTCTCACGGCGCCATCGCACGTCGAGGGCAAGGTTCAATGAGGCTGATCTTCGATCTTCGAGGCTAAGCTTCTGGATATCAAGAACCCAGTCCGACTGCCGAAGTTCCTCCGGAGCTAGGCGGGAGGTTTCTGAACCGCTGACAATCTCCGGCCCTATTTCACAGACCGCTGCACCACTAATTGTAAGCACTTTGAGCGAGGCTTCCTCTATTATGAGAGGGTCCTTTGCGAACGAAATCATCTTCGAGCTCAGGCACCACCTCTGTAGAAGTCCTGCAGCCTTCTCTTCCGAGGACGGCTCCACACTCTCATCACCATTGACGTTGAAGAAGTTTGGCCATGGGCTAGTGTGAAGACGAGGTGAAAATTCATGGGTTGCCTCAAAGGGCTTGATAAACGACAAATCCACGGTCGTAGTTTTGGAGATAGGCGTTTCTAAATCGGAGACGAGGTGGTAAAAGACGCTGATTTCCAGCTCGTAATCCAATGGATCAGATGTGTTCAACACAACGACGCCGAGATCGGTAGCGGCAGAACTAGATAAATTCCCGATGGAACGGCGTTGAGAGTGTATCATTCCCTCACGTGGCTTCTCATCGGAACTTTCGTCAGGGTCTGAATCAGGCGATTCTTCCTCAACCCAAGAAAGTCGAGCGCAGGATTCTGGCCGACCAAATAGCGTCACCACCGCCGATATCTCCGCAGCTTCATCCTCGCCGTTTTCAATATTGATATCAAGAACAACGCGTTCGTCAGTGTAGTAGTTGTCCATCAAATTCGGAGTCTTAATCTGAACTTTAGGCGGTTTGGGTAAAATCTTAGAGCTTCCTGTGTCTCTATCCCTTCCAATCCTCTTCGTGATAGGCCCGCTTTTACCCTTATCCCACCATATAGTCGCCCTTGGGCTATGGTTATTGATAACATGGGCGAGGTAGAACTGCTCTTCATCGATTATTAAAGTAATCGACGCCACCTTGGCTTCTCCAGCTTCCCGAGGTATTAAACCGAGGTTAAAAGCCTTGGTCTGAGATGGGCCCAGCGATAGGTTCGCAATTCCAACCATCGATGCTAACCCTGACGTCGGCGATTGGAGGGAGGTCGAATCCGTCGATGCACTGGAATCGCGTAGAGCGACATCCACAAGCTCGCAGCTATTGCTATACTTATCCGCTGCTGTACTCTGGTCGGTCAATAATCGAATGGGTCGCAGGCTGCCCTCAAAAACTATTTTGATTTCTGTAAAGGATATAGGCGCGGAATTTGGATGTGCGCACGATGAGATAGCAAGTTGGGATTTTAAAGGTTCGCCGACATTTCCTTCGGGCTTGCCAAAGACGAAGGAAGCGGCAACTATATTCTAGATTAGCCTCGGAATATTGTAATTCAGAGAATATACTTACCACTTGAGGCAATATCCTCATCTCTCAAGAGCACTGAAGGTTTTGGTTTCACAGTTGGCATGTCCTCAAGGCTTTTGTGTAGGTCATAATGCCATCCCCGTCGCGGGGTGAATGCTATCATGAAAAATTAGCTCCAGTCCGCTACAGAGGAGCCCACTTCGCTCACCTTTGTTAAACAATTCGTAATCCACTTGCAAGACTGTTTCAGCTTCACGTAGGTTCAAAGCGCATTCCCTCAAAGCCCATCCAAACTCCTCCATAAGCTCCCACCAACCGCCATTTCTCCAGGTCAAAATAGGCCAGAGAGGCCGGAGTACATCAAAACCTTCCTGCCAGGCTCTAGCCCGAGTATATTCTTTGCCCAACTCCAATTTGAGACGCTCGGTCTTCCTAATCTGTTGCCTCCTGGAGAACTGGTCTATTGAGTGCTCTAAACTGGAAACAATCAGGGAGGAGTGATCAAACCCTGATTGGCCGGAAAGGGGGAACTCCACGTGTGGTTCAGGAGCAAGATATGTGTCGTATAAGTAAGATTTGTTGGCAATCTGTGACGCCGGTGATTGACCGGGAGGAAGCCGATCTTCTTCTGGCATTTGTTGCGCCAGGACCCGCCTGAGTATCGAGTGCTTAGCTGAGAGATCGTACCAGTAACCTTGGTGGTGAAGCATTTCCCAAGGGAAAATACGCTCTCCGATAGGTATGGCTTTCTCCGGAGGGGCAAAAATGAGTGCAGGTTGATTTGATGGCGTATCAGCATGGTCAGGAAGTGAGAACGATGGAAGTTCCGCTCGCGTCATTATTTGAGCCATCAAAGTAAACCATCTTGCTTCCCAGCTCTCCCATCCGTAGTTATCCGTTCCTTTACCTCGTCGATCAATGATATCTCGTATTCGATTCTTATGATCAACCCATGCTCGCGCCGCTAGGGTAGTTTGTCCCGTCCACAGCAGGCATCGGATAATACGAATAGCAAGTGTGTCCGCTAGTAATCGAGCATCGTTGAATCTCGGGCTCCAGCCGGCAATCGATTCAAAAACCTCCTCACCGAAAAGACCTTCGTAAGCACTCTCGTAATTTCGGCAAGCAGCATCCATTTCCTGCCGGAACTCAGCAAATATGCCAAGTTTGAACTCATATCGAACATTCCATCCTTGGAGGGATAATGTTTGTGAAGTTCCGCTTGTAGGAGGCGCAGTTGGCGGTGGGATGCTTCCCCTATTTCTTTTCCGCCTTGCATGCTTGGAGAGGTCTCGATAATACTCGACACATGGTGACTGCAAGGAACCGAACAACGATTTAACAAATTGCCTTAGTTCGCTCTGTACAGGGTCTGGTGGAAGAACAAAGATGCTCTTTGGATCCAAATTTGTAGCTCGGCGGATACCAGCTACTCGCTCATCTGCGTCATCTGGGAAGCCACCGTCTTCACATAGTAGGACGACGACGAACCGTGTCTTGTATCCCGATTCAACCCATTCCTTTTTCAAACTATTTATTTCTATTTTAAGTTGGTTATCCCGAAGAGAACTCATGTTGGGATCAGAGGTCAAAGGTAAGAAATTGATGAAGACGGCAGGAACAAGGTTCTGATGTTTTGTTACCCATAACGGCGTCACTAATCCATCGGGGAACGTTGGGGAGCCAGGGGTTAACGGAGACAATGGGGAGTAAAGAAATGGGGTATTCGAGGCTCCATCCCCAGCACTGTGAAATGTCGAAGCATGGGTCGGGGAACTAGGTGGATTGGCTAGACGGGGAGGAAGAGTATATGACTGCACGATAATGTCAGCGATAATAGAAAAACAAGTTCCGAAAAGTTCCCGGAATTCTCAAAAGCAGTCACCCCTATAGTAGAAGTCATCAATTCCATTGTTGAGGAAGTCGATATACATTCTGCTCATCCAGCGGACGTCATATGCTACATCCCATCTCCATCCCCCTATCAAGGCATATATTACAGGATAGAATGCTGACCTACCCGTCCGACTTTCTTCACTCTGAATCCAATCCCCCCTGCTTTCCCAGCGTTGTGTCTAGCATTCCAAGGAGCCCCAGACCCATCCTCATCCAAAAGTACCTGCAATAGCTCTTCCGCAGTCGAGTCGGTCAAGTTTGGGAAATCTGAGAATATCCGAATCCCATTTCCTTCAGACAGAGAATTTAAATTTCCGTGCCCATCTTCTGATAGGCTATCTGTGTCTGGACCTAGACCTGAAAGGAGGACAAGTGGGAGGTTGTGGGCGACATAATCCTCCGGGTACGCGTCCATTGCGGATAATCGCTGCTTCGGGGCGCACGGATCATGACATTGCCAGTTTTCTTTTAAGATGTATAATATATTTGGAGCCTGTTCCAGCTCTCAAATGTCTCGGGGGCGGGAGCTGAGCGGAGGTCGTTGCGGGCGGAATGCAAGGGTGGAGAGGTTTGGTCAGGTAGCCAAATGATGAAAGCTTAGATATCAATTGGGCTTCGCGTATTGAACATTCCTATTTCGAAGTCTGTTAGGCAAATGGCTCCCTAGGTGCACAACTAAGACCCGTTACTCGCGTGAAATAATTCCTAGAAGCGGCGTCTTCAAATAATGCTGCTTTGCTTGCTTGTTGTTGTCTGTTCTCCAGGTGACATCCAAACCCAATCTCTAAAAATCACATGACCTTAATATAGGGAACCTTGGAAGACAACCCCGGCCTTGGTCCCAGCACATGTTATTCACAACAGAATACAAAGTCTTGATGTCTTCTGGTTCGAACGCAAATAGGGGTTGATACCCCAGTTCACCAAGCTTCTCCCCTCTCCTGGACCTTTGCTTTCCATACACTTATTTCTGTGGATAGGGAATTTAATAAAAGCAAAGAGGAACGTTTATTCAATTCGCAACTACCCCCCTCCCCTTCTTCAGATGCCGCCATCTAGGGACAGGGCCCAAGGCAACCTTGGAACTGACACTGGTCATAAGATTCACTGGTGTCACGTGTGATTTATGTTTAAATATACTATGCAATAACAAACACATGGACGACATGAGAGAGAATAGGCCTTAGGGATTCTACTAACGGATCTCGCCAGATAAGAGCTTTTTAAAACATAAATATCTCGACTCTTAAAAAGAAAAGTCATCTTCGCCTATCCAAATCCTCACCCCAATTTCGCGTTCGAGTCGTAGTTTGGGACAGGCTTCACGACAACGTGAGGTTGGCCAACTATTTGCCGCCGAGTCGTGGCTCTTTCAACTAGGACGATCGGTGGCCGGATAAACATCACAACGTCCCCTATTTTTTCCTCCTTACCAAATCCAGGGAAATTCTCGGGGTATAGTTTCCCACCGTCGAGATGAAACACTTCATGATTAACTAGCTCCTCCTCGAAAATCTCTGTCTTTTTATCGCAGTAGTTCCAGTCGACTTCGTATCTAAGATACGAGAAACTCATCTCGGCAGCCAAGTCTGCAGCTAGCTCAATAATATTCTTCTGCATGTTCTCTCGATTGTCTAGCGCCGACTTCTCCCAGCGAGTCCGTCTGGTGGTTTTCGGATCCGGTACGAACCACTCTACGAAACCTCGAAGGTGCTCCGTGTGGCTACGTAAATAATAGTCCCTGTCCTGTTCGTACTTCGGAAGTAAGGTGTATGAACGAAGGGTGTCACCCATCCATCTGTCAGCCACAATGGGCACTGTATATGTGATGTTATCAGTAGCTAATCCGTTGAAAATATCTAAGGAAATCAAAACAGGAAGATGCGGGCGGGTCTCTTGGGGGAAATGTTTGTTTCGGTACTAACCCATTCTCAAATTCATATTGTCTCGAACCCGCTGGAGTAGGCTCTCCACTTCCTGATCCATGCCTACAAGCATCGGCTCGAAAATCCGCAGAACATATCTTGTAATCATGCGTCTGATAACCCACCGGGGAACTGGAACGTAGTCCTTTTTGCGGTCACATTCAGTCAAAAGCTTTCGGATCCATGATTGGGTCCCCTCTCTCGCAATCAAACAATACTCGGGGTCACTGGACATCGTATCAAAAGTGGATGGAAGAACTTGTTTCCAGATACCGCCGCATACGGCATCAATCGCGGTAGTTATGCGATTATAGTTCCGTTTCAACTTGATGCCATCCACCACAAAGCCGAACTCTCGAGGGTACCATTCCTTGTTCCCACAAAATTTGTCTCGTCTCAGCTGTTCCAAGTCTTCCTCAGAAGCCTTCAGCTTGTTCTTCAGCGTGATCAGTTCTTCGCTCACTTCATCCTCACGGCGGTGGTGTATTTCCTTGAGTTTACAATATTCATCTTTCCAAAACTGATCATTGAAACGGTGCTGATGATTCGCAAGGGATGCCACCTGCAACTGATCGGTATCGAACGACAGTTGACCCTTCTCGTCTGCTGTGGCCTGTAGATTGAACTTCTCATCAGTTTTCCGAATCAGAAATATCAAAAAGCCTGGCGGGAGGTAACCAACTTTGGGACATGGAGACGTGCCCTCTGCTTGCTCTCCGCGTTCTTGGTTGTGGTCTTGATCATCGGCTATTTCAGTCTTTGGAGACATGGTTGTAACTTTAGCGCTCTTGGCGCGTTTGACGACACCAACGTCATCGCTCCCACTCTCTTGAATGGAGGATTCCTCCTCGCATCGATCGTCTGCCATCACCTTTGGGGCCGTTGCGAACTGGGGTGCTTTTCTCAGGTGCTTTCTCTTGCCTCTAATAACCTTGGGTTGGTTCGAGCTCATTCTCTTTGGGAGAAGGTAACTCGGTTCCTACGACAGCAGTTCAAGGGCTTTTTAAACGCGAGAACCAGGAAGGATTTGTTCGCTGGTACGAGATCTGATTTATTTCCGTTTGCAGTCTCCTTGAAGACGCGACAGTTTTACAAGAAATTTGTCGCTATCCTTTCCTTCCTCTTTTCTCTGGAAGCTTGCACATGTGAGGGCCCGCCAGACCGCTAGTCCGCCTTTCCGATGGATCACTAACAGCACCCTTCTTCCGTTCGGTTCAACATGCTTAAGCAAAATATGTTAAGAACCGAACCGGCGTTCCTTGCATTTCCCACCTTTCATCTTCGTATTTATATGTTGCCGCTCTTTTTCAAGTCTATTTTCTAATCCCTTTCCACTTCCGCCCGCGCTTTGAATCAATTAACAAAGCGCCGAGTATGGACGGCTGTGAGACTAGCGAATACTGTTCCTTACTTGGTCCCGATAGGCAGGAAAGCGTATGAATACCCGAATTTCGGCCGCCTTTTTCTCTGTCCATACTTACGCAAATGTGCATCTAGGCTCTCGTTCATTTTACCCACAGCTGCACGTCTCCCCCTTTCCGTGCCCCTGGACTCAATCCCCCCCCCCCCCCCCCCCAGGTCACGCGAAGATCAAATTAGCAATCACTTGCATATTTATCAGACTACAGAATTGTTTGTCAGAGGAGGAATATGCAGGCCCCCGAATCGCTGAAAATTTATAACTGCCAACTCATACTCAGGTCCCCCCCTGCCAGTTTGAATCTTGTCTGCACATTGCTCGAGGTGAGCGAGAGATAGCAGAAAGGTGCATGGGGGATAGCAAAGAAAGGCCTGACACCGCTTCAACAAAATACCTAAAAGAACAGGCAATGAGCTGTCTTTCTCTAAAGAGCCAAATACTGTCAATCTCGCGCCATCTCTCAACACCCGGAGGCTAGACTGCCTACCCAGTTCGATTTCAAATTATTCGAATCGGCCTTTTCGCCGTCTGCTTTTCTGCATAAAATAGAGGGAAGGGAAATATGTGTATCAGTGAGCGTGTTTTTCCCTCACCGACTATCTGATCTATTGATGGTTTCTTTATCAAACTGCAGGAGGTTACAAAATTTTCTACTGAGACTGAAATCAGCAATTGGCCTACCTTTCACAATTTGTTTGGTACCAAATCGGAATTCGTTTATGGTGACCTTCAGCAAGAGACAAGTTATTGAGGGGTGTTGGGAGAAAAGTTCTCACCTTGTGGATTCATGAGTACTGTATATGTATATAAAGGCAAGTTATATGGACTCTAAGAATTTTATGTGATCAAAATATCTTCTTCAAATATCTTGTTCAAAATATCATCTCTATTCAAGATCACATATACACCTTCTCACGCGTTTTATTTCTTATATCAATCATTTCAAGATCAAAACCATGCCGAAAAAGATCATTGTGGGGTTAGATATGGGCATGACATGCTCGGCCGTCGCGTGGACCATAATAGGAAATAAGGTAAGGAGACTCACTCATTTTGCCTTCTGCAAAGCTTAACTTTATTGACTTCCCCACAGAACAGAGACAGGCTTCGTATGATTAGTGTTTGGCCGACGCAAAACTCTTCAGAAGAACCACAGGTGTTCTCCGTCCCTACTGAGCTGCTATATCGTGAAGCGGCCGGCCCGGGAAAGCGCGCGGTAGCTCTATGGGGATACCAATGCTCTGGTAAATTCCCTCGATACCGGTGGTTCAAGACCTGCTTGGAGACCCAGGGAGAAATCCCCACCCCGGCCAACTACCTTCTAGCCTCCGAGGGTGGCGAGGACCCAAACGCCCCACCATCAGCAGAATCGCTTGTAGCAGACTACCTGTACCATCTGCGTTTGCATATCGAAAACAAGCTTTTCCCAACAAAGCGTTCGCAGAGAATTGAGGCCATTGAATATGTCGTTGGTATCCCGTCCGGATGGTCAGACCACTCACGGAATAGAGTAAAACAGTGTGCCCTAAACGCAGGGATGACTCTTGGTAATTTGGCGACAGTCAAGGAACCGGAGGCCGCCGCGGCCTACGAGTTCACGGAGGGCGAGTCTCCCCCCACGATTGGAACCACATGTGTCCTCTGTGATGCGGGCGGAGCCACCGTTGACGTTATATCGTTTATCTTCAATGGCCTCCACGCTGAAGAACCTTTTACCAACATCCCAGAGCGCAATTCTGGAAATTGTGGGGGAACCCAGATCAACCTCCGCTTTGAGAGGTTCTTAGAGGAAACTCTTGGCGGCCTTCCTGGGTGGAACGGACGCATTTTGCACGGCGCTACGGAGTTTTTCGAAACTGAAATCAAGCCAAATTACCAAGGGACGATCGATGAACAGTACGAGATCCCAGTGCCGAATCTGGGTGAGAGTACGGCTTTGAATGTCTTCGATGGCACATTGCACCTTTCCGGTGCCGACCTCCTCCCAGTTTTCGTTCCAGTCGTTGGAGAGGTCTCCGGCCTTATCAGGCGTCAGATCTATGAGACTCACAGAAATTCCAATGTCCGGGCGTTGATTCTGGTCGGGGGGTTTTCTCAGTCCCCCTTCCTGTACCAATGGATTTGTTCCAGCGTTCCCGGATTCGTCGACGTCTGTCGGCCAGAACATGCCGGTTCGGCAGTGGCAAAAGGCGCCTTGGTAATGGCGCTAGATGGCCACCGGCGCCGCCTTTTCTCGGCATAGGAACGGAGACGAGTGTTTTTGGCGAGAAAGGGGGGGAGATGGTACGGGGTCGGGGGCATCAAGCGTTTTGGGTGACGAAGACCGCAGCGGAGGGACAGGTTTCTTTCCTATTTCTCTTTTTTTTTTTTTTTTTTTTTTTTTTTTCACCCTAAAAGTTATTCTCGAAATTAAAGTTGTTTTTGATATTTGATTCTTTTGTACCAGAGCTATGCCGCTCACGCCCGGGAGGGGCAAAGGTTGTCATATCACGACTTTAGTCACCCCCTGTGCTTTTTGGAAGACCCGGCTGACGATGCCACCAATTGAGGCCTAGGCAACTCCGTACTGCTTCGTCTACTATTGATCCGCCTTCTGATATTCACCAACGGATTCTTTTTCCCCGTTCCCATATCCGCTTTGGTGAATATGTCAAAGACCGAACCGTTCTTTGAGTTTCTTAGCATTCATCTTTTGATCTGGACTTTTAGTTCTTCTCAGTCTTTCCCATTCCGTTTGCGGGTTCCCTCTCCATTCTTACTGAACAAAGAACACTACGATTTATTCTCCGCTATCATTGCACACTTACCAGTATAGTTTTCTCTTAAGATCAGCCAATAACATTGATATCTCCTACACACGGGGAAGTGTATAATAACCCAAGTTTCAGTCGCCCCTTTTATCCATTTACGTCCACAAACATGTCTCCACGCCGTCATTCTCCCTCCTTAATCCTTTTATCATTCGACTCGGCCCAGCTTCTTCCCCCAACGCTAAGTAATTGGAGCGAAGAGCAAGTGGCGCTAATCCGAACATTTGCCAGATCACTAAGCTGTTCTCCATTGGGATGGATATACAATCTCCCGGTTCGCTAAAACGACTTTGAGCTGTCCGCCCACAGTCACTTTCCGCTACTAGTCTCAATCTAAGCTACACACCGCTCCAAGCAATCGAGTAAGAGCAGAAAGGGATTTGATACTTCGGGGTTAACAGGGCAATGTTTAAAGCACCAATTTGAGAGCCGACACACTGCTTGGATGAGATATGTGAAAAAACAGTCTTTCGTAGGAAAATTATATATATATAGAATCACTTGCGACAATGATGATTCCAAAAGTTGTTAGGCCATTTACCGTTCCCCAGATTTCTCGTAACGATCAACTCAAAAGATTGCGGTTGTTGCGAGCATTGTTCATCAACATCACCGTCTATTATTGACCTCTCCTGGTTACATTCACCCCAATCATATAGGGTTGATGGACGCGAGGATCGATGGTGGTTCTTTTTCTTGTCCCATCCGCGAAAGCTCGAGCCAGCTTCTTCATTAAAGAATTTCTCAAGCCAGGTTCTGGTGCGCCTGTCTTCCGGATGAGGACATGGTAACCAAGGGGTAAATGTTTGGTGTGAAGAATTGTTGTTGCCGTTGTTGATGATGTTGTTGTGTTGTCTTTGTGGGTTGAATATAAATTTATACCAATTTTGCACAAGCAAGCTGGTGCTTCCAGTGAGAGTAGTCGAAACTTCCACCTTTGCGAAAGGATGATCCGTGAAAGTACATATGTGCCAGATACCGTTGTGCAGCGTGCCGAAATTCGGATAATAATCGAAAGCATGGTAATGTTTCTCTCTGCTCTGCGCAGTACTTTGGCTAACCTGTCTGCACTTCTCTATCAAGCATAACTTATCACGAAATGTGATCGTGAGGCAGGGACAAAGGTCAACCACCCCGGCATATAGTATATCGCAGATTTTCTCGGGACGCCTGTAAGAGTAGTCGTACTGTATTTGACGAAGACGTAGTCTCCAGTTAGACTGTAGAGCACGCCATGTCGAGTGGGGATGAAGACTCCAACATTCACTACAGTATTTCCAGCGATCATTCTCCAGTCGAAGAAGCAGCTGTGTTCTAGGCCGCTTTTGAGCCTTGAGGCATCGCATCGCCGGCCGTCTTTCTAGTGGGAGGAGCTGAGAGAGCTGCATTCCTTGCTGCTGTGCCTTCAGGTATGAATGGAGACAGGCGAAGAGGTGTTTACAACTTAGTGAGAAGCAGACTTGGTCTGGAGCTGGGAGTAGGGAGAAGATCAAGTCAGCTATTTCTTGTGGGATCTTCTGCACAACGTGGTTTCCTGCCGACCGAGGCCCCGGGAAAATGCGAAACCGAGCCATAGGGTAGCGTATTGAATACTGATATTGAATATCCTGAGAGATGTGCGGCAGAAATGAGAGATGGGAGGATTGATAAATGATGAAGGATCTCGAGTACTTCGTACCTGCAAAGTCTTTACGTCTGCCAGCGTCATCTTTTATCATTCATCATGCATCAGCTACTTATCTTGGAAAATGATGTAAGAAGAGATAATAATAAACGTACTTTCTTTCAGTTCTTGCATCCAGAGCAGATCCCTTACTTTCGTACTATCTGCTTTTTCGTTCTTTGCCCATTAAGATTGTCTTCGATTCCCCATCCCTCGCCCGCAACCAACGTCGACATGGATTTTTGGGATACGCTCTCAGCTCTATTCCCTTTCCTCATACCCATCTCCATCCTGGGTTTGCAGATTGAGGTGGGTTCCCAACAGTAACACCTTGAAACAAAGCTGAAGAGTCTACAGACTTGGAATTTGAGAAAGCGCGTTGACAAGTTGGAGGGTGACATTGACAAGTTGGAGAGTGACAATGACAATCCGGCTCAACCTTAAGTCTCGATTCTGGTCTCGGTCTCGGCCTCTTTCCTGTCGTCCATTCCCCTCCCCGCCGGAGACTCCTAGACTCCCATCTCTCATCATGACCCTGCTTCTCTAGCGGTTGATGCTCTGTAGAATGGTTTAGGGTGAAAGGTAAACAAGTCTCAATCTTGAGAAGCAAAATCAGGGCTAATATGGGGGTTAGAGGTTTCGTATTGGTAGAGGATTTTGGCAGGGGGTTCCTGGAGTTCATTGAGTTGGAGTTCGAGTGAGCCGTGGCGACGTCAAGAACGGGTTCGAAGCGTTGTCTCGTATGTGACAACGAGGAAACGGGTTTTGACAGAAGGGTGAAAGAGGTTTTCTGGGCGTTAGGAGTTTTGCAATGCCTCCTCGTCACCTCTTAAGCTGTACCCCGATGTATGTGCCGTTGAGGCCTGTGTTGTCCTCGTAATCATGTTAGAGAATCCAAACACTCATACATTAATACATTAATATATTTTAGCCCATGTTCTTTTCCTTCACTTGAAGAACATGAAGACCATGAACGGCTCTGAGAAGGAAAGTGATGGATATACTTTCTCCTGGTTCGATTGATTCGTACTCGGTTGTATACAAGCTTCAACGAACATGTGCTCTCAGTCGATGATGCAGCGAAACAGAAGAAGTAGCATACATACAGAGAGTGATATGTATGCAGAAAATTTAGAGTCATTCCACCATGGCACCCATAGTTCCAATCTCAAGTCCTAGTTATTACAAGAAGAAGTTTGTTCCCGGAGGGGATATCTCAACAAGAACAAGAAGTTTAAAACAAACAAAGAGACGATGCTAAACAACCATTTTTCTTTGCCTTTCCGGAACGCTTCATCTTCTCATATATATCATCTCACGATGCTCTTTCAAGTCGTCGTTGAAACTGATTCTCTGACTTCCGGACGAACGATTTCTGGTGGTTGAACTCGTTTTCCCCACGAAAATCCACTTTTAGTGGCCCCTGATCGCTCATCCATGGGAAATGAAATCTTTTGAGACTGGGATCTCACTGGCCAGCAACCGCCTTGTAGGGGAGTTCTTTCAACCGGGACTGCCTGTCTTCTCCTGTCTGTCATTCACGCCTGAGACTGTCAACGGTTCACCCCCGAAAAGGCTTCCCAGCCACCCAACAACATTTTCTTCTCGTCGAACCCTTCAGTATCGCTTTCTTCTGCCGCGACTGGCTTCTTGGGATCTTTCGTTTGTCCAAAGTTATTCGTGACCTCTTCTTCTGGAGTCTCCCTTATCCAACCATCTTCCTCAATTTGAGTCCTTTGGTTCCTTTGTTCTTCTGGTGGTTGTGAGTGGTCAGCAGTCCCTCACCATAAAAAGGTAATCCCCGTCCCCTTTTGTGTTCCTCTCCCCTCCACGCATATTTTCCCCGTTCCTAGAAAACTAACCACCAGGAACCCCCTAGGACAACAACCAACAAAGGGAATCCTCGACGAATACTATAATAAGTTGGAACCGGGTCGTGACACTCGCGCTGACAGATCCTGCCGACAAGAGATCATGTTTTTCTTGTACATCCTAGACCACCCTGCTTGATAGCGCAACCATCCCCGAACGAGGACCTGAGAGAGGTTACATTTTGAACCACAATAATTTTCTGTTTAATATTCATTTAAAATCCTGCGTTCTGGTTGCCACCCTGTCGGAAGATGGCAGTAGATCAGACGACGGCTTCTCCGGCGTCGTCATTCCTCAGCCCCTCTGCGATATCCCGTCGCCGCCAGTCTCTACCGTCACGAGGCAAGAGCGCACCGGGACATGGCGCCGCGAACCGTGATAATGTCCAACCAGCCTCCCCCGAAGTGATTTCGTCCCTCATATCTTCCCTCTCTACCATCTCAACACCCGCCCAAACTCATTTCGATAGCCTTCCCAATATCGGATCGCGGACGGCACCCACGTCACCGTGTTTTGCTCAGACAGAATTCTCGCATGATGCAAAGGACCTGGATCAACGTCTGGCACAACATGGGTTTGGCATGGATTACGGTGCATACAAGACGGCTGACAGCGGTGCGGAGTCTTCCTTCCTTCATCCCGACGATGCGGCTATTGCGCCCGTAGTGCGAATGGCGAAAGCCCCCTCATCACCCCGATCCCGGACAAGCGGTGGAGGAAACGGTGGAGGTGATTCTCCGCTAAGATCGAGCTCAAGAGCCTCCCACACATCCTCGAAGCTTGGACAAGACGAACCGGCCGGAATTGGGGTCATAAGCACAGAACCTGGGCCTCGGCAATCGACTGCTAGTATCGCCTCATCTAGTAGCGGTGGGCGGAAGAGTTTGAAGGGCCAACTAAGCCTCTTTAAGAGAGGCTCAAGAGAGTTCCTCAAGGACAAGGAATCTCCATCGAGGACCAATAGCGGAGGATACAATTCGATGCTAAATGTGTCGAAAAGCCGAACCAGTCTTCGCTCCACACATTCACTTCATTCTATGGGAGAAGTAGCTGAAGAAGACAAATTCCGCCCAGATACAGCCGATTTACCTGAAGAAGACCCACGAACATCTACGTCGAGCAATCCAAACCCTCCGAAACCCGCTCCAGATACTGTCAATGTTAGTCCCGGTGGTATTGGCAGTGGTAGAGTCATCCCAACTCGGGAGTCCTCTCTCCGACACAGCTATAGTGGGAGTTCTTCCAAGAAACGAAGATCTGCGCGCCATAGCCGATACTCTTCGATCGGAGATTTCAAGATTGACCGTGATATTGTCGAAGTTAACACCGACGAAGAAAAGGTGAACAAGCGGATAAGGGAGTTGAAAGAACAGCAGAAGAAAATCAAGGACGAATTGCAAGACGAAGAAACGACGCCAAATAAAGACAACCGAAACTCGACAACCTCAAATTCAAAGCAAGCATTACCACCGGCATCCTCAGACCGCCGCTTATCATCCCAATCCTCACGTGTTGTCGAGGAATCCGCGGAAACAAACGGGGGTGCCTCGGAAGACGCAGATGAGAGCGCGCCCTCACCCACCGTCATGACACGGCGGAGCAAGATTAAGAAGCGCTCTACCGGTCCTCTAGCGCCGAAGACTACCAACATTCAGCCAGGTACCGGGTCAGAGCCCATTGATAAACTTAGCCAATCCGAGCGCAATCGTCTCAAAAGGCGATCTAGCGTAGCAAATACCCCTAGCACAGAGAATGACCGTCGGGTATCAGCTACCGGAACGTTTTCTCCTCCGGGACGGGTTTCATCCGCAGAAGATCGGCCCAGTAGCTCTGACTCGCTTGATGAAGCTGTTGAAGCATATACCGCGTCGCCTAGATTAACGCAAAAAGTAACACATCCGCAAACCGGTCGAGTTATCGCCTTCTCGGAGGTGGGGGATCCCCAGGGACATGTAGTCTTTTGCTGCGTGGGGATGGGCCTAACTAGATATTTAACGGCTTTTTACGATGAGCTGGCGTGGACGTTAAAACTAAGGCTGATCACACCTGACCGACCCGGCGTCGGAGAAAGTGAGCCTTGCATGGATGGATCTGGTACTCCACTGAGTTGGCCAGGTAGGTTTTCGCCATATACCCTTCTACTATGCTTTTTCAGCTAGCTAACTCCTTTTTTTTTCACATACATATAGACGATGTTGCGATCATTTGCAATACTCTACGAATCAACAAGTTCTCCATGCTTGCCCACTCCGCAGGCGCAATCTATGCTCTGGCCACTGCATTGAGGATGCCTCAACATATGCGTGGCCGTCTTCACCTCCTCGCACCGTGGATTCCTCCATCCCAGATGTCAGGAATGGGCCCGCACAAAGAGCCTCTTCCTTCTAACGCAGTCCCGTATTCGCAACGAATTCTCCGCGCCTTGCCGACTCCGATCTTCAAGGTTGCAAACTCTAGTTTTATGAATGCGACAAGCGCTAGCATCACAAGTAGTCTTCCCAAATCTCAGCGTCGGAGTAAAAAGAAGAATGCCGGCCGAGAAACGCCCGCTCCACCCGTAGGCGAAACAGGTGCTACTCCCAACGGTGTACGCGAATCGACTCTAGCCCAACCGTCCATCAATCGAGAGTCCCAGGACATGTTCTCACGGGCAACTTCAAATCCGACTGACGCGAAGTCAGAGAGCGCCGTAGTTGCGGCCGTCACATCAGCGATGTTGAATGAGGAGAGACAGTCCGATTATGACAATAGGCTCACGCACATGATCTGGGACCTAGCGACAACCAACGCCAACCCCGCCGTGGACCTATTAATTTGTCTCGAACGACGCCAAGCTATTGGATTCCGTTATGTCGACATTAACCGGGCGGTGGTAATCCACCATGGTAGCCGTGATACCCGAGTCCCCGTCGACAACGTGAAATGGCTGGGCAAGACGATGAGAAGGTGCGAGGTCCGTATCCTCGAAGGAGAAGGCCATGGTTTGATGGCTTCCGCTATTGTCATGAGTAATGTTTTGACCGAAATCGCCAAGGAGTGGGAGGACTGGACCACTGTCGTTCAAGGGAAACGCGAAGGCGGCCGCAGAGCCACCGTAACCCAACACTAACCCGTCAACTGTCCTCTTTCATCCCATTTCATTCCCGCTTCCCTCCCCCGTCTACGGGGAAGATTCAATATTCCGTTTTCCTTTTTGTCTTTTTTTTTGTCTTTTTTGAAGTTTTCTTATCCGTTATACCCAACCATTATTTCCTCTTCTGTTTAATTTTTTCTTTGTTTGTGAAAATATTTCCTTTAATCCAATCAACATCAAGCGTTACGGCTTGATTCTACATATAATAGCGTTCCCAGGTGAGATGTTTTCAAGTCAGGTCCGATGCCAAGACGACAATGTTCTATATATACATATACCCCCTCTTTCTACCTAATCTACCCTTTCCCTCTCTTTCTTACTTGTTTCAACTAAGGCTCCGGCTCTCTCGCTAGGTGCTCCATTTGTTTTCCTATCTGTCTGTTTTTCTCTGAACGATACCTCATGGCTACGCCGCTCGTTCTAGGCGGCCGGAATATATAAAAAAGGGCAAAAAGCCGTCCGTTTCCTTGTTGTCTATTATTATCTAGTCTGTACATTAAGAGCTTTCAGGTCTGATGGTAATTGTATAGACATCAGGGAAAGGGACATATGAAATGTGTTATACAGATTTATTTAAAAGCTTTGGATCATGATGGTTTTTGTTGAGTATCGATGCTCCATGTATTGTTTGAAATGGCCCCTGAATAGCGCGGTTCTTGCCTCATGAACTACCGTCGGTTGTATAAGTTGTACAGTTTGTTATGAGAAGTTATTTGGCTCAAACAAAGGGTTACAAACTTCTTACAAGTGTTGTGCCGTTGATATCGATATCGAAACGTTCAATACTTGTGTCGTCATCCCCGGATTGATTAGATAAAGCCGAAGGTGTTGCACGGACCACTTTTGACACACGAGCATGTTCCGAATACCTGAGCGGCTAAGCCATGAGCCCAAACGTTCGAACTCCCGCGCCTTTGATCTAGGGAGAAGAGAAAGGGATATATTTCTCTAATTATACGATACCCAATCCGGTTCTAAAGTGACGAAAAAAGGCACCGAGAAAAGAAAAAGTGCCATGGCGATGAAGAAAACGTACACCCGATCAACCATGCCTTCACCACGGCGCGTGCGCCTACTTTTTCTAACGGTCTTCGTTATCGTTCTTATGATTCTATATTATACGGTAATTTGACGTTCTATTTCGTTGAAGCTACCTGTCAATGAGTCCGGAGCAGGAAGAGGGTGGTTCGCCAGCTTGAAGGAATAGCTTCATGAATGCAGACTATGAGGATAATATGCTGACCTGGGGGAAATTACATCTTTAACAGGCCGATGCGCGTCGTGTTCAAGGCCAGAAATTCTATAAGAGCACCGTCGGCGCAATGGACGCCAAAGCTGCCGCTCCCAAAGATACCTCAAACGACGAAGACGAGACATTGTTCAAGAAATTGAAGCCGAATTATGGACCTACAATGGATAACAAGCCTCCCCCGGTGGTTCCTGATAAACCGAAGTTTGACGTTCCTTCGGAGGATGATGGCAAAATTGCGCTGGACGGAGAGGACGGGGATGAGGAGAGGTCTGTCGCCGGAAGGAAGACTATGAAGCTGCCGAAGGGGAAGGATACGGTTCAAATAGATGGGGATGAGGAGGATCCGGAGGTTAAGGAGGAGATGAATGATATTTTGAAACGGGCACCAAGTATATACCTCCTTCACCCCCTTTTTTTCCACATTCTCCTCTCCGGAACATACTGGCTAACTAAATTCCCTTCGAACCCTCTCAGTCATTATATTCTCCAAATCCTACTGCCCGCACAGCATGAAAGCCAAGTCCATCCTCCTTGATAAATATAACATCGTCCCATCACCATTCGTCGTCGAGCTAGACAAACACCCTCTCGGCCCGAAACTGCAGAGCCTACTAGCAGAGAACACGAATCGGCGTACGGTTCCGAACGTTCTCATTGGCGGACGGAGTATCGGTGGCGGGGATGAAATATCCTCATTACACGAGGAAGGCGAGTTGGTCGATAAGGTCAGGTCGTTAGGTGACAAGCGCATCATGGAGGTTAGCTTGAATGATTAGGGATTACTAAAATGAAGGCGAAAGAAGGTTGGTAGTTTTGCGGGCATTTATATCCACTACTTTATCTGTATACCTGATTCTCGGAGACACGGTTCTGTCTAATTACTGACTTCGAATATGCATTGAAAGGTGTTTGGGTGTTTTTCTGTCTTGATACTTGTCGTTCGTGTGCTTTGGAAAGGGACGGTTTGACGTGTCTTATGTACATATTAATCTACCTAAGGTAGCCATTACTATTCTACCGTTATCATTAATTCTGTCATTGCTCTGCTTTCGTTTTTAAGCATGAAATTCCATCTCGGAGGAGCTATCGTAGCTACTACTAGTTGCGGACAAGGAGAGCCGTTGAGACCATATTAGTGACAAGGCCTGGCTGCATAGCAGTATATAAGCAATTACCATAATTACTAGAAGCATTCCACAAGACTGCCGGACAAAGAGGCTCAGAGAAGAAATATTCTTATCATGTTAAAGATGAACGACGGCGAAGCTTAGGATCTGTTGATAGACACAAAGTTTTGACACTAAACCCTTTTTGTATTAATAGCAAACCCTACATCGTGGAGTTGGCGCTAAACCGCAATTTGACCCTAAGCGACGCACAACCAAAGCCCACCCAATCTCGAATTTCGATACCACCGAGACTGCGAATTTTCGACAACTCGACGACGACACCGGCACCCGCTCCCTCTCTCATTCTGTCTCTTTTTCCTCGGACATTTTAGATAGGCGCAGTTCAAGATGCGGTTCATTCACTCCGAGGAGACGTTGCCAATCCCCGACAATGGTAGGATTTCTCCCCCTCCAATTTTATGTTTTTTGTTGTGTTAGGGGGATAAGTTCTGGATATGTGCGGGAAGATGGAGGCAAGGGAAACGTCAACAAGAGATGGATAGGGACTCGCGCTGGGAAGGACTGGGTCATTGCGGAGATGGATATATACTGAGGATTCTCATACGGAATTATTTGGAGACTGACGGGCTATATCTACAGTTAAACTTAGTATCCGCGCGCGGGTTATCACCGTTGAGGGACCCCGAGGTACGTTTATATCCCTCCTCACCAAAGGAACCCCGTCCTTAGGACCCGGCTGATTCGTTTCCGATTCCATTCAACAGGCAAGCTCGTGAAGGATCTCTCCCACCTCTCAGTCTCGTTCGGCCGCCCCGATAAGAAGACCATCTCGATCGAGCTGCACCACGGTGCCCGCAAGAGCGTCGCTGCCCTCCGTACCGTCCGCACCATCATCAACAACCTTATCATCGGTGTTACCGTCGGCTTTAAATACAAGATGCGCTACGTCTACGCCCATTTTCCCATCAACGTCAATATTGAGAAGAATGCCGAGACCGGTCTGCATGATGTTGAGATTAGGTATGGATAACACGATTTGCTTTTCTTACATCTGGCGAATTGGGAAACCAGGCGCAGTTCCCACTTGTGTGTGGGTTTGGAGGCTTGGGAAATAAAAATAGCCTGAGGGAACCGCGAACGCAGACTTGGAACGGAAAGAGAGAACCGTCACTGACAAATGGGAAATAGGAACTTCCTTGGCGAGAGTATCGTCCGCCGCGTAACCTGCCTGGAAGGTGTCGACGTTGTTGTCTCTCCCAACGTCAAGGACGAGCTCCAACTGTCCGGAAACTCGCTCGAGAACGTTTCACAGAGTGCCGCAGATATCCAACAAATCTGCAGAGTCCGAAACAAGGATATCCGAAAGGTAATTTCTTCCAGTGCAGTAGTTGCCCTTTTTCCTATGGAACGACCCTACTAACAGACTAATGTAGTTTTTGGACGGTATCTACGTTTCGGAGAAGGGCAACATCGTTGAGGAGTAAAGGGGACGCTACGACTTTTCTGTTTCTTTGTTAGGCTGGGGTTTTTAAAGCTGAAACGAGGGTCGAATGGGCTTGAGAGTTGAAGGGGATAGATGATGGAAGAAATTGGGGCGATAAAATCAAACCAAAACCAAAAACGAGAAAAAAGAACAATAATAATGCACCTGTGGGCGAAGTTAGCTTTCTCTTCTTGCTTGTACAAGAGGCAGTCGGCAAGATGGTTTATGGAAACTACCTACTCCGGGAGTACTGAGTATATATCTTTTTCTCATCCTCTACCCCTTTCCCCCCCTTATCTCTCGGTCTCTTCAATCAATCTATCTACCTTACTCAAATCCTCGTCCTTCTCTCTTTCGCCCCTATCATTTTTTCCCTCTCGGCTTGTCATGTGTGAAGGTTTAAAAAATGACTAGAGGAAATGAAACAAATATAAAATTTCATATCGGCGTTGATTGACTCCGTAGAATAGCTCTTTACCCTCAGATTATAACTCCCGTAGCAGTAATACCATTGCTCTAGCGAGAAGCTTCGCAGGAAGAAAGGACATAAGGTACGATTTAGTAGCTTAATAAAAGATTATCCAGTTGAAGTTGAGGCTCAGAGTTGGTTTATGTATACCGTAGAAAAGAAGTCCATGACACTTCGGTCATCACATGTCATATCCGTCTACTTCCTATCAACTCAACCTCACTCTTCAACCGCAACTCACCTTATATTTTATAACTCTAAGATATATAAGTTATTAGATGATAAAATTACTTGATCTCCCGGCACTTATATCTATGCTTAGAACCTCATCGCAACAGTTAATGGGCAGATTCTGCCCACCATGCCGATGCTCATTGGGACAAGCTTGAGCATCTACAGCATCTTCGCCGCCGTGTTCGGTATGCTGCTAGATGTTGCGGCGTTCTGGAAAAATGTATGACCAAGCTTAAGAAGAGGCAAATATTTTCTTTCCGTTGTTGCCATTCCTTTTTTGGGACTTCCGGTTATATGCTTCCAACTTTGATAAGGAATAGGCTAACAATGGATGTTTAGAGATTGATAAATTGGTTCAGGTCTAAATCTCCAAGAGATACCCTGCTCCATCGCCTGGATACGGCCAAGACCTTCGGGGAGTGGGAAGAGGCTGCGTTTCGGCTTGATGAACTTATGAGTAACGACTTGTGGTTCGTACAAGTACTCCTTTATTTATACCTATCTTGGGACAAATATTTAACTCTCTTCAATCCAGGCGTCAGAACCCTACAAGCAAACATTATGACTATCGGCTCATTCTAGGGCGCCTGGAAGCCATAATTGATGCTCGCGAAGATGAGGATATCCTCACCCTCGTGAACCTTCTCCGATCCGGCCTTGTTCGGAACCTGGGGAACATTACATCGCATAAGCTCTTTCGCCATGCATATACTGGTACCAAGCTTCTTATTGATGACTACATCACGCAAGTTGCGCTTTCTATACAAGCCGTAGCAACATTGGAGACACCGGAGCTTGAGCGTGAGCGTGGTTTTACCTCCCAGGCGAAGTTAGAGTTGCTGCATGATACACGGCAGGCTTTTGGGAGGTCGACCCTCGTTCTTCAAGGAGGCGCCATATTTGGTCTATGCCATCTCGGTGTTGTTAAGGCACTGCATCTGAGAGGCTTGCTTCCACGTATTATCACCGGGACAGCTACTGGCGCCCTAATAGCTGCTCTTGTCGGGATTCACACAGAAGACGAACTTTTAACCTTTCTAAATGGAGATGGTATTGATCTGACAGCTTTCGATAGACGAAGTAATGCGTTTAAGGGAAGAGGAAGAGACAGGAATCCTTACCACGGTCATGCAAATGGGTGGTTTGGCACCCTTGTAAGGCGAGTGAAGAGGTATATCCGGGAAGGTTACTTCTTGGATGTCAATGTTCTCGAAGAGTGCGTACGAGCCAACGTGGGTGATTTGACATTCGAGGAAGCCTACGAGAAATCCAAGCGGGTCTTGAATATCACTGTGGCAACTTCTGGAAAGGGGGGTTCTCCAAACCTGTTGAATTATCTAACAGCACCCAATGTCGTGAGTAACGATGCTCTTAGTCCCATGAGTGACAAGTTTACTTTTTCTAATACTCCTTTTTATAGTTGATATGGTCCGCTGCTTTGGCGTCGAATGCGTCCTCGACCACGATGTACCCGCCTGTGCAATTGTACTGCAAGGATGAAACCGGCGCAATAGTGCCCTGGTCAAATTCGGAAGATATTACATTCCGTTCCTGGCGACAGGCCAGTTATGACGATCGAGAATCGCCTCTATTCCGGATCGCAGAACTTTTCAACGTCAACCATTTTATAGTGTCCCAAGCGAGACCCTACCTTGTCCCGTTTCTACAATCAGATCTCCAGCGTCCGGACCAGAAACAAGCTAGTCGGTGGAACCTAACATTACCACTTGCGCGTTTAATATTGCTAGAAATCCGTCATCGACTGAAGCAGCTGGATTTCCTAGGTTTACTACCAACAAGCGTGCGACGTCTTCTAGTCGATGAAAACGTCCCCGGTCCTTCTTTGACTCTCCTCCCTGATCTCTCTCCCACGGACTTAACCAAGCTTCTGGAGTCGCCCTCCAAGGAGAATCTTGAATATTGGATTCTACGAGGCGAACGTAGCGTCTGGCCCGCAATCAGTGCCTTGAAGGTCCGCTGTGCGATCGAAGTGGAACTCGATAAGGGTTATCAACGTGTGAGGCGGAGACCTTATGATGACACTTCTATCGGGGCCGGACGGCGTCGAAGTTCTAGTGAGAACATGCCACGGATACAAAGATCAGCGAGTTTTGATCAACGTTGATGTTTTTCGAAAGAAGCGAAATTCATTGTCGAGCCAAGTTTGCGGATGGATTGTTTGCTTTTGTTAGCCGGTATGTCGTCATTCTCTATAGGTAATTGGTTTCTTTTATTGTCTATGGTGTTCTTTCTCTAGAATAAAGAGTAAGTACCTATGTTACAAACAAACCCCTTGAGATAAAGAACTGTTTGCTAAATGAAGCAAACAACGTTCTTCGTTGGCGTTTATGAGACAAAGGCGGTCATTGTTCGGACTTTGAGCTCAGCCTTATTTCTAGACGTGAAAAGCTATATTGTTCTCGAATTTCAGGCGTAGAATAGAGTATCCGGATTGATATATTGCTGTTATGATACCTCAATCACTCTAAAAAGAGTCTTCACTTTTCACTTTTCTCGTTTCCTCCTTCGATATCTCGATTTTTTGGTCATAATCAACTTGCTCGGTGAAGAGCTGCTGACCTGATATCTTAGACATAAACACCGTTAGACATAGATCTTGCCCATTCTTCGCCTTTGATACCTTCATTCACCTCGATGATTCACCCGTCCCAAAGTTACTTCGTTTCGAGAATAATAACACAGATGACAGTTATTTAAACCTTCCTCTTCTTAATATCAGAGTCTATCTCTAGATTTCAACTTCTAAAGTCAACGTGGACCATTTTTCTTGCTTCCTACACTATCAAATTCGCCTTACTCTACGCTTGATTCTAAGCGCCACCTATCCTGAGACTACAAAGCTTCAGTTTCCAAGTGCTCGATCCCGAAGAGAAACATGGGGGAAGAAAGCAAGAGGATTGCTCTACGGCCCTGGCTTAATCCTCTCCGTCGGTTCAGCCGTGGTGAGGCAAGTACTAAACTGGAGGTAGAGGGGACTCTGCCCAAAGTGGAAGCATCGCATTCGGAAACAACATCTAAGAAGGAACAATCACCGGGCGAGATTGAGGAGCTAGGAAAGAGAGCCGGTGGAGATGCTAACATTGATCCCCATCAAAGGACAGAAAGTTCAAGCCAGAGTCAGGTTGAGTTCAGTGCTGCGCAAGTCACTCACCCTTGGGGTGTTGTCGACTTTCACTTATATTTCAATCTTATTGACGGCGGAAAAGGATCCAATGAACGCCGGGGCGGTATATTCCTTTTGACCGGGACAAGCAGCGGCCCATTCTTCTACAAGAAGTCTGTTATACCCGGAATATTAGAGCCGGAGACCGTTGGTGATGACCCAAAACTCTTCTTTGAGTGCATACCGATCCCGGAACCTAGATCAACTTTCAATGGAGCACAGTATGCTCTAGGCCTCGATCTCACCTCCGGAAAGATATTTGTGCGTGGCTTCTCTTTCACACCGAAGGATAAGACAGAGTTGCATCGCCGCTGGTTTGAAAGTGTTAATGTATACCAGTTCTCTATCGGGGAATTATACGAGATCATGAGCCGGAGTGTTGGTGGTGAAGATGGAAAGTTGGAGCTCCCAGACCTGAGTTCTAGCCAGTTTTGTATGGTACCTGACAACTGCGCCGAACCGGGAATGGAACTAGTCATTTTGCTGAGATGCTGCCAATTTGTTATTGATCTCGCAGACACGTTACTCCTTGAGGACCATGTAGGCGGCATAATAAAATTCAAGTTGGAAATGGCCAGGATTGTGGCAGATTGGCGCTTCGTTCTCGAGCAGGCGTCTTCACAAGCATGGATCGCGGAGCAGGATGGAGTGTCGAGAAAGGAGTATACGACACAATCTTCGGGAGACCGTACGGTCTACGACTTGTACACTCTGGGCTCCCTGAGGGATGGAAAACAGGAGCTATCGGCAGAGAGGATTGGTGGTCATGGGGAGGAATGCGCGAAGCCATTTAAATCTCCAATCCCCGTGGTTAGGAGGCAAGATACTAGCAATTCAATGCTTCCGTCGTCTGGTGCTTCTCCGGAGGATACACCTTTCGTCAACAATGATGGGAGCGTGACAGTACCACAAATTGACATCCCGTTCTCTGCCATGCTTGACGGACTAGCGGATCTCGCACGGGACTATGCAGAGGTTGACACTGAAGCCAATAGGCGTAGACTGGGCGCTCTACTCGTGGATATACAAATTTCTATAGACCAGCAGTAGAGTCAGCGGGATGAAAGAAGGGAATAAACCAGCGGGCAGCAATGTGACGCATAATCGAGACACGTCTTGATTACTTTTCCTGACTCTTTCTAGATATCGAAGAAGTGTTGTATGTTCCTGGATAGGTTTCTAGGGCTTCAACGATTAGCCCTACTCTTAAGCTTAATTGAACACTAGTCCATAAACAGGATAGCTCCCTCAGAACCCTGTCATGAACGCCGATGATGAAGACGAGCAGCAAAGAAGAACATCATGACTTTTGAATAGAGAACATCGACACTCATTCTCTCTTCATTGAGCTCTATTGTCCTATTGTCCTTTCTCTTGTCAATAAAACGCCCACATTCACCAAACTCCTCATTCATAACTCCAACCTCTACGACCTCACAACCCTTTCTCGCATTCCTTTCTCCCACTCTCTTCTCGCTTCCCCCCCCGTCTTTCACTTCCTACGCGGCCTTCGGTCTTCAGCGCTCCAACTCTCAACTCACCTTCCACTACGAATGCGACGAGATACGATACCAACATTACAGCCGATCTATCTATCCATTGCTCCATTTTGAAATCCGGGATTGAGGATTACTCTTGCCCAAAATGGCCGTTCAAGCCGCCATGATCGCCGACACGATCGCTGGGATGAAAAGGGCTATGAAACGAGAGGCAGACCGTGAGTTTCCTTGCCCTTTCACCATTCGGTTTTTCACACTGGGAAACTCATCTTGCTCATATATTCAACCTTCTGCCTACCCGCTCTGAAGCTGTCGCATCGTTGACTAACCCAAGTTGCTTTACCCAGAGTCCGGCCCCGACGACCCAATCACTCAACCGACAAACAGAGGAAACAAGCTGAGGATAGATGCGAAATACGTTCACGAAGGTGCTCTTGGCTTCTCAGATTCTCGTGAACATTACAAACAGGTACTGTGTCCTATACCCCCCACAACCGTCCCTGTCTGAACCTTTATACGGCTTGATTGCGCCGCGATAGCATTACTACGGAGAATGGTTTAGATGGCAGTTTGTGTACTGATTTCTGGGGTATATACAGAAAATCGATCATGCGGGGTACTCGAGATACATTCTGAAGCGCAATCCGCGCAGATACGACTCGGAAGGAGATGAATTAGACGATGATGACGTGGATGAGGAAGCAGACGCTGCGGCTGCGGAAGAAAATCCGTTTTCTGAGGTCGTTCTTGAGAGTGCGTTATGAATATTTCCCCTCCTACTATTTGATTGCTAGAAGCTAACGATATGGTGGTCATCTGTAGAGCTTCTTTGCCCTCTGAAACATCCTTCCGAGCTCGCCGATCACCCGTCGATGGCCCATGCCTACACCTCCCAAGCTCTTGAGAAGTTGGTCGAAGCAGTTAAGAGTAAACTACAGCAGGAACGGACTCTTCTGTGGAGGGCCAAGAATCTGCATAGCCAATTCCTTGGTGATAGCACTTGGATGCCCTGCGGTGCCGTGGAATCCCCTGACGACCATTTGATATTCGAGCCGAGGAGGTTAGCCAACAGTTACAGCCAGTCGGATTCATCCTTTCACACCGGCTCCGCCAAACATACAGTAAACGATAGAACGTTGACTGGCGATCCGTCGGAGAGGAGCTACGATGATTTTCAGAGCGGTGTTCCACCGACGGAGGATGTGGAGATGGCAGATGCTCCGGTTCAAGACGAGGCTATGGAGGAGACTCACGGCGATAAGGCTCGTGATACTAAGATGGAGGATTCCAACTCGGTAGTCGACAATGTTCCGCAACAAGGTCGTCGCTTAGCGTCTGCGCCTGCGGAGGATACGAATGCGACCAAGCTAGACGCATCAAGTCGCAAGCAGTCCCTCCAGTCCACGCCAGCATTAGGGGAGCAATCATCGAAACCCGACGCTGAGAACAAAGATCCCGCTGAAGAGAATCCCGAACGTGCCGAAGGCGGCCCGAACGGCGAACAAGAAGCTGCCCAGGATAAAGACAAGAACGAAGAAAAACCAGACAACGGAGACGAAGAAGAACGACACAGCGCCTCCGGCTCCGGCTCACCCGAACCTCCTCCCCGACGAATGACAACCCGCGCCCAAACCAACAACCAACAACCAAACACCCAACCCTCCTCCCGCGCCCCCTCCCCATCCTCCTACACAGACATCTCCTCCACCCACCTAACCCCCCACCCCCTCTTCATCCTCCAAAGCTACAACCGGCCCGACCGAAACTTCGGCCTCCCACCCACCGAAGCCGACGAAACCCGCCGCCTCCTCTGGTCCTACGTCCAAAAGCAAGAAGAAACAGTCCGCAGCTTCACCCGCCTCTTGGACTCTCTCCTGAAAGCTTACAGGATGAAAGAGGAGGTGTGGCAGTGGTGTAAGGCCGAGGGGCATGTGGGTGAGATGTCGGATGGGGAGGATTGGTATGATCGGGAGAGGTGGGGGTTGGCGGAAGGGGAGGAGTTGAAGAAGGGGATTCATGAGCCGGATGATGATGGGCCGGAGGAAGGGGGAGGAGGGAGGGCGACGGGGAAGAGGGGGAGGGGGAGGAGGCAGTAGATAGATTTACTTTTTTTTTACCTTTCCTTTCCTCTTTTCCTGTTTCTTGTTATTATATATGCATTGTAACTACCTACCGGCTTGACTTTATGGTAGATCGTGGTTTTGGAATGGACCGGATGGGAATGGTGTTTGTTTGTTTCGAAATGATTCTCTTATGCTTTTTCAATTTCAATTTCTTATATATCTATCCGGTGGCAATCGGGGTTTATAGATCAGGTCCTTTAAGATTTACTCTTTTTCATTTAGCGGAATTATTTCCTTTAGAGCGAACGAATATAGTGAACAGGCATTTTCACGACTTGATCAAATACTCCGACGGACAACACGATATAGTACGTAACTCTTCTGAAATGCTCTCATAAATCTATCTCCTCTACCTACTAAAAATCTACCATGGATATCTTATCTATTTAATCGTAATCGTCGCCGTCGTTCGTCATCGCCGTCAAAGAACCAAAATCACCGCCAATGTTTTCTTCTTTTTCTATAAATATATATAATAAAAGAATACTAGTACGTAAAATAAAAAGGAAATCTTCGCACCACTCCCGCTCCCTTTTTCGATCTCATCTCCGTTGTGTATAAGGAAATATATGGGGAAGTAAATATAAAAAAATATAAAAAAAGCCACCGTCACACCTCTGCTGTCGTAAGAAATGAAAAAGAAAGAATATGCTGAAAAGGGGTAGGTAGGTAAGTAACGGTTCTCAACTCCACGTATCGTTCGTATATCTGGTCGGGGTTATGTCTTTCTTGAATAAAAGAATAAACGTTGAAGATCCGTTTTGTCGTTCGTTAGAAAGAGGGTCTCTCCCAACAACCCCTTTTTTTGCGGGACCCGGCCACCATCTGATCTGACTGACACTCTTTGCAAATAGGTAGCTGGACGTGTAAAGGAGGATTAAACTCCTAGAAGTTGAGTGGTTTGAGGGACGAAAAGGGATGTTGAAGTCCAGAGCGAGAGCCATAGATAGGTGAGTATCAGGAGGTCGGGTGGAAAAAAGGGGTAACGAGAGAGAGAACATATTCCGGAGAATTTAGTTGCTCTTTCCTCTCTGCTTGGCGCGCTCACGCTCACGCTTGGCGTAGATTTCGGCAGTGAATGGGCTAGGTGGATTGTTAGTTCAATGCATCCTTGTAGAAGGTTAAGAGGAAAGACTTACTCCTCCCATCTAAGAGCGAACGAGTAGAGAACAAAGACCTCAACCGTCAGCAACAGACCAGCGAGACTCCCCTTGTACAGAGCCACAGCCAAGAAGCTCATGGTACTACCCCAGTACATGGGCGAGCCGGTGACATTGAACGGGAACCCGGTGACGGGAGCATCCATCAGGATCCCGAAGTAATCGCCGAGGTAGGTACCGGTCACACCAAGAGCCCACATACTCGACAGGACGAGGGTGTTTCCGGCGGCGAAGAGGATATAGGCCAGGAGGGGTTGGTGGAGGGGTTCATAGTAGGGTTGGTCGTTGAGGGCTTGGTGGTAGAGGTGGTCACGGAGGATGCCGAGGGAGAAGATGGTGAAGGCGAGGATGTAGCAGCCGGTGTATGGGCTTCCGACGATGCGGGTTAGAGAGCGGTTGTGGTATTCTATTGTTTGGTGAGTGAGCTTTCCTGGTGGGGTTGGATATAGCTGTGCTAGGTGGTGGATATAACGAACCATTACGGGCAAAGATGCTGGAGAAGTCAATTCATTAGTTCAATTGCTCGGATAAAGTCTTGATATCAGACGAAAGGACAAAAAATGACCAGATATGAGTGACTTACTTCCAGAAAATGGGGTTGAATGCTATTGAGATAGCGACGACTGTGGAGAGAGTTGGAGGTCAGCATGCGTTGTCTTTACGGCCACAGGGAAAGCTGGAGAAGAAGGAATACCTAGTAAGCTCTGCTGAGAGAAGTCTACGTATCTGGAGAAATCTGTGTCTACGCCCGACATGATGAAGATATATACTGGATGGTTTTGAGGAATTGAGAGAGAGAGAGAGAGAGAGAGAGAGGTGTGGTTAGTTGTTCGTTGTTAAGAAGATGAAGATGAATCTCAGATCTGGAGGAAAGAAAGAAAGAAAGAAGAAGTTCAACCGGAACAACAAAAAAGCAAAATGACGTCCATTCAACGTTTGTGGATTCTTTTTTGTTTTTCGTGGGGGTTTTTTTCTACTTTTTCTAATGTTTTCTGATGATTTTTAATGGATTTGAATGTTTTTATGAATGGTTATTATTCTGATTATTTATATCTGCAAGTCAACAACTGGGATTCTGTTGTCATTGATAATCTTGATTACAATGTTTCTCTTTTCACTTTCACTAGATAAATATTCTTCTCTCTCTTTTCTCTAATGGAATACATAAGATCAAACAACATGATACAAAGAATCTACATTCAAACTATCTGAGAACCGTATACTTACAATGAAGAAGACAAGAATAATAATATATATCCAAAAACACAATTCCTAGCCCGACATCTCACATCACGCATCACACATCACAGATTCATCCTCACCTAGGCACCACTAACCTTCAGGAAAGTCGCAGACTCTCCTTCATCCAAGTCCTCATCCTCCGTCCCCTCAAGCAACCGAACAGAATAATACGGCTGCGGATCCTTCTCCGCAGAATCAGGGCGCGGCTCATGGTACTGGATCCCCCAAGTCGTGATGTTATCATGACCCAAAAACAACCCATCCAGACGATCACCCGCTTCGTCGAGGTGGAAGTACGGTTTCGGGATGACGATGGGCCCGTCCCCGCCCCACGCCATCAGCTTCGATCCATCGATCTCGTAGAGGCCGAGGCTGGTGAAGTCGCCGTCGAACTCTCCAGAGTTTTCGGGTGCGTAGACGGTCATCATCGTGACGCTGCGGGATCCGATCATGCAGCGCATTTTGTTGGTGTTTGCGTCCGCGTTCGGGACGATAGAGACCTATGCGAAAGAGTATGAGTTTTGTTTATGTTTATGTGAGAAATAGAGGCGGGGTGGGCCTTACAAAGCCCTGGCCGGTGCCAGTATAGCCATCCCAGTCAGTAGATACTACTTGGACATTATTCTGGAGTCCTTCGACATCGCATTCTTCTCCGGTGGTGGAGTTGGTGCATTGATCGACCTGAATGTTCCAGTCTTCTTTCGGGTAGGGGCCGCATTCGAATCCCGCCTCAACGGGAGTGACGTTCGGGACAGCGCGGGCGGCCATGGCCATAGATGATACTGCCAGGAAGGTACGTGAAAGGAGAGTCATCTTGACGATTATCTCTTGATATTATTGTTTCTTAGAGAGAGAGAGAGAAAGAAAGAAGATTGAGTATGAGGGATTATCAATCAGCAAAAATAACTAGGGCAGATATAGCCAAGTATATATATATATATAGACAACGAAGGAATGAATTGACTTTTATTTTATTCCGCTTGGTGATTTATTTCTTCGATCGATCGGACATGCAGAGCAACGAGGAAAAGCCCTTTACTTATGTGCTGGCAAATAAATCCCCAATAAACATCAGAGGCGAATGCAAGAGAACTTTTACTAGATCATCCTTCCCTCGTTTTATCCAATGGACATAGCCCTCCTGGAGTCCTGGGGGGGAAGATGATAGGTTTGTGTATATATAGGAGGATGGATGATGGATCGGGTACCTCCCCTCGGGCTTGCTTCTCCGCACCTGGTGCCCTAGCCCGGGGTTGCAAGGCTTGAAATTTTAAATTTTAAATTTTTTATTTTATCATTTTTGTTTCCGACCGGAATTCCAGAGTTAAATTCCAATTTTTTTATGTGTTGCAGCAGCATATCGCATCGCATGGCCTGTTTCGTGTACGTCAGCCTTTGGACGAGGAGGGGGGGAGGGGAACGGCGACGATGAGATGGAGGGGTGGCGAAGAAGGATATTTGGCTGAATGAAGACCACTTATCACAGTTTATCACCGACATACACATATGAAGTCACCACCACCTTTCCTGCAAGTTGATATTCAGATCGGCAGAAACACACCAACAACCAACCACCCCCCTCCAGGGCCTCAGGAACCAGTTGAATGGGGGAAGCCGTAGCCCTAACATCGGGAACCCTGATGAAGGGGCGATGGGGATAGGATTGGTTGGATCCCGCTAGTGCTGACTGGTTACTGGGAGGGAAGATGATCTTCTCCCCTGAAACGTCCCCGGGACGTCTTGCCGTTGGGATATATATCATATGAGAAAACGAGGGGGAAGGGGGAAAGAAAAAGGGCTCTCAGGCCTCTCGGGCCTCTCTTTCTCCCTTTCCCGGCAGGGTTACATATAGATGAAGCCTGACAGAATGGTTGAACGCCTTCGAGAAAGATTCGTTTATCACAGGATGGGATGGCTCGGATCATGTGGAGAGAGAGACTAAAACATTCTTTCCTTTCCCCTCGGTCGGCCTTTGACGATGAATGCCTGATTGAGCGAGAGATGATCTGTTCTTGACTTTTCCTTGCCTTCACCCCAAGTTCTAACCCATCAAACGCCGGATAAGAAACTTGTGAGTTGCGACGAAGCCAACGTGCACTCAACTCCACCGAATAAAGTGGCTTTTACCCGCATGATCGGCTACATACAAATAGAAATAGGTATCGGCCAAGCCTGAGTCTTGTTGATATCTTTATTGGACGAAGACCGATAATTGTTTCCGAGAGAATCGCCTCCTTTTCCTGTTCCAAGAAAAAAAAAAGATCCGAATTTCAAACAACCGGGCAAGGTCTCGTGGGCTGGCGGTCGCACAAGGACGTTTCACTTCACTCAGGTGACCAATCAAGAGTGATTCTCTTTGGGTAAACATTCAAATATGGGAGAGAACCCCGTGCTTTTCCTTTCCTTTTTAGATATATATACAGATAGAATGGGCTCTCAGAATGTTGGTGATGTATGTACATTGTTAGAGTTTCCTCTAGTTATATCATATGCCTGTCCAAGGCAGAGTTACCACCGACGAGCAGGAGTTTCTCTCCATCCTTGGACCTCTTCGAGTGTGAGGATATACTCGTCGTTGTAAACCTAGGTGTAGGTAATCTTGGTTAGCTCATGACGTCCCTTTTCCGTGATAAAGTACACAATGGAAGAAAAATAGAGGAGAGAGCTTACCTCCTTCAAAAACGCAAGCGGGTTGGCTGTCTCGTCGTTGATGAATCCATCACTCCATGTACAGAAGTAGAGCCAATCGGTCTGGTATGCAAGCATTAGGTCCACGGATGGGACCATTCCCACTTCCGCGGCGGCAAGCAGCTTCTGGTCACCACCAAGCTCGATGAGTTGGTTGTAAGGCCCGGATAATGGCTATATCGTCAGATTAGAGAATAATCATTCGGGGTGTATGGAAGCTAGAGATACTCACGCCATGGTCATCCGCGTAGACGTCCGTGCTCAGGATGTCCACGGTTTCATCACCAGGATACCACGCCGGGGCGAGAGAGTTCCACATCCAGATCAGGTTGTTAAGGCCGTGATGTTCAGTCAGGCGGTTGTAGAGGATATCATACAGCTTCTTGCACGGCTCCGGTCCCTGTGCACCCCACCAGAACCAAGCGCCTTCGGCCTCGTGAAGGGGACGGAAGATGATCGGGACGTTCGCATCTTGGAGTCTCAGCAGTTGTTCGGCAATGGCGTCAATGTCTCGGATGATCAAGGTGTAATTGGCGTTGGTGGTGTCAGCTAGGGCAGTTGAGATGTTGAAATCGGTGGCCTCGGTGTAGAACCCGCTGTACCAGGGCTGCTCATCGGTATCGTAGAGACCGACTGGTGCATTCCAATGCCACACAAAGGTGATGATACCACCACGCTCGGAGAAGGCGATGGCCTCCTCGACTGATGTGCCGTTTGTGCCACGTTCGACTCGAGATGGGCTGTAGTCTGGAGGGTTTAGTTAGTCTTAACCCCTACTACTGATATCATGGACCGCGTGCAATGTCGAGCTACACACCCATGAGATCAACACCAAGAATGGCTGGAGCAACTCCAACGTTCTCCTCGACCCAGTTGACCATCGAGATGTCCTGCTGACCGGACAGGACATTCTCTCCGTAAACGCTTGAAAGGTAATCGTACAGAGCCAATGCATCGGCATTCGCATTCTCGTTGACTGGCGCGGGAGAGATATCATGTGGTCCCCTTGGAGGAGATGGTGATAGTTCGATAGAGTCAATAAGATACCTATTATCTATTAGCCTTCTCCCATCTCCATCCCAGCCTAATCTCAAGGATTTGCTAACCATCCCCAATTGCTCTGGATCTCAATCACATTGGCACCTGCGTTCAACAGGACTTGACCGCCAGAGATAGAAGTGAAGTTATCGGTTGCTGGAAGGGAGATGCTGTTGCTAGACTCGTTATTGAAGGCCACGGTGGTGGTCTTCTCGCCGTAAACGCCTGCATAACGAATGCTCAGGTCGTGGAGCGCTTGGCTGGTACTATTGAAGTTGAAGGTGATCTTGTCGGTTTCTTCATCAAACCCATCGACGTAGCCGGTACCTAGTAACCATACCGTCATCAACACACCACTGGATCCATCGTGTCAGCGGAAATAAATACCAGTGAACCCGGGTTGTGTTGTCTCCACAGTCACGCCTTGAAGAACTGCATCTTCCGCCTCCAAAGTGATGTTCTGCGCTCTGACGAGAACTGCCAGCACCGGCACGAGACCGTAAGAGAAGTGCATCTTTCTTACTCTGAGCGATATCGTAGCTAATCCGTGTCCGAGATCATTCTTCACGGGAGTGGCGCTCGCTCCGCATCTTTATATGTATTTCTTCTCATACTAATTTTAATCAGATAAGCAAGGTTCATTTAATGACAATGCTCTCGATCGAGCTTCCCGCCGTGACAAGGTTATATTTCCTCCACAAGCCCGAAACATCACAGGCGGGAAGAGTACTCGATATGGGGAATTGGTGGACATGATTCCGAGAAAGATTAATTTTTGCGAATAATTTGACGGGCCTAGACAGATAAATGACGATATTAATATAATATATTTGATATATCCTTAATTCTCGCTTCCTGTAGATTGGGTCTGGAGCAGCCAAAAATATGAGATCAGTCCTTAATTAATCAATTAAGGCTGGAGAAGCTTGGCTCCGTAGGTGGAGTTATTCTAACTCCAAATCGGAATATATTGGCCAGCCGAGAATCACCGTAGCTGAGAGAAATTATTCCAGGCATTTTAAAGCAGAATGAGCAGAGACTCTGGTTCTCAATTGAGGATATCGGGTTGCCGACGGAAGTTGAAGACGTGAAGCTGAAACTTTTTGATATCTGAAAGTTCAAGGATAGTGTAAGAAATATGGTATCGTATTGTAAGTGTTGTAAGTGCTGTCACGTGCATCATGTAAGGGATACAAACGCTAATCTAAAAGAAGCTAGCTCATCACGGGACGACCCCAGATCCAAGCTTGGATTGTTTTGGTGACGTTGACGACGGCGAGGTTGATAGAGAGAGAAGATGAGAAGGACATTGGAGCCCAGTATGTACGAGTGAGGCATAGAGTGAAGATAGCTACTGAAGAACCAGCAGAACAACGAGTCTGCATCTGTAACCGTAGCTGAGCTTCTATCTATTCAGAGTTTCATCCCCTATCATCCTCCATTCCTGCAAGTTGCAGATCCTCCTCACACCTCACCGCAGGCTACTTTTTTTCCCCATGAGAAAGCTCCAAGACTGCTCATGCTGAGGTCGTCAACCTAAGTGTAATGGAGCCATCAACCCCAAAAACCGCTGGTCCCTCGGGATAATGGCCCTCTCTCGCCGAGATCTCGTCATAGCCGGTATCACCGGGTTTATCGCCTACGGCCTAGCTGTGCGCTGGCTTCCGCTCCTTCGGTACTTCGGATACGCTTTCGTCGCCGGTATCGCCATTACCCTTATCTCGTTACTCGCTTTGGTATTGTTCACGGTTAGGAATGGTTCGGATGATTTAGATGGTCGACGTGCGCCGACCCCGTACATTGCGTTCCTATCTCCGGAGCGGTGGAAGAAGGATGTCGAGATATACAAGGAGAGTGCAGTCCACCAGCCAGAACCGCTATACCCTAAATCGTTTGTCGTTTCGGCCGCCATCGATGGCCTGCTCGAGTTAGCTTCGCGAGATTTTATTTCAGCTTGGTATGGGAACATAAGCAAGAGTCCGGTTTTTGCAAACGAGGTGGATCGAGGTATTAGGGTGGCGCTGGGAAACATTCGGAAAACACTATTGAAGGAAGACTTGGTCGAGGTTATTGTGTCTCGGATTGTACCGATCCTGACGAACCATCTCAAGGAGTTTGATAAAGCTGAGAGGGCCGTCAGGGGAAAGAACCTCACCCGCAATGTCACGGAGTCTGAGGAATTGGATCTTGCCATTGCGAATCGATATCGGGATGGGAAACTACACCCAGCTGCTGCGCTGACGTTCTCCGACCAGAAGCTGGTCCAACAAGAGCATCTTCGAAAGCTCGTCGTCAGTCTCCTGCCAAGGCTATTACCGCCCAATCTGATGAACAGTCGAGCAGTCTCGGTGTTGATACGAGAGATAGTTTCATGTGCCGTGCTTTCCCCTGCACTTGTGGTTCTGTCCGATCCGGATACTTGGAACCAGCTGATGGAAGCATATGGACACACGGCTCTACAAGATCGGAAGACAGTACGGAGATTACGGGCTGCACTTGATGAGCACGCATCTCCAAATCCAAAATCCAGGGGTAGTAGTTCATTTCCAAGGCTTGCTCCCAATGACAGTGAACGGTCCTTTGAGCGTTTCGTGAGGGCTATCCGGCGATGCAATAACCTCTCCGATGCGAGACGATTTCGAAGCCATGTCTCTAGCCAGCTCAAACGTGAGAGCATGGTGGACGACCAGGACCAAGTGTACCTCAGACGATTGGAGACCGGAAAGAGGGTTCTCGATCAGAAAGTTGCGAAACTTTCCGCCGTCCCCGGAGGTGCTTCGAGTCCCGCTGTTTATCCTGCTGATCTTCGCCGTGCTAGCGTGTCGAAGCCACATGATACACCTCTAGTGGAATTGTTACACAGTGCTACAGGACTTTCTTATTTTATGGAGTATATGGACCGCCAGAACCTGATGCCCCTTGTCCAGTTTTGGATTGTGGTGGATGGCTTCCGAAACCCGCTTGAAGACGATTTCGGAGATGAGGTCCCTTCCAATTCAACGGCTTGGACTTCCACAGACAGAAAAGATATTGCCCTAATCAGTGAAACTTATCTGTCGAAGCCTGAGCTCAAGGTAGACGATGAGGGGAAACGAACGGTTGCGGCGTTCTTGGCCGCTGGTAAAAGAGCGACCAAGGACCAATACCAGAAGGCTAGGACTGTGATTCTGACTACTCAATCTGCTGCCTTGGAAGAAATGCGGAATACCCATTACCCATCCTTCAAACAATCAGACTTATACTACAAGTACCTAACATCAGATGAGGCGGCAGCTGCCTCGGCTCCACCTCCTCCAGTACGACAGACAGCACGCGAGAGGGACATGTCTCCAAGGCCATATGTCCAGGAAGGACGCTCTGTCCCGCCTCCCATTGCCCGTACTACATCTCAATCAAGCACCAAATCGCGGGACCTACGTAGAGCCCCGTTCTCCTCCAACGACATCCGTCGTAACTCAGCTACTTTCTTTGAGGACGTTAGCGCCCCAAGACGATCAGTTGAGTCGGATCGGGCTGCCCCTTTATTCGGTGACGACTATGACACCGATCCTCTTGCAATATCAACACACAGCCTCGGCAAAGGTTCGCAAAATGGAGATAGCGAGGCTACCGAGAGCCGGGTGATCGAGACGATGGAAGCTGCTCTTAATGATATCATCACGAACGATCCTAATGAACCTAATGATGGCAAACTAGAGGACTCTAGAAGTTCGAACCTTACGTCGCCAGCGCCATTCTTACAACCTCCAAAGGATAACGATTCCGCTCGAAGCTCGTTAGACTTTGCGCGATCCGATTCACACATGGGAGACAAGAACAAACCTAGTATTGCCTCCCTAGGTCTCGTCAACACGTCGTCCCGAATAGGAGTGTTTTCAGATAACGACCTCTTCCCCGATCAAGAGAAATTTATAGAAGACGAATATGCAGATGTTGTAGACGGTGATACCCCCTTAGAGGAAGAAATTCATGAGGCTGCTCCTGGAGACCTTGGCCTTACGGAAGCGGTATCGGCATTAACGGCGGATATTGATCGTTTGCTTGCTCAAGAATCTGTCGTAGACACCCTGACACGAAAAGCAGAACTTACGAACAATACGGCGGAACTTCGGATTCTTGGCAAGTCGAAAGCAAGCCTACAGCGTGAAATCCGCCGCAAGGAGATGCAGAGGCAGCAGTATATTGTTCAGGAGAGCGATAACAGTTTATATGGCCGTTCTAGCGTACTGATCAAGTCTATTATGGTTGGTAAAGAGGAGGATGGGCGGGAATATGCAATGTGTAAGTCTTGGGTATCTCCATTATTTTATTTTCTCAGAATTCGTGCTAATTGTTACGTTAGATCTCATCGAAGTACGTCGGAATGCTGGAGAGCAGATGCCCGCTGCCACATGGGGAGTGCCACGCCGTTACAGCGAATTTCACGAACTTCATCAAAAGCTCCGGATGAGATACCCATCCGTCCGACATCTCGAATTCCCCAGACGTCGAATGGTAATGAAATTACAGAAAGAGTTCCTTCATAAACGACGTGTCGCGCTTGAAGCTTACCTTCAGCAACTATTACTCCTTCCGGAGGTATGTCGGAGCCGAGATCTCCGTGCATTCCTCTCACAGCAGGCGATTATACCATCAACCGAAACGGCCGAAAAGGGAGGCGAAACCAAAGATATCGTCACTCGCATCTATAATTCCGTCGCCGACGGTATGGATGATTTCCTCGGAAACATTGCCGTCCTAGATCAACTCTCCACAGCAGGACAGAACCTAATATCCGCCGCAACAAACCAGCTCAGTGGACCCCAACAGGGTCTAACATCCGAAGACTCCATGACAGCAGCGGAAGCAGAAGCGGAACTAAACGCCTTTGAAGATCGCGAGCTCGAACCTTTCGTAAAACCCATCTGTGACCTCTTCCTCGAAGCCCTAGAACTAAACAAGGGTAATAACTGGCTCCGTGGTCGCGCTGTCGTCGTTGTCCTCCACCAACTTCTCGGCGGTACAATCGAACGTAAAGTTCGAGAAAGCGCCAAGTCGTTTATTCAAGATGACTCTCTCCTTCGCTACATCGCTTTCGCAAAGGACACATTGTGGCCTCCCACCAATAATGGCAACAGCGAAAATGACATTGATAACCGCCGCCTTCGCGATTTCAAAACCCGTACCTCGTCCGAAAAAGCTAAAAGCCGCACCGAAGCGAGCGTTATGCTCGCCACTCTAATACCGGACTTGGCAGCTAGTGTGGTCGGGCGAGCGAATGCCCAAGCGGCAGCGAGACGGCTCTTTGCGACGATGAATAATGAACGGTTGAATACTCATTTGATATTTACGATTTTGGATGAGATTGTGCTTGTTTTGTTTGGTAGAGGTGAGGAGAGGAGATCTGATAGATCAGGATAGGGCGGTTGGTGTTAATGATGGGATGAGGGTTTTCCTGGGCTGATACGACGATTGATCACACAAGGCACAAATGCTATTTTATATACGGCGTCTTTGGGGGGCTTGGGTTTAAGGAGGTCTCTCTGTCCTTTTCATTCTCTGGGTTTATGAAGGCGTATCCCTGGGTCTTTCTTTTCTTTTTCTTTCAAGCTTCTTTCCCTTTGAAGTATATACATACGTGATATACGTACTATTGCTATCCCTATTTTAGACACTGTTGGTGTACCTCTATGCGTTCAAGCTCTTGCTCGTTTTGACTTCTTGATCATGATGACATATCTGGACAGGTCTGTTTTGCCTGTTGCTTTGTCAATCAAGCGTAAGCGCTATATTCGGATCTTTATTGACATTTTTATCAAGAAGATTCTTTCCTCGACTCGTTCCTAGGCATGTATGCCGACGGGATAATTGAATGCAATGACTGGAGATACAGAAATACCTTTGAACATGAACAGTACGCTGATCGAGGGAATTAAAACAAGGCCACATGTCCCGTCCTAATCGAAGGCCGATCTTCGTCTTCATCATCTTCATCGTCTTCCATGATCGCCTTAAGAATCAGTTTGGCCTCTTCGCAGTCGTCATTGTCGTAGAATTTGAGTCCGTAGCTGAACATGAAATTCATGGAGTTACCATATTCCTTCTTGATAAAGTCAAGTTGAGGCTCCGTGAAGTGGTAATCAGCCATATGGCCGTCGAGATCGGATTCACTGTCTGACTCGCCCATTTCTTCATCCTCTTCTTCATCCTCTTCATGTATTATAGCACGCAGGATGGACCGCCCCTCTTCACGATCCTCATCTTTGTAGATGTTCAGACCATGGCTGCGAAGGAAGTGGAACTCGCTTTTGTAGTTCTCCTTCAGCCACTTCTTCTCCTCTGCTGTATATTTCTCGCCGGGTGGCCGCTTAGAAGTTGCTCGCTCGGCTTCGTACTTTTCCCACCTGACCATCTCCTCAGCAGCCCAGCGGACGTTTATAGCATACATTTCTCCCTTTTCAAGGACATGAGGGCCAACGGGAGGGCCTCGAAGCTTAACTTGGAAGAGCGGGCGAGTGGCGTCAAAGTACGCCACGGAACGGCCGTTTTTATCGGCGATGGTTCCTGAAGAAACCTTGCTATCGGTACCTCCCGTAACCACCCCATAGTCTTTGAAGATTGGCGAGCCAATGATGTTGCACATACCATTAGGGGCATGAAGGACATTTGTGAGACGAAGAGTGCCGTGGCCATCTTTTCCGGTGCGGTTTGGGGACCGCTTAGTTGGCAGTTCGACGGTGCCAATGCCCATCACTTGGAGAGGGGTCTTCATCATTCCATAGATATCGCCTAGATGTGTTTTGAACGGGGTATAGTCGGTGAACCATTCTCGATCCTTGGCAATACTATAGCCATCAGTAATGCGTTTTTGGCTTCCCCACGAGTAGCTAGCTACGTCGAGCATCCGTTCAAAGTAGACAACTCACTGGACATTGGAGGTGTTGGAAAACACCCAATCCGGGCAACGTGGGGTGGACTGGGAATTGGGGGCCATCTCTTCTGATCTTATCTCTCTTGACTTGATGTGTACCTCACGAAGACTGTGATGCAGGTGCCAGGAAGATTATCAGCAGGGGACAAGGGAGAATGTTGTATCATGAAGTTGACGATCTATATTATCCAAACGGAGTGACCGTGTCACATGATAATACTGCTAATTTCCACCAAGCCAGGAACGATCGAGTGACAATACAGGAACATATCAAGACATCGAAGAAAGTCTCGAAGATGAACTTAGAAGGAAAAAGGGGGAAGTACCTCTACAACGCCAACAACACCATCTGATGTCCTTCTGATCTATCCTCTTCCTCCCATGTGATGGATACTGTGGCTTGGTTGGTCAACTTCATAATGTCACATCCGGAGATACTGCCTTTATGATCATCTCCACACTTTTTGGTCATGGGTACAGTCCGTCCGAAAGCTATATGGAGTATATGGAGAACTGCTACTTTAAAAGCTCCATCCCTCAGATGGAGCAACAATGTAGTAGCTCCTTGCCCAGCCTGAGGGAGCACCGCTCAATTTAATTATACCCATCTCCCCCCTCTTTCCAAAGGGGTTCTCACTCTCTCCATCTCTCTCTTTTTCACGTGCAAAAATGCTCTCCCAGACCCTTCTCCCCCTCCTTGCTGCCGCTACTTGCGTGAGCAGCAAGCCTCTCGTGCGTCGCGATGTACTCCCGCACGATGAAATCGAACCATTCCCAGAGACGGTCTCGGATGATGCCATCGGCAACACGATAAAGAGATTCGAGCCCTATCTAAACGTAGCGAATGGGTGCCAATCATATCCCGCTGTCGACGCCGACGGCAACACCAGGTCCTTAACCACTCACTCAATTCAAAAAAACGCTCTTGACAGCAACTAACGTCACAAAAATTATAGCGGTGGCTTGAAGGACACCGGCGGTGAAACCGAAGGCTGCGAAGATGACACCAAAGGCCAGACCTACGTCCGCGCAGGCGAATATAAGGATCGCTGGGGGATCATGTACGCATGGTACATGCCCAAAGACCAACCCCTCGACAACATCTCCATAGGCTCCCACCGCCACGATTGGGAGAACGTAGTCGTCTGGGTCGACGACGCGACCCTCGAGAACGCAACTCTGATCGGTGGCGCGGCGTCCGCTCACGGAGAGTATAAGAAGACGACCGAACCTCAGACAGAAGGCACGCGCGTGAAGGTCGAGTATTTCTCTGAATTCCCGACGAACCACGAACTGCAGTTCTCCGATGATCTTGGTCGGGATCTGGATTTGGTTGATTGGGACGCTATCCCTCAGGCGAGCAGGGATGCGCTTGAGAACACTGATTTTGGTAGTGCGACTGTTCCGTTCAAGGAGGATCAGTTTATGGATAAACTTGAGGACGCATATGATCTTGAGTGATAGAAAAGGGGGTATCGTTTAACCTTTCGGGAATTTAGTTAGATATACGTTATAGAAACTATTTACCTTCTGTCATCTTTCTTGGTATCGTTATGGCTCTGATTAGGCCCTGTTTGACGGATGGCCAGTATCTTTGCTGGCACCCCCGAGCAAATCTTTGACTTACATCCGTATTCTTTGTAGCTTTAACTACACTCACAAATCAAACTTTGCAGCCCATGACTGTTTCTCCGCATAGAGATGGCCAGCTATAATTGCCATGGGAAGGGGTACTATTCACCCAGCATTAGACGGGCGTGGAAAAGAATTCGGTGTATTAAATTTTAACATCGCGTGAATAACCATATAGAACTCTCACCAACTAACAAGAAGTCTATATAGATACTACAAACGATCTCATAATGATATTTTTGATATCTCACTGTGATAGGTTTAGGCGTTTATTGAAGAGATGAAGGTGAAGTGATCTAGAACGCAATATCGAAATAACTAGAAAAGGAGTCCATCTCAAAATTTAGCTCAACCACACATCAACCGCAGAAGGGAAAATAAGGACAAGAACAATATATGATGGACATGACTGAACCATAATAAATGCTCTGGTTAAAATCCTCCTTTTTCTGATTGCGGCAGAGTTCCTCGATTGATAAAATCCCAAGGGATAAATAATCACATATTATGCATAATGGGGGTTCTGAGAAGGAACATCAGCATACTCGAATAAACCATGCGGTAGCCAAGGTTCCGCGGGGGGTTCATAATTGGGATAAAAAAGATGATACTCGTATATATTGTGCTCGGTTCTTGTGGATCCCGCAAATGCGTTATCCGCGAACCGAAGATTGAGATATCTGCGGAAGATGTGTTGAAGGAACGGAAGGGGGGGGCCGGCTGCGAGGCAATTAACATCGTAGCGGTTAACCTGGCCAGAACTGCGATATAGGTAACTCATAACGGCAACGATGTTCTGGCAGCTGGGAAAACTAGGGTTGATTGAGGTTGCAGTCGCATCTCTGGTTCCTGATGCAGTAAAACCTTGTGGGATAGAGAATTCCTCCAAAAGGAAATTCCCAAAGAGAACAATCGAAACATTTCGAAATGGTTTACCTGACCCTGGATATTTTACGCCACTGATTGCAGATTCATAGAACATCCTTATTATCTCGTATGCATATGCAAGCTGGCCAGCCTCGTGGAATATAATGTTTTGAAGAGGGTCAAGATCGTAAAATTTGGGGTTAAGATGCGAAGGTGGTTTGGGAGAAACAGCGATAGGTCCTTCATCTCGTAGTCTGATCCGGCTCTCATCTACAAATAGTTCTGCAAGATCGTGAAAGTAAGGCTCTTGGGCTTGGTGAGATTCAAAATTGTAGACTGGAAAGCCCAACAAATACTCTATTTCGCTCTTGGTAAATGTAGCAGCGGGATAAGGTCGCAATTGGGAACGTAGAACCGTTTTGAAGCGTTTGAGAAAATCTGGTGGACCATGTGTCTCCCCCCGAACTAGAGGTTCATTGTAAATGCCGTGCAACACGGCACCTGCCAGAAGAACTCTGTACATTGCGCTGTAAAATCTTCGTCTCCTATCGCCAGAAGTGTCACTCGAGTCGGCCCAGGACGTCAATTTTCTGTGATCAAGCTGGACGAATTCAACATATCGAACAAAATGTTGAAACCCGAGGATGAGTTTTAGCTCACGAACAGACGGATACCTCCCAGGCTGACCACTCAACTCCTTGACTGGGAATGGATGAGGTGGTAACTGTCCACCCTGAACCGCCTGTTTAACAATCTCTGTAGCACGAACCTGGATGATATTAGCGTTGGATAACGCATCATAGTCTTCTAGAGGAGAGGAAGCTTACTGCCATCAGAGCGTCGTTGAAGGCGTACATATCCGCTCTTCCAACATCCCAGATTATGGTCGATGAGTTGCTCTTCCACACATCGTTGAACCTCTTGCAAGTGAAGATCAGAGACTTGAGAACCGAAAAGCTCCCACAGTTTCTGAAGAGACAGGTGAGAATCTCTGGCGGTGCTTCTGGGAGTAAAGATACCTTGGCCATTGTGGTTGAATTGTAAGACGGAGCGTCTAGTTTCAGAGCGGAAGATTATTCTTTGGACACTATGTAAGCAAAAATTTAGCCAGGAACCAAACGGCCACATGCGGAGGTTGATTCTTCATGCCTTACCTGTTTCTAAAGCTGATAATGTCACGGCCCTGGAAGAGTTTAACCACCAAGATGCTTTCTGTTAATGTATAAAATAGTATATAGACCCTGGTTTATATACTACCTGGGGGCAGAACCGAAGGGAAGAATCCTTCTAACGAAAAATCACAAGAACCATAGAAGGTAGATAGCAAGAAGGAAGAAAGGGAATGAAAAGAGGGAAAATCCGCTTTTCAAACGTCAAAATCTCAATACCTATAGTAATCCTTTCTTCTTAATTTCATTTTTATCACCCGAAAGGTGCTTTCCCTTCTTGGGATCCAGCAAGCTCCAGAGGGACTCCCATGCTATTATCATCCGTGATTAGCATTGGAACAGATGCCAATTTCCCTTAGGGTAAACTGGTTTGTATATCTCGCCGTCGTGTTTACAAAACAATGAAAGGGGGAAGTTGAAAGCGATAAAGAAAGAAGTACCAACTCACGTGACCTGAAAAGCCCTTTGTGTCTGACGGCCTCCATTATTGATAAAAGGATACAAAAACAAGTCTAGATATGCTCTTAAAGCATACTAAATTGCATCAAGCAGAGAGCGGCATAGAAAGAATACGCTGACGTCGGAACTAGGTTCCAATTTAAGCTTCTTCTATTGAGCAGTCTCGTTTAAGCCCACATGTGCCTAAAAATACCTTTTCCATCATCCCCACCTTTCCCCCACACAATGAAAAATCTCATTCACCCATTTTCGTCCTTCGTCTTTGTTTCCTTCTCTTTTCTATACTTTTGTGCTGAATTCACAAAAAAAGAAACCGGCAACGCAGTCTAGAGCGCAAGAACTTGAATGTTTCTTCCTTCTCAGACAAATACCAATGGCCATTGAAAGGGGAATAAGAATAAGAATGGCTGACGGGAAAAACTGTAACCCTTAAGCGTCAAAGTCTTCTTCCGCGATGCAAGGTACCCGCAAGAAACCCCAACCAAGGAAAAGAGGAAATGGTTACGATTCTCGATTCGATTGAAATTGGCTAAAAAAGAATGACTGTGTACGACATGAACGAAATGATTGAAACGTGGCAGCGCCACCGGGTTCAAAGCAGCTGAACGGAGACTTGGTCTTCTTCCACAGCAACCACCATCCGCGAAGCAGGAAAACAGAAAGAGCAATACGGTACAGTCGTTAACGAGGCATAAAATCGTGGAAGAAGAAGAAGCTTGGTGTACAGCTGCTCGGAACAAGAGACAACGAATGGGAGGCAATCGCAGAGGGAGGGAAGGAGTCCATGTTATGAGAACCCTTCCATCCTTGCTCCACCAACCCCATACAAGAGAGGAGAATTATGAACGATGAAAAACAAAACGCAGAAAAAGACATTGTCTGGGCTATATGCACCATGCATGCTCCACAGGGAGGTCTTCCGTACACCGACACCGAGATCGAGACCGAGACTGTTGGGTTGCCGAACGCATCAAAGAAGTCTGGTACAAAGCAACGAATAAGGAAAAAAGAGTATACCTTTCCCATGACATCACACGTGGTGATTGGGAAGGTAGGCGGGAGTTATCTATTCACCACCCTTCTTTTTTGACTTCTTACCGGTGGTAGCGGGGGCGCCTTCCTTCTTTTGGTGTACAACGAGCCTTGTCCAGGATTCTTCCTTGTCCCATTCAAACCCAGCGAGGATGGGTTTATCCATCTCGTCATCAGCCTATGGTTATCAAAGATGTCAGTCCTGATGCTCTCGAATATTCGATGGTGATTCGGAGGAACTTCTTTATGGGCGACATGCAACCAATGTACGTTGGGTCTACATATCAGAAGCAGAGAATGAAAGAGAATGGATTCGCACCTTCTTCTTGAATTGCTTGTAGATTGCGTCCAGCGCATCCTTGATTGTGACACCTTTTAGGTTCCGGGCTGTTACATGCAGGCCCAATGGGAAGTCTAGATCAATCTTCTTGACCGGAGGTTTCGTGAGGAACTTCTTGAGTACATCTTTGTCTTCGAGACTTGAGGGTGAGGTGTTGAGTTTCCTGTTGGAGCAACATGTTAGATCAAAGACGATAATAACAAGAACAATTTCATCAGATGCATGGTTTATCGTCTACCAATGGATGACGGAAGGCAGCAGGTAGCAGGTAGGTGGTAGGTAGTCTTACCAGTTCAGTTTCTGCGTTTCTATTGCGATGTCTAGTTCAATTCCTTCTTTTTCTGTATTGACCAGCAGCATCAGCATTGAGATTCTCTCCTACTTTTGACGACTACCTGATTGCTTGATCATTCTACTGGAGACAGTAACACTTACCGAGGTCATTGATGTTCATTACCCCAGAGGTTGAGGCGGCTCGCTTGTGCTTCTTCTCCTCCTTGGGGCTCGTGGGGATACCAGCTACGGCCGAGTCGACTTTCGTGAGTGGTGCCGCCATTGTGGACTTTATGGGGTTGATGAGAGGACTAAGTGAAGTCTGAAGCCTGATGGTGAGCAAAGGAAGCCTTGATGGTAGTGAAGAGGATAAGAGGAGATGAGCGAGCCAGGAACACGTCGACGACCGTGAACTCTCCTCATCAGGAATCAAGGAGATAGCTATATATACATATAGAAGACTCACCTGGATGAAGCTTGGGTATGATGAAATGTGTACCTGAATTGCAGATGATCAGATGGATGAGGATGAAAGATGAAGAAGAGAGAGAGATGATGAGAGATGGGAAGAGACAAGAGACAGAGAGAGAGGGGAAAGGATGAATAAGGGGATGAGATGGGATGTATGGGATGAGAAGGGGGCAAAAGGGAAGGAAGAGTCACGAGCCCTGTCTCTTATTGGCTAGATTGGTGGTGATTCGAAAGCGGGGTTAACAAGCATCCGGAGATCACGTAGCTCTCCCAATCGGGAAAAGTGTCATGGAACAAGAGAAACAGAGCAAGAAGTGTATATACTGGTATCCGGTCTTGTCAGTTAGCTATCGATCGACTGGTTTTGGTGGTACTGTCTGGTTCACGTTCGGCCTGTTACGTCTTTTTACAACGATCAATCCTCGACATGTACCCGGTACTCGAAGCTACATGCATCTACACATCCAGATATTCCCTCGAAGGGAAAAGAGCGTCATAACCAAGATCACTCTACACATACAGGCCACATCCCCTCATACATTCCAGACCCCGTTCTTTCTCCCAACGATGCCAACCAGATGTCTTAACACCAACGGAATATTCATCCCGCTTCCCTAGTCACGCCACCACGGGGATTTCATGAGACAAACCACGCATTAACACTCTCACCTAAATCCCTCATTCCCTGACTGACCACGGACAGACAAACACATAACGCTACACATTCCCGTCCTGATCCGCGGTTCTATTCTATCCATTCAACGTCTCCCAAGTGTCGCGTGAGGTACCTTCTACCTCCCGACTACAGCATCACCTGATGACGTCTGGAACGTAATCCCTTCCCCACTCTTTTTTCTTCTAAACGGTAGAATGACGCTAACCCTGCACCCCGCAATCGTACTAAGATAACGAAGATGACGGATATGGATAAGCCGGGGAAATGTGATTATATAAGCCGAAGACGGGATGGTTTTACTTCTTTGAGGATACAATTGGAGATTTAATCGCTTTTCGGATTGATTGGGACAAGCAAGTTGGATGAACCTGATACACTCGGATATTAATTTTCTCTAATCAACTGAAATTATTTAATTCACACTCATTACTATCTTGCGCGATCTTCTAGTCTCTATCCTCGAGCTTTACCATCTTCAAAGAAGTTTCCCAGAGCCTACCCTCCTTCTCTTCATCAAACGCGTGTGCAGCGTACCCCGGGATGAATGGCATATCGCCAATATCATTAACGTCAGGGTGTAGTGGCGCTTCTTGCAAGATTTCCAAGTAGGTCCCACCTCTTGTCTCCCATTCCTTGCCAACCGCCGCCCATACGGAGTTTGCTGAGCCTTGCTCAGGGCTCAGCAAGACCTTCGTCAGTGCATCGTTCGCCTCGAATCCAGCTATGACATCCTCCGCTAGATGCTTCTTGAGGGGAGTCCAGATAGCGCCGGGAGTGATCGATATACCATGAAGCCCCTGTGAGCCATAGCGGCGCTCGATCTCATTCGTCATGTAGATATTGGCCGTCTTGCTCTGACTGTAGCCACCCCAGGGGGTATACTCCTTAGGCCCAGTTTTGAAATCTTCATTTCCAAACCGGATTCCACCACCACGATGGCCAGTACTAGACACCGCGACGACTCGAGAGCTGAAGGAAGGAGAAGCTGAAGCGAGCATCGCGGATTTGAGCAAATTAAAGAGGAGGAAGTGCCCTAGATGGTTGGTCCCAAATTGCAACTCGAACCCGTCGGCGGTAAGACTATATGGTGTGGCCATTATTCCTGCGTTGCAAATCAAGACGTTCAAGACGCTTGTGCGGCTTAAAATATCGGTTGCGGCAGCTCGGACACTGGACAATGAGCTGAGATCCATCTGCACTAGCTCTACACGGCCCGGCTCAAGAATATCTTGAAGGGCATCTTGGGCTGCGGTGAGATTCCGTGCTGTCAGGTAAAGTGTTGCACCTGTCGTTGCTATGGCTCGAGCTGTTTCTATACCGAGGCCGGAGGAACAACCGGTGATGACAAAGACTTTGCCAGAGAGCTTTCCGGTGAGACCTTCGTCTTGGATAATTTGCAATGCTGTAGGGCGTTCATCGCCGGCGCCCTTGGGGTTGGCGTGGAAGGGAGCGTACTTGGAAGAAATAGCTGATGGCATCGTGTGAAGTTCAAAGGTTTTTTGAAGTAGAGACAAGAGTTTGAGGAGTGGTTTTTGAGATTACAGGCGATTGCTGAGGTAGGTGGTTTGGGATTGAGAAAGATGCTTTGCTTTAGGTAGTTGGGACTGCGATATTTATATTCAATAAACCTCCTTAAGACATTGAGAGAGACGGCCTTCTTGCACAACATTCAAAAAGCGCATTTGGTTATTACAAAGCTTGATTAGCAACGGCATTTCGGCGATAGGATTTAATGCTATTATCTGCAGATTTATTTCGTTTGGGTTCCAAATAGATAGGCTATTCGTGTTAACCAGGATACCAATCGGGAGCGGAGAGCGGAGAGAGCGGGCGGGGCGGATTTCAGCGGCCGCCTTCCAAGGTTTTCCAGGGACAGAATGATGACTAAGTCTACCCCCACCAATAAATATAGCAGGACGAAGTAAGCACGAAGGCTATCCCAACGTCCTCTCTCCTCTCACGATAAAATTGCCACACCCATTAGTTAAACTGATCTTATAATTTGATACTTCCTTATGGCAACACGGCAAGCCGCTCAGGCCTGCGTACCCTGCAGGTATGCCTGATATGGAGGCTCCCATTGGGAGATAAAACACTAATGCCTATTAGGACCCTGAAGCGAAAATGTACCAAAGAGCTACCATCATGCTCCCTAGTAAGTCGTAGCCCGGGCCCACTTGCGGGAAAAAAGGGACCTCATCTAGACCCTAAAGCCACGGTTTCAAGTGCAGGCAGTTAATGAAGAGGTGTGAATACCGCGATCCCGCGAGAGCCCGTCCTATCCGCTCTGAGGATGTCAACCTCCTATCTAGACTGGAGAAGTTGGAACGGCGTCTCGGCAACGAGTCATCCCGAAGGACCGACCAAAGCATGGGAGAAGCAAACACTACGTTTGGATTATCGCCTGAAATATCGAATGCCTGGCGCGTAGAATTTCCGACCACTTACTTTCTGGATTGGGAGGAGCATCAGCCAATGCCCGCAGGCACGCTAAACCCCAAAGTGGTAGTTCCTCCTGAGATACGGTCTGTTTTGCAATCCAGAGAGGCTATGGAGTCGCTCTGCCAAATGTACATGTTGAGTACTCAGAGCTGGCTGCCCATGATAAGCAAGAAGCGCTTATTTGAGAGAGTGGCTGTTTACAACGAGACCACTGACGTAGGAGTGGCGCTTTTACTACTATGCATGAAGCTTGCTTCCGAGACCCCACCTGCAGGCGAGCATGCGGCATCATCGGCACTGTATTGTATGGCCAAGGAATTCTATTTCAGGCTGGAAACTTCATGCGCTATCTCCCTCCAACTCTTCCAATCTTCTATACTTATATCGCTATATGAGATCGGCCATGCTTTATATCCGGCAGCATGTTTGAGTGCGAGTAATGCTGCTAGGTTGGGAATGATAATGGGCTTCCACGACCGGACAATTGCACCCCAGCTGTTCAAGGACGCAGACACCTGGACAGAACGTGAGGAAGAGAGAAGAAGCTGGTGGGCAATTGTTATCCTTGAAAGGTAAGTTCTCCTCGGATCGTGACAGCATCTCATGGCCCACTCTATAATTCCAAGGAGGCCTTCGTATGCGCAAGGCTGATCCGTATGCTATCGGAACAGGTATGCAAACCTGGGGATATCTGGGCTGCCATTAGTCACGCCAGAGCCCATCCAGGGTACCCTTTTACCGTGCACGGAATCTAGCTGGAATCAGGGTCAAATAGGTTCCAACGTACCGCTATTTGCGTCTTCACTATCCACCAATATTGAAATTGGCTCGTATGCAAGCATTTGCCAGGCTTGTCACATCTTAGGCCTCGTCCTCCGTCACCGAAATAGTAAACATAGCATCACGGACGGTCATTTTCGCCTTACAGAGGCATGGCAATTGCATCAAACACTTGTGTCACTACACACTCATCTCACAGAGAGAGCCACTACTTCAATGGATGACAGCAACTCCGAAATTGCGATCGCATTCTGTTCTTCTGCTCGCATCATTCTTTACAATATGTACGCTTGCAATGAACATTATTTAGCTACCGAGGCCAGAATAATGGAGGAGACTCAGATGCAAGCTGCCTCGGTCGAGGGTTTGAATGAGATCTGTCTGACCATATGTCCTCTCGCTCAACACATTTCCATCGGTGCGACCACAACAGATAATCATCTGTTGTCAAAATGTCTACTTCTATGTCATTGTTTATATCATGTGGCATCAGACTACGCCTGGTTCATAAGAGAGGAGAATGCAGTGGAGAAAGTAGCCTCTCTGAAAGTGGTTGTTGAACTCCTGAGGACGATCGGGACGAGATGGAGGGTTGCTGGTAAGAATGACATTTTCTAGATTTTGGGGTTAACACCTTTGCTGACTACAATGAAGGGGAATATCTCAAGAGACTCGAAAATGATGGTGCCTTGGATTCGATAGTAGAGTAAATTGTTATGTAGACTTGTGCTGTTGAGGTCCGATAACGCAGGGGGTAAAAACTATCTCTCTCCGACTTGGTACGCCTAGAAGCGATGTTTTCGGCGATATGGACATTAAGTATCCTAAACTCCGTTTACATATACGCAGAATTATTCGATTGACTTCTATTGAGTGTTATCGGGAACGTTTTCTCGTGATAGGAAACTTCGCGGATCGGGCCGTGTTTTTAGCGTTAGAGCGGAGAGCGGGGTGCAGCGGCCGCTACTGCAGATGAGCGGGTGCGGCAACACCGCACGCTCGGCGTTCAATTATGATGTCTCGGAATGTTATCTTAATGATGTCAGTGGTGTATGAACTGATAGTTTATTCTTACTGATTGAAGTTTATAAACTTCGAGACTGAGCCAGATTGTAAATGGAATTCTTTCAATGGTAAACTCCCAGCTTTAGTTTCTTGACTGTCTTCATAGCTTCTAGACTACATACTCTCATATATCTCGCGATAAATACACCGCCATGTCTGCAGTTCAGAAACCTGTTTGGTTAAGTACGAACTCCCCATCCGCAGTTCCCATATGTCCACACTCGCTAATGAATTCAAGTTACTGGCTGCTGAACTGGCCTCGGAGCAGCACTCGCCAAGCAAGTCGTCCAAGATGGTCATCAGGTAGTTGCAACGGCACGAAACCCAGCTGCACTCTCATACCTATCGGACACGGATGATGTTCTGAAACAACCTCTCGACGTGACATCCAAAGAAAGCATTAAATCCGCCTTCGCCACTGCTGTTACCAAATTTGGACGCGTGGACTACGTCGTAAACAATGCTGGCTCTGGGAATTTCGAGGAAGCAGAATCAACGCCAGAACACGAGGCTCGGGAGTTATTTGAAATTAACTTCTGGGGGAGCTCCAATGTGTCACTTGAAGCTATCAGGATCTTTAGAGATGAGAATCCTGCAGGTGCTGGTGGGGCCTTGATTCAGATCAGTTCGGTTCTGGGGCGAGTTGGAAGTGGTGGCCAGGCGTATTATAGTTCCAGGTATACATGACACAAGCCTAACAAGAAGGCTTTCCGTTCCTTCTTGAGCAAGCTTACCTGCTAACTCTTCTTCATAGCAAATATGCAATTGACGGATTCACCGAATCCTTATCAAAGGAACTCAATCCGAAGTGGAACATCAACGTATTGATTGCGGAGCCAGGAGCAATTGGGGCCACATCATTCAACCACACGCTTGTGAGCCCACGAGATATTCATCCTGCATACAAGGAGCCAGGTGCCCTCACCCTCAAAATCCGGGAATTGTTAGCCTCGCCGACGTTGGAAGATGATTTCCCGTCTGCCACATCCATGGCGGCCACCTTGTTTGATGCAGTGATGAAAGGCGGGTTGCCCTTGCGGTTGCCAATTGGAAGGGATTCCTGGGCGATGATCAAGGCGGGTATATCTCAAGCGGCTGAGGATTTAGATCAGCGGCGGGAAGTGAGCGAGAGGCCTGCCACAATGTTTGGTGCAACTGATGCGTGAGGCCAGGCCTACAGGCCACAGCTTAAGATGAGTGGTAGTCGACAGGACGGACCCAATGGTTTGCACGGGTCGAAGATTTCAAAGAGTTACTTCGGTTCTCAGGCTATAATGTTAATACATCAGTGTTCAGGTTTTCTGCCCTGCTGGCTGATGCTTTCATGTACTTCTTTGAAAGGAGTTGATTTGCAGTTACCTGTGGGAACAACAATAAAAAAATATAAAAAGAGGTAAAATCCTTGAAGTAGTGTAATCACGTGAATAGCACTGAGCCTTTCAAGTTCTCCAAAAAAACTTCAGCATCTCAGCACAAACATTACAAGTATCAATTCTCTCTCACCAAAGACCTGAGTAGTTTCTATCTTTTGTGTATCATGGCAAGCCATAACAACCAAAGGACTATTTTGCAAACAGAATTTTGATGAACACCACGATGTTGGTATCATGGACGGCTCAGTGCCAACACAGAGTGTCATCTTGGTTGATGCATGTACTCTGTGAGGTCAACACCGACTCAACTTTGAGGCATCATTAAGATGCTGTCTTCCAACTTCACATTTCTTTTTGAAGTTCCCAGTTTTTTATCAATTTTTTTGTCAGTCGCTTGATGAATGAACTGTCCTGTCTATGGAGTAAAGCCATCCACAATGGCATATCTGCTTGGCAATATCCTCACTGCTGCCTATCAGAGAAACATTTTTGATTCCTCCAGTTGAAGATCAAGAAAGAGCTTCATATCAGCTGGACTTGTATTCCATTTTCTTGTTTTTCTTGCTCTAGCCTCATGCAATCTTCAGAAACGGGATATCAACTGCGGAAAAAGCAAGAGAGGCTACGTTTGAGAGGTATAAAATGCGCCTCGTAGCCACTCTTTCATCCTATCCTGCAATTCACCCTTCTCCTACTCAGCCTTGACTTCCAGATTACTTCTACCTTGAAAAAGCACTTCTTGCTAGGTACATAGCATTTCACTTGCCGCAACGCAGTCAACATGAATCCGCTATCATTCCAATCCGTGTTGCTTCTAGCCCCTTCTGTCACTGCCCTCGCCGCACCTGCGCCTGTGCCCGAGGAATTTAACGAACGGGGTATTCGCCAATGCCAGAGTACGTTCAGATATAGATAGATACCTATTCCTCCGTCATTTCCAAACGGTAGCTAAAGATGACATATTAATACGTGCCAATCTTTAGCAAGTGGTCGCGCCTGTGTGACTGACATGGCCTGCTATGCGGGGCTCCATTGCCATGAGGGTGGCTTCTATGGGGAGTGTCGCTAGGTAGGTGGGCCCGCAATCCTTCACATAAGTATGTGGATGGAATCGCTGTTGATTCATTCATGCTCATGATTTCTCTGCAGTCTTAAACGTCGATGTTTTTCCCCTCCCTTCTCTTGGTGAGTGCGAGGAAAGGTCGCCCTGAAGGATTAGTCAGTGTGGGGGTATCTCGGTCAATTCGAAACACTTCTCGAATGCGGGTTTTGCTATACGGATATACTTCTGAGGCAGGTCATGGATCGTCAAAATTCTGCGGCATAATGCATTTGTAGGGCATGAAGAGCCCATCCCTACCTACTTATAGCTTAAATTTTCATCGAGGCACTTTGGGATACTCCTGGAATTTAATTTTCAATTGGAAAACTTATCGTCTTCCTGGGTCAATTTTTTTGAAAAGCAGTTCTCCTCCCATTCAATGGATATACATATTCTTGTTGCAGTATTTCGACTTGGACAAACATGGTTGGGAACAGTTTCATGCTTTCCTACCTCGCTATTTCGGAAATACGTGACATGGAAGCCCTATCTGGATACGAATATGTGAAATTCAAGGTCAGATTTTGAAACAAGATTGAATTCAAACTCTATAGAATGAAGAGGTTTTGGCTCTCTTTTGCGCTTGATCAATCAAAATTCCAAGCTTAGAATATGAGTACGAGTAAGCCATCAAACAGCCTACGGTACCTGGTCCAGACAGATCTAAGAGTGCCCGGCAATCGGCTTAGGCTTATACGGTTCCTCCAAATATTTCCTCTCATCCTCTGTTAGGGTCTTGCCCTTCACATCCAGCGCCTCATCCATGCGCTCCACAGAGCTGAATCCGATAATCGGGCTGCTCACGTTCTCACCAATCCATGCCAGCGCGACCTGGCTCATCTTCCAGCCCTTCTTGTTGGCGAGTTCCTCTACACGGTTCAGGATGGAGACGTCAGCGTCGTCGAGGACCTTTCCTGAGCCACCGGATCGGATGGTTTTGCCATGCTCGGATGCTGGGCGAGCTAGTGTACCAGCCCATAGGGGACCCCACTGTTTTGAATTGTCAGCAATGCTGATTTAGAACGGATACGACGCTTCGAAAGAGCCCCGTCTTCGATTTGTGATAATAGACTTATTCTGGGGCTTGCACATACCGGAATGAGTCCGACTCCCGTCTCTTTGCAGTACTTGTTCATCTCCCGCTCTTCCTCGCGGTACATGAGACTGTAATGATTCTGCATGGAAACGAATTTCGTCCAACCATGTGATTCGGCGCATGCTTGCATCATGGCAAACTGGTACGCCCACATTGAGCTAGCACCGATATATCGGACTTTCCCGCTCTTGACTAGATCGTGTAGAGCTTCCATCGTTTCCTCAATCGGGACAGATGAGTCGAAACGATGGATCTGAAGGAGGTCGATATAATCTAAGTCCATGCGCTTAAGTGATGCATTAACCGCGGAGAATATAGCTTGTCTTGAATTGCCTTCACTACAGTTAGCACCCGCTTCTAGTTTTACTTGAGCTTCGCGATTCAAACTAACCAAATTGGTTGATATAATCCTTGCTCTTTGCTACCTCGGAGGTAAAGTTGCCCAAGAAAGTATTCTCGTGCTCGGAAACGACGCCATAGCACTTCGTCATGACGTTGAGCTTATGTCTTGGGAGATTGTACTTCTTGATCGCTTTGCCAACAATCTCTTCGGAGACACCATTTGAGTAGATGTTGGCCGTGTCCCACTACAATATCGCCTCACATTAGATCTCCCTTAAAGAAATGGGTAATAGTTCGCGTTTGGAAGACTTACAGAGGTAATTCCCTTGTCGTATGCAGCTTTTAGGAGCCCGAGAGCCTATAGCCCATGGGAAACTGCGTTAGCAAGTTGCAAATCCAACAGAGGGACATGGAAATCAAGGAAGTTGGTACCTTGTCCTCGTTAATAACCCAAGGCGCCCAGTCTGATGAGCCGTGGCTCATCATACCGAGGACTGGGACAGAGACACGCAAGCCACTCTTCCCCAGTTGCTTATAGGTTGCCTGGGTGTTGTCAATTGACTCCTTGACCCGTGTGGGAATTTCCTTGGAAGCCATGTTGATTGTTGATATTAACGAGAAAGATTTCTTTTATTTGTGATTCGTCTTGGAGTATTTGCGTTTCTAATCTTCTAAATAGATTAACTGAGGGGGAGGGGTTGGGTTTGCAGTTTATGTTGTCGAGAACTCGATGATAGCCAGGACCAACAACAAAAGATGCAGCTCATGGCTCGTATTTATAGCTCATCTTGCTTTGAAATCATCTTTCCAACCAGTCAATCACTTACTAAATATGGGTATAATATGTAACCAGAACTCGGAGTTTGGAATTTAGAAAGATGGAGATACTATTATCTCCCTTCTTTATCCCCACCGTAAAGACGCTTGGATATCCACATATCCCTAATCTACCTCCTTTAAGTTAGTGGGTACATGGATATCACACATTTTCGAAAGAGGATATGCCGGCACTCGATGTGCTCGTTTATATATGACTCAGTATCACATCTCCACGAAATTCCCCTGTAGTAGCTTCATGAAGTCTTAACATAACACTCGAAATAATGCCGAAGATCTTGCATACTTTGCTGATTATGTCATCCCCACGGTTTTCACTGTTTTAAGGTTAAAGTGTGTCGTCACTGACCCACCTTTTTTCCACGCTGTTGAAACTTTAATCCGAGGGTCTATCAAAAGTTAACTTCAACGTCGACATCGACAGCTTCAAGTCTTAGCTTTCTAGGACGAGATTATATGTTTTACCGCTCGAGGAGTAACCGATAGGGTCTATATACAAGATATTGTTAACAATAGTGTCAATACTCCTCGTATCTGGATTCTTTAGAGAGGGCCTAATACTAGCTCAAGGAGACGTAGGCCATGAACGTACAGAGTTGTACGCCGAATCACAAAGGGGAAGGGTAGTTGGTTCAGGGTTATACGATACACTTCATCGCAGCTCTGTTTCCTGCATAGCTCCTTAACCTTTCGATCCCTCACGGGGAATACGTTGGTGTACTTTCCAGCGTCACATCAATATCCATGAGGGTGCATCGACCTCTCACGTCCAGACTCTTTCCCCGTGTTCCTTCGCGGACATATGTTGTTTGCAAACATGAACTATACACATCGCAAAAGCAACAGACGATAGCAGGAGCTACTCAATGGAAGCGACACCTTCTACAGCGCCTGTCTTTGCCAAGTCGAAGGTTTATGGGCACCGGATCAAGCATAAATGCTCCAACACAACTCGTAGAGGAGGAAACCGTCTCAGATGAGGCCCCCGAAGAATTCTACCCTGTTCATATCGGAGATATCTTTCAGGAGAAGTACAAAGTTGTTAGAAAGCTTGGATATGGGGTGAACTCCACAATTTGGCTATGTCGGAATCTTCGGTACGTCTCTTGATGCTTTGGGTCGGTTGATGACTATACATTAACTTGGCCTTTACATAGGAGTAATCGCTATGTTGCCCTCAAAATCTATATCCGAACACCTCCCTGGTATTCTGGTGTGAACAGGGAGATCAAAATTTACGAGCACCTGGGAAACCTTCGCTCAGTTCACTCTGGCCAAACCTGTATCCGAGAAGTCATTGATTCTTTCCAAATTAAGAGGTCAGATGGGACTCGTCATGATTGTATCGTTCATCCGCCTTTAGATATGAGTCTATCAGAACTTCAGAGGTTAGGCAAACCCACCGGGCTTCCAGTGAACATGATTAAAGACGCATTGCGGCGACTGTTCATGGCGCTTGATTTTCTGCATACGGAAGCTAACGTCACTCATGGAGGTAAGCTTCCTTCTATTAACCCGCTAACAATGAGATAATAAACTGACATTATACCCTAGATATAAAAGCGGGAAACCTCATGCTCACAGTGGACGATGAGAGTGTGCTGAAAGACTTCGAAGACTCTGAAATTAAGAATCCGTCTCCGAGGAAGGTGATCAGCCCGGAACGTACTATCTACGGTTCGAGGGAACTTCGCCGCCCCAGGGATCATGCTTGGGGACGCCCTATTCTTTGTGATTTTGGAGAAGCCCGCATTGGAAGTGGAAATTCGAATACGGGGATTCAACCGGCGATATATAAGGCGCCAGAGATAGTTATGGAGGGTGATTGGTCACATAGCGTTGATATATGGAATACCGGCTGTATGGTATGATACATCCATTGCAACCATGTTCTTGGCTAGGTTTCAGGGACTGTCTCCAGGAGAAGTATTTTTTTGCTCACACCCTATGACTATCTATAGATATGGGACATCTTCGAAAACAAATACCTTTTTGACGCCCATGACGAAGATGGGGAACACTCAGGCCGCCTCCACGTCGCCGAAATGATCGCGTATATCGGTCCTCCGCCCCTAGAGTTCCAGAAACGATGTAAACGCTCTCCACTTCTATTCGATAAAGATGGTAGGTTGACACCCCTAATACTTTAAGAAGTATTAAGCATTAACACTAATAATACTTACTCCTATTTAGGAAACTGGAAAGGACCCCCAGAGATTCCCTCCCTTTCCCTCGAGGAGTCAGAAGGAAGACTTGAAGGGGAAGAGAAGCAGAAGTTCTTGGAGTTTATACGGTCGATGTTGAAATGGATTCCGGAGGAGAGGAAGACGGCAAGGGAGTTGCTTGATGATCCTTGGTTAAATGGATGAGAGGGAACTAGCCGGGATATGTAGTTAGTAGGATGGCTACTTGTAATTCTCACCTCAGGTCCGCAAGTTTCGGATTTGTACGATAGGTAAAGTGCCTATAAAAGTGAGAATAATTTATTTAGAGTATCGTGATATACCTTTTTGAACATCTTAAGAAAGGTGACGCAAACAAGAAAAAAAAAAAAATTTCCTGTTTAGAATGGTGTTGTGATTCAATTTTTTTGGGGATCTAGCTATCTAACATATCGGAAAGAATAGCCCCTGGAATCAAGACCATCTCATGATAGAAAAATTGTAAAGTAGTTACAAGGTGTAAGGTAAACTCAATGATGCCAGGTAATCGACCTTGCCTTTGGTCCACCACAATCATAGGTCACCAAAACCGTATGATGATCCAGCGCCATAATACCAGGCCAGCAGCTCGCCCCATGGCATATAGTAGTAGGCTTACTCCAATGTATCTTCCCATCACGGGGTGGAGAAGCAAATACAACCTTGGTAGCCGCATGCTTAATCCACTCAACCTTGTCAGAGTCCTCATCGCACATGAATACTGCAGCTAGCGAACCATCCTTGAAGGAGGAAATCTGCGGGGCTCCGGCGTTATGTCCACGAGGTGGGCAATAGACTTCATGACGATGTCTCCAAGTAGCTCCGTCATCGTAAGACACGGCAGCTTCGACGTTAAAAGTTCCGTATCTTGTGGTTTCGAAGACCATGACTAGCGCGTCACGCCCATTATCCTTTGTCTCCGCGATCCCGTTCATTCCATCGCGGAGTGCCTCCGAATCGCCACAGACACAATGAGCCTTAGACCAACTCTTCCCCTGGTCATGAGACACGACGAGCATCGTGCGTTGATCGTTATGGGCAAATTCTTCTGAATACGTCAATTGCACCTCTCCACGAGCTCCCCTCCTCATGAACGGCTCCCAGACTCCGAAGGGGGCACCCTTCTCCGCGGCCTGAGAAGCAAACGACCAGCTCCTCCCGCCATCAACAGACTGGCAGACCGTAATCCGAAAGTGCGTAGGCTTACCGCCGGGCCCAAGATCGTGGTTTCGAAATGCAGCGAGGATCTTCTGGGGAGCGACCTCCAGAAGGAACATGTTGTCAACGTCACCCACACCTCGACTCACTTCTCCCCAGGGAGCGAAGCTTCGGGCCTCGTCGGTGCTCTTTGAGACGCGGAGGACTCGCTGGTTGCCTTCGCGACAAGTGTAGGCAGCGAGGATTGCTCCGTCCGAGAGCCTGGCTAGGCGTGGGTAGGTGCCTCCATTAGAGAGTTTGAGTTCGCCATCTCCGATGACTCTCTTGCCGGGGAGGTGGCTGTCGGAGCTGGAGCCGCCGTGCTTGTCGCCGACACCGAAGGACTTGAGGACAGATTGACCGAGGTGTTTATGCATTGTTGGTTCGTTTCTGCTGGTTATGCAATGTGGTTTTTGTAAGATTTAACGATAGGTGTTTTGTAGGAAGCTCAGTTGTAGAAGTGGTGGTTGTTAAAGAAAGGGAAGATGCTGTCTCATATATAGTTCACGCATTTTGGAGAGTCCCACCAATTGCTCACATTCTCGGCGGAAGAAAAGTGAATGTAAGGGAACTTTCACAGCTGAGAGATTCACTTTCCGTTTTGTTGCCATCTGTGGTTCAGATGACGTCACTCATAGACGTCGTCACCCTCTCTTACGAATCTCTTTGTTTCATGTACTGAGAACTGAGCAATTTATGAAGATGGAGATAAATAATAATATACACTGTACACAGTTCACGGAAAGGAGGTGAGGTAAAGATGATGAGAAGTGTAGATTATCAAATTCATTCTTGCTTCCTAGTGAAGCCGATTATGGAGAACTAAAAACATATGTTACTTCGTAGCCCGGACTCCAGCAACAATCTCGTTGATAACGCTCTGCAAATCAGCTTCAGGAATCCCAAACAATTCGTTTGAAACAACTCCACGCTTATCAAAGTCATTCTCAGACTTATCGTCGAGTATATTCCCGACAATAAGGTACGGGATACCGCTGAAGTCACCCGCATTCAGCTTCGCCAGGCTCTCTTCAACAACGGCGTCTTGATCGATATGGTTAACGGTCCACGCCGAGCCAGTTGCCTTTTCAAGAGCTGCAAGTAGAGTTGACCGAGTCACTGTAGTATCCCGGATATGAACAGTCCGGTTCACAGTCTTCGGCGCAAGGGATGGAGAGAGCGAGTCCGCCACAGCTTGGGCGACAACACTCAGTCTTGTCGTCGAGAACGTGACATCCTTGTACTTATCGTCCCAAGTAGTAACTGTAGTATTGGGAATATCAAAGCCGAGGAATCCAGATGTCAAGGTCCTGAGCATTGTAAGCCATAAGTCTCATTCTAGCATGATAGAACAGAGAGACGGGGTCTAAATTTGGGCTGGTACTTACATGTCAAGTAGTGGACCCGTGGTGAAGTTCGTCCATTCGATCTTATCCTGGTTCGCCTTCAAATGCTCAGCCACTTGATACTTGAGCGCATAAAAAGGGACCCGAGTATGGGAGTGCTTGTTTTGCGTTTCACTTCCGTAATCGCTCGGGATGAACCTCCTAACACCCGCTTCAATTGCAGCGTCGACTATCTTGATCTGCTCTGGTATCGCAGAGCCCGCAATTGCGGACACAACTGCATCTTGACCCTTCAGCGCCTTTACAAGAGAATCATGCGTATAGTCGGTCTTGATACTGTTGACGCCGTCTGGTAGGGTAGAGTTAGACCCCTCACGCGAGAGGGCCGACACCGAGTACCCATGAGAAGAGTTAAGGAGGGCAGCAACTATTTCCTGGCTAAGTAATCACCATTCGTTAGAGATAGACTCGAAGAAACTTTGTTATGGCAGTGATGACACACCCGACGAACCCCCCTGCCTGTGATTTTCGTCAGTATATTGCTAATAAATGATAGACTTGGTATATTTTGTAGTACGCACTCCGACAACAATGACGTTCTTGATATCAGCAGTCATTCTGAGACGTAATTGAGCGCTGAACTTTAGAGAATAGGCTGGAATAGAAAGGCGCTTAACAAAAGATAGAGTTCTTTGGTAGCAGATAATAAGATGAGAATTAGATGTGATATCTAGATTGCAACAACTGCACAAGGAAGCGATGTAAAGTAGATGTGAATTTTGATGAATTGAATTCAACTCAGGAGAGGGGTTTCGCAAATATTTATATTAGTCCAAGCTGCACTCAACCCACCAGGGACAAGCCATGCAACTGTTTAGTTCTGGCCCCCATGATGCCATGATGCCATCTATCATGGATATCGGCCATGATGTTTGGGCCGTGGAACTCTAGAACCGGCTTACTGAATCAGTGGAATACTCGAGCACAATGAAAACGGAGGCCGACTTCGACACTAGGGCACACTATTGATCCGTCCTCCGCGAGGCCTTGTTGCTTACCGAGGACGCAGGTCTTAGTTGCCTTAAGGACTTCGAACAAGGGAAATTCTCAAGTTTCTCAGTAAGGTTGAAAACAACGGACGCTGTTACGTGTGAATTGGTCGCCTAAATCTTTGTAACGTTGTCAGCTTAGTTAAACGTGCAGGGCTTACAAATTGACATTTGCTATTTTTGTCATCCATCCTGGCCTTTCATAATCCAAACTTCTCTGTATGACATGAAGTTAGTCAAGTCTTCGCCAACGTCGGAAAGCCGAAACTACGAGAAACAATAACTCCCCGCAAGAAAGGGGAAAGAAAAATAGAGAGCTGCAAGGGTCATGGGAAGAAGAAAAGCCCCAGGGGGATTGACTAAGACTAAACCAAACATGTTCTAGTATCATGGAATTGGCCGAATCTGTCTAGGTGTTGGGGAACGGATATAGTCACTAATTTATTTGCCTAAGTTAATGGCAGTCACCAAAGGGTTATGCCGTGCCGGCATCTTTCACTTATGTTGTACGACAATAAGGTGCTTAACTCAATTCAGACTTGAGCTTCTACTTCCTCCAGGTCTTTAGTGTGGCAGCTTCGCACCTTAGCCTTTTCAATCCCTAGCACCACCTCTTACTGCCTACAAATAACAAGAGCCAAGTTGCCTTCGACACCTTGCAAAATGTGAGTCTTTCCTCCCCTCTAAGAAGATTTTGTCCTTAATATCTCGTTGGGTTCAAAGGTCTTGTGAAATCACTGGGTGCAACACCGCTACAGACGACGCATCTGAGTCTACCAGGGTCTCCGACGGCTCCGATAGCTCCAATAAAAACCCGTGAGTCCCCCCTCCTTTGATCAAATTTAGATACTCTCTCTGACATGTGCCGAAAGGGAGAACTAACTCTCCGACGACGTCGAGAATCGAGATAAGGCTTGTGTCCATTCAAACAATCAGGTATCGCGGTGAGTTCATCCTCTTTAACATCATATATAGATCCTATTGCTTATCCTTCGTAGAAGTTATGCCCCATCATTGAATCAGCTCCCCCCAGGCAGGTCCGCATTGGAATTATTTGACGCTCGAGGTCCTCGTCCCGGGACCGATAATTTGGGGGGGTCAAAGGATACCTCTACAGGACCTCGGAAGACACCTGAAAAGGGATCGGAACAGAATACCTTGCCACCAAGGCAGGTAGCTGCCACCAACAGTGTATTACCTAATGGTCGAATCACCAAAGAGATACTTATCAAGATATCGCCGGAATACGTCCGCTATGCGTATGAATCCGGAACCAACCCATTCCATCGCCATTTCCTTGAAGCGCTTGAGAAATTTCAAGGGGGTTATTAAACCTGGAATGATTAGGGGGATTATGACTGCTCACAGATGTACTCGTCCAATTCAGAGCTTGCTCCTAGTGTTTGAGGTTTCTATAGCGCAGGTTACTAGTCTTAGAGAATTGCGTAGAAATTGAAGTAAAATCCATTTCCCTACTTGATCGTCAATTAAGATCCGTCCTTGATTACATACCAAAGTATTTTGTAGGTGACTGACCTGACCACAACTTTGTGTGCAGGGGACGCCTTCGTCATTGCTCAATGAGGTGACCCGAAGCCCGAGTCTCCGTGGTGCGCCGTCGTCCGAAGCCGAAGATCGGGATGTCGGAACCGGTCTTTTGTCTGCCAAGACGGCCCATAAACACGCTAACTTGTTTTGAATAAAGTGATTATCTAAGTTGTTTGTTCTGTTTGCACCAATATTTCTGCCTAAGACAAACTGGGATATCACTTTCACGACAAGCTCCATTCACTTTTTGGAGACAGAGGTCCAAAACAGTGGAACATGGAATTCGATCTTGTTTTCCTCACTATTTAACATTCTTCAAACACCCACCTCTTGATCCTTTCACTTCGTCCTCACGATCTCGATCTTCTCCTTGAATTGCGACCACTGACCACTCTTCTTCCGAACTGCTTTTCCCGCACACGAAATGGCGCTTTTTGGCTCAGCCAGCTCGTCGACTGCAGCGAGTGCCGCAGCGCAAAACACCACTGGTGACATCTCAAAGGATGTTGCTCTAGCGAACCCTCCCGATGACAGCATTTCAGATCTCGCGTTCTCTCCGGTTAGCGACCATCTAGCCGTCGCGTCATGGGATAAAAAGGTCCGCATCTATGAAATCAATGACCAAGGTCAGAGTGAAGGGAAGGCGATGTTCGAACATGAAGCTCCAGTTTTAAACTGCTGCTGGTCTCCGGTAAGCATATCTACCTCGATAATTGATTTTCCCTTTCAATGACCGTGAAGCTAACCCTTGGGCTCTTTTTTTCTTTAGGACGGAACCAAAGTAGTCGGAGCGGGTGTAGATAAGGCAGCTCGCATGCTCGACCTCTCCTCCGGCAGCACCGCCGCGACCCAGGTTGCCGCCCATGATGCACCTATTAGGTGCTGCTCGATGATCACGAACCCCGGAAACTCATCTCAGCCACTCCTTGTCACGGGCTCCTGGGATAAAACAGTGAAGTATTGGGATTTGCGCCAGTCTACACCTATCGCCAACATCGACTGCCAGGAACGTGTCTACTCAATAGATGTCAAGAACAAACTTCTCGTCATCGGTACCGCGGACCGATATATCAACATGGTCGACCTCCAAAGCCCTACCAAGTTTTACAAGACAATGCAGTCGCCACTAAAGTGGCAGACAAGGGTTGTCAGCTGCTTTAGTGACGCCACCGGCTTCGCCGTTGGCAGTATCGAGGGCCGCTGCGCTATCCAGTACGTCGAAGATAAGGACTCTGTCCACAACTTCAGCTTCAAATGTCACCGCGAGACATCCCCCGCGAACCGCGACGTCAGCAACGTCTACTCCGTCAACGCGATCTCATTCCACCCTGTCCACGGGACCTTCAGCACAGCCGGTAGCGATGGCACTTTCCACTTCTGGGATAAAGACGCAAAACACCGACTCAAGGGGTATCCTGCCGTTGGAGGAACTATTTCAGCAACTGCATTCAATCGAACGGGTAATATTTTCGCCTACGCAGTCAGCTACGATTGGAGCAAGGGTTACTCGGCAAACACGCAACAGACCCCGAATAAGGTTATGTTACATCCGGTTGCACCAGAAGAAGTCAAGCCAAGGCCAGGGACGAAGAAGACCAGGTGATAGGGCACTATTCCGGGAAGCATACTGGAGGGCCTGGTGATTTAGTCGAAAAGAAAATGGGGTGGCTGTCTGTCGTTTGTTTGAGGATCAGAAATCTGCAAGCTTTGGTGTATTGATGCGAGCTGGAAGATGGCGACGACAGCACACCTTTGGAGGAACAGTTCACCCCTGCGCAATCTCTTTTTGAACCTCACACCCAGCACATTTGACGGCATATTCGTCTTGAAGGGTTGATTGGGAATCGGGGAAATTTTAACGTGTATGATCACGAAGTCACCTACGGCATGCGAGAAAGCAGGGTTTTCCATACTCCATTTCCCTCATTGCCTTTTCTTTTCTTTTTCTTTTTTCCCTACGTTCTTCTTAAAATAATACCATTCGGAGTTCTACGAGATTACCACTAGCACAAAATCAGGGTTTCATTATCATCACCGTCCCCGTCGGATCTCAGCGAATTTAGAGAGAGGAAGAGGGAACAGATGGGAGAAGGTGAAGCTAGATAGTTGGGGAAGTAAAGTCAAAAAGATAATGTAGTAATAGATGCATCAAAGAGTGCGCTTTGACATGACAAATATCTATCATTGTTGAATCTTGCTGTAGATAGCCTATGTATTATTCTAACTTCCACCACAAAGCATCGAAAAAAAGATTTGGGAGACATAAAAAAAAAAAATCCCTGAACCCCATATCTTCCCCCTTCTCGCCCGGCGTTGTTCCTTTCCACATTCGACTCCGATCTTCCCGAGCAGACTAGAAAAGGAATAAAAGGGTTTACTAATATTTGGAAACATGAATTGAATGGCCTGCGCAATACACTCAAAGAGGGCTGAAAGATGGTATAATTTTCAATCACGAGTTTGGAATATCCACCTTCGCCACGCCGTCAGCGAGCTTGTCGACGGTAGCATCATCAGATCCAGCTTCCCCACCTTCCTTCACTCCGTCTTTTTTCTTCTGTGCTTTTTCCTTCTTCTTTGCCTTTGCGGCAGCCTTCTTCGCGAGCGCGGCAGCGGCATCGGCATCTTTCTTCAATCTTTCGCTCTGAGTCCCGCCGAACATCTCCCGCCATTCATCTGCCTTTTTGCTATCAATACGGGTGAAGAGATATTGTGCCTTTCCGATACGATGGCCTGGTTTCAGAGCTACCGGTTTCCATCCGTCTTTGATCTCTTCTAGGGAAGGAATAGTTCCGAAAGGAGCGTTCAGTTGTTCAAGGATCGATTTTGATGTGGCCGGGAGGTAAGGGTAGAAGACGCTCGCGCATAGGTGGATCAGGTTGAGAACTATGCCGACAACAGAGGCAGCTTTCTCTGGGTCGTTGGCGATTAGACTGTTGTCTAGTCTATTAGATTGGATAAAACAATTTCCTGCTTCTGCGATTCTCATGGCGGCGACGACTCCGGAGCGAAGGTGGACTGATTCCATATCATTGATATACTGGCGAAGAAGATCGGAAATCTCATCGAGGGCAGGGTTGAAAGATTCCGGAACAGCAAAGTCGGGGATGACGGAGTCGTATGATTTAGCAACAAGCTTGATCACCCGATTCACAAAGTTCCCGAGTTTAGCTAGGAGCTCGCTGTTATTACTATCAACAAAAGCACCCCATTCAAACTGCGTATCTCCAGTTTCTGGCCTATTCTTCAGAAGAAAGTATCGCCAGACGTCTGGTGGCACGCCTGTATCCTTTGCATTATTTCCAAAGACGCCTATTCCGCGAGATTTGCTGAACTTTCCATTCTCATAGTTCAGGTACTCGGTCGTGCTAAGATGGTGTAGCATAGTCCACTTATCCTTCGTCCCTAACTGACAGCCGGGGAAGATGACACTGTGGAATGGCACGTTGTCCTTGCCCAAAAACTGATAGAGCTTCACATTCTCCGGATCACGCCACCAGAGCTCCCAATCTGGTGTATAGTTTGCTGTAATGGAGGGATATCCAATGCAAGCTTCAAACCAGACGTAAAGGACCTTATTTTCGTACCCATCCAGGGGCACCGGGACACCCCATTTAACATCACGCGTAATCCCACGATCCTTGAGACCTTCCTTTAACCAAGACTCCGTGATAACACGGCTATTCTTTGGCCAATCCCCCTTCTCTATCGCAGGATGAACCCATTTTTCAATCTCCGGCTGAAGCTTATCGAGAAGTAGATGAGTGTGCGTCGTTTCGCGCCGAACGGGGGTGGCGCCATCGAGCTTGCAGTGTGGATTTTTTAGATCAAAGGGATCAAGAAGATGACCGCACTTATCACACTGATCTCCACGAGCATCATGATATTCGCATCTTGGACATTCTCCCTCCACGAATCGATCTGCTAAAAAGGCGCCGTGCTTTTCGCAGAACGGTTGCTCCGACGTCTTTTCTTCTAGATATCCATTGTTGTAGAGCTTCATAAATATATCTTGGGAGATCTCCGTATGTTTCTCGGTTGGCGTTCGGCCAAAGATATCAAATCCGATCTCAAACCATTCGTATACCTCCGCATGAATCTTGTTGTATTTCTCGCATAGCTCTTGCGGGGTCACCTTTTCCTCTAGAGCTTTGGTCTCAGTCGCTGTGCCATACTCATCCGTCCCGCAAACGTATAGTGTCGGCCGGCCGCAAGCTTTATTATATCTAAATAAATCGTATTAGCAGGTTATCCATACTTCCTTGCGGGCCATGACTCACCTTGCGAAAACATCTGCGCTGAGAACTGAGCCGACAATGTTGCCCAAGTGAGGCACGTTGTTGATATAGGGAAGAGCTGAAGTAATTAGAATATTTCTTTCACCCTTCTTGGGCAGAATCTTAGGCTCCGTCGACATTTTGTGCTGTTGTTGTTGAGTTGGTGGTAGTTGTTTGTTGTATGGGTTGAGGGGCAAGCGCATATAGATATAAAAAATTATCTCGGACCAACCCAAAGAAACCAACCCCTCAACCCGTTACACGTTTCCGACTCCGCAAACATACGAGCAAACAAGACACTATTTCCACCGCCTATCAAAACCCCAGAGACCGCAGAAGAAGGAATAGCCGTCGTGATATCCTACCGCATTTTGGAAATATTACCCCGCCATAGATAAGATGGATCACGATTTGCTTGACAGCCTCTTAGACCTGGAGGACGGATTCTACCAGGAAGGCCACGATCTTGGGGTGAAGGACGGAGCTCAGGCGGGCTATATTGAAGGCAGCGTCTTCGCCATGGAGAAAGGGTTTGAGAAGTTTCTTGAGATAGGAAGACTGCGAGGAAGGGCACTTATTTGGGCGGGGAGGTTGCCGGCCGGCGAGGACCAACTCTTGAAACCGGCTACAACGTCACTGAAATCTACGGATAAGGATGTTATACATGGCACGGAGACAGCTACTGAGAACCCGGACTTTGCGACAGAAGCGGGAGCACTTCAAGCCTTACCGGGCCTCCCTGGCAACAGTCGCCTAGAGAAACATATCACAACACTCCTTTCACTCGTCGATCTAGAGACGCTCTCTACTGAAAATACGGAGGAAGCGGTATCCGATATTGATGACAGGCTCAAGAAAGCGAAAGCGAAGGTTAAAATAATTGAGAAAATTATCGGGGAGCAGGGAGACGTTTCTGGGGATGGTTTGCGCGGAGGAAAAGGGGGTGAGAACCAGCAAGGGGATGGAACTGGGAATATTGAGGATATCAGCGCTCTACATGTGAGGAGATGAGGTTGTCCTATCAGCTACAGTTCATGATGGCCAGGCGGTTGGATGGATTTTCGAACAACCCTTGGGCATCTATGGCTTCGGAAGGAGGAATAACTTCAAGCTTTCCGCGGGGATTTCCCCACTGAGGATACTTGGCGGTAATAATTTCTTCCCAAAAGGTCTCCGCCGAAGGCACACTAGAAGAAGACCTTCTACATTTGGAATCCCACAGGGTAAACCACCTACCGAGAAATCACATATACTGGATGGTGTGGGTTGGCCCTTTCGTGGATACGAGATATGGCTATACGAGGATTACGATATCTTGAAGAACTGTGAGTTCGCTAGCAGTCAACGGCCTTCCTTCAGGTATTCGGAGTGTATATTCTAACTTCTCGACACACAATCATAACAAGGGATCCAAGGCAATCAAGTTCGTTTGTAGATCCATGGAAATGAAAAAGCCCTGAGACTGGGTAGTGGTTAATATGGCTACCAGTGTTGCCTATCTAAAATGATAGAAAACGCGCCTATGATTGCTCCCTTTTGCTGCCGTGTGTGTGGAGATTTGTCGTTCAATATGTATAATTTCCGGCTCACATCTATGAACCATAAACGTGATATCCTTAAAATGTTTCTCATATTTTGAAACTTCCCTTTTTAAGTCCCTTCGAGACTCCGTACCGCCATAGCCAAAGCTCCCTCTCTTGTCTTGTGTCCACCGATAAACCCACTTGCATGGACGAAAATAGCGCCTTCCGGAATCTTCTCCAATCCCTTGCTCTCTGCCTCAGCGGCAAGAACCTGGTCAAGTTCGCTATCACGGACCCCACGCCACGTTTCACACAGGGGCTTTCGAGATTCGAAACTGCTATCTGTGACGGAGACCGCCTGGACACGCCATTTGGCTTTTTCGTCTAGAGTTTCCGGGTAGAGCACGTAATAAACCTGTTTGGATGGATCTGCTTCGGCCGCTCCAGACTCCTCCTTCTCAAAGTTATATAGGTGCTCTTTCCACGGAACACCAGCTTTGGGAAGCACGATAATACGGCCGGAGGGATGGGTCGAAGAACGGGATTTGTAGGCGTCACGAACGGTGCTTCTGGCGGGGAGCCAAGAGGAGCTTGCATGACGGAGTTTTCGAATAAATGTGTCTCCGATGAATTTACTAGCTTTTGCGAAGAGCGCATCTTCGTCCTGAGGTTCGCTGGGTGGTAGCGTGGGGTCCGGGGAGTTCATATCCCCAATCAGAGACCCTAGTGTCACACCTCCGTCACGGAACCGCTTCTGTATACCTGATGCTGCGAGCGCTGCGGAATCGTAGGCTGAGATACCGTTATCGTTGGCGTCTAGAGCTTCGACGAAATCCGAGTAGAGCTTTTCGTACAGTAGAGTTACGTCGTCATGGTCAATGGGCAAGGAGGTATGTTGCGCAATGATCGCTTTGCCAAAATGAAGGTATATCAGACCTGCGGATGAGAGTTTGGTGTCGTGCTGTGGGAAGGTGGTCTGGAAAGTCCTTTGGTGGTGGTCATATCTGTTTGTCGCGGGGTCGTATTCTCCTCCCACATCCACAACGGTATGGCAATCCGCTAGGAGAGCTGGGTCTCTGGTCCGTACGAGCGGAGACGAAGCGTACGTCGGAAGAAGACGAAGTAGATATACAGCTAGAGCTTCATCTGCGTGAAAATGGCCGCTGAATTAAGGCTATCAGTAAGTCTTCTGGTAGGTAGGGTCTCCGCAGCCATGGGAAGATCTTACTTGTGGGTTCCAATGGGAGGAGGGGAAGTCTTGAGCCTCTTGGCAGCAATTTCTTCAGTCATCTTGAATATCCGAAACAGACGGTTCATACGAAAACCGAGTAGAATGAATGTTGTTTGTGTCTTTGATATATCGTCTTCGCGTTGCAAGCAAGCAAAGAAAAAGGACTGTGGGGTTTCTTGAAGCTGCAACAAACACGATGATGCGATTGGCTTGTTTGTCTTCCCTTACTAAGCACCCTTCATGTCTGATGAGATCAAGGCTAAGCTACTTTCGGACTAGCGTAAAATAGACTGTATAATCACGTGTTCCAGGTCGATCTATCAGAAGGCGGTCAGATAGAAAGTACCAGTACATGGAGATCCATACCAGAAATTACCCGAAACCATGTATCGCTACCCATGCCACCAGAAACTTTTTTTTTCTATTCTGTCCACAACGTGAAAGATCAAAGAAACAACCACTTCGTATATCAATCAACGTCGACTCTTGAAGGAGACAAGCGATGTACGGACAGAAAGCATCATCAATGCTCTCTTCGAACAACTCATCAGTCTTCTTTAACTTTCTCGTCAAGTCCACCTCCCTGTAGCCTGTTCTGACCACCCGCCCTCACTTCTACCAACTTGATATAACTGCCAGCTTCCCCCCTTCTAAATCTCCCCCTGCAAGCACCACGCGAGCTCCTGTCGTTCAACAGCTACTTGGTCACCAGGCCCCTCAAGGCAGCGATATCAACCGATTTTACATCTCTGTTAGCCTCCAACGCGTAGGAGAAATCTGCCTAGAGTTCAACAGTACTTAAATAGTATTCTGCTGGCTCTCATAATCACGAGCCTGTGACGATAAACTTTGTCATCACGAAGAGTATATCTCTCAAACCGTGGACAGATCGCGTGCTCACCTTCTCTTCCTCCACGATATCGATCAAACCGGCAGACCAGCGATAGCTAAGAACACCGTGAGCGTCGACTGAAATCTCCCCTGCCGACAACCTCGGAACCACTTTGGTTCATTCTCAGCGCCAATGTTCATCATTCGGGTTTTCTCCTCGGCCATCTTCCTAACTGCCATAGTTCTCTCGATCCCTCTCGCGTTCGATGTGGGTGGCCGGACGTGTGGGCTCGCGTTTTCGCTGGCTGTAGCTTCCTTCTACTTCTTCTTTTCCATTTTCAAACTCACTACGCCCGATCGATCATGGTTCCGAGCCTCTTTGATCTGGCTGATCCAGTCAACCCAGTGGCTGATCGTGCCAGTGCTGCTGATATGGTCTTTGAATCGATTTTCGGTGGATGTGGATAATAGTACCAGCTGGGTAGAGCGGACATTTACGGGAAAGAGGGCTCACGACACGTCGATCGGAGAGTGGATCTTTGGCCCGGATGGGTTGGCGGAAACTATAACAGTTGGGAGCTGGGACAAGTTGCTGAGATGGTCTACTCCTGTTTTCCAACTAGTGGAAGGGTTCTGCAGTCTTCTGGTTATCCAGGCCGCGGGGCAGATTACTAGGTGGCTCGTTAATCGGGGCGGAAGGAGCGACAGTTGGATGGTCAGTTTCCCCCTATCCCCCTTGCGATCAGTCACGACTGCTAATTCTTTTTGCTACCGTAGATCGGTCTACTCATCATGTCTGCCTCGATAATTTCCAGTTCCCTTTACTTTCTGTGGCGCGTCCTTCAGTTTCCAGAAATCAGCAACGTCGATTCCGCTCTTATTGGTGTCGCGATTACTTGCGCCGTGTTTCTCTGCGCTTGGGGGATTGGCAGTGGCCGAGGAAACCCGGTAGAAAGTTCGCTCCTTTTCGCCTACGTGGTGCTGTGCATCTACCAGATCTTCACCGACTATCTACCATCCAGGCCTGTCGAACCGACCCCTCCAGCACAAGCAGCGGACTTCCCCCCTCTTCCACCGATAATCATGGCCTCTTACACCACTATCATGCATGCCCTTTCCGCACTTCCTTCCATCATCCACGCAGCGTTTAACGTCGTCACCGCGGCTTTCAGTGCCGTTACCCCATCGGTGCTGATCTCACTCGCTTACCGCCTTTTTGTTCTATACGCGTCCACCCGAATCATCCCAGCAGTACGTGAGTCCGGAGCCCGTGCTCTCTCCCAAGAGGCATCGCTAGAAGACTCCGATGGTGCGGGCCAGATTCTCGGTCTACTCAGCTGGTTTTCTCCTTCCATTCTTGTTGCAGTCTATACAAGTCTTTTGATGCAGCATTTCGCTTCGACTTCACCCATTATAGGTGGAAGCAGTGGCGAGTGGTGGAACGGTCAAAGTGGTGGGGGTGGTGGAAACTTCTGGAGATGGATTAATCTTGCATGTACAATGGGACTGTACGCCGTAGAGCTGTGGCTCGGCAAACAAGACGACATCGATGCCGGCCTTGCTGGACATTGGAAGACGGACTGAATTTCCCATTGTATTGAAAAGGACGTACGAATCCAATGTCCTAGGTGCAGCGTGACGATTTCGACCACGCAAACTATTTGGACACTGCGATAGTTTTTGATTTGAGATAAATTCGGAAATATGAGCCGATTTGCCAAAACGAGGGAAGAAGGAATTGCCAATCTAGGACGATCACCAACAGGATACCGATTCGGTACACAGGGCGGGCAGTACCCGGAATACAACCCGAGGGAATCTAGAGGTTACGCAACAACGAACTTATAACCTCCGATTTTAGGGAGGTTCCAGGACTTTTGGGTGGTGAAGCGAAGTCTTATCTACACCCCTTTGCCGGACGATAAACCGCCATTCCAAATGCGATCGATCTTACACTACCTAATTTGGTCCCGACTTTCCTATTTTCTTCCCAGCTTGCTTCGCCCTATCCGCAAGGCTTCTCCGATAGAAGGCTCCAGCGCTCTTCCCCTACGAAACGGGAATAAGCGCATATGAACACACCCCAGGCAGCAATCGATGAAAGCCAAATGAAGAGGCTACAGACTGACGTTTAGAATCAGAAAATATAAACGCAGGAGAAGGAAGCAGTGAACCCGACCCCCTATCCTATCACAATTACATATTCAATTTTTACACCCTAACATCCTGTCCAATATACGTACACATTTCCTTTTTTTTTTTTCGCTTCTCTTTTCATCCCTTCCGATTCCCCCCTTCCTACCTCACCAATACCCTAATATATATGAAGAGATTGCCGATATGGGCAAAAATTCAAGACCTACTACTTTTTCACCCTACATCTATATTTCTCCCTCTCTCCCTTCCCTTCCCTTCCAGACGTACCCAACACATACGAACGACCGCACAAATAACGACATATTGCTACTAGTAAGAGTAGATAATTAATGTAACAATGAAATGAATTGAAACGACAATTTTCAGATCAATCATTCCCCTCTCCTAGTTTTTGTCCCTCATGTCACACTTGTGGGAATATGGTCCAAGCTCCAGAACTAAGCAGTTAAAACGCCGGGCGGGATTATCCGCTTTTTTCCCCTTCCCTTTCTCCGCTCTATCTAACCTTAATTTTTTTTTAAAAAAAATCCCGATGGTGTACCAGGGTTCGGGAACAAGTTAATTACTCTACTCTGGCCCTTGACGACGATGAGGGATGGCTTCTTCTCCCGTTGGATTTACTCACTTAAGCTACTAGCGGTCTACGAAGGGGTTTCGGGTAGACGCGCCCAAGGGGAAAAGGCAGTGCTGTTGTTCCGCAAACGCCAAATTCCTCGGATAACACCCTAAACCTCTGTTTATTCCCAAACTGACACCCGTCTGAGTAATAGTCGTTATAGCGTATTTTGGAAATTTTGGTGTTTTTGTATGGTAAATCTTCAATATTTTCCAACCACACTAATAGACTAAATTTTGACCGAGGGGGTCATGGCGGGAATTTTTGTTTTTGATTTTCTCTCTCTCTCTCTCATCTCACACCTTCGGAAATCTCTTGAAATTCTCTGTCAATTTGTATGAGTATTTCCAATCTCTTCTGTTCAAAACTGACTCTTATAAAGTGATATTTAGATCCTATTCACGTTCTTCATCATGCTCGCCAGCCCGTCCCATCTCCTTGCCGTTGGGGATACGTTTTCTTCCATGAAACTAGCCAAAGAGGCTGTTTTTAGTCTATTAGTGTGGTTGGAAAATATTGAAGGTTTACCATACAAAAACATCAAAATTTCCAAAATACGCTATAACGACTATTACTCAGACGGGTGTCAGTTTGGGAATAAACAGAGGTTTAGGGTGTTATCCGAGGAATTTGGCGGTTCCGCAAACTTTTTCTCGGCGACCCGCATATTGTTCCGATCCGTCTACTCCGGGGGTGCAGTCAGATTCATATCGGGGTCTCACCAGCCCCTTGCAGGTTTAGAAGGGATGGCTACATGCATGGAGTCCTGTTTTGTTATGCATGTTTGTTTGAGAATGTACGATATAAGTTTTTTAGGAGAGATCGTGATGGGGAACTATGCTTCTTATTTTCTAATGGCTCTTGAGGCTCTTTCACATTTTTGACTTCGTCTCGTAGGATCGACACGGTAGTTAGGAGTGACACCTCTTCGACTCATAATAGCAAAAGGAGTCATGCATTCTTATAAACTCTGGGAAACAGTAACAGTACTAGGGTATCCAGTGCGCATAATTGTGTAACTACTACACGTATTCTTTCCCCCTCCGCGCGTCACGACCCTGTGTACCCGTATCATCATAGTCCAACGGCAAGCCGAGAGCTACTTCCCACCGAAGAAGAACGTTCTATCCAACCATTCCCATTACGAACATAGCTCCAGCCACCGGCGCGAAGAGGCCTGCTTTCTGAGCAACTGCCGCACCAGTTCCAGTAGAGTCAGCTCCGGTTCCTGTCGCTGTTCCTGTGGCTCCAGCGCCCGTCCCGGTAGATGCAGTGGGGTTCGCAGTTCCATCGGAGGAACCACTTGCAGTGGCTTCTGCAGTATAGTAGAGGCTGACGGCGGTTTGCGTGCCAAGGGCGTTGCTATTGGAGGTCGTAGCGGCGTCAACGGATGCGGTAGCATTGTATTTTACGATGAAATCAGCGAATCCCACGGTCGGTTTGCCGCCGCAGTATTCAGAGGATGCCGCATCGAAGTACTCATCCTTCCCGTAGTTAACGCCCTCGGTGCCTCCGTGAAGTTTGAAGCAGTTCGCACATCTATAGTATAATCATATCGTACCATAACAAGTCAGCCCTCTTTCGTGTAGTTGAAAGAAATTCTGAGATCAGCGTTCGTTCAACTTACGCCTTGTAAAGATCAAACATATTCGATCCGCATATGCAGTGGTGCTGTTTTTCACTGCTTGCCTCCTTTTCACCATCGCCGAACGTGCAATTATAGCCAGTGTCGGGAGCCTGATAGCACGGAGTGTCCCGCTTTTGCTCTGTTGAATTCCACCCAGGTATACAGGCATCCATCAAACCCTTATCGATACTCTCCGGATTTTCGGTGGCGCCTGGGAATTGCCGACTCTCAAGCAAAGAAGCCGAAGTGACGGCTGATAGCTGGAGGAGCCCAAGGGTAGCGAGGAGCTTCATTATTTAGTTTGGTTGGGCTATTGGAGGTTTGGCAATTCGAACGATTAAATTAGTCCAGAAGGTAAGACGGGTATAAACTGTCTTGTTGCGAGAAACTAAAAAAAAATTCGGGCAGTAAGTTAAAAGAAGAAACCAAGAGAGGGCAAGGCTCCCTTTTATCATAATTCACAGCAACGGGATTCTGGAAATCGTCCATCATCAAAGGTTAAGTCTGCGGCGCATCAGCAGGAAGCCACACCAACATGAAAAGGGGTATGAAGACAATAATTGGCCGAAAGCTGTTAAGGGCATGCGAGTAACCTGGTACCCAGTCCATTCTCTTTAATCTTATTGTGTTTCTTTGCGGCTCAGAGCCTCGCCCCCAACTCCGAAAATAGCCAGAAAAACTGACAGGTTAGCGCTGGTGGCGTAACGCCGTTGCACAGAAGCAAGGAAAGGCACAGAGTTTAATCTGAATCAACTCAAGCTGCCAGCCGCAGTTGGACAAGTCGTCGAGTGGAGTTCTGTTGCCTGTGCTGTGCTCCGTTTGTTGCCTTTTCTTCTCTTCGCTTCATCGCATCGTTGTTGATATGTTTGCCTTGTCGCCGTGGATTGATGTTTCTCTTTACGGTCTAGCTCCGGTTCGTCGGGAAAGACCCGCCGGAGCGGTGTCACGTGATATACATACAAGAAACAACCAACATTCAGGAATCTCGACCAGTTTCAGCCTTGTCAAGGCTTTGGGCATGTCACATATTATGATGATTGATATGTTATTATTCTTGACCGACTGAGAAAACAAATAACAGGCTCCATAGTCCACCGAGTCATGCTGGCATAGTCAATCGCCAGGCAGCTTCTCTCCGATCTCCTGTGTCGAGAGAGCAACATCATCACATTGAATCTTCTCACAAACTTATCATACAAAGAAAAGAATACTCCCTCTTTCTCAATTACTCATACTTTCTCTACTATCACATCGATGGAGAGTCCCGCCAACAAACCTCCAATCACTCCCCCTCCTCTCCTTCTCAGCTTCCGCCATTTCCCAAATCCTCTCCGCAGCAGCGTGGTGCCGCTGTCTTTCCGCTTCATATCCCCCTCTTACCACCTCCGCAACACACTCGTGTTGTTGCCTTTCAGCTTCGGCTCTCTCCCTAGCTCTTTCCGCAGCTAGCTCACGTCGCAGTCTCTCGGCTTCAGCCCGTTCTCTAGCTCTCTGGGCAGCTTCTTCGCGTCGCTGCCTGACTCTTTCGCTAGCGGCTTCTTGTCTTTCTCTTTCCCTTCCACGTCTTTCTTCGTTGTTGGAGTTGGACATTTTCAGGTTGAAGGAGGTAAGCTGTAGATAGGTAGGTAGGGTTTCTATGTGCTTGTTAGTATCAAGCCTAGAAGCGCAGGTAGATGCTGGTTTACCTTTAGTATCCATAGGGTTTTGGCTGATAATTCTTCCAAAAATGGGAGTCTTGATAGACTTATATTCTTTGCTTCGCTGACTTTGTGTGTGAATGCTGTCCAGATAACTAACTATTTAAGAGAGATATAGCTCCCTTTTATAGACTATCTTGAAGGATGCTGAACGCTATCCTTTCTTTGGAAGCCTCATATATCCAAGCAACCGGCATACTCACAAAGTGGCTATACAGATACACAAAGGTATGAATCTCAACGAATGCAGGCCCATCATTTCATGGTGTAAAGGGCAGAAACACTCCTTAGGCCAAAATCGTTCCTGCAAAATTGCGGCACAGCAGAGGGTTGGTCACGTATAACCTTCGTGGAAGCTACCAGATCTTTCGAACCCAGGCAAAAGGGGGCAAATTCTACCCCTTATTCTTGCTGGGCAGTGCTATTCAGTCATGAGGAACATCAGAACCATTTTATGCCGATTATTCTTCCTCGGGTTCAATTTCATTAGAGGGGAAGGGCATGGAATAGGTGACTATGACTATCTGGTAAGCACCTGTTGGGAGCTCGCAGGTCTCAAATATAGGGAAGAGAAGAGTTTGATTCGATCTCATTCTCCATGTTGGAAGCTGGCCATCTGAGAAATGATATTAGAAAGGGTTCACCTTCTCCTCCATGAACGCCACCACATTGGACTTACATCTTTTGAAGCAGCTAGCTTTGAGGCATCAACATCAAACTACATAAGCCTTGAACACCGTGACTCCCAACTCGATTCTCAATAAACTGCGAAATTGTTGGGCTTAAGATCACGCGGACAAATAAGCCTGGGATGTTTCTGCCTAGCGAGTATTAAGCTTGGTCTCTGAACGGATGGTTTGGAGAGAACGACGGAGCCATGCAAAAAAAAGGGGGAGGCTTCAGATCAGATCAGGTAGGTGTCTAGCGTACTTCATTGCACACAAAGTCATCTCTCTCAATTAATACGAGGAGCTCATAGCATATTTCAAATGAATAGAAAGGGTTTCGGATCCAGTATCAGAGTTAAAAATATTTCGTAAAAGTAGTAACCAAGAAAGAAAGAAAAAGAAGATGTCAAGATATCATCTGAGCAGGGCAGCTCAAGTGTCGTCTCAAAAAATGGACTTGAATAAATAAAATTGACCTTGGACACAGACATAGAGGAAAGGAAAAAATATCGCATGAAGAGACGAAATAATAGAGTAGAGAAGCGAAGAAAACAAAGGAAAAATAGAAAAGGAGATAAATACCCTTGTCATATAAAACTCGTAACAAACGCCGTGATGAGACAAGAGAAGAAAGAGGACAAAGGAAAGTTGAGTAGATACATCATAACAACAAGCATGAAAAAACACGCCGAAATTTCAGTATGGTTTGTGTGAATGGGAATGACAAGGTCTCTTTTGACTCTTCAACAATGCCCAGGGCCCATATGATATGCAAAGGAGGAAGGATATAAAAGGAAGAAAAAAGAAATATGTGAAAGGCGTGAAAAGCGTTAGGAAAGAAGATAGGAAATGAAACCCGTAAGGGAGGCGTTATCAGAGAGAAAAGGCCCAAAGGGATATACTGCTGGCGCTCAAGAGGGGTAGAAGAGTCAAAATACCGTCATCACCGTGAGACTGGAGGGGAGTTTGTGCTCGTATGGGAAAATATAGGAAGGAAAAGAAAAGAGAAAGAAGAAAAGTAAAGAAAAGCCTGAATCCTGCAATCCTTTTGTACCCTTTTTGTCCGCTCTTCCTTTTTTTTTTTTTTGGTCTTTTTGTTGGAAACCTCGCATTCGCCCTGCTACACTTTTGTCTCTGCCCTGCTCCGTAGCGCTGATCGGTTTAAAAAACTCCGTTTTGGTGGCTCTTGAATGCGCCTATTAGAATAGACACTCAAAATGTCTTTCTTCCCAAGGTGCCATTCTCTCTGGATTTCCCAAGCCTATCGTTGAATGGGCACGCCTTCTTTGGCGGGAGGCGGGCTAGTCACTGGTTCGTCCTTGGAATCTTTCTCTTTGGCGTCCTTATCTGTCGAGACTTCTTCGGAGCTCTTCCGTTCTCCAGTTTCTTTCCCCTCAGAGTCCGTCTCTCTCTGCAGAAAGCTACCTTCCTTGACGGGGCTGCGTCCCTGAATACTGATCGAGCCTTGATGACCGTTATGGTGGAAGCTTCCTTGATGTTGTCCATGGTTGCCTGACCCGTTACCGTTTCCACCTTGTGCTTGGCCATGGCCATTGCTACCGTTGGACGAGGTTGCAGATAAATGCGGAATGTTTTCGGGGAGCGGATGCTTGGACCCGATGTTTGTCACACCCACGTCCGAGGCTTTTCCGGCTTTGCTGAGGGCATAATCACCCGAGTCGAAGTATTTCCGTTCCTAAAGCAGGACACATGAGTATTGGGGCAGAGGATAGCAGGTAAGTGTGGAAAGCAAACCTTGAGTTTGTTCTGAAGCAAGTCTTTCTTGTTTGGCATCTTGCCATATAGCCGGAGGACTCGTTGCTCATCAGGGCTCAGTTTCTAAGAAAACATACTGATATCAGCACCAATCGGATAAACGATAACGGGTGGAGTGGCTCACACTGAGATCAACCTTGTTCTGCTGATGGGGATTCATCTCTGCGGTGGTATATGACTTTGCTGTAATAGCGAGGAATGTAGGTATGTGGAGGACCAAATGTTATAAAGGGGAGAAAACAAAAGGCGAAGCAGCTCTCCGTGACTCCAGTAGGTTGTGCACACGGACCACCCGAGAACGTTGGGAGAGAAACGCGAGATGGCTTCGGACCAGGACTTGGATTGGATGGGTGATGTATAATCGACTCCCGTGGTAAGAGAAGGGCAGAGGGTATGGAAGATTCGAGCTATCACTTCTTGTTTCGGAATGGGACACGAAGGGATTCGCCGACGTTGTTTGGCTGGAGCGAGATATTCGAGAATCCTGGACTGCTGCGTCCACCCTTGTTCTTGTTCACAGGTGTGTGAAGGAGGAAGAGGGCTGAAACCCAGTATCTTGTCTGTTCGCAGGGAATCGTCCAGGTCGTCAGTTTAGTTTTAATCGGTTTAATCAACAAGGAACTTGGAGAAGGGGGATGCCCATGCACCGGGTTTGGTAAGGCGGGAGAAACTCACCTTGTTCAAAAAGACCAGGATAAGGAAGTCTGTAGAATCTGAATGGAACAGTCGATGGACAGGATGATGTTGTCAAGGCACAAGGGAAGTGGTGTGAGAGTAGAAAGTAGAGTGTTCTTGGTCTTTCTTTCGCAGGCAAAAGGTTGGAGGAGGGATGGGGATGTTTTTTTGAGTTCTTAGCGATATCGATAAAGGAACCGTTAAAAGTCGATGGTGGGGGAAGAGAGAGAGAGAGGAAGAAAGAAGGCAAGTTATCCGTCAGTCACTTTGATAAACACCACTGTCTCTGTTTCCTTCAGTTTACACAATCAAAGTAAATGATTTATTGAAGTAAAAGATGTCATTGAGAATAAAATATCCTGTTGTAGCAAAAAGAGAGAAAGACAAGAAGATGAAGTTGAAGAATGAAAGAATGAAGGCGATCTGAAGGTTACATGTACTGGTATGTAATGTGGAAAGATCAAGTGGGCTTTTACCGGAGGAAAGAGGGGTTAATGAGGGTAATAGGCATGTATTGTATTATACGTTTCAGACCATCATCATTGAAGCAAGCAAAGGCCAACCAACAACCATCAGAGATACATCCACGAGGTATCTCCATGCACCCAGTTCTCCTTCAATCTCCCTCTGTCACCGATGTATCTCCATGTACCTCCCATGTCCTGCTAACACCATGAAACTCATCCCTCCCGACGCGTAACCATCACAATGATATATCCATCTATCTTTCTTCCTTTCACTGAATATCAAACGAGATCATTTCACTTCATCAAGAAGAGAGAAGGATATCCTTGTTGTTTTCCCCTTCTCGAAAATGCTTAGCTACGGAGTTCTGCTCTTTTCTTTCACTGAAAAACACCCATGGAACTGAGATCCAGAAAGATCATCATCCGTGGATCGATCAACTGTATGCTTCTTCTCCATCTGATTTGGGTTTGTAGAGGGGAAAAGATGGTCACCAATCACTCGAAAAGAGCTGCTGTGATTGAATTGATCCCCCAAGTCTAAGCCATTTTGGCTTCTCTTTCGTGGCAAAGAGTCCACCATCTTTAACCATCTTTAACTGGATGTTGGCCCTACCGAAAAGTATCGCGACAAAGCCGAGAACCCTCTTAAAGAAAGGGAAAAACCACATCCACAACCAAGTTGAAGTTGAACCAACAAAACGAAGAAAATCAAACATCTTCGCCACTTTTTATCAAAGCATCTTCATCTTCTTCCTTGGTCTCTTTATAAATCACGTCTCGTGACAGGCTTCTCTTTTAACCTCCACCTTTTCTTTCGGATAAGACTCGCATATCACTATTAACCTACTCGGGGAAAAAGAAAACAGCCACCCGTCTGCCCGCCCGCTTCCCCCCCTCCTCAAAGATGGCCCAGAAGCAACCATCACAACCATTGACTTACGTAGTCGAGCATCTCGACCCAGAACTAGGCCCTTGGTCTTCTCTGGAGTATGGCTGCATTACTCGGGAGACACATTCTGCAGGCGCGAAATTCCTGCTCACATCCGTCCCACGGTCTCTGCAGATGCCCGAAGATCTGACGTCGTTGGCGGGGTTAAAAGTCGAGCACAGGAGCGTCGAGGAGATTTTTGCCGACAGGAAATCTAAAATCTGTCTGCTGGATCCCGCGGCAAAGGAGGAACTTCAGCCTGCTGACGGGGATTTGTTTGAGGTTTTCTTGTTTGGTGGTATTCTTGGTACGATATGAATGAAATATATTTGGACAGATGAAAGAGACGAGGGTTTCACGAGCAGAGCGTGAATTATTGGAACCTGGAAAAAAATGAACTAACGCAAGCAACTAACTCTAGGCGATGATCCTCCTCGAGGTATTATTCAAATCCATCATCCACATGTATGATAATTATGACAATAATAACCGCCACCCCCTAGACCGTACATCCGAGCTTCGCCAGAAAGGATATGCCACAAGAAGACTCGGCCCAAAGCAAATGACCACGGATACAGCTGTCAGAGTCACTCGACTGGTTGCTCAGGAGAAAGGTAAACCTTATCCTCCTCCCCTTTATCCAACTTCATCCAGGGTTGACATTTCTCTTCCGATAGTTCCGCTAGACAAAGTCCCATATGTTGACTACCCTGAACTCCGACTTGATGAGCATGAAACAACAGAAATGCCGTTTAGATATGTCAAGGATGAGCAAGGGAAACCGATTATGCCGGACGTAAGGTATCTCTCTATCTTACGAACACAGACCGACTAACTCTTTTTTCACAGGGCATGATCGACCTCGTCAGGAAAGACGCAGATAAAAGCTTTGAAGATTTTCTTTAAGACGTCTATCTGTCGAATGAAAAGTTAGAGTATATTATTTAAAAATAGATCGTGAAATGAACCCAGAGTGATTCGTCCCTTGTTGTTGTTATGCAGCATATCAACTATGCACTTAGAAAGAAAGGTGTATGAAGAGAACTTCTTGCATCTTCTCAAACAAGAAAGAGCAGATGCTGTATTATTTATAACGTGTGATAGATACTGCAGTCGATGATGAAGTAATAAGTATCAGCGGGGAATAATATTTTTCTTTGCTTCTATCTTGAATTTATTCAAATTTATTTGTCAGGATTCTACCCGCGATGCCTATCGCTTACAGAAGGATAGGGCTGGGTTGGTCATGTGATTGTCACGAAAGAGTTTTCACTTCTCACAGCTTCTGTATCTTCACAATCAGCGTTAACTTCAATAACATTTTGACTAAGACTTGACGCAGTCGTTTTATATATATATTTCACAGCATTGACGCTTCACACTACAGTTGCAAACTATAAGAGAGTCAAACTCTTACATTATTCGAGTTTCCCGTGGTCTTTCCGAGTTTTCAAGGGAAGTAGGTGTTCGACGAGGAAAAGCTACGAACACAACCATTTGATTAGGGACACAACAATTTAAACCATTCTTGGGATAGTAAGTAATAGCGTATCATGCTAAATTAGCTCAGTAACTTTGTACAAGGTGTTTTTGCTGGCCGCGAAGTCTCAGTAAAGGCAATCTGCTCCTGACCTCTGGCCCTTCATTCGTCCCTGGTGATTGCAAACTGATCAAACATTTAAGCGAATAGTAAACGGGCGTCAAGGAAGTTGAGCGGCCAGTACAACCAATTAAAAGCCCGTTAATGGCACAAAGGCGGCTGCAGGCGGCCAAGAAATTCCAAGGCGCTACTGAAGGGTGGGTTAACCGAAAAAAGATGAAGCGTTGTCGCGTATAGTTATTACGATATCTGCAAGATATTCTCTCTCAGCTCTTCATAAAGTCTTCAGATAAAAGAATTTATCGAGATCTATGTGTTTGCTATGTTCTCTCTCATCAAAATCAAAGTAGAAAAAGCACATAGCAACTTCATAGAATCTAATACATTCTTTTATCTCTCACTGAATTGAAAATCTCATCTTTGAGTCGTCAGAAGAATAGTAAGTTGCTTAAAAGATTGATAAGAGGGTTAAAGACATTGTTAAAGAGTGAATCGAGAAGCTAATTAAAAAGTTTGATAAAAAGATTTGAAGAATTGCTTGATAGCGAGACATCTTGCAGACATCGTACACATACCTAGTTGCTGAGCTAGTTTTGTATGATACGCTGTTGATTTACTATCTCAAGAATGGTCTAAATGGTTTTGTCCGTAGCTTTCCCTGTTCGATGTGCACTCGGAATACCCAGACCTACGGTGCTGACCCGCCTACGAGAAAAGTACCTAGGTATCGTTCGTGACGAACGATGGGACGGTGAGTTCTTGAAGATGACTACGCAATATAAGTTTACTTTTTACATTGTCGAAATATTTTCTTTGGCCATTCTTGATACATCATAGAAGCGGGTTCATATTTTCTCTCACACAATGACGTTTCTAAAATTGAAAAGTAGTGGCTTGTTTCTAAGTGATAATATGTGCAAGGTAATAGAAGAATGTACGTGGAATTGACATGAACGGATCGTACTCGCTTTTCTTCGTTGTCGTCTTTCTTCAAGAGTAACAGACGATGGGGTTATTCGAAAACGATTTGCGCGTCGTAGGTCTCTGGATGGTCGTACCTGATCCCCCGATAGCCGTCTCTGACAAAGTTGATTCCAAGCACATACTCGCTTTTCTTCGTTGTCGTCTTTCTTCAAGAGTAACGGACGATGGGGTTATTCGAAAACGATTTGCGCGTCGTAGCTTTCTGGATGGTCGTCCCTGATCCCCCGATAGCCGTCTCTGACAAAGTTGATTCCAAGCACAAGCCTCCGCCGATGGTAACTAATAACAGCTGGGGTGAAGCATTCCCAAAACCCTATTCTCTGGTTACCGAAGCTAATCCTCCAATCCCGGTCGGCTGCTTCAATCGTCAAAACCCTGTTCCAACGCAGTACCAATAACAAAAAGCGGACGGTCTCTGTAAAGCCGTCTAGGCTAGAGATGTTGATTCTCAAGCTAATTATCCGTATTCGAAGCCGAGGATGGAGTTCACCAGCCCGAACGTGCAGACTTCGATCGCCGATGGGGTGGTAACTCAAACCATGAATGTTTTTGTCCCCATCCGTAATGGTTCGAATGTATCCGGCTTCGACGACTTTGCGCTCTCCGCTTGGGGAAATACGGTAAGCTTTGCCCCTGGAATTTCGATTGTAGGGGTACTCTATCGTAGGAAATTCGTAGAGAAGATCGGTGGTGTCGAAATTCCCTTCTATGTTCCAATGACGTCTTGGATACAGACAGTCATATGTCCCGTCGCCAGGAAAGGGTGCAGTCCGGAGGTGCTCTTCGACTACTGAACGTGATATGTCGAAAAACCCCACTCCGGGAAAATCGTCCAGGCGGTCAATCCTGTATACCGAAGGGATCACAACCAGGGAAACCACTGAAAAAAACATCTTGACAGAGTTCTCGCAAGAAAATAGTTGGATCGGTGTACTCTGACTTAAACAATGATAAAGAGGTTGTTTAGAAGCAGGGGAAAATATTGAATATAGATTCCGAGGTAAGAGCAAACTCAAGTTGAGCAGCCTGAGGAGAAGTAGACTCAGAGAAGCCGGAGGATAAGTAGACTCAGAGAAGCCGGAGGATAAGTAGACTCAGAGAAGCCGGAGGATAAGTAGACTCAGAGAAGCCGGAGGATAAGTAGCTCAGAGAAGTCGGAGGAGAAGTAGACTCAGAGAAGCCGGAGGATAAGTAGCTCAGAGAAGTCGGAGGAGAAGTAGACTCAAAGAAGTCGGAGGAGAAGTAGGCTCAGAGAAGTCGGAGGAGAAGTAGACTCAAAGAAGTCGGAGGAGAAGTAGGCTCAGAGAAGTCGGAGGAGAAGTAGACTCAAAGAAGTCGGAGGAGAAGTAGGCTCAGAGAAGTCGGAGGAGAAGTAGACTCAAAGAAGTCGGAGGAGAAGTAGGCTCAGAGAAGTCGGAGGAGAAGTAGGCTCAGAGAAGTCGGAGGAGAAGTAGACTTAGATAGGGTAGAATGAAAAGCGAGGTGGTCAAAAGTATGGAAAACATAGGCTGCATCCAAGGAGACTTCCGATCATTTATAGTTCTATGAGACGAGATCTCAGCCCTTCTAGATGTAGACAGAAGGGTCCCAGTCGGTTTGTTTGTGTTTGCCTTTGCTTTGTGAACGGAAAATTCCGGTTGTTTCTTCGTTTGTATGTACTTTTGTTATAGACCTTTGCTTTGTGCGCTTGTGCTATGTCATCGCACTCATTTGCTCCATTACCAGCGAATCTTATAGATGACACAAAGGCTTCGGCTAACTGCGCGAGTTGAGAACAAAGGTGCATCGTAAAACTGTCGCCCAAGGGCTCATGTAGCTTGCTGTTACGGTCAAACAAGCGCGGCATATCGGGACTTTTGGTATGGATCATTTCCATGTTGAGGCAAGCAGAAAGTGACAATGGCAGACTGATCTCTCAACATCTTCAGTCATGACAAGAAGATCACGCCATCTTAGCTTGTGCACTATATATTGTTGAGTTCGGGCTCATAGTTGAGACAACCACCTCTCTTAGGCGGTGGTTCTAGCCCTTTCGCCGAACAGGGTTCTCAGGCAGATATCTATGTACTTCGTCTGAGCATATATTCGTCGTCACATAAATAGGGCGGTCTTACTTTGGGGACCTCAGGTGAAGGGCAACGGCCCGGAGTAGGGTGCTGCGGAATTGTTCCAAATATGCATGGTAGCTGAATTCCAACCACACGTATCATACTACCAATTCTCTGAAGGCTACTCAACTTATTGCATTTGATTTCGCCGAAAACGTTTCCCAAGTTGAAGAGTCACGCTTGATTTGCATCCTTCGTGGTGGTCTTTGTGTGTCGTGGTTTCGATGTTATTGTTATAGTTGTAGTGGGTGGGTGGCTGAGTTTAATAATGTATGGTTTTACTCGTGACTGCGCCCAGCAAATTTTGGTGAAGAGGTACTTAGAGACTACTTCAATATCTCAACGTACACTGGCCTAGAGAACTTATAAATTGAATAGCAAACTCTTTGCGCCCATATTACATTCTGTCGTAATTGATTTTAGTCAAAAATGAAAAATGATCAAATCCAGGGATTGCAGGGATTCCCTATTTAGCGTAAAAATCTCATTCTCTACATTAACTGCGAATTACAGAGGAAAAAGAGTCATGATAAGACGTAGCAGAATAGTTTGCTATCCACGCTCCAAGCCAGTGTATTTTGGGATATTGAAGTAGTACCTAAGTACCTCTCCAAAATTTGGCAATGAGGTACAATGAAGTGACGGTGACAATTCAGTAATCTTGAGCTGGGCTGAGTAAGGGCTGGCGTATATAGTCATGAGTACCCACAGGCGACCCAGAGATCAAGAAGGCGACGCATGCAGCTTACCTTGACGCATGAAGTTAGTTTGGCAGCTGTATACAAGTCTTTCAGCGTTCTTTTGTCTCCTCAAAGCAAGTTCTTGTTTTAAAAGCCATTACACCCATCCTCACGTTCAGTTTTGTCGGACTACCTCTCTCTCACTTCTCATCTCCCATGTCTTCATGATTCTCATTCACAAGCCGTCACAACTCAGAATGGCGTTCTTGAAATTGGAATTCGGTGACTTACACCCGGACCCTGATCTTGAGGGCAAATTGCTCAAAGAGTCCTCGGCCTGGGACATCCGGCCTGAAAACGGGGCCTACGCGTACAAGTACGCCGGGCTTACAGAATATAGCGACTCAAAGATCTTTCTCATTTTGCGAGACTTCCTGCAGGACCCTAATACCGATAGATCATTTGAAACCATCGTCAAGGAAATTCTCGAACTTATCCCGGAAAATGCTCAGCAATCGACCGAGGTTTGGTGTCTGAGTGAGGTCTTCTGGTACCTTGCGGAACAAATCCCCTATCATCACCCATCTCAGATCAAGCTTGTCCAGGTGGTGGAGGAACTCAGTCGCTCAGTCAAAATTACTGTGAAGGATTATGGACCCAAGGTAAGTTGCCGACGGGGGTTAAAAAAGCGCCCCCTTTTCAGGCCCCAAGGCTTGGGTTATCCTCATGCTTACCTATTATTGATGGGATCAGAATAAGGGGAAATATTTTCCCTTTCCCCGCTTTCATGAATCCCTCATCATGGAGGCCTACGGTGGTAAGTTTTGCTGCTTTCCTAACAAAGCCCGTTGCCCCTTGACTGATATGGGGTATTACAGGTGAATTACCTAGCCCAACTAAACCCTCCGCCTGGCCCAACTTCCATGCGTTCATTGCGCACCTTGAAGATTGTCATATATGGCAAACATCGCCTCATTGGGCCATCTATGCTATGCAGCAAGCTTTTGAAAATGACCCGAACGAGGTATTTGAAGAATATAGGTTTGAAGGTGCGGAGGATCAAAAGGTTCTAGCGGCAGCTCAGTACATTCTCTGGAATGGACAAAGCTTGCTGAAACAGGTCATGTATCTTAGCGACGAAGAGTTGTCTGAACTGAAGAGATGCCGGCCGGGGCCTTTGTATGGGGAAGGAAAGCCTTTCTATTCTTTTGATAGATGGAATTTCTGGAAGAAGGGTTTCCAGGCTGCGGCGGAGGATAATAGTACCTTTGGTGATGAATGCCGCAGTGTGTCCAGAAAGGTGGTTAGCTTGATGAATTCACTTGAACACAGCATGCTGTTCTAGAGAGTTTATCTTTATGAAAGAAGAAAGCAAAATGAGAGCGCAGAAACGACTTTAGCACATCTCATTCGTCATTATTTTAAACTATAGCATATGAAGTATCACTAGGTTAAATCAATTCAAAGAGAAAGCAAGAAGTTTCCACTGCTTAATATACCTTCAGACTTCATTTGATATTGGGATTGACACTCCCCAAGGCTTTCGATATTAATTATGATGCTGACTAAAGATATCCAACTTCTTTGTACGAAGTATGTAACGAATAATACAGACCCCAGAGCTGAAGAAGATCTGCCCAGAAGAGCGTCGTCAGCAACAGAACGGTACATATGCACACGGATATCTTGAACTTACGGCCACGAATCTTATTGTCATGATGAGAACCACCGTCTTTATTGCCACGTCCGCCCTATTATTAGCGTATCCGCCCTGTGTATGGAAGAAACCACTAGCGCCTCCCCGTGACGTTTCCGACCAATCAGAACCCGTGGCCCCGTCGTCTCAGCCTCGTGAACCCAGTCTAACCCGAAAAAGTCAAACTCCAAAGGCCACGACGACTGGAAACTTTTGGTTCTTCAACTCATCCCAGGAGAGACATCATCATCTTCTTTCACTTCATTCTCTCTCTCTCTCTCTTCAACATATTCTTTTTATTCATTTCATTTCCTTCTGCGTTGGAGCACACCACATATATTCGATCTGTCGTGCTTTCTTTCGATCTCCCATTAAGGAATATTCCCGCGCGGTTACCTGTCGGGATTCCCCACGGCTTCCGCGGCTTCTTGACCCTTTTTATCTAATGATCTTATAAGCCTTCGGTAACGAGCCTTTTACACGCCCGCGCTGTCGCTGTTACGTCTTATCTTTGGATGAGAGTCTGAGCAGGGCGTCCGAAGTCCTCGAGGGACTCGATCCTCCCCCGGTTTCATCCTCCGTCTCGGGAACACCGTGACGCAGTATCACTCCCAGGGGAAACTTTTTTTTGAGCACGCTTCTGGAATAAATAAGGGATAAGGATATAGACGACACAATGATTCTAAGCTACCTGTCAACATGGGCGCTACCCTTGCTTTTGTTGGGGAATGTAGCTTCGTCCCAAGAACTCGAAATCGAAGAAATTCCGCCCTCGGCTGCAGATTACTATGTTGATTCTCTGCCAGGGCAACCTGAGGGTCCTCCGCTGAAAATGCATGCTGGGTTCGTACCACCCTTTTCAGCAGCGGAACCGTCTGCGTGGGAAAATTTCGAGACTAATGAATACATTTTGCAGACACATTGAAGTTGACCCCGATCACAACGGAAACCTCTTTTTCTGGCATTTCCAGAACCGTCACATCGCCAACCGACAACGGACCGTGATATGGCTAAATGGAGGACCTGGCTGCAGTTCCATGGATGGTGCTCTAATGGAGGTTGGGCCGTACAGACTGAAGAATGATACAACGCTTGAATATAACGATGGTTCTTGGGACGAGTTTGCGAATCTTCTCTTCGTTGACCAACCAGTTGGCACTGGTTTCAGTTTCGTCAACTCCAATAGCTACCTGCATGAACTGCACCAAGTGGGAGAGCACTTCTTAGTGTTCTTGGACAAGTTTTTCGAACTTTTCCCGCAGTATCAGGATGACGATGTATGTTTTTCCCCCTTCATATTATTTCGTATGATCTACTGCCCGTGTTTGAGTATCGCTAACCGATTCCTGTAACAGCTTTACCTAGCTGGTGAATCCTACGCCGGCCAGTATATTCCTTACATCGCCCAGGCGATCCAAGATCGTAACAAGGACGGTAGAGCTAGTAGCGATCATCGGGATTGGAACCTCAAGGGCCTTCTTATTGGAAATGGTTGGATTTCACCACTTGAGCAGTACGAGGCTTATCTCTCCTACGCTTACAAGAGTGGAGTCGTGTCTGGCGGATCGGACATCGCGGATAAAATTGAAGCTCAACAGACTCTCTGCATGTCTGCCCTAAACAAACCTGGTGGAACGGACAGTATCCATATCCCTGAATGCGAAAAGGTCCTTCAGGAGATTCTACGCCTTACTACGACTTCCGATAACATGTGCTACAACATGTATGACATCCGCCTCCAGGACACCTTTTCGTCATGCGGAATGAACTGGCCCGAGGACTTGACGCACGTTGAACCGTATCTTCGGAACCCGGAGGTCATTCAGGCTTTGAACATTAATAGCGATAAGAAAACGGGCTGGACCGAGTGTTCCGGCGCTGTAGGTGGAAATTTTAACGCCCTAAATTCCAAGCCGTCCGTCCAACTTCTTCCCGGCCTGCTCGAATCTGGCCTCCCAATCGTTTTGTTCAGCGGAGACCAAGATCTCATCTGCAACCACATCGGAACTGAAGAAATGATCCACGGCATGAACTGGTCCGGAGCAGCTGGTTTTGAGCTTGAGCCTGGTGTGTGGGCCCCGCGTCACGACTGGACATTCGAAGGCGAATCTGCCGGTATTTACCAAGAAGCCCGAAACTTGACCTACGTTCTCTTTCACAATGCCAGCCACATGGTTCCATTCGACTACCCCCGTCGATCTCGCGACATGTTGGACCGATTCCTCGACGTGGACATCGCCAGCATTGGCGGTTCTCCCGCGGACTCTCGGATCGATGGCGAAAAGGTCCCCCAGACCTCGGTTGGTGGTCACCCGAACAGCACCGCCGCTGAGCAGACCGAGAAGGAAAAACTCCAGGAAGCGGAATGGAAGGCTTACTCTCGATCTGGTGAAGCCGCTCTGGTCGTCGTTATCATTGCAGGAGCTCTATGGGGATTCTTCGTCTGGCGTGATCGTCGTCGCCGCCAAGCCAACGGTTACCAAGGTATCTACCAGAATGGCGCCGCTCCATCGGGCTCGGACGCACTCGAGAGATTCCGTACCAAACGCTCCGAAAATGCGGATATCGAAGCTGGTGACTTTGATGAATCGGAACTGGATAATCTCCACTCCGATGGCGCTGCGAGATTGGATGAGCGGGAGCGAGAACACTACGCTATCGGGGAGAGCAGCGATAGTGAATTGGATGAGGCAGCAGGGTATCGTGATGAAGAGAAACCCAGACGCGCCTCCTAATGTTATATTTCAAAAGCAAAGAAATTCCCAGGAAAGAGAGAAGAAAGGGGACTCGACGTGTGCGGTCTGGTGTCGGAAAACCAGGAATGAATGAACGGATTCCTTATTCCTCTTTCTGAAGGTTCTCTTCGGTTTATGTGTCCTTTTCCTTTCGTTTTTTTTTTTTTTGTCTCTTTACTCGTTGATTTTTTCAGTTCTATACCTTGGTCTTTTTGTGTGTATAGAAAAATGTATCGAATCGAATTTGTTTTTTCTAATCTCTTCCATCCCGAAACTTGTAATTCTCTGTGCGGAGTATCTTGGGGTTTATTTGTCGGTTTTCTCATGCTCCAATTGTTACCTTTTAACTCCTGATATAGATGTGAGGATCATGATTGTTCTTTTTTTTTGCTCTCTTACGTAGCATTTGCGATTTTACTGCTTGGATATCTTTTAGTTAATGAGTGCTCAACTTCCACGGGGAGCAGAAATGTACAAAAAAAATACCTTTTCTATTGTTATGTTCATAATTGGGTACGGGTTATGGTCTCTAGCACAAACTGGATATTCTATTATGACTTTTGGAATGGCGAGAGATATCAGTGCGTATCTTCCGATATGGAAACATCGGCTTGCCCTAAACGGGCAAACAGGATGGTATATAACCTTCGAAGTGGGTGTATCTATCCTATCCATACCTCCCAAGATCTTCATACTCGTACTCATCATCCCAACGTCCCATCCGCACCAACTCTCCAAACCTTTACCGCACCATCATCACCTGTCGTTAACAGCACCTCTTCCTCTTGGTCCGCACCCTCACCATCGACATTCCCCTTCTGATCAGCCCTGTTCGCCCAGCAGATATGATTAACTTCGTAGATACCATGCGCTGCTTCTATTGAAGCGAGAACGGTCCACTCTGTCTTAGGTATACTCTCGTCTGCGGTAGTAGTAGTCGTTGGATTCGTAGGTTCGGTCTCCATTTTATCCCCATTCGCAATTCCGTCTCCTGTACCATTCGTTGTAACCAACCGCTCCTGGTAAACGACAATCCTCCCATCCGCACCCGTAGAGGCTAGGAGGCCGCTTGGTTTCTTACTCCAAGCAACAGCATATATAGAGAGGTCATGGATTTTGGGTAATAGGGTTTCTTCGACCCACGTCTCGTCGATGCCTGTGGGACGGATGATACTGGGCATAGAGCCGGCATTCGTACCTGCACCAGTTGTAGAGGGAGTGGGCATCTGTCGCCTCCATATACGGACCGTACGATCATCTGAGCAAGAGACAAGACGTGGGCCAGAGGCAGTGTGTCGTTCATTCCATATCCTCGCGGAAGCAGAACCAGCTTCACTCTCACCCCCCGACCGGGAAATATCCCTCTCCACCCCCTCCCAATCCACACACCAAACCGTCCCCTCGTGCCCTTTCAAACAAGCAATCTGGCCCCAATCATCGATATCCTCTCTCCACAGCCGTATCGTATCATCATAACTCGCGCTGGCCAAACACTCCTCAACGGGATGCCACGCCACACACTTCACATCCCCAGAATGCTCCTGCAACACGGCCACAGTCTCAAAGTTATTATCCCCATCATCCAAATCCTCCCATATCCAAATCGATTTATCCCGCGAGCAAGTCGCAAGCAACGACCCAGCGGGAGACCAAGACACGGATTTCACCTCACTATCATGCCCATCCAACAGAACCGCAAACCTCCACTCCTCATCCTCCTCCCCTTCCCCTCCCTCATCATCATCTTCATCCTCTCCCCGTCCCAACCCATCCTCCCCTTCCTTCCCATACCCATCCCACCTCCTCCATATCCCAACCGTCGCATCAAAACTCCCCGTCGCAAGCACACTCTCCCCTTCCTCGACCGAAGGTTTCCACGCGCAACTCCTCACACTGCGTTTATGTCCGCCGGAGATGGTGGAGAGAAGGGTGAAGTTTGAGAGGGAGTAGATTCGGACTGATTTGTCGGAGGAGCAGGTTGCGACGAGGGGGAGGCGGGGGTGAGGGGTTGTTAGCCAGGTGCGGTCGAGGGACGGGGGGTGGAGGGTTGAGAGGGGGGTTATTGTTGTTGTTTTCGGCATATTTGTTTGTATGCGACGTAGAGTGGATGTGGATAGGTTGTGAGCTGAGGGTTGGTCGTCCCTCCCTCTGCTGCTTTTTCTTATCTCTGCCGCCGCGGGGAGAGGTGGGGATCGCAGTTTTATGAATGACAATTCAACTGTCTCACCGGACTGACTGCGGAGTTGTGGGGGAAATGAATAGTAGATTCATGAGCAAACACACAAACCTCAATCGCGAAGTTGTGTGGAAGATTTGAAACTGATAGAGACACATTTTAAATATTTTATTATTTTGCTAGTGCTGGGATATATTTTTTGGTGACATCATCACCTGATATCAATATCTACTTCCATTTTTCACCGTACCCCTTTTTCTCTTTTTGTGATGAAGCAATTCAAGAACAAGAAACAATCATTAAGGAAGTCTTTGGTCACAGAGAACATAAATCTAAGACTTCTTACGATATCACCACACCAAAAGAAACAACCCTCGATACCTCCTCTTTAGACTTCCGGTACCTAGGTAGGTAGGTAGGTACCTATTCTCCCGTCCCATGTCAAGACGCCTCAATATCAACGCCAAACCGTTGCTTAATAGGGTGCAAAAATACTAATTGCACGATAGACATAAACAGAGAAAGAAATGAGAGCATTATTAAAGCTGAGGAAAGAATGGGGTGAGGACATACAAGCAGGATGGATCTATACTCGAATGTGCCATCAAAGAAAAGGCGTCTTGAGGATATATGAAATGAAGAAAGGGATCTCTAATCCCAACTCTCTCCACGAGAAATAAATCAAGGAATCCTTGCCTGCTGCCCAGCAGATACCCTACACATCGTACACAACTCATCAACAAAAGTCTCCCCACAGGTGTTAGCATACCCTGCCTCCACCGTCACACCCAAATCCCGCATCTCAAACGATGACTGAGACTCCTCCGGCTTGTTGTTGTTAACATTATTCCCGTTCTTATTGTGTTCGCTGATATCCACGGTAACTTGGTTACTGACCATAATACCACCAAACGCCGGGTTGGGGTTCGTGAGACTTGGGGTGTTCATATTGGTAGTTGTGCTATTATTATCATCGTCGTCAATTTCGCTCGCGATGGTGCTGTCTAAAAGGGAGGCAGCTCTTGAGAGCCGGTTTTTTCGGATGCCAGACCAATTCGTACTTGGAGCTGGGGAACTAGGAGGTGTGATGCCGTTGGAAGAAGAAGATGTGATTCCGCCTGCGGAACCCTTTTTCGCGGGGTCCTTGTTCTCGGAACAATGTGCGAATTCCCGATGGAGTTGAAGGAGGAAGCTCTCATGGTCGGCGACTCCAGTGTATACCTGCTGTTGGGCATTAAAGAATGGGAGAGGGCTAAGGGTGAACTGGGGGCCTGTTATCCGGTTATGGATGCCCATCACGATTCGAAAGAAGAACACGGTGCACTTGCCCGGCGTGTATGATCGTGGAGACGGCCGACAGGGAACCATAATTCGACGAGACGAGAATTTTGCCTGGGCAAAGGAAGAGTCATTGATGGATTCGGCAAGACTAGATACCGCATGCAGCATCTTTTGGCAAAATGCCTGGTCTTGTGGTTCGGTGAAACCGCCGCCGTTACCCCTCAGCCATCTCAAGCAGGCTGTTAACGTCCAATCGTCCATCCGAGATAGAATTTCCAATTGCCACTGTGTGATATGATCGAGTGGAAGAGAGGCGAATGGTAGAATATTACGAGCATGACTATACACCAAAACATCAAATCCTCTGTGGATCGACGGATGTAAGGAGAAGCAAGCGACATGGACTCCCGGCTCCATCATCTTCTCTGTTGATGAATACTCCCGCATACGTTCTAGACGGTTTAAAATCTCTTCCTGAGAAACCTGCATGCTTCGAGATAACGTAAACGCAATCTGCGAAGTGACGGCGAAACGGAATCCAGTCGCTGAGAGCCGTGATGCTTCCTGCTTGGTCAATTGGCGAACAGCGAATACAAACTGACCTCTGCCGAACATATACGGAACATTACCGCTTTCCAGATCCGCTGGGCTGCTCGGTTGGGGAGCTCCCTTCTGCTGTTGAGAGGCTAGAGCGTTAGGTTGGAACTGCTCTGAAAGAGTTCCAGTCGCCATAACATCCTCATAAAGCACGCCCATCTTATCGAGAGGTTGGTGGATTTGTTCGGCAAGCTCCTGGGCCGCGATGCAGAAGAGCTCTTTGAATATAAGTTCAAATTCCACATCTAGTTCTGCCCCGGTATCCGGTGTAGTTCCATGCCCTGGACAAAATCGTCTACTTGATTCATTTGATACGAGATGGTTCTTCATCTGAGGAATTAACCTCTTTAATGCTGGCCAGTTCCGAGAAGCGCGAAAGGCCCAGATAAATGCTGGATGTGTTCGACTAAATTCGTCGTCTGCAAAGGTCTACATATAAAGTTTCAGCTGTCAGATTTTCCAGAAAAGCTTCAAAGTTGCGGAATTAACTTTTCTTACCCGCTCAATATAATGGTTCGTAATCTTATGGCTCGGCAAAAGGCCTTCGGGGGTAACCATCACACGCCCGGTCTGGTCGAAAAAAGCACATGCAAGAACCAACTGTCGAGCCCTATTTGCGGACTGTTTACGTTTTCGATTTGCGATTATGGCGAATGCTATAAGTAGAGTACAAGCTGCGCAGGCCTATTGATATAAGTCTCTTTAACGTAAAATTCTAATGATGTTAGGATAGGGGTCCGGAGAAGAGCTTACCAGAATGGTGCAAACAACAACCGTCTGCGTGGACGAAAGCTTCGCCTCTGGCTCCGCATTGGCCGCTCGGTATACATACGAAGTCCCAACGGCTGCTGTCCAATGCATCCCCGATACCGCTACCGCTAGGGTCGACGAGCAAAGTGTCCTCTTCCACCAACTATTCGTCCACGATGCTCTCAGGTGGAAGAAAACAGTCAAAGCAACAAGACTGGCAAATACAGCGATCGTCGCCGCCCCAACAACGTTGGAAACCTTGTAATGACATCCATAATTATCGATCCCCAGCTGGCCAACATAATGCATGCCGCAAACAGCGATGCCCGTCATAGTCCCAGCGACGCCAATATGGATGAAATTTGCCTTTTCGTTTGCCCCAATGAGGTAGAAAGCTAACATGAGCACAGCGATGGGAAGGAAGAAAGAGACGGCTGTGAAGCCGGGGCTATAGTATATCTGTTGCGCTGAAGCTCCATCTCCGAAGACAATTGCGCGGTTTCCGATGAAGTGCATACACCATATCCCAACTCCGCCCATACTGATAGAGGACGTGATTAATAGGTACCTGTTACGAGAATTAACTAAGATACGGCCACTATGCCTTTGATGACCGCGGGTAGGATGACTTACCAATTATAGAGACCGAAGCATGATGTTCGCTTATGGAGCAATTCCAATGTTGTTGCGCATCCAACGAAGCTCACTAGATAGGAGAGGACAATAAATCCTGCATTATAGGTAGGTTCAACTACCTGGATACGTGATGTCGAGTCTTGGTCGGCCATTGTAAGGATATTTTCTGTTCTATCATTAAGACGAAAGGAGTTAGGGTAACTCTGTTAACAACATCGGGGGGCAGAGAGATACGTACTGACCTCTCTAGACAATATGGAGAACCATAAGTATGGAAACGAGAAACTTGGGGAATTCCCCTGAAGGTCCCAAACAACGCTCACTGGACGTATACAGCTTTCAGGTTCAGATCGCCTTGTACTCTGCAGAGCTGGAATCGGATATTCCCCAAGGTAGGGAAGCCCTAGATGGGTCGGAGTTGTAAAAGGGGTAGCAACGTAAAAGAATAGATAGGCAAGAAATGAATAAAACTAGTTAAATAAATAGAACTAAAAACCCATTGTGAACAAAGCAACAAAGAAAGGGGTTTGTTTCTAGGGAAAAGAAGATAAAATAATCAGACGGGAACTTGAATAACGAGAAGTAAGGAAACGATAAGTTGCGAATGAAGGGAAAGGGCTAGATGTAGCTGATAGTCTACCCAGCTCAACATATCGAAAATAGAGATATTCGACCCCAGCATGAAGAAAGGCATCAGCTATCAAAAGTGGTCAACAGCGGCTGCTAACAACCGGTAACAGGGCCATGGGAAAGTCAGCTGAACGGTTAAAACTACCATAGTTTAATAATAGAGCAGGTAAACCAAGCGAAAGAGGATAATAGAATCTATTCAGCAACGAATAGTTTGGGGGATCACAGGTCCCGAGAAGGAACGAAAAAAGTGACAGAGGCGAGGGAAATGGTTGTACAGTTTTTCTCCCGAATGTACAAATCCATTTATTCGAATTCCCAGAGTCCAGGATGATATGTCCTGGCAGAGAAATGGAGTACTTTGCTTGACTGGATGGTTCGAGAGGCGGGTAGCCGCGTCAGTTTGCGTAGGTAGGCCATGATGGTTGTACCGTTGTGTACCCCAAGTAGGGTGTACATGTTTCTTCTTGAAGAGCGAAGAGTCCGGACGATTGGTATATACCAATGATGATTAATAGGAGATGATGTCCGGGTATTTAGGTGTCTTTCCGTATTTCATTTTATGAGAATTAAACATGTGGAAGATCATGACCGACCATGCTTCGGAGCTGGATGGTTTGCGGGTGTGTCGCCTCGTAGAACTTCAAGTTGCACATGGAATAGCTATTCCTGGGATATAGCAGCGTATTAAAAACAGCCATAGGCTCTGTAGGTTCTATAGGCATATGGAGAGGAAAGAGAAGACCAAGATGAGCGAGATTTGTGCAGAGAATTGACCCTGGAGCTCATTATATTTTGAAACTCCTGCCTTCTTTCAACCATAGGCTATGATGAAGGAATTTAAAGTATTTAAATCAGAGAGAGTAGAGTCACTTTCCTCTCTTGGAGTATGTATACATCTCATCTCTCCTTCAATTTCAGAGTACAAAAGCCCCGAGTTCATCGTCTCACAAAACAGATGAAATCTGTCATGCCGTCAGCCTCATAGCACAACCTCGGAATCGATAAAGAACCAACCATTTTTTGACGATATATGAACTTCGAGTCCTGAATTTCTTGTCTGCTGCTGTGCTATATCTCACGGTTTCTTATTCTCTGTTGATGTCTAGAAAGCGAATGGAGGATGACAAGGTAGCTGAAGTTTTGTTGAGGCTGGTGGACCAAAATTCAGCTACGAAGGTCAGACCTCATCTCTTCAATGCTCTTTACTCCGTATCTATTGATCGAACGTCTCACTCCAGTCAATGTCGATGTCCTCCTCGTTCTAGTTACTGTTTAACTATCACATACTCGCTCGCGAAGCCTTGGATTGAAGGTATCAAGCTTATTAATCTCGTTGATCAACTCATCACTGCCTGCTTCTATTTTTAACCACACTCAACCTCATCAACATGTTGATATCCGTCAACCTTTCAGGTAGATAAACTTATGCTGTCCTTGAATTTAACCACAGCCTTACTTTGTTTCTAATAAATAAGATCGTCTCATGATGTCGCTGCTTGCATTGCCAAATGAATTGCTCTACGCTATAGCACAAAACCTAGAACTACAGAAAGATATCAACGCACTGCCTCGGACAAATCGCCAGTGCTATGCGCTCTTCGATAGGTACCTCTATCGCTATAATGTTCAACACTTCAAAGGCAGCGCGTTATTATGGGCGGCAAAACTTGGACAATTGCAAACAGCCCAGAAATCAATCAGAGAACTACCAGACATGGCGGCAACAAATGGCTTGGACGAGATATCTCTGTGGTATGCGACAAAAAACGGACACGAGGCTATGGTGAATCTTTTATTGGACCATGGCGTCAGCTCCGAGTCTGAAGACCTTGACGGTCAGACCCCGTTATATAATGCGGCAGCGATGGGCCTTGAAGGAGTGGTCAAAGTCTTACTGGAGCGAGATGCTGATCCTCATGCCACTGATAAAGATGGCCAACCCCCACTGTTCGCGGCATCTTGGAGAGGTTATGAGGCCGTAGCACAACTCTTCCTGGATCACGGCGTTAATCCTGATTCTGAGGACTTTCAGGGTCAAACTCCGTTGACTATCGCTGCAGAATCCGGCCACACTGCTGTGGTTAAGGTTTTACTGGAGGGAGGTGCTGATCCTGACTTGAAGGATACGGACGGTCGAAGTCCCCTATCAGCTGCGGCGTATGGCGGTCACAGGGAAACAGCAATGCTATTGCTAGCACGGAATGTTGACCTTGATTCCAGGGATGACAATGGACGAACCCCATTATCATGGGCGGCCGGGAGTGGGAATAAAGGAGTGGTCAAGCTCTTACTAGAACAGAATGGTGACCCTAATTTCAGGGATGTTAGTGGGCAAGCTCCATTATCATGGGCAGCTGATAGAGGCGACGAAGCAGTGGTCAAGCTCTTACTGGAGAAAGATGTCGACCCAGACCCAAGAGATGACGATGGTCTTAGCCCATTGGATTACGCAGCATCGGAGGGCCATGAAACAGTGGCCATGCTATTATTAGAGAAGGGCGTTGATCCCCACATTAGAGATCGAACCGAAAAAACACTTTTATTCCGGGCAGCGCGGAACGGTCACGAGTCGATGGTCAGGCTGTTGCTAGAGAAAGGAGTGGACCCAAATTTGAAGGACATGTTTGATGACACCGCATTATCCGTTGCATCGGGCAGTGGACTAACGGCAATTGTCAAGCTCCTTCTAGAGCAGGATGTTGATATAGATCCTAGAAATGATGAAGGCTGCACTCCACTACTAGCTGCGGCAAGATGCGGTTGCCTGGAAATAATTACGATGTTGCTGGAGAAGGGTGCTGATCCAGCTTTAAAGGATAATAGTGGTGAAACGCCACTATCAATCGCGGAACGAAGGCCTGGGACATGAAGTAGTGACTAGGTTATTGCAGTCGTACAAAACAATGGTTCATAAACTATATTCGATTCAGGTTCTTGAAGGCGACAATGAAGGCGGATGGCGGGGGCGAGCGGGTGGGAAGATACCGTCGAGGATTACCGAGGAAGCAGCGGAGAGAGCGATTCGCAGATATATAGACCATAGACCCGTCAAAACAACGCAGACCTCCAAGCAGATCATCCGTTGCAAGGTATACATACATATACATATACCATAAAGCACGACGCAGAAAATCCAGAGAAGAAAAAAGGAGAGAAGATACGTAGTCTCCCACAACATCGAGTACAAAATACCAACTACTCGATACGAGCACCTATTCTCCATAACCGCATACAGACACATGCATGCCGTCTAGGCATGCACGCATCCGTAAACAAGGTAGGCAGCCGGCGAACACATTTCCCAAGAGAAGTTCATCCAAATTTTCTGAAACAAAGAATCTATTTTCGGGAAAAAGGGGAGGCTGGAAAAGCCTGGGATCTTCGCTGTCGTCACACTGGATAAGCCGGAAAATGAGCCAACCCACTAAGAGTTGCAAGTTTCCAGACGAGAAGATATGGCGAGAATGGTGCGGGTAAATAGACATATAGATTGTAATGACACATGAACTAAAGATACAGATCTAGACGAAACCTGTAGGGAGGTTCGGTTGAGTCAAAAAGAAAATGCGAGTAATACCAAATCGGGAGAGACAGACTGGTTGTGAGAGAGTACATAGCGCGTGCACGAAGAACAAAGAAAGGAGGAAAAAAGAAACAAGAGCCTAATCCTAACTCAACCTCAAGTTGAGTGTGGGAAAAAAAACAAGACAAAGAAACGTTCTCTCATCCTACACATTCTCCCTAATCTCTTCCCAGCCCCAAGACATAAATATACCAAAAACAAAAGCGAGGAAAAAAGGAAAACGTAAGAGATATAAGAGACAAAGAAAGTTCTCCATGTTTTCGTTCACTCGCTCCATATCTCCTCATAAACCGTTCCGTGACACATCCAGTCCACTTCTCTGATCTTCCCCAAGCTGTCCACAATCTTCCCAACTTCACTCACAAACTCTGGCATTCCAGCAGCAGCCAGACTCTGGCTCGCCGTTGAGGTCGCCCGGACCCGCTCGCTGGCACTCGATGCGCTCAGACGGGTCAGGATGTGCGTCCGAAGACGAGAAAGCATGAGCCGTGCTACAGGATCCGTGAATGTTGCGGTCGCAGTTGCTGCCGATGGGCTTTGATCTGCTGAGCTGTTGGAAGATGAATGGTTTGGCAGCTCCTTTGATAAAAATTCGCCAGTGTAGACTGATACCGATGGATACGGGATGGCCGAGGCGGCAGCGTCTCTTGATGCGGCAGCGGCCGGCGCTAACACCCTCTTGATTGTGGAAGAAATCTGTGTCCGTGTAGCCGGAGGCATCGGGTGGGTTGATTCAAGGATTGATTGAACCCTCTCCGGCTTGATATCCGTGAGGTCTAGAGACATAATTCGTTCCGCTTCGGTTTTCCACTGTGAGCGGACATCACGTTTTAGCAGATTTTTCGCAGTCAGCAGGATCGAAGCGGTTGCCACGATCTTGTACGCACGAGCATGGAGCCCATGAATGCGCTGAAGGTCAAGATCTAGCGTTTCAGGAATCATGTCGTCAGTAACGGGAGAATTGCTAACAGCAAGATCTACAAGGCCTTGGGCGTAGATCTTAGCAGGCGGCGGTTGTGGATCGGTGTTCAAATTCTCCAGATCACGTTTTTTCATCTCATCAATGACAACCTTGCGATTTGATTGCCAAAACTGTCGAACCTTCTCCAGTGTCACTGATCCGTCCGACATGCTTTTCTCAAAAGCACGCTGTTCATAGCCTGGACCCTCCTCAATAAGCTGAGGCGCTGCGACCTGGAGCATAAAATTCGTATGGTCCAGGGACATGAGATCAATGATACCCATCAACCTCGCAAGGCGATCGATGGCGTCGCCAGATGTATCCTCAGAGAAAGCCCTCACATCCGGATCCCGGAATGGAGCACAGAGCTTAGGCAATATGGTACCCATGAAATTGAAAAACGAGTCATAAGAAAAGGTTCCAGCATTGCACTGGTTTTCGATATGAGATTTGTCTAGCACCTCACTGATGAGGACATGCAACGAATTGCCAGGCTTTAGAGAGCGAAGTAGTCTGTCTTGGATAACCGAAGCCATAGCAACGATCCATGTCGTACCATCGCCGGCGGCAACGCCCACTCTCATCTGTTCGCATAAATGTTGCATGATCTGGCGGCGCACCTCCGTGTATGGGGTTTGATCGATTTTGAACTCCTTATTGACCAATAGCTCGTGGACTAGCGCCCTGTTCTCTGGGAGAGCGGTCAAAACTTTCGTAAATCGATCGTGTGGGGTGACATGTTCCCCAGGAGTTTTATGAGGAGCCTCTGCGACGTTGCTGAATGTTTCGCTCATAGGGGACGGAACGCTATCAGGAAGCAATTCCGAGGATGGTGGTACTGAAGTGGCACGCGGAATAGCTTGTTGCGAGGAGCCTGAACGTTTCCTGTCTCGCTTAGCCTTTCTCAAGGCCTCCTTGACCATACCCATGGCCTTATCGGGACCGGCCAGACGCTTCAGTCGGGCCAAAAGAAGGATCTGGTTCTGGCGGATGCCCTGTTGGTAGTCATCAGCTGCCCCACCGGCGCGGTCATCCTTCACAGTTTGCCAGATAAGCTCGAGTTCAACAAACTGCGCGAGCATAATTTCGACCAAGACAGTGGAGTCGTGGGACTTCCACGCATGGAATGCGGAGAAAAATACGTTGTAGGTCTCCAACAACACCTGAACCTCAGTTGAGAAAGACATAGAAGATGAATTGCAGGCAGAGGAGAGGTGTGAGACAACCTGCTCAAAGACGACAAGCAAGTCTCTAGCCTTGCCGATGAGGTCCTCCTCCTGTTCCCCGTCCCTGCTCAAGACCTGTGCCGGATGAGCGAGGATTAAATAGCTGCTAAGAAAGGTGCGGACCGCGCCTCTTTCACCCAACGCGCCCCCTTCCGTATCTTGTAGCCCGCAAAGCCGGAGGAATTTGGCAGTAGTGGCAAGAACCTTCTCTTCGGAGAGGAGTGCTCCAACCTCCTCAAACGACATCGCACGAATCCGTCCGAGGGCTAGATCCAAGGCAAGGAACTCATTTGTGACCTTCTTCGAATGATGGCTTCTCCAGGTCCTCTGTATTATTTTCGCAGCTGTGTCTTGGTTGAGTTGCCTCAGAACAGTCTTGGCCACCTTCTTCTCCTCCACAGCCGGTAAGCTCGCGGTTCGGGGCCGTCGAGTATTCTGCTGGTACAGTAACCTTCTCTTTTCAGCCTCCGCAAATTTCTCCGCCATCTCGAGCCTCAGCCTATCATGCTCAGCAGCCTTCCTCTCCTTCATATCCTCCGCCTTCTTCTTGGCCCGACGCACCTCCTCTTCACATTTAGCCGTAATATCCGCTAAAACTTTCTCTCGTGCATGCTGCGCTGCGGCCGCCCTCTCCTCTCGAACATTCTTCGAGGCTGCCTTTGCGACAGCAGCCCGTAAGCGAACCTTCTCCCCATGTGCAGCTCTATCCGCCAACCGCGCTTTACGACTCTCGATAATCGAAGCACGGCGCAAATGCTGTGCAACGTGATCGCTCTGAGGCCCACCGTGGGAGGAAATGTTCGAATGATGTGAATGGAGCGACGACATGGAGCTGCGACGCGAAGAGGGAGCAGAAGCGCGGCTGCGACCACATGATTTGCGGTAAAATCGCGCTGCGATGTGCGGTGGCAGCGCGAGACTCTCGGGATGCTCGTTGGAGACCATTTCTACGTCAGTTTCCTCGGGAATATCTACTGACGTGGCCTCGCTAGCATCGGGCAAATGGACCTCGAGGTCCGAATTCCGTCGAATCATCGGATTGGGTTGTAGCTTGGTGTATTGACCTGTTTAGGGTGGCGGAAGTAGGAGGACGATTTCTCGATAGTACTTGCGTACAAGGCAAAAAAAAAATAAAAAGCAGTTAGAGGCTCCGGGCAAAGAGCTTTATTCCTCAAGAATGCGATTGTATCAATGTTGGCGAGTTCAGCTCTGGGAGAGTGTGACTGAGATCCGTGCTTTGTTTCAGGTAGAAGCTGAAGGCGAACTCGAGTCAGGCAGGGAATGTGGAATGCGAAAGAACAAACAAGAAACTGAAGTCACAGACTTCAGGAACACATAAAGCTCGAATTGCAAAGACTGACACAAATATAGATAATAATGCCGAAGAGTGATGTTGGTGAAGGGGAAAGTGAGCGAAGTTGTTTGGAAGTGAAGCTGACAAGGTGGGACAAAATGAAGATGAAGACGAAGACGACAAAGATCAAAAGTGACGAAACAATCAGATGAGTGGGCAGGGAGCACCTGATTGGTCAGCGGGGAGAGGATATCATTTTCCGGCAGAATGGAAGGAACTAGTCCAAAAGAAGGCAAGTACCTTGCCTTGTTGCACTTACCGCTTTCTACTTTTGGACTGGTTCCCGTTCTATTCATGGACTGGGGTTGATTACATAAGTCACATGATTCCTCGCTCTTCCATTGATGTCCATTGCTTTTTTCGGCTTCAACATCATGATAAATCAGCTTACTAGGTATTGATAGATGGATGGCATTCCTACAAGCTATCAAGAGGCGGATATGAAGACATATCAATAATTTATTCTATTCATAAATCTATCAATGATATCTGACTAATCCATATCTAAATATCCAGGAACGGTCAGCACTTGCCGCAATGCAACTGGTACCCTAGAGAACCATACTCAGGGGAGGTTGTCTCTAGAGTATGGACTATACTAGTACTCCGAAGTCATCGAAGCCCGGATGCTCCGAAGCACTGGACCCGCTCCAAGAGACATGCAGCAGCGCTGGCAAATGGAGGGAAGGCGTTCAGGCTAACGGCTACCAAGAGTGTACGCAACTGCTATTGCGTCCTAATATTGCTTCAGGTTCCCGGCTGGCCTGTTGTCTAGTCAGAACACAGTTTTTAATGGAGGGGATTGACTTATTGCTCAATGCAAACAAGGTACCTCGCTGCTTCGAGGGAACATTGGAATGAATAATGGAGTTGTGTCTTGTATGTTGGAGTCCTGAAGGGGGTAATAGCCCAGGAGCTGTGTTAAATTGCGAAAGGAGAGTATAGTTTCTTTTCAAAAGGGATTTATCCCATGTTCCCACGAAGTCACATAAATTTTCCCATTTGGGCCCTAATATCGACGGATATGTTCTTGAGAACATCGCCAGCTGACTAGCGAATTGTGTAATCCGTTTTGTGCTTTGAGAGTAAAAAACCGGGCCCACGATTGTTTAAGTTATCCCGGAAATGAATGTCCTTGGTGAGATGCTTGGTCCACATTACGTTTCACCAGTTCCCAATCTTCGACAGAAGTTGAGGCTGTTTGCCACGAGGAAGATGGCAAAAAAGGTTGTGATACTTTGATAGAGGTACGGATATGGATCACTTGTGTCTTCAGAAAACAGTATTGTCGTCGTTGTTGATTGCATTCTGCACCTCTTTTCATTCCCGCCGAGAGATGCCGTGGGGGTCATCCTTCACGCTACTGTACGGGGTATGGAGGGCTCCGCTGGACCGCTGTTTTCCTTGTTCGCCTTGTCCGATGACCATGACCATCAAATGGAACAATCAGCAGGACAGCGAGAGGAATCTCTCTAATTCTCCTACGAAGGTCCATAGAAATAACAGTAAATTTTGTATCTCCGCCGTACTGTTCTCGGAGTCTGCGTTTCAAAACTGATACCTCACGGCGGGGAATGGATGACATATCGAAACTCCCCAGCAGAGTAGGTAGGTTGAACCGGTGTCATCTAGACAATACTACCTGCTCGACAATCCGATATCCAATCTCTTCTTTATGGCTCAGCTGTAACCTCAAGGAATTGACGCCATTCACACTACCGAATATAAACCGCTTCCTGCTGACCGTTAGCAAACCGGTTTAGTTCAGAACCATGTTTCTGTTAACTAGCTTTCCAAGGACGCAACGTATAACAATTGCATATATAAAAACTGTAGTGTACATAGGGCTAGGGGTATATAAAGCACTTTAGGACCTGGGATATGCGCGATGCGGCTGTATAATCGACGGAGCTAGTAAACCGTTGTGGATAACTCCCGGGTTGCCGGAGTTCTCGAGATAATGTCCGCACTTGACGACAAATCCCACGACAACCAAACAACCCTCTCCCCTCCTCTTATAGGTCGGATACTGTTGCTCTGGATCCGAGAAGGTGGATACATCATATAGAATGAGCGCCGCTATTTCCCATAATCAAGACAATGATTCGTTCTTCGACGTCGAGAAGCCCTTGGCCGTGGCTTCGAAATAGCAACAATCGGGGGAAGCCATCATCTTGACATGATTTGTAGCTGATAAAGGCAGACGAAGTTATCTTCTCATTCTGAGATGCAAAACGTCTTTTCTCAAAGCCATAGCCTGTCCGGGAAATATTGGGCCCATGATTATGTCTCTATGCTTGGATTTTGGGGGGACGACTGCGACATTGTCTAAGGGAGGAGCAAGCCAGGTTGCGGCATGAGTAATGTCCGGAACAGAAACCCTTTAGTGAAACAGGTATGTTCAAGGCTATAACGACTCCTTGAACCCGAGGTACCAAGCCACGGTAGTTGCAGTTGCCGTTACGGTCTGTAATGATCCCAACGTTGGTGACGCTGCTGTTGCTACCACAACTGCTCCTTGCAGCCCGTAGCCGAGCTAATACGTATTGTTTAAGCAGCATCTTGGCTTTTAATGGACAGATATATATAGCTGCGAGTCGCAGTGAATAAAGACTTGAAATCAGTATTAATCAGTGAATGCTAATTACTCCCAGTCTCAGAAAGGACCGAGGTTCTCATTGTCAGGGAGGGAGGGATATGAGCGAGATTTGCTGAATCCTCTTTGTGATGGGATTGAATCGGCAACGAAAAGAACCTGAAAAAAAAGGGAAATCGGTGTCCCATGTAGACTAATTCAGCCCCGAGATCCAAGCCCTAGGTCCATAAAACCGATCGATTTACGATGGTATATTCAGTTGTGAATTCGAATATCTGGGATCTCAACTCCTGAGGTGAAGTGTTTCCGGGAGAAAAGTTCCCCCTATCCGAACCATTGACTAAGCAGAAACATATATCGGGCAGGAGACGTCGAGCTTTTTAATACATGTTCAACGAGACGACGGGCAGCGTCTGCTTCAAGAAGTTGCGGGTTTCATCGATATTATTGAAGAGCCCGTCCTCTCGTTCTAGCGCCCATGACATTGGTTTTCTTTCGCTTTCGCCGAAGAGTAAGCAAGCTCTCGACAAAGCATGCGGCGTGTCTTGACCATGACCTCTTTAAACGTCAGCCTAAGCTCCGTAGCAGCTTGCCATATTGAAGATCCCGGTCTTCAATGCGTAGAAACTCCAACGTCTGTATTTCAATCGTTGGAACCACTTCCCTATACTCTGTCTTGCCCTAAGGTCTTACAGACCGGCCAGTTCTTTCAGCATATACCGGCATACGCTCCAACACCAATTGGAAAGGGCGCGCCGGGAAATTCATGATAAACTTACGTTCGCCTTACCGGTATAACCGCTATAGAGGCCAGGCTGGAAGAACTGAAAAAGGATTGTTCTCATCATAGCCGGGGCGGAGTCCTAGTAATTAAATGCAAATCCGGTCTTCATTCACCGCCTTTGGGTAATGATGCAGCTGGCTAGCATGAAAGACAAGAGTGCCAACAATATGAGCCGAAGTCTTGTCCGTGGCGCCTGCCGTCTCTATTATCAAGTGTTTGTATCGTTCCTCGAGCATATCCTCAATATACTCGAAGATAGCGGACGCAAATAGCGTCTACGTCCTCTCGTTGATGAGGCATGTACGGGGTACCGAGATGGGACTGGATATCGGACCGACGTGGAAGATAGGAGACAGGGAGGAGTATGATAATCGTCTTCAAGAGGCGCTTGATGTTTCGATCACGAAGAAGTGATGGAGCATCCCAAATCTTATGTTCAGAGCCTTGCCTACCTCATCGGCAGAACTAATTATCCATAACCTGTTAGTGAATGCTCCCTTTAAGCGAGCGTCAAGCAAATATTCACTTCAAGTGAATGTTTTCTATACTCGCTTAATTCTTCTCTCTCGCTTAGCTCACAAAAAGGTATAAATAAATCCAAAAGGTGCTCCTTCCCAACCTTTTCCTCTACAACCTTTCCTCTCTACAACCTTTTCCTCTTTCAACATCTCATCCCAGTTTCCAAAGACAATCATCACCTTCTCTCACCCTTAAACAACGTTCCAAAACACGATGCAGTTCAAAAGCATCCTCGCTGCGACCATGGTGGTCCTCCTTTCCGGCATCGCCAACGCAGCTCCTGCTGATATGGGTGTTGACCCGGCCAAATATGGAAATTCCTCTCCCTATTGCTGGGAGCAGTGCTCTGATACTGAGGATCCACTCTGCCCACACACCTTTGTATGTCTAACCATTCTCCAATATTCTTTTGCTTTTGCTTGCATACTTTCTTCAAGTGATATACAGTTTAGCTAACATGTTATCTTCTTTCTAGCGCGCCATCATCCCAATGACCGGATACGTAAGATATATGCCGATGAGTCTTCTTTCGTCTTATCAAGGCTAACACAATTCACATTGTTTGCTAACTCATATTCGTGTCTTATTATAGAAAGGTTGCTGGCAATGCTGCATGTATGGCACCTAAGCACAACACCGACGCCCTTTCAACTCTCCTTGAGACGTCCAAACATGCAAACAACGATCGACAATGGCACACCTCAGAGGATTTGAGTATTAGGGGTTTCAGTGATGGTGAAAGTGGTTTCTTTTAGGGGGACGAACAGAATGAATGGGAAGGAAGTGCATTTTTAAATGGGGTTTCACTAGCTGTTTCTTTTGTTGTGTCGCGATGGGGTTATCTGGTACCTGGATATGAGCTCCGATCAAAGACTCACCACACAATAACAAGAAGTTTTCACTCTCCATCAAAGTTCCTTTCACATCGTAGTTGTATTTCAAATAATTTCCAGAAGCAAACACATCATTTCATTGACCAAACCCTTATCCAAGGTCTCTCACGTTCAGAAACAACACCGGCAGCCCTTTTCGATCTAATCTATGAGTGAGGCTGACTAGGCTAATCAGGGGTGAGCTGATCCCAACTCACCTGAAGTAGTGAAGAGAGTATCTAATACCTATATCTGCAAGCAAGCTACATAATTACTACTAGTACCTAGACAGCTGACAGATAAGCTGAGTTATTTAATAATCAAGGAGAAGTCAAGGGTGTGTTAATAAGTAGAAAACAATGAAGAAGTGAGATGAGAAAGCAAGGGGAGATGAATTATTAACTGATCCCTCACCTGACCCCCTTTCACTCCGATCCCAGTTCGGCATTATTGAAGGTGGGGAAAAGAAGATGAGAGAAGGCGTTATTCTTTCTCTTTCTTAGACAGAGTGATATGATATAAAATATTTAACTTATAAGAAGAGTATATATCATCATCTGAATTAATCTCACTCTTTCACTCTTTCGAAAATCTTCTCATCTTCATCAAACACCAAATACCCCTCACACCCCTCCAAACATTCAACACCGAAACATCAACCAATCTCCAAAAGACTCGGCTCTTCCTCTATCAGAAAAAAAGAAAAGGAAACGACACATCCATCCATCCTCTCAAAATGGCCGAAGAACAGCAGCACGAATACAAATTCAACATCACCATGAGCTGCGGCGGCTGCTCCGGCGCTGTGGATCGCGTTCTCAAGAAACTTGATGGTAAGCGCAGCGCACCCCTCTCTTCCGCAAATAATACATCTATCTACAAACAAAACATCATGCTCAACACATCAAACAGGAGTGCAATCCCACACTGTCAGTCTAGAAGATCAAACCGCAACCGTCGTCACAGACTCATCCCTCCCCTATGACCAAGTCCTACAGACGATCAAGAAGACTGGAAAGACTGTGAATACCGGTCACGCGGACGGTGTTAAGATGGGGGTTTGAGGCACATCTGTTACCCATTCTTCTTTTTCTTCTCGACCAAGTTCTCATTGTATTCTTTTTTCTTTCCCTTTTATCAAAGCGACTGGTGGGGAGAGAGGGACTATGGATGGAACGGATGGCTCTATGTGTATTGACTATTGCGTGCGTGGGCGGAGCGACAGACAAAAATGAAACTATCCAAAGTTTAAGACTCATTAGTTCTTCATAGATAACACAGTTATGAAAGATCATTCGTTCTGTCATATTACGTGTGGTGCAGTGCAATCTTGAAAGCACAGAGCGAGAGACAAGCATAGTAGGCAGAAGGATTTTATAGATTTAACTAACATTGCTGTTTCTGCACATGATCTGGATCTTTGCGTGGGAAACCAACATCTTCTGATACAATCACAGTCCCGAGTTGAACAACAGAAAGAAAACAAACAAGAACGCTCGATGACAAAGTATAGAAAGGGGTATCTTCTTGTTGTCGCTCTCCATGATAACAAATCAAACACACAACCCCGATCCGGTTATATGACATCGTTGTCATTATACATATGCAAAGTACACAAAAGAGAAAAGGAAAAAATAATAATAGGAAACACTCCATGACACTTCATCTAAATTTGGCCCACACTGTGCAAGACAGACATGATCTCACTCAGTCCGCAACTAATATAACGCCGTCTCGAGATGTAAAAGGGCGGGATGGGTAATTTCGTTCGTCCATTCGTACGTGCATCCGGTCGCGTCTATCGATCCGTCGAGGGGAAATAGATCGATCCTCACGAATATACCTGCGGAGCACAATAAATGGGTCAGTAGGGTCCAACCAAGGCTGTCACGCGTGGCTCTGGCAGGGATTTATTCAAAACGTCTTCCATCGAAGACCCTTCTATAAGCATACCGTCCATTGTCTAGCGAAGGTCTGCCTCGAGTATCACGAGGCGTCGTTGATGTAGGGGAATGAATCATGAACCTCTCCGTATCCTGCGGCGCAGGACCTGGGCCAATGCGAACAAGACGTGGCTGTCCGGAAACAGGAATCTGAGTGCTTGGATATGGGTGCTGGGGTGAAGGATATCGATATATATGAGTTCCTGGGGCAGGCCGATCAGGCATCCTATATGGACTTTGATCTGCGTGTGGATCACGTTCCATCCTAGGAGAAGGAATATGTCCAGGCTGTCTATCCTGAGCAAGGAATCGAGGCATATCATAATACGAGGCTGTTTCCCTCTCACGCAACTGGAGTGGTCTGGCAAATTCGTGAGGGCGTTCGCCTCCCATCTGCGGACCTTGATTCGAGATATAATGGTGTCTTACAGGTCCGTTTTCTCTCATAGCCAAAGGCTGGGCACTTTCCCGAAACGGTTGCTCTCTTGGAGGCCTTGGGACTTCGCTAACCTGGCGAGCTGCACGATCAACAAATTGAGACCGGGGTTCGGCCAAATTCGAAACCTGGTTAGATCTTACGGTATGACCGTTGTCCCTGACCATATAACCAGAATCACGGTTTAAAGAAACAGGCACCGGGTGAGGTTTGAAAGAATTGAGACTTGCGTCAAGATCATGACGAGAACGATGTAAGGAAATAGGAGCACGGTAATTGTGCCCACCTTCGCGATCAAACGATTCAGAAAATCCGGGATTGTGATGAATAGGAATGAGAGAAGGGGCTCTGCCAACCGGATGCTTCTCCAGTTGACGCCCGACAACAGGGGAGAATTCATTCAGGGGACCGGTGTTTTCGTCACGGATCCGAGGATGCATCCGATCTGAACCTCGTCCTGACGCGGGAGAGATAAGGGAAATATACTGTGGTTCTCGAGGCTTGTCCGTATGAGGAGCGGCAATAGGCCTCACCTCGTGGATGCGATTTTCGGGAGGAATATTTTCCCGCAACGGAGTGTTATACTCTACCCGTCTCCTCTTGTACAGCATTTGATCTCTCTCATCGTCAATACCGATGACCTTAACTTTTCGGGATAATTCATCAACTGGCCGACGTGGTGATGTTTGAGGTTGACGGTGATACTCATCCGACATGGGCTGGTGATCTCTCTCACCCAAATGATCAACCCTTCCTCTTCTCGGTGGCGACTGAGGAGTTTCAATTGACGGGTATACCCGATTTTCATCAGGATTACCCATAGGATGATAAGCTCTACTTGCGGTATTGTGGCTCCTCACCTGTGACGGGAAGTCCCCACTAGCGGGTACTTCGCGAGAGATAGGAATATTTGTAGAATCGGAGGGTTGGGGTACGTGTATTCTTTCAAATCCTGGCTTTGGTGCAGACGCAAAAACGACACGATCAGGTGCTCCAATTGGTTCGGTTTGACGACCACTCATCGGCTGATATTGGGACGGCTCGGACAAGGTTAGTTGAATTCATGGGATGAGAGTACTCCCAATGAGAACCTGAAAGGAAGGAGTGCTTATAAAAAGATGTATGTTAACCGATTTAGGACTTACATGAGAGTTATAGCCGTTGGGCTCATGCCTCACCCTCTCGAGAGGGGCTCGGCGTTCATACCTAGGATCGATTGGGTGCATTGGGCGATCCACTGGTTTGTTCAACTGTTGGCCATGCATACCCTGTATATGGTCTGGCCTGGTCCGAGTCGGCTCCGCTCTGGACTCTTGAATGGGGCGAGAAAAGGGGTCATCGATGGCATGTTGGGGAATATTGCTATATTCCGCCGCATGTCCGCCATCTTTATACCTGTCTCTGGCGCGATCCCAAGCCTGGTATCGATTAAAGCCCCTCCGGTCTGGATTTTTCTTCCTGGCTGGGTCCCTACGGTGAGTTTCAGGAACGAAGCGAAAGCCAGTAGGGGCTTCGTCTCCAGATAGGTCTCGGTTCGTATTGGTATTCGTGGTTTCGAGATTGGAATAGTGGACAGGCAACATCTCAACTTCACCAACCAGAGCGTTGCTAGAGACAACTTCAATGCTCGAATCTCGACCAGCATGGGTAACATTAGCGTCTTCTCCGATATCACTTTCCTCGTCTTCATCATCTGAGATGACAATCACCTCACGGAAGACGTCTTCAAGAACGGTTTTTCCATTTTCATCATCACCTCGCCATTGGACCAGTTTGGCGAGAGTTGGTTGCTCGACAGAAGCTCTGGCATCTTGGAACGAACCTACTCTCAGAAGCCGGTCATATTGTGTATAGACGTGTCGAATATGGGCAACCACAGCTAGCTGGGCCCGACGAGCGAGAGGCAATTCCGCAGCAGTCCCAACTTTGCGCTGTCCCTGTTTCGAGTCAGTATCGGACATGACCAGTGTCATAGACGTACCTTTTGAAAAGCTGTTTTAATGATCTGATTTAAATCCCCGTCTGGGATGTTGGGGAAAAGATCCCTAATAGCGTCTCTTGCTTCCGTGTTGATTGTAATTTGAGATACTTCGGAACCTGCGCGTATTTTATGCCCAAAGTTCCTGGTATCACTTTGCGGGTGAGCCTCTTGGTATGTCATCACCTTCCCTGTCGACGAGAGAAAGACTCCAAGCTCCATGCAGCTTGCCGCCACGACCACGCTAGGAAAATGGTATCCGATCCTGTGTACTTGTTGGGAAAGGTTGTGCATACGTTGGTGAGGGGTTGTCTATGACATAGCGGGTTAGAAAAAGAACATCTATGACGATGACAAGTGATAGAGTCAAGTTGCTCACCGAAACAGCAAAAACTTTGTGGCCTCCTTTCCGGCAGGCCTCCTTACAAGCGTTAGTTAGCTGTGGATTGCCAGCAGGAATGAATGTATAGCCAGGAGGCGCCTTCGCCTCGAAAGAAATCTAGGGAACATGTTAGTCTTAATTTGCTATCCATAAAAAGAGTTTGATAAGGCTGAGAGCATACGACGCTTCTAAGCTTCTTCTTGGCCTGAGTAACGCTCTCCATAACGATTTTGTGTTTCTTTGCTCTTGTTTTCACGGCTCTGCTCCGAGCAAGCGGCGCCTGGGCTGAAGTAGCCCTTCGTGGCACACGAGCCATGTTGGCGTTGAAATGATGATTGTCACGAGATCTGAACAGATACTGACCATCAACCTGCTTGTTAATAAAGTGTTTATTTTATCAGAAAGTCGATATCATAGCATGTGCTTCTATGATAGGGTTGTCTAGCAAGCAGCGACAGGCATAATGCCAAAAAGTTCACGAAGCCTGACAGTCAGCGCGAGCGAGCTCCTGTTGGGCAAAAATAGGCAAGTAATCCAAAAGCTGGGCTTTTATGCGGTCTTTGGTGCAAGAAAAGTAGGTCTACCCTAATCGCGTAGACAGCTAGTTGAACAGTCAAGGATATTTTTTTTCAACAGAGAGTATCGAGATATTGCAAGAGAGTGAAAGACAGAACAGAAAGATGGGAAAGAGATGGAGGATGAAGATGAAGAGGAAGAAGGAAATTGTGAGGAAACTCCAGTTGGGTGGAAGTGGGAAGTGTCAGCTGTTCCGGAGCTTGGATTAATCTATTTCCGATGGGGTATCGGAGTTTACCTCTCAAGTCAATTTGAAGCTCCAGGCATGTCTTCGAAGAAGATGCGAAGCTGAATCTGGCGCTAATATTATCAGTTTCACGCCGCTCCGAATCCAAATTTGTATCTTGATATGCCTTCCGATGTTATATGCTAACCATTGCGCATCTTTGTCCTCTACCTCCCCTTAAAGACGGCCCGACACCACATTCTAAATTAGCAAGCCACAATGGCAACCTCGACCCGGGCTCTCAAAGCTTTACCGGATAAAAAAGACATCATTCTTGCTTATCGACATCTGTATCGACAAAGTCTGCAAGCTGTCAGATATTCCAGCCCTTCGCGCCAGATCCTTCTTCGAACCCTCCGGACCTCGTTTCGCTCCGGATCTCCCACCGAGTATGACGCGCGGAAGATACAAAACACTTTACAGTTTCTCCAGCGAGCTGCAGAATCGACTAGTATAGAACACAAGATCATGAAAAACCTGGTTATGGTGCGATTTTGGGAACAACCCCAGAAAAGGGCAGCTAGAATGTAAGTCATAGACCGGTCTAAACTAAAGACTGCTGTATAACTTAACAAACTCTATAGGGTTGTGGGAAAACAAGAGATGGGCAGATATATTAGGCGAACGGCCAATGTTCACTTCGAAACAACTCTGCATCTTCTCAATGAAAGCCTTGGTCTTTGTCTGAAATAAGCCTGTGGTGGTTGGAGAGTGGGCGATATATCGCCTCTCCATTTCGAACGACCATACCACTTCTGGGTTTACCCAACACTTGGGATAATCGTGCCTAGAGGCTCACAGCCGACATCCAGCGATTTGCCAACGCCGCCAAGGGGTTATATCCTACCTACCCTTTCGGTCTTCGTATCTACAAGTCGGAGCTAATGGGATAGGTGAGGCGAGCCAGAGCGCCGGCTCATGTACGTTGAGAGTGAAGGATTAGGATCCTCTCATCCAAATTTACGGAATGAAGATATCCGTTCATCAGGATTCCAGACATATCCCGAATGGTCCTTCACCACATAGGAGGTTTAGGGATTGCCCAGGTGACTATATGCGGACATCACTACTTTGCAGCTCAAGGGGGCTGTAAATATCAAGGCGTCCTTTCTTGTAATTAGCCAAATAACAGTGTAAAATAGCAATAATATCTCCAATAAGCGTGATCTTCGATATTTCCGAGTGCTTGGTTTATAGCATATCTCCTCTAACATTCGAAATTCGTCTTGTTTCCTTCTTGCTGGTGGAGTCGATGCGTGCAGGGAAGGAGATTGTGGCTTATCAGATCTGTCACATGGAACTTGGCGAGCTTGGTATTTTTGACGTAGCCCGCCCAGGATTCCCGCATTAGGCGGAACTCGACAACTTCACGAGCAGCCTCTCACTATTCCTATACTTTTTACTACAAAAATCTACTCGATAAATCGCCTAATGAGTAGTTACCTTTCATCGTTTTTTCTCGAACCTGTTTTTGGGCAAGGTCGCGCCCGGCCTGGCCGTGACCGTGCTAACTCACCTTCAAGTTCCGCCACCAACGAAGGTGAACGACGTAGCTCCGCAGGCTGTACATCGTCCTTGTCAGGAGGAGAGAGTGATGGATATAATGAGGATCTGTTAGATCTTGCAGGGGAGGAGCGATTGGAGCGGGATCAGATGAGGGCAAGAACAATCCCGAGAGAGTCTGTGGCCGGACAACAGTTGCTGCCTTCTCCCCTCCAAAACCTCGATACCCAACCCTCTACGGGCAACTCAACATTGTCTGACCGCGAAATTCAGTTAGAAAGATCGCGTGCGTTAACATTTGGTCTCTCCTCACGCCACGAAAATGGCCCAACCGAAATGTCCCTCGATTCTATGAATGACACGGGGGACTCACCAATAGCGCCCGGAGAGGGCGAGACCTCCGGCTCAACCCTACATCCAGTAGGCTCAATTAGTGGACCCACGGAGAGTCCACATACGGCACGGGATAGTGCGGAAGATGCTACTGTGGGAGAATTCGATTGGGGTGAAAAGTCGCCGGCCAGGCTGCCCGAGGATGATGGGAAGAGCTTCCTTAGGAGGAGGATTCACGCAATACGGGAAACGGAAGTTTCTAATGCTGAAAAGGCGCGATTGGTTCATGAGGTGATGACGGAGGAATACAATTCTTCTCAACACCTCTTACCGCTAGAGGCTCGCTCACCGGCCAGTTTCCAGAGCGAAGAAAGGCCCTGGACCCCAGCTTCTCCGCAAAGCAGATATTCTTCCGACCATCCGTCTCTGACCCCAGCTTCTACTGCGTCAATTGTTCTTTCAGATGAGCCCTATTATCTCAGGCCCGACGATACAAAGCCGTCGTATGCTCCTGCCGGGGAGATATCAGACGAAGATTTCGAGCCTCGCCTTGGCTGCCAACACTATAAGAGAAACGTCAAACTACAATGCTTTGCTTGCAAAAGGTGGTATCCCTGCAGGTTTTGTCACGATGCAGCAGAGAGTCATTCTTTGGACAGGAAGAAGACAGAGAACATGCTATGTATGCTCTGTGCCTCTCCACAGCCGGCAGCAGAATCGTGCAGAAAATGTGGCAACCTAGCAGCCTGGTACTATTGCTCAGTTTGCAAGTTATGGGATGATGACAATGAGAAGAGTATATATCACTGCAATGATTGTGGTATTTGCCGTATCGGCCAAGGACTTGGGAAGGATTTTTTCCACTGCAAGGTATTGATCTATCCGATTTTGATGTTGAAATAAGCCCTGACTGATTTCACGACAGACTTGCTGCGTATGTATGCCCATGTCAATTGAAACAACACATAAATGTATCGAACGCTCGACGAAATGCAATTGCCCAATATGTGGCGAGTACATGTTCACCTCACCAGACACCGTTGTTTTCATGCCATGCGGACATAGCATCCATCAGAAGTGCTTCTCCGAATTTTCAAAAACGTCGTACCGTTGTCCTATATGCAGTAAGAGCATAGCGAACATGGAGGCGCATTTCAGAAGCTTGGATCGCACCATTAGGAGTCAACCAATGCCGCCGGAGTTCACTGACACAAAAGCTTTCATATATTGCAACGATTGCTATCACAAGAGTGTCGTCCCGTACCATTGGGTAGGCCTAAAATGTGAAATGTCAGTGCACATCCCTTGAATAAAAAATTTCGTCAGCTTACGTTTCTCACAGGTGCGAATCTTATAATACGGCCGAAATTCGGATCTTGGGTGGGAATGATGCAGGTCAAGGAGATGCGGCCGCGCTTGGTAACAATAGAGCAGTCCCGATATCCATGCCTCGACAGGCATCAAACACGACCGCCGAAAACGAATCTTTGCCAGAGTCAGAGTTTCATTCGAGATCAGTACCCGCTGCCGATAGTTACCTGCGAACTACGCCGGTCACACCTGTGCGAGGTTCAAATCGACGATCCTCGTATAGCATTTCCCACCGGAGTAATCCTCTATCATTCTCGCCAAATGTCGGGAACTACTTTGGACTACAACGATCACGCGAACAAGACATGCCGACATCGAGTACCATTGAAGAACAACCTGAGAGAAATGACAACGATAGGGAAGATTCTAATTTTTGGGGCCGCTTTAGATCAGGAAGCAAAACTGGGGTTTTTGGTGATCGAATGAGTCTGACGGATGATGATGTGGAAGAGGAAGACGATGAAGAATCCGACGATGATGACGACGAAGCTGCTGATTATACCCTTGACGACGACGATGATGATGATGAAGGTGATAGCATCGAGATTTTTGGACATAGGTAGGATTGAAAATGTCCCTCGAATATACTATTATCCGTCATGTAAGAGATCAGTTTGTCATTTGGCATACACGTCCCTGCATTGAATAGAATGGACTTGGGAATATACCGTCGACCCTTCCTTTATTTATCCATTCCCGAATCCATTCCATATCAGCTGTCCTCGATCGTCATTGGAACCAACCGTCACGCCGAACCTCCCGATTTCCCTTAGATCATAGTTATTTTTGGGAGGGGGCGGGTTAACCTTAGAGAGCCGGTACTCCTCAGGTGTATTATTATATTTAGGGAACAAGATAATGATTATGGGTTGCCGAACAAAATGGATAGGGTAGCTAGGCCCGCTACAAGTTGGTTTTATGTCATACATGAAGAGGAGCTTCAACATTCCTTCGACATACCCTGCTAGGTAGGGGTACGAATAGACACCAGAGCGAGTTGGGCTACTCCTGGCACTGGATAAAATTTTGGGTTGCGGAACCAAGATACCCGTTTTGTTTGTATTTAGTCGCTTTAGATCGGTCCTTTCACTGTTTATTGATGATTTTTATGAACGAAAGTAGATTGCAGCGTTATATATTCTTAAAAAGATCTTTGAATTTTCATTCACGAATTCTTACAACCGAAATAACGTTGTCCAAGACAACGGATGATTTCAAGCTTCGATTTTCTAAAAATGGGATACTGATATCATCGTATAGCTATAGAATTAACCAATTGCACCCCTAAAACCCCGCCGCTCGTTTCTTCTTCTGCTTCCCCTTATTACCAGCTCTCGACTGCTGACTGGGATTCCCTAATTCAAACTGACTCGACGGGAAACCCACCGCTGTCATCTGGCTGCTTTGCGGGAACCCAAGTCCCAACGATGACCCGCCCTGCGGTTGGCTTCCCGACATTTTAATCATAGGTATCGACGGCGAAGGTGCTGTAGCCGGTTCTGATGGTAAGCCTGAATGCTCAAGGCGTTGTTGCAACACCATCCGTTTACGAGCTTCTCGCTTCTTCCGTTTATTACTGGATGACCGTTTCAAGAGGGTCTGTTCGGCCTCCTCAGCCTCGAGGGCTTGTGAAGTCTTTTGCCAATCATAGGCGGAGGGATCGGATCCAGGTTGCCAGTGGAAAAGGATGTTTGCTGCGTCTTTTGAGAGGGAGGGTTGTTCGTCGACAGTGGTGTAGAGGCGTAGTCTGGAAGCTGGAGAGTTCGTGGCACCCTGTGGGGATGGCTGTGAGGAAGGAAAGGTCGATGGAAAGGAGGAAGTTGGTTCGAGTTGAGAAGAGTCAGATATGCCGGAAATTTGTGTAGATGGGAGTTGGTAATCTTGAGATATGGTAGGCTGCGATGAAGCACGAGAATGGCCTTTTTTGGCTCGCATAGAGCCCTCGTCTTCGGATTTAAATGATATCCTGGCATCATCGCTCAAGGAAGCGATAGGATCAGGGAATTCGTAGTTGTTTGGCTCAACTTGAAGCCCTCGTAACACAACAATCCTTGAAAAGGAAAGTTCAGCTGCAATGCTCCTTATTAATTTTTCCTTTTCCATTCGAGTTCTGTTTGGGACGGCTGAAGGAAGCACTGCGAGCCAGTCACGAACCAATGAATCATATAGCAGCGTGATATCTAGTTGCGGTAAATTATCAAAGCCGGCAAGCCTATTTTCGAATAGGTTGAAAGGATATTGCGTATCCACCCTAAAATATCTGTATTCACCGATAGGGTCCATTTGCTCACTAGAAATATGGTCCAGGAGACTCTGGAATTCGCGAGCATTCAAGTCAATATCATTTAACGAGGGAGTAGAGTCGGTGATATCAAGTCTAGATTCACAGTTAGCAAAGCGAATTAACGTAGATAGTAACAACTAACAGTGACGGCGATACTCCCATATCCAATGGTACAGACTCCCAGAGTGCGAGTCTGATTGCGTGGATGCATGCATCGAAGTCAGGCTCTGTGCCTTCGACTCCCTTTGCTTCATCGATAACGTTCGTTTCTTTGGTAATAATAGAATACACCCAATCGAAATTATACGTCCACCTGTCCTCCAAGCCCAATCTTTGTAGAGATGATATAGAGAGCTTCGCATTACGCAGTTTCCCATATTGACCGAGGCTTGAATTAAGTGTGGACTCGTCCCAATCATCAACAACAAAATCGCCAATGTCATCATCCGTTCTGCTAATGCCTTTGGCCTTTTTCAATTTGTTTAATGAAACCGTCGGCCGCTTTTCCTGAAAAATCATATCATCTTGCTGATAATCCGGCATTGGAAGAAGGTAAAGAGCCTCGACTATGCTCAAATCGGCCTTCTGTGCAAACACCTTCACGAGCTTCATGTTCACAAGGGCATCATGGGGCCGAGAGGTGATAATATCATTAACATGCTCAAAATGTATGGATGAGATGCGAATTTCGTGGCCATTGTTATCCAGACCACCCTGTGGCTCAAGTTCCAAGGGTAGTGGCAGTAATGACGGGTCTGAGGCCGATATTGGCCTGAACCCATTTTCAGACGAGCAAGAAAACCGAAATGTTTGTATGAGGAGGTTTAGTTGGGAATAAAGGGTTAAGGAAATATCTAACCTAAGTTAGCAAGCAACCTTACAGATAGATGTATGAGAGACAGAACTCACCATCCCCAACTTTGAACAAACTGAGTCGTAGCGTGGTATCTTCCAGCCCACGAAAATGCCTCCAGGACAAGAGAACAGATACTTCTAGTCTTTCATCCCCACCATCTTGTAGCACTTCATGGGACACCACATTAAGCCAGAAGATCTTGGAGCTTGTAAGAACAAGTACATGAGACTCGCTCGAGGGGCTATTCTTAACATCTAATACCCATTCGGAATTTCTTTCCAAGTCAAGGTCAACCTTGAAGAACTTTATGGGATCGCTGGTGATGCTGTATAGCACGGCATTTCGGCGATCACACACCAGTAAATTGCTCGTCTCTCCGACCCAAGTTATAGAGGCCCAGCCATCATAGTGTTCCGGGCTAGAAGTACTCTCCTTATCTTCAGTATCTGGTAATGGTAAGTGGCCAAAAGATGTTTTATCTGCCCGCCAGTTGCTTTTGTTTTTTTGTTGATGCCGTCCTTGTATCTCCCAAACACTCCAATTTCCGCGTTCGTCAACAATTGCAACTTGGCGTTGATACCATGGGTTAATCATCACATCTGCATGAGAATGCCCGCCTGTTGACGATATTGGTATATTCACCAATGGATTGGCATCCAAGTGTGAATTAGGTTGGATGTTATGAACTGACTCCTCATCACCATATCGAGCAGGTACGGGAACCCGATGGCATAGTGGACGGAATATTCTAGTGGATCGAAGAAACCGAACAGCCATCCAAGTGCTCGTTTCCTGTACAGTATCAGAAAAGCATATTTGCCGCACCGAAGTGCCATTCCCAACCCACCATCCCCTTTCTCGGCTTGTAATACAGGGAACATTTGCACGGTGGATACTTGAAGATATCTCCTCCACAGATTTGTTTTCAACAGTAACAAGCTCCAGTGAACTGGCTGATTCTCCCCAAGCCAAAACAGCTATTGGCATAGTGCGATTGTCAATGCGATTGTTTTCCACAAAAGTCGCATTCCCCAATGCTAGAAGCGTCGAAACCCTGGGGTCGAAATTATCCACAGCTGCTGTAATCGCTTGTGAACGAATCTCATTTTCGAGGACATATTTCGAGCCTGAAGCAAGCTCTGGACATGTCTTTAGAAGATCTGCAGTCTGCCTCGCCCTGTGACCACTTCCATTATGAAGTTGGAATTGTTCGTTTCGGTCCTTAGACGGAGGTACAATGGTTTCCGAACGACCGACAAGTGATAGTGATGATCCTTCAAAATTGTCAGCCAGTGGCCCCTGCACTTTTTCTCGAGAAAAGATCTTGACCTTTCTCTATCCTCCTCGTAAAGTCCCAGATTTGCGTATCGGGATCGTAAATTGCAGTTCCTAGATGCCCGTATTGAAGAGCATTTGTTCGGTGCTTATCCATCTGGCTTGCACCTTTTCTTTGACCTGAAATGAGTGTCCGGCAAATATATCATGTCGTTGATCTCGTGGCTTTCGTCTGAAAATATCACTCTCATAGATAGGCGGCAATTCTATTCCGTTCCAGAAACATAACAAAGCTTCATTTAATCTGGAGTATTCACAGTCTTGATATCGACAATCGTGGAAGTTCGCTTTCTCTTTTGCAGAAAAAAAAAAAGTTGTGAAGCGTCATGGATATGAAGAGCTCACCGATTTAGTACTAGCGCAAGACCGTTGCGGCGCAACAACGATTATTCCAGATCTCGAAGCGCCAGCCAGCTCGATCGCAACAGCAACATTTCATCTCTCATCATAAATAACATTTGCGCGGGAACCAGCTGCAAGATCAATCAGAACACAAGTCTCTTATTTGGACCCCGAATATCTTCAACCACTATGGCCACCTTTGAACCATCACTCTCAACAAGCGGGATGCGCCCGCCGCTCTCATCCGCAGATGCCCCCTCGATGGCCGACTCTCTCCCAAGCATCAATTTCGGATTTGAGGAGCTACGGAATCGTATGAATCAATTTACGGTCAAATTCGACGCGTTTATTGAAAAGGGAAGGAAGCAAGTATTGGAAGAAAGGAACCAATTTCATATTAATCTTGCGGAGCTACAAGGTACTGTTTCTTCTACTTTCAACCCGCGCGTAGATCCATGCTGACATCGATTACAGAGGACCAGCGCATGAAGCAACGAGATGTTGAAATCCTTACCCTCAAATCGCAAACCCACGCGCAAACTCTTCAAAAGGAAACAGCCGAAGCAGCGGAAATGCATTCAACGATCGCATCGATAACTTCGCAACGAGACACGCGACTCGCAGCTCGGGATCGCTTTAAACAGCAAATCGACGAGACTCAGAAAACAATCAACCAGAGACTTGAAGCTCAAAAGGCACATTCCCGAAATCTCAATTCACAATCCCGTTTAAATGCGCCGGAGCTGGAGTTCTGGCAGGATTATCTTTGTTTACGAATTGAGGGAGCGGGCCGAGAGGACCGATTAAAGATTGTCTATACTCATTTGATTGAGAAGGATTGGGGAGTGGAAGCGTGGTTTGAGCTTGGAACTGCTAGTCGCGATTATGAGGTATTCCATTGTCGACCGAAATTGGAAAGGGACGCTGTTGAACGGGTATTGGATATTGTCAACGAGGACCGAGATTTCGGGGGTTTCCTAAAGAGGATGCGGAAGTTGTTCGCCGAAGCACTGTTGAAGTGATGCTTCGAGGATGTTTATGAATAATGTTTTTTGGATGAGAGGTGCTTCTTAGGAATGCAGGTATCGAGTTTGCTCCGAAAGAGGATTTGGTCCGCATACAAGTTGCCGGAAGGTGTGGTTCCAGTTTTGTGCTGACCGTCTGCCCCCAAAAGGAAATCTCCGAAGACTTACTGGTTCCCAATGCGGAAGATAATTGATCTTTTTCTCACGAAGTTATACAACGAATAATACCCCAAAACGATGAGTCTATTAGGCAAAACATTGATTGCTAGGCCATTTCCAATTATAAATTATTTTACTGGCTTCTGAATTTCTAGTTTTAGGATATATCCGGACCCCGGTAAACACCATATCAAATGAGCTACATAGCTGCAAGCTTGATATTAGCCCCTGATAACACGGCCAACCAACTCGCCAGAGGCGAATAGCGTAAAAAAGCATTCAGTTTGAGCCTGTGTTCAAATATTAGGATGGTTAATATAATTAGGAAGAGACATCCGTCTAAACCCCACCTCATGCCCATCCTGCCGAATTGTTGAAGAGCTCACAAAAACTCTTGTCACGTAATGACATAACGGCACCAATATCAGCAACGAATCAGCCACCAGTTGCCTCCCGGTAGAATGATATGCTGCGGTTCCCTCCCGCTGTCGCGAAACCCTCTGTCTTGCCCGTCTTCGGAAGCCACTTGACACTCCAAAGCGCCTTGTCTGTCTCTGAATGGGTTGCCACGCACGCCTTCCGCTCGATTGACCACACCTTGACCTTTCCATCAAAGGATCTTTCACAGGTTAGCTCTCATACGATCTATATCGAGCTAAGGTGGGTGAGATAGGGGGTTAAATTACCCGCTTAGGAGATATTCCCCAGTATGACTCCAGTCAAGGGACAATATCCACGCAGAATGTCCGGTAAAGTTCGCAACTAGTTCACCCGAAGAAGTGTCGTATAATGCTATTACCTTCGAGTCCCCGGCTGCTGCAAGAAGCTTCCCCCCCGGGGAAAATGCAACGGCTCGAACAGGCTTAACGAGACCTGGAACAGGTCAGCCAAAAAAATACTCAACCGTGATTCGCAGGGGTAACTAACCTGATAATGAAAACGGCATCCGACCGGTATCGTTGCTAAATATATAAACGCTACCGCTTTCGTGTCCGCTTGCCGTAAACCGGCCATCCGCCGACTAGAGAGATATATCAGTTCAGGGAGCACATCGCGAGGTATCAGGCATAAAACCATACCAGGGAAATGCACATTCCAAAGCTCCCCTTGGTTTCAAAGTCCCGTATCTGCTCTCTCCCTCCTAGGAGATCCCAGACTTTTATATGGCCGTCCTGTGTCGTTCCAGCAATATATTGTCCATCCTCGGACAAGGCGATAGCCCACACTTCGGCGGATTTGCCATTTCCTCCTGTACAAGTCAGATGTGAACGACGCAGTCGATAATAGCTAGTATTTAGAGATAATACGTACCTGTAATTGCCCCATCCTCAACCCACATAGAATCTTGATAGGCCCATATTTTCAACTCCCCGCCGAATCCAACACTCGCGGCTTTTATACCATTTCCGCTCGTTACAATATGATGGCATCCGATTTTGTGAGCCTCCTGGATAGACTGCGCTACAGGGAAGTCTGGTTCAGTAGTTGAGTGAACCTTCAGTGACGAGGCTCCAGACGAAGACAAGATCTGGGTTGGGGTCACTGCCAGAGAAAATATATCGATGGGATGGGCTAAGCTTCTATCAGTATTGATTCTGTCAACATTGGGGAGGTTTGGGGGAACTAGGTACCATTGTCGATAGTATGTAGCGTCAAATATTGTTTTGACTGTAGCAATATCGGTCACTATCATGTATATATAGACACTACGGACGTCATAAGAAAGTTCGGAGCCCGCTTACCATTTCAAATCAGATTATTTAAGAGCTTACTGATTATAAGTGTAAGACGGGAGGTTGCACGGAAATGCGGTTCTTTCAGATTTTACGATGTGTAGATTGATGTGTGGAAGAACGAGGGGAATGTGTGGAAGTCTCAGCGTTCTTTCACCTTTGTCCATGCTTTGGTGAGCAATCATGTTAACCGCATAATCACCGAACATCCTCAGGTTAACTGAAAGGACTCTTGGATTGGCAAATGATGCCACAAATGATTTGGTATTTGTACATAAAGAAAAAAAAATTTTACATCTAGGTTACAATATATATTTTGTTCGCCATAAACCGACGCCAGGTGCCATGCAGCCATTTTCCTATCTTTCTTTCCCCATAAAGCAAAAAAGCAACGTCCATGATATCCAATCCCGCTCATGAGGTCGGCGTAGAGGTTTCTTTGTCGCCTTCCCGCCATAGTTCTTTGATGTCTAATTGTTTGATATAACATCAGTATGCGAAACACAAAGAATCGTAGGTATAGGATACATACCGCCCACACAATCCGGACATAGTAGATGTGCTCGTTTTGGCTTGCCACAGCCCGAGCAAGTGTTTATGTTCCTCACATCCTTCAAGGCCTTGCCAGCCATTTGTCTGTGACGTTTCTTCATATGTGATGTCTTTTTCTTCGGCACCGCTCGAAGTATGAAGCCCCAGATATCGGATAGGAACGAGGGAACATTAAGGGAAATCGTAGCCGTCCCTAAAATCGAAGGAGGAATGAAAGCGAATAGTTGGGAAAGCCGTGATGTTTGCCCGGCCGTCGAGGATAGTGTGTTGGAAGCCGTAAGTAGGCCAGGGAAAATTCGAGGTGCGAAGGGTGAGACTGGCAAGGCCCGCAACGCCATGGTTATTGCAATGGGATCGCAAATAAAAAATAGAATACGTTCAAGTATCTGCTTCAATGAGAACCTTTTATGTCGATTGAAGCTGTTCTCTTCCCTTTTCCTTGTCGTCGTCGATGTCGTCCAGAATTCAATTGGCGGCTCTTTCAACAAAAGCTCGATGTGCTTCCCAGAGATAATTTTGGTAGACTAGTCCCAATACGTACTAGTTCAACTCGACCCCTGATCTGCACCAAAACATTAAGGGGGACACCAGCAGAAAGAAATCCAAAAGACCTCAACTGCGTCCCAGCATCTTCAACCCTTCAGCATCAAGCGTTTCAAAACATCCATCGGGGTCTCACATCGACGTGTCGAGAATACTTTCTACGCAATCTCACTGAGCATTTTGATCTACCCATTGACCTGACATTTGTCTCATTTCTCGATCACAATGGCCGCCGCTGCGAGCTCCGCTTCCTCACCTCCGCAAAACCAGAATGCGGTCTTCCCACGAAGCCACGTTGGTTTCGACAGCATTACGTCTCAGATCGAACGTAAGCTGTTGAAGCGTGGTTTCCAGTTTAACGTCATCTGCGTTGGTATGATTTCAATTTACATCTCCCTGCGACTTTGGATACGCCTGCTAATACATTTTCCGTGGACAGGACAAACTGGGTTGGGAAAGTCTACTTTGATCAACACTATCTTCGCCTCGCACTTGATCGACTCTAAGGGTCGCCTGAGACCCGATGAGCCTGTTTGCTCGACGACTGAAATCCAAACCGTGTCGCACAGTATGCTCGTTTGATATCCTTGTGAAGAAGTCCCGTTATTGACTTGGACATACAGTAATTGAGGAGAATGGTGTCCGTCTACGACTCAACATCGTCGATACCCCGGGTTATGGTGATCAAGTCAACAACGATAGATGGTAATTTACTTTCCCACTTGATGGAAATGTGCACTTTGCTGATAAGTAACAGCTGGGACCCGATCGTGAAGTACATCAAGGATCAGCATTCAGCCTACCTTCGGAAGGAACTCACCGCCCAACGAGAACGCTACATTCAAGATACCCGCATTCACTGCTGTCTGTTCTTCATCCAGCCATCTGGTCATGCGTATGTGGCCCCGCTCGAAACAATCCGATGGCAGAAGGAGGCTAATCGTTTATAGGCTTAAACCAATTGATATTGTTGTCTTGAAGAAGCTTTCTGATGTCGTGAATGTCGTTCCCGTCATTGCCAAGTCCGATTCTTTGACTCTGGAGGAGCGCCAGGCTTTCAAGGAGAGAATCAAGGAGGAATTTTCTTTCCACAACCTGAAGATGTACCCGTACGATAACGACGAGTTTGACAATGAGGAGCGAGTTGTCAACGCTCAAATCAAGGTACGAATAAGGCTCAACCGCTCCCGATGCATGAACAGTCTTGCTTATATAAATCTACAGGACATTATCCCATTTGCCGTTGTTGGTAGCGAGAAGTCAATCATTGTTGGCGGAAAGCAGGTTCGCGGTCGCCAAAACCGGTGGGGCGTGATCAACGTTGAGGATGAGAACCACTGCGAATTCGTCTACTTGCGCAATTTCCTTACTCGCACTCATTTGCAAGACCTTATCGAAACAACCAGCCAGATCCATTACGAGACGTTCCGCGCGAAGCAATTGCTGGCATTGAAGGAGAGCAGTGCTGCTGGAGGCCAGTCCGGAAGCCGTCCGATTAGCCCTGCTGCTGATCGGGAACTCAGCCGTAACTCCCAAAGGATGACCATGAATGGCTACTAGAGTCGTGGTCGCCTTGATGATCGATGCTGAAGTTATTCTTCTTCGTAATTGGATACACCTAGTGATGGACTGGAGTCGGGAGCATGCAAGCCGGCTGAGCCTGTGGGCTATAAAAATGAAGGGGCCTCGGAGTTTCAAACCCCCTCCTTTCCCCGACATGCTTTTTTTAACGGATATCCCTTTTAACTCTATCCCTTTAGTTTCTCTTTTCTCTTTTCTCTTTTTCTTCTCACCTTGCCCCTGTTCTCCTACAGACAATTTCAGTTCCTCGAACTTTTCCTTACAACCAGTTTGCTTTTGTTCACAGGTTATGAAGAGAGGTGGCGCCAACGCGAGCAGTCCTAACTTCTTTCCTTTGCCTGTATTTATTCCTCTAATCCTCCGATAGCCGAATTTCCGAGTTTTGTTTTTTTCAAAAAACAATCTTCTTCCACGTCTACAAGAGAATGACCTCGATCCGAAATCCTTTGGGTTGGATAATCTGCGTATCTCGCAAATGTATCTGTATTCTATCTTCTCGATCTATGTTAGATCAGATCTATTCATTCCGGTTTGTCTATGTATCATCCCTCCCTCCCAAATTTCCCGCCATCAACAACCCAATCGCGTAGCGCCGTATATGCGTTGTCCAAATCCTCATTCACAATAATCGCATCATGTGCCCCAGGCTCCTTTGAGTATTCCAACTCATTCTTTGCCTGGGCAAGTCTCTTAGCTAAGCTATCATCCGTCTCGGTACCCCTGCCACGCAGTCTCTTCTCCAATTCCTCAATTGAGGGTGGCGCAAGGAAGAGGAACCGAGCGTTTAGATCAGTGCGCTTGACTTGCTTCACGCCCTATCACCCCCGGAGAGATTAGAACGAATAATCCTTCTTCAACACGAAGAAGTGAAACATACCTCCATCTCAATATCAAGAATACATATCCTCTCCTTTTCGGCGACATCCTTCACGGCCTTTGTGCTGGTACCGTAGTAGTTTCCTCCGAACTGTGCATGTTCGATAAACCCGCCCTCGTTCACCATCTGGAGAAAGGCGTCCCGGTTTGTAAAGTAGTATTCCCGACCATCTTGTTCTCCGGCGCGGGGCTGGCGGGTTGTGTCTATTCATACTCGATGGACTCGTTAGGATTACCATCCTAAGAGATAAATAACGGGAAGGGCGGGGTGAAGCCGGAGCACGAGAGGGAGCAAGTAGAGAGGAAAACGTACGAGACACAGAAAACCCAAAGGTATCCGGGTAGTCAGCAAATAGTCTCTTCAGAAGCGTTGATTTCCCCGTTCCTGAGGGCCCCGACAGGACGATAGGGCGGAATTTTTGGACTGGTGGGTTTGTTAGAGCGTGTGCTCGTTGGAGGATTGAGGAGGGGTGAGTTTAGACGACAAGCGTACCTCCAGTAGCCATTGCACGCAGCACCATAGCAGGAATTTAATCCTGCGTTCCACAAAATAAACGAGTGATGGGATCGAACGAGGACTTTAGCTATTGTCTTATTCCGCGCAAATTGACTAACAAATTGAAAGCGGCGGGAGTTGGTCTGGCAGTATGGGAAAGCGGTGAGGTGAAGTTTGAAGCAGTCTTGGCATTCATGAATTGTATATTGTAACTCCGATTATTCATGGCTTTGTATGGATGACTGAATATTATTTTGATATAGACACATATATATAAAATATTACGCTCCCCAGTGACCACTCCAAGGTCCGATGACAGTATAGCAAAAGGAACTAATGATTTCAATGACGCTTTATACAGCTTCCAACTCGAGAGTACATTAGGGGGATCTCCAAGATGATCCTGATTGACTCTCGCTTCTAGGACCCTTCGTGACTCCTGATTGCGCTTCTTGTTCTAAAAAATTCGACCACAATTCGGCGAGGGAGTCTTTGCTTGTTCCTTGGTTCTCCGAGAAAAAGTCCGTTGCAAGCGTTGGCGTGCTTGGTGTCCGGTGAACAGGTGTATTTGGGATTCTGAGGCTCCCAAATGTTGAGCTTGTTGATCCTCCCGGCCGAGTTAAACCAGCTTGTTCGCGTTGTTCTATCGTTGGAAATGTCAGTTGGGGACCCATAAGAGGGCTACGGAGTACATACCATCAGTCCATCCTAAAAGAGCCGCTATAAGTTGCAAAATCTGGAACTTCTTCGGGTCTGAACGGTCGAGGGCTAGAAAGTGCAGCAAATGGTTGGTGACAATATGTCTATCAACATTATCTTCCGGCTTGCCCTTCTTGAGAAATCTCAATGCCTTGGTAAGATGATCGTTCAAGGTAACCGCTTCATGACGAAGCTTGCCAATGAGGAGGTTCTTCTCCTTCACTTCCTTTTCAAACGGCAATGCTCTTTGCAGCTCCTTCTCCTTTCCTTCTAGCGTCGAGTTTGCCTCAGTGGCTCTTTTCTCAGCGTCTTGAAGCTTCTTTCGGAGATCTTCCACCTGGGCGTCAGAGCTTTCCACTAACTCGCGAAGCTCTTGTTTCCGGGCTATAAACTACGTTAGTATCTTCCCATGCACCGTAGATTAGATTATAAATCATTTACCTGTCTGGATTTCTTGTAGGGCCCGCTGAAGACCATCAACAGTAACTGACTGGCTGTTAGATTCAGAAGAAGCCTTCTCGTAGGCATTTTTAAAATTCGTAACTTCCTCCTCCAATTCTATAACCCTTTCTCCGAGGTTCTCTCGGATAGACCGCTCTTCCATAGCAAGGATCTCCCAATTGTGCATGGCCTGCTTCGCATCTTCAAACTCGGCCCGTACTGTTGCTTCCCGCTCAACTAAGTCTTGTTTCTCTTCCAACCAGTTCTGTTGTGATAAGTTTGTCCTATTACGTAGACTGGAAAGCTCCTTCGATCTCTGTTCACCTTCTTCTGCTAGAGACGCAAGTTCATTCGACTTAACCTCAACTTGGCTCTGCAGCTCTGAATTTTGGTCCTTCAGGTCGTCAATTTCAGTTCTGGCTTGTGACAGCTCTTCCTAAACGTATTGTTAATAGTCCATTCCGTGAGTCGGCATCCCACCGTAAACGAGTCACATACAGCATCAGCTTTTAGCCTCTCCCCCAATTGAGACTTGATAGTATTGACCTTCCCGAGAAGATTACGGAACTGGGTCTCCGCTTGTTCTTTCTCTTCCTGCGTCTCTTCCAGTCTATGCTGGAGAGCCCCCATATCTTCCTGGTGCTTCGACTGTATCTCTTCCAGGGACCTCCGCATCTCGGTAACTTCCGCTCGAAGAGAGTCGCGATCCCTTACCAACGCTTCGAATCGAGAATCTGGCTCGGTGGGAGTGGGTAACTCGTCGTTGGCTGATGTGCCTCCATCAAGGGCGGGGCCCAAAGCATCTTTGTCGGAAGTCGGTGCCAATTCGTCTGCCTTTTCCGTGTCCTTCGTATCGCCTTCATCGACATCAGAGGGCCCAGTATCCGCTGCCTTGTGATTTTGAGAGCCATTTACTAAGTCATTGGTCTGTGTCTAGTTCTTGGGTCAGCGGAATTCTGGGAGTCTTGGGTACGTCGTTGGAGGTAGCTACTTACCGTCGGAGTCGACGGTTCGGTAATTTGGTCATCCTGCTGCTCGTCTACCGTGTTTTTTGAATTCTCCCCGTCATCAATGCCGCCGTTCGTCTTTGGTTTCCCCCCACCCTTCTTCTTTTTGCCCTTCTTGGACTTTGGGCCTGTCGAAGAAGAGAACTGTCAGTTCAACGAAAAAAATTCCAAAGTAATTAAGCAGAACACCAACCTTGAGGATTAGAAGCTGTCGTGTTTGCCGGCATATTATATGACCTAAAGACCTTAATAGATCACCCGTTGTGTGCACTTTCTTTCGAGTGAGCATATATCGTTTCGCAACATTCTGTTGTCCACTTCGCTAGTGTCAATCGTGATTTATTCTTAGATTACATACCTGCCTCCTTACAAAGATCGCATAGTACCAATACAAGAGCCATTACTTTCCATTCACTTAGCTATAACCACCATAGCTCCTTTATCGAATTTTCTTTATACATTTATGATAGGTATACATAGTAAATAGATATTTCTATCTTTTCAAAGAAAGTATTCGGAGCCTGCTTGATAATTTTTTTTAAGGGCAGGTAATAATAGTGAAAAGGGAATTACATACACCAATACACGACGCTCCAAGATCGCAACATCAAGATAAGGAACTCCGAGCCTTGATAAGAGCTCCTTACACACGCGAAGGCATATATAGGCTAGGAGCAACGTCGACTTACTGAGCAAAAATTGATACATATAGCTACCCTAGCAATATGGCTTATGGTGCTCTAGTCTAGAGCCCTGCGAAGACTCCTTCCACAATATGATTTAGGTCAACATATTGATAGCTCCTTTAGGTCCGCGTAACGGTCGAGTGTTGAAATGGGCAGTAATAATAGGATGAATTAGTATGGATCTAACGATATCTGATAAGGCGGATCGCCCTGGTATTATTTCCAATGGTGTCGTTGCGGGCCCCATTTTCGACCGACTGATAGCTATCAATCTCTCATCTGAGCCAATTGGGACCCTCGTCTAAGAAATATTTAGAGAAATCCCAGATCCAGTTCCGACTTCCAAAAATGGAGACAATGGTTTCATCATGGTTGCTTAGGGTTGGCAGTTCTCGTTCCCTCGTATAGCTAGATTCAAGATCTATCAAAGTCAATATCACATAAAATCGTCAAGAAAATCCGAGTCCCTGTCTTGGTTGCTGCTCTGCTGGATATTTTCCTCATTCATCATGTCGTCATACGCATGTTCTTTCTGCCATTTCAGCTCCGCCCTCTCCCTTTTCTCTCGCTTTTCCTCCGCTCGTTTCTCCTCCCTTAGCTTTCTTTCCGCTTTCCTCTTTCCCTTTAGAATTTCTTCCTTCTCTGCCATAAGGTCGGGGAACCTCTCGACACGAGTTTTGTTTAGTCGGTTGACTACTGGGTTTTGCCGGGCAGGCACGAAAATCTTGCGGGTAAGCTTGGGGTTATGGAACGAGACCTGGCCCGTCGTCATCGATGCGGTTTTCTGTAGGTTTGACCACGGCGTGTAGATTATAGTAACATTATCCTTTTTATTGCCTAGATCATGAGGTCAGGTACAGCCTTGACACCGGGAGCCAAAAGATCCGCTACCTTCGATTGAATTCGCTTTTGTCAACTGCGCACAATCTTCAAGGAGTTCGTTGGGAATGTTATCCCACGTCTCGTTTTCTTTTAATCGCAGGTAAACATGGGCACTAGAGAGGTTATCGGCGTGGAACTGGCGACGGGTTAAAAATATATTCTAGGTCGGCGCCGTGTTGCTTTGTAGGTCAAACAACGAACCCTAGTGCAAAAGACATCAGTTTTGGGGAAAGCCGGGCTCTTTGAGCATGGGAAGGCGCCTCTCATACCAAATGTCTCCCTCTAACCCATACTTTATCAGTTCTTCATCTACTCCCATGGCAGAAAAATATTAGATGTGTCCACACACAGAATGGCCATTGTGAGGTTGGTATAAGAGGACCGCATACTCTCGACTTTGTCCTTGCCGACATAAATACAAGCTTCAGGAGAGACCACGTTTGATGTGAAGAAATAAACCATATTGGCGAGGCCGCGGGGCGCGAAAAGCCTGGGTCTTTCTCGATATCTCCTGGACTGGGCGGCCACACGATACACCTTCGTGGGGTTGTGGCTGGATGAAGCTATCGCATACTTCTTTAAACAGAATTAAAGTTCACACCCGAGTCACGAGACTCCGATACTTTTGTTGACTTCATATCAACTTGATCATAAATTCAACGGCATGAATTCTCAACCAGACTATCTCAGTATCAACTGAACATATATCTCTCGTATTGCGGGATTGAGACTATTTGAATAATATTGAAAGGTTGGACACTCAAGTTCTGTCTCGGTCGACCGACAAGAATACTGATGGCTATCAGATCGGAATTGAGGTACCTCTGAAGGGAAAATCTATAGAGGTCCCACCAAGTAATGCTCTCTTGTGTGCATTGACCTGAGCGAAAGCCTGGAATTGGTTCAATCTGTTTCGATGTCATTATTGCAACATTAAATGATAGGTTTCATTCATGCTCGAGACAGCTTTGGTTGTCAATTTTCTGGAGCGGAGGTTCCCTTACTTCATGGGAGGACTCTTGCCCTGATCCGTCATATTATTCTGCGATATGAACGCAAATCCATCGCACGCTGTTTGTTTTTGGATCAATGGATACGGAATGCGGATTCCGTTCAAATATCCTTACCCGAACACGGTAATGATCTGAAGCGCGTTTTGAAACTTGAGTGAGGAGATTATTATTGTTGGCGTCATATTCTTCGCCTCCGAATAGCCAATGATTTGAGGGAACCAGATTCCTGGCTGTTGTTGATTTTTGTGTCAGATATGTGTGGCGGGTGCACTTGTGACGGAGGGAATGGTTGGGCTTCAACTTTGGGCCTCTTCCCCAAGGCTGCAACTTCGTGGCCTCTCAGATTCCCAGCTTCGAACCATTATAATCTTGCCAATAGGGAACCTTCGGGGTTTGGGTATCCTTGAAAATACAGGACGTTGTCAGAGGGAAGTGTGGTGGGGGGATAAACTCTCCAACCATATGATGCTGGAGTAGTGGCTCATCTCGAATCCGTCGCGAAAGATACCGAAAAAGGACATTGAACTCCTTTTCTCGATTCCAGGAATGGTGAAGATGCTTCGCTGTCCCCCAATGAGTTCCTTTGCATACCCGTGGAGGGATCCTAACCAAAACGTTCGAGTTTAGCGATATGAGCAAAGGCAGCTAAACGAACACGGCCCACCCGGGCCATACGATCATGACCTCTTTTGTTCAAATGTGTCCCACCCTGCAAGAAGCGAAACACCTTCCTTGGGTTGTCATCTGCGCTGCAACAGAAGCCATGTTAGCTCAGTTTGTTGTGTCCAAAATCCCCTGCCTTCGAATTAGCCGGCAGAATATCGTCAACGACCAGATTTGTTGACATTGCAACCGAAAAAGCGGGTCACTTCAGACCCCAATCCCTTCAAAAGCGCATTTCATTGGTATTGTTTGAAAACGGCGTAATAATGAATGGTTTTCTCGGCTGCCACGATCGTTCCACATCCACAACCTTGTGCTGCATTTAAATCAACATGGACATGGACACCTCGGGGAGATGATGCAGATAACCCGGATACGAATAAGAACTCCAGTTTCGGGTTAAGGTCTTTAAAAGGCATGTTCAAATCTTTGATATGCCGCAGAACGTGGCAGGTTCACAGCTGAAGGATGAAGAAACATGCTCCGTTCAATAACCCTAACTACATAGGTACACATAGGTGCATACGCCAAATTTCTCCCGCCCTCTCATCACAAAACCTCGCCATCAACATATCCTTCTCCGAAAAACCCGAGGCCGATGCGTCGTCCACGTTATCTTCACCTCATTGCAGCATTATTTCCCCACGCCCCAATATCAGCCCACCCCAACTGACCGTTTTATATTCTGCCGACCAAGCGACGTCATCCCTCTGAATTTTTCTCTCTCTCTTCATTCGACTTTCACTCCGGATTTTGAAGCCACTGTCGAAGTTTTGTCAGAGCATATCTGTCATGTTTCTTCTCAGATGTGTAAAACATCTCTTCAGTCCATCCTGGTGTGCCATGCGATAAGAGTTCCTTTCCATAGGGCTGACAGGATCCAAAATCGATCAAAATCGGCATCTCATTCTTGATCATGATATTGTGCGGGTTGATATCATTATGTGCCAATCCCAAAGAATGAAGAGAGGCTACAGCTGACTCCAATGCTTCAATGAACTTGACTTTGTCAAGCTGTTGAAAGACAGACAATTTGACATATTGTGCTAGTGTCCAGTCAAAACGCTCCATCACTATGCCTGTGACACGATCGCGTCTCACACGACAACCGTAGTATTCAACAATATTGGGATGATGCAACTTGGAAACTTGTTCCATAATGAGAGTCTCATCCAGAACTTCCCTGGGAATGCGATCTGTTCCTCTTTTACACTCATATCGCATTAAGCCTGGCCTCTTGATAAACACATCTTGCAAACTATCGGGTGCAATCATCAGGGTTATATTTTTAGGAATCTTCGGATAGATTTCATCGTCGTTGATGTGCTTTAGTGCGGAGCGATATTCGGCAAGAGCAATTCCTTTCTTGGGCGACTCGCCGAAGTAGATCTCGTCATCGGAAGTAATGTGATAAAAAGTCAGATACATAAACTTATTCTCCGAATCCGAGCATTCGATGATTTGAAGGTCTTTGAGAGATGTTACAGATGGTGTTTTCTTTTTGAAAGAATCGGTTGAAATGGAGAGAGCCATGTTCGAGAAAGGCGAATGCTCTTTAATGTGATAGATGAGCTTGATTTAGTCTGAAATCAATTTTATCAAGAACTGAAGCCTGACAAGCAACAAGATTTGAAGACTTGGAAAATTCGCCAAGGAAGCATGAAATATGAATCAAACAGGCAAGGGCAGAGTCAAGTATTTATGTGCATGTCTATGATGTTTGTTATCAGCTCACTTTCGAGTCATAGAAGCCTGAGGTCACCGAGACATGTCAATAGACATCACAATATGGTACATTGTATGACAGTACATACGTCACATGCTGCCCAGTGTTATTCTGAACTTTCACCTACATTTTGTATTACTCCAAGGTTGAATGTGAACACAGATTCTTGATTCTCTTAAGTTTTGAGTGAGGGGTTTGTGACCTCAACAGAGAAGAACTGGTGCTGTTCACTGTTGCATGACCCATAATCACATCGTACTTACTTTGTACTCTGTCAAACTTTTCAGCTTCTTATGAAGGGGCGCCTCTGAGTATGCCAAGCATTGGCATTTACTGATGATACTTGATAGTCAAGGCGAAAGGCGAGACGGAGTGGAACTACTGTATTCCGTCGAAATCGGGTCAGTGTTCTTCCGTCTTGCTGGATAACTAAGGGGGACCCAGGAAAAATCACCCTTCTTTCATAGAACAATCTAAGGATGGTTGCCACGTACTAATTATACCAGATACACTGATTGTGCGATACTGAATCTATTCACACCGAATACTCGATTCCCTTCATTGTTGTGATCATTATCTACTCTTCTATTGACAATTTGTAGCGTGTGCGACTTCATCGGGCGGCCTGAGGGTCTTCATTCCTACTGAAGCGTGACACCGGCCGGCGGGTTGCCGCATGTAGTGTCTGATGACGTCTCTGTAGCACCAACCGGCACTACAGTAGCGTGCCCTCAGCCCTATTAACGACGAAGGTAGCAACCCTTAGAATAGAGAGTAGGTGGCTCCCCTTGAGTAGGGGAAGTGGATAGCTTCATATTATATCATTTTCATACCTTATAGTTGGAGCTATGAGACAATATCACTGATTGTTCTTTTGCTGCTGTTTTCTTTCTCCTATTCTTTGATCCGTCTTCAATGTCGACACATTCTCCCCTCTCCTCTTTTTGTCATCTTCCCCGTACTCATGAGCTGACTATGTGAGTTTGCGTGTATCTTTTCGGCATTGAACTTGCGCACAAGATTCTCATTCTTCTTGTAACACTCAACAACACTGTGTAATTCTGTTAATTGACAAGACAGAGAGAGCACTGCAGAAAATCAGAGTCTTCTGTGTTCATTGTGAGTCCTGAACTTGAACATAAAAGAACTTCAGGTTTTCTTCTTTATTATTCTTCTCTCAGTCTTTCACTTTCTTAAATTGCTGTGATATTAAATCTCAACTTCTTCTGACTTTGTTTTGAATAGTCAACTCATCTACTTCAACATCATTTCAATATGTGTAATTACAATGATATGGAATTGGTCAATATGTAAGTGATATATTTCAAGCAAAGCTCAGATACAGTCTTGATTTTCTCTCAACATAACTAAATTCTTGTCTAGATGCAATACAGTTGACACCACAGAAACAATCGTCAAACCTGATGGCACAAAAATCGAAAGAAAGATCTTCAGAAAGAATGACTGCAACCGTTCAACTTGCTCCACCTCTGCGTCTTATAATTCGAATGCCTAAGTTGATATTTCTGTGAGCGTGTCTATCAATGCGACGACACTCTTCATGCTATAGTGATGGGGATTCCGGCACGGCCATTCTCATCTATCAGGTCTTGGTTCTACCGTCGCTGACCCTGATAGGTAATTTCGCTCTGGTTACTCTTCAAGTTCTAGATGAGACCCGTCGGCTCTAGACTCAACGAGATCATCAACATTAACGTTTTCATATCGACTGACGAACCTACGAGCCTATCAGAGACGGCCCTATCGATGAGATGTTTCCTGAAGGGATTCTTTCTATTCATGTCTTGATTCTTATCATACTCTATTTTATTCTATTTACCTACCTACATTCATTCATTATAGCTATGCGACTTGCGATTTTTCTTCGATTCTTGCTCCATCCGCTCACGTCGATGAGGCATCTCCGTTATCCTCGTTTCGCTAAGGTTGAAATCGATCAAGTTGTCTGTGTGAGACAGTAGCATGAATCAGATGGATTTTTTTCATAATTAACCGTTGAAGGCCGAGGCTCCGGAAGGAGTCAGCAGCACCAGGATAGAGATATGTGTTGGGGAATAGTTGTTCCGTTCCGGAACAGTGTTTTCCTTCCTTCCTGTTGCAGCTCCCTGGTTACCTCGCGAGAGCTGTCGGCTTCAGCACTCAGCTTCGGCAGTTCCTTTGTTTGTTTGCTGCGTTTGCAGCCGCGGATCATAGTTGTTTCTCTCCTTTCAGTGTTTTTCGCCCCTTTTTCCCTTCCCTAAAAAGGGGTTCAGTTCCCTCCTTTAGTTAGTTAGTCAGTCTGGTCACTCAATTCAGTCATTTCTTTCGTTCCTTGTCCCTTCCGCTCATAGCAAGTCAGCTCCGAGACTTCCTTTTCTCCTTCCTTTTTCCTTTAGTGAGGTAGTTAGATAGCTTCATATATTGATACTATTCAGCTCCCTGTTTCCCCCCTAGGCCTACCTAGGAGCCAGTCAGCTCCGGGAATAACTTCGAGAAAAGGCTGGCGATGAGCGAGGAACTCATGACTGTGTGACAACTGAACGTAGTAATGTACACTTTCCGACTCGCTTCTAATTACGCGCCTTCCTCTGAATAGCCGCTTAAGAGCAAGCGATAGTTCGGGGGTTGATCGTTACTTGAATTTAACTAAGTGAGAACCTTTGGGTAAATATCACTGATTTTGACAGGGGAGTTTTCAATGAATTCGGGGCACCGAAGTATTCAATGAAAGTTTTTCTAGGTCTACTAGATTGATACCCCGGGTTATGAGCCGGACACGGAAACCGAGTCAACGGAGATATGGAATGAGATACTGAATCATGTATGATGTATTCGACAAACGGGAGACGATAAATTGTTCGGTTCCAGGGGGAAGCAAAACACAAAGAGACGATGATCAAGTTCAGAGCTCCAGCCAAAAACGACTGTCAGAATATATCGTCCGATCTGTGAATGCTGAGAACCGAAATCAACGTCAATTTCCGATACAAACAAGCATGAATCCTATTAATTCACTAACTAAGAAACCGATCCATGTTCTTAGGAAGCACGACGACCCCTAAGAGGAATGCTAGACAAGCAGGGGTGAGGGAATGCCTCGATGCAAAGAGTACTTTTCGCCTGTATTGCCTCCAGCTTTCTTCCGAAGATATTAGCATTTCGTCTACCAGTGGACATATGTATATTCTCCACATTACCGTCCCTAAAGATTGATCCCGCACAGCAGTTGGTTGAAGCTTCAAACTCGGTGAGGCTTCGTGACATATTCGTATCCGTTGACCTGACTGCTGGGTTGGATCTATCGAGAGGGTTGAGATGAGGGTATGACATTATTAAGGGCCATTCTCGAGAGTGTAAGCGCCCGAGAGTTCACCATCTCTTATTTCAGGAAAGTATTTTGAGAAGGCATTGAAATAAAGGTCTACTCTATCGTTTCTCTGGTGAAAATCCAAAGATATCAAGTGAATCGGTATACGAAGTATGAGTAGTATGACCATGAAAATAATACTCGAGAAGAACTTTTATATCTCATTATTATCAATTTGTTTATCTCGTTTAGTTTCTCTCGTAACACAAGACATGAATAGGCTCGCAAAAAATGGGCAACGGATAAATTGTGATACTGAGTTGCGGTTTTGGGTTCACTCTTGCGGCTCCTCCCGCACCCTATCCCCACGCCAACAACCCTTGGGCCTTGAGGGTGAAGTCGCACAATCATCACACAGTTGAGGTTCAAGGGCACCCTTAATACGCATAACTCTTTTGCAGCTCTTTTCTCTGCCTCTTACTGGTCACAGTATCATCCACGAATCAAGGCGAGATTACCACGCCAAAGGGACGTCGAGCAATGAGGTGAGTGGTTCCCAGCCCTAGCCGCTTTTCACATCCCAGGTTCCTTGTCAACGAGTACCTGACAAACAGTGATAGGTACCATGAGGATGTACGGCGAATGAGAACTTGGCTCCAGGAGAGCTTTCTTCGAATCACATCGTCTAAAGGACGAACACATCGAGAAGGCAAAGCACTTTGGCAGGAACTTACTTCACGCCTCCTTGAATCGTGTCATCGTTCTTCGTGGGTCACTATATTGGGATAGATTTGATATTTCCGAGTTTCAACATGATGTGTAGTCACAGGGACATCATCTCTCCACTCTACAAGGGTGTAGTTCATGCAAACAAAGCTGAATAGGTACCTCGATGGTGGAGAGTACTTGGCAAGAGCCGCGGACCGACCCACAAGCTGCCCATGATACTGGTGCGTTAACAGGATGTGGAAGTGCACTGGAGAGATCGTGTGAGAAACTGGTACCAAGTTTATATGATTACATATATAAACTTGAAGCAAGGGGTTGGTTTCCACTCTTAAGATACCAGTCGTAAGTGTGAACGTTGTATGTATGGATCATGAGTAATTAGTCTGACAATTGGGTAGAAATCACGAACAGATCCTAGCTGGCTGGCTTCCTACACTAAGCAATTGCTGTTCTTGTTCTGTCATCTCAACCCCTGAGAAACCGCCGTCGAAACATTCGGATTATTAAACCGTTATCACTCTTATCAAATGTCAAAGAACCCACGAGTCATCCCAACCGGCAAACCAACACGGTCAATATAATAATAAACCCTTCAATAATATCAATAACAATTCTCGTGCAAGGAGAACAACCCTCCACGCACTGCTACAGAAACGGATATCGTGGGGGATCGAACTGTACATATACTGTACATCCGTCGGGATTTGTTCCAGGTATGCTTGTAGCGAAAGGTCACATCAGAGCCAAATTTTTGGTCCCTGCCATCCTTTCCTGACGGAAAAGAATCTCGTTCCAGGAGGAAGGTGACACGATTCCTCAGTTTTGTCCATCCCAGTACAGGCCGACTAACGGTCCACCGGTCCACCGGTCCAACCTTGGTGAGAGGCCACACTTGGATCCTTAGCCTTCGTTTGGAAGCGCATGAAACCGTTTCTGGACAAACTTGAGCAAATCTGATACATCATACAGCGGTTAGGTCCCGTTCTATGGCTCCACAGCCACATGGCCGTTGAGATATACGCTAGGAAGAACCCTCAAAGACTCAAACTTGCGTTTCCATACGGGAAATCTCGCTAGTTCACTAGTAAGTGGGTTCGACTTCATATCACCTCCCCATCCACGTTTCTCAACGATGATTTGACGATTTTAAGTAATTTCGTACGAATGGTAGCCGTTTGAGATTTTTAGGGTTTTACAAGGAAGCGCCGTGGGTGATATATCATGACATTGATCGTCACCGTTGATCGAGGGCGAAAAAGTCATAAAAGGAGAAAAAGGAGCGAAAGCAAGCGGATTTATTTTTTTTCATATATCGCACACCACAAACCGGACACCCACTCGCAGATTGTGCGAAGCACTTGAACCTGTTCCTGCCGCTCGACAAGCAATGGTCATATTGCAACCGGGAATTTGAACCCTCATACCCCCACAATGGCCAACTCGATCAACTCGGATAGAGCGGTAACAGTACGGCGAGCGTTGGAAATCGCCAGAAGCAGTACGGACGGCCATATCGAAGCTGATGTAAACGCAATCCTCGAACGCGCCATCCAAGAAGTCTTTCGGAAGATCAACGCACAGCCAGATACCTACATCCTCTCACGAGACGAATTCGCACTATTCAACTACTCTCGACACCGATTCCCCAACGCTGATATCGGGCAACGAGCGGTTGAACGGTTTTGGAACAATTTCCAAGGGAGCGCTTCGGATATCGACGGTTATAGGCCATAAATCAATTCTTTGTTGGAGGAACTGAGGACGCTTTAGAGGGATGGAGTTTTGACGTTTTATACCTACTGTGGAGAGGAAATGGCAATTTCCTCTTCTTTGGATTTCATGGGACTGCATACCGAACTCGGCGCGTTAGAGGTTAATCGCTGGTTCATTGATGGGATTCATTGTTAACAACCTTTCAACATGCTTGGATGTCTTTTGGGGAGATCGTTCTATCGGAAAAGCTTGCGGCTTTGGCGTCTTCGTTTCGGCGGGGTTCGATTTGAACCCTTTCTCTGCTCACTACGCTGTTTCAACGCCTCATTTCCTATATCGGCTATCAGATACTCGTTCTATCTCGTTATCGAACCCTTTCAGTCGCCAAACATTTGATATTCGGATGGTATATTAAGGCTGTGTCGGATTTCCCGGATACTTTCCACAAAACTCGGCTCCGATTTTAAACTACAACCAAAGATGGTCCCATAATTTGTTGGCAATCAGGTGTTGGATGGGTTAATCTCCCAAGTTTCCTTTCAAATCGCCTTTTGCCGGATACCACTTCATACGCACTCCTTGTGGAGCTTTTACCCTTTGCGAATGGTTTGCTGCTTGCAGGGTGGCTGTGGTAGAAGCAACCTGGCCACTGTTTTTGGGGATCGAGGATTGTACCAGGTAACGGCCGAGGGCATTGTTATTTAGTTACCAGTGGATGGATGTCTTCCCATTCACGTTTCGACTCAACTTGAGTGATTACTCCGGCCATCTGCTCGCGAACTCGACTGTGACTATCTCCTGTCTTCCTACACCAGATCAAACTGGGGAACATCCTTTATCCAACTTTAATTCCAGAACAGGACTTTATCGTCACGCTTCACCTGGATCTTTCGAAACCAAAACCTAACCCACCGGGAGAGGTTGATGACATATTCGAAGAAGACCCTTCATTTCGATCAGGACGATCCCCATCTCGAATATGGACGTATGGAAATCATAATCTCCATAGCAAGGGTTGAAGTCTCCCCGACCACACCTCCTAGAAGCTATTCTTCCACCGGGTAGCCGTGTTTTTCTTCTTCCCTTTCCTGCTTTTATTGACTCTTTGATACCTCAAGCAAAAGCAGTATTATAACCCATTTCTCCGGCATGCTAGATACCCCCCGCGTCTGTCATACATCTAGACCCTTTTTGTCCTTTTACTTCCCTTCAACCTACATTCTCGTGATTAACTTTTTCTGCTATCTCTCCGGCTTGTTTGCTTTGACGAATGCAGGCGTGGAATCCACGCATGCATATATACCCCTAGATTTTGAATTAATAACCGTAACTGTTGGACTTGATTGAATATGAGTCCCATACCGTCCTTGTTGATTGCAGCTCGTTTAAACCCTTGAAGAACGCCCAAAGATCCGAGCTCGGAAACTCAAAGAGGTTCCCCAAACTCTATTCATGACCGACAGGATGATGAGGTCACTCCAAAAGCCAAAAACAACTTAACTCTATCCCATCCGCATTGCCCGATGATCTAGGTACCCATGCATGCATGATACATACACAAAGACATCAACATCCTTTCCCCTGTCTTTTCTCACCTTGCACCAAAATCATATACTTCTAACTTATCCCATAACCACATCTATGGGGTACATCCACAGCTGAATATATTTCCCCCGACTTCGACTCGCCTGGCGCCTGGCGGTGGCCAAAATTAACTGTGAGAGAGAGGAAACAAAAAAGAAGAATATGGCGTTAAGGTAATCTGCGGCCCGCTCCGAACCAAAAAAAGCAATCCTTGGCTAAAAAGTGGGGTTTTTAATTCGTCCTATCATTATCGATTGATTTTACAGACGATGTTTTCTTTCATTCTCGCCGACGTCGCCAATGCTACCCAACACACGACGATACCCATCGAGGTACGAGCATGGTACTATCCATACTTACTACTGAGACTGGTGAAGAAAGAAAACTTTTGTTCGTATGTAGTCCATTTCTCAACAAAAAATTGTTAAACGAGATCATACAAACTTCGGACATCAACAAGGGTGTTTTTTTTAAACCAGGATGCAAGGTAATAAGACTCTTCCCGTTGAGCCGGATTGGCTGTTTCAACATGGTTAGCTCTCTGAAAAACTTTGCCCGAATATTTTCGCGACGATGGGGGTTTCGTGGAGAAAGAACCAGCGGCAATATCGGGAAAATAAAATAATGATAAAAACCATTTATGTGAGTGAGGCTCGCAGGAAATAACAATCTAGCTGCAGCAGATAAATAGGTAAAGATCGATTGATATACGAACAAACAATTTATGGATCCACTATATAATCTTTCGGATGGAAAGTGAGGCTGCCACTGCTATTATATTGAGATCGATATACAGTTCCTTATGCTGCCAATATGCATCTAACGTTTTAGCATCTGCAAGTCTTGCGCCCGATGACGACTGGACCTTCTAGTAGAAGTCGCAACATCAGCCGACGTGTGAAAATCAGGCGCATTAAACGATCAAGCACCACTCGTAGAGGATATCTATATAAATAGTAATATGATAAGGGATTGGAAATCCTTCAGAACAGCTGCATTCGTAAGTCGCTAATAGCTTCTAGTCAAGGATTTGGCATACATCCATGCAAGAGAGCAGAAGCTATTGAGAGGATCAGCACGCTTGCCATGAGTGGCAAAAATGTCCATTAATTTAATGATCTCGAACCCTCCTTATTTCCCTCAAATCTTGGAGTTATCGTCACAAGAGAAACTGCCACTGCGTGCTTGGTCGGCGATTTTGTGGCTAATCTATTTGATAGAGAAATAGAGACCCGTGACACACTAGTTTCCGGAATAAGTATAATGTCACCCATTGGGACATAGATCATAGAGCTTGAAAACTCGAGTTGGATACGTACGAAAGAAAATCCTATAAGCACGTTCAGAGCGTTGAGGAAGAATAGCGATGTCTTTTTCCAATCATCGAACCAATGACCCTTGTTGAGATGGAACCAGAAAAACCCAGGAAGCCCAAAGGTAAACCAACTAACAAGCAAGGAGCTCTATTCAACAGTTAGCCAAAACGATAAACAGTGTTGACAGATAGAGCGAACTGTGGGTAAGACCTTGAAACAAAGTAACAACTTACCATAAGTCCTAAGAGGTCATCAAAGACAAGCGCGGCACCGGCAACAGTAAAAGACATGACCCAAAGTACTCCACATATTAGAGCCCAAAGTCCGCGAAATGTCAATGAATTCCCATGTAACACGGCACTCCCACGAAAAAGGCAGACATATGTGCTTTTCGCGGCAACATGTCCATTCACAACGCCGGCAATAACAATCTTGAAAACAATATCAATGCATTAGCTATTTAAGCCGGAGGGGAGTCAAAGAATGGGAGACGAACAGTAGGCAATGCAAAACTGTACGCAATCTTGCGTACAACCGGACTGGCCGAATTCAACTCCAGGGCGGCAACGTTGGAATCGGCAAAGAAGTAGATAACAACGGCAGCAATTGTGTACAGGGCGATATCATTGATCTGTAACAATGCTAGTGACTTCCGAAAGTCCTTGATATCTCGGAGCTCTGAGAAAAAAATGAAAAACGCTACATGGCCTGCATAAGCGAATATTATGTTCGCAATAGCCAGAAATGCGTCTTGAAAGGGTGGTCTCGGTGGGAAAAGCTCGATAGAATGGACCTGATAAGGAATCGAGACCTCAGTCACGGTTATCAACACTGCTCCAAGTATACCGACAAAGGTCGCGATAGCTATAAGCGAAAGGTCATGGAGACGTCTGGGGAGCGAAAGAAGAAACAACACGGAAAACCCTAGTCTAGCGAAGAGAACGGGGCGGGAGGAGTGCTTTGCAAGGCCATCCAGCATGATGCAAAATGTCAACATATGGTTTCCCGTGATGAAGAAAAAAAAGGTCGTTTCCGCCGTCCCGACCAGCACCTCGCCGAATCGCCCGAGGAGGATCTCCCCAGCATCGGCCATAGTATGTATTTGGATGTAGCGTTGTTTGAACTGGCCGATAACAAAACCAGTGTAGGTGGACAGAATACCCAGTCCAACAATAGCGATGACACCGCTAGACGTTGTTAGGTCAGCCTAGTTGGTCGATTATAGAATGATAAAAAGATCGACGGCATACGGAATGAGCCCTAGCGTCGAAAGAACTGTGGGAAGAGAGGGAATCCCAAGGGATATAGTCACGGCAATCATAACTATCTCCAATGTTAAGCCATTGCCAAACAAGCCAGTTATCTGAACGTACGCATCCCGGCTTGCCTACATCCAAGATACCATCAGTCTTGCAACTAGAAGAAAAAAGGAAGAGTTGATCCCTCACCACCATTTCAGCACCTTATACTTAATCTCCATATATTCCTCGTCTCTAAACGGATCAAATTTCTCGATCCCATCGATTATGAGTCTGACCCATGATTTTGTTAACCGGACTGTGTCGTGATTAAAGTCGACCTGCTCCAAAGGTTTCCTATCACTGGAAGTTCTTAGTGAGGGAGTGTCCATATCCATATTGAGATACCAGGCAAGATAAAACAGAAGAGGATGAATCAAGTCAAGTCTAGTCTTTTTCAAGGAATACAGGCTGATATGGAAGCGAAATAAGAGAGCCGGTGCAAACAAGAGTCTTCGAAGATATCAAAGAACTCCGTTTGATGAGAAGAAATGCCCCCCGATCTTACGGAAGGGGAAAGTGCAATGAAGACATTCCACGATTCAGGGGAAAGCGGATCCAGGTTGTACCCAACAGTGCAGGTAGTAGGGAATTGTCCAAAAAAAAAAGGTAAATTCATTCTTCAAATTCCAATTGCGATGGAAGGCATCTCGGTGGTAAAATAGGCTGTTCGCTGCAAAGAAATGAGAATCTAAGTCTGCAAATTCCAATGGGAAGAAACCCGTTTGTCCTACCTGTTTGTTTCTATGAAGAATCTGTAAAGAGTTAATGTATGTCGCCAAACTCTTATGCAAAAAATGTGCCAGCCATATCCCTGATTTTATACATATATACTGACTAAGATCCGTCTATTATTTCCATGCATCGATCCTGTAGAAAGCAAAAAGAAAGAAAAGAAAAATACAAGGGGTCCGAGGGTCGGTTATGACTCTAGATATAGTGGTGTGCTAGAGGAGGGAGAGTGTGAAGTTTTCGTCTGCACCATGTGCAAAATTGAGACATGAGAATCATTTGTTTGCGAGCTAACGGAATGTTTCTCAAGTAAACTTCAAACACTCCCTTGAGTCCGAAAAGGGTCATATTAATCGCTAGGAGGCGTGAGGCCCATGGAAGCCAAATACTTCACACTATCTCTATACTCGAGGTCCTTTCGCTTGCTATCCCAGTGAAGTTCATCGGCCATCAGATCGATGACGGTAGGGAGAGCTTCAAGAGCTGCTTGAGCATTCAAGAAAGCTAGACGGGTACGTCGAGCCAAAACATCAACGGCAGTCTGAGCGTATTCGTTGCGCACGGCGTAACGAACCTCGCCATCGATGAACGGGTAGAGAGGGGAGATACGCGATCCTCTTTCTGGGAAGCGAGTGCTTGTTGGGGTTGATAGAGCAGCGACCTGCCATGCGCGGTCTCCGTACGACTGTGTGAGATGCTGAGCGACATCGGTTTCAAGTCCGTAGTGTTGGATCAAGTTGATGAAGAGGGTCTTGGAGTATCCATGGGCACCAATCAGGCGGACCTGGTGAGTTTGGCATGATCCATCAAGAATATCACTATCGAATGCTAGGCCGCTACCGCTGATATCTGGTGCTTGAGAGACCCGATCTGTCTTGAGAGAAAATGCCTTGACAGCTTCATCAACAGCCTCTTCAGCCATTTGCCGATAAGTTGTCCATTTGCCTCCGGCGCAAGTTAACAAACCGGATGGGGATACCGATACCAAGTGGTTACGGACGAGTGACTCAGTATTTTTAGCCTTGGGATCCCGCACGAGAGGGCGGATACCAGACCAGGCAGCAAGGACGTCGCTTCGTCGAACAGTGATATCCGGAGCAAGGTATCCTCGGATTTCTGACAAGATCCAATCGATATCTTTCTCGGAGGGAATTGGCTGAGCGTCAATGGTCGACGGGCTATCCGTCGTGCCTGCGATAGTGTTTCCTTGCCATGGGAGAAAGAAGATCACACGACCGTCCGAGGTAGACGGGTCAATGAGACCCATTTTGGCAGGGGTGAAGTAACCGGGGAGAACAATGTGTACACCAGAACTAGGAGCAACAATTTCGCTCACGGAACCATCGTCGAGTTTGCGGATCGAGTCTGTGAAGGGTCCAGTTGCATTGATGACACCTTTGGCTCGGATGGTGAATTCTTCCGACTTCTGTCCGTTTTTCTCGGTTACCATATCCTTGACGCGAGCACCATTAAGTCTCCCGGATTCATCTTTAGTAAGACCGGTGACCTCCATATGATTGACGACAGTGCTACCGTAGAGGGCGGCCGTCATAGCCAACGATACGTTCATCCTCGAATCATTGTGGGCCCCATCTAGGTTGTGTTAGTGTATATGTATGAATTTGGTTATTACAGGTAATAGATGCTCACCATAGTACACCAAAGCTCCGAATAGATTATCTTTCTTTAGCATAGGGAATGCATCCAATGCTTTACTCTTGGGTAAGAAATACGAGCTTTCAATTCCCTCCGAACCCGCAAGAAAGTCGTAGGCCTTGGTTCCCATCCAGAAGTAAGGCGCTTGCCACCACCTTTGGAGAGGAACCATGATTGGAAGCCACATTGAAAGATGGGGAGCGGTATCCAGGAAATATTTCCGCTCCCGAAGGGCCTCCTTGACGAGAGCATACCTGAAGTGTGCGATATTAGAAAATATGTCCCCAACGCATCAGATATAGATAACATACTGGTTATAGTCCATCTCCCAAACCGCCTTTTCCAAATATCGAACACCACCATGAACTAGCTTCGTGCTCTTGCTACTTGTCCCGGAACTGAAATCGTCTCGCTCCACCACCGCCACTCTCAATCCTCTGGTGGCAGCATCGAGCGCGATCCCCGAGCCTGTCGCGCCCGCACCAATGACCAAAAGGTCATACGGCTCACCCTTGATATCACCCTCCGCCGCCGGGGTCTTGTTATCCACTTCATTCAGCTGTCCCGCAGTCCCTTTATTGGAGGCGCCACCGGACGCTCGAAGATCCCGAATCTGTTCATCGCGAGACTTGATGCGCGGGAAGCTCGGAGGAACTAGCTTTCCCTCTTCGCCATAGCGTGGTGGTGGAACGACCGCGGGCTCCGAACCGGGGATGTTACGGGGACGGTAGGAGATGTAGAGGATGCCACCTCCGGCTGCCGCCGCGGCGGTGGTGTAGAGGAGCGGTCTCAGGAATCTTCTTGATTGTCGTGAGGCCATTCGGAGAGGTTATGACTGACGAGTCTCTTGAGAGAGGAGATATAGGACGGAGCAGGGAAAGCGAATCTGCGGGAGAAAGAGTGAGGAGCCCAATTGATACACAGAATGTAGATCCGCGTGGAGACCGAGAACGGGGAAGAAACGTCAAACCAGCAATGCAAAGCACAGCACAAATATGACGAAGAGAATGTCGATGTGGAAATGCGGAAAAATGGAGAAGAAATGGGTTTGCTTTATTGCTACAATGCAGGCATCATGATGATGGTCAAGGAAGGAGAGGTTAACGGGAAAATAACCAGCTATCAGCCAAAAAAAAATTTCTGGACCTTTGCCATGCTGACTACGACTCTTGATTGAGTTTGGTATCCAGAAATATATGGACTCAAAGCAATGAACGATTGCTATCATAGGAGAGTGACTTCAAATTTGGGTGAAAGTGGGGGGAAAGCTGATGTATCCTTTCATCATCATCGATCCTTCGCGCTGTCACAAGCAATTTTTTTCTCTCTTTTTCTCTTTTTTCTTGCCTGAATGACACGAAAGGGATTTTTGAGTTTTTGGTTGGCGCCGGTTCTGCGGATCCGCCAGCCATGCGTCAGCGCCAATCAAACGCCAAGCGTGGCTGGGACCGATCATTTTCCCACCAATCATACCTGAGGGTTGGAGCTTAAAACAGCTTGACGCAGCTTGTTGGACCCACTAGAGGGGAAACTTTCTTCCTTTGGATGATCAGTCATCATGAGATATCAAAAAGGAAGGTTTGCCTTGCGATGCCGCTGATGGCATGAAAGAGATATGAAGGACATATATCAGATGGATATCCCGGTGAAGCGTTGTATCATTCTAGAGCACCGTCGCTGCTTTGATGACGAAGCTGCTTTTACTCCAGAGATTGTTGGGCTATTTTTAACTGCTTCTTCAAGACCTAGATCACTTCACCCTCAGATGATCAATTGAAATTTTGACCAAAAAAACCTCGTCGCCATTGTTGACTCATTCCTACCACGAATGCCTCCTTGCAACCAATTGAACGGTCACGAGCCTTGACTCTTCAAGCTCCCCCTTTCAGAACAAAAAGCTCGTCATTCAGTTTGATCCCGAGATAGCCGTGTCAGGACGACCCATTCGTATCCCTCACCGATGACGGAGTGGCTCCATCGATTGTTCCGAGATGCGTGAGCCGAGACGAAGCACGATTTTGCGAGAAAATCCACGTTTGAAGAAGAATAAATCACCCCTGCAACGAACCGTTCACTTAAGGTCTCTCGGGATAGCTTCAGTCCATGCCCGCCTCTTAGGTCAGGGACTTTGGAGAGTACCCCATTGTGAAGGTCGCCGATCTTGGCTGCAGCTTGTGCCTCATTTCGCCGAAATAGCATTCATGTAGCAACTATGAGAACGAGGCGTTACAGCCTTTTTGATAGGCGAAGATCATCACCATCACGGGCCTCGTATCTCACTACCCCTTGGCTAAAAGGGAACTTCGGTGTGAGATGACATGAGAAGTTGGAGGGTTACCATATCAACGGATATGCCACCATGGAATCAGCACTGCGATTAGTCTATCGCTAATGACAATGGAAGAGCCTTCCCTTTTCCCACGATGCTTAAAATACGCATCTGGACGATCGAGCTCCTTTCCCTAGCTCCGGCTTGCCTTTATTGGGCAAGAGCGGACGAGATTCAGCAAGCGTTCTCATAGATAGAGCTGTTAATCCTCATCTATGCTACCATTACCTTCCGGTGTGAGGGCCTTAGCGCCCCATTTTCTAGTTTCTCAACCAGCGAGCGTCGCACTTATGTCTTAAATTTTCTGAACTGCCATGGAACTGATTGCCTCTAACCTTCATATCTGGAGGGACGGTGCCAAAATCTCTCTTTGATGGCCTGTGTATATAGCCATAGTGCCTGTTATCTTAGTGTCTTGTTTCTATATAGTTGTTTAGTAGGGCTCGGGAAACGTACTTTCGACAGTTTCCCACATTTGCTCCCATTCAAATATTCTTCTGTCGTCTGACTCTAGATGCGTAATTCCTTCATGAGCTTGCTGCTTGAACATAATTGAGAGATATGTTCTTCAATCATGGAATTAGGAAAGTAGAAATGTCCATTTCGACTTTAGAAGTCTCATGAGAATCAGCTCTTCATATTTCTTGGGCAATACCAACTGCGTTGTGGACCTAAATGATAGACTCAACTCAAAGAGCACATTTGAGACCAACATATATGTATACGGACTCTTGTTTAAACTGGCCCATGGCCATCATGAGAGATACCTCTTTATATCATCGATATTTGCATTCGTCCTCATGTCGTGAAACATTCTTTCCTCATTTGTCTACTTCCCTGCAAAATTTAGTTCACACGAGGAAAGAAATTATCACTGACGTTTGAAGATGATAAGAATGGTATTTGATAGTATCAACTTTTTAAAAGATTCACTTGCTTGCGACTGGTAGAGCCTCTCTTACTTTACAGCAGAACGCTTCCCAATCATATAAGGTACGACTGACTACCTCAAAACTATCACCTGTTTCTCTCATCATCTCTTCACCCTTTATTTTAGATAGCCTAACTAATATCAATAAGGAAAATTGAAGAGGCATCATGGCACTCGGCCTGACTCTTTACAGCATCAGCGATGCTCTTCCATCATCTCCTATTTTACTCAAAATCGCTATTTTCTCTTTTGTTCTTTACCTAGTCATCAATGAATATCATCGTTACACAGCTCGCATTCCCCAAATCATTGGACCTTCTGGTCTCCTGCTTATTGGAAACCTAGCACAGATCCGTGTCAATGCTGCCGAACAGTACCGCAAGTGGTCGAAAACCTATGGGCCAGTATATCAGATTATGTTGGGCAACGTCCCTGTTATCGTTGTGAATTCCGCAGCATCAGCGAGGGCTCTGTTCATCCAAAATGCGCAAGCTCTCAGTTCCCGACCAGAGTTTTATACGTTTCACAGGGTATGTGTTTCTTCCTTTACGTACCGCAGAACCACTCTCATTTGAACTGTCAAAGTCTGACAGATTTTGCTTGACCAGGTTCTCTCCGACACTGCTGGGACGACCATCGGAACATCTCCCTACAGTGATTCTTTAAAGCGACGAAGAAAAGGAGCAGCATCCGCTCTCAATCGACCCTCAGTGAGGTCCTATGAATCGTTTCTAGATCTAGAGACCAAGGAGTTTGTGGCAGAAATTCTTAAGTATGGAGACGCAGGTAAAAAGCCTGTCGACCCTATGCCCATGATCCAACGTCTCAGTCTAAGCTTAGCGTTAACCCTGAACTGGGGAATCCGCATGGAATCTCAAGAGGAGGAGCTGTTCCAAGAAATCACTTATGTCGAGGAGCAGATCAGCAAGTTCCGAAGTACGACCGGGAACCTGCAGGATTATATCCCACTTTTGCGTCTCAAACCTATCAATTTTGGATCAGCGAAGGCCAAAGAGATGCGTGATCGCCGAGACAGGTACCTCGAAATTTTGAATCGGGGACTCGATGAGCGTATCAAGAATGGGACGCACAGGCCGTGTATACAGGCCAACATCATCCTAGACAAAGAGACAAAACTAAACAAGGAGGAGCTCATGTCTATCAGCTTGACTATGTTGTCTGGAGGCCTAGATACCCTCACCACCCTCATGGCATGGAGTGTTGCCTTCTTGTCACAACGGCCAGACATTCAAGAAAAAGCCGCAGAGGCGATTAGACAATACCAAGCCGGTCCCGGGCTACAGCCGTTGTGTAGTGCTTCCGATGACCAAGGATGTTCCTACGTTGCAGCCCTGGCTCGAGAATGCCTTCGGTATGTATCACTTCCTCCGTGGCTCTTCAGATGCTAAGTTTTCCCAGGTATTTCACCGTGTTGCGCTTGGCGCTTCCTCGTACATCTACCAGGGACATCGCCTACGAGGGGAATGTGATCCCAAAAGGCACAGTCTTGTTCCTGAACGCTTGGGCCTGTAATAGAGGTAAGCCTTTTGGGTCTTTCATATACGCACTCTTTCCCTGAGTAATCAATAATAATGAACTTCCAAACTGAGGACTAACAAAGGAAATTTTAAACATCTATAGATGAAGAAGTCTGGACTGACCCGGAAGAATTCCGAGTTGAGCGTTGGCTGCAGAATCCCGATGCGCCCTTGTTCACGTACGGACTGGGCTATCGGATGTGCGCGGGCTTCCTTCTGGCTAACCGAGAACTCTATCTTATCTTCATGCGCATGCTTAATAACTTCAGGATTGAGAAACACGACGACATTGACTGTGACCCCATTACTGGCAATGCCGACCCAACGAGCCTTGTTACCGCGCCTAACAGGTACAGGGTCAAGTTTATCCCCAAGAACGAGGCCGCGCTCAGGGGTGCCATGCAAGCCTTTGGTGGGAATAATTGAGAGAGGTTAGGAGACGGCTCAACCATAAAGTAATGGACGAGAGGCATGTCCCGTATCAAATTAGAACGAAATGCAATTGGATTCTTGAATTCGTAAAGCTCAATTCTCGTTCCCCGTTACCCCCTGATTCTGACTTGTTGAGTCTGGATATTTCAATAGGAATAGGGAAATGATTATTTTATAGTACAACTAAGAAATGCTCACTTAATTATAGATAAAGCTCCAGTGGGTACCTCCTCGATTGATGCGTGCCCCTTTTCGTTCTCCCGTTCGGGTCATTCTTCTACAGATATGCCGTGTTTAGCTGACTAATCATACATGGAAAGATGGTAAATCTGTTGCGAGACAGGGGCTTTAAGGCAACAACAGGCAGCGACGACATCCTATCTTTTCAACTGTCAGGTCGTCTCTCCGTATTCTTTGCCCGAATTTTTACTTGAAGCACAACACGAGTCCACAATCCAGATGTTCTACCGTTTGTGTTTATACCAAGATTCTTCTGCGTGTCGTGACTCGTGAGACGAACGAGAACGATCTCGACATCTTTGTACTCTCTTATATGCCTACTTTCTTCTTTAGGAGTAAACATAGAGATACCTTGTTTGTTTTTGTTTTGATATATTTTATATACACTGTTCTTTTGTGATGCCTCGCGGTAATACTTCTCTTTCTTCCAGTTGTGATCATTCCTCTCTCTGCCTGGAACCCTCAATACATGCCTCGTCAGCAGGGTATGCATGGCCCACACCAAGGCAACGTGCAGCAGCAACTTCTAGAAAGGCTGGTAGAGCCAGGTCTAGTAGGAGATATGATGGTCAAGATGCATCATCGACAGCGTTCCCTGCTCCTTTGATTCTTCCGGGTGACGACCTCGCCTTGGACCCGAGCGAGTCTCTTCAAAGTTTCCAGGATTGGCTAGATGAGGAACATCGCAACGAAGTCACACCCGAGAAGAAAACCGTGTATGTTGCTGCGGCTCCTGGCATCGATGATGATGTAAAATTCCTACACTCGTGGAGTCATCTTCAAAAGAAGAAGAAGAAGACGAAGGGCGGTGTCAGGGGGGACGAAGAACCGATTGTCAACCCACCACGCTTGGAAGACGTCGTAGGTTACTTGACAGCGTTTTACCACGGATTACCAGTTAAGCTGTTGCCATCAAAGTTATGTTTCACTGGCTGGGACAGTGCCACCACCTCATCCGGGACAAAATCAAGGCCTGCAACGGCAGCAGCACCACGGTATATCGGCCTGAATATTCAGACCGAGTGTGTGCGTATCCGGACTCGTGCATCTCCCGATAAAGTTTTCCCTGGGCAGCTTAACCTGGATGATCTACTTGATGCGGCGATCAGTATGCTTCCAAATGATGCATACGCACTTGTGATGTTCGTGGATTATGACCTTTACGAGGATGACGATGATGTCTTCGTCTGTGGCCGTGCGTATGGGGGTAGCCGTGTGGCGGTTGTCTCCACCGCGCGGTACCACCCTGACTTGGATCGCGAACAGGATGTTGAGCGGCAACACGCTTGGCCGGCATCACACTGTGAAGCGTACATGAAGGCATGCTGTACTGAGACGTCCAAGACAGTGACACAGAAGAATTCGAAGAAAAGAGCACGAGATGCGGACTCGACGTCTCCGGTAGAGCATGCCGTGTCTCACCCACTGAGGGCCGCCGTCTCCGCACACAGTGCGTTACCCTCCCTCCTCGAAACATCTCCATCACCCCCTTCGACAGTGGCACTTTCCGGGCTATGGCTAGGCCGTATCTGTCGCACCGCAAGCCATGAGCTAGGACACTGTTTCGGCATCGGCCATTGCCCCTACTATGCCTGCACAATGCAAGGAAGCGCCTCTCTCACGGAGGACGCGAGACAGCCCCCCTATCTCTGTCCCGTCGACCTGTTGAAAGTATTACAAGCGACTAGCACGACCGTAGAACAGCACTACCTAGCCCTTCTATCTTTCTGTGATCAGCATGGGGAGGTTCATCTCTTCGCTGCCTTGGGGGCTTGGATTCGTGCTAGGTTAGAGCAGTTGGAATAGTCAACGCTTTCGTGAAAATGGGGTGGTAATGGAGTGTCTGCACGAAGACTTGATAGCTCGGTGTAGTTACACCAGGAGCCGTTATTCAAACGGTGCCCCTGCTTTTCATTGCTACCTTTTGAGTCTGTTTTTGGCCAGTGGGCAGTCTACAGTCTCTCATTCGTATGTTCAGATTCAGAGTTGAGGGGATTCCATGCTTGTTCCATGGTAAAGTACATTGGACTAGAATATCAGTTCCGTAATGTATCCACTACATCGAACCATTTAGTTCTTTAGAAACCGAACCGCCGATATATATAAACCTGCCTTATAACATCTATATTATTGCATATACATTAGCACAGGAAAGACCATGTCTGGATCCTTTTTATAGGTATCTCCATAAACGAAGCCTTAATCTATCCCAAATGTGATAGACGTGCAGGTAGATACCTAATTCATCCTGCTGCCCAAAAACCATGGCTGTTGCCGATATTGTTCATCTTTCAGAAGGCAAAGCCATTGATGGTTCCATTCAATCCGGCAATTCACCCGTATGGCTGCATTGTAAGATCCATGAACGACATCTTCTATTTGTCCGAAAATTGACCCTAAATAACCCGAACCAATTCGTTCATCCTTGAAGGAGAATATCCTACAATCCACCAAGTTTGAGCAAATCACTGCCAGGAGTGCCGTATAGTGCAAAAAAAGGGTGGTATATCAGATTACTTCCTACCCAAGAAGGGTATGCACTCAAGAACGAATAGTTGGCTCTGGGGTGTTGAAATACGCTCTAAGCGCAATATAATCCCAACAGCCTACCATGAGTAGATACGTGGTATGAACCAGATGCCAACTATTCCATCTACAACGACCAGAAAAATTCTGAATATGGATGATCTTGTGATGAGCTATATTCTAGGAATGGGGACGATGGGAAGGGAGACTTCTTAATGATGCGAGCAAGTTTCAGTCCGGTTTCAAGCTGCGGTTGGTATTGATATTTCTTCTTCTATTTATCATCCCTGATAATAATCGATTCTAAATGTTAAGATACAATTTGCAGTGCTGGTTTTGAAGGTATGGGGCATTATCAAAATCACTAGTTCTCTTTGATAGAAGTTGAAATTTTTATATTTTGCCACCCGAGAAGTGCTGGTCTTCCGCTTCGCAACGTGGGAGGCGGATTTGCTTGCTCCGTCATGGATTGTTTGGCCTAGAGCTCCACAGCGGTAATCTTTTGGGGTATGAGACTTCTGGATCTAGAGTAGACCTGCCTGACCTGTCGGCAGCGGTGTTGTTTCTTCGTGGTTTCTACGTGGCTCTACCCATGACTATGCCGTAGAGATATGGGTCGATAGAATTTAGTATTGGCCCGGATTTATACTCCTCGGTGGATTCTGTCCTACTCGACAAGACCACAACGGAGAGAAAGGTGCAGATGCACGCCTTTGTATTGATATTTGTGAAGATATCTTTCGGTATGGGACGACCTGGATTTTGAACACGCAGGTTCTAGCAGTCCTTCGGTTTTGTTCCGGTCCTGCCTCCCAGATAAACCATCCCTTTTTCTGCATTGATATCCATATATTCCGGAGCGGTTATGAGCGGGAACTGCAGGAATACCAGGGATGCTGGGCGCATGCGGGCTGTGAAGAATTATTCTAAGATCAAGGATGTTGAAGGCGACGAGGAAAGGCAAATTGGTGTAAGTTTGGCATGCATGGAAGTTTATGCCGCTTGATGCCTCCTTCAGGCAGAATCCAGATTGCCCGTTGTCGGTGCAGAACAAAAACAAACAAGTCTGCAGCCAGAGGGGATGATCGAATCGACATCCGATAGACCGAAAATGGAAGCACCCCCAACTTCAGAAAGAAAGTGAAAGGTTAGATCCAGGTAGGTTGCGGTGAGTAAATGTGAAATGGTCACATTTTATAATATCAAATTTCCGAACCCTCCTATTCAGTTACCAACTCCTTCTCCCGCTCTTCAAGCTTCCTACTCATCTCTATCTTCTCGCGCGTCAGCTCGAAAACGGGGAACACAAATTTCCGGATTCTCCTATCTATATCCCACAAAGTGTCACGGCCTGATGCTGTTGCGGCCTCCCATACCACCTCCCATGCTGCGACGCCAGTAGTATTTGCCCCTAATGCTTGAGGATCATCTATCTTTCGGAGCAGAGCATCAGCTGGCTGGACGACGGTAAACCAGAAGGCATCATGTAGGGGATGCCATGTGGGCTGTACATTTGTCGCTTTTAATATTGAAATAATGCTATCTCGAATCTCATTTCGCTTTAAGCACGAAGAAGTAAATTCCTGAGAATTGGTCTTAGCTTTAACATGATAAGTTGATATAACGCAACATTGAGAATTTACCTTGCAAGAAACTCCCGAAATCATAGATCTTGTATTCTCGATGTCATCTAGAATCTTCGTAAAGTAACCAGGGCCTGAATCCAAGATATTCCGTGCATCCTTTCGTAACTGGATAACAGAAAGGTCTTGATCTGATCCGTACAGAGTCCGTGAGGATAGAAGGGACTCAACGGAGATATAGCCACGCAAGTCCTCCCCAGGAGTAATGTGCACGACGTCAACCTTCCGACCCCAGATTCTGGGGAATATATCTTCTAGGTGGAGTGTTTCCGGTGGGATGCGAACTCTAGGGTCAAGAGGATCCTCGATAGCGACTACATCGACGTCGCTATCAACTGTTTGTTCGCCCACAGCAAATGAGCCGAATACCCCAACCCATCGCACACGTTCAAAATCCTTCCGAATGAGAGCTGTAGCTGCTGAGTTTCGGAGAGAGGAAAGATCGGATGGGATCCTAGATGTGGAATTGTTTCGAAGGAATGGTTGTCTCCAGAATGGGAATATCAAGCTTCGAAAGCCGAAAGATCTTTCAAGGGGAGAAGCCAACTTCAGCATTGAGTAGTATATTATTTATTTAGCAGATAACCATCTCACTAGAATGAGTGATAATTACTCTGCTGTTGAAGAAGCATGGGAAAAATACTATGTTCACGTGACCGATATCTCTGACCATAACTAAGTTGAGTCAAGGCTGATGGATATTCTGTGATCATAAACTGAACTTTCTACGTTACGGGTTATCCTAGAAAACAATGCAATGAAAACGATAGGATCGGAGATTGAGACATTGGTTTGATACTCTTCATTTTCTTTTGACTCCGGACGTGACCGACGTAGGTTGTCCATACGATCGCATCAGGACAATAGAACGAGAGAAAGGACCGCTCAGAGATGTGATTAGGAGACTCCAGATCCGGCCGTGTAGGCCAGCCAGCCCAGTCTGACTCTGCCCACCCAAAAGCCGTCTCCAGAGATTCGGAATATGAGAGACAGAAGTGAATTCCTTTTTGTGACCCAACCGGACGATGAGTGATTCCCAAAAAAAGGCACAAACATGTGTGAAAGCCATGTGATCAAATTCTGATAGACTGTGCCGACCCAGCAATGGGGAGAAAAGGTGATGAGGGAGAAAGGGAGAACCCAAGATGGCGATTTGATACCAGATCTCATCGTTCATCTGACTCGCGCCGCACCGAGACCCTGACATGGGATGGGGAGGAGAGTCTCGATGAAGATCCAAACCATCACGGGAACGAAGGGAGGCGAGCCCAAAAAAGTCTCGAACAGAGTCTTTTCGGTAATTCCCTAGTCCATGTTGTTGGGCCTGGTCCTGGTCCTGGCCCCGAGACGCTGGGGATTGCTTGCTGGTGGCTGTACTGAAAAGTGAAAGGAAAAAATAACACTGCTGGAGCATGGTGAACCCATGCGAAAGGGGTGAAAGAAATTGAATCCTCTGCATATCTTCTGCGAAGGATTGGCGGGAAGGATGGACACTGTACACGAAGCACTGAGCAGTGTTGTAGAACGGGGTAGTAGTATTGGGGGATCTGTCAGTGAGTGATGTGGCCGCCTGGACCCTGTGTGGTGATAAGGATGATAGGATGACAGGAATGAAGGGGACGGAGGTTTAAAAAAATGACAATCATTTGAAGATTTTTCCCTTCTCTGCCAATCAATGCATGAATCAGCCATGACTGAAGCCATCACGAACCTCTTCACAGAAATCAGTTCGTTCGTACTTTTATCAAAGGGTGATATTCGTCTTCCTCCGAGAAGCAGAAAGAGAGACAACAAAAAGAGATCTGAGAGCCACAATTACAACTAGTACTTTTACCGTATATACATAGTCTAAATATAATACAATCAAAAAGAAAGTTTTCTCCGTGAAGTCCGCAGGGACGAACTCCGACAGTGAAAAGTCTTTTTTTTTCCTTTCTGTCAGAATCAATGAGGCGCAGGGGCGCAGCAGGAGACTTCAGCGGCAACAAAGTCAAGCCATTGACAAGCCATTCAAGTTGAACACGAAGAGCACGAACTCTTTGATGTTCAATTAAGCGGGAAGTTTATCTTGAAGCTAGACTGGAGTTTGATTTAGTGAGCTGAAAAAACTCAACAGGAGTTGATCCACTGTCAGATTTTGAAGGCGGCTGACATGGCATGGAAATGATGATGAACAGGACGTTGAGAAAAAAATCTGCAATTCATAACAGCAAAAACGTTGGGTGAGATCTGTGCCTCGACTCGGTTAAAAAAACTTTGATATGCATAAATTTTATCTCGGTTATGTGGTTTGCATTCATTCCAGTTGCTGCTATTCTTTGTTCTTACAATTGGTCTGCTGGAATGTTGGCATTGTAATTGCGCCGTCCAAGTTCGCTTCTGTTTTTTGCATTATTGTCGAGATAAATAAAGTTGTTTATCGTTTTCTCATTCGTTGGTCTCTGTGGTTGTTCGCTGGTTGTTGCTGTAAGAATAGACAGCAAGGAGCTTTTTCATACAGCTTCCTTTGAGAGAATCAAGAATCCTCTTGATATCATCTATCCTTGCAGTGGACATGGACATCATTCCAGGGGTTTCTCTCGATCATGGTCCGATCAAAATGGAAACATGAGTCGTCCACCTCATGGTCCAGCGGGGAAGCAAAGAGTATGGTAGTAATTCGTTCCGTTGTACATTCCAATCCCTCGGGCCTAGCCTGGAGGTAAAGACGGATGGACCTGGTAATGGCCCCAATGAGCTGCGCTACATACTGCTATTAGTTGGCACATAGTTTCGCTCCTTTCTTGACCGTGGATCGAGCATCTCCCAACAGAACGATCATCGGGGCACATTATTACGTCTGACCATGGGATGGGGAATGATATCCTCGAGGTTATTTTAGAGAACGGATCTATCAAAGCAGAATAACTGAGAGATGGAGACGGCGCTTCGGAAGGCGAGTCTGATTGTCGGGGGTGGTGCGGAATGTGCGGTACTGGGAAGTGAAGTGTTGGTTCCGTGATGAGCAGGGAGAGGAATAATTGCGTGAAAGGCGGCTATCTTGTCAGAGAGGGGATGATCCATGTTCCAGAGGATGGTGATGACGGTTGTGTTCGAAGTAAACACGACGAAACAATCACACAATCGCAACAAATGATGGGATTACCCCAGATTCTCTTCTCCCCGGGACCTAGCAACTCGAGGGGGTTCAATCAATCAATCAATCTTTCAATAATAAAAACCCGAAGGAAGACGAGATCCCTCAACATCTCGAGTCAGACCATCTCCCCTCCCCCTATTTCTTACCGTACCCTGGATCTTATTTCTATCAATCTATCTTTCAAGATCCACTCGAGTCATTTAAATGAAAGACCCTCAATCCTTTTTTACCCTCCTCTCTCCCTCCTTGGGCGCTTGGGCGTCTCCATCGACGGCACAGACATGGAACAAGGAACTACCCAAGAAAGGGTCATGGGCCGATACCTTTAGTTCATAGTCCAGTCTTTTCTTCTTCCTTCTCCCGACTCATGCAAAATGCGGGGTGAGTGGGTTTTGGGAATTTGGAATTTGGAATTCCTTCCCTTTTTTTTAGTTTAGTTCTTTTTGATGGATCATGGCTAGCTGGGTGTTTTATATATTGTGGGGTCGGTCGGAACAGCCGGTCCCCTCGTCTTTTAAAGGGAGAGAGAGAATGAAAAAGGAGTGCCTGGGCGACCTACGTCGACTCGGTACTCGGAGTTACCGTCTCCATGGGATGTGATATCCAGAAAAGATGCGATCTATTGAATTCCCATCACATCCACGTTTTTTGCTCTCGTCGAAAGTCGATATTTGAATCCCAAGAATACTTTTCTGTGTGTGTGGGTTACAATACCAATACAAACCCAAGAAAAGTCTGGAGAAACCAAAAATACACTTCTTTCCCAGATACGATTTTCTGTGCTCGGCTCGGGGCGAGTGGAGAAGTTGATATGAGAGATATGATTGGCAGGAACTTTTGTGCGATTTCGCTTCTTTCGTTCAACTTGGGCCAGGGTTGATGTTTGAGGATCCACCTGGGTCTGATGTGGAGTTGGTTGTTCCTTGTATGATACGGAAGAGAGGGTTGTTGAGATCGAAGACAGATGAGTTGATCAGCGGGGGATTTGGAGAGGGATTTACTTGGGAAGAAGGAAGATGGTGAATCGAGATGAGGCGTGATCCCCAGCCGTTGAGATGAGGAGAGAGAGAGAGGAGGCGGATATGCAAGTTATGTCGAGATCTTACGATCTTCTGGGGTGATCATCGATGTGCATGTGTTCACGATCAAAAAATGAGGAATGAGACGTCGCCGACGATGGACACAGCAAAAAAGAAAAAAAACACCTTCTTCTCACGCTGAATGAGTAATCACCATCATCACCACCATCGTCATCCAAGAACAGCCTTAAAAAAATAGTTTAATCTACCTGAGGCAAATTGCCAATTGCTATTGCATCATCATCATCATCTTCTTTTTTTCTGCGGCAGTGCTATTTTCTCACTCAACCCATGATAGAAATCCCAAGGCTGAGGTGTTTGGGACCTTTTTTTAAGCAAGGTGACGGGTGGTGTGATCACTGATTGATTAATAAAGACAGGCTGAATCATCGAATATCGAACATCGAAAGGAACATGACGGAGAGGCTGAGCTACCCCTTATCGTAATGGCGAAGAGAAAAAAGTGAGAGATCATATTTCTGATACAAGCTTCAATTGAACTTTGTTTAATGCTAGATCTATGATGCAATAAAGCAGCAGGAACAGTGCGATGATATAAATATGTATCAAAAGTATGTAGACAGAAAAAAGTAGATAGAAGGGATATCAAAAAGGTCATTTCCATAAGTGGTATCCATAGATTCAATCTCACCACAAGACAGTGAGAAGAACATATTGCGTTAATCCGTAGTTTCCATATTCCATAATCTGACAAAAGAGAACTTTCAAAAAAAAGTCAAAACACCGTTGTTTTTTCATGTACAATATTGTATAAAAAGGAGACAGGAGGTTTTGTTCCTGTAGGATGGGGGGGGGATATCTCGAGAAAAGAAGAACAAATATGCTGGTAAAACAACCTTTTTTGGAGAGAAGCGCTCGAACCTGATGACATATGAAAATAGAGAAGAGAGATGACAAAGGAAAAGTGTATCAAATGAACCTGTTCACCACCATGCTGTTGTCCGTTGCCCGATGCACATAATATAGGTAAGACGTAGAAGTTTCTCCGAGGGAGGGGGGGATAATTTGTTCCCCTTTCGGAATCAAAACGAGATTGGTTTCTTTCTTTCTTTCTTTCTTTCTTTTTTTTTCTTTTTTGACGTTTTCGTGGGATGTTGTTGTTTCATGCGCTCGTTTATACAAGGTAAGAATGGGAGAGAGATGAGTTTCCGTAAAAGGATTGGACGTCGTGGTGTTGTCGTCCGAATATCGGTTGCAGTGAAGAGGGAGGTATGGTATGCTATTTTGGAATCGATTTCGTCTTGGGTCTTCGTGGAAAGAGGATTAAAACTGTTGGGTATCGAAGAAGAGTTGGGCGAGAAAGAAGGTAAAAATGTTCACGAAGTCGTTAACCGTCGCTTCCAATCACGGACATGATCGAACGAGCTTGCGTAGTCTCTCAATTCGTTCCGTGCTTGGTCGGAGACCGATGAGGAGCGGGAGGAAGAGGTACTCTGAAGAGAGGAGAGGGATGTTTCGGAGGAGGAAGGTGTGAGGTTGGAGGTGCCGTAGGAGTGGTGATGGGATTTGTAGGCTGCGAAGTCGAAGGCGGGTGTGAGATGAAGGCCTGCCGCTGAAGAACTGGTCTCATGGCGCCAGACGGAGGAGGATGTCGTTGGAGAGGAAGGTTCTGAACCGGCGGAGGAACGATCCAGTTCTGCGAGTCGGCACGGTTGAGAGCAGTAGGCACCGCCCAGTGTCTGTCGGTCACAGACCAGACAAAAGTCGAGAGACCACTCGGTTGCCATTTTGTGTAGTTGTGGGAGTCGATTGACGTAGAGTAGAAATCTTTTTGAGGTTTGAGGTTCGAAAGTCGAGGTGGGAAGGTCTCGACTCTATATATGCGAGAATGGATGTCCCATGCACGAAGTATCGTATGACTGGTCGGAAAGAATGTCCCTCTCCAAAAGATGCGTCAAGTCAAGAGATATCTCGTATATCAGGTGGTGTTGATCGAGGTAGCAAAGATAGTCCAAGAAATAAATATAATAGCGAAGGTCGAGGATGCAATCGTGATATGATCCGGAAGGGAAAGAGAGGAAGGGGGAGGATATATTAATTGAGTGGGTTGGAAGGAATCTGCTGGTCTAGAATGAAGAGAAGGTAAAAGGTCGACGGGTGGTAGAAAGGAGGAAGGTTGTTTGATATAATTAAATATGGATCGTTAATGTTTCGTGATCATATATCAACAAAATAAAAAACCAAGAGAGAGAAAGAAGAGAGAAAGGCAACCATATATCAAGCAACAACCTTGAGAGAGAGTCAGAAGTCTTGATCCACCAAAAGATTGACAAAGGCAGAAAAAAGAAAAGAAAGTGAAAAGGTGAAAAAAAGGCGTCAGGCCACAAATTTGTTAGTGCCAGATGATCCCTGAGGGTTGGTGCGTTGACTCTCACACAGACAGAGTACGGAGTATGTCTGTCTGTCTGTATCTTTCGTACTGTCCCATGTCTCTAATAGGACTAGGGTGGAAGTGAAAAATAAAAGAGGGGTAGAACTAAGAAGGGTTGTTGGTGCCAGGTTGATGTGGGTCTGTGGGTTGAGCTTGCGTTGCCTATGATGTCTGTGACTGGCTGGTCTGGAGGAGAAAGAAGGTCCTTGCGCTCGCACAGTAACAAAAGTGAAAGGAAAAAATCGAAAAAATTCTTTTCTGCCACCTTGTTGTCTTTGTTTGAACAGGGATTGACAGAGGAAAAAAAGAAGGGGGAGGGGATGAGGGAATAAAACTCAAAACACAGAGAAACCAGGAACATATACAGTCAGGGATCTATGTGTTGCTCTCTTTCCAGGTGATGGTGGTTCAATGGATTTTGGATGGATTATTGCCAGATGGCTTTGCTCTGCTGGGTGATGAATGAAGGGGAATGACCCATGGGTTGACGATGGGCGGCGGTCCACGGATGATGAACCATGGATGAGAAAAATATCTGCTGGTCTTCTTTTGGCGTGAGACCCAGTATTCATGATACCAGAAAGAGACACAGTGCATGAACAGGCATGCTGGATCAGGCATAGAGGATGATCAGTTGGGACATGAGAAACAAAAGTGGCAAAATCCAGGATGCAAAAGGTGCAAAACAGAGATACGCATTCGTACCTTGTTACAGAAAGCTGCAGCTAAACTTGTATCAAAAAACGGATGCACCTCACTGAGATTGGCTGTCCTTGGAGAACCCTGGGAGCAGAGTAAACTCTCCCAGCCTGTCAGAAGGACAAGACATGAGGAAGAAAAGTGGAGGTATCATGCACATCATGTCATTGTGCAGATGGTCCAGTGGCCTGATGGTCACAGAAGGTTGTGGTCTAATCCAAAACAAGTCTAGACCGTATCATGCCATACACCCCAGGGACAACCTTTCCCATCAACCCAGACCCATGGTCCATGGATGGGCTGCCCATGAGTTTCTGAGAATGACCATTGAAACATCATTTTAATTTCCAGCACTCACTTGTTGATGAACTGTTCCAACGTTGATTTGAATCAGTCCAGTCCCAACTGTGATAAACTCGACGCCCGAGCTCATTTCCTCTTTTCCCTCTCGACAATGGCACAACGGCGAACAAGTGGAGAAGATACACGCATACAGAAGTGCAAAACTGCAAAAACTGCACCACATCGACAAAGGAGAGCGCATTATTGAAACCAAGCACGGAAAGACTTACATAAGAACGAGGGTCCGAGTCTGTCTGTCTCTGAGTTGAAAGAAAGAAAAGAATGTCAGACTAGGCCCAAAAGGTGAGGAGCAGCGTTCAAAAGAAGTTGCCTGCATGATGGCTGCATAAAAGTAAATCGAAGTCAAAGAAAAGAAAGAAAGTGGTCTGTGGGGTTTACCATGGCGTCCGTTGTCCGACATCCGTCTGCCGAGAACGGGCTCTCAGACGTTTTTTTTCTTAAGCAAAGATAGTCATGAAAGCGGAGATGAGGTTGAACGACAGTGAACGGGAGTTTGTGGCTGGTTAAGAGAGTCAAGAGAAGATGGAGAGAGATTGACAGTGTCTATAGACGCTTTGATCCCTTTTCTTCTCTCTTTTCGTTGTTCCGACAAACGCGATGAGGGATGAGCAGGAGCATTGAGCAACAGAGTGTCGGGAGAGGCTTGGTGCTAACTGGACTAGAGAGAGATCATACAAAAGAAGAGTGCGGGGAAGACCAACTAAAATAAAATAGGAGGTGATATCTCCGTTAGACTCGCTGCGATGCATGGGATGGGAAGAAGCTGCCAAGAAAGAAAAGCAAAGAAAAGAAAGGAAAAGAAAAGAGAAACCTCCGGTCGATCGATGATCAAGGGTTTTGATGATGTTGATACTTGCTTGCCACTTCAATACAGCTGCACTCGATCGAGACCTTTATCCCTCATTAAAAGAGTACATGGTACATCCATGGAATGGTACATATACATACATACTCTGGACTCTCGACCAGAGATCATTGTCGGTACCTGAACAAGCTACAGGAAGGAGATTGCCTGATTGGACTCGGTACAGTGTACATTCATACCTACATGCAGACAGAGCATGAGAGAGAAGGTACTCAGCAAAGAGAAACCGAAGAAGCTTCGATGGGGATATTCCCCTATGTATGGAGTACTTCATGTACATGTCGATGTCGATGTATCCTGTATGCAAGGACATGGGACAGGTCGATAGTTCAATCGGCACTCAAGGGAAGAGAGAGGCGTCTCGATGGCTTTCTCTTTGTCCAACACGACCGATGGCTCAATTGAGCTGCTGAGCTGCTGAGCCTGGAAGTTGGCGTTGGGCGCTTGCTTGACCACAATCCAAACGGACATGAGGGAATAAAGGGACATCGAATTGGCCATTGCCAGATCTGTCGCCATATTGAGGCAATTGTATCATCCAGCCCAGCGCTTGCTCAGTATCTCAGTTATCCCCTTTCACCACCTTACTGGAGATAACATCATAATCTCAAACAAGACCTCTTCATCCTGACAGACATCTAACTCGTACCAACGACCACAACGTCGTCTGTCGCTCAGAAAACTTGAAACTAAGCGAGACGCTTTCCTTCTTTTTCTTTTCTCTGTCCAACCTCGTCATATACACCAACCAGAGGCCAACAATCTCTCAATTGCGTGTTGTATTAGATAATTACGCATTCTCTTCGAGTGATAGGACAGAACAGGTCGAGCTTTCATCTGCGCCTTTTTCTTCTCCAACCGACATTCTTTCAGATGGAGATGATGACATGCCTCAGCGGCAAAGCGGGAGAAGAAGAAAAGAAACGACACGCCATCTCATCTCTTTCAATATCAATATCACTATCAATATCAACAACATCCACATACCTTGATATCCATCATCGTATCTCCACTTTGCCAGACAGAGTAAAGTCTTCCCGTGTCTATCCTCCCATCCTTGCAGAGCAACAATGGGGATCACCTCCACTTCAAGAAACCTTGTACCCCAGTACCCTTGCTTCTGTCAGTCAGAAGTCAGAACATACGATACAGATACCTGGCATGGCTTTGGCTTTGTACGAGGGCACCGGCGGCAATGTCAAAAATCCACATCCTTGTCTCTCTCTCCCTCTCTTCCTTTTCCTTGCCTGGTTGAGTTTGATGTTCTGTCTGCGTGTTATGCATACGTATACTATCACAAAGGAGGAAAAAAAAGAGGTATAAAATATTACATAACTAAGCACAATTCTTTTTCTGCTGTGTCACGTTATGGACCATATTTCTCTCATAGAAAAGAAAAGACCCTTTCTTTCTTTTTTCTTAGTTTACCCCGCGTCATTCTTCCCCGGACTTTCCCGTGCCATAATATGGGTATTTCTGCCACAGGCGGCAAGAGACAGGCGGCAGGAGTCTAGCTCCCTCTCTATCTCCCGCCTCAGGAATGAGAGGAATGTTCTACGACCTCGATCTCGGCCTCAGCCACTGGGGAAGATAAGCGAGATACGAAGTTGAGAGGAGATAGATAGATATGTTGGTGATGGGGAAAGGGGATGGAGAGGTCGCCCCTCCATCCTCCCCACTCCCACTTTTATCACATTCTCTCTATCCCTCTTTTTAGTCCTCTCTCCCCAGATTCTATGGAGAACCTACTTTTCTTTTGAGGTTCTACTCTAGGGTAGTGGAAATGAGTGGGTGGAGAATAGAACCGAATATATATTTATTTTCTATTTTACCCATCTCTCTATCTCCTTGTGCGAACCTTGGAAGAGAAGAGACCTCAAGTGACCTGACCTTAGTGTTTCCCCCTTCTCATACTTCAAACCTAGCTACCATCGTCATTTCCCCCCACGAAGTCTATCTATCGCTCTTTGTCTTTCTTCTCTCCTGCCTATCCGAAGCGATACCATCCAGCTGACCTGGACCCACAACTTTAAACCCCCATACATACAGACATACAGACAGACATACACGCTAATGTGCATGGAACCATTCTATCTTGCTTCTTCTTGCGAGAGAATCTGTCATGTCATGTCATGTCATGTACAGTCGATCAGATAGATATGCGCACTCCACACACACCACACACACTGACAGACACAGCCATCGAGGTATCATCTCGGCAGTGACATCATCCATAGGACCCTTTTTTCCTAATTCCATGTATCTGTTTGGTTAGAAAGTGTTTGTCAGGGACAGTAACGAAGGAGAGAAGAGGAACAGCTGACTGTCTGAAGTGAGACATCGGATTGGCCACTTCCTGATCGATGGAACTAAACTCATTTTGTATATATATTTATACTTGTGGTGGCTCATCTCTGTTTGTGCGTAGGCGTATGTGTATGTAGAATTTTCACAAGCTAGAGATCATCACACACAGAAAAGAAATTTCTTTCATGTTGAAGTTCAGCTTCGATGGTGGTGAAAGAACCAGTAATCATCCACACCATCCTACAAAGAACGAGAGGGGGAAATGTGTGAATTCGTCGCTCTGTGTGGCTACCTGTCTCGGAGATGAGCTTGAACCACAGCCATCCACTCAGATCACTGGAAAGCACCCAGAGAGAAAGAGAGGGGAGATCATGTTCATGAACCAAGTCTGGGTCTCTGAAGAATGAGAAGGGTCAGCTGTGTATACGGTGGAGATTAGATGCTGGGAGACGACTGTCCTATGATGTCCTGAGATGAACCCTGGTTCCTTATTCAGTAGATCTGTGATGGATAGCTGAAGAGAAAAAAAGGGGTGTGAGTATGTCTTGGGTTATGATGTAGGATGTGGATGTCGTCTCAGAGGCAAGAAATATGGCTGTCTGTAGAAAATGAGACAGGGTAGATGGACAGATGTTTGAACCGACCTTAGATTCCCTATCATACAACTTGCAACAAGAACAATATGGCTCTCCTCCCACTTCCCCCTTTCCATATCCTACCCTGCCCTGCCCCTTTCCCATTCCATTAATACAAACTGTAGAGAAGATAAACAGAAACCAGATGCTAATAAAACACACACAAGGAGAAGAAATGAAGAAGAAGAAAGAACACTGCTAACAAAACATGGCTAATGCTCTCCCCCAAAGCCTCCAGTAAACTCCAACAATGATAGAGAAACGGACGATGTCTGATAAGTGAACAAACACATCCCCGAGAGACATCCTACTTCCCTAACTTCCGAAGACGCTGTCGCTCTGCCCACTCGCGACTGGCCTGTCTCCCTCTCTCCGCTGCCTCTGCTCTCGCTCTCTTGGCCGCCTCTTCCTTTTCTCGACGTTCCCGATCGCGCTCCTCTTTCTGGAGCTGATCGCGTTGGAAGATCTCCTTCCCTCGGGCTTTCTGGTGGACCGTGTCCGCCGGAGTGACCGTGCTGGCCTTCCTCGTCGGCGTCACCGCCTCACCATTCGGATCGACCTCAGATCCCGCGTGCGAAATGCTGATAGTAGGTGAGCCTACGGCTGGGCCTCTGCTGACAGAGGAAGCTCGCGTTGCCAGAGAGTTCAAGCTTGGTCTCTTCGAAACTCCCAGTAAGGAGTTTCGTTTCGACGCTCCGCTCTCCACAGATTGGAAGGATGATGATCTGGTGGGAGTGATGATCGTAGAATGTCTTTTAGACACTGCTGGCGTGTTCTGAGTTGCGTCCTCTTTGGCGAAATCTTCCCCGATCAAGCTTGCCCGAGCACGATTCCTACTGCTGGCTGTTTCTTTCACCGCCACAGATGGCACTGAACTGATTCGCATTGGCCTTGCCTTGAATGACCGTCTGCGTTGCTTCTCCTCTTCCTCCTGTCGGGCTTTCTCCTCCCGCTGCGCTTTCAAGCGTCGAGAGATAGCCTCTCCCGGAAGCTCGAAGGTTGAGCGGGTGGGAGCCTTGGTTGATTTGGCAGGGACGAACCCAGGTTTCGATGTACTAAGGTTGGTGGAGTCGACACGGGGCTTTTCCTTCCTAGTCGCCGGGGTCTTACCCTCCTGTGAAGTTGCCGTAGATGTAGGCTTGCTGGCGCGTTTTGTCGACGTCGATGAAACAGCAGAAGGTTTCTCCGGGCTCCTTGAGGACACCGCTCGGACTGGGGACCTGGCTGTCTGAGAACGGTTCGTGGCGCGAGATGGATTCCGGCTGGTCTTAAGAGGAGGCTTGGAAGCTCCGGTTCGACGTGTCGGTGGTTCTAGTTTGGTTGCTCTACCCTTGGGTTCCGCCCGCTTATTCCGGACTGATAGTCCGCTAGTCTTTCCTCCATTTGTTCTCTTTCCCACTTCAACGTTGCCTGCAGGTTCTGTGGGGCTGGGTCCCCTGACGGGCGAATCCAGCCCGTTGTCAACGTTCGGAAGGGCCTGCCCAATCTGTTCCAATGCATCTTCTAGCGCATCGATCGCCTCTACCGAATCCTCAATCCTGGCAGCTTGTCTGGTCGGTGATAAAGAGTAGTCGCGTGTATTTGCATCTCCAGTCCAATCCCCGTCGTCTGGCAATCTCCGAGGAGACCGGCTGACGATGGATTTCACGAACGAATCTTCCATCTCTTCTTCCATCATCTTATCGGGGAATGGGCTTATGTGGACATCGGGGTCAAATTTTGGCGTCTTGAAATGGGACGGACTCAATTGATCGTCTGTTGACCGTCCGGGTGGAGATTGGATACTCAGAGATTCTCCGACTTCTGGCATGGATCCTTTTAGTAGACACGGCGTTAGTAGGAATCGCATTTAAACCAGACAAACAATAAACATCATGCATGCTCACTGCACCTTTTTGATGCCCTTCACCAAGAAATACTTCAGGGGGTTCATCAATGGCTTCACTGTTTTCGATCACTTCCTCTGGTAAACGTTCACTCTCTTCCTCGAGTAACACAACACCGGTGTCCTCTGTAACTTTAGTTGTCTGGCTTTTCGTGCTCCCTTTTCTGATCGCACTGTTTCCTTTTCCCTTTTTTGACCCTGTTCCTTTCGTTGTTGCTTTCTTTGCAGGGCCTTCAAATGCCGTCAAGTCGTTCGATGCGGCGGAGAATTCGCTATTCCCAGCGACCTCCCCAAGCACAGGCCGTGTGTCGGTAGCCTCGGAGATTACGGGCGCGGCGTCTGTCGTGGGGGTATCATTATTGTTGTCGAGGACCGACGTGTTTGAGCGCAAAGCTGCGCGTGTGACGGGAGGCATTGTTTTTGTATTTGATAATAAATGCGCCGGCGTGGTTCTTTTCTTTTGGCGGGATTACGGGGATTGATTCCCTTCTCTACTTAGTCGTTGACCGTAAGACCTGGTTGTCAATGAAGGATGAATGATCCCATTCAAGCGCAGGGGGGCGAGGGTTAGTGTTAAATCCATAAGATGAAATCGAAATGAAGGAGGATTTGTTGACAAGGAGGCTTGTGAGGGGAAGTTGCGGCCGTTTGTTGTGTTATCTCCGTTTCGGGGGAAGTAACGCCTTGACGCGTCGCGATTGGTCGAGAATTGCATACATGCATCATGATGGAATCATGATAGAAGAGCCGTTTGTTTATTTTATTTATATAGAAACTCCGGACACAAACCACGGATCATCCTCAGAGACCTTCTTGCGACAGTATCATTATTTGCACTCTAACCTTAGGCCTCTAAATAAAAGAAGAGCAGTCTCCCTCTATTTGATTATATGTCCCGCGAAGTGCTCCTTCAAGGTTTCTAGCTTCCAATCTAACGGCCTCAGCCGTGTGGGTATCCCGCCTGCTTTGAAATTCATATCTTTTACGCCAAAACTCCAGGACCTTATAAACTCGTGGTAAATCATGAAAACTAATAAGAGGCTCTCCTCTTTCTATCAATCTTCTTGTCCCTCCTGAGCTTTGTTCCCTCGAGGATCGTTCGTTTCTTCAGCGGGGATACGGACGAGCGTTGCAGGAAGGGGGACATCGGAAGTCTCGGTCTTATCTTGCGTGGGTTCTACATCTTCCTCTGCTCCTTTCTCCGTGTCCGTGGGCAGAGGCACTTTCGCTGAGAGTTTAAATAAATGGTGTCAGCAGCAAATATGGAATTAAGGGATGATGATAATATCGTCTGAGATATGCAACCGTAAAACGAATCCATTATGGTGCATATGCAAAGAAGAATAGTGAGACTCACCCGATGCCATACTGATTGCTCTCAGAACATTCTCCCAATTGGCTAGGACATGCGCAACGGCTGGACGTTCCCCATGTTAGTCGACTGATATCTCTCCATCCGAAATAGATTCCGAGCTCCCCGTAAATTTGCATAATAGCGAACCTTCAGCTCCGTCTCGTAGAGTCCCCAGTTTCTCTTCTAATGCTTGCATTTGCGATGCAAGTGTGCCGCTCAGGTCTCGTAACTGCTTTAGGTTCTCGAGTTCCGCTCTCTTCGCTTCGACACGCATGCTCAGCGCTGATGACTGTTGCTGCGACGCATTTGAATGTATACTTGGCTGACGAAAAGATGACCCTGTTCCTGATGGTGGGAATATACCCGTTGGACGTGGATGATGAGACATGGCGGGGTGATAGCCTTAAGCTGTGGAACTTATGTTTATCCCTTATTGACAATGAAGAACAGGGCGGAATAGAAATTGTATAGGCGTAGATCCTGGCCAATCCCTCAAGTAGAACACGAAGAGAATTTCCGGCTCAACGGTTGTCTTCACTATCGTCGTCGCTACTTTGTAAAAACAGCTTCAATGATTTCTTATCGCCGCGCTTCTTTTTTATCCATGCACGAATGTTCTAATCGGGTAACTTTGGGCGATGATCGAAGCGGTTGCAAAGCAGGTTCAGCCGCGGAGTAGACTAACCCCATATGGTCAAATGTCAACAAAGGCTTCCCAGCTTCATCGCAACATCAACATTCAACAACAACAATTTCGACGTTCCCAGTTTCATTGACCAACGCCGCCACGAACCACCGAATAGCGATATATAACTGCACTCAGGTCGAGGATACCACTTCTCTCTCAACAATTGTCAGATTAAAAACCGAGTTTACACCTGGCCATCACAGAAATCGTCGCAAATTTGGTGGGCTGGATTGCTCCGTTACACATCGTGCCGTCGATATGGCTCGACTAAATGATATCGGCGCTCCATCCGAGTCAGTTGAAGCTCGTGAGTCAATCTTTACCTTCAATAATTGAAAGCAGATCTGATCCTAGGTTCTCAATTATCTAGTCAAACGACGCTTCGTACGCCAAAACCGTGAGATAGCCCGGGCAAACTCAGTGCAGTCGCTTCGGATAAGAACCCTTGAAGCAGATGTATCCCGGCTTTTGGCTGAGAATATTTCTCTACGAGAACGAATTATAACACTAGACCAAGAAGCTGAAAAGTTCAACTCTGTTCCGTTCCTCGGTGATGGTGTGGATGAAGTCAAAGGGAAACTAGCAGCAAAGCTAGAGGAATTGGGGACTCTCGTTGGCGAACTTGGAACGCTGCCGCAAATTATGAAGAGGCCTCCTACATCAACAGCGCAACCTGAAGCTGGTGAACAAACGTCTCTTGAACGTCCAAACCCACCCCGACGAACATTGTTTGGTGATGGATACGAGGATGGAAGACTACCGGTAATCGTGGAGGATAAATACTACCCAAGAAAAACATTAGAGTGAGTATATGACTTTTTGGGCCCCCGCGTCTTTAACATCAATGGTCTAACAGTTTTCACAGCTCCCAAGAAATACAGCATGCAATAGGGGATAATTTTGATGAGAGCCAGTCTCCCGATATTGGTCCTCCACCAATCGCGCACTTTGATGAATTCGAACCTGATAGCCCTGGCTTTGAGGAAGGGTTGAAGTTGCCTACGACATTCGATGACGAAATATGTGATTTGGGACTTCCTCCTAATATGGAAACGCGAAAGAAGAAAAAGGACGTTTTGTTCATGAATGATGATGATTGGAAAGTGCACGAGGCGCCACGATCTGATTTTCTAAAGGCTGGATCGAAGCGCAAACTTAGTGTCCGGGATGACGATGAAAGAATACCGGAAAGGTTCAACGAATCTGATGACTTTCAGTATAATTTGCCAACCGAAAAACCGAGAGAGGAAGTGAGGAAGGTTAAATTAGACCATGCCCCACGGACAACGGGAGTGAAATCGAAGACCAATGCACGGCAAGGGGAAGAAATAACTGCCCGGAAACCTCTTGGCCCAAGTATGTGATACTCCGTTCCATGCGTTTTCCCCCCTCAACATAAGACTAATACTCGTACAGAAAATACAAACACAAACCCAAGTTCTCCGAAGAAGCAAAAACAACCCGAATCCATGGAGAAGGAGGTTGATTTGAAGAAGCCAGCGCCAAAGCCAGCAAAACCTAGAGAAAAGGCTTCGCGCAAGCGGGATAAGTCGGAGCCGGCTGCCAAATCCAAACCCAAACAGCGCGAAGTTCAAGAAGAGATTCCCCTTGTGATGCCGGTTGAAACATGTCCCGAAACCGTAGATGTACAATTACCCCCAAAAACGCCGGCTGCAGACGACATATTTTCCCCTAACCCAACAGAACCGTCGACGTCCAAACAAAAATCTCGAGACACCCCACCCCCAGCCGAACTCACATCCCTAACTCCTGGCACAATTGGTTTAAGTGCGGAGACTCGGCCCTCTAGACGACCCAGGGCTGCTGTCAGCTACGCAGAGCCAAGCCTTCGCGGAAAGATGCGGCGGTCAACGAAAGAGTTCACGGATGCGGTAGTCGGGGAAGACCGGTTTCGGCGAAGCTCGCAAATCGAGCGCCTGGATAGTGAAGAACCCCAAAGTGGGGCGGAAAAGAAGAAAGTAAGAACGGTCAATGTTAAAAGAGAAGAGTCCGATGACCCATCGTGGAAGGATTTGGCCGTCGCGGAGAAGGAGACCACGACAAACGAAAAGGATGCTGGGAGTCCACTTAGTAACAGGTCTGGGGCTCACTCTGCGGAGCTGCCTTCTAGCGTTATGACGAAAAGAAAAAGGAGAACCCTATCATCAAATACATTCGACTTGCCGGAAGGCCCGTCAAGCTCGAGCATTGCAATTTCAACCCTGGTGGCTGGTTCCAGAAGACCGCAACACGGCAGGAGGTTAAGGGATGATACCGGCGTCGAAGACGATGAAGCGTTCACCCACGCGGACGACGGGCCCGCGTCACACGATAATTTGGGAGCCTCGAATGATGACCTTCCAAATAAACCGGACGATAAGCTTGAGTCCACAGGCACACGGCAGTCCCGAAGGCACTCTTCCAAACCCAGCAATTTACTTCAAGAAAAGTCGGCTCCTCGAAAACCTACGTTCGCTGATGCTTTCGACGATGATGACGACACGCGGAGAGAAGACGAGGATGACAACTTCACATATTCCAGGTTAGAAGACAGGGGCGTTCTTAAAGGCAAAAATGGAGATTTTGTATCTAAGGAGAGAAGAAAGGTTGGTCGTCCCAAGAGAGACAGCAGCGTCGACCCGCTCGCCCCTTGTGATTCCTCGCACGTTGAAGAGCAATCAACACGTGGGCAGCGGGTCGCTGCGTCCAGGAGACGAAGCATGATGGTTTGAGTAAGCGATGGGGTTTATATGAAGTGAATTCGTACAATGCATATTTTCCAAACACACTAGGGTTTCTTGGAAGCTTCCTCTTTTAAATTTCGAAATTATAGATCTCTCAGCTTACCTAGGTGGATAGAGAAAAGTTGAGTGTAACAAATACTTTACTTTTATAGTAGTTGTAATGGGTATATAAGTAAATTCGTCTATTCATTCCAAGGAATAATTTCACCGAAACCAGGATATATATGTAGACATTCGTGCTCCTGGTTCCAATTCCTTTGCAGAAAACGCCTTGCTACCAAAAAAAAAACCCCCCCGAATGAGAGCAGGTATGTATGCTATGTTCGTTATTCGTCCCAAGTCCCCAAGCGGTATAAAAAGAATGCCCAACCCTTTTGCTTTCCCTATAAGACGGGGTTATCCCCATCATTCATGATGTATCCTTCCCTCCATCGGGTTTCTTTTTTCCATAATGCGGCATCCGCTCATATGCATTCGGTTTGTGTTTCCGCTTTCGTTGCGACGGGTTCTTCTTATCTGACTCATCGCCGTTATCATCGGGGTCATCGTCGTTATCGTCATCGTCATGGGGATGTGTATGATCGTCGCCATGCTCATGCTCGGGCTCATGCTGACATTCCTCTCGTCTCCGTCGCTGTTGGGGTGGTCGTCGATTTCTTGCTCGAGCCTCCCCGATATCTATATCGCTATCACTCTCGTCGGAAGATGATGAGGGCTCCGAGTCCGATTCCGAGCTACTTTCTCCTGCGGGGCGGGATTTGTGAAATATACAGCAGACTGGGGAGTCATGGTTAGTTATGAAATGTTCTTTATCCACAACGTAATATGATATCTGGTGTGGATGGCGAAAGAATTTACCTTTCGAGCTCTTCCTCCCTAGCCCCTCATTATCGACCACGTCTTCCGCCCATCTTATACGTCTGGTGGGCGCCGGTTCTCGCTCGGTAGAGTCTGATCGCGTAGGGAGCGGTTCACCTCTCAGTCTTAGAGTACCTGTGAGCCTGGTTCTTGAGGGTTCGAGTTGCGTAGTCGAGGTTGGGGTGCTTCTGCCCTCACGGTTTCGTGACATGACGTCTGAGTGTGAATAAGATGCGTGCGTGTATCAGGCGATTAGGCGAAGTAGTTTGAAATGGGCAAAGTTACTGTTGGGTATTTCCTCGGAAGTATGTGACTGTGTGTTTCGAGGTAGTAGGAATCATGTCAGAGATACTATAAGTTTAGTGGGTTGATCGGAGATAATTGTGATAACAGGAGGCTAAGAAAGTTTATTTATTTATTCACAGATATCAGACAAAGCTGCGAAGAATTCCCTACGATTCATACTCAGGGGAATTTGCAATTTCAAAAGAATCATGTTCAAACTTTTGTATCAAGCTTAATTCCAACAAATATTCGATTGAAGTCTACAGGTACAATACCGACGAACTGGATAACCACCATCATTCGCTTTGGCTCGGCTTCCTCAGATCAAAAGTCACCCAGGTCGACCGAGATGTGGGCCAATACAAGATAAAGGAGACAATAGGAAGATGTTGCTATATTGCTGCCACCATTAAACCACTGTTCCTCCCAGCATACTTCGCCATACCAATCAATAATCCCCCAGCCACATCCAGTATCGTTTTCCAACCAGAGTCGAGCCCAACCACCGGATTTTTTTTTTTCTCTTCTAGAATATGAAGTTGGAAAGCATCGACAGCAATTCCAACGTAGAAAGTCTTTTTCCCAGTCAACTCCCGAGTCAGTGCCCATAGAGTCCCCAGCCGTCTAACGGATCCTCATTCGACCGCTGCGATGCTTGCGTCGCGTCATGATTAGAGCGAGGCGCTGTTATTTCCGCCCGCAGTTCCTCTTCAAGTCACAACTCATCCTCCTGATCGATGTCCGCCGGCTTCAGTAATCCGCCAACCTTCATAGCGCGATCTCTTTCGGCTGCCTTGGCGTCTTTTAGGGCTTGCTCTCGTTCTTCAGCATATAACTCCGCATTGTCACCCGAGAACTCTTTCAACGAGATCAAGAAATCCCGAAGATGGGTCTTGAATTTGTTGAAATCGTCATTTAGGGTAAACAGGCCAGTTACAAACTGCTTGATTTGCACCCTATATGTGTGTTAGCATAAGTCCACACAAGCTCAGAATACGATGGAACTCACTCTTGTAAATTTTTGAATGCGCTCTGGAGAAGGTTAGACACATATTCTTGGAGGAAGTCTTTGTTGGAGGTCCCAGCTGGAGCTTGTTCCGGGGTGTAAATAGGTTCCTGGATCTTCCCAGTTTGGATAAAGTGGAACATCCGATCGAGGAGAATCGCTTGATGTTTGAATCCTAAAGAAATAGTTAGTTGCTAACCGTATGGAAAGAAATGACCGTGATATACACGTACCAGCTTTATGGTCAGTATCAGTGAGCACGAAGAAGACATCCTGCAGGATAGGGACGAAGAATCGCCCGAAAAACACGCTTGATATGTGTGCATCCGTTTCTGCCATGTTGTTCATAAGCTCGAGACACATTGTAAGTCCAGTACTCTCTACTTCGCGATTGTCATGCTTGCTAGCCCACATGCAAGAATCAATGACAAATTTGAACTGGCTGGTATCAAGCTTGAGTAACGCTTGGAAACAGTAGAGGTTGATGGCTTGGAGAAGTTTGAAGAATTCGACTCGGTGTTCGGGATATTCATGGAAATCTTTGTTGATCATCCCCAGAGTACATTCGAAAACACTCTCCATGATTGCGGGAACTTTGTCATCCATGAGGTTCTAAAGAAAAATCAGTTCATACTCCAAAAAGCTCGTATAGAGACTAGGCTCCTGACCGAGTATCGTGAGGTGTGGGGGGTCCAACGTACATGGAGCTTGTGGATAATAGTCGTCATGACGTTCAAAACTTCAGGCTCTCTGGCATCTGGAACGTTCTGGTTGTAGTCAAGGAGGACGGCCTCAAGCAAAGGCGGAACCATGTTTGCGTTCACCATCTCTAGATCATCGGCCTTTTCGACGTACGTATCTATCAACTTCAAGATCTCTTTCTTGATCGTCCGTAGTCCCCTAACTTTCGGAGTCTTCGTAGCAACATTTCCTGTATAATATGTTAGAAAAAGGGGCAGAAGTAAAGAAACTCGTGTAATACTCACCATCTCTCGCAACAGCGTCAGATATAAGCTGGCTCGATGCCCGATACATGCTAAGCATATCGTGATAGATACGGCCGATTTGAGAGTAGAAGTAACTTCCAATAGATGAGCACGCTGCAACGTTGGTCTTCATGATATTTCCAACAATTTTGATGGTCTCCCCGTCCTGAAGAACAGCGGGGTCACTGTTGGCTTGGCCGATAATCTGGTCCCAGGCGGCGTTCGGTAGTGACATCAGATTCTCAATGAGACGATCCTGGAGGCCCTTCTGGCCCTGCGCAGATATCATATAACCACAAGCCTCGTAGAAGGTATGGACTTGTTGGGGAGACAAATCACAAGTAATCTTCCTCATCGTCCGGACTATTTCATCGATGAATGGTTCGCTCTCCCCGGGCTGGAGCGCAACGAAGTGGCGTTTGCATTTATTCGCGATCTTGATAAACGTGTCGCAAGCCATATCCTGAACACCTGTTTTCTGTTAGCTGAGAAGAACCCTCAATACTAATCAAGGAGGAGTAGATCAAACCTTCGTGGGTTTCATGCATGAACTCGAACAGTTTGTTCACGACTGTCTTTAGGAACTTCCAGTGGGCTTTCAAAAACCTTGGATATTGGCCGACGATGTACATGATATTACTCGCAACGACGGCCTTGTTATCCTTGCCGCGCTTCATTTCGGTCAAACCTAGGAGATCCTTGATCACGGTCACGAGGAACCGTTTCTCTGTTTCTTCATTCATTGCCCCAGATATTGAGCCAATTGCCCAGCATAAGGTATTGCAATTGTTCCATGACCACTCCGAGCCATCGACCTGTTTCGCAAGCTTGTCCGCCATGATATTCTCCGTATCGACCACGTCTAAATGTGTGAGGTACACTAAGCATTCTCTAGTCGTCTTGTATAATTGAATCGTGTCACTCTCCTTTACGAACTCGCGGACAATCTCTCCTTCGTCGGTCTCCACGATCAAGACTTCCTCCGGCCGTACCATCTTCTCAATCATTACAGTCCTGAGGCTCGAAAGAATATCCTGGTATTTATGCTTCCGAAGCGGGTAGTTTGCGAGAGTGCTCGGATGGGGAGCCCCTCCATTGGACAGGCCGCTGACTCCCATACTGACTAATGGGTTAATATCGGTGATTGGAAGTTGTTGCATCTCCTCGTATAGCTCCTGTACAAGCTTCGTCCAGTATTCCAGGCAGATTTTGAAAATCTCGCGGTCTTCTATTTGGCTGATGCGGATGAGGTAGAAGTGGGCGTGTGTAAGATAATCGCTATTAGGAAGCTTCTCTATAACCTGCGAAATAGTTAGATTCACGTTACGGGGAAGATATGGGAGGGAGTTATAATCATTTACATTTAGATGGGTACCGAAGAAGTTGCTGAGGAACAACGCGAGGTTAAGAACGAACTCCTGGTCTCGAGAATTGCTGCTTGCATATGTATTTTTCAAGTCCAAAGATAGCGGGATAATCTTCGATACGGTTGTTAGGGTATCCGTAAACATCTGTACGAGTTTCTCGTCGTACGAATACTGCGGCCCAATCTGAAGACCTCCAATTTCTGTAAGACATTTGAGAGTTATATTGCGGAAGTCCGGTACGTCCAGGAACCTAGTTAGGAGGGTGTTGATAATTGCGGTCTCAAATACGTATCCGAGCGGAATCCAGTCAAGGAAGCGAAGCAAAGTCTCCAATGTCGCCTTAATTAGGGTGGTCTGGTTGGCTGTCGTCAAGACCTCCAAACAGAGCTGAAATATGGAAGAAAACTCGCTGCACATGGTGCTCTTCAAGCCCTTCGCTTTGGACGATGTCATCTGGTCCTGGGAGAAATCGAACACTTCTTCCGATAAGAGCCGAAGAATCACCATGTTGTTCTCGCATATCGACAGGCTGGTACGGCAGGAGGAGACGATTTCATTAATGAAAGTAGGCCAATTATGTGGCCATTCTTGTTTTAGGATAGACACGAGAACGAGGTTGAGCTTGTTGAGGAAAGCGCGTTCGCTTTTGAGTTTCTCCTCCGAATTCGAGTTTTCGATAATGAAGTTGACGATGAAATTGCGGATGCCTACATAGACAATGAAAAGTAAGTTAGGGCAACGGCATAAAACAAGGGAAATGGAGATTAATAACCTTGACATTGATCCCGGGGCAAGACCTTCCACCTTGTCATGATAACATCGTTCAAGACCTGGAGACCGAGGACTGTGCGGGAAAAGGTTAGCAAGTCATCTTCCCACAACATTGAAGGTATACCAGCAACTTGCATTTTGTCTGAGGGTATTGCGCCTCTTGGAGGATGTTCCCCACCAGTAGCCATGCATCAGGGTTTTGTTTGAACTGTACCAACGCGCCATCAGTCAATGATTCGACCTCATCTCTTGTCGGGGATAATATGTATTCACCTCGGTCAGCGTCTGCTGCGCTTGTTTTTGCTATCCGGTAGAAAGAGAGAATGTTAGAATTTGAATATAAGTATGGTAACGCAAGATGAAGCGCCTTTTCGGGAGAGACCTACGACATCGCCTTTGCCTTCGTAGAAGGCGCGGACAGTATTGTCCAGCTCCGGGATGGAAATCGACATTTCCGCACCGAGATCAGGGAGCGTCGCCCTCGGGGTTGTTTTGACCTTTCAATACCTGCAGATACAAAATGCACAAGTCCGAGGCGGAGAGAAGCAAGAAGTAGTGACGTGCGTGTTGGTTGGGCGGATGGTTAGAAGTCAAGGCGTGCGGGGCAGAAGAAGGGAAACTCTTTGGAGGGGTGGTGGCCAAGAGAGCAAGTTGCTTTTTTGTAGGCAGGTCCGAATTTCACGTAGAGGTGAAGGTGAAAAGGGAAAGCACAAAGAAAAGGAGATATAAAAATTTTTAACTGAAGAGTGAGAGAGAGAGAAAAAACACCAAATATTTGACCCAGTTTACCCAGCGGTGAAGAATGAAGAGCGCGTTGTGTTTTGGTTAAGGCAGTAACAATAATATTAGTTCAGTAGCTTTCTGCGGAGTCCGACTTGGCCCAGGATACGTGATATATCAGCAGATTGATGGGATTAGTCATCAGGAATTATGCTTCATTTTTGATGGCACGTGACGGTTCGTTTTTATCGAGGATGATTTGAAAGAAAAAGGAAGACAAGGAAGAACTTGGGGTTGATCCGAATGTGAAAGATACAATGAGCTCTGATGGGTCTTTGACGGTTCTATGCTACTACTAGATTTCCGGCGGATTGCTTTCTTTACCGAGCCTTAGTTGTTGGAAATTTGATTTTATCTACACATACGCAAGGCGAGAAAAAGTCAAGAGCCGCGGGTTTGCGGTAGTTAGTTTTCATTATTCTCGACAAAGGAAAAGAATAAGGAGAAACTCAAAGACGCCTTTATCTCAGTAATTCAGCAGAAGACTGGAGGCATGAATGTCTCCAAACCACCCAAAAGTAAATTAAAAACACACAAAGGCTAGATTGATTCTAATCAAACAAACGGGAAGAAGGAAAAAACAATTTGCCCTGCACTAGCAAGTGTCATAGACTTGACTGGAATCGCCCTGCTGTTCCAGGAAATTTCCCCTCCATGTACGTCCTCCAAGCTTGATCTGCCTCGTCGTAAGAATCATATCCAAACAAGAACCGTTGGAAGATCGGATCTGCCCAGCGATTGGGAAATCCTTCAAAGGGTTCCTGTTCAAGTAATTGCCGGTCACGCTCCTGCTGTCGAGGGCCATCGTGCATGTGGAAGATATCGCGTAAGCCTGTACTACCCGTTACAACTCGGGTCGTGCGCGCCTTCCGGATGGCTTCGAAGATCACAAGAAGGTCAGGTAGTTGAGTTTTACGTTGAATCTTCTCGAAAAGAGCACCGAGTACGGCGCCGTCTTCCAGAGCCTGCGCAGCGCCTTGCGCACTACAAATAGGAAAAGAAAACACGGTCAGCATCCACAAAGTTCAAAAAAAGGGGAGCTTTCCTTACAGATATGGCAGTGTAGCATGGCATGCGTCACCAAGTAAAGCAAACTTTCCCCGCGGGTGGCTCCAGGTCAACATTTCCTGACTATTTTGTAATCTCCATTTAGTCGTTTCCTGTACCAATCCCAAAAGCGTTCTCAGCCTGGGATCCCAATCCTTAAAAAAGTCTCGCATCTCCTGCAAGTCTGCCTTCGCCACATTGACCAATTCTGGCAAGTTATCTGGGCAGATCAGGACAATATTGTACAAGCCACCTCCTTGTAAAAGGTAGCAAACTGCATGTCCGTTCGGACCCATCCAATAATTGATACTTCTTTGTTGGACGAGCTCAAGAAGTGCGGGATGTTTTTTCATGTCCTCCGCCTTCACGATGATTCGATATGCCAGATCTCCCGTCAGATGAGGCGGGTCGGGGCGGCCAAGCAGGGCCTCGCGGCAGACTGACTTCAGGCCATCAGCCCCGATTATAATATCCGCGTAGAAGTCGGGTTGGTCTTGAATGTGGGCGCAAGGCTTGTCAAAATCGATCCCAGTGATTGTGGCGCCCAGCTTAATATTCACGCCAAGCCTTCTTGCCTCGTCAATCAGAATCTTGTGGTAGTCCGCACGGTGTATATGCAGGTAGGGACTACCATATTGGTCTTCCGCATGGGGAAGCACATTCTGCCTGGAGAGAATCTTCCCATCTCTATAAGAACGAAGAATAAAATCTCGAGGCCGAACAGATACTGTTTCAATCTGGTCCAGTAGCCCCCACTTCTTGAGGATGCGAGATGAGTTTGGGGGTATCTGGATGCCAGCTCCAATCTAATAGGATGATGTTCAGAAAGAAACGCTTTAAAAATAGATGGGGTTGTTATGTACGTACCTCACCCAGAACTGCAGCCTGTTCCAAGACGGTCACCCTATCACCAGCCCGAGCAATTGCGATCGCAGCTGCAAGGCCCCCAAGCCCAGCGCCCACAATACCAACATGGAATTGTGGCCTTGTCATACTGAAAGAGGCGCGGCACGGCTGCAACACGGAAGTGAAAGAAGGATTGAAAATTGGGGAGAAGGAAAAGTATTAAGGAAGAAACGCTACTGTGGTAGCAGAAATGACGAAGAAGGAAATTCTCGAACCAGAGTACCTAATCTACAACCATTTGCAGTGGTAGAAGAACGGAAGTATAACTTTGTCTAGAGCAGAGCTGTCCGGATAGATATAGACATTGAGAACGGATGTGGCCACTAACATCCTGCTCCCCATCACGGTAGACCGTGAAGATCTGGCAGTGAAAGTCGGTAGTCAATAACGGTTCAATTCCATTCTAATATAAAACAATTGACAAGTTTCTTCGAAATTGTCTGACGGATATCAGCATGGCAAGCGGGCTGGCAAAAATCCCGTGTTGATTTGTTACATGTTGTGGAGATGTGGGGATTGTTCGGCAGTGAGATCGGGAGAGTTGCCGATTTTCTTCTCCGGTGATTTTGTTGGACTTGGGCGTCTTTGAGTTGATGATGGAAAGGCAGATAGCTTCAACAACTTCAATATAGTTTCTCGCTCCGATAGCGGGGTGAGATCTCTGGAAAGCACCAGCTATGAACTGCGAGTCTCTGCCCTGCTTTCTTCGGAGTATTTTCATGCAAGGGGGTGGCCTGTAACGAACATAATGACATGATTCTGTTCGGCACTGCCATACGGATACAAATGAGCCAAGAAGTCATAGAGGGCAACAGAGAAGATGTGCTTCGTAAAATGCGTATCGCTCTCACATCACCATGTTCGCTTATCCCAGAGAGAAAGAGATGCTCGCATACGGCTATTTTTAGATAGGAAGAGATTGATGATAGGAACCAACCAAGAACAATTATATTAATGACCCAAGAAAAGACACCTCTTCCCCTTGCTTGCTAATAATATCTCCGAGACATTGACAATGCTGAGAGAATTGCAGCACGTTATGCTCTTGGGAGGGTCTCCTCGCTCCTCATTGAATCCCCGCAGCCCGGAGGGCCCGAGTCTCGTAAAACATAATGCTGGGCGCACACCACTCTCTCCACAAACATTGCCGTCTGACCTCTTGACGCGCGCTTTAAATAATAATGACGCTTATTTTTGGGAACAATTGTGAACAGCTCCTTATGAATACATACATTGGATGGCCCCCAATAGCATCAGAATGGCGGATCCGTTCTCCAAATGGCACACTCTCAGAAACCATCCAACTTGGATCAGCGGTGAGATGGGCATTCAACCTCCCAGTTCTCAAGAAAATGATGGGTCTCTTTGGATCTCTCAGCCCCGATCAGCTGGTAAGATTTAAACTTGTGAGAGAAAAAAAGTAAGAAAGCGCGAACGAGGCGTCCAGAGTCGTGGGTGGGAGGGCTGTAAGGGACTTGATTGGCCTGCTTCCCCCCCAAACACCATCTGTCAGCCTTCTCGGCAAACGTTGGCGGCGGGGTTGAAAGAGCAATGATAATCCAAGGCGCTACTGGAGACAGTTGGAGTTACGAAAGATACTGGGATGAGTGTCCAGGAAATATTATTAATAATCTAAAAAAAGGGTACATCGGGTATGGAGGTGTTTCTCAATTCGTCTGGAGAGCTGGCGAGTTTAAGGTTCCAGTATTTGTGTAAGTTCATGTTCTTCAATGTGGTCTGGCTTTGTTTGCAAAAAAGCGAATATGGGGGGGGTTTCGGCTGGAAGCGAGGGTAAGAATAGACGGGTTTATGCTGTGAGAAGGTGAGGGAATCACCAACAGCAAGCCGTCGATCTTCCGTTTCTCCTCCGTCCATGCTTCTTTTCCAAGAAGGCTTGTGAAGGAAACTCTCATGATTTGATGAACTATTGATTTGTGTGCTTTGCCGCATGTTGAGTGAATGTGATGGATCCTGAGATTGTTCTTGTTCCATGTTTTCTTTGTTCGGGTGGTAATTCCAAACTGATTCAGTTCGAGGGAAGGGATCGCGCATCAAGCGAGAAACAACAACCATCCACATCCAATGAATCCAGGGAAAAGAAGATTGAAGGGGGAAGCGCCGCAAAAGAGGAGGGAGGATGGGACAAGCCGACGAACGGCCAAGGCAAGCGACCCAAGTGTGCAAGAATTTCTCGAGGTCAGCCAATCAGGCGTGGAGAGCGTTGGCAGTGGGAGCGCCACTGGCGCAGCCGTCGGCCGCCGTCGGGTCGAGGCACAGAAGCCGCGTATCTGGGTAATAAAATCTCAGGCATCAGCGCCCAACCAGCCGATCAACCGACCCTGGCGACCTTTGGCGACAACTGGGTGCTGAGCGAGGACTTTAAGAGGGCGATCAGGACCGCTTGCCGTTTCTCTCCAGTCTCACCACCTTGAAGATAAGCACCGTGTCGCTCTCGGGCGGACCAGTGAGAGGCGAAAGCTCGGGATACGAAGCAATGCTCGTCAAGAAGGCCAGCGGGTAAAATGAATCAAAGGGTATCATTGGTCGTGGGTGACGGAAATCAAAACGACCGCGTGTCGCGGCCAAAACACAAAATGACAGAACGCACGATGGTGGGAAGGTTCTTGGGTATGATTGGACACACGCCAGCGGCAAGGCATCAGTCACGAGACATCAGAGTGGCAAAAAAATAATAATAAAACATACTTTCTTTTTCTTCCGAGCAAAGAGAGCAAGAGAGGGAAAATCACTGGAAATGGATGGATTGTTGGACCTTGGAGCCGCGGGTGGGAGTCGAGCGTGGCGATAACAGGCGATACCTGCTGTTACGGGTGGAGATCCCCCAGAGGCCGATCTGCGATGTCGCTTCGTTGATAGGCTCAGTTGAAGCGGGCCGAGCGACAATTTTGTATTTGGATCCTTGTTGATGAGAGGAAGCAAACAGACGAATCAGACGAGCACAGGCGATCCAGGCGATTCAGGCGACTGCAGTTGACCCACAGACGCAACACACGGTATCCTGAACCGTTTACCCAATCCTGAATAGCGCCATCATGTTTGAACACAATCCCTTGTTGTTTCTTATTATTAGAACAGGGTCAAGCGGAAGTCGAGTCCCAGGGTCTCTCTCATCTCTCTCATCTCACCTTTCTTATGGCAGGCGCTGTTTGTTCAAAGGACCGGTTCTTTTTGCACCGCCCACTTTTGACCAGTTGGGGATTTTGTTCCTTGCTTCTTTTCTTTTGGACGGTCTTGAGTAAGATCCCTGTCTATCATCAAGCCAAGGTCGGGGGGTGGTGGGAGACTGACAGTTCATAACGGATGGGCCCATGAGACAGATTTATCTTCTCATCGTTGCTTGGACAGGAACTTTATTTGCGAGAGTGTGGTGACATGATTCTTGTCCTCCCGAAAAGGTAAAAAATACAATCAATCCCCTCCATGCGCTGTAAATCCATACGGTATTGTGTGTGTATTGTACGGTACCTGTTTAGGATCACCCGATGGCGCAAGAGGATCTAATTTTGTTCAGAATTTTGGCGCGCTGTCTCACTCGAACCCCAACACCCAGAGCTGACACGGAGACGACCAAAATTCGAACAAACGTCTCTGCTTCCCAATAGCATGATCGGTTGGAATGAGAATCACCGACAGACTCCAGCTTAAAATCATAAAAAATCAATCCTCGAATCCGAGGCCATCGACGTTTGAGAGGATGGATGATGTTTGCATGGATTTGCGAGCAAGTTCCTTTCTGTAGCGCCGAGGTGATACCGTAATGATACCACCATAAATACCAGCGTATGACTGGCGGCCTGATCCTTGTGACCATCCCTTTCCTTTTCCCAGTTATATGCGCTCAGAGTTGTTTTTTTTTTGTTGCTGCTTTCTTTCCTTTTTCTGCCTTTTGCTTATCTGTTGTCTCCTCCTCCAGAAGGGTTCCCCACTCTTTATTCTGACTTGATTCGATGATCGTGAAACTTTCTCCTCTAACCGCGCCCCTCGCTCTTGGCCCGTCAACAGACGCCAATCTGCGAACAATTAACGAGAATTTCTGCTGAAGCCAGCGTCTCTCCCGTGTCCCCCGTGTGTGTCTGTGAGTGTGTCACCAACATCCACTCAGATTTATTATTACTTTTCACCTGTGACCTTGCCCGTTCTTTTTTCCACCTTTTTTTCCCTTCCACCCTATTTTCGGTTGCAGGCTAAGCCATCCCTCTTCTCATCAGAAATTGACTCTGTTTCCCTCTTCCTTTTCTTCCTTTTCTTCCTTTTCTTCCTTTTCTTCTTTTCTCTTTCCTTTCTCTTCTTTTCTTCTTACTATCTATCCACTTTGCTCTTTCATCCTTTGTATCCTCTCCAAACGAGGTTTCCACCAGAACCAGCTATCCGTGCGTCTGCCACAGCAACTTGCCGCTGCCGACTACGCGCCGGGAGAAGAAAGAAAAGTGGTCAGTAAAACTTCTCGAGAGGCCGCTGGACAGTCCAGTCACAAACGATTCCACGCCCTTGTGCGCTCTCTCTCTCTCTCGGTAGTCTGTGTCCAAAGAAAGGTCACACCTGCCACCCATTCTTTTTCGAGAGCGCCTTCCTGTCCCCAACGGTGTGCGATCATTCGCACACCGACTACCCAGCGGACTTGTCCCCTCGAAATTTATAATTACCATACCAGGTACGATGATCCCATCCAACAAACTGTTTCATTATTGCACACTACTTCCCTCTGTTGCTACCACGGATTACTGCGTATATATTTATTTATATACAAGACCAGTATCACTCTCGTCGTAGAACCCGGGTAGTATTAAGCTTCTTTCTTCCCCCCCACAAACCCTCCGCCTGGCCGCTTCCTTCTTGTTCTTTGCAGACACTCACCTTCTTCCACCTCCCAGACCTGTAGTAACCATTGACTTGAAGGCCTGGCAGTCCTCGTTCTTCTCCGACCTCTCTCAAAAGACGCTGAGAACTCGATTGGTTCCAATTAGTTCACTTCGTGTTTCATCCGCAGGCCAGCCATCTCGTGCAACTTCAACGCCTTGCCAACTTTACGAACCATTCATCCTATCCGCCTGACTTGTTAATTCTATTCTTATTCCACCTCGGCCACTGTTTTTGTGTACCTGCAGCTTTCTCTCTCCTTCTCTCTCTCTCTCTCTCTCTCTCCCTCCCTCATCAGCCATATATCTGCGACCTCTCTCATTAATTTGTGACCATCCTCCCGCCTTCTTTCTTGATTTTCTTTTTTTTTTCCCCTTCCCACCTCTCGAAGATTTACCGTTGTGGCGGTACGTATCGGTGGCCCCCCTACATTAAGATAAACCACCAAACCAACCGGATCCACTTTCAACAAACCTCCTTTCAGCGGCTCTTGTATCCCCCGCTGTTTCACGTGTCTCCACCCACGCAACCATCAAGCGACAGCCGAAACCATTTCAAACGCACCCACCCGCCCGTCTAACTCGATCGAAAGTCTGTTTAAATTCCGCGTCATCCCCCCCTCTCTCCCTTCTCACTCAGAAAAGATCATCTTGTCGGCGCTTGAGGGTCTTTGATTAATTTATTTCTTCCTCGTCGATACTTCACATCGTCGTCCCTGGTGCATCACACTTGTGATCATACCTCACTGCTAGCCATATCTCTCTCTCTTTCTTCCTAGCGATCTCGATTTTTCAGCTCTCGTTGTCGCGTCGAGCCAATTGGCTCAACTTGCTTGCAGTCTTCCTCCTTACCTAATTTCTTGTCCGGAAGGAAAGGCGTACTGCCGGGGACTAGCATTGCTATGAGCACTACATCAACCACCGTCATGAGTGGGAACCAAGAACCTAATGGGGAGCACAGCTCAGGGCAGAGTCCGTCCCGTTTCACTGCTGTCAACGGAAGAGAAGGTCCCGCACCAAGCACAAATGGTACCCCACAAGGCACCAACGGAGTCGGTGCAGAGACCGAAAAGCCACAGGAGACACTGGAGAACACTCGTGGCACGAGCGGATTCAATACACCGTCGTCGTATCAAGAAGAGCGCCCAGCAGACAGGGCAAATAGTGCCGCGCGGGAGCAAGACACCGCCGCACAATCTCCGCTTTCCACATCCCAGGCACCCACCACCAATGGCAACAATAAAAATAAACGGAAGAGATCGGAGTCAGATGAACGTCAGGTTTCGACACCAAACACCAACCAACGCCACAGCATTCCGAGAAGCCCGACGTCTCGATCAGAGGAAGCCTCTGATCCAAATGTTCACGCTCCCGGTTCCAATGGAACCGCTCAGGCGGCCGCTGATGCAGAAGCCACGAAACTTGCACAGCAGTCCTACAGCCGTCTAGGTGAAGCTGAGCATAACCGAACACCGTCGAATGGCACGCCCTGGCGAGATTACGATCCACAGCTGCTGAATCAAGGGCAACGCACGCAGCACCTAGATTCTTCTGATGCACAACTCGCCGAGGCTCTACAGCGCGATGTTCAAGGCCACGATTCTGCTCAAAAGAACTGGTCTGTGAATAGTAGACCTAGCGAAGAGGCGACGAGTGTCGACCAGCAGTTTGCAAACTACGCGCAGGATCGTTCGCAGTCATCAGCCACCCAGAATGGCCCAAAGAGAAAAAGAGTTTTCAGTAACCGAACCAAAACTGGTTGTATGACATGTAGGAGACGGAAGAAGAAATGTGATGAGCAACATCCTGCCTGTACGTTATATATTCCCCTATTCATCCACTGTTTCAGCATTGGTAGCTAACTCTATCGTAGGCAATAATTGCTTGCGTGGTGGTTTTCTTTGCGAAGGTTACTCTTCGCGAAATACCTGGCAAAAGCCTTCCAACGCCAAAGGCCCGGTTCCTTTGCAGTCAAAGGACGGGTATCCCGAAGTCCCAGGTCAATACGTTCATGAAATGAGCCCTCAACAACACGAGCGGACGCAGAGCAACGCTCAGGTGGAAGGCGGTAAAATCAGGCCCATCGTCGTTGATGAGGGTGAGAGAAACCCATCGCAGTACATCACTAGTCCAACAGGAGCAGGTTCCACTGCTCGGGGTTCGTGGTCGAAACGCAGCTGGCCAGGCCCAGGACATCCTCCGTATGGGCAAGAACATCTTCCTCCGAAGACTTCTGAATTCCGCGAAGTGCCACCCATCCACGAGTTATCACGCGTCGAACATGCGAAGAATGAATATCATGCCGTTCCTCCCATCCGGGAGATGCCTCATGGAAACCATACGCGACCCGGATTGCCTATGTTCCAAGGTGGTGTGGACCAACGTCCAAGTAACGTCGCTCATATGGACACGAATAGCCCACAGGCACAAGCCCGCATGGCTCTGAGCATTGAACACCAACTGTCAAGCCGCGCTGCAGTGAACGAGGAGACCGAAAAGGAAAAGATGATTCGTGGCGAACTATACCGCCCGTTCGATATTCACCTTGTGGAAGAGCGGGAACGCTGCAAAGCTGCCCTTTGGCGCTTTAACAATGCCGGGAATCCTGTCTTTGGTACAAGCGTGAAGGAACAGAACCGTCTTCTCAAAGAAATCCTTGTTCCACCGCCAAGTTCCTCGGGGAACTCACCACCTGGTGTTCCTCCCACCACTCGCTCTGTTGGGTCAATTGGGCAGGGAGCTGTAGTCGAAGCTCCATTCAAATGCCACTATGGCTTCAACATCCACGTCGGTGAGGACGTCATGATTTCCGAAAACTGCTCCCTGATCGATGACTGCCCCATTAATATCGGAGCTCACACGTGGATCGGTCCGAACGTTAGTATCTTGGGGTCGATGGCCCACGCAAGCATGCAGGAACGGAAAGGTTCTCAGAGCCGGTACCAAGGCCGTCCCGTTACTATTGAGGAAGACTGCTGGATTGGTGCTGGCTGCATCATTTATCCCGGGGTTAGGCTTCGAAGGGGAGCATATGTGGCTCCGGGAGAAATCGTTAAGACAGATATTGTTGCTTATGGGTTTCAGGGGTTGAAGCCTAGTTATATGTGATTGTCACCATAAGGACGGAGGAAAATATCTATATAGTATAGACAGGGGAGGAATTCGGAGGGGTTTTTTAGGCGAGCATGTTCCAGGGTTACTATTGAGGGTTATGTTTTCAACCTACCCAGTGGTCTCCCTTTTACTTTTCATGTATGCATATGACGACGGTAGTATTTCTTATATACGTTTTACTTGTTTGCTTTTACGCTTTGTGCTTCGTCTCGTTCCTAGTCATTTATCTTTTGTTGCCACCTCTGTTTACTTTCTATATCTTCGGCAATGCATCCGGTGTATGATAATGGGGTGTCTGTTACTTGTTTACTTATCATTTACAACTTAGGTTGTCAAATATAACATAGCAATATGTTTTTATATATTCGCTTTTTGAAGGGTTTTCTGATCCCGTAGCATGAGTATCCATCTTCAGTACTGGGTGTTGCTTGCCGAATAAGTCAAGATTTAACGCTAGGGCACAGTTATAGGTATAAAGGACAGGGAGGTTATAAACATATTCTAGGCTCATGGCAGCTTTGTGTTGTTTGAGCGAGTAAACAATAATCAGGTGAAGGGTCTATGCATAAGGAGTGATTATATATTTCCTCTCCTTGCCCAACAACCACCATCAGCTTTGATCAGCAAAGTATTTTAGATTTTTAGCTTCTAAGCTCACCCATCCTGCTCACACACACAGAAATGCTATTGTTAATGATGAATAGTCTCTCCGGATTCATACCTAAGTGTCCGACGTTTGGATGCGTCAGCTTTTTCTGTGGAAAACACATGGACTCATCTGAAAGCATGAATAGTAGAATCAGGATCTGTCATTGAACTAAACATCTTGATTAATTATACCGACAACATGAAGAAGAAAGATTGCAACAACGCCGCTAATTAACCATATTCCGTAGAAAACATATGCGTAGCCCTAGCAGCTAGAAAAACCGAGACATAATGACACGTTCATTCATAAGTATCATCCCACGGGTACCTGCTTTCCCTTTTATTATGCACACAAACCCATACGCTGAATTCCTCAGCTCCTCGAAACCCCTTCTCTAGCTCTCAGAATGATTTTAAGTACTAAGCCAATCTAGTAGATCAGGGGTGAAATAGCTGACGACAATTGTGGCACCCGCTCTCAGGATGCCCTCTGCGCTTTCAATTGCCATAGATTTCAGGTCAAACACACCAGCTTTAGCTCCGGCGTGGATCATGGCATATTCACCACTCACTTGGTAGGCTGCTACCGGCATGTTCTTGCCCAACTCCTTGGCATCGCTGATGATATCTAGGTAGCTGCTAGCTGGCTTAACCATGATTATATCTGCTCCCTCGGAGATATCACGCTGGATAGCACGGCGAGCAAGACCTCGGCCTCCTGGAGGCAATTGGTAGCATTTTCGGTCGCCGAAAGATGGGCAGGACCCAGCCGCATCACGGAAAGGTCCATAGAGACATCCGCTGAATTTGGCGCTATAGGACATCAGAAGAACTTGGTGTGCGAGTCCCGCTTCGATAAGCTTGAGCTTGATCGCGCGGACTCGCCCGTCGTTCATGTCTGAAGGAGCGACACAGTGTGCTCCGGCATTCGCGTACGCCATTGCGACATCTGAGATCCGGTCGACAGAGAGGGTATTGTTGAGAGAGCCGTCATCGCGTAGAATGCCGCAATGGCCGTGAGATGTGTATTCGCAGAGGCAAACGTCGCACACGACGTACAAGCTAGGGAACCTAGCTCGAATAAGTCGGATGGCCTGGATCACAGGACCCTCTGGGTCATCGGCTGAAGTTCCTAGAGCGTCCTTTGCAGAAGGGTGAAGGGGAACGCCGAAAAGAATAACTGATTGTAGTCCCTTCTCAACAAGCGGTGTGAGGAATGGTACGAGGCGGTTCAGGCCCCGGCGGGATTGGTTTGGTAGTGAAGGAATTGATGTCTCCTCGTCCGGGTTATCGGTGACGAAGAGGGGGTATATGAGCATAGACTAGTGCCAGATGTTAGAACTGACTGCGAAAATTGGGAGGGAAGAATGGGGTGGATCCAACCTTGGTCAACTGCCTTTCCGCTTGCCATGATCTGCTTAAGGGATGGCTGTAACCAGCATGCAATTGGCTCGATATATCACCGGAGATGCTAACACTTGTAGCAGTGGTGCTGGTCATTGACTGAGCTGTGACCTGTGACCGCGCACGAGACGGCATGGAGATTTGGGAGCTCTGATCATCGTTGCCGTTGCGCGCATCCCGGAACGCAATGTCCGAGACGAGGGTTGAGAAAGACATCCTCGTGATTCTTGATAGGAACGAACAAGTATCCGTTGGAGCAGGTTATGGGATATATAAAATCGTTCTCGAAAATCCGATCCGAGGAGTTAACCGGCGGGTATATCTGTTGCGGAGAATTGGATCTATGGATGACGGGAAGGAATCTTCGGAGGGAGATATCCGAAACGATCGATACCAACATGCACCAGGTTCTATGTTAATTGAATGGGTGCGTGAAGATGTGAAGAATCTTGAGAATTTATCTCCGGTAGTAAAAGAAGGAAGATGAAAATAAATCTTTCTGGAGGAAGAAAGGAAAAAAAAGATGAAACCGATCTTAAAAAGTTGTGAATGTTATCATGGGTGACTGGCTGACATCAGCTCAATCATTATTGGGCGAGTTGCTTGGAGGGTTTCTTGAGGGGCAAAACCAATTAAATTAGGGGGGAACTTTCTTCCTCGGTAAGATATAAGTATCACTTTCGAATACTCCGAACAGAGGGTGAGTTAATAGAGAAGTTAAGAGATATATCACTTGTAGAATATATTAAATCATATAAAGCAAGAGAGAGAGAAAGAGAGAGAAACATTAAGGTAGCATTATTAATCGTTATTTAATCATCATCACCATCAAACCAGTTGCATGTATATCTCTCTATCTCGCTGGTTTACAGGTCTTCATTCAACTGAGAGCGATAAGCTGCCTCACAGTTGAACATCATTGTTCAATAACCGAACCTCCTCCCCAGGTTTAAAGGCTGGGAGCCCGATGTAAGGGCAGCCATCGCATCGGAAAGCATCGCCAAGCGCGCAACTGCCGCAGCTCCCAACCTTCCCTTGGACAGTGAAATCAACTTCTGCCAAGTCATCCGACCCGAGCTTCATCGCATCTAGGGTCTTATCGGCCTCTGCACGTTTCGCAGTGTCTTCCGCCTCGATTTTTTGAGAGAGACCACAGGTGCAATCTTTGCAGGCGCGTCGGCGCTTACCAGCTTTCGGCCGGCATTCCGGAGCTGGAGAAGTCGTGTTAGCGAGAGACGCATTATTGGAAAACGACGCGTGACAAAGAACATGATTCATGATACTTACGCTGGATGATAGGCTTGCCCATATCGTCGTCGTCAAGAAGTTCATCCTCATCAATCAACTCATCATCCTCCTCCTCATTATCCATATCTAGAGGTGCATCGATAAATCCAACGCCTGCTGGTGCTTTGTTGGTCGTCACCGGAGCAGCTTCATTGCTACCATTCTGGTTGTTGGGCACAGAATTTCCAGCCGTTGCCTTCTTCTTTCCGAAACGCAACGGTACCGCGCCCTGCTGTCCACGATCTGGTTTTGTTAGACCATTCTTGCCATCGGCGACAAGACCTGCCAGAATAGCTTCAGTCCGCTCTGTCCCTTCAACCGTTCCAAATAATCCGTCCTGGCTCTGCAATCGACCGCCTGGCTTCAGTGCTTGCGTTATGCGAGAAAGAACCTGGCGGTCAAGAAGGTTGCCACCCTCCACCCGTGTGCCATCGGCGTCGGCTAGGAGAATGATGGTATTGTAGGTAGATTCAGGAAGGGATATGACGCCGAGTGCTAGCCGGTCGAGCATCTGAAGATCGGTGACATCTCGGTTGTGGGATTTGAGAACAGTGTTGAGTTTTTCGGGGTGGGAGGACAGAGATGGCGGGGAGAGAAAAAGGAGACGATCTGACGACGCAGGGACCGATGGTGTCGATGTAGGGATTTGAAAGTCGTCGCTTGTATCGAGAACGACAGAGGGAGTCATGCTGGCTTGCCGAACTTGGGAGCTTTTTTGAGTCCCGATAGTATCAGATGTTTGAGTGAAAGAAAGAGTTGCGATTTCAACTTCCTTCGACGTGGGTTTGTGTCGCAACGGTTATTTCCGCGGAGAACCTGTAACAAGAACAAGATAAGTGATAGGAATGAGCACTCGTTCAATAGCCGACTCGTCCCTCTAAAGAATCTGAAAGAGATGGAGGTGTGTTTCCTCTCATATGTTTTTTTATCTTCCTTCAGAAGAAAAATGTTAAAGATGGATTAATAAACACATCAAGATCCATGTCGACAAGAGAAGAGGGGCAGATCCAGAGAGTGCTGGATACAAACTCCAAAAAAGGAAAATTAAAGGAACAAATAACCAAAATGTTTACAACTCCTCATTACATTCCTGGGATAACCACCAGCTGTGTTAAAAGGATAGAAACGATCAAACCAACGTACATAATAAAGAAGCGGCCATCCTTTCACGTACGCAAAACACAATGGAGCTCCGGGTCCCTGTCACAGGCGGGGGCCATGACCATTCGCCCTTGACACGAGTTCAGGATAGGCCCCGCAAACGCGCTGCTGAAGAATTTGGATTGCACTATGAAAACTAGTGCCGTTCAGGTCTGTCTTCAGACGCTTGTTCTGTTAACATTGGCAGCAAATGGAACAGAAGGTTCTTTGACAAATCTTCATCGCGAAACGTACTGCAACAAGTCTCGGTCAAGCTGTGATGCCAGCTCAGGCACCTCAATGGGACAAGGATATCCAATAACGGCCACTGATCAAGCCGGCCAAGCAAGCGTGTTTGGTTTCAACCTGAATTGCCAAATCGAGACGCGACCTGAGCCCCTCTAGTATCACCTTGTCTTCGACCTCTCACGCCTACTCTTTTGCCCAGCGATACCCATTTTCTAATAATCAAAGGCGGTCCAGATATACCTCCTGTTCATGTGCAGAGAGTTCTGTTGCATGCCTATATCGGTTATGTCTACCTTTATCTCTCCATTATCGATTTGCACGGGTTTGTTGGTATGACCAATCGCCGGCATACCGCCGACCACTAAGTCAGCTAGTTGGTATGCGAGGCTAATATGTTCTCCTCTACGTTTTTTTGTGTGGATATTGGGTAGGTATATGAAGCTGGCTATTCGACGCGAAAAGTCATGTCTAAGGAATTCTTCGAACGGACATGTTCAGCATCTATTATGCTCATTATGTTCCAAGTTTCTACACGACTTTGACTTTGAATCGAATCAACTGGTTCTCGTTCAGTCGCTTCTTCTGATGTCATCCTAGTATGAGTGCCCATATGCACAAAAAGATGGCTGGTATTGGCCTGGAGTGGCCATCTCGATGCTCGAAGCTATAGTATCGACGAGCAACATCGAGAAAATACAGAATCTGGAAACGCCTATGGTAGTCATGCTACATGAGATCGGCCAATCGCCTTCGGTACCCGGCACCCAGCGAGGATCAAAGATAGGGACTTCAATGTCCCTATGCTAGAGGAGGAGGATTTTGACATTAAGAGGTCAGGACGGGCGTGCTCGTCTTCTGGAGGAGTCAGAATTTATGAAACACATCCAAATGCAGAGAAAAGCTGTTGCCATGTGCTTGAATCGAGATATTCCTCGAACACTCAACTTGAAGCCAATACACAAAATCCGGGCGGAGGCTTCATGATGCTCCATCCGACGTCCCCACTTGATGTCGACCAGACGAAAGTGGATACTTTTGAAAAGGAGCTCAAGTTATGGGCCAACTCTTTTTCAAGTTATTGCTCTTACGCGCGGCCAACACCCCGTGTCGAGCAATGAGACCTCGCCCGTAACTATACAGCGGGCATTCCTTCACCTCCTTTTTTGCACAGCCCTTGCCGCGCTTCAGTCGCAGAGAGATGCACGACTGGAAGGATACCATGCAGCAGCACATATATCTCTGATGCTTGAAGAGCTTCACCGGCTACAGGTGGAAAATTTCCTACCAAGAAGTGGTGTTATGTCGACGCTGACAGTCATAATGATCCACTCAACTGAGATGAGGGGACAAGCCGATGATTAAAGAGCCAGGCAATCTCGTGGTACTTTTATGAAAGTGTTGCAGGAAATGCAACAGGCATACATGGTGGCTGATATTGCGCTTTTCATCGCGAATGCTGCTTTTCGAAGGATCGGCATTGATTGCAACAACTTTACCGAATCTTCGGTAAGCGAAACCGCGATCATTCCATAGAGCCAAGGCTCTACACCCGAGGCAGATGAATGTCTCTCAGACACCCCAGAGACAGCGCGGCTCGAGAACTGCTCATCTAAGACGGTCGAGACTACTTCGTCTCCCACACAGACGTATGTAACAGGCTGGGAGATCTGCTTGAACGCTCAACTAGGACCGTTCGGTAATACTCAACACGTTACGAATATTTAATGTTTAAACGGGCTCGACGACTGACTTAACGGAGAAATATCATCGGTCGAGCGAGGGGGATCAATACCGGTGTGTATGTAGCGGAGACAGGAGGAGCTTTTTGGGGAAGCCTGGGGTTTACCTTGCAAATGCGGAGATAGTCACATTTTGCGCGGCAAGAACGTTGGAGGTGGGTTTACTATTTAAGAATAGCTACACGTCTAATTTGTTGGCGAGGAGTGTATATCTAAATGTTCAACGAAGTAAAAACACACAATTTCGGACGTGCTGACATACATAAGAACCCACACAGAGTTGACAAGCGTCGGGCCCGCAGTCTATGAGCACAGATTTTGTAGATGTTTGTGGGGTCTATAGTCTAGACTCTGGGACTCAGGCTCTCCATCAGGTACAAGAAGATCAGTATTTCTCCGGATTTCCCATTGATCATGCTTAACGATCATCCGCCTGGACGGACGCCCAATCATTCCATTAACAGAGAGTTTTCCACGAAATTCGCAAGAATTTTGAGGGACAAGATCGAAACTACGCCTCACAATGGAATCTAATGTTACGACAAATGGCAAGGCCGAAGACATCCAAACCAGCCAAAATGAAAGCAGTCTGAAATACCAGAGCAAGTCGTGGCACTTGGAGGAAACCAACCTATCTTACCACGACATTGAGCAGGAGCCAAAGATCCACACTCGAACTTACTTCGCGGTTGCGGCTATGCTTCTCCTCAACTATGTGCAGATAATTGCCCTTCAAGGACCCCCGTTGGTGGTGAGTAGAAGCCACTTGAGAAAACCCCCTCTCACACTGCTAACAAGCTCTGACTGATAGCTCGAAAACATTGGAGCGAGTCTCAACAATACTCCCACGCAGACCTGGGTACCTAACGCCCTATCACTCACTCAAGCTGTACTCGCTCCCATCATCTCCTCCGCTTCCGACACTTTCCAGGCCCGAAAGATAATTATTGTCGCCTGCTGCGCAATCTCTTTCATCGGATCAGCAATTGCCCCAGGCTCTCAAAATATTTACCGGCTCATCGGAGCTCAAGTGATGATTGGTTTCGGGTTTTCGGCTACTGCCCTTGCCTATTGCGTCCCCAGCGAGATTTTGCCGAAAAAATGGAGACCAAGTAAGTCATCAGAAGACAGAGGTGATGAAATCAGGTTGTTAATGGTAGACAGTGGTTCAGTCTATCATCAATATAGCTGCAGCTCTTGGCGCCTGCTCCGGTCCGCTGATGATTGGGTGGCTTTGCCATTTGGATCCGGAGAACGGCTGGCGCAACTACTATGTTAGTCACTCCATCTTTCATTTTAAATGAAGTTCGTCTGACGATCACACAGTGGATTCAGATGGGTCTTTGGGGAACAACAACCGTATTCGTCGCTGTAGGGTATAACCCCCCAACGCGACTGACAGTTTATGACAGCTTATCCCTCCTGCAAAAGATTAAGGCGCTCGATCTCGTTGGGGTTGGGCTGTTCACAGCCGGTTTGACTCTATTCCTGGTAGGACTGAACCTAGGTCAAGGAGAGCTTGGTTGGACGAGCCATGAGTCATTGACGACTATGATCATTGGGCTTGTCACTCTGGCCTGCTTTGCTGTTTACGAGTGGAAGGGGACCAAAAGCGGCATGGTACATCACGATCTGTTCCAGCCCGGAAGAAACGCTGGTCAATCGTATTCGATCTTCCTCACACTAATCTTCGTCGAAGGTATCATGCTGTTTGCATTTATGATCTTCTACCCAGTCTTGTGAGTTTCGCTGAAGATGAAATCTGTACCACCTCAACCGCTGATAGAGAATGCCGTAGAACCACCTCACTCTTTGAGACAGACACATTTTTGTTAGCAGCACGGGCACAGGCATTCTGGATTGGTGGGGGCATATCCACTGTTGTTTGGGGCGTTTGGAGTGTCCGGGCGAAATCTATCCGTATTCCTCTCTTCTTCGGGTTCCTAGTCTTTACCGCCGGCCTGGTAGGACTTGCAACAATCCAACCAAGCGATTCGACCAAAGCCAATATCTTCGCTGCTCTGGCCGGCGTTGGCTTTGGGGCGCCGCTGGTTCTCATTATCGCCGGCATTCAGCTTGCGACGCCTCATTCCCTGATCGCCACTGCTACCTCGCTGTCCATCACTACTCGAGCAATATCTGCGACAGTCTTCACCGCAGTATTTAGTGCTGTGTATTCACAACGGGTAGAATCTAAAGTCGTCAGCTACGTCACACGAGCAGCCACCTCCGCCGGACTGCCAATTTCATCCGTCGAAGCCTTTGTGCAAGCCATGGTGGCGAACAAGCCTGATGCACTGCAGGAAGTCAGCGGTGTCACATCCAGTATCATCGCGACTGGTGTCACTGCCATGAAGCAAGCTTATGCAGACAGTGTGAGGGTGGTCTTCATTATCGGGGCGCCGTTTGGGGCGGCTGCCTGTATTCTGTGCTTTTTTTTGGGTGACCAAAGCAAGGAAATGAACTACATTGTTGACGCACCAATGGAAGACTCGCATGCTCGGGATCAATAGGTCGACGCAATCCCCAAAATTAGGGCCATGTGAGGTGACTGATATTTACAATTTATCTTGATGCGAAAATTCTCTGATCAACAGTGGTTGCTCTTGCTTGAAAATGTGCTGCCTAAGCACACATAGCCTCTCCAGGCCAATGATCACATAGACCGGCTTGAAATCACTATTCTTGCTCCCGTGCTGCCATGTGCACTGTCTCTTTTAGCTATTCCCTTCGTGGCATGGCCATTGACGATTGACGAGAAATAAACCTCGGATTCAGGCACTTCAGCGTCAAGGCATACTTAGGTCATAGTCCTCGCAAAGTTTCCTCGCGGCTTTTGTACTCCACAGAATTTAGAATTTCTCTCTGCTGGTGTGAATCGCGTAGGTGTATATATTCCTCGCACGAAGAATTGTTGTGATGGAGCTTCGCCCAGGCCTTGTCTGGTTCCTGAGAAGGGTTGGAGTGGTGCAAGCCAGCCAGCCTATGATGTATCGAGTGGTATCCAATTCTTGACTTGTGTTTACCTTCACTTACATCTAGTCTTATGAGAACTATCAAAACAACTGCCCTTTTCTGAGGCTGGACGTTCGATGCAGTACTAAATTTAGTAACATGTAGTATCAAAAGTCATACAGATGAAATCGAAACTCTGGGGGAAGCATGGTTGAGGAGACACGTACGCTATAGATGCGGCAACTGTGAACCTGCATTAACTCGTCATCTCATAGTCTTGCAAGTATTATTTTGGGTGAGTCCAACCAACCGACTCAACTCTTCCACGCCTGAGGCTGGTCTTCGCTAGAAAAATCCCAGATTCAATCCCCAGGTTTCCTCCCCAGGTTTCCTCCCCAGGTTTCCTCCCCGGATTCTGCCCCAGGGAAACCATGTGGTCTTCTGCATCCCCGAACCCCTTGATTTCGAGTCCCCCATATTCCTAGTCACCGCCTTTGGTGATAAGCCCCGGTTGCTTTCCGCACCCTGTAGGTCCACCTCCCATATATGCCCCGCAAGTAAGTCATTCGGTTGAGAATGAGACCTAACGGCCGACACGACTCCCCGTCTTAAGGAAATGATGATGATGATGCGCGGAAGACCGTAACGTTCAATTTCGGTACCACATTCCGCTCAATGCTGTTCGGATACTCTAGAGCTTCAATCACCGGGCATCTCGATTAGTGTACTCCGTTTTGCGGTAATTATGCAGTCGTGCAAACATAAATAAGCCGCCTCTCGTTGTACTCTCGAAGCTTAAAGAATAGATCCCGTATGTTCAGTCTAGAACACTATCAAGTCTGACATTTCCTATGTTTCCACAAAGCTCCAAGATCACAATGAAACGCTCAACCCTTATCTTTACCTTGGGGGCGCTGATTAAACCTTCGCAAGCCTGCCTGGAACATCTAGCCCCTAGAGCGCCGGCCGCCGTCCCCACAAACTGCCCGGGAAATTATGTTCCCCCAGAAACCACCACTGCTATTGTGAACGCACAAGTCTTCGATGGAGAAGGATTTGGGGATCCCCAGACTGTGGTATTTAGCAAGGGGAAAATTGGAACCATTGGCGGCGACCCCCCTGAAAATGTCACGATTGTGGATGGTACCGGCAAATTCCTCATCCCTGGCCTAATGGACGGTCATGTACGTCCGGCCGACTGCACAGCTCTCGCCGAGCTTGCAAGATACGGTGTGACAACGGCTGTCAACATGAACTGCGAGGACTATGACGCTTGCGCAGGTATGAGGGCTCAATCAGGAGTCGCCGACTATGTTACCGCCAGTTTGTTCGCCGTGGGCCAGAACAGCAGTCATGCTATGCTTTTCAAAGTTCCAGGCGACGAAACGATTAAGCCAGATACAGACCTTGCGGCCAAAGTTGAGGACGCTTTTAGCAATGGCTCCGACTTTTTCAAGATTGTCGCCGAAGAGAACGGACCCAGCCAGGAACAGCAAAAGGAAATCGTTCAACTTGTTCGTGGCTATGGCAAGTTCACTGCCACTCATGCGACAACGTTGGAATTTTACGACCAGGCAATTGAATCCAGCACTGAGACAATCCAGCACACACCGTCAGATGAACTCCTGTCCGGTGATCAGGTTGCGCAAATCAAATCGCAGGGCCAATTCGTCACGCCAACAATGGAGTTTTTCCGATTCGCTTTCGGGAATGAGACTCTGAAAGAACTGCTTGGGCTCGGTGACGCTGAATATACCACTATTGAGAAGAATGTCGGGCTGTTACACGATGCTGGGGTTCCCATGGCTGCAGGTACCGATGCGGTGGGCAACTTGACCGGTATCATCAGTTACAGTTATGGTGACACACTCCATTGCGAACTCCAAAACCTTGCTCAAGCTGGCTTCGGCAATGCTGGGGCTATCAGGGCTGCGACGTCTGAAGCGGCCCAACTATACAAGTTGAATGATCGAGGTTCCATCAATGAAGAATTGAGAGCAGACCTAGTTCTCTTGAACATCGACCCTACCGACGATATTGCGAATTCGCTTGATGTGCAGAATGTGTGGGTTGGAGAGGTCAGCGTGAAAGATATTCTGGTCAACAAGAATGTTTCCTGTACCTAAATGTCAGCATTGCAATTGTCCCGCTCTCGGAAAATAATAACACTCAGCGATGTAAGAGCGATGCTCGCAATGGAGGTGATGAGACTGCGAATCCACCTCCGTCTTGGAGGTTTACCAAGTCTCAAGACTTTTTCCTGAATAGAAAACATCGCAAATTACAATTTCTTAGTCATTAACTTCATGTTAGCAAAGCACATTAAGAACTGCGTTCATCGTCAGATCTGATGAGTCATAAAAATGTAGTATTATGTTATGTATCAAATCAACTTCTATTCGGTCATCAGGATAGTCTATCACAAACTGCCAGTGGAAGCGTCGATAACAAGCACCATCCGTTCTCTATCAACTGCGCTAGTAATTCCGTACGTGAATCGTTCGACTCAATGAGCGAACTAAGAACGGCCGTACGGGTGCTTATGAGCATACCAGTAATGAGCGAGCGCTTCTCCAAGTCCGGAGGTAGAGTCGGTTTCATCTTTGTCAAAATCCTTTCTCAGCACTGTGATGAGATGATCGAACGCGTTCTCAACGGTTTCCGGAATCTTTTCCTCGTGCCGTCTAACCTCCAGGGTCGCCCATGTATCTATCGCATTGATAATATCACGGCGATTACGGTCACCTGAGAGATGTAAGTATGTGAATATCAAAGATCATCTAATTTTAATACTCACGCAGCCTTATGATCTCGGCAAGGTTTAGTCGGTAGACGTTTAAAAGGAGGTGGGCGTCTTTTCTATAGCCGCTCTCAAAAAGACGAGAATCCCGGACCGAATCGCCCTCATGGGCCGTCTCGTTGCCTAGTTGGATGGTTGATTGGTCCGTGTCTTGTCGGAGAACGTCTCTACGGTAGGTCTCAAACCAGCGGCTTCTAATCCGGAACGTAGCGCTGTCGTATTCGTTGACTTTTGCCTCAGTTTCCTTGGCTTTTGCCTCATTTTCCTTGACTTTTGCCTCCAGCTCTGCCATCCTTCTTAGAATGTCTCGCCCCCCCTTATTCCCCCAAATTGGAATCGTATCGGAGTGGTAGTTATCCGCTTCGTCCATAGCGTCTTCCATTACTCGTCGTGCGGTTTGTTCGACTTCGCCACGTTCTACAACTATTTTTTCGTGTAAAATAGCATCAATGGAAAACTGCTAGACTATTAGTCGAATGATATTGCAAGAGGGTAAGGTATATAAGTACCTCTTGCGGTGGGGTGGGTGGGTCTTCTCCTGGGACTCCAGAGTCATCCGGCGACCCATCCTTGCTCCTCGCCGCCTTCGACATTGCTCTCTTCGTTCCTCTCGATCCGGCATTCTTCTTCGATTTCGCGGTCGCATCCAAGACGCCCCGGGGGCGCTTTCCCATAATGTGTATTAGAGGGTATGGAGTCTGGTAGGGCAGCAATACCTTGGCTTCACTGCTCGCGTCGAATGGCTATGTTGAAGGGAACGGGTAATTTTGAGAAGCTATTGAAGTAACCAATCATACCAGGAGTAACGTCCAGAAGATCTTCAAGAATGATGGTGAGCCCTAGGTATGGAGTAGAACTCAAAGAAAGCAATTGCCTATAGCAGAATGGATTGATATAGCTTTAGTTGCGTCCACTCAATTCTGCCCCAAGCTTTGATCTGTTTGCGTCCGCTCTCTTTTCATCGGTCATCGTTAAGTCCTCTCTGGTTTCTTTGGCATATTGAGGGTTCTTTACCGCTGAGCAGAATCTGTCTTAGAAAAGCGTCCATTGGGCCCTTCTGCAGATAGAATTCACAACCCAATTCTGTGCAAAGGTTATGCACCACGGGAGCTGAAGGATGAAAACATTCCGGAAAGAAAACGATGTCCACTATAGAATCAAAGAATGAAACTATTCTGAAAGAGCTGCTGCATTGCGCCACAAGGATAGAAGAATGCAATCACCCGAAAGGGCGATTGCATATGCTCTAGACAGCAAACCCGGCCCGAGACATAAACGAGAGTTTAATCCTAATCTCCGGGCTAGCTGTAGGGCCGTTTTTGCCAAGAGAATCAGAGACCAATTCATTCTGAAAGAATGGTGGTGTTCCTCATGAAAATTAGGAATAAGGGCTGCTGGGAAAAGCAAACAGCGAAATTTGAATCAGCCTCTTGGTTTTTCATTGCTCAGCACTTGAACAAAGCATCGGGATCAACGTGTTGAGAACGAATGTTCGGGCTTCTCGATGAAACAGACAGAGAGATCCGCATTTACAGAGAAGAATACTTGGCCTTGAGAGAGAGCATCTTTTTGATACCATCTCAACATTATATTCCACCGAAGCATGTTATGAGAGCTCAGGTGTTGTTCAAATGTCTGTCCCCATCTAAACCGTTCTTGGCACGGTTACGTAAGGAATCCGGGGTAGCTTGACCTTCTTCAAGTATGAGGTCACGCGTCACCGGTTCTTCTCCTCCCTCTCTCTCTCTCTCCACCAAAAAGCAGGCAAAGCCCAGTAAGAAAGAAGACTGCTGGTACCCGGTAGTACCTTATAAACCACTCATATTATCAGTAGATTCCAAGTAGTTTGTCCATTGCTTCGTAGGCTTTCTTCCAACTTTCGGATCTCTCTCATCTCTCATCTCTCATCTCTCATCGTCTCATCTTCCCTTCATCCCATGATTCATCTCCCTGAATTGGTCAGTGCTTTCTTTTTACCCCTCTAGCTAAGAATCGGTGTGACCACTCTCACTCTCTCACTCTCCCCCTTCCCTTGTCTTCATCTCCCATCCCTCCCCTCTCGTCTGTCACCATCCGTCTTCGACTTGCTGACTATTGCCAGGCAATCGATCATCTCATCTCATCAAAAGACAGCTAATCCTCTTCCATCCTCATCAATCTTCTTCTTGTTACCAACCTTCTTCTCTGTCTCTCTACACCATCTTCTTACTCTCTCGAATAACCACAAGTGCCAAAGAAAGCCACGGGATTGCCCAATTACCCAACCTTGTACGCCTGAGAATCGTATCCTTTGAAGGACGACTTTATTTCAAGTACCTTTCTCAATTCGTTTATCAGTAAGTACTACCTAAAATGTTCACTGCTTGCTGTTGCCATCAAGCAACCCATCTTTCTGCTCTTTCTATGATGTTGGTGTTGGTGTTGGTGTTGCCACCTGCAACTGGCTTCCCAATCCTTTGTGAACTCCAGCAAGTATCGTGCCCCAATGTACTTTTGTATTTCCAGCATCTTGGCCTCTCCTGGTTGTATCAGGACCCACTCACTTGTTTTGACTCCCATCGGACAATGCTGACTCCTGAATGCCATATCCAGTGACCCGCTCGCACAAACTCAACGATCGTGACCATGTTGGCCTTGCTGATGGCACCGCAGGCCCAGAGGAGCATATTCCTCGCTACTTTGCCAAGTCGGGGCATGTTGATGCGGATCCGAAGAAGACAAAGAAAGACGGCGGCGGAAAGGGAAACTGGTGAGCACTCTTTTCGGTCTCTGTCATTGACCGATGCCTTCCCTATCGTCAGTCGGTGATGAATATGTTACCTAAGCTTTAGTGAAGGAAACTGTGCTAACAAGTTCGTGATACCGATAGGGGCCAGTCAGGGGTCGAGAGCCAAGACTATGGCTATAATTTCACCAACACCCGCCGCCGCTCAAACAGCAGCACGCAGGGTCTCACCGACTTCAAGACAAAATTTGAAACCATCGAGCCGGAGCCCGTTTTCGAAGAGGAACTGCATGGGCCATCCCAGGATGAGGTGGAGCATGTTGCAGCTCGGAAGGTGGAGAGCATTGACAGCAGCACCAGCGAAGGAAGTGAGGACTCTGTGACAAAGAAAGCCTAGATGAGGACAGAGTAATCATCGGCCTTCTAAACCTTTGCTTTCAAGCTCTCCTATTACCTACTTTCCTTGCCTCCTCTCATCTGCTTGCATCGGGTTTGTATGGCTGGTCAACCTGACATCGTCTCTTTGCCATTGCGGGGATTGAGTAAACGGCGATGATGTTTGACCACGTTCATGTAATGACCCTTTTTTATCCAGTCGCGTTCTGTCCAATTCCAATTCAACAATAAATGAAATACCACGTTCTCAAGCATACCTATCCATCTGCTTGAATATCCTCTTCTGAGCCTCTCCCACCACCTCTTCCTCAAAGCACCTTTGCTTACCTGGTCGTGGGTATGGGCAAGAGACGTAGATACTACCCTCGTAGAATTATCTATAATTAAAAGTGAGGTATTCCTCGATCTCGGTTTATGAATTGTACCCATTTTCGAATCTGAACTAGGGACTCGGGGATTAATCGTCATTAACCCCTTGACGGTGAAATTGTGAACATGAAAGTAAGTACTCTTGTACGAGTGAGCAGCATTCATCAATTGAGTCGCGTTGAGAGAGAATACTCCTGACGTTTTCATCAAAAAGTAAGAGAGCGAATTGGAAAAACACAGATACTTATCTTGGCCGATGATGCGCGCTTGGCTATTTCTGGAAGCTTGGGTGGCAGAATCCATCGGGCATGACCGCCTTCGCTATCAACAACAAAAAAAACATCGAAAGCTCCTTAGTATCCAAGGCAACTCATTATCTCTCAAAACTACCAACCCATCTCTGTATCCGGTGTTCAGTTTGTAAAACCACAAGCTAGAGCACGGGTATTTTACCCTTGGAACATCTCAACGATGTTCTCAACCGAATCAGCTCACGCGACGTCGCTCTCTCTTCGAAACCCAAGAAGGCGTCAAAGGACCAGCTCTGACGAATCCGTCAAACCCCCGAAAGCAAAGAGGCAGCGATCTGGTCTGCGGCACGATACTTTTGACGCGCCTGATGGTGTTCAAGTCGATCATCGAGTCAACCAGGCGACTGATGAACTGTTACCCGGGCATGGCGAAAGCTCTGGTGTAAATGGCGGCACTACGACGAAAGAGTTGGCTCTGAGAGGAGGAAGAAAAGACCAAAGCGGTGATCGCGCTGATGGAACTCTTATTTTGGTGCGCATTCAAACCTTTTATTTGATTTCTAGCTACAGTCTAGAAGCTAACTTTAGTTGCTGCCAACAGTCCAGTAATGATCATTTCACCATCTCAAACCTGCCAGCGCTCCCAGATCAGATTCGGAAAGATGACACAGGTAAATAAAATATATCTATATTCTTATTCTGCACTAACCTCAAGTCTCTCTTTTTAGAACCATTTAGATGCGTCGTCTCGGCTGAATATGGATATTCACTTGCGCTCACCCAATATAGAGGAATAATATGGAGATATACATCGCCTGCCGCATCCCCCGCCCCGAACGATGTCCTTACATTCCCGATATCCAGTCCTTCCAAGCGCGCGAATGAGCCTCTTCCACTGGGTGCATTTGTGTCCCAGGTTGGCGATCCTGGTTTGGTGGTAGTGATTCCCTCTAGTGGTATCATAACATATTGGCAGACTATCTCAAGCATGGCGGTAGTCGGTTTAGTTCGACAAAAACAAAACGGTATCCAGGGCTCGGTTCCCGGAATGCTTTCCGGGGAGATGGTAACCGACATAATAAACGCAGAGCCTTCAGGTCTTATAATCAGCTTCTCCACCGGCCGAGTAGCTCACGTCGCTATTCGAGATGCGCAAGGAAAGCCCACTGTTAGCTGTCAATTCCTACGTGGATCAATGAGAGGCGGTGGAGGGGGTTTGTTTGGTGGGATTAAGAGTGTCCTTGGCGGTGGCTCCTGGAGAAAAGAGGTTGCCGCGGTCAGGGCTGGCGCTTCGGTTCAACGAGGACAAAGAGATATTGTCATTGCTACCAGCTCTGGCGTTTTTGAACTTTGGGACACGCACTGGAACAACGGCAACACGATAAAAACACAAATTGACCTAAAACTTCGAATTTTCGAGGCGTGGAAGGATTTTCACCCGTCGATATCCAACGAGGATGAGCGCGATTTTAAGATTCTAAATTTCGCTATCGACCGCGAAAACAGACATATATCCAGAGACGATGAGGACTCTGATCGAGGAGTGTCATTATTCGTTCTTGCTTCGGCACCCGACCAACATCAGACGGCACGTTTGTTTGTCGTACAACTCACAATTTCTGGTGACGATGCTACTATCGGTTATGTTCGCTCTATCGATTCCTATGATTCCCCCTTTAACGTGGAGTCCTCGCCAAAGCCGAGGCTTTACCTTCCAAAACCCGGGAATTCGGCCTTTATCGTCTTAGACAAGGCAATTGTCCTACTATCGCTGGCCCAAATGGCTGAATCGCCGACATCTCAACTCTTGACTGATACCGATAACGCTCCGCCTTATATTCAGGATATCATCCACTTTCGAACGGATAAGGATTTTGCGATACAGGGTTCTGGGGTGGAAGACTGCGCAGACAATCAGCAACGCAAGCACCCTTCATGCCTAATAATGGTTCAGAATGTTGGCATGATTCGTATCTCAAGTTTACTTCCCCAGTCCGACCTTACGTTCCCCGAATCCAAATTAACAATCAAATCTAGACTGGAAGAGGCCGTATTTTTTGGGAGTATTCGAAACAATCCATTGGACTTCACTCATAATAAGGATTTCGTCTCACAGATAGACGTCGTCGAAAAGGCAGCTCTGGATATTGCCGAGGAGATTCTACGCTCAAGTTCGAGATTCATTCCCAATACCACAACTTCTTTGGAGCAACATCTACAATTGCGTGCCCGGGCCCTGGAAAACCTAGCTAAGTACCTTCGTGCGCACTGCCATCCTATTTCGCGTCTTGCTAAATGGACTCTTCTTTGGGGTGCCGAGAGGTTGGCCGCGCAGAGGGCGATTTGGAGGGTTGAAGAAGAGATCAGGAGAAATGCTGGTAGCACGCAGACACATTTAGATCAAGTTCTTGGGCAAATGGGGGAGAAATACAGAACAAAGATAGACTCGGATAAGGGCGAGAATGACCGAGTTCGGCACTGGCTCATTCACGACACATGGCGGATGGAGTATATTATTCCATGGCTCTTGAATGGAATCAGAGAAGTCCGTACGAACATTCCTAAATATGGACGATTATTTGCCGAGCAGCTCGCCCAGTCAAGCGCCCTTTCCCTAGCGACGACGGAGACTGCCTTCGATTTCCGTGAAGACAATGCCCTTTTATATGGCCTTGCTGACGAACATATCGACAACGGCGTTTTAGTGTCTGGATATAGAGGCCTGCCCGAATTTTGGACCTCCCAAGAGGTGGGATACGTCGAAGCATATAATCTCCTTGACCTAGACCTTGACAGTTGTATCGGTTGGATGCAGAAAAGGCTACCCAAAAACGACACCCCGGATCCGCAAACGATCGAAAAAGTAGAACGGCATATGCCTCGCCAATTTAGGGCTTTTGCCCGCATGCATACCGAACGATGCCGATGGGGCTCAGAACAGGAAGATGCAAAATTAAGGAGCGAAATTTTGCAAATGGACGCGAAGCATTGGGAACAGCGACGGATACAACTGTACAAGCTGGCAGCCTCTGGGCAATTAGAGGAAGCGGTTACTTTAGCGGAAGGTTTCCGAGATATGAAGGCGCTGGTGGAACTTATGCTTGAAATTCATGACGGATTGAAGGCGAAAGAGGACACAGATCCGGAAATTTTTGAAGCAGAGAGTATAGAATATGGCGAGAGAATCGATGCGTATTTCGAACGGTTTGGCGAATCGTGGGCAGACGCTTATTTCACCCGGCAGGTGCCTTCTGGGGTAACGGGACAGTTGCTCCAGATGTCGCATCACCAGCCACACTTGACGAAGTTCCTCCGAACGAAGCCTGAATTTCACAAGGTTAGCTGGATAAACGATATTATCGGCGAAAGGGATTATTCGATGGCGGCAAAGACACTAGCGGATTTGGCCATCGATCAGGAATCAGATTTGTGGGGTAGACGGGTCCAGCTTTCCCTCGGGAAACTTACCAAGTTAGCGGCTCTCGAAAAGAATCCGGCCGCTGAGCAGGAAGATGCGCCTACAGTGATTAAGCGTTTCGACGACCAGACCGAGCTTACTACCATTCAAGAGACGCTCTACGAGCATATCCTCCCTTGTCTGCATGGAGCGATTGATGAGAGGGCAGAGCTGCAACTGGCCATCGAGCAGTTCGGCAATATGGTTGTCAAGGGTAAACCGGCGCTTCGTGAAGTCCTTGAGCACGGTCTCGCGAAGCTGGTTGCCAGAGAGGCAATGCAAGCGAATGAGCTGATCAACCTTCTAACCCTCATGGATCCTGTTCAGTTCCTCGAAGGGGAAGATGATCGGATTATCGGGCATGAGTTTTACTTGGCTCTGCGTGTTTTGTGTCTAAGCGATTATTCCCAGTCCGATACTGTATACTACGGGGCACTTGAGAAGATGATCTGGTGGAGATCTATGATTCGAGATAATTGGGAGCTCATCAACCAAACCGACAAGAAGGGAGACCAGCAAGTTGAATCAGAGGTGCATTCAACGGCATTGTTCACGACTCTGACTGAATGTCTTATCGAAGGTACTATTCTTCCTCGTCTTACTATATCTATATGAGAACTTGACTAACTTGTCTTTATTTATAGAGTTCGGCGGTGTAGCCAACGCTCTTTCACATCGTCGTCACTCCCCTACGGATATTTTAGAATCCGAGAACCTTCCGGAACAGCTCATTTCTCACTTTCAACCGGAAGAACGGGACCGAATTGCTCATGATCTGGAGACCGAGTTGGAGACCCTGCGCAATTATACCAAGAAGGGTCGATTGGAGGATTGGTTTTCCACTCTGGTTAACTCAGCACGAGAGACGGCGAAGGCCCAGACTCAGCCAGAACCGCAAGATGTTCCGGATGGTGAAATGGTGGCAGAGATGAGTGGAGGTTTAGTTCCCGGCGAAGACGGAGTGGCTCCGGAACGAAGGGCTTTGAGATGGGTGTGAGATAGTTTTTCAAGGCATCTATGTCGAGTTACAGCTTTTGCAAGTGCTGGGAGTCTTCATGCATACATTGATATTTTCTTTTGTTCTGGTGTTGCAAAGCGTTCTTTTCCTCCAGCGTGGTGTCTCTCTCCTTTTTCCTTTCCTTTTCTTCACTTCTTTATTTCAACCTGTTGACATAATCTGCCAAGACTTGTTTCAGCGTTTCATCTTTTTTCAAGCTTTCACAAGCAGATCATTTCTTTTTTTAGTTAATCCATACATCTATCCCTGTCTGGTACCTGTATTGGCGTGAGATGTGGCGCCGGTTGTTTTGCGGCGGTTAAACCAGATGGGAAATTGCCGGTGTGTCCCAGCCCAATTTGATGCTGAGAGAACATGTCCTATCGGTCGGGACATTTCTTACGAAAATGAAATGCTTGTCGTCGTGAGAGCGCGGAACATGAACATCCTGTGCCTTTTGACAGCCCATCGGGAATGGCTGCGTCTTGAGGTGATACAACTTGAAACCTCCAGCCCCCAGAAAACAACCACAGGGTCCGTATTCCATGTACCAAAAACCAAACGGCTGGCCAATGGAATTGTCGCACTGCGCGGCAGTGCCCGCCAGTCAGAACGCAGAACGACGGAACCATTCCCAATCGAGGCAATTTTACGGTAACAAGATGTATCAGGTACCCCTTAAATGGTACCATGTTTGGAAAAGAGTCTAGCTAAAAGCAGTTAAACTGTGTAAATGGTCGTATCTGTCAGGTACCACGATCGTATCACCCAACAATCCTTTCTCTCTCCGCCTTTATTGCTGCTTTCTGATTGGAAGAGAAGGGTTGATGTGCTCATTTCTTGTTCATCCCGATTCCCTGTTTGGTCCACTTCACGCGGACTCTCTTTTCCTTTTTCCTCTCTCTCTTCTCTCTCCCTCTCTCACTCTCTCACTCTCTTTCTTTCTCTTTCTTCTTCTTCTTCCACTCCACCGACACAACATCCTCCATCTCCCTCTCCCTCTCCTCCCTCTTTTCAACCATCATCAACGACTCTCATTGTCACTCATTCTTTGGGAGTCGGTCATCATGTCCACTGCACTCTCTTGAGTTGCATCCTACATTTAATCAGTCACTCTTTTTGTTTTGAAACCCCTTGGTGGCTTGAGCCGCCTGTTCAGTCATTTTCTATACTCATCGACGGTCCGGCGTGTCCACCGTTCAGGGAAACCTACGATCGAGAGACTTCGACGATAACATACACTCTTTTTGTTGATCCTCTTCGTCCGACACCCTTTCGCTTCGTTCGTACATTGCTATCGCGGTTAATCGATAAACCCATTAATGATCTAGAAACGACCTCCCAACCTACATTACGTCTTTGCAATCTTGTGTTTTTATTTATTTATATCTACCGCTCGGTTGCTGTCATCCAGACGACTATTTTTAATCCAATTGCCTCTCTGCTACCGGAAATATCTTGGTCGGTTTTGGTTTTTATCGTATTATTGGCCCAGAGGTGATAGCGGATCTTGCTCATCGATCAAAATATGCACCATAAACACCATCACCACGGTCATGCTTCGCTGATTGGGAGGGGGGAGGCTGAACCTCTGGATCCCCTGCCTCTATCAATTCCGTCACAAGATGCTGTTCTCGTTGGAAGAAGTTCGGATGGGGAGATGTGTGGTGATAAGGAGTGTCAGAAGCCTGTCAGTTCGACAACGACGATGACATTGCCGATTGTATTGGGAGCTGTGTATGTGTTTGGGATCTTTCTGGATTTGCTTGTCATTTAGCCTACGTTGAAGCTAATATATCTCTCTAGCATACCTGTCACGATTGCCGTCATCGTATTTATATTCCTCCATCGTCGACATGTCAAGAAGCTGCGGTATGAGGACGCACACGATCGCCATAAGTCTCTGGATTTTGGCATGGAAATTGTTCGCCAAGGAAACAAGAACAACGGGAAGGATATGGGAACCGACGGCTTTGCTGGCTTGGAAACTACCGAGAAACCTGGTCACCGCGGTGGTGTATCACTAGATCTCGGCAATCCCTACCTTCTTCCACCTGGTCTGCAAAACTCTACGGAATCGCTTCATTCTCTATCCCGAACAATACACACGGATGATGATAGATACCGAACCGCCGGTTCATTTATCCCCAATGATACCTCTTCAACGAGGTCCCCCTCCAATCTCCGACGCGGTCGTGATGATTCCTCCAGTCTCACTGGTTCCACTGGTCGCCTGGGTGGAGACGAGATGCAGCATAACCTTCTCCGAAATGCTCAGCGAATGTCAAGAACATCCCCGCCAGATTCGATCGCCGAACATAGTATAGCTCACCCGCCCCCCAGGTCCGATTCGAGGCAAACAGCACAGGAAATCGATATGCCAGCCCCTGCTCACACGGTAGATCACTTCCCAGCAACGCCTGAGGTTACAAGTCCGAGGTATATCCCGGAGATATCAACAACTGCGCACGATTTTGATCTTTCTTTCGGTATCTCAAGCACGCCACCGTGTAAGAGTACATCTCCACCTCCCCGTTTGGAATCAATCCCTCCGCAGGAATCGAGGGATCTTGGCCCAGATGCAATGCAGACTCCGAGAATTTCTCTACCTGAAAGTGACAGTGGTCTTCCAAATTTCGACAACAGCGTTGACTCTGGTCATGCTGACAAGGATAACTTCGGCCCGGCTATCCCTGAATTGAACGTTATGGGAGTAGAAGATCAACTACACCCAGGTGGTGACCATGAAAAGCCGCGAGCCATGGATGATAACTTCGACTACGGATACGAAGACCCAGGTTTTGACACCCGACGTCTGACTGTCGGTATTCGTCCGCTGCCTCCCGAGGATCCATCAGATAATCCAGAACAGCGTGCAAACCGTATCAGATCTTTCTACAAGGAATATTTTGATGATAGCAAACCGGCACAACAAGAAGAATACTACGAAGACTATGGTCCAGAGTTCTATGGTGACCATGGAGACTATGATCCGATGGCAGATCCATACATGATTCCCGGTCCTCCACCATTCGCTCAGCCTGATGGTCGACGTGCCTTTACGCCACCTCCGAGGGCGCCTCCACAGTTCCAGAATTCGTTCCACCGTCCGTCCGGGTCTTCAGGAGGATTTATGAGCCCCCACCCTGGCCCTCGCGCATATTCATCCGCATCTGGAAGAATGGGTCCTGGTGGGAGGTCCGGGATGCCTCGCAAGCCTATGCCACCGCCATCTCCTCTGCACGTTCTACCCACTCCTCACATGCTAAAGGATGATTCCATGATTCTTCCCATTGATTATGCGCCTGCCAATAACTCCAAGGAGAGGAGGGCTGGTCGTCCCGACACACCCAAGGGTGGCTTGCGTCCTTACTCACCAATGTTACCGGCACATGTACCTCTAGCTTCGTCATACGATGACTTAGCTGCTATGCCCAGCCCGTAAGTTATATAACCTATCACTTTTCAGATAACCCGAGCTTGAATTATATCACTGACAACTTTCTTTTCAGGCATACCTTGAGGAAATCCGGAACATTTACTGCTCTCGACTTCGCTCCTCCACCCCGTTTCAAGGAGAATGGTGACTCTGGCAGTGACACGGGAAGTATTCGCAGCAACCGCACCGGTATCTCGGCAACACAGATACACAACCTTCGCACGGGGGCTTACCGTGTGAGCCGTCTTCCGCCTGAGGCGGTAGGAACAAAGGATCAAATCACCGCTAACCTACGTCCTAAATGGGATCTGGGAAGGTAGGTATAAAAAAGCAATTGTTTCTTAGGGTTCATTTTGAGCGCTTTATTCAGTGGTTCTTTGGTGTCTTATCGAGGCGTTGCCATGGTTTATCGTCCCACTTGTCATGATATACCTTGAGCGAGGCGGGGGGTTTGTGTCTCTTATTCCTTAGTCTGACTGCTAGTTCAAAGGAACTTGGCTGTTACTATGCCTGGGTGTTGGTTTATTGTCCTGCAGTGGCTAATCCTATACCTATTATGTTCAAATTTATTACCTACTATTTTTCTCATCTCTTGGGATATTACTGATCGTCATACCAATTTTTAACCCGTCCCTTGCCTCTATCTTATGCCGCCCTTGTGTTATCTCCTTGTGCCACGAAACCAGGGATTTCCTTTTCTTTCCCCAGGTTGTACAATATAGACGGTGTGCTTTTTGAGGAGTTTAGGCTTGGACAACCAAATTTTTTATATATTGATGGAATAAATACAAATTTCATTTATTTTCCATATAGCGAGATTTGCGTAGGAACGATTCATGATAATCTAACTTGTACGAAGCACACAAGCTTTATGAGGACTGTCAAGCAGCACTGCGGGAGACTTAAGTCGGGGTTTTTGTTTTGTTGGGAACGACGAGGACGAAGCAAGCTCATTGAGGAAAATAGGGGATCTGATTGCTACCCTTATCCAACCACAAAATCAAGCAGTCCGCCAAGGGACGAGAGACAGGATTTTGAATTTCATGAAAGCGGATATTTACTGTATTAGTGTTGGATGTTCTTTTAATTTCGGGAGAATGAGCTCTCGAGTTGAATGATTCCAGATTTTTACTTGGTCTGAGAAGTTGAGTGGTGAACACCAGATCCCAAAGGCTCAACCCATTATTGAATAGATGAAGAAAGCTCAGAAAGGTCACGCATGGCACAGAGAAGAAGGATTAATATTCAAAATGGAAATTGATGGGTATGAAGTCTATATGCAATTGACCAACGCAATAACACCGTACATGCTATGCAAAGCTTCTAATGATATACGAACAACAGCTGGCTAGGTGTCAACTATCTAATAAATTAAAAAACCGAGGACCCCTTTCTTTGGACAAAAGCTCTCCATCTGCAAATCGTTTGGCGGTTGGAGTGCCTGGAACACAAGGTTAAGTCAGGCCTATATATTTTACCTATAGAACGGAAGATAAACTCACGTTTAAGCAACGGCGCTGAGGACGCTCAGGAAGGCGACGAGGCCCGGAGCAAGGGCATCCAAACCGAGAGTGCTCAGGAGCATGGTCAAAGGTGAAGCAACTTGGGCGAGGACAGCGAGAGCAGCGTTGTCGATGCCTGGAAGCTCCAACGTGAGGTCGAGACCGACAACTTGAGACACCGCTCCAGTAGCAACGTTCACGAGACCGTGGACAAGGTCGATGAGATGTCCGACGGTTGAAATCAGGTTGGTAACGGCAGCAGTAACAGCTTCATCGACAAGGCTCTCGAGGGTAATCTTCAGCTCGCTCAGACCCTGAACCAATTGGGTCACCTGCTCCGTGGCGACACCGGCGATTTCAGTGACTTCGGAGAGAACTCCTGTCACTGGGGCCTTGGAGCTGTTCAAGGTGGTATCGACAAGGCCTACGAGACCGGGAGCAACGCTGCTGAGGCTGAGGCCGGAAACGATCAGACCGACGGGAGAGGCAACGTCGAAGAGAAGGTCTTGGGTGATGCCAGAGGGGGTTTCGATCATGGAGAGGTCGGTGGAAACAACGCATGTTGCAGAGACTGTGGGAGCACTGTAGGCGGCGCCAGCAAGGGCGGAGAGGGCAGTGAGGGCATATGTGAACTTCATGGCTGCGAAGGAGAGTTGGTTGATTTGGTTTCGAGTGTATTAAAAGTGTGTATATTGTTATATATTATGTTCGGTTGAAAACGAATGTGGTTGGAAGAGAAAAGAGCGTATTGACGAAGAGAAAGACTGAGTGAAGAGAGAGAGATGCTTGAAAGAGAGAAAGAAATCACCCTCGAACGAACAGGTTCGAGGGCGGTTTATATATGTTTGATTCCCTCCAGCAGGAACTTGGGTTCACCACCTGAATCCATCATTCCTTTTGCAAGTATTGTGACGACCTCAATCCCGAGTCCCGACTCCCCTAACGTCTGCATTAGGATAGCCGTTAAAAAAGAATCGGTCCCAGGCTAGAGGGAAGGGAGGAGGTCACCGTCCAGTGCCAGTGTCTTGTGGAAGTCACGAGACGAGAACCAAGGCGACGGACGCCGTTCCTGTTGGAGCTTGCGGGAACGACGGCGAGTTCGGGCTTTGGTCTAATGTGAGGTTATTGCGGGAACGAGAGCTTCTGAAGCTCAGGATTGGGTTCACTTCATTTCCAGTGGATCCGGCCCATGTGTGTGTTTTTTAACGGTTTTTAATCCAAAGGCAGAGCACCGAACGCGCCACGAAAGAAAACACTGCCCAGTAATGGAGACATGGTCTCGAACCGTCAGAGAATGACCGTTTCGACGGCCACTGGTGGCGCCGCAGTGCAAGGACATCGCCCTGGGTTGACTGGTTGGCAGCTTTCCATTTGAGATTAAAATTATTCGAAGAAGCATCTTGACAAGCCAGAATGAAGGATTGATAAGATCTCTTCTTCTGATGATGAAGATGAAAACAACGCTGTTGAACAAACTTCGTCGACTCTTTTTCTCTCGATTCTCGATATTTGAGTTGATCGGAACCGAGTGATGGTTCTCATGGTTTGTTCGATCTTCTTCTTCTTCTTCTTCCCCCTGAGCAGAAACATGGAAGAACCCCTGAACTTTCTTCGGTGGAAAAAAAAAAACCCCCTCGCTTGTCTCTCTCGCTTGTCTCTCTTTTTCCTTTTCCTTCAGCCTCTCTCTCTCTCTCTCTCCTGTGTCCACTCAAAGCTAGTGGATTATCTCTTTCTTCGCCAATCGATTCTTCCTTTGTGGGTGTTTTTTGATGGAAATAAACCAATCATATATTTTAATCATAGAAAAAATTAAATACAAACACGGTACAAACTCGTGTATGTCTTGAACTTGAAGTCGGAGATGCTTGTCATGTCGTGGTTTGCTCTCTTGAACACACACACTCTCTCTCTCTCTGTCTCTTCATCCTCGTTGACCTTGTTCTGCTGGACTGAGTGAGTCTGGTTTCTTCTGCTTCTGATGCTATTCGAATAAACACAACAACATTGTCATATTCTTATTGTTTCTTCTCCATGTTCTTCCTCTCCAGCCAGCCGGCTCACTCAACCTGACTCCACTGTTTAGCCCTCTAACTTTTAGGCTGCTCGGGCGTTAAAAAGGAGTCTTCCATACTCTCTCCGAGTCTCCATCCCTGAACTCAGCTTCTCTTTTTATTCTTACTTCCACCAAGAACGCGCTTGCAGGGAAGAGACTGAGTTCGGTCTCTCAAACAGGGAGGACTCCGCGCCTGGAACCTCTTGTCGCTGAATCAATCACAAATGGCTGTGAAACTGTGATCTCCATACCAAAATACGACGGTTCATTCCTGGCTCGTACTGCCTCAGCAGAGCTTTTCCACCCTCAATTCTTTCCTCCTCTTCTTTCCCCATCGCATCCCGATTCCGTGGGAGAAGATCAAGCACCCTATTCATTCGTTTTCTTTTCTTTCTTCTTCGCTTCTTACCTTTGGATTCCCCGGAGGGCAAACAATTTCCTTCTGTGGGTTTTGGAGCCGGACGGGATACGGACACTGTATAATACCTCTATCGCTTTCCCATTTCAAGAAACCCGGTCCTTTCGTCGACGTGATCGATATCACATCATCATTCTCAAGCCTTCGGGCTTTCCGTCATCATGTCGAGTACAGGTTGGTTATCTCCAAGGGATGAATCCATTCCAGATAGGAATCGAACTGATTATGTCGCGTTTTCTTAGCACCGAACCTGCCTGATCCCACAACAGAGCTGGGGTCCCAACCAACAGTGACTGTCCCGACTGAACCTCCTTCTGAGCCGTCAACCGAACCTCCAACAAACAAGCCTCCGACTAATAAGCCTCCAACTGAACCCGTAACTGAACCTGCAACCGAGTCCGCAACTGAACCACCCACTCCTCAACCACCCGTCACGTCCGATGATTCTACAACGAAAGAACCATCACCACCACCGCCGGCAGCGACGTCGTCAAAAACATCAGCCAATGAACAACCGACAGAAACTTCCGGACCGTCAGTAACCTCGACAACAGACCCTTCCGTGACCTCGAAAACGAAAACCTCAGATAACTCTCAATCGAAACCCTCGGAAACCGTGATCACCTCGGTTGTAACATCCAAGGGAGAAACCGGGGATCTCACGACTGTTGTTTTAACTTCAACGGCTGCGCCCCCCACGCAAACGGTCTCGGTTTCCGGTACGTCTACGTCGGAGGCTGGGTCCGCGCTTCAGACTTCTGATTCCGGGTCCGATGACTCTGGTGGACTATCCCCCGCCGGAACGATCGCGGTAGCTGTCGTCGTACCCGTTGTTGCCGTGGCCATCATTATCATCGCATTAATCCTCTGGTGGAGGAAACGGCAGGCTAATAAGCTGTCCGAGCAGCAACGCAAGAGTGAGATTGAGGACTACGGGTATAATCCCAACAACGACCCAACCCTGCCAACCGTTGGTGGAAGCAACTTCGGCGATGGGTCTGAGATGAGAGAGGATAACTCTGGATACCGGGGATGGGGAACAACGTCAACCTCGCGAAAACTTTCCACCAATTTATCTAGCGGCCCCGGCATGGGAAATACGGCCTCGGAAAACGGAAGCAATCCCGGATATCACCGTGCCGGTTCACCAAGCGATGGCACGGCCCAATTTTCAGATGGATATGGCGGACGGATATCAGGCGACTCCGAAACCATCGGTGCTCTCGGGATGGGTCCTCCGACTTCACACAACCGACCGAACAGGGACATTGCTCGTGGCCCCTCGAATGCCTCGTCCGCGAACTCTGGGGGTCACCGCTCAGAGGAATCCGAAGACGGGACTTTAATTGACGGACCAGGCGGGCCAGGCTATTACGAAGACAATCCGTACTATAACAATGCGCAACAGCAACCCTACGGCGACGGGTCGTACGCTAGCGGACACCCTGTGATCAGAGATGTCACCGCACGCCGAAACACGCGAATTGAGAGTCCCTCTGTTATTCCACAGCAGGGAAACGCGGGAATCTCCCAGAATTTCTAATATAGCGTGTTAAAAAAAAAAGTCTCCTGGTTTCTTTTCCCCGTTCAGATCTTTTGACACATATACGCTCATACATATTTGGCGTCAACGGCATGCCCATTTCTTTTCTAATATTCGTTTGTCTTTTTTTCTTCTTCTTCAGCGTGGATCTTTATTATATTTATAATTTTCGTCCAGCCTCACTTATCTTAACCCGCTCTCCCTTTGATGTCCATCTTCTTTTTCTCTGGCCTGATTTTCAATTCTTCTCCCCATTCTCCTTAACTTCTAATCTCTCGAGGATGGGCTGTAAATTCTTCTTCTCTCTTCAGTCTTGTCGGCTGATCCGTCGTTCATGAGTCTTGCGCGTTTTTCCTTTGTCTGTATGTCTTGTTGTCCATGAGTATTTTTGGAGCAGCCGGGGCGGGGGTCTCTGTAGCCTGTGATGGGTTGGTGGAGCTCGCGGGTGATATTCTTGGTGTGAATGGTAGATGATGGAGGCAGCGGTGGGATCGTAGTTAATATGGAGTTTGTTATTCGTTAGGTAGCGCCCTGAGGAATCGAATTCATATTACGTTGAATTCCTCTACAATATCAAAGTTCATGGAGTCATCTTAATATTAGGGCTGTATAGCACTTCGTTGTCCCGGTTGGCAGTCGACTTTTAAGGCACGACGACTGACGGCACTGCTATCTTTTCTAGGTAGGTTATTATTGTGGTTGTACTTATATTATGCATCCCTCCCTTGTTCCTTATGACGATGTTGGTGGGGGTATGTCTAGCTCTCTTCCTACGGGATGCTGCAGATATATATATCATGTCTTTTTTATTAAAAATGTACATTACAATATTATATATATATATTATATATATATATATATACCTAACTCCAATTGTGATGTCAACGGGGGGAAACAAGATTAAAAATACCATCCACGAGCCCACAAATCCATGCTTTCAACCCTGGCAGCCCGAGATCTTATCTGTGTTCATACCTGGAGAACGTGCCTGGATTGACGATGGCCATTGGGTGCTTTGGTTGCGGAATCTCCAGTCAAGCTTTCCATTCGTGATGAGCGAGACCCTTGTTTGAACCTTTTCGGGGGGAATCTCGAGGTTGTTTCTTTTTTCTTTCTGTTGTTTGAAACTGCATGAAGGACGCCATAGACCATGTCCCATTATAACCAGAGACAGGAATTGACTTGACCGTTAGGTGGAAACTTTTGAGACCCCTCTCGAGAAACCCCCGCCGCCAGACGTGCTGTGCAACTGCGATAAACCCGACTTCACCTCCTCTTTTCCTCTACCTCTCCAGACAGACAGACACCGGATACATGAAAGATGCGAATCTCGTCATCTCTGCTGCTTACCAAATGCGAGTGACATCGATTGGATATGCCTGTTGAGCTGCTGTTGCTGTTATTTGGAGTCTTCGCATGTTCTCGGTAAGTTGAAGTTGAAGCCCCGTTATCTTTTTTCTGGTTTCTATCGTCATCTGAAGAGAAGAAGACGAGGGAGAGATCGATGAACCAAGGACGAAACATGGGCTGCTCATTCTGCAACGACAACACAACACAACGCAACCGACATGGCTCCTGTTGTGCTGCGTTCGGATTATTCCTTTCGATCCAGCTCTGCCTTCCTGGAAGCTCTCTGGCGCACTTGATTCGTGACTAATAACTTCGCTTGTGATGTAGACAATACATCGAATAAGAAAGTTGTATATTCTAACCATCGGGATTTATTTGAACCTTCGAGACACACCATACCCTCGAGAATTCCTTCGGCTGCGATAGTCGATCGTCCATCCCTCGTTCACGGCGGTTGCGCTCTTCGGTTCCCGGCTCGATTTCGACCTCGCGCCGGAGAATCTGTCGCGCCTAGTTGGCGGGGAGGGAGTTTTCTATACGTCTTGAGGATTGGGTAGCAACATGTTAGTGCTCTTCCATGCAAATCTGCGAGGACACCCAAGAGGGAGAACAGCGTCAGCGGATCTTCTCGAGGGTGGATATATGATATATAAGAGGATTCAACTGCGGAAGGACGGGTGTGCGATGCGACAGCTTCTGACAGCTTCTATGATGATTCTAGGAAGTTTGGAAAGCAGATACAGAAACGGCAGCTTGATCTTCCCGAATATGCAGCTAGTTTTGTCAACTATAAAGCTTTGAAGAAGGTATAGTTTGCATTGTCCCGCTGCCCTGAATAGAATGGGATGGGATTGCTGACACTGACACTACCGTCTTTTGTTCTACCGCGCAGCTCATTAAACAGCTGAGTGCAACCCCGACGATACCAGCCCAGAGTGCTTCGGGTCCGACTCCAGCGACACTAGATTCGCGGGCCGCCCTGCGAGCGAATAAAGAGGTGTTTTTCTTTCGACTGGTATGATCTGATCTCCTGGACTCCCCGCTTCTCCGTCTAATACAAGTTCTATAGGAACGCGAAATCGAGAAAGTGAATGTTTTCTATCTACAAAAGGAAGCAGAGGTACGCTTTCCAGAAGGCCCCGCTCGTCACCTATCCCCTAAATTGACAGTCGGTTCTAGTTCACACTACGTCTTAAGACGTTGCTTGATAAGAAGAGGGTCACGCAAACAAGGACAGTCGCCAGTTCTAAAGCTCCAGCAAACTTTGTTACCCTCTTTGAAGGGTTTCAATCGTTCGACGGTGACTTGAACAAGCTTCAAGTGAGTCCAGGTCGGGGTTCGGAGGGGTTAGAAGAAGCGGTTATGCTCATATTCCTCCAAAGCAATTTGTCGAAATAAACGAAACGGGGGTCTCGAAGATACTGAAAAAGGTTTGCTGGTCAAATGTACAATGTCATATGAGTTTAGATACTAACTAGTTTCTCTAGTGGGATAAAACTTCCAAGGTCTGGCCCCTGTCTTAAGCTTCTTGGACGCTCTATTCCGAATATATCACCCCGCTGACGCGGAGCCTATAGTCACGATTGAAAGAGCTTTACCTCCATCGTGCTGTCGAGGTACAACCATGCTTCAACCGAGAAGTACTCCGAGACCTTTCTGACCGGGCAACGACCGCACGGCTTGAACTCGAAGCATGGGCAGAAGGTGAAAATATCCAATTTGATACTTCTCGGTCCTCTGACCGCACCTCAACGGCGCAGTATGTCGGCGCAGAAGAAGACGAACCGGATCTCCAGGTCTTGCAGACCGCTGCGTCGGGAAATATCCAGACTCTTCGCGAATGGGTCGTGAAATTACAGTCGGCCCCCGATGCACGCGATCGGCTTACCCGTACTTTTCTCGCTGCTATTAACGAGTTCCCAGATGACGTTTTGAATTTATTGCTCGAGACAGAGTTGATTGATGTTCATGCAGAGGATGATATTAACGAACGTAATTGTCTACACGAAGCCGCCATCTCCGGTCGAACTACTGTTCTCAAGGCAGGACTCGAGCGTGGGGTTGACGTTTCGAGGTCAGACGTATACGGAAGGATACCACTACACTACGCCTGTATGCATGGTAGAGTTGAGATGGTACGAACTCTTCTCGAGGCCAGCGCTGGGACCGTCGACTTGATGGATCACGACAACTTTACTCCACTGATTCACAGTATTACAAAAGACCAACTACTATGTGCGGAAGTGCTCCTGCACGCCAAAGCCCGGATAGACCCTGCATCGGAGTCCGACCACATACCTCTCAATCTTGCGTGTCAACATGGATCCATGCCCACTGTCAAGATGCTTCTTGAAATGAACGCCCGTCTACTTCCTGATGCGGAGGGTTTGTACCCACAACATGTCGTTGCAAGATCGCACCAGTCCCCCCAGCTTCTTCTTCTCTTGAAAAGCCATGGGGCAGATCTGAACCAGAAGGACAAGCTATACCAATGGACACCGCTGTTTCATGCTGCGAGCGAGGGGCGCGTGGACTGTCTACGAACGCTTCTAGAGAATGGAGCTGACACTGATGCAATAGACGAAAAGGGCCTGTCCGCCATGTATTATGCAGCTTGGGAGGGACACCTGGAATGTATGGTTCTGCTGTGGTCAAGGCGTGCGAGTTCAAGTGGTCCGCAGCGAACCCCGGGGGTCCTTGATGGTATCAAAACATTTGGGTCGACTTCGGTTTCCCTACCACTCTCTACGGAAGAACCACAACCAAGTGGGATGGAACCCGATGGTATCCCTGACCTCTCTCTACCCCCGCCAATTATTCCCCTGAGACGATATGGCCACAACTTCTTGGACACGAAAGCTTTTATTCAGATATACTTTGAGCAATCTTCCGCCGGCCCGATTGAGTTTTACCAAGCAGGTCGCTACCCAGCAGCAAGACTGACGATTTCGTCGAAACTATCGGACCTAATCCCAAGGAATGTGATGCTTCCGATACAAGATGACTCGCGGATGGTGTCCTTCCAGATTGACCGATTGGACACCTTCGCTGTTGACTTTGAGATTTTCCCTACCTTCGGGTCAAAGGTGATTGCGAAGAGTGTTGCCCTCCCTGACGTATTCACGGCAGAAACGCGGAGCTCTGGGTCATGCTGTTTACCGCTGTTCGACCCTAGACTAAGAGCCATTGGCCAAATCCGGTTCAACTTCCAAGTAATAAAGCCATATTATGGCGATCCACTTGAGATAACTCATTTCGCTACTTATTGGAAGGCAACGAGCGCTCTCGACTCGGAGCACAATGGACTAATTACGGGCTCCAGTTTATCTGGAGATTATGTGCAGCTCTTCGTTCAGCTTACGAGGGACGGTATCCCAGTTTTATACCCTCAATTCACACTGAGCTACCACGGGATCGAGATTCCCGTCAGCCGCTTATCCTATGACCAATTTAGGACTGTGGGCATGGGAAATCTACAAGCCTCTACCTCCGATAATTCTGCAATATTGGAATCATTAACGGAGAAGACCGTTGATGATATCTGCCAAGTCCATGAGCTCCTCGCTGTATCTTTCCTATCCCTCCGCGACGTCCTTGCATATCTTCCGACAAGCATCCACATCAACCTTTCGGTTCTCTACCCATCCGTTGCGGAGGAACAGAAGCTAGACATCGGTCCATTGACAGATATCAACAGCTTCGCCGATGCGATTCTCACAGAGGTTTTCGACCATGCCAGGATTTCGAAAGAGAGAAACCCGGATTTTATGCGCTCGGTGGTATTCACATCATACAATACGAACATTTGCACTGCCTTGAATTGGAAACAACCCAACTGTGAGTGGCTCTTACTTTTCCAATGTGTGACCTCAATAAATTAAACTGTGTTTGATATAGATCCCGTACTTCTCTGCAATGACTTGGGCCAGGTGCGCGACTTATCTGGTGACGCCAAAGCCCAGCCTGTGATTCACAGCAGCGGTCGAGCATCTATGTCTATCCGGGAATCAGCACGTATAGCCCAGAGCAACAATTTTATGGGATTAATCTGTCGCTCTAGCTTATTGGTATGACCCCATTTTTCTTCCTCTTTGATACGACTAGATGCTAACATACCTAAGAATGTGATGCCCGCACTCGTAGAATCTATTAAGGAACTGGGCCTCGTCCTCGTTGCAGACACCTCAGACGATGCTGGAGAAACAGCCAGGTTTTCAAACCTTTCGTCCTTGGATAATGCAGGCGTCGCGAGCGAATGGACCTATCGAATGCCTGAAGGCGTAAACGGAGTCATGAGGGGCTCCGGTGTTTTGAGATTCAACGACACTATCGATATGTGAGGCTCTTCTCCCCTATTCTTTTGGCCTTCTTTCGCGCTTTCCCGTCTTCGGTTTCTTCGGGATCTTGATCGAGGGGCTTCAGTGTCATATCCTGATAGATAATATACTCCCTCCACATATACTTCTTTACACTCTGGCTGTTATGTATTCTGTATATAATACCCTCGGCAGCCCCGTCCATGCTCGCTACCTATTGTTTCTCCATGTTTCCAAACAAAAAGATTTCTTCGTCCCTATTTCCCTGTGGATAAGGGGTTTATTCTTACTATCGGCCCGTGGGAAACATATTGTTTATATCTAATATATATACACGATTCTACTGTAAACTTAAACAGAGGATTTTTGTCTATGCATGTCTATTGATTTTGGTAGTACAGCTATAAAAATAATACAAAAAGGAGGTAGATATTAGGAATAATACGGGCAGGAAGGATACGCTAGTCCTGAAACGCTGAGCTGAGTTGAGTCGAGTTTGGGCCGGCTATGAGCATTGACACTCTCCCCCAGCTCCCTCCTGGCATGGGGATAAGTCGACGTGATTCGATTTATATTCTGAGATTCCGCCAGTGAAGAACATCGGGGGAGGAAAAACGGATTGCGGTAATGCCATCACCGTCTGGGGAAAGTATATTCATGAGCTTTTGGGCCTGCGTTTCCCGATATTCCAGCCCCAGCGTCTCAGGACGTGGACCACTTTCGGTGTCACAGCCGCGGTGAGCGGGACTCGGATGAAGATGAAGCTCTTGTGAATCGCATACGCGAGGGCGAGTTGGGTCCAGATACCTGCCGAGCGAGTTAGTCTGTGTGAATAAGCTTTCCCATATTCATATCTTAGGATGACATACTAGCACCCTCTTCGGTTTTTCTCTTCTCGGCTTCCACCACTCCATGGTCGTAAGTGGACCCTTGTTCCTCCGCATCTGGAGCGGGCACTTTCCCATCAACGGCTAGATCGGAGGAGTCGGTCGCATTCTTGTGAAACGGCCATACTGCGGTAAACATGCTTTTGGCTCCTTCTACAAGGACATGTTCGTAGTGTCCGATCCGCTCGACGCCAAGAAGTCGGACTGCGGCGAAACAGAACGGGAAGTCGAGGGCGGAGAGGAAGAGGTAGATGCCGAGAGCGGACCAGCCATATTCACGGGAAAGCTTGCGCAAGCGCTGCGAGAATGATCCTGGGTTTGAAGAGGGCGGGGAGTTGGATTTGGATGAGTTAAGACGGCGGGGAAAGCGGTGGATTAGTGATGTTAAGTTGAATTGAGGGCGGGATAGCTGGGGTCTCGGCCGGGAGGAGCGGAAGTGGGTCGAGATGGAACGGATGGTTGGTCTCGTTGCCCTTGGGGTTATGGTCGGATGGAATATTCCTTGAGAGAGTGAAGATACCGGAGTAGGTACATTTTGGAAGAGTCGGTGGAAGAGTCGGGACGATGGTGGCATTGCTTTGTGGAAGGGTCTCTTCCTCCTTCCCCCTTCTTTGCTGTCTCCTTGACTGTGATATCCTTTTCAATAAATACGGAAACCGGGTAGAGATGTGTAGTTGTGTTGGTTAAACAATAACTAACTATGTGACGTTGTTGCCCGAACTGATGCTTCACCCATCAGACGGAAGGGAAAAAATCGCCCAAGCAAAGAATCCCTGCTACAAAACCCGGAGATACCGGACATAGAGAGATCTCGTGCAACTACAGATAACTGAGGTTTGCGCATCGACGAGCTTGCAAGCAAGGGGACTCGACTTTATTTAATTGAGTATTTACCATATAAAGCTCTGATCGTAACAATTATTATATACTCCATACTCTGTTCTTTGTACTCCGTATTCCGTCTATTCTTCTGAAGACCTTCCAAGTTGCGGAAAAGAAGGATGACTAATCACTGTATGCTGCTTGAGCATCCCGTGACCTGATGGTCTTGGCATTCTTGCGAGAAAAAAGAAATTCGAGAAAGAATGAACAAAAAAGATCTTGAAGCTTGAAGAGCGAGAAAGGAAAACAACCTCAGAGTCTTTGAGAGTGTGTCTCTCACTCATAGTCCTAAACTTCTTTGTGGCCCGCCATGCCTCCACGACTCCCAGCGAAGCTGGTCCCGTTTCCTCCTTCATTCCTAACTCCTCGATTTGCTTTCCAAGATGTCTCGAAACGCTGCTTCGGTATCAAGTCGATGTATCCTCCTCGACCGGATCGCTTTAATATCGGCAATGGCCTGCCGGTGCTTACATCCAGACCAGCCGCAGCTCTTGAGCGCAAAGCCTACACTCTTCCCCTCCGAACCGGCGCTCTAGCCATAAAAAAAGGCATGACTGCCATCTACGATCCGGAAACCGGAGAGCGAACCGCCTGCACCGTCCTTCAGCTCGACCGGGTCCAGGTAATTTCACACAAGACGCGCCAGAAACATGGCTACTTCGCCGTCCAAGTGGGCTCGGGTTGGAAACACCAGCGCAACGTGACGAAGCCGCTCTTGGGTCACTTTTCCAAGTCCGAGATCTCGCCCAAACGAGATATCCACGAATTTAGAGTGAAGGACGAGAGCGGTCTCCTTGGTATTGGCGAGATTATTCAAGCCGACTGGTTTCAACCCGGGCAATATGTCGACACCAGGTCAAACAGCAGGGGTATGGGGTTTGCCGGTGTGATGAAGCGACACGGCTTCCATGGCCAGGATCGCAGCCACGGTGTGAGTTTAACCCATCGATCAATGGGTTCATCTGGTCAAGGGCAAGGTGGTGGTTCAAGAGTGTACCCAGGCAAAAAGATGGCAGGGAATATGGGCAATGAGCAGGTCACAATCCAGAACCTGAAAGTTTTAAAGGTAGATGCTCAGAGCGGAATCCTAGTGGTAAACGGTAAGTTAAATACTCCCCCCTTTTTTCCCTCTCGCTCCTCTCTACGCACAACCTAGAGATCTAAGTTAACGATCAATTATCAGGCGCAGTGAGCGGCCCGAAGGGTTGCCTGGTGAAAGTACAAGACGCTCTGAAGAAACCATGGCCAGAGATTGCCCAGGGTGCGGAGCAAGGTTGAAGTTCTTTTGCGATTCCTTTTCGTTTTTGGGTCAATTGGTATTTGCTAAGGGGTTTCATAATGTATGATTATTGTACAAGAGGGTGTGTGGTAGGGTATCCACAGCACTGTCTTCCTCCCTGATATAGATGTATAAATTATCTGACACTTTATTTTACCATTCTTCCATAATCAATTGAGTGAAGCTGTATCCATTACGCCGTCCATGATATTTCTCTCCCAAAAAAACACCGAAAGGAGAAAAAAAAGAATATTCAAGGAGACTTCGACAAATCGTACACGTGTAGCACGAGGCGATAAGGGGGAAATAATACTTCAGGCTAGGTTGCTTTGTTAAAAGGATCCCCTAGTGATTTGTCGAGCAACTGAATAACCTTCCCATCCTCCGTCTCCAAGCTCCATTCCTCTGTTCTAAACTGTGGTCCGAGAATCATATATCAGCACTGAAGTCTTCATTATGATTGCACTAAAACCGAAAAAAAGGCAGCACCCCTTCCCCTCATTGGCAATGACATTAAAAAGGAACTCACCAGACTGGTTCTATTCGGCCTAATGCTCCTAAACCTCATCCTACCCGTCGATTTGTTACCCTTTACCCAGAAATTTATATCGATTCGTCCATGTAGCTGATTCATTTCACCGTAGATCCATGGCATTTTGTGCGCAAAGTATATCTCGTCACCGAGGATCTCTCTCGCTTTGCTTGACGTTCGAAGCGCATATAGTGTACTGTTTACAACGCTGGAAGACGACTTTTGGTAATTGAAGATACCAAGCAAGGAGGCGCCGATAATGACCACGAAGACGGGAATCGAACGGAGCCAGCGCCGCTTGGGTGCAATTGATGGAAGTTCACGGTCTGCGGATCGAGATAGCAGAGGGCCTGAATTAGGACCTGGTGCGGAGATGAGGGTACGGCGGAGAGGAAGGGGACGACGCAAACCCAGTCGGGGGACGGAACGCCAAGGTGCCTGCGGAGCCAGGGACCGGACGGTGTTGGAGAAAACCATGCTCATTTTGAGTAGCCTACTGCTGAAAGGGGCAGCTGGTTGTCTTTGTATATTTTCTTGTGCGGGTTGTTGATTTGTTGTTGTGGCTTGGGGTTTAGATTGGAAGTTTTAGATGTTTCCGGAAGAACTTCCAGAATGACGATGCGTTCCCAAAATTGTCGGCAAGCAAACTCCTGGTCAACTAATCCATCTTCAACAACGGCGACCGCGCAGCATGGGAGACTTCACGAATTCAATGACTACACGAATGCGCAGAACATTTAGATATCCCGAAGATCGAGAAGATGACAATGGAGGAAGAGAGGAGCTAGATGAGGAAGGTGGGAAAATCTGTGGCCTTGTGACAAAATCGAAGCTATGCTAATAGCTATTTGCATGTGCTGTAGAGCAAGATAGTGTCATCAAAGAGCTGCGAAAGCAAGATGAACAGTGGGATACTGTTTATAAAGTACGATATCTGGCAGCTAGGCACCCGAGTCTCATTTACTTCGCCTATAAAGGAAGCCCAAGACTTACTCGAAATGACATGACTGGGGGTGTAGCTCATATTTACATTCCTCCCTCTTATATCCGCGGCGGCATTTGTCCCCTCCCTCCTGAATGGTAGAAATACCATCCCCCAAAAGACGCTATGTCTTCTCGGCATTGCATCCCTACTTGCTACCGCATATACCATGAAGTATAACCGTAGTCTACGGCCAAACCGAAGAGAGGACAAGACGACGAGACACTCCGATACGAAACGTACAGCAGTAGATAACTACATCCTCCTGTCGAATGCTGGCGCCTGCATATTTCTTGCAGTCATGGGTTATCTGATGAGGGACAAGTTAGATATGAATGATGCTCTCTGGATGCTCTACTTGGCTCCAGGAGGTAAGATCCCAGTATGCATCGGGTCCATAATATGCTCACGCTATATCTACAGTAGTGCTCGGTATCTCCGTGGTGGTAAAGAGGGAATCGTCCTCTGTTGACATTAGAGAACTTGAAAGGCTCCGGTATGAATATAAAGGGGCATGAGTCACAAAACCTATCAGTGCCTATTCCTCGGATTGTTACGTTTTGCCTGCCCCTGAGGTCTCCTCGTCGGTGGGTTTTTACCTCAACCGTCGCCATCCCTTAAAAGGGCAGTTACCGTCACCAAAAACGGAATTCATGATATCACATGGCGCAACCAAAGAGATCGGAGCTGGGGAGATACATCTAACGACTATATTCATAGAATCGTACAAGAAAAATAGATTGCTGGCGCAACAAGAGGTACTGAATATTACATACATTTCTTTCCGACATAGAGATTCCGGATAAAAGCAAAAACCAAGCAAAATGAATCCATCATCTTCGTTCATAATAGTTGCTAAGAAAGACGACCACAACAATCCACAAATACCATCCAACAATCGTAAAGTCAGGAGACTAAACATGCAACTGGCGCTTAGAATGTCGTGCTCCTCGCTTCGAGTTGCTTGGTGCAGCCTTGCCGACTCGATCATTATTCCTCGTCCAAAGCCTTGGAGTTTTTTGGGATTGGGGTTCAGGTAAGGCGGCTGGAATTTCCCCTCCTGACTCGCTCGATGTGTTCAAACCGTCGCTGAATTTATCAAAATCACCCTCAGCCCATTGCATAGCTAATAATTTAGCTTTGCGATTCTCTTCAGCTTGAGTTAGCTGGTGAGATTGTTTTACTGGATGGTTGTGTTCTTTCACACGATCATCTACACCATGCGCAGTGGAATTTTCTACGGCTTGTTCGTGGCTGTTTCCCCGAAAGAACGTATCAGCGGATGAACTCCCAAGGCTGCGGTTGGAAACGGGCCCCTCGGAGATATCACGCTCAACGAGCAACTCGGGCGAGCGGACTGAACCGACGGTATCATATTCTCTGTTTAAGGACCCAGGTGATGGGCCACTTTCGAGATTCGTAGAATGCCGCTGTTTCGATCTCCGCGGAGGATTTCGCTTGGTGGGATTTGCAGGAGCAATATCGGCATCACCTGCCTCTTCCGACGCATCCACTGTACCGGGATAAACTGTGTCACTTTTCCTGGCGCGTCGTAAAGCCGAGTTCGGGTTGGAGGACTTTCGAGATTGGGTCTTTCCTGGTGCGAAGTCGGCATCCTCTTCTCGCATGCTCAATTTCTTTGGTTTAATATGGGAGCGTGTCACCAAAAGTGGATCAACAGAGAGGTCTGATCGGAGGATGTTGCCCTGAAGGGCGGTTCCATTACCGGCTTCCAAATATGATTGAGACTTATATGCGATCTTAGAAAGTGCCTTTCTTCCGATGCTAAGTTTGACAACGAGGGATTTAGCGCTTCCTTCCGTCGGAGTGTCGGCTGCCCCATCAAAAGACAAATTGAGGCCATTCTGAGGCCTAATATGTTGGCTGGTGTTTCTGCGTTTTCCATTCGTGGGTTGAAAGATCATTTCGTTTCCTTCAATGAATGGCTGTTGCGGCGTAATTTCAGTTGTTTCCTGTGCTTGGGAGTTGGGTGCGTGCAGTGTATCAGGGTCTGGGTACTCAAAAGTAATCGCTTCATTCTGTTCATATTCGTCTTCCATTTCGTCTCGAAAGACACCATTTTCTGGCACAGTAAACTGGGGTTGGCGTGACGCATACAGCAAAGACGAAGGGTCAGCATCAAGCCCCTGTGCCTCCTGAACGTTTAACCCGCTAGTTTCCTGTCCATAGCCGTTACCCCCCAAGGCAGGGTCTATGGGGATTCCGTCATATTCAACAAGCGTTGTAACTGCCCCTCCAGCATGGCCAGAATCGGCTGATTCAACGTAATGCTCGGTCAGGTTTGGGTCCCTGGACTTGGCTTTCTCCGCCTCCTCTTGGCGTTTCTTAAGTCGACGAGTATCATGGGGATGGTCATCACCAGCCTTTTTGAGCCATCTGATGTTTGAGTGACCAAAATCGACCAAACTTTCGACACTCCTTGGGTCGGCTATCTTTCTGGTATCATGGCCGAGTAACGTTCCGGTAGGTTCAAACGGTTTCATAGATGGATCTCGACGACAGGCTCCGCAAGTACAAATCTTTAGGCACTTCGGACATTTCCAATGAGGATTCTCCATGATTGTTTGGGGCATTAGATCGAATCCCCTGAAAAGACTGCCATAACAATAACTCACCCCACACGAACAACAGGCAGCAAGTTTCCAAGCAGATTCGCGGCCTTTACAAATGTGACAACTAGCGCATTCTTTACGCAATTTTTGAGATCGACGAACCTTGCGTCGCTTTCGTACGCGACCATCATCGTCAACATCCACTGCTTCTTCGTCGTCCACTTCGCGGACTTGGGGTTTTGTGATATCAATCCATGGCCGTCTTTTCAGCTCTTCTTGGCAAATTGCGGCAAGGGTCTTCTTTCCAAGGCTCTCCTGCTCTACTGCAAGCGAGCGCGGCGAGCGATCATCTATCCTTCCTTCTGACTGGATAATTTGGTTTTTCCATGCCTCGTGTGCTTGCACCAGTTCCTTCCATTTAAATTGCTCAACCCACTTCAATTTTGATATACATGCACAGCTACGGCCCATGGCATAGCACTCCATGCAGATATCGTAATTGTCATCTTCACCATTCGGAAGCTTGCCGATGCAAGATGGGCAAGTCAGAAATTTGTTGAAAATGTTACACCTGCAGTATGCGCAGGTGATATTACTGTCAAATGGGAGTAGATCCACGTTTCTGGGCTCAGGAAGATCTCTTGAGAAGCTTTCGGAGAGGAGAACCGTCGTATACAGTGAGAATAAACGTTTAAAATCCTTCTGAAGTTGTCGGACCTTCAGGGTTTTTAAGCCTTGACTGTCGGCTCGATCAAGAAGCTCTGAATATTTCTTGAGAGTGAAATACACAATTGCTTTGTTCTTGTACTGCTCGTCGCGACATACCATCCTCGCACGCGGTAGAGCCTCGTTCAAAGCCATCTCCAGGGTTTCAACTGTGGTCCGATTCCACGCAACCTTCATCGTCCTTGTGCCCCTATTCCAAACTTGATGTGGAGCGAGAGGTGGGATGAGAATGAAATCACCAACTCTTTGATCGACAACATAAGTCTTAAAAGGTGCACTTTTCCACGCATTTATCTGCGCGAAATGCTGTTCAATTTCGATATCGTGTCCGAGTTTTGACAGCCAGTACTCTGAGACAAGGTGACGATCTTTGCTTTCAGTCATAAACCAAATGGAGGATCCTGGCTTTGTGGGTTTGCCATCCTCGATTTGGCCAGTTGACGATTCAACCATAATATTATGGCCAAGGCTCGCACACATCTCACGATGAGACGGAGTGTAGGTCCCCTCATGTCCGATATAGCACATCAGGTTGTCTGCCCTCATCTCTGAAGGGAGGCTACTCATCAAATCCCCTGCTTTCGATACGCCTTTACCAGGTCTCGCACTAGTGTTGTACGCGCCGGAGTCATTGACGGCCCCCGCCCCCCCCATGTCCCCCGTCGATTCGTTGAGGTAAAACAAAATCGGGGGGATAAGGTCTTTCAACTTCTCCTGCCACGTTTGCGGGCAGTCTATATCCTTCAAGTAAATACGCTGACGGTTCGTATCCTTGTAATTGTGTGAGTTCCACTGGTCGGTCAATAGAGCCATATTATTTAAATAATGCCCGATTGACAGTGGGAGGTTAGACTTGGTCGTGAGATTCCTAGCATTTTCAACTATCATGATAAGATAAGATTAGAATATCCACTTGCGAAGCACAAATTGTTAAGGATGGAACCGACCCTTTGTTGCGTAGTTGTCGCGCAGCCATTGAATGGCAAAAATCCACCCCTCAAGCCTTTCGTTGTATCCTTCGATAACGAGTGGTTTTCCTTCTAGAATGACATGCAGTAGCACGAGCTTTTCGAACTTTTCAATGCCTTGCTCCTCGATCGCGCTCCAGTGAATTCTGACGACAAATTCGAAGTTTGATGTTGATTCAACAAGCTCGGGTAAGTCCAGATCAGGTGAAATCGGCTCAAATGCGGCGCAGGGACGTTGAGCAGGCATCTTAATCTAATGACCTCAGTCAACATCGACTTTCTCCTGTAGAAGATTACTCGATCAAAAGGTCTATACGTGTACAAAGAACTCACAATCGGATTATTATACTACCCTCGACTAACACTGTCGGCGTTGCCTCAAAGGTCGCATCCTCCCAAAGAAATGTTGGGGTGTTGAAAATGATCGATATGTTAATAACGAGAGGTCAAGAAGTAGACCTAGATAAAGCAAACACGGTATCGGCGAGAAGAGAAAGGGAAGCACGAGCATGTAGCGTAGTGTTAGTAATGTGAAGTGAGAGTGACAAACACATTCCTTATCAAACAGCTCGAAGCCGTTGTTGTTATGTTGGCGCGAGAATGTAAGCTTTCCGAGTAGTAAGTGAGCAACCTTGAAAGACCTCTTCGCGCATGTTGATGTCATGTGACGACGTCCTGTTCCGCCGCGGGATACGGAGCCTAACTGGGTCTTAAATAATCCGATCGTCAAGAAACGGTTTGAAATGAACGTTTCAAAAAAAAAAAAAAAAAAAAAAGCCAAAATCATAAACAACTGAACCGAACTCGCTCTGTCGACTTCTTCTTGGAGAAGACGTTTCAATTTTTAACAGAATAAACTTGAGATGCTTTTACAAATGTGATTAATTATTCGGAAACCCTCGATTACAGTGCAAGCCTTTCTTTGAGCGATTAACAAATCTCAGCTCCTTCATTTGGTGAATAATGGGTGACCTTCTATAGTTACTAATCAGCTTTATCTCACTTGTGCTCGTTTGCGACATGCACTCGTTTCGCCAGGGCTCTTTCGTATCCAGCTTCTTGCTACATGATGGTCTACCATATGGGAGCAAAGGAATCAGTCACTGCAAACTCCGCAGCCTCCGCCCAAACAGATACTACCGTCGCACTTCATCAGGGTTCCCCTTCTCGCTCGCCATCAATTCTAAGAATGTTCGAAATGTCCATCAGCTCCGGTCCCAAACGAATTCACTCGGTGTGAAACGCCAGGCCATTCTGCTGCGAGAAAAGCCTCTTCATCTATCTATTACGCAGCATGTGGCTTCATCCTCGTCATCAAACTCCTCGGCTACCCAAGCATCGTCCTCACAACCATCACGAAGGAAAGGGTTGGTCGCTTCTCTACCGAAGGCATGGATTCCGTACGTCGACCTAATTCGTCTCGACAAACCTACTGGGATATATTATCTATTCTTCCCGTGTGTCTTCTCGACCTTTGTCGCGGCTCCTTTAGCTACTCCGATTGCGGGACCCCCGGAAGTACTCAAAACTGCTGCTCTGTTTTTCGTCGGTGCGATAGTTATGCGAGGCGCAGGATGTACCATAAATGACCTGTGGGACCGGAACTTGGATCCACATGTTGAAAGGACGAAAACTCGACCAATTGCTCGAGGAGCGATTAGTCCTCAGAAAGCAATGGCTTTCACTGCCGTCCAACTTCTCACTGGTTTGGGCGTCCTTGTTCAATTCCCTTACCAGTGCCTTTGGTATGGGATCCCGAGTCTTCTATTCGTGGCAACATATCCACTGGCGAAGCGAGTGACAAACTATCCCCAGTTCGTGCTGGGGTTGACTTACTCATGGGGAGCAATTATGGGCTTCCCTGCCCTGGGAGTGGATCTTCTTGCCGATAGTAACGCTTTGGTCACGGCCATTTCTTTGTATTCTAGCTGTGTGGCTTGGACTGTGCTATATGATATGATTTATGCTCAAATGGACATCAAGGATGACGCGGCTGCTGGTATCAAATCTATCGCGCTCCAACATCAACACAATACTAAGGCCGTGCTTTCGAGTTTGGCTGCAGCCCAGGTAGCGATGCTCGCAGCTGCTGGTGGCGCGGCTGGCGCAGGGCCGATCTTCTTTATTGGTAGCTGTGGGGGTTCTATCATCGCATTAGGAACGATGATATGGAGAGTTCGATTGAATGATGTGCAAAATTGCTGGTGGTGGTTTAAGAATGGCTGTTGGTTGACAGGAGGCGGGATTGCCTTGGGGTTATTGGGTGACTATCTGGCCGGAACATTTGGCCTTTACGACAAGGACGACAGGGGAAAGTCTGAGTTTTCTAATTAATTAATGTACTTATATTTGCGGTCCTGATTCCATATGTTCTTTTAGGTGGAGATTATTAGTTCTGTTGGCTGGTGACTAAGCGTCCTATAAAATGCGAATGAAAGTAATCAACTTCCAAAGCACCTATCTCTTCAACATCACCACCAAATATAGACACAAGTGGAATCCCTAATCAATCCATTGCGTTTAATAATATATCTGAAAATGTTTTCCAGATCTTCACTGTCATCCGTAAGTCTCCTGCCAGTTTGACTCAAATGGGCTTCGGATTTTCGAGTGAATGAACTGACACATGATATTGCCTCTTCAGGTCTTCCGACAAGCAAATCGACCATGCATCTCCAAAACATATCCTACCAGAGTGCTCCCCCCGGTTTACGCAAGGTTTCTCTCAAACGAGACAAGGACAGCTATTACTAAAGCTGTCGACTCGGCCCCGGTTGTCCTTTTCATGAAAGGCACGCCAGAAACTCCTCAGTGCGGTTTTTCGAGAGCAAGCATTCAGATACTCGGTTTGCAAGGAGTGGACCCAAACAAGTTCACAGCGTTCAATGTTCTAGAGGATCCGGAGCTTCGGCAAGGTATTTACCTGCTACCCATTTCCATATTTCGCCCAACACCTGTCTAGTCCGGCTCGGGTAAAAGCTAACCCTGTGATCATAATAGGTATCAAAGAATATTCTGACTGGCCAACCATCCCGCAGTTATATGTGGGGAAGGAGTTTGTTGGCGGCTGTGATATCCTTATGTCGATGCATCAGAATGGGGAATTATCAAAACTTCTAGGGGATAAGGGCGTTCTTGTTGAGGCCGAAGGACAATCCGAAAAGCAATCTTAAAAATGAGTTTGTTTATATATTTCCTTGTACACATATGGCGGCGTCCTACATAATGTCTTATGGATGGTTATTCTCCTCGTCTGTACGGTATTCTCCCTTTTATTTCATTCAACTGATCTTCTGATCTTTCTTTTTGTCTAAACCTATCCTCATTTTCGAGGGGGGTAGAAAAAAATTATGAGAAAGATCACCATTTTACCATTCTTTTAATAATATTATTATTCGATGCTTTTACAGGCGCCAGCTTTATCTTTTCCCAGATATATAATTGCGGGTAACGGTAGGTAGTAATTGATCCCGAAGGAAACATGCGCTTACTTCCCCAGAGTCTTGGCGCGGGAGACGACACTCTTCCACCTCTCGCCCTCTTCTCCGTATTTATATCCCTTTCCTTTACTATGTCCACATGAACAGTCGGTATTTTAGTCTCGGGTCTTACTAGAGATCAGAGTAGCTGCATCTTCACTGAAGGAGACTATCAACCTACATAGCAGGGCGGAACGGGCTTATCCAACGTGACCATAAGAAAATGGTCTCTACTAAAGGTCTTCTCAGCCATGGCGGCCCCCAACATTCCCTTTCACGCTTCAGCAAAGATAATGTGGGGGATAACCTGTTTAAAGGGCGGGTTTATGGGGGTAGGGTGCAGAGGAACCGAAAACGTGCTTCGCTTAAATATCCTGAGTTGAAAGTTTACTCGGGGTCGATTAGGTCGTCGGACTCCTTAAAAACCACAGAATTATCCCGTAAGGCGAATTCCTCACTCGCAAACCATTCCACTAATCATTCTACACAGGGTCGATCAACGCTACGCATCAAGAGATAGTCCAGGATGCAATTCAGTCTCTAACTCTTCGGGAACAAGCTACCCGCAAACACCTTGCGAAGGTTGTTTCGCTTGATACCGCGAAACTCTCCTCTCAGAGTATACATCATTCAGAGCTTTTTCCTTTTCATTACGACTTTGCCAATAGAGATGAGGACAGAGCCCGTGATTTCCGGGAAACATCTGAGGTCGAAAAGAAGTTGAATTCATTGTGGAAAGAGTGGGTGAAAACCCAACGGAAGATTACATGCTTAGGGATAGAGGTAATGGGCATCGAGCATTTTGGAGGTTTAAGAAGCAAAGGGAGTGGGATTTCCAAGGAAAGGCTCAATACAGTGGCTTCCGCGTCTCGAGAGCAACAAAAGGCTGAAGCAGATTTCAACTCGGTGCTCCAGATACAGGGCGAAGAAGTCCAAGGTGTAACTAGAGAGGCGATAAGTAGCTCAAAGGTTCAGGGCAAGGTGAGTGTCATTGCAATCACTATGATAAATTCATTCCCCGTTGTACGTACATTCGTTGCACGATATAGACGCATCACTAACTTCGTTCTTCATCATGGTCCGGTTTTCTAGAAATTGAGAGACGAAACCCGGAAGCTAGGTGAAGAAATGCGCCAGCTTGCTCAGAAAATGGTTGTGGGTAGCTGAATATATCAGCCCCCTTCTTTTTTTCCGCCATCGAGATCGGCTGAAGGAGTCGCTCGAAATGTCGAATCCTCTAATCTTTTTTCTCCCCCTGTTAGTATCACTCAGGAGTATAAATATCCTCCAAGCAACGCCATGGTGTCTTTCCATTTTTAACCACCGAGTTTTCATTTGGGGCGATCGGAATATTCCCGGCCGCTCGACCTACATAGTCTTCCTTTCCAACGTGTCGAAGAAGGAAAACGGTGGGAAGTGCTTCATTAGATAGATTAGGCTTACCCCTCCGCTGGGTCAGCAGGTCAGGGCGTGTGCATGTTATGCTCGGGGAAATTTATTGTATTTATCAAGTATAAGACGCGCAGTGTAGGGGATGGAAACTATTCCGTTTGCCGAATTACGACTGGCGTGGTTTCAAGTGCAGTGATATAAAGCCAAGTTGAATTGACAAAGCGCAAAGCGATAATATAAATACATGGCACCTCAATCTGCCTTAGAAAACAGAAACCATTGCAAAATATCTAAGTCGAAAAGGGCTAAGACAAATGTCCTAAACATGAGCGCAGAGGCCGCCCAGATATCTATAGAGAACTTAACTTGACCCCACTTCTTCTCTCTCCTTGAAAGCCTTTTCCCCCACGCTCTTCTGCATTTTAGCGCGTTGCCTTTCCTCGAAAGCCTCGCGGCTCTTTAGTATTCTCTGAACTATTTCTTCAGCATTTACATGTTGAAATGAGTGGCTGTGAATTTCTTTGAAAATACCCATCTCCCTTGGAGCTGTATATGGGTCATATGTGAGAGGAATGAAAGTCGTTGGGCCATGGTAAACTGCATTGGGTGTCCCGAAGGGAATTGTTTCCAGATACGGCTTGCTGGGGGTGAACGGCGCCGAAAATATAACCGCATTGATATACTACAGAAATATCAGCAAAGGCAATGGTAAACGCAGGCGGTGTAACTGACCCGGCATTGGAGGACGCAGAGACCTCGCTCAAACAAGTTCATAATAGGGTAGTTTAAGCCTTTCCAGTGGTTTATGACGTCATCATCATGGATTCCAGCAACGACATATGCGGGACCGTAGTCTTCACCATGTTCATCCATCCTCTTTTGGGATTTTTCAGGCTGATACCAGCCTCTTTTCTGAGCGCTCTCCTCTTCTGCAGCGGTGACTTGGCGGAGAAACTCTATGTGTCCTGAAGAAAATAGATCGAAGCCACCATCAACGTAGACAAGGCGCTGATCGGGTTTGGCGGCTTTTCCCGAGACTAATTTTTCAAATGATCCCGGCTCTCCAGTTTTGGGGTTGAGTTTTGCGCCATCCGAACCTCGCCAAGTCCATACATCCAGGCCCGGTTGAAGGCCGGTCTCATCCATAGCATAATCTTTAATTCTCTGGAGCATAGCGAAACGGTCATTCTTTGCCTCCTCACCGCTATAAGTGTCTCCATCATCGGATATTATATCGGCCAATGGCTTGATAAAGTGGTTGCGAGTGCAGAGAAGCATCCTTCCTACTAGGTCCGTTGTTGAGATCCCTGGTGTTCTCTTTACAACAAGAAAACGACCAGCAGCTTTTACATATCGATAACAGTCTTCACCATTGCTATCTGAAGTAATGTCATCCCCGTGGGCAACATAATAGCAGCCGTAGTGTGATATCCAAGGCAAGGAAGTCACATAGGGCGCATGGGGAATAGACGAGGAAGCCCAGCGACAAGCGTTGACCGCAGCCACTCTTGCGTTGGTCGCTGAATGTCAGTAAATAAAGACCTTCCCACTCCGCAAGAATCGGAGGTAGACCGACCGTTCCTTGAGTGTCATAACAGTTGGACCTTTGTTTTCTAGAATATCTTCGTCGGAATGGATACCGACAAGCAGCTCTTTTCCAAGCCTACGGGCTTGAAGCATTGCCCCAGCATGACCTAAAGCGGAATCCGTCAGTGGAGCGGATCTTCATCGAGTGCGGGTGTGTTGGGGCTGCTTTAAGCCTCTCACCGTGGTGACTGAAGTCGAAGCATCCGTCGACCCAGATGCGGTCTTTGGATATGGGGACATCATCTTGGGGGTCGATAGGCCACTGCCCCGGCAAAGGCAACGACTCTTGCGCAAGCGGATCCGATCCCATGCTGGGCGGCCTTTTTTGCGGGTGCTTTTTATTGGCCTAGTATGGACTGTTACCAATTCATTGAGACAGTTAGAAACGAACATCCATAACATCCATTGGAGACGATTACCTGCTATTCAAGGTCCTAGTTGCTTTTATACAAGGTAGAATCCACACATATATTCATAAGCGGTTCTGGAATTGCGTTCTTGTTAACGAATTATTTTCCACATAATAGATAAAGAGCAAGGAATATTCAACCATATTTGTGGTGCTGGAGTGATGTCTGCTACTATCGGGACCTGACCCAGACTGGAAGAGGAAAAAGTGGAGTTTCTTCTGATCCGTCCCTCATGTTTGAAAGGTTTCAACCTCCAGATTCCTCATTTTCTGGCCAATTAATTAATTTTTTATGTCCTGACAGGACAGCATAAGAAGTGGAGCCAGCTAGTTCCGATTATAAAATCATGTGATCCGTGACGATAACGCCCGCAGAGTGTTGATAACAAACGTCAACTGCATCAAAGGGGGAAAAGGAACATAGGACAGGCGATTGAGCTGAACACTGATTTAGCCTCTGTAATCGTTACTGTAACCTCTTGACTCTCTTTTACTCTATCTTGTTTCTCACTCCCCTAATCCGACGTTCTAGGCTTTATTTTTCATCTCAAGACACGATGATCGCCGCAACATTTGCTCCAACAATCTCCCGAAGGGATACCACCTGGAGTAAACCAGCCGGAGCAACTACTTCTGCCTTCGAATCTGTTCAAGGGCCGAACCCTGTTCCACCAACCATCTCAGGCGGCGGCAGCTTCGGCCCACAAAGCGCCGGTGCTATTTATCAACATATTCATGACATGGCCTCGAAACGAATTTCGACATTGGATTACTTAAGAAAGGCGTTGGTTTACCCTATTTCTACTTGGGGAGTGCCATTGATTGACCAGCGGTAAAATTAGACACGAAGGAAGGGTTTACTGGTTCAACACTGTACATTTCACGAAGGCTGATATTAGCCGAATGCCCTACTTCGATCCACGAAAGCTGTCTCGAAGAGCAACCAACTACCTGCTTCTTGGTCTCTCATTACCCTCGATCCTGGATGTTAACTCTACCCCATACGAGTATCTCCGTGCCCTCAATGCGCTACTTCTGGAATTTGAGGCATTCCAGCAAGTTCACCCTCCTGATGGGAGCTCCACTTCTACCCTTGCGCGTGCGCGCATCCCACAGATGTTCAAACGGGCAACTCACACGAGCACTAAGACTAGGAGAACTAGCTCGGCTACCGAGATTGGTTTGCCCATGCAATCGAGTGATCCAACTGATGTCAAGGCGATGACAGGCGCTTCATCAACAGCTCCATCAAGCGTCACCTCCTTTCCCTCGAGTACAGATTCGTCCGACCTACTCCCCGGAGAAGAATATTCATACTTGCTGACGCCGTCCCTCCCTTTCGACCCAGATTTCTTCGAAACATTTGCCACCCTTTGTGACGTCTTAATTGATTGCTATACCCGGCTCGTTGCCCTTGTGTCGAGCCCGACAGTTTGTACAGCTGCTGTCGGTGAGATGTTTGCAAAAACTGATGCGAAGCTTCGGAAGGTCATAGTAGCAGGAATCGTACGAGAATTTGAAGATGCAAGCAGAGCAGGGGCCAAGGCTGAAATCGGCGGTGTAAGCCGGGTTGTTCTGGGTGGGCTTCTAGGATAGCCGTAACGAGGCGTAGTTGTTTTTTTGTTTTAGGTTCTTTTTATTTACTGCTTTTTGGATGATGCCGCTTATAATCGAAGAATAATGAAGATAATAGTCCGGGATATAACAGAGCGTTAGACACCAATAAGTCTGCAGGTCTACTGAAGAGATATTTGAGAATATATTGTTGGCTCATGTACAATGTTGAGGTATTTTAAAAGCTCATAAAGATGGAAGATGCAAGAAGAAAAGACAATATACGCCATGTTGCCTGCTATTTTATCAATGAATGCATACAACGCCGGATATGCTTGGAAAGGAGAGAGAATTGTAACCCGGAACTCCCAACCCCGTCTTTTTTCTCCCCGTCCTTTTCTTAACCCGGAAAACAAGAGTGGATTCCCCGCGGAACCGTGAGGGTCGTAGACGAGGGAAATGGATCTAACGTCCGATATCATGTTGACCGATGAAAATGAGATCCCGCAAGCATGCCATAGAGGATAGGAAGTAAAGTGCCAAGAACAATAGTTGTCGCCGGTCCTATTGCTCTAGTCGCCTGCTTTCAAGCTCACGTTGTTCCCCGAAAACTCGCCGGCTCATCTCAAGCACGGCTTCAAACCCATCCCTACCCTTTTTGGCGTTCTGGCTAAACCTCTCCACGCTCACCTCCTCAATCTTATTCTTGATTTTCTGCCACCCGCTACAAAGCGCAGTTATTTGGGCATCTTGGCTGAAATCGGTTTTGGTATCTGGCATCGACCGTGAGGGTTCGTAGACAACGTTCTCACGGACTCTGAGGACATTTGACCATGTGAGATTCGTGGAACACATGGTAACTTTCTTGAGATTTGGGTCGACATATGAGACCTCGTAGACGTGAGAGGTCGCGCTACCGCCTAGCAAAGAAAGAACCCATTGGGGTGCCGATTGATGGCATGTTATTAATCGCTCGGTTCGTAACTATTCACATATTTGTATAAGTAAATTGCTCTGCCACAATATGATGCACGGAATAGTAGACGCACGATTCCACTTTGACGCTCAACTGTTCGGGAAAGAGTATCAACAGCGATAACATGGGTAGATTGGTCGTTCCATGGACAATACTTCCGCCAGTTTGCCGTGGAGACTTCTTCCCATGAGTAGTCGAATGTGCAATTTGAAGCAAATACTCTCATGTCGGACCGTCGCGGATAAAGGGAAATGGAAGACGCAAAAAGGCGCCAAGGCTAAGGGAGAAAACCAGGCCAGAAGCGATTACGATGGGTTGGTAGAAGCAAAGGAAGGCAAAAATAATATTTAATCGGCGAAGAATATTTGAACGAAACTGTGTTGTGAGAGACGAGTTTCGAAGATTGGAGCGAGTTCGGTTGAAAAGAAATAAAGAGAAGAATGAAGAAAATATATTCATAATTATTGGTGAGGAACTTCAAAATTTTTCGGAGAAAGAAGGAAACGTCACGTTCCGAAGTGAAATTTTGTATCATGTATTATGTAACTCGGCATGGAATGTATAAGCAAAAAAAATATTGTTATTGGTTAATATTGCTTGGTCAGGGCAGGGAGAAATGCTTATGTAATGTGAAATGAATGGAATTATAACATCACCCTATTATTGGATGAGAGAAGGGAGCGATACAGGAATGATTTCATGATATGTAATAATACTATGATTTCCTCGCAAATAAGGCTCAGTACCCACCGTATCCCACGTATCCGTAATCTGCTAAATTACTAGTATTGGGTCTTGGCAAGTGTGCAAGGAGAGAAGGAGAAACAGAGACGACATCTCAGGACCGAGAAGCCTCAAGCATCACGAAACTTAGCAACGTTGGAAAAGCAGTGAGTGTTCTTGAGGTATATTTGACTCTCTTTCCCGCCCCTTTCCAATGGGTTTCAAGAGACGTTGCTGACTTCTTTCCTAACCAAGTTCTCGCTCCAATGACTCGGCAAGAGGTCGCGAAGGTAGCCAAGTCGGCATCTAATGTGATTCCCATCAACAAAGTAAGCGATGTCGATTTCTCAAAGTTTTCTTGTCTCTCAACGCCTAGGCCCGTTACTAAAATACTTTAGAAATATACGCTGCAATCGGCAGGTGTATGGGAACGCGTCCGCCGGTTGCTCGCTGTGGACTCAAATCGTTCGAATGGCATACCATTGAATCCCCAATTCCGAAATCCTCCTCCAGGATCGCTATCTCCTCAGTCATATGACGATCCAGTCTCTGTCCCAGCCGGTGACATTGCCGATAACCCCTACTGGAAGCGGGATGTTAGACGGAATTATCCCAAACTAAGCGTGTTGAAGCAAGCGGACGTTGTTGCTCTCCTCACTGTTGGCAATCAAACAGCACCAAAGGATGATGTACTTCAGATCGGGGATTCGGGTGCGAAACAGTTAGTGCAGGTCAAAGAGGAGGGCGAGGAACATGGCTTGGTGTCTATGTTCCAGGAAGATGAGGGGGCTATAGAAAGTGTCCTGGGACCTACAGGATTACCACCGCTGCCCTGCAATCTGAACTCAACGTCAAAGTATCAAATCAGCTCTGGTCAGGGTTATCCGGAAAAGTAAGTCGTATAAGATAAGCAATCAAAGAAACGAATGCTAACGAGAACAGATACCCATGTCGCACGGTCATATAAACTGAAATAGAAAATATTGAAGTTGTAGTTTTATTCAATTAAATACATTGTTTGCAAGACTCATAATTCATTGAATATGAAAAGAAAAATAAAGCTAATTTTTATACTACTATTTTAATTATTATGTTTCTGTAAGCGGCTAGAGTCAGTTCAAGATATAGTCGCTTGTAAGAAAATGCTTTACTATTAGACAAAGCTCAAGAGAATAACTTGTTAAAGACTGAATTGAATTTACTTTGTTTCGACTGATCTTGACATTAAATCGAAGAAATTTAATTTCGCGAATAATAACGTCAATAATCTTTAGCAACAATGATCTCAATAATGAATAAATTTAATGACAATTATTCATAATTATTGAGTGAAAAAACGAATTCTGATTAATTAAGAGATTAAATGAGAATATCAATTCGCATTTAAATATAACTCTCAGTGAATGAACTTAAGATTTAGTGACAGTTTTTGAGCTTAAATTTATTATATATATATTTTTTTTATTTCAAATTTTAGTTGTTTTTTTTTTTATTTTTGTATTTTAGTTTCAGATTATTTTGATAACATAAAAAGTTTTCTTTTTTTCATAATATTAAGCGAGATCATAACATAATACAAAAATTTATTTATTTTATTTTAAGTGTGAATTAAATTATCATTATTAAGCTTTAACGCATCTTGACATTTACTTATTTTATTAAAATTTAAATTGAGTTTAATCAAACGCGTTGACACTTTATTAAATTTAAAACTTATAATTTAAAATGACTAGATTTAATATTTTAAATTAATTCAATTATTTTTCTCTGATTAACGAAAACGATAAAAAAATGTTAAAAAATTTTTTTACATTAATGCATTAATCAATTAAAAATTTTTTTAATTTTATAATTCGCGAATAAGATAACATGAATGAAATTATAATAAATTTAAACAAGCAATTAAATGAAAAAATTAAATAACTTATAAGACTAATCATTGTAATGACAGAAAATGTTAATTAAATTATTACATTTAATGCTCAAGTTATTGATTTAATAAGCAAATGAAATAAGTACAAAGACATTTATGTTAAAATCATATTAACTTAAAAAATTCAATTTTTTTTTCATTTTTATTAAATTCTTATTTTAATATTTTGTCAAAATGTTTGACACTCTTTTATTATTTAAAAAAAAAATTATTTTTAAAATTTAATAAATGAAAATTGAAAACAAGTTAGTTAATAATGTCAATTATTTTATTAATGTTAAGACTTAAGTTATATACATTAAAAGTCATTGCGAAAACAAAGTTGTTAAATACGTTTTAACATGTTTCAGTTTTGATTATTTTAATAAATATTTAATTGATTGTTTTTTTTTTTTTTTTTTTTTTTTACTTCAATAAGTGTATTCAGTTCGCGACTATGACACTGTGCTATTATACATAAAGATTCGAGAATATTTCAGTCAACAAAATAAAAGTAGTGAAAGTGATACAGTAGTAATAAGAAATAGTTAAACAATTTGCAATGAAAAAATTAATGATTAGTGAATGTTTGAACATAAAAAAAATAACGAACAAGATAAAATAAAAATGAAAAGAAAAGATACAACGATTGTAATAAGTAAAACAGAGATAAATGCTTGAAATGAGTTCAAATATTGTCTCAAAGCTTTCAACAAAGTCAAGATCATTTAACAATTTCAGTTTCTTTTAAAAATTTGCAAATCAGTTTTACGTTTTCTTTTGTGCAAAGTAAATTGAAAAGAGTTAACGAATTTTCTAATTTTTGACGCTAATTTGATCGAAAAGTTTCATAAAATTCGCAATTTAATAAGATATGAGCTGATAATTGAATTGATCTTTCATCGCAATCACACTTATTTGAATCATATGACAAAGTTCTTATTAAATAAAATTTAAAATAGTCATGATTTAGTTTCAATTGCATATAAGAAAATCAAATTATTCGATCAACTTTAATTGACAAATTGAATAATTTTCAGACGAGAATAGTGTTCAAATTTTGATACATTCTTTTTTTTTTTTTCAATTTTTGTCAATGATCAGTTCAGCTTTGTAATTGAATTTCTTTTCGATTTCTTTTTAATGAAATCAAGAAAATTGACAATTGACATATAACTAGATCATTTGCAGTTACTAACGCGTCTCGTTTGACTGTCATATCTGTCATTTCATTGTCATAAATGCTCATATGACTAGAAACTCAGTGAATATGAAATTAAATGTCTTGTTCAAAAAGCTGATCAGCTTTTGAATGAATTCTATATGACATTTCTTGATCAGATAAGCGATTATTCTTTGCGATTCTTTGAATAACGCTCAAATTATCAACAAAAACATATATATCTCTTAAATAGATTGATTCAGTTGCTTTTTCATCAATTTTTTTCAATGATTTGCTGATCGCGAATAGTTCTAAATCAAATATTTCAGCTGTCGACTTCAAATTTCATGAAAATGACAATGATTGATCTGAATTGAATGAAATAAAACTACTCGCGCCTGCTGCTGAATCTGAAATCTTCGATTCATCTGAATATATGACTATATTCTCGTGATGTTTGTCTCGAAGCGAAAATATTAAATTTTGATGAAAATCAGTTGCTGTCAATTTATCAAAAGAATTTGAATTCAAGTCAAAATCGATTCTTGATTTTTTTCATGAAAAGTTTCAATTTGAACTGAATTTTTCAATATCTAGATTTGAAATGATTGATTGAATCATCGAGCATATACGAAATAACTGAGACGAATACTTTCGTCTTGTTTTCTTTCGTTTTTGAACAGTAGATCTTTGCGAACAATGCGTTTCAGCTTCAGATTCTGATTTCGAAATGATCTCTTTTTGATTTCAATCAATGAATTTTGATGATTTTAATTCAATTTCATTCAAATTGTTTAGAAAAGACTTTGAAATTCTTTGTTTGACAGAGTGAGAGTCATTCAATTGAATTGTTCGCAATGCATAGTTTTCGCATAGTCTATTCAATCTGACAAATGACGAAGCTAGACACGCTTCAACTTCTTGCGCTGCAATTGATGAAGATCGAAAAGTTCTCAAAATTGTTTTCAACGCTTGATTTTAAATCTTATTGAATTTTTCTAGCAAATTTGATTGATTTTTTCATCAAATTGAAATCTCAAAATCAGCTATAGATGTAATGCATGCAATATAGAGCTTTTTCATTGCTTGAAAAGAAAGATCTCTTACTGTTGAAACTAGACGTTTAATTAAATAAAACATTCTAATAGCTTTTGCAATTCTTTCATTAACATGTTTTTTAAATGAAAGTTTCTTATCAAATCAAATTTCAAGTCATTTGACTTCATTTTTGGGTTCAATTCTCATATCATTCAATTGAATAGAATTATTGATCGCTAAAGCTCTATTGCTTGAGTCGAAATGAATCAATTCAGTCTTTTTCATGTCAAATTGAACGAAGTGATTATCTTCTCAATCTATCAATTTTGAAGCTGCTTTTTTCAACGTATGACAATTCTTTTGAAAAGTTCTAGATGATACAACTATTGCAATATCATCTATATAACTGATCATTCTAATTGATAATTCTTTTGTCAAATGATGATTTTCTTTGAAAAGCTTGTCAATATATATTAGAAATAGAATTGAGAAGATTGATGATTTCTGAGACACGTCAACATCAACGTCAAAAGATTGAGTTATTTCATTGTCAAATGCTAGTTGCATTTTTCTATTTTGAAAAAATGAATCAATTCATTGACATAAAACTGAAGAAAGCTTGTTTTTATGACATATTTTAAGCAATTGATCTTTATTAACAAAATTAAAAGCTTCGCGTACGTTCATAAAAAGACAAGAAGTCAATTTCTTTTCAATTTTATTCAATTGAATGTCTGATAGCAGCGTCATGCCTGCATCTATAGCTGATCTTTGTTTTCTATCACTCATTTGATCATTATATAGTAGATTCGTAATTTCACTGAATTGAGACAGTCTATTTGCAATAATTTTTTCAGCAATTTTGTCTAAGCAATTCAATAATGAAATGATTTGATATGAGCGAGAACTAGAATAGTCTTTTTTGTCTTGTTTCTTCAAAACGACTTCAATTGACTGTCTTCAGCAGATAGAATGATAGTCAATTTCAATCAATTTTGAATATAGCTTTTCGAATAAATCAGATATTATCTCATATGCTTTTTTAATAATTGCAAAAGATATCTTGTCATTGCCTGACGCTTTCTTTGACGAACTAGAGAAAATCGCATTTTCTAGTTCATTTTGAACTAGAATAGGCCAATTTGAATCATTTTCAAATGAAAAAGATTGAAAAGAATCATCATTTGAAGTTGAATTGCGAGTCGAAGCTAAAAGCAACGCTTTTGCAAGCACTTCGCTTTTATGATCAAAATCTACTGCTAATTGATCATTTTCAGACTTTAAAGCGAGTAGTTTTTCGATCTTTCTTTGCTTGCAAAACTTATACGCTAGATAAACTTCATTTGAATTAGCATTCTCTAAGAAATCGTTTCAGCTTTTAGATTTTGCTGTTTTGATTTCTTGATAATAATCATTGCGAGCGTTTGTATATTCTAAATACGCTTCAATTGATTCAGAATGCTTTTTTCAATATCTTTTTCTTGTTGACATATTTTTTCTCAATTCAGTGATGCTTTCATTTCATCATACTTTTGATTTTTCAGACGATTTTCGACGCGAAATTGACTTTTCTGCTGCGTTTTGAATGATTGTTTGTAAATCTATTGCAGCTTGATCTAATTGTTGAATTGAATTCAATTGATCAAATGAGTTTGCAATGATTTTCGCTTCACAAGTCAATTCTTTCGCAAAGTCTTTTCAATTTGCTTTATTGATATTAAAAGATTCTGAAGTGATTGAGTTTTCAACTAGTTCAATATCACTAGTTTGAATAGAAATTTTAATCATTTCGTGATCTGAATCAGTTGAATTTGACTTAATTATATATCATTTGAAGATCTTTTGATATAATGAAGCGATTGCAAAAGATAAACCAATGACTGATTTTGATATTTCATTTCTTCTTTTTCGATGAAAAGTGAAAATATCAGATTCATTTACTAGTTCAAAATCAAATTGTTCAAGTCATGAGATTAAATTTTCGCATCTGATGTTGCGTTCAGCGAAAGAATTTCATCAAGTATGATGTGCGTTGAAATCGCTCAAAATTAATGTTTCTTTTAGTAAATATATATTTTTGATTGATCATTCGAACGTATATTCAGTTTTCGTCAATAGATCTTTCTCATTATATATATTTATCAAATGAAACGTGTCAATATTGAGATCAGAAACGTCAAGAATTAAAATGTCAGAATCAGAAAATAAATCATTTCTCAAGCAGTAATTAAATAGACTGTTTTTTTTCGCATATATGATCACTCTTGATCTTAAATTAGACGAGCATTCAGACAATATGCGATGAAAAGAGCTATGAGAAACAGTATTTATATTATCATTCAGCATGCAGGATTCTTGCATGAGCACAAAGTCGATTTTTTCTTGCATTGCAGTCTCTAAACAAGAGTGCATGCTTTCAGATGTTCGATTGACATTGTGTTGAATGATTTTAATGTTTGATGATTGATTTTGTTGTTCTAACATATTTTAAATCTTTGATTTGTTGATTCTATGTCTGATGAAGTTATTTGATCGTCAGAATTGCTTTCATTTTCATTTGTTTCATTTAAATTAGATCTTTTAAATGAATTTGAAAAGAATTCACATTCTTTGCTATTCGCTCGATGATTTCGTTTGCAATTTGCGCATTTGATTATTGTGTGCTCACACATGCTGTCTAAAACAGAGCATATATTGCAACGATATAGTCTAGTGATGTGATTTTCAGCGCAAATTTGACATACAATTTCATTTCGACATGTTTTGCTATTATGATCGAATTGTTAACATTTTTGACATTGCTCATTTGATTTCTTTTCTTTAAATATTTGACTTCGTAATGACAAGTCAGCTATCATAACTCTTTTTAAAAGAAATTTTGTAACTGTTTCTTGCGAATCAACTGAAATAACAACTGACGCGTGCATTTTAGTGTCACGATTTTCTTTCGTTGAAAGTCAATTGACGTCTAGAATTGAATCAATTGAATTGAACGTTTTTAGTTCACTTTCAAATAGTTTCATTTCATCTTTGTAATTGAAAATATCAGTCGAAACTTCGTGAACGATGATTTTGTGTCATATTTTGTCTTGATAAGTTGTAGTAAATTTGAAATGTTTTTGTCAAATTGATTGATTTTTTTGAAAAAAATCAGCTGAAAAGTCATCTGTTGTAGTAAGAATGACGTTTTCATTATTGAATGATTTTGTGATAGTTGCAATCACTGCTTTTTCAATTTGCAATTGATTTTTGAAATCTTTGTTGAGCTTTTCTCTCATTTCATAAGAATCAAATGATGATTTTTTTGAATTTGATAGAATCAGACGTTTCTCTTTGTATGAGATCTGAGTGAATTTTGAAGAAGAAGAAGTAGAAAAAGTGAATAATTTTTCAGTAATTTTTTGAACATTTTTTGCAACAATGCTTGCATATGAGACGATTTTTGCAACTTGAGCGTTTGTTTGTTTGTTTGATTTTGACAATTCTTGAATAGTTGATTCAATTTTATCAAATCGCTAATTGAACTTTGCAAATTCTTTTTGAATATTTGATTGATTATTTGTTTTTTCAATGTAATCAGCTTGATTAATGATGCTGTTTGTGTTTGCAGCAATGTTTTGAATGTTTGCAAGTTCAATTTGAATTTTTTGTTTTGTAACAAAATCAGATTCAAATTTAATGATTTTTTTTAAACAACTGAATGATTTTTCATACATGCTTTGCTTGTATTGATTTTTTTCAATGTCAGACATTTCACTTGCTGCAATAAGCATCAGCTGTTGATCTTGTCTTGTTGCTTGTTCATTTGCTCTTGCTTCATTATCTGAGAGAGTTACGTTTGCTTTTCTTTTTGTTTTTCTTTTGATTTCTTTTTGTCTTTTTGTTTTAGCAATTGTTTCAATCTCATCATTTTCATTGTCTGTGTTTGACATAATGAAACGATTTGAGCTTGACGCGCGAACTTCTCTGATCATTTTTCTTTTTCTCTTTTTGTTTTTGAATAGTTTTCTTCTCTTTCTAAAAGAAAATTACAAAAAATAGAGTGTACAAAGTGAGAGAGAGTTCTATAGCTATAATCAGTGATTTTGATCAATATACAGTGACTGTGAAGTATATATATCTATCAATGAATCATTGATATTGATTTTTTGAAGAGAAATCAATAGAAACTAAAAGCTTTTTTGCAGAGAAAGCGTTCAAAAAACTAGTTAGATATATTTCAATTATTTAATATAGTCTCTCTGAGCGAATCAGAGACTTTATATAAATAAAAGAAGTGTATAAATAACTGAGCTGACTGAATGAAAAATAGAAAGATGACTGTGCTAACAACGCTGTTTTATGCTAGTCTGTGACGAGAAAAGCAGCGAAAAACTCTTCTACTTTTTGCAAAGAAATAGAAAACTAATGCTTTTTTCTTTGTTTAATATCTATGATATTGCAGCAAAAGAAGCTAAAACGACTGCACTTTTGATTTTGTGAAGACTAAAATCAAGAAAAACGTCTCACTAGATTTTTTGAGTAGAAATCTGAGCAAACTTGTGACTGTTTTGAAGAAAAATCGACAAAAAACTATTTTAGTAATAACTTTGTCGATTTTCGTCGAATTTGATCAAGGATTTTGATGAGAGAAGATAGATAGTGAATAGATAAGATGATAAGATTGTGTGTTGATAAGATAAAAACTGATAAAGATAGATCGAAAGATGATGAGATAAAAGTTGCGTAATTGATCGATGTGCGAAAACGAAAAGAACACGAAAATTTTTCTCGCGAACTTCGACTTTTTGCGATGATTTTGAGCGACAATAACATGCGCAATAACTTGTAAAAGAAGATAAAAGATAGCAGAAGTTGATGCGCTTGATGAGCGCTATTCAAAGACGTAAAAACGTCGATGAAAAGTGATCTTTTTGTGACGTTTTTGATAGCAAGAAGTGTGTAACTTTGTCAATCTCATACTGAGAATATTTCTTAAATGACTAAAAATGAACGAACTTAAACTCAAAATAATCATGAGTCACAAGTCGCGATATTTCTTTTCAAAGAGACGAATTTCACGCGATTTTTAAACTCAAATCACGCACTTGACGATTAATGCAAGTGACATGAAAAACTCAATGATTTTAATATGAGCAAGACTTTTATTAAAAAAACAAACAAGCTATTTTAAGCAAAAGACTTGAACGAATGAGAGAAATTTGTGACTTAATTTAATGTTTTTCATTATCATTAATTTGCGTATTTTAATGAGTACAATTATCGCAAAGTGCTTGAAATTACACAGCATTTCAATATTAAATTAATGATCAAGTGACAGAATTACAACTATGATTTAATTGAGCTTTTTACATGAAACGAATTTGTTTTCTGACTAAAAAAGCAAGTCATGAATTCTTAACTCGCAACGCGACAGACAAAATTGAAATATCACAATGCGTGTTAACGTGACAATCAGTTCGTTTTTGACTTTGTCATTCATTTAAAAAATTTAGAAAAACATTTCACAATTAGTTATACAAATGAATAGCGCAAGACACACATTTACGTTAAAATTTTATTAAAAATGCGCAATGAACTCGAGAAATTTGCTAACAAATACGAGAATATGATTTATCAAAATTTTCTCTCACGTTTTTTTATTACAGAAAGCAACGTCTCAAAATATAAGTAAATCTCAAAAATCAAACGCTCATTTAACAAAAATAGATTTGAAAAAAATCATAAATTTTTTTTCAAATCTGATCGCAAGAAACACAAGCGTAAGCGCATTTATGATAATCGCAAGTGATATACGTTTCATAAATCAAGCTCGCATAACACGAAAGACTGTAATGCAAAAAGCGAAAAAGAAAAAAGCAAAAAAAATAAACAAAAAAATAAAAATCAGAAATCTAAGAATTTAAAAAACGCATAATCGAGATAACGCTTGTTGCAATAACTCTGAGAGTGACATTTAAGTGACAAACTCTTTTTTTAATTCTTGATTTTGACATTAATATTTCAACGAGTAAAATCATTGCTCACGCTCTCATAAATTTTAAAATTAAAGAAAATTTTGTTAATCAAGCATGAATAATTCAACATTGCTTTTCTCATACGCAATTTAAAACTTGTATGATTAAAACGTTGAATGAACATATTATACGTTTTTATAACATGCAAAATCTTGACACGCGCGTTACTAACGCTTGCGAAAAAACGCGCAAGCAATTTTTCAAGACTGAAAACGTACGCATTTAAAGATATGATTTTATTCTTGAATTTTCTTGATTTAAGCAAGTCAATTCAAACATTAATTGAAAACATAATAATTGAACATTTCGCAAGCAAATTAAGTTAACTAAAAAATCTTTTATCGAGATTGTCAATGCTTGTACAATTATCAATGAAATCTTGACAAAAACAATAATTTATTTTCTAATGATAAAATGAATCTCGCAAGAAACGCGTTTCATCGTTGCAAACAACGCATCTCACAATATTAATTTGACTGATTTATTAAAATACGTGAAATCATATGTCAAACTTTTCTCAGAGTTTCTGACAGATTAAACATTAATAAAGAACAACGCTAAACATGTCATTGATATTAAGTTTAACAAGCAATTATTTTTTAAATCGATTTATAATCAGTCATTAAAAAAACTTGAAAAACTTAAAAAATATATCAAACGAGTTTTAGTCAAGAATTGAATTTAATAATTTAAAAGTTTTGCAAAAGCATTAATGCTCTTTGTACTCAAAAAAAACGATAAGTTATGTTTTTGCATAGATTATAAAGACGTTAACAACATCACGATTAAAAATTATTACTCACTTTTCTTGCTCAGTGATACTTTAAATCGCTTGTTTAACTCAATAATTTATATTAAGCTCAATTTTCGTGATGCTTATTATCGCATTTATATCAAAAAGTCAGATTATTGACTTATTGCTTTTCGCACTCGTTACAATTATTTTGAATACAAAATCATGCTTTTCGATTTAGCTAATGCGTTTGCGACATTTCAAGCATACATTAATAACGCGTTTCGCGATTTTTTAAATGTGTGTTGCGTTGTTTATCTTGACAATATTCTCATTTTTTTCTTATTAAAAATTAAGCATAAAATGCACGTTCAGATCGTGTTAAAGTGTTTTAAACGTGTCAAGCTTTTTATCAAACAAAGCAAGTGCGAATTTGCAACAAACAAAGTTTTTTTTTTAAATTACGTGATAAAACTCAAGAGCATTGAAATGAAACTCGATCAAATTAAAATCATTCTTGAATGATTTTTATTAAACAGCGCGAAAAAAGTTGCTTTCTTTTTAAAATTTGCGAACTTTTATTGCAAATTTATCAAGAATTACTTTAAAATAATTGTCTTTCTTCACGATCTTATCAAGAGAAACAAGAAAAAAAAGCGAAAATTGTCATTTGCGATGACTGAGAAAGCAAAAAACGCTTTTTAAAATCTCAAAAACAAATTTACAAAGATTTCGTTACTAACTCATTTCAATTCAAAGTAACGTATTCGCATTGAATTTAATGTATCTGACATTGTTATCGTTACAATCATTTCTCAATTGCAAAAAAATGAATTTTGACACTTGATTGCGTTTTAATCGCGCAAATTACAGAGTTCAGAGACGCATTATGAGACTTATGATAATGAACTTTTCGTTATTATCACATTTTTTAAACACTGAAAACATTATCTTGAAAACTTTAAGCATTTAATTGAAGTACTGTCTGATCATGTCAATTTTCAATACTTTATGATAATTAAAGAATTGAATTAACGTTAAACAAAATAAGCAAAAGTTTTAAACATTTATGATTTCGTATTTTTGCATTGTTTGAAAAAAATTAATCTCATAAACGCGTCGAGTTGTCGCGCAGACTATTTCGATTTTTTTCACAATAAAATTTTTTTGTTAACTTTATAACAAAAGCTTAGACATGAAATCGATCAAGAATAAAAATTTGAAATTATCGAAACTGAGATTTTTTTTTTAGTTTGCGTTCGAGCGCACGATTTCTTTAATAAAAGCGCAATTAATGATAAGTGTTCATTATACTGACGCGCAATGAGACAAGTCACTTATAATTTTACTCATGATAATAAAAAACTTATCAATTTTTTTGTATCACAAAGCGTAATTAACGCTGTTATTATTTTTGAGATAGCGTATATTGACACACTCTTTTCTTTTATCATTCTTATCAAAGAATTACAAAACAAAAATTCTTGAGTTACACAGCGCGCGCATGAAATGCAAGAAAAAAACATGATCATTGCTAAAAATTTCATTTGAAACATTATTTCAGATAATCTATTAAGATTTAATAAGCGCGTTTTTATTTCATGTCAATTCGCATTGATCGCGAAAATTTTGAGAGTTAATCATGATAACTCTCAAAAAAAACATTTTGAAATAAAACGCACAAATGAAATCATTCATGACAAATATTTTTAACATGATATAACGAATGATATCAAGAAACATTATAACACATGCGATTTTTGTCAGCGAGTAAAAACGCGTTAACATTATTTTTATAATGAACTCGAGACAATTTCGCGATCAGCAATCTCTCTCAAAATAATTATCATAAATTTCATTACAAAACTCTCATTTTCTCATTGAAAAAATCGTATTTACGATGTTATTCTTGTCTTAGTCAATATTTATACAAAATACATTTGATATTTTTTTTGTAACGAGAATATTATAGCAAAAGATTTGAGAGAACTATTTTACAAACGTTTCTTTATTATTTACGATTTGTCAAAGACATTCGTATTAAATAAAAAATTCTTGTTCACGAACAAGTTCTGATTCAATTTTTGTTATTTTCTCAACGTTAAACGTTATCTGTTAATCGCGCATCATTCGCAAACGAATGAACAAACAAAGCGTCAGAATTAATTGCTAGAACATTATTTTCAATGTTACATCAATTTTAATCAAGATAACTAAGCACGATGAATATACATAACTTAATTTGTGTATAACAAATTGCAGTATAGTGTCACAAAAAAATTTTTGACAAAAATTCTTATGAAATTCAGACTCAATTTGCGCATTAACATAAAATTTAGTTTTAATCACAAGCGAGTGATTAATGTTGTGAATTATGTCACTTAGCTTAAAAATATGCGTGCGAAACTCACTAATTGTCTCAAAAAAGCGCATCAATCACAAAAAAAATATTATGATAAGACACACATTTTTAAACAATTTTCAATTGAGAACAGAGTCTTAATCAAGATTCAGAATATAAAACTTCTCAGATTTTTTCAAAAACTAAATCATAAGTATTTTGAATTATTTGAAATTATTAACGTTTGAGATAAACAGACTTATAAATTTAGTCTATCATCTCGTTTTTGTATGATTTATCTCGTGTTTCACGTTTTTTTACTAAAGCACTATAACGAACGCAAAAAAACGCAAATTTTGTCAATTTTGAAAATAATTAACGAACAGAACGAGTATTACATTGAAAAAATTCTCAAGAAACGTAAATTTAACGAGAAATTTCAATATTTAATAAGATGACTTGAATGAGAATCTTAAGAAAATTTTTGAGAATTAATAAAAGAATTTCAAGACACTGAGACATTGAACATTTTCTTGAAAAAACAGAAAAAACTTTTTTTTTTTAAGAAACGTTAAACGCAAAGTAATAAATGATAAAGTGCGCAATGTTCGTTATATCATGTACATATTCGTGACTAAATAAAATACAAAATGAACAATAATAAATGTTTACAGTATTTCTCTAGTAAATACTCTTTCATGTTTTTTTTCACGAAAATTTTTATATCATGTTTTAACGAGATTTACGAAAAATAAAATTGAAAATTTAAAACTCAAAAATCACGTTCATTTTAAACTCGAAAATCGCGAAAAGATAAAAACAAAATTTAAAAACAGATCACGAAAAATTATTCGACACACGAAAATAACAATTAAAAGACTCGCAAATCATGAGAAACACAAAAATAAAAACATTCAAAAACGAGATAGAACGCTTAAAAATACAAAAACATAAAAACAAAATTTTAAAAATTTGACATTTGTTAATTAAATCAGCTTATCAACTTTTTCTCTCATCTTTCAACGTCTTTCATTTTCACATTCATTTTTGAGAGCGAGCGTTGCGAGACACTTTTTTACGTTATTAAAAAAACGTTTTCACTTTTCAAATCACTCGCAAAAAACGCGACAGTTGATTTTTTCACAACGAATCAAACATTAACTTTTTTTAATGATTTCATTGTCTTTTTTTATCTGATCATTTAACAGAGCAAAGTTTTTGACATTGTGAAATTGAATTCAAAAATGAACTCATTCTCAAGAATCAAATTCATTTTTTTTTCTTATTTTTTAGTCTTTCTCATTTTTTTTGTCGCTGAGAGTGACTCAGTCATACATGAAACTCTCACTCTCTGAGAAATCAGACAAATTCACAATCATTAAACGTTGCAAAACAATCTTTTGTGTACTTGAAAATTTGTTAAAAATTTTCGAATCTTGCACAAAAGACGCAACAGTTAACTCTTGACTATTATTGTTAATGTCAGTTTTTTTCAATTTCATTTTTTTTTTCATTTTTTAAATCATTGAGCGTTACGAAACGTCATTTTACGTAATTAAAAAATTGTCAAAATTTTTCGAATCGTGCGCGAGAGTTGTGATAATTGACTCTTGATTTACGTTATCAATATCAGTTATATTCTCTTTTTAAAAACACTCGATAAATGAATAAATCGAGAGTTCACTCTCAAGTTTCTCGTTCTCACGCAATCTTGCGACGTGTTCTTTAATAATGACACAAAAATAATGACGAGCGTGAGAAAAAGCAACATTCAATTTTAAATTAAAATAAATAAAATCTCGCAAATTCACGATTTCGTGAATCAACACGAAATTCTCGAGTTATGATTTAATTAGCACGCGTCTTACGTGACAAGTAATGACAAACTCATAAAACTTACGAAAACACAAGCTCAATGTGTCGTCTTGTATCAAGCACATTTTTTAAAATGATTGAAATCATCGCGCATGCATTTCTCAAAAGAATTCTTAAGATGCGAGAGACATCGCACGCACGAAAAAATTTTTTTTTTGAATTTATCACAAATTAAAATCACACGCGTATTCAAACAAGACAAAGCGTATTTCACGAGATTCAAGATAACAAATTCAAAGACAGTTTAAACGAGCATTTTTCAAGATACAAATAAAAAAACATAATTTTAAAAATAACAAAAACAGTGTAAATTTCATATCAAAAACACTCAAAATAAAAAGAAAAACTCGCAAACAACAACTGATTGTTTCAATGAAATCAAGAAAATCTTATTAAAACATGACTTTTTTCAAAGTCAAGAATAAAAAAACAAAAAAAAACATTAGCAAACAAAGACACAATCGCAAAGCACGTTTTTTTTGATAATGTTTAAAAAAAAAAAAAAAAAAAAGAGAAAGAAAAAATCTTGCAAAAAATGTTTTTCTTTATTTTGTCATCGCAATAATATTTTTTCACACTTTTCTTTGTTTACACGCTAGCGACAGTCATAACAACGCGTTGTCATGATAACTCTCATAAAATTTAATTTTGCACTTTTTTCATTATAACATTAATTTTCTCAAATTTATCATAATTTTTTACATTTCGTCGATTTTGTTACTTAATTGTTTTAATGTATTCAACATTCAAGAAACAATTATCAAAGCTAAATTTTTGTCACTGTTAAAGTTCACACGAGCATTACACGCGAATAAATATTTTCTTTCGCGTGAAAATCTCGAAAACTTTTTACAATCACTCGATTATTCACTTTTCATTCTGTTTGTTTTTTTTTCTTTTCTCTCTTTGTTTGTTTTTAACAGTACTCTTTTATCTTTTCGTCAGTGACGTTCTTTGTACATTAAAGTCAACGTATCATCTCTCGATTTGATGTCAAAGATCACTGAAAAATTAGCTCTTTTAAAAAAAGAAATAATTGTAATGCGTTTTCGCGCTCATTGCGTAATTATATCAATGAAATCTCGCATTTTACGTAAGACATTTCATGAAATTTCATTTTATTTCATGTATGATATAATCATTACACTTTATCTAATTTGTATATAATATTATCATTCTGATTTTTCTTTTTAAAGAATTAGCGATGAGTTTATAATCACACAATTCACGTTTTTCTTAGCATTAATTCGCGCATTTCACGTTTTCATAATCTGATATTTCGCGCTTAACGCACTTTTGAGTCTAATTCATCGTTTTCATTGTATTTATTAGATTCATTCTCACAAGCGTTATTTTTTTAAATTAAAATATTTAAATGATTTTGCTAACATTTCTTTGCGAAAAAAATCAATTTGAGAATAAAAATATTTTATAAAAAAGTGAAAATATTCAATTAAACAAATCAAAAACGTATGTAAATTGACTTGTTTTTTAATATTTATATCAGTTTATTTTTTTTTTATCTCGAATTAGCTTGTGTTATGAACTTAAGACACAACGAGATTAACAGTGAGACTGATTGAGTTCTTAAAAAAAAAGCAAGCATAGCAAAAAGTCACGTGTCACGTGATTACGAAAAATGATAGAAATGATAAAAAGAGCTTGACTAAATACTATCACTATTATCTTAAGAAAATAAAAACAGAAAAGTTCAGAAAATTATGAATTATCGTTTTTATCATTTCAGAAATATCATGTATTTAAGAACGCTCATTATTCTTAAAATCAAGAAACTTATTTTCTTGATCATGTTCAATCTTGATTACAATTTGACTATACAATTATTTTAGTTACTTTGTTAACAAAATTTTTTGCATAATATTCAATATTGTAATCTCTCGATAATTAATCATTTTCAGACACTTAGCATTGCTTATTTATTTATTTTTGCGCGTTAAGCATACTGTCAGTTTAACTAAACACGAGAAAGTTTCTTGACATTAATCATACTCAGTGTGAGCATCACATTCTTTCTCTCGCAAAGCATTTGACACACGTTTCAATCTCACATTATAAAAAAATGTTATGAGACAAGATTGAAAGAGTTCGTGACAACATTGAACACTCTCTCAAGTATTGTGAAATTATATCAATATTTTCTTTTGATCGAACAAAATTACAATTCGAAAAATATATCTTGTTAATATATCGAATATATCAAGCATTAAAGACAGATACGTATCAATTTATTTTGAAAAAAGTTAACAGATTTATAAGCATATCAAGAAAAACTGACTATTGATAACAAACAATTTAGTCAAACTAGATTTATTCAAAAAAGTTTCAAAAAAGAAAAATTTAGTGACAATGAGTTCACTAGTGACAATTTAAATTAAGAAAAACTAAACAAGATATTTATCACAAACAATAACAATAAAACTAGTCAAGCTAAAATGCAACAAATGATCGAAACACTTATTATTAAAAAAGATCAATTGAGAAATTAGATTAACAGTCAAGTCAAGATTAAAATGTCTGACATTTTCAACGAAAATCAAGCTAAACTAAAAACGTTTTTGAAAAATCTAAATTTTTACTTTTTCGCTAAAAGTGACATGAACGCATTAAAAAAAATATTGTTTGCAAAATTTTATTTAAAAAACGCAACAGCAAACTGATTCAAATCATACTTGAACAATTAAATCAACAACAACGAGAACTCACAAACGTATGACAAATTTTACGATAATTATGATGAGTTTAAGAAAATCATTCAACGATACTTTAATAACACAAACAAATAGCGAATCACTAAGAGAAAGCTTATAAATCTGAAACAAGTGAGATTGACAGTCAATTATGCAGCAAAACATTAACAACTTACTATCATTGTAAAATGAAAAAACGAGAACATTAACATGATAATATTTGAAAGAGAATTGAAGTCAGATGTACAGTGTTATGAACTTAAGACACAGCAAAATCAACAGCAAGACTGATTAAGTTCTTAAGAAAAAAGCAAGCATAGCGAGAAGTCACGTGTCACGTGATTACAAAAAGCGATAAAAATGATAGAAAAGACTTGATTAAGAATTATCATTACTATTTTAACAAAATAGAAACAGAAATGATCAGAAAATTATGAATTATCGTTTCTATCACATTAAAAGCATTATGTATTTAAGAACGCTTATTATTCTTAAAATCAAGAAACTTATTTTCTTGATTGTGTTCAATCTTGATTATAATTTGATTATATAATTATCATAATTACTTTATTAGCAAACTCTTTTGTACAATACTTGATATTGTGATTTTAAATAGTTATTCATTTTCAGACGCTTAGCATTGCTTATCTATTTACTCTTGCATGTCGTGCATATTGTCAGTTTAACTAAGCACTAAAAAATCTCTAAATATCAGTTATATTCAGTGTAAGCATCACACTCTTTTTTTTGCAAAACATTCGACACGCGTTTTAATCTCACATTATTGAGAAATGTTACGAGACAAGATTAAAAAAGTTCGTGATAACATTGAACACTCTCTCAAGTATTGTGAAATTACATCAATACTTTCTTTTGATCGAACAGAATTACAGTTCGAAAAACACATTTTGTTAATATATTGAATATATTAAGCATCAAAAACAGATACGTATCAAACTATTTTAAAAAAAGTTAACAGATCTATAGATACATTAAGAAAAATTGATTATTGACAATGAACAATTCAGTCAAACACGATTTACTCAGAAAAGTTTCGAAAAAAAGAAATTCAGCGATAACGAGTTTATCAGTGACAACTTGAATCAAGAAAAATTAAACAAAATGTTAATTACAAGCAATAATAACGAACTCAGTCGAGCAGAGATGTAGCAAATGATTAATGAACTTATCGTCAAAAAAAATTAATTAAGAAATCAGATTAACAGTCATGTCAAGATCAAGATGCTTGACATTTTCAACGAAAATTGAGTCAAACTAAAAACATTTTTAAAAAGTTTAGATCTTTATTTCTTCGCTAGAAATGACATGAATGCATTAGAAAAGATACTGTTTGCAAAATTTTATTTGAGAGACGCAACAGCAAACTGATTCAAATCATACTTGAATGATTGAATTAATAATAACGAAAATTCACAAACATATGACAAATTTTACGACAATTATAAAGAATTCAAGAAAATTATTTGACGATACTTTAATGACACAAACAGACAACGAATCACTGAAAGAAAATTTATAAATTTAAAGCAAGTGAGATTGACAGTTGATTATGCAACGAAACATTAACAGCTTATCGTCATCGCAAAATGAAAAGACGAAAACACTAACATGACAATGTTTGAAAGAGAATTAAAATTAAATGTACAGTACGAAATCGTTAAAAACGAATCATATGATAATATTGAAGAAATGATCATTAATACAATGCGAATTGACAATCAGTTATACAATTTATGACAAATGCAAAGAAAAAACACATACATTGCGAATACTGTCAGAATCAAGAAATTTAAAGATTTTTATGAATTTATGTCTATGAAACTAAACGTCACAAAGAAAGTGAATAACGACAACAAGAAACAGCGACGTGACAAAAATCAATGCTTTTATTGCGAAAAAAAAAAGCATTATGCGAAGAACTGTCACAAGAAAAATGAGACAACACACTTTCTGCTATCAAAAACGTCACAAAAAGATCACTTTTCATCGACGTTTTTACGTCTTTGAATAGCGCTCATCAAGCGCATCAACTTTTGCTATCTTTTATCTTCTTTTACAAGTTATTGCGCATGTTATTGTCGCTCAAAATCATCGCAAAAAGTCGAAGTTCGCGAGAAAAATTTTCGTGTTCTTTTCGTTTTCGCACATCGATCAATTACGCAACTTTTATCTCATCATCTTTCGATCTATCTTTATCAGTTTTTATCTTATCAACACACAATCTTATCATCTTATCTATTCACTATCTATCTTCTCTCATCAAAATCCTTGATCAAATTCGACGAAAATCGACAAAGTTATTACTAAAATAGTTTTTTGTCGATTTTTCTTCAAAACAGTCACAAGTTTGCTCAGATTTCTACTCAAAAAATCTAGTGAGACGTTTTTCTTGATTTTAGTCTTCACAAAATCAAAAGTGCAATCGTTTTAGCTTCTTTTGCTGCAATATCATAGATATTAAACAAAGAAAAAAGCATTAGTTTTCTATTTCTTTGCAAAAAGTAGAAGAGTTTTTCGCTGCTTTTCTCGTCACAGACTAGCATAAAACAGCGTTGTTAGCACAGTCATCTTTCTATTTTTCATTCAGTCAGCTCAGTTATTTATACACTTCTTTTATTTATATAAAGTCTCTGATTCGCTCAGAGAGACTATATTAAATAATTGAAATATATCTAACTAGTTTTTTGAACGCTTTCTCTGCAAAAAAGCTTTTAGTTTCTATTGATTTCTCTTCAAAAAATCAATATCAATGATTCATTGATAGATATATATACTTCACAGTCACTGTATATTGATCAAAATCACTGATTATAGCTATAGAACTCTCTCTCACTTTGTACACTCTATTTTTTGTAATTTTCTTTTAGAAAGAGAAGAAAACTATTCAAAAACAAAAAGAGAAAAAGAAAAATGATCAGAGAAGTTCGCGCGTCAAGCTCAAATCGTTTCATTATGTCAAACACAGACAATGAAAATGATGAGATTGAAACAATTGCTAAAACAAAAAGACAAAAAGAAATCAAAAGAAAAACAAAAAGAAAAGCAAACGTAACTCTCTCAGATAATGAAGCAAGAGCAAATGAACAAGCAACAAGACAAGATCAACAGCTGATGCTTATTGCAGCAAGTGAAATGTCTGACATTGAAAAAAATCAATACAAGCAAAGCATGTATGAAAAATCATTCAGTTGTTTAAAAAAAATCATTAAATTTGAATCTGATTTTGTTACAAAACAAAAAATTCAAATTGAACTTGCAAACATTCAAAATATTGCTGCAAACACAAACAGCATCATTAATCAAGCTGATTACATTGAAAAAACAAATAATCAATCAAATATTCAAAAAGAATTTGCAAAGTTCAATTAGCGATTTGATAAAATTGAATCAACTATTCAAGAATTGTCAAAATCAAACAAACAAACAAACGCTCAAGTTGCAAAAATCGTCTCATATGCAAGCATTGTTGCAAAAAATGTTCAAAAAATTACTGAAAAATTATTCACTTTTTCTACTTCTTCTTTTTCAAAATTCACTCAGATCTCATACAAAGAGAAACGTCTGATTCTATCAAATTCAAAAAAATCATCATTTGATTCTTATGAAATGAGAGAAAAGCTCAACAAAGATTTCAAAAATCAATTGCAAATTGAAAAAGCAGTGATTGCAACTATCACAAAATCATTCAATAATGAAAACGTCATTCTTACTACAACAGATGACTTTTCAGCTGATTTTTTTCAAAAAAATCAATCAATTTGACAAAAACATTTCAAATTTATTACAACTTATCAAGACAAAATATGACACAAAATCATCGTTCACGAAGTTTCGACTGATATTTTCAATTACAAAGATGAAATGAAACTATTTGAAAGTGAACTAAAAACGTTCAATTCAATTGATTCAATTCTAGACGTCAATTGACTTTCAACGAAAGAAAATCGTGACACTAAAATGCACGCGTCAGTTGTTATTTCAGTTGATTCGCAAGAAACAGTTACAAAATTTCTTTTAAAAAGAGTTATGATAGCTGACTTGTCATTACGAAGTCAAATATTTAAAGAAAAGAAATCAAATGAGCAATGTCAAAAATGTTAACAATTCGATCATAATAGCAAAACATGTCGAAATGAAATTGTATGTCAAATTTGCGCTGAAAATCACATCACTAGACTATATCGTTGCAATATATGCTCTGTTTTAGACAGCATGTGTGAGCACACAATAATCAAATGCGCAAATTGCAAACGAAATCATCGAGCGAATAGCAAAGAATGTGAATTCTTTTCAAATTCATTTAAAAGATCTAATTTAAATGAAACAAATGAAAATGAAAGCAATTCTGACGATCAAATAACTTCATCAGACATAGAATCAACAAATCAAAGATTTAAAATATGTTAGAACAACAAAATCATTCATCAAACATTAAAATCATTCAACACAATGTCAATCGAACATCTGAAAGCATGCACTCTTGTTTAGAGATTGCAATGCAAGAAAAAATTGACTTTGTATTCATGCAAGAACTCTGCATGCTGAATGATAATATAAATACTGTTTCTCATAGCTCTTTTCATCGCATATTGTCTGAATGCTCGTCTAATTTAAGATCAAGAGTGATCATATATGCGAGAAAAAACAGTCTATTTAACTACTGCTTGAGAAGTGATTTATTTTCTGATTCTGACATTTTAATTCTTGACGTTTCTGATCTCAATATTGACACGTTTCATTTGATAAATATATATAATGAGAAAGATCTATCGACAAAAACTGAATATACGTTCGAACGATCAATCAAAAATATATATTTACTAAAAGAAACATTAATTTTGAGCGATTTCAACGCACATCATACTTGATGAAATTCTTTCGCTGAACGCAACATCAGATGCGAAAATTTAATTTCATGACTTGAACAATTTGATTTTGAACTAGTAAATGAATCTGATATTTTCACTTTTCATCGAAAAAGAAGAAATGAAATATCAAAATCAGTCATTGACTTATCTTTTGCAATCGCTTCATTATATCAAAAGATTTTCGAATGATATATAAGTGAGTCAAATTCAACTGATTCAGATCACGAAATGATTAGAATTTCTATTTAAACTAGTGATATTGAACTAGTTGAAAACTCAATCACTTCAGAATCTTTTAATATCAATAAAGCAAATTGAGAAGACTTTGCGAAAGAATTGACTTGTGAAGCGAAAATCATTGCAAACTCATTTGATCAGTTGAATTCAATTCAACAATTAGATCAAGCTGCAATAGATTTACAAACAATCATTCAAAACGCAGCAGAAAAGTCAATTTCGCGTCGAAAATCGTCTGAAAAATCAAAAGTATGATGAAATGAAAGCATCACTGAATTGAGAAAAAATATGTTAACAAGAAAAAGATATTGAAAAAAGCATTCTGAATCAATTGAAGCGTATTTAGAATATACAAACGCTCGCAATGATTATTATCAAGAAATCAAAACAGCAAAATCTAAAAGCTGAAACGATTTCTTAAAGAATGCTGATTCAAATGAAGTTTATCTAGCGTATAAGTTTTGCAAGCAAAGAAAAATCGAAAAACTACTCGCTTTAAAGTCTGAAAATGATCAATTAGCATTAGATTTTGATCATAAAAGCGAAGTGCTTGCAAAAGCGTTGCTTTCAGCTTCGACTCGCAATTCAACTTTAAATGATGATTCTTTTCAATCTTTTTCATTTGAAAATGATTCAAATTGATCTATTCTAGTTCAAAATGAACTAGAAAATGCGATTTTCTCTAGTTCGTCAAAGAAAGCGTCAGGCAATGACAAAATATCTTTTGCAATTATTAAAAAAGCATATGAGATAATATCTGATTTATTCGAAAAGCTATATTCAAAATTGATTGAAATTGACTATCATTCTATCTGCTGAAGACAGTCAATTGAAGTCGTTTTGAAAAAACAAGACAAAGAAGACTATTCTAGTTCTCGCTCATATCGAATCATTTCATTATTGAATTGCTTAGACAAAATTGCTGAAAAAATTATTGCAAATAAACTGTCTCAATTCAGTGAAACTACGAATCTACTATATAATGATCAAATGAGTGATAGAAAACAAAAATCAGCTATAGATGCAAACATGACGCTGCTATCAGACATTCAATTGAATAAAATTGAAAAGAAATTGACTTCTTGTCTTTTTATGAACGTACGCGAAACTTTTGATTTTGTTAATAAAGATCAATTGCTTAAAATATGTCATAAAAACAAGCTTTCTTCAGTTTTATGTCAATGAATTGATTCATTTTTTCAAAATAGAAAAATGCAACTAGCATTTGACAATGAAATAACTCAATCTTTTGACGTTGATGTTGGCGTGTCTCAGAGATCATCAATCTTTTCAATTCTATTTCTAATATATATTGACGAGCTTTTCAAAGAAAATCATCATTTAACAAAAGAATTATCAATCAGAATGATCAGTTATATAAATGATATTGCAATAGTTGTATCATCTAAAACTTTTCAAAAGAATTGTCATACGTTGAAAAAAGCAGCTTCAAAATTGATAGATTGAAAAGATAATCACTTCGTTCAATTTGACATGAAAAAGACTGAATTGATTTATTTTGACTCGAGCAATAGAGCTTTAGCGATCAATAATTCTATTCAATTGAATGACATGAGAATTGAACTCAAAAATGAAGTCAAATGACTTGAAATTTGATTTGATAAGAAACTTTCATTCAAAAAGCATGTTGATGAAAGAACTGCAAAAGCTATTAAAATGTTTCATTCAATTAAACATCTAGCTTTGACAGTGAGAGATCTTTCTTTTCAAGCAATGAAAAAGCTCTATATTGCATGCATTACATCTATAGCTGATTTTGAGATCTCAATTTGATGAAAAAAGCAATCGAATTTGCTGAAAAAATTCAATAAGATTCAAAATCAAGCGTTGAAAGCAATTTTGAAAACGTTTCAATCTTCGTCAGTTGCAGCTCAAGAAATTGAAGCGTGTCTAGCTTCGTCATTTGTTCGATTGAATAGACTATGCGAAAACTATGCATTGCGAATGATTCAATTGAATGATACTCATTCTGTCAAACAAAGAATTTCAAAGTCTTTTTCGAACAATTTGAATGAAATTGAATTAAAATCATCAAAATTCATTGATTGAAATCAAAAAGAAATCATTTCTGAATCAGAATCTGAAGCTGAAACGCATTGTTCGCAAAGATCTATCATTCAAAAACGAAAGAAAACAAGACGAAAGTATTCGTCTCAGTTATTTCGTATATGCTCGATGATTCAATCAATCATTTCAAATCTAGACATTGAAAAATTCAGTTCAAATTGAAACTTTTCATGAAAAAAATCAAGAATTGATTTTGATTTGAATTTGAATTCTTTTGATAAATTGACTGCAACTGATTTTCATTAAAATCTAATATTTTCGCTTCGAGACAAACATCATGAGAATATAGTCATATATTCAGATGAATCGAAGATTTCAGACTCAGCAGCAGAAGCGAGTAATTTTATTTCATTCAATTCAGATCAATCATCGTCATTTTCATGAAATTTGAATTCGACAGCTAAAATATTTGATTTAGAACTATTCGCGATCAGCAAATCATTAGAAAAAATTGATGAAAAAGCAACTGAATCGATCTATTTAAGAGATATATATGTTTTTGTTAATAGTTTGAGCGTTATTCAAAGAATCGCAAAGAATAATCGCTTATCTGATCAAGAAATGTCATATAGAATTCATTCAAAAGCTGAACAGCTTTTTGAACAAGACATTCAATTTCATATTCACTGAGTTTCTAGTCATATGAGCATTTATGACAATGAAATGACAGATATAGCAGTCAAACGAGACGCGCTAGCAACTGCAAATGATCTAGTTATCTGTCAATTGTCAATTTCGTTGATTTCATTAAAAAGAAGTCGAAAAGAAATTCAATTACAAAGCTGAATTGATCACTGACAAAAATCGAAGAAAAAGAGAAGAATGTATCAAAATTTGAACACTATTCTCGCCTGAAAATCATTCAATTTGTCAATTAAAGTTGATCGAATAATTTGATCTTCTTATATGCAATTGAAACTGAGTCATGACTACTTCAAATCTTATTTAATAAGAACTTCGTCATATGATTCAAATAAGTGTGACTGCGATGAAAGATCGATTCAATCATCAGCTCATATCTTATTAGATTGCGAATTTTATGAAGCTTTTCGATCAAATTGACGTCAAAAGTTAGAAAATTCGTTGACTCTTTTCAATCTACTTTGCACAAAAGAAGACGTAAAGCTGATTTGCGAATTTTTGAAAGAAACTGAAATTGTTCGATGATCTTGACTTTGTTGAAAGCTTTGAGACAATATTTGAACTCATTGCAAACATTTATCTTTGTTTTATTTACTACAATCGCTGTATCTTTTTTCTTTGTTGTTATTTTATCTCTTTCGCTTATTTTCTTATGTTCAAAACATTCACTAATCACTAATTTTTCATTGCAAATTGTTTGACTATTTCTTACTATTACTGTATCATTTTCATTACTTTTATTCTGTTGACTGAAATATTCTCGAATCTTTATGTATAATAGCACAGTGTCATAGTCGCGAACTGAATACACTTATTGAAGAAAAAAAAAAAAAAAAAAAAAAAAAATGTCATTTTGTCTTAATTTCGAGCTTTAGCTTTGTGAGAAACATTAATTATAAAATTTTTGCGTTTGTCTGATTGTTCATCGCTATTGCTGTCGTTTTAAAGTCAAGATAATACTTTTTCATGTCGTTTGTTTGATAACATTTTCTCAAACGATTTTATCATTTGATTTTCGCATTCTGTTTCTGATAATGTTTCAGAATTCAGTTTTTAAATTTTAGTCACATTTCTAATATCGATTATGTCAAATCAGCTTGAGACAGATTGTATTTCGTATTTCAAAATGTGACTGTTTTCTCTGTTAATCGTGACAAAGCGAAAATGATTTTTTGATAATTCATCACTTTTTTATTGACGAAATCAACTTTTTTTTTTCAGTGCGATTTTTATAGAGTCAATCAGTGTTTGATAACGTCATTTTTTCGCTTGTCATCATACAAATGTGAAAAATTCAACTCGAATATCTTTCGATAGAATGAGAATGATTCGATAAAAAAATTGATTGATCGTTTCATGTCTCATATCTAATCGTGAAGTCTTGTGTTAAGCTGTTTTATTTGTGCGTTCTTGATTCGTAATATCTGAGTTAACACGTTCTCTCGATTGTATATTTTTTTCAGCGTGTTGTAATTTTTCTGAAACTTTCGTTTTCTGATTTTTCTTTTCTTGATTTCGATCTCTCTTCACTCATTCATGTGTGTTTGAATCTTGTTGCAAAGTTATATGATTTTTTATGAGTTGTTTTCGAGCATTCTTGAAATATTTTGAATATTCACTCTGAGTTTTTTCGTGAAATTCGTCATGACGCTCTCGATGATAAAGTTAAGTGTCGTAAAATTGAAAATTTTTAAAATATTCATTGACAAATTTTCATCACTAAGATTAAACAATTGAAGATTAATATTCTGAGACATCGTGTGCGATAACGAATTTTTTTAACTTTTTTCTTTAATAAAAGTGTGATAAAGTAATAATGATAAAATGACAATTGTAATGTTATCTTGACTTCGCATTCGCTTGAGATTTTCTAATGAAAAAAAAAGAGAAAAAAAAAATGTTAATGTTAAGTCGTAAACTTTATAATTCTTTGTTCTGAGAGATCGATAACAATTCGATGAAGAATTTGTTTGACATTTGTCTCGAATTCTGAGTGCTTTGATATGAAATTCGATTCTTGTCATAGCATTACTCGAGCGTGATCTTGTGTCTTTTTTTTGCATATCTGAAAATTTTTCGATTTCTAAAATTGTTCATGATTACGTATCGTATTCTCAATTGTGCATATCGCTTTTTCGTATCAGAAACGATGTGCAAACTTTTTGTGATGCAAACGTGTTTTCATAAAACTTGACGTGCTATCAGATGTGATTTGAAAAAAACATGTTTTTTATTAAAAGATACTAAGACTAAAGTATTATATATACATGTAAAGTGAAAAAAGAAAACTATCTCTAACTATCTCGTAATACGACAGAATGTCGTACTATGATAAGTCGAATCATTTTGTAATATATTATGATCGAACTCATCTCATCGCATACTATTTATTATAGTATGCTATGATTCATCGAATGCTACAAAAAGAATTCGATGATTTGTCGCATACTTTGAGCTGTTAAATATGACAGTCACACAAATACGACTAAATCTTGACTATCATCAAAGTGACATTCAAAATCACAAATCTGACTTAAAATTTAAGACAATTTATCTTAAAAAAATTTAGCAACGAATTAAACGAATTTCACGTTATTTACAAAAGATATTACGTCAAAAAGAAAATAATGAATATAAAAAGAAACGTACGAGCGAGAAAACTAGATCTTGAAAAAATTAATAATTAAAGAGAAAACTCTCAAGAAAAGAAAAACTCAATAATCTTGAATGAGTGAATATATCAAACGATGAGATGAATGAGATTGATAAGATTATTGAAATGAATTTGAGAGAGTAAATAACAAGAAAGATCTCATTTTCATTCAAACTAATAGTAATTTATATGACACTAGATGTATTCTTGATACAGTCAAGACGCTGATTCTTACAAAGAGAAGTCGAGAACTTTTGATACACATCTTCGTACTTTATACGGTCTCAAGAAAAGGCAGAGCTTTATAGAAGTCTTAAGTACTGACAGTAGTCTCTCAATCTCCTCACGGGGGGTGGATAGCTTTGGTGTTAGTTTCAGCCAAGTCGAGTTGGACCTGACAGCAATACACCAAAGCCTGGCATTGAAAGTATCATTTTAGAGTGGCTTTCGGCCCTGCTCATCTTTGAAATGGACTTGTAAATGTATGATAATCAAATCGAGCTCTCGGCGTTCTTCTCAAAATTGACCTCCTCGCTGTCAGCCTGCAGGAATTTGAGTAGTTCAAGTTGTTGTCAAGTATTCTTGGGATGACTAATATCTCAGTTTCATCCCAGTCGTTGGTACCCTCTACCCGGTTCTGGGGATTAGTATTTATGCAGAAGTGATTCTGCTAAAGAAGCTAAGATCTGTCCAAAGGAGCTGGTGAAATTTGATGCAGGTTTGCTCGAGTCCTGTGCTCGGCAATCACAGTGAAAATCCTTCACGCCGCGTAATAGGGTGCTCCGCGGATAGTATATAGCAACTCTTAAGTTCGGGTTAGTATTTTGCTAGCCGCGACCTCTAGGCACGGCTCGGTTTATATATACTGACCGTGGGCCCTTTGACGTGAGTAGAGGTAGTATATACTACAGCCCGCAGTATGAGAAGCTTGGCCTTGTCTTGCAAAGAGGCCATGGATGGAATCCCAACGAACAGTCATAGAGATAGTATGAAATATATATATATATATTTTTCAAATGGGCGGCACCATCTCCGTACAGGCCAACTCTACCTCGTGAAAATAGAAAACGGGGCGTTCGCGTTGAAAGTGGTCTACTTTAGAGGCGCATGATAATTACTCGCATTTTCAGGCGGACGGAAGAGCGACTTGAACTGATCATAGTCCACAGGCAGTTCGATGAACCGTGAAAATTTCAATGGCTCTCGCGGCCGGAAAGAAATTCAGATAAAGAAGAGAAAAAGGAGAGGGAGGGAGCGGTTCGTTACTAATTAGCGAAAAAAACCTGTGACAAGAAGGGGAAAATCCGGCGAATGATTCGACGGCGAGGGAAAGGGAACTCGGGGCCGTTCGATCGGGTCTGGGGAGTAGGTTAGTGCCTACATAAGTTTCAAGGTTCTTCTTTGCGGTCGCAGGGCTTCATCCGATCGCTCGAACGCAAACATCGCCAGAATCGCCAGAATCAGGCGGAAACACTCACAGTTCTTTCTTGCTGATTTCCTTTTGAGGTTTTCTATGGTTCGTGTCTATTCCGTCAAATTTCTCGTACCGACTTTCTTTAACTTTTGCATAGACCAGCATCTTCGCGATTTCTTTATCACGATCTTCAATGAATACATCTCGCGTTTTGACCGTCTCTCAGACTGGGCTGCCAGGTGTATCCGGGCATAGAATTGAATAATTTCGGGAGCGTCAGAGTTCCCACGAGGTTCTACTTCCTGACTCATAGTATTATTAAAGAACAGCCGGAGAGAGGCGAACTGAAACGAAGATGTCGAGAAGAATGTCAGAATTCTCTTTTGTTTTGTTGAAGCAGCCCGACTCTTGCCCATCAAGGTTCCGACCAATCAAAAAGTTACTTTCGTGAGCAGGTATCATGAGGGATAGCAGCCTTCATAAAGGTGCCAGTGCCGTGGAGAACCAACACCGGCTTTTTTGGACACATAAGTCAAGCTTTCGAAACAAAAGCTTGATTACTTGTATGCCAGGGGTCGTGGGTCGGTGGGTCAGTGGCTGCAGAGATCAGCCATTAAACATTATTGGTAACTTCCCTCACATTGGCCAAAAACCCCGTGAATTAAACGAGAAATGCGGAGAAATAGATTAATGATCAAATTCGAATACCGGGAGGTTTCGGCTGTTGAGAATCGGTGACGGACAACATCGGCGACTTAGTATGCATGGAATAAAGTCCCATTCATTTCCGTGGAATGAGGCTAGTTCAGGATCGGCGATAGAAGTGTGAAGACATCAGGTCTGGAGAACCCCAGCTTGATACATGCGAGGAACGCAATTACCGTGAATCAGTCATAGTAGCCGAAAATGGGAGAAAGAGATAAATAGTCACTCCTATTTAATACTTCTTCTATGTACACTCCATTTCCTGAGTGTTTGATCATTCATTCTGCAAGACTTCTTTATAGCAACTTTAATAGACCGGATCTATTATGCATCTCTCTCAATCACTGCTGACGGCGCTTGCGCTGTCCGCCACACAAGTGACTGCCTCCCTCATCGGCTCTCGAGCCGCGGCACCCGAGCCAAAAGTCTGCACTGTTGAACCAGCCGATGATGAAGGTGACAGTGCTTCTGCCATCGCCCAGGCCTTCGAAGAGTGTGGGCAGGGAGGCACGGTGGCATTTAAGAATGAGACCTATCATGTGGGCTCGGTGTTGAACACCACGGGCCTGAAAGATTGTACTGTTGAGTTGAAAGGAACTCTGCTCGTAAGTAACATGGCGTCACTAGAAACTATCTGTCGATGATATTGTACGTTAACCTCGGACTTTATAGTGGTCAACGGATTTTGACTATTGGATTGACAACTCTCTCCCCGTGGGCTACCAAAACCAATCCTCAGCTTGGTTGTTTGGTGGCGACAATGTGCATTTCAATGGATTTGGATATGGTGAACTAAACGGTAACGGACAAGCCTGGTATGATTGGGGTGGTGGTGCACCCAACATTGCTGGAAGACCGCACGCTATCACCGTGACTGGCACAACAAATTCCCTTTTTGAAGGGATCCGATTTATCCAAAGCCAAATGTGGTATGTGTGGCTTATTGCAAAATTCCGTTTGAATAACTGCTAAGAAACCATTTACAGGACTATGACCGTCATCTGGAGTGATAGTGTCGTGCTGCAGGACATTTACGTCGACAATGCATGCGATGACGATGACTGTGGCGATTCATCAAATATCAACACTGATGGTTTCGACAGTGTTTATGCCAACAACATCACACTCGAACGTTGGTGGGTGAGATCTGGAGACGATAGTATCTCATTCAAGGCAAACAGCACCAACATTTATGTAAACAACTGTACCTTCGTCGACGGACTTGGGTTTGCTTTGGGAAGCATTGGCCAGTACGAAGACGAGTACGAAACATTGGAGAACATCTATGTCTCAAACGTTATCATCCACGGATCAGAATATGCTGCATACATCAAGTCGTGGACTGGCATTCGGGATGGGGATCCACCAAACGGAGGTGGCGGCGGCACCGGCAGTAAGTTCTCATCAAAATTGGTCTCTCTTCACTGATGCTAAGTCAATCTACAGGAGCCAAGAACTTGACTTTCACCGACTTTCAGGTAGATGGCATCTCGGACAACATTTTCTATATCACACAGTGCATCTATCGATCAGGTGACGACTGCGATTCGTCCACATTCCACATCTCAGATGTTCTCGTGCAAAATATCGAGGGCTCGCAGGAATCGGGAGACGTGGCTTCGATGCAGTGCAGCGCCGCTGTCGGCTGCCAGAACATTGAGTTCGAGAACATCAATGTGACGGATGATGACGGAAATGACGCAGAATCGTATCTTTGTGATAATGTTGAAGACACGACAGGCTTCGAATGTACCGGAAGCACGTGAGTTACAGTGTGGCAACGAAACTTGCAGAGTCAAAACTCTTAAAGAAGAGGCTAGTGCTCATGATGACCTTAGTATCATTTGACAGAATCATGAAACATTGTGATAACAAATAAATAAACAGCTCTTGATATAAATTCTTCTATTCTGGATTTTCTAAATATTCATTTTGATATTCTCTCTCTTTTTTTTTTTTGATGTGCTGGTGTAGAAATGAAGAGAAGATAATCAAACTGACATTCTACTATCTGGCATGGGATACAGAATGCCGCTGGTGGTTACACCCAACACTTCAGACGCCACTCGATTTGTTTCACTTAACATTGTAGCTTCATACTTCATATAGTATATCAGAATATCGCAGTACCTGAAGTGAAAGCTCAGTAAAAGTAAAAGTTTAAGAAACAAGTTAAATAGCAATGCTCTGTTCGCTAGACCCTAATAATAGACTTTATTTGTTTTCAATTGTAAATTGAAAATAGCAGCGGGAAAAAATTCAGCTTTTTACGTTTTCATCAAGAAATCTGGTCTCTCAGGTATCTCCTAGATGACTCCTTAACACTGAGATTCAACAACAAAATGACAACGCATATAACATTAAAGTGACCATTGACTGATAGATAAGTAATAGCTCGCCAGTAGATGAAGTACAGTACTTCTTAATAAGACTAGAAATTCTTTCTAACAGATAGGTATCAACGAAGAAGAGTAAATCTTCCTTGATCAGCCTGCCACACGTTGTGGCTCAAGGCATTCTTTAAAATCTGATGATGCGCGGAGAAGAATGTTTCCACACCCAGCAGTGAAGCCCTAGGCGCGCTCGAGCACCATCCTCATCGAAACGAGCGATTGAAAAATAAAAAGCACTTTATTTAACATTTACATAACTTGCAATCAACCATCTCAAATTTCAATATCTACAGAAACGCACACTTAGTCAAAGGGATTTGTTCGAGTTCCCCACCAAGTAAGAAACAAGCTCAAGCCAACCGTCTCAAAAACACGACTAACAGCTCCTACTGCGATAGTATCCAACGGACGTTTCTCTGTAAATACCTGGGAAATAAACTGCAAAATGCCAAGGTTGGTTCCAGTTAGTCTCAGTATGCCCCACAAACACATAGGTAACTTATCCAAACTCAAGTATAGTAGTGGAGTATACTCACGCTGGGGGCCGAGCTTGCAAAGAACACGAGTGTCCCAAGATAGGCGGCGCCTTTGTAGCTGAGTGTCCCTGTAGCATTGATCAAAGCGCCAACACCGTAGCTCTGCACCGCACTCCCAACCAGAGAACTGCCCCAAGCCGTAGCAGCGGACGCCGCTTCCTTGGACTTGAAGAACTCTTCTTTCGAATTTGCTGCCTGGGCGCGATGGTACGTATCCCCAAACACCGGGGTCAATACACCCAACGACGCGGTATGTGTGAATATTGTCCCAAGCGCGATCGCCGACGGCTTAACTGGTGGAAGGTCTGTTGCCTGTCAGTAGATGCCCGAGCACACACTCTTACCCCCAGGCGCTGGCAGTCAAGGGAAATGCAGAAGAGCCATGAAAAACGAAGAAACCATCTGCGGGCCGATGGCAATGCCCACTGCCGGAGCGTTCAAGGAAAGTTTAACGTACAATGAAGCGTGGCCATTTTGTAATCTGTTTTCTCTTGATTTTCTTGTTGTACCTCAAAAACACACAAAGTTGATGCTCCTTCTCAAAATAATCGAGGGAGATTTGGTCCTTTTATCAGGCAGGAGAGACTGGCCTTTCCCACCAAAGGCCGGAAATCAAGCCTAGGTGAATAGTGACATCACTATGACACGACTTGACAGTGATGACGAAAGTGACATCATAAACTCACTAACCTATTATAGAGTAGCGCGATCGAGATCCTGGCTGTCATCTTTTTAACCCTGTCAAAGTTTAAATCTTTTAGACATTTTCTCTGCTGACAAAGCTCGACCGCACACTTCAATTGCGAAGAAAGAAGATATTAAGCTTGAGAAGCTCGAAGTTCCTGGGAACTCTTTCAAGAATTATGACACCCACAAAGCCCCTGTTGAACTTCACCTCTCCGTAAATTATCCCTTCGAACTTTCCCGCGTTTATCGATCTATATACCACATGGTTGTCGCTACCCATACCGACTCGGTTTCGACAACTGCAAGCGAGGATGAGTTCGCTATAAGTGAGTCTCTCGTCCCGGCAAGGGAGATAAAAGCTGTTGGAATAACTCATGTTGGTCTTGATGGGATATTGAAGCCCCCGCTGTGTCTGAAAGAGGATCTCTCCAAGGGCTGTGGAGGTCAGCTATGGCCTGCCGGGATTGTATTGGCAAAATACATGCTGAGAAAACATGCATTTGATTTACATGGGAAAGCGATGTCTGTACCTCTCCGATCAAGCTGCTATAACTTCCCCACACCCCTCCTTAAAATATGCAAGTCTAACTATTCTTACCCCTTGATAGAGTTGAACTCGGTGCCGGTGGAGGGCTAGTTGGACTGGCGGTTGCGCAGGGATGCCAAATTGATTCACATCTTTACCTCACGGATCAAGAGCCAATGCTCGCTCTCATTCAGGAGAACATCAACATCAATGGACTATCTCCCAAAGTTAGCGCCTCGGTGCTCGACTGGGGGTCTCCTCTCCCCGAGGCTATCCCTCACTGGCCAGCGGTCATTCTTGCGGCGGACTGTGTTTACTTCGAGCCCTCTTTCCCTTTACTGAGGTCGACTCTTCAAGACCTATTGGGCCCTGAGTCTGTTTGCTACTTTTGCTTTAAGCGACGGAGGAGAGCGGACATGAGGTTCATGAAAGAAGCCAAGAAGATATTCGATGTGACTGAGGTCAAGGAGTTGGTGGACCAGGATAAGTATCGGAGAGAAAATATCTTCTTATACACCATCCGATTGAGGGCGATAACGAATGGAAAGACATAAACATAAACAAATGAGATAAGAATATATTCATGTATCGAATGGGCACAATATAACGTAGATGTCAATGCTTTGATCATGATGAGTTCCTGCTAATTGATCTTTTTAACTGCTTAACAAAATACAAAGGAGGCAACGGCTTTTTACAACTTAAGTTCATCCCCACGTTTGGTTTGAAAAGACGATTTGGCTTTTTGGCCATAGACATCTTTGGTATCCCCATCCTTCCCAATAATCTTAACTCCGGCTTTATCCAGGTTCGAAACCAACTGATCCTTCTTTTTTAAACCGTTCGCGCGGGTAGTGTTTCCCAACTGTTTCCTCCCCTTCTGCTTTTCCCGCTTCCTTCGTCGAAGCTTCTCTTCTCTGCTCATCTCGTGCTTTGCTATAGACGACCCGCTTTTGAGTGTTAATTCGCTTTGGGGGTTTCCTTCATATCTTGGTTCATATACCTCCTGAGGCGCTAGCATCCCAGGCCCATCCACCCCCCGGCCGGCAGTGGGTCTCGCATCCTCCATGTTGACAGTAGCCACATCAGAAACCACAGTTATATTTGCATGCGGTATCTTGGGTTTATAATGCCAATTGGAAAGGGAATCCAATTGCGAATTGATATTTTTCCAGAGTTCACTGATTTCAAGGTGTTCCTGCTTCAATTTGGCATCCTTTAGCTCGACATACGCGGAATCGGTAGCCCGGAGGTGGTCGGTCTCGTATAATTCAGCAAGACTTTGTTGCGGTTTACTGTCATCAAGTTGATATTTATCCCTCCGGGTGTCCGCTCGGCTGCTCAATGAGTCCGGATGCCGACGAATAACTTCGTCAAACTCCTTAGCTATAATCCTCCGTTTAACCAATTCTTCAATTTCTTCCGTGACCTCGTTTGTAACGACAGGAACTGGCTTCCCCACTCGATCGAACTCAAGGTCTTCCTCTATGAGTGAATTAAGAGGTCGCTGTGGCGCTTTCGCTTCACCGGAAAGCGTCCAATCCCGTTTACTAACATTTGCAGTTTCTAGCCGTCGAATCTCATCGGCAAGCTTAGCCTTCAGCTTCTCATGCGTAGATTGGCGGGATGCTGGATTGTCCGACGTGATTACCGGTTCCTCTTCACCAGACACGTCAGAATCGAACAAGTCACGTCGGACATCGGACATGGCTACCTCGATATCCTTTTGAATGTCCTCTGTGCGCGTCTTCGAATTGTGCAAGGGCGAATATCCGGATAAAGGTTTGCTGCTGCTTTTTATCAAAGGTGGCGCAAAAAAGTCAGAATACTTGATGGCATTGGTGTTATCCCGCGAAAAATCTTCTGCTTCAACGGATGACAGCGCGTCTTCATCAAGATCTGATTCTGCACTTAAATCCGCGTCCCCGAAAGTTGGTCCATCGTCATCGGTAGATTCTTCTGTATGTTGGCCATCTTCTGAGAAGCCCCCGCTGTGAAAAGTTTTGCTTTGGCTCGCTGAGTTTGTTTGATCGGAAGCTGTTAGAGGGTCAATATCCCAGTAGACATCTTCCTCGTCACTCGCGGCGTCGGCATTAGGGCTTCCTCTCGCATCTTGGTTCTCAAGTATTTCGGACTGGCGGTTGAAATCATCGATAGAGAAGAACCCATCGTTCAATCCATAGCGATCTCGAACTAAGACCTCCGAGCCTCTTTGCTCCGATGGGCTCCTGTCCTTATCGATAGTCTTTTCTGCCAATGACTTTTCCGCATCCAGTTCCATTCTCGAACTTTCCAAACCACCACGATCTTTTCTCCCGTTCGAACTCGCATTGTAAAGACCATCATCTAATCCACCACTAGCGACCGAGATTTCAGATTCACTATCTTGGTCTCCATCTTCTTCAAACTCCACAAGCCCAGCGTCACCACGCGAATTGTTGCCGAGCTGAGCGAATTTAGTATCAATCGCTAGCATTCTGCTGAGGTCACGTTCAACTCCCTCCTCACAGGATTCTAAGATCCTTTTCGCTTGCTCCCAGACTTGACCGATAGTGAAGCCATCGGCATGTAGCTCTTGTAGGTGAAAATGATGGCCGGGCGACACCCCTTCGCTCTCTGATCTCTTTCTCTTCCTCCCTTTTTTCTCGCGGTTCGCCGTCTGTTCCTTGTGAATAGCGCATGCTAATGGATCCAGGTAGCGTTTAGCGGCCGAGATGGAAGCGGTATAAAGCGGGTTTGTTGGTTGAAGAAAATTACGCGGTGTAGCCTCAACACTAAGAAGGTTGTGGAGGGGACGCGAGGCTTTATCGGAGGTGTAATAATCGGAGGGTTGCGACATGTTTCTAATCTAGAAGATAATTCTAGGAGGGAGCAGGAGGGGATCGATCAAAGGTGAAAAATTTGGGGAGGAACTCTCAGCGGAAGATTGTGTAATCGAGAAATTCAGAGTCGACGCTCCATATCTGTAATTCTTCTTGAGTTGAGAAAAAAGAAAGACGTCAAGTGTTCGCTTGGCCAATTCGAATTGGGAATTAATTTCTAACCCCTTCGGTAACAATTTTGAATAGATTGGGAATAATAAGTTAATATCCCTTTTTTTTGCATTATTGTTGAAATAATAATGTGAAAAAATATAAAGCTCGATATCGTGGTCAGGTGACTTAGCCTCCGCCTTTTCACATTTGGTCCTTTTGTCCTCACCTCGCCACAGTCCTTTCCTCATTGTCCCGCAGCTTGAGACTCTCCACGACTTGTTCTTCCTTCTCTTCTTCTCCTTTTTCCCTTTTTTGTGTGCAAAAGAACATCATGATATCCCCAATTATTTCAGCTGCGCCTAGGGCAATGCGCGGTTTGTGGCCCTTCAAACTTGTACTTGGATTTGGGAATGTACTAATATGAGAGACCATGAAGTTAACTGCCCTGTTACCACACTCATCCGTGCTGGGCCTTCTGCGTACATGTCAACGACGGCTCTAAAACGTGCCAATGCTCTCGAACAGCACGCAACCGCCTCCCCCCCCCTTACAGCCTCAGGGAAAATTCGGACAGAAGTTCCACTGCCTAGTCAGGAGAAAAAGGAGGGCCCCATGCAATATGCGCTGTTCGTCTCTCATATTATCTCGCATCGCGCGTCCAATATATTCAGTGTTGACAAGCAACGTATAGAACTACCCTCGACCAAGTTGCGAACTGGGCACGCCAGAGTTCGCTCTGGCCGATGACGTTCGGACTCGCCTGCTGTGCTATAGAAATGATGCATCTGTCAACCCCACGATACGATCAAGATCGACTTGGTATCATTTTCCGAGCTTCTCCTCGACAATCAGACGTCATGATTGTGGCGGGAACGTTGACCAACAAGATGGCCCCTGCATTGAGGCAGGTATTCGACCAAATGCCGGACCCTCGGTGGGTTATCAGTATGGGTAGTTGCGCGAATGGAGGGGGTTACTATCACTACAGTTACTCTGTGACAAGAGGGTGCGATAGGATAGTGCCCGTCGACATCTATGTCCCCGGATGTAAGTGGCAATTTTTGATAACCTGCACGTTACTTCGAATGTGGCCTTTGTCTTACACTTCCCAGGTCCTCCGACATCTGAGGCGCTCATGTACGGCATCTTTCAACTCCAGAAGAAAATGCGCCACACAAGGATCACACGCATGTGGTATCGGAGGTGAAGGTTTTCCCCAGTGATGTTACTTCTTTCCCTTTTCAGGGCGAACTTATATTGACAGGCCTTTCTGCCGGTGGTATGAGGATTCCCCCAGGCTGATTGTATCCCTTACCAAAACAAAAAGAAAAAGAAAGAAAGGAAGAATCGCTCCCCCCCCCCCCAGCTATCTATTTGCTTACATATTTTATGTTGCTTGCTGTATAGTAATTCTGTTGTTAACACTTTGAGGAGTTATCTTAAACTTTCCATTTTATTTTTCAATAACATCTTCTGCGACCCTGTTTCATCTTCAAGGCATTTTAAGCACGAGGAAAATTCCCGAATGATAGCTTCCCATATATTTATTAGTTGTGGTCCGATATGTTGTTGATGTTCGTCCGTCAACTAGTGCCGAGGCTATTTTCTCTTGTCGAATGATGATGAAGATATTAGTTGCAACGCCCCAGGTTGTTTATGCAAAAATTAATGCAAACTGGATCAGTCTCGAAATGATGTCATGGGAAAGATGGGAAGAAAGATGCTTCATCAAAATCTAACCAGCAGTTCTTTTCAACATTCAAGGAATTTTGGCAGGTTGAGGCGTTAATTTTGTTAGATTATTAATGGTGCAGGTGGAGAAAGGAGAAGTGTTGTCTCTCGTCGCCTTTGCCGTCTCTTCCACCGACACCCACAAGGTTTTGCTATTTACATCCCCTATTTCCCCTTCCTCTCCCTCTCTCTTCTTTCTTTGAAAAAAGAATCTCCGCAATTCCCCTCATCTTACAGTATATATTTATCTCTCATGCCCTCAGCTGCTTTTCTGGAATAGGCTTCTTCCCAATGCTTCCTGCGTCTCTCATCAAGTCAAGATATAGTTCCGACATAGCCGCCGCTCCGGCCTGACCTACCAACTACTCCCTCCCAATAACCATCATCCCAAGCTTTGGTTCTTTTTAACATTATTATTTTAGCTTTATCTCAATAACCTCGCTGCTGTCATATATGGGCAAAACAAAGAATAAGGGATATTCTCATTTATTACTCCATACCCTCAATTAAATGGAAGAAAAGCACCGATCCACCGAGGACTTGGGCGTGGGCGGATCTAATTCCGAAACCCAGCAAGAGAAGGCCAAGAGCCGAGGTCGAAGCAGAGATGATGACGATGACGGCATAGAACAAGCTCGGTCTCCTTCGACCACGACGTCAAGCTCAACATCTGCCATTTCTCGCCCTCGCGAGGATGGGTGCATGTCACAAGTCCAGACCCAGCGGGATCTGGAGCGAAATCCTACCGTTATAAGTAGGATAGCTACCCAGCGAAGCCAACATAGTGGCACCGTCGGTGCTGGTCTACAGCCACGGCATACTAAAAAGCCATATCCTGCCTTTGGAGCAAATAAGCCTTACCCTCCACCGCTGCCCGAGAAAGAGGAGTATGTTGTTGAATTTGATGGCCCCGATGATCCATTACATCCTCAGAATTGGGCACTGAAGAAGAAGTAGGTTTTTTCATAAACCCCCCAAAAACATTCACAATCGTGTCTGACGGCAATATGTTCAGAATACAAACAGCTCTAATGTTAGGATGGACCACCCTCATAGCATCATTCGGTAGCAGTATTTTTTCCGTAGCCATCGCCGACGTTGCTGCGATATATGGTGTATCAACAGAGGTTGGTGTCTTGGGAGTCTCGCTCTATGTCGTGGGCTTTGCCACGGGTCCTATCCTCTGGGCCCCTATGTCAGAGCTTCGGGGTCGCCGCCTGCCCTTGATAATAGCCATGTTTGGCTTTACAATATTTCAGTTTGCCGTCGCCACAGCTAAGGACTTACAAACCGTCATGATCTGCCGTTTCTTCGGCGGTTTCTTCGGGGCTTGCCCTTTGGCTGTCGTCGCTGCAGTCTTCTCGGACATATTTGATAACCGGGTTCGGGGTGTTGCAATTACGCTTTTTGCCGCCACAGTGTTCACGGGTCCTCTTTTCGCTCCCTTTATAGGCGGCTTCATCGTCGATAGCTACCTGGGATGGCGGTGGACCGAATATCTTTGCGGAATCATGGGCGCATCATCCTTGATCATAGATGTTCTCTGGCTTGAGGAAACTTATCCTCCTGTTGTGCTTATTGAAAAGGCTTCGGAGCTGCGGCGCCGTACAAAAAATTGGGGTATCCATGCCAAACAGGAAGAAATTGAAGTGGATATCGGGGAGCTTATCAAGAAAAACTTCAGTCGCCCTTTGAGGATTTTGGTTACAGAGCCGATTGTGCTTCTTCTCAGTATATACATGGCTTTCATCTATGGCCTACTCTATTTATTCTTGACCGCATATCCTATCGTTTTCCAAGGAATTCATGGCTTCAACAAAGGCGTCGGTGGCCTTCCCTATTTCGGCATGATCATTGGGCAGCTTTTGGCAGGCGTTTTCATTCTGCTTACGCAACCTTGGTACAACCGTAAACTCGATTCGAACAATGGCATCCCCATTCCGGAGTGGCGACTCCCTCCCGTGATTGCTGGCGGCGCTGCGTTCGCCCTTGGTCTCTTCTGGTTTGGCTGGACCGGATATACAGCTGATATACATTGGATCGTTCCCACACTGTCCGGATTGTTGACGGGCTTTGGGCTGCTATCGATATTTCTACAGGCTCTCAATTATATTGTTGACGCCTACCTACTGTTGTAAGTAATTTTGTCTCCTGTGTCTTGTCAATATTCTACCCGGTTTTCCAGATTTGTCTTCGAACCACTGAACCACCGAAATATCCAAATCTAACTACTTAAACCTAGTGCCGCATCCGCGATCGCGGCAAATACCTTCCTTCGATCTATCGCAGCGGCAGGGTTTCCTCTCTTTGCCCAGTATATGGTATCTTCATTCCTTTTCCTTTTGCCCGCCTTGGTGGAACCGGAAACTAACACTGTCCTAGTTTGATGCTCTTGGAGTCAATTGGACCGGGACCTTGCTTGGTTGTGTTGCTACCGTTCTAGTGCCGATCCCCGTTATCTTCTACCTTTACGGCCACCGATTACGCGCGAAGAGTAAATTTGCACCAGACATTCCGAGGCAGGCGAGTCCAAACGATGAAGGCGAATAGACATTGGCCGATACTTTTGACTCCGGTATATTTTTGTGTCCTATAGAAAGGGGGCCACCCCTGAGCTTTTCTCCGAGAACTTTGCGAGATCGAACCCAACAATCTGCGAGGTAACAGACAGCGCTGTAACCTATAACCAATACCCTACCTATTATATTTGCTTCGAGCTTTGTGATTGAATAATTTTTTTCTTTGGAAAATATTATCAAGTTTACATACGGACTTTTCTCATATATATAGAAAAATTTTCCATAGCGCGCGGATGTAAATTATTCAAACGCGAAGCTTTGAAGAAGCATATCTCCGTTGCCTATGTATGATTATATTCTACTGCTAGATAGCTTGATATTATCATATGTCGACCTGGCAGCGGCCGGCGAATTTACTACGTGTCCTCCCACTTTAGTTATCGGTCTCCAGAATGAAATACCTGACCATTCTAAAACATTATTTAGAATAACTAAACGGTTACTCCCCAAGGCTTATCCCCTCCCCTGGCTGCTTGCCCTCATTAGCTCCATACATGAAATTCCAATTGATAAAGCCCCATTCCCTCTCCCGATGGTTCATATGAATCTAGCGTGGAAACCGTATTGGGAAATATCGGCCAATTAGTATGTGAGTATGAAAAAAAAGTAAATATACACTAATGAGGGCAAGCAGCCAGGGGAGGAGATACGTATATAGCCGTTACTGTCCTCTCCGCTTCCTCCTCTCTAAGCTTTCCTTCACCCCAAAATCATCCGCCAGTAAGCCTCTTACCTCCTCCAAGCCCAGACCACTCATTTCAGGGTAGATCGCCCATACGGTGAGCCAACCCACCAAACAGATAAGTGCGTAAACCACGAACGTCCAGCTGGGAGACATCCATTCCATCATGGGCAGAAATGTGAGCCCGATGATAGTGTTAGCTCCCCAGTTTGTTGCGGTTGAAATCGCAGAGCCAAGAGCTCTAGTGTCCAACGGAAACAGCTCAGATTGTTGCCAGGGCACGTTTCCAAGGCCCGAAGCGTACGATGCCGTGTAAACGGCAAGTGAAATGAGAATAAATAGCGGGGAAAGAGAATTTGGATTGCTGGATTGAGGGCCACCGCCCTCTCTTCGACCCTTTGGAAGAAGTTGACGATATGACGGTGATCTTGGTGCCTCGGTTGTAGGAAGTTGAAGAAAGGAGAAAGCGATGGCGCAAGAGAAAAGGGAGACAACCATGACTGGGATGGAGAATAATAGGATCCGCCGCCGTCCGATTCGATCGATCAGGGAGAACGCAAGGAACGTGAAAAGAAAATTCGTCATTGCGACGGACATGGCTGCAAGCGTCGGGGACGAAAACGACAACAGCGAAAATATTGTTGCGGAAAAGTACATGAGTGAGTTGAAACCGCAAAGCTGTTGCAGGCCTTGTAGCATGCACGCTATTGTCAACGCTCGCCTATTCGCACCGACACTAATAAGATTTGAGAGGCTACAGCGGGTCTTGTTCAGCCACTGGTTCCCGGTCTCTCGAAAGGTCTTGTACGTTTCTTCCTCCTCCGAAATCTCTATTTCAATGTCTCGAAGAATTCGCCGGACGCGAGAGGTGATCGTACTGCTCTTCCCGTATACTTTGTGTAGGACCCTTCCGGCCTCATCTTCTCTGTTGACTTTCACCAGCCATCGAGGGGTCTCAGGAAGAAAAAAGACAATTACAAGTTGAACAATGGCGGGAGCAGCTCCAAGGCCAACCATCCATTTCCAGCCCCCAGGCGTAGAGGATAGAAACCACCCGATCAAGTAGGCAATGACCTGTCCGCCAGTTATAAATAGGCTTAGAATAGTTACTAGCCTACCTCTAATTTCTGATGGTGCTAGCTCTGATATATATCTACACGAGTGTTGCATCCCAAATCAGTATATATAACCCAAGAAGTAGCATTTTTGATAGAAGGATGCCAGACCCCAACATATAGGAACCTACAGAGGTGTAACTAAACTTGCTCCCCCCACTGCTAAGCCGACCATACCCCTCCCGACAATCATCTCCCAAACCTTGGTGGACATGGATTGCCAAAGAGAGCCCAGGATAAACAACACATCGGCAACAATAATAACACGTTTGCGGCCAAGCCTATCTGCAAGTACACCAGCAATGGGGCTGGAAATGAGCGCAAAGAAGCTAGTGCAGGAGGTAATCAAGCTTTTGTCAAGAACGGTTAGGGCGCGCTCGGAGAGGTCCACGCCGATGGATATGAGGGTAGACGAGATCACTCCAGTACTGCGGACGACAAAAAAGTTAGTTCAAACATGATTAGAAGATAAGAAAGGAAAGAGACATACTCGTAACCAAACAAGAGACCGCTGATACAGGCTGAGAGAGTCAGCGCCCACATAAAACTACTTCCAGAATCACTAGATAGCAACTCTTCAGCCTGATCTCTATCGATCTCTTGCCGCAGTGTGAACGTATCCGCAGCGCCTGGGGTGATTAGAGGCGCCCCCACCGTGTGACTATCATCGCCGTCCTCTCTTGTCATCCTGAGAGGCGAAAGATACCTGCAATCTTATTCCTTCCGATGTTAGTTTTGCTCACTGGAATCCATATCCTTCTATGATCCTCCGCGTGGAGGGAACTCGAATATCTGTTGAGTACAGGAAGGAGAAGGAGAATCACAGAGAAGTCGAGCTTCAAGTGCAGGTGATACTATTCGTAGGTACGAAGGATGAATAATCAAGTTCGGATTATCTACGTCCGTGCAACGGGAAGAGAAGATCTGAGAATACGGCAATACGATGAGAAAACATATTCAATATAAGAAAACATGTATCTGTTTCTTGGTATCTAACTATCTTTTGGGACTTCATCCTTTTAATTCGTGGACTTTCCATTAAAAAAAAAAAATACCAAGCCGACCAAGCCGACCCAGTTTTCAAATTTTTTGTATAAACATCGTTTAGTGCTGAACCGCAACACCAGCGTCGTTTGCCTGGGCTAGGATTTTCTTCTTGTATGCCATTATGTCACCTGGGAATTTCTCAACGGTCCCATTATCGCAGACCCAAAGGCTATCGCAGACGTTTTGCAACATAGTCACATCGTGAGAAACCATCAAAACGCCGCCTTGGAATTGGCGTAACGCATCCGATAATGCGTCCATAGCCTCGATATCAAGATGATTTGACGGTTCATCGAGTACTAAAATGTGAGGATTCGTCAGTGAGAGACAGGCGAAAGCGACACGTGATTTTTGGCCTCCGGATAATAGCTCTAGTCTTTGAAGACTAGTCATGCCCGTTATACCGAATCTATTCGACGAGGTCAGCAATTTATTCACCAAGAAAACTCCAGGGGTTTCGAATCCCTTACGCTCCGAGATGTCGCCGATATTCTTCGTCCGTCTTGCCAGGATAATTTTTAGCCATAAACCCAACAGAGCTGGTACTCATGTCGAGCGCATCCACATGGTGCTGAGCAAAGAACCCAATCCGAAGCCTCGGGTTTTGCGATATTAGGCCCGATGACGCTTGGAGCTGCCCGATGAGCAACTTCAAGACGGTCGTCTTACCTGCACCGTTTGGCCCGACGATGCCGATCCGCGAATCCAGTTGTACATCAAGATCAACGTTCTTCATCAGTGGCTTATCCTTTGAATAGCCAAAAGATACTCCTGACATCTGAATAATCGGAGGTGAGAGCTTTTCGACCTCAGGGAATTTGAAATGAACAGTATATTCACTCTCAGGAGCTTCCAGGATGGGCATTTTTTCAAGCTTCTTAATCCTCGATTGAGCTTCTGAAGATTTTGCCGCGTTGTAGCGGAATTTATCGATGAAAGCTGCTTGTTATTAGAATGCGTCTTACGATGAACATTTCAGAATGGCTACAGACCTTGCAGATGTGCTCTCTGAGCCATTTGATTCTCGTATTCTCGCTTTGCAGTCTTCCTTCGCTCTTCCTTGGTAGCATAAAAAGAGTCTACAGAAAATAAGCATATACTCCCCATTTGTTATGAGATGAAAGCAATAGTTACCAAAGTCGGCCCCTTTGTAGTAATCTAGCCGCTCAGAATGTTGGTGAATAATATCGGTCGCGATTTCGTTGAGGAAGGCCCTGTCATGAGAAACAACGAGCACGGTACTTGGGTATGACTGAAGATAATTGGATAAGAATGTGATTGACGGGACGTCCAACATATTGGAAGGTTCTACTCATGGTCAGCATCTCACTCGAAAAAAACTGGGGTGAAGGTGGGGAGTTCTAGACCGTCGAGAAGAAGTAGGTCTGGTTCGCAGAAGAGCGCTCGAGCCAGAGCCAATCTCATTCTCCAACCCCCTGAGAATGTTCTTGTGGCAAAATGTTGTCGCTCAGAGGAGAATCCCAACCCGGCAAGGATACTTGCTGCACGAGATTCCGCTTTATCAGATTCCATCTCGGCTAGTTTTGCATAAATATCACTTAGGGTTATATCAAGGCCTTCTCGCTCATGATCCAGTCTCTCTGCATCTTTAGACGTGTCTGCCATCAAGGATCTTTCGGCCTCGATAGCCGTAAGCGACTTGGTAATTTTCTATTATAATATTACGTTAATAAAGCCTACCAGATTGGCTGTTTTCGAAGGGAATACAAACATCCTGTTCTGCGAGAAGATGCTTTCGCCAAACGTCGGCATCTAATACGGCCTGCAACGCCGGGGTGTCGTCACCCGTAATCTATAAGACGGCTGTCATCAGCGTTCAGGGTCTCACTGGGTCTGGGGAACACCTTGCATTATCATATGTATTTGGTTTGACTGACCTCCTGTTCGACGTGAAGGATCGAGATGTGAGTAGGAATAGCCACTTCTCTTCGGCTCAATGCCCGAAGCAGTGTACTCTTTCCGATACCATTCTGGCCCACCAAACCGTAACGTCTTCCATAAGCCAGAGTCAGGGACGTGTCACTCAAGATACGGTTTCCGCCAATCGAAATATCAATACCATCAACCTTGATATCCTTGCTCTTCGACTGCGAGTCCGAACCGAGCTGTAGAGGGTTGACCGCCATGAAAAACTCCTCATAGGACTGAGTGCTGTCGGGTACATCGAGTAAACGAGAGGTCTCGTACTCTACGTTCTTCATCGTCTTCTTGTCTTGCTTTGCACGAATTTTCCGTTCTGCTTTCTCCAGTTTTTTCTTGTCAACACGGGATTCTACCTTCCTCGAGTTGGCAGACTCAAGATCGATAGCTCCGGCAGTCAGCCCCAATGTCGATGACATATTTCGCTGGGTGCCGACATTGATCGTCTGGTCCAGCTTCTTGGCCGCAAAAGGCAACGGCCTCTCAGGGTCCACGCCATTGGCCGCACTTAATGAAGAGATGAATTTTGAGACCAAATTGTTGATGGCTTCCTCATTTTGGGAAGTGAAATCGCCAGAAGCGGATAGCAACAGTTCAGTGATAGTCTGCGCAGCTTCCGAAATTGGGGATGGAGCGTTGGGGTCCGCATCCTGAACGTATGTCTTTGATGCATGAGTGAGATAGCCCTTCGATAAAAAATATTAGTAAATATCTTATTTTCAGGAGTAATTCCTCACACAGAGGTAATTTCCCCCCTTTCTCTTTCCTTGTCAAGCGGTGCATACTCACCACTGAATACTCAGATATCACATGATCAATTCCCGGAATCTGTGTCTGAATCTCGGCCTCCATGCTGGCAACTGGTACACAGCGTTAATGAATTGAATGCTGATGGAATGACAGCTAGTCAATATCCGAATTCAGTTGGAGAGGATCTATTTTATATTCTAGCCTTGATGCAAACCCAGATTTCGGAAAAAAAGATTCGGAACGATGATCTCAAAGGAGGTTGATTTTATTATGGGTGTGTGTTTTATCTGATCCCAGAAAGTTGAATCTGTTGGTTGAAAGTTGCAAGTTTGAACGTCGAACCCCATGAAAATTCTCAGCCCCGAGAAGTCTTGGCATGGCAACATCCGGTATATGGACAGTATTTCGAACTGTTTTCATGACAGTGAATGTACCTCAAGGTATCTGGATAAATAATGGGGGGACAAGAATATATTAATAGTTTATTAAATCACTTGTTATCGATCTCTATGTTGATCTTGTCTCTCTCTCTAAAACTTCTTGTCCCTCTCTTTAACAGAGCTACCACCATTCATTCTAGGCTCTTGTTGGATGTTTACCTGAGTAATGTATCCCCCCCCTCTCTCTCGTATGTATGTCACGAATAAAACCTTACCAGCAAATCAAAAACCAAGTCTTGTTGCAAAGAGGGAGATAAACTTCAACTGACCAAGATCATGACTTGCATGGTTGGCTGAATCTTTTTTTGTCTCTCTCCAACTCCAAACCTCCTCCCATCTTCGTCTCGACAACATATACACACACACACACACTTCTTCAACTGTACGCTTCTCAAGTAATTACCCTGACTGCATGTTGCCAGCTTCTCATATCTGATTTTTTCAACCATCTTTCGATGACCAGCTGTGATCATTTCTGACCTTCACGATGGGTGTTTTTGTGCTCGATCACAACCACACTGCTTCTTTCTGAAGCTTCAACATGTCTCATGCCAATCCTGTGTCCCTAGAACATGGAACATGTGCCAACTGTGAGGCTCTCTTCTAACTCAAATTCCTCTCCCCTCCCTTTGACATCCTTGGTGTACCCTGCAAATGTTCTCATATCACAACATTGTAATTCCCGGTCTTGTTCAAGACAACACTCAAGGCTTTTCCTCCTGTTGTTTGCCATGCCATGCTTGTGTCCCCTGTTCTCCTCTTACTCGTACCTAGTTGCCTCAAACCACTATATGCTGACATTCTTTTTAATTGGCAGCTTTGTGCGATTGGCACTGTTGGCATAGCAGCAGCAGGGTTCGCCTTAGGACGGCAGGATCGAACTCTATCCCCGAGATTCGCCTCGGATAAAAAACACAGGCCTTTAAGTTCAGCTCACGCTTCCACTGACTTTGGTCGTGGGAACATGTCGTCTGCGCACCCCACTCAAGCAATGCCACCCCCGGTTCTCGATGAAACCAGTCCAGCGAAGACGACTACCCACCAAGCGATCAGAGACGGGCCCAACGCGACCGAAACCAGACCTCACCGCCGAGAAACTATCAAGGGATCCCTTCGCGGGAGCATGAGAGCGCGTCTACGGCGCCAAACGAATGGAGATTCATCGCTCAGGAATCGGGACGGATCATTGTCTGTGGAATCCAGTCGCCCCAGCACCGGACAACGGCCCTCCTCATCGTGGTTGCAACGGATATCAACTATTTCCTCACCTCGGAATGGAAGCTCTCGGTCCAGCTCTTGCCCCGATTCTCCATCCATGAGCGGCTCTACCGCCCAAATGCTTCCTTCCTCCGTTCCAATTGGCTCAGGTGTTGCACCCAACAAACTGGTCAAACGATCAACCTCTCAGCGTGCCCTTTCCGCGGGGAATAATCCTACTCGCTCGTTGGGGCGTTCACCAACGACTCCGGGGTTGCGAAGGCCCGCAACCAGCCATCAGAGAGCATCAACCCCGAGTTACCGCGACGGAAGACGCCACGAGTTTCCTGATGCTCATAGTTACCTATCAAACCTTGAACCTTCAGAAACGACAATCCCTTCCGTAGACGACATTTGGCATCCTTATTTCACCCCAACTCATAGAACAACTGCCCATAAAAATCACAGAAAGAGGGCTACCTCTGCCAACCCAAAAGGGGAATCGATCCGACGATTAGCAGCTGAACCCGACGATCTACCCACTCTCCTACTCGCAACATCCATAACACCAAAAACCCAAAAACCTATATCCGGCAGTGAAAATAGCCGCGTTCCTTCTAATAGACAAACACACGACCCGCTAGATCACCCTCCACCCTTGGTGTCTACCTCAAGAGAAAATCAAAACCAGAAATTTCCTCTTTCAAGGAATAGGACCGCGACAAGTAGCTCCACAGCTTGGAATGTGTTTGGGGCAGAGACTCCCCGTAAACCCCGTGGGCTTTCCCTGTCTCATGGGAGATCCCGGAACGTCTCCCATCTAGAAGAAGATTTGGAGACTTCAAAAACAGAAAGGATCACTCCACACTCCTCGGGACTACGAAGAAGACGAAATATTACAGATCCCAGTGTCTTCCAGCGCCCCATGACATCTTCACAGGATGAATTTTATTCGGCACATGCCAACTCTCAAGGCAAGGCCAACGCGCCTTCGGGCCTCCCTCTCCCGCCCCTCCCGCCACCGTTTGAGTTCGACGTCGATATTTTGGGGGAATCCGCACGATCCCAGCCCCAGCCGACACCACTTCCCGATACCCGAGGATCATTTCAACACCAACGTCCACCGGCCCTGGGGTCAAATTTCTCGCCACCTGTAGCCTACCCAAAATCCAAACGGTTTTCCACTGCCGCCTCCGATCCAGCTTCCACTTTGATTGGATCTGATAACGATACTCGGGTTTTCACTTCTGGTGACGAAGATGAAACTGATTTTCAGAGTGATACTGCTTATGATTCATTCCCAAATCGTGGGATGAGAAGTAGCGACTCGGTATCTCGTGGTCCACGTATTGACACAATCTTTGATCAACCGTCTCCCCAGTTGACCAAGGGCAAACTCGCAGCGCTTGAGCAACAAGCTCCAACCAAGCCTTTAACGGAAGAGGCGTACCCCAGCACCCCAATCGCGCCTGGATATGGCAATGTCCATGACATAACACCGAGTTCCGACTTCGCAGGAAAAGCCACCCACACTTTGGATTATTGCGATATACCAGCGGACGGGGCGATTCATAGATTACCCTACAGAGCTATTGCGAGGGAGAAACCACAGGAATCTACCGTTACGACGGGACATATCTCAGAGCCTGATCATGAACCAGATTCAGGAAAACCCTCTGACAAAGGATCAAAAACTTGCCTTTTTGATTGGTCCGAGCAACATAAGAACGACCGGGATGCTGAAGGATCTGCCTTTCGGCCACGCACAGTTCATGGAAAGAATGAAGCAAACGCAAGAGCTACCCGTACTTTAACGCGCCGAGGCCCAAGTGTTCTGCACCTGAGGAGTCAAAGCGTCCCCGTATCAAGAGATCCGAACACCGCAAGCGAGCCCCATTATCCGTCGACGAAATTTGGAACTTGGGGGCTGGGAAATAAGGGGGTTAGTGAAGACTGGGACGGCGACTTTGAATTTGAAGAGTCTGAAGAACCGCTGAATGCGAGTTATGGCGGTGATACAAAACGTTTGACATCTTCTTGTCAAGGAATGAAAGTGCCGCAGGCTATCATGGAGCGCCAGGCCAGCGTACATGGCCAGTTCGGCCATGTGAAAGAATTGACATTACTGGTTGAAGAACTTCGACGACTCAGGCTTCAGGCGAAAGCGTTAGGAATTACTGATGGCCCTTCCATTGAGCTGTGGAAAGAAGCGGAGGGTATCATCAATCTTGCAACAGTGGACGACGATGAAAGCGCATTTAATCCACCCCGTTCTCCGCCCTCCCCCACCATTAACATTGACTGGTGTGACGACGAATCTCCCAGAAGCAAAAAAGGTAGGGGATCAAGGAGCCATGATTCCGACCCGAACCGCTCGCCCCTTTCTGTTCGGACGAATTATAGTCCAAGCACTACACCTCCTAGTCGAGCAAGGAGCGCGTCCTCTGCAAAAGTTCAATCCGTCCTGGACACAATCTACCAACAGCGCAAGGTTCCCGACTCCGTGCCGCTTGAAGCGAAGACACATTCACAACAGAGATTACCGTTTGATACCCAGTCCCTTCGGGATCTTGTGGTTCGAGCTGGCGTTGTCACACGAGCTCTTAAGGAGATCGTCCGCAGAGCACAAAGCGTCTCCTCGGAATTCGACAACGACCTAGTACTCCTTGATCCCCCATTCAGTCGAATATTTGCCCAACCCTCTAGCCACTCTTCTGTGCTGCAAAGTTCGAATTTACCGAATGGCAAGGGTGACGAGGGATATCATGGCGACGTTTCTCCATCTGTTGGTAACGAGAATGACATTTCCGGACACATGAAGATGACGACGGTTGTATGATTCCAATCGAGACTTGAATGTTTCCCTTCGGAGTTGGTGTTCTTGGGGGAAAGATAAATCCATGTATATTTTCTTTGCAATTGTGACTTTTCTCTCATTTGGTAGTAGCTCTTGAAATCCTGTAAGGGATTACTTTCCTTTCTTTTCTCTTTCTTTATCATTATGGTTTCAGATCATGCTTCTACTATGTGTAAAGATATGGGACGAGCGCAAGAAACTAAACATCTCCCGCCTTTGTAAACGAAGGTCTAATGAGGTCACGGGTTTAAATCTCATGGAGATAATGAATTTACAATACTTTTTTTTCTCTTCTATTTGTATTTCTAATATACAACTGGTTAAAGGAGGCGGGTTCCATTGTCTCTCTGCCGCGGGTCGTTTCGAGCTATATTTGTTAGCTCATCGGGGTCTTATGTGTATATCCAAGTACGACCTCTCACCTCTCCTTCGATTTTATTTCTCTCATTTTACGGCTTTCCTTCATCTCGTCTGAACCTAGCTAATCATCTCTTCACAAAATAGTTTCTCGCTCCGATCTCATCTCATAGAATTGCATCTTTTGCGTGGTGAACCCATCTCCACGTATTCTCAGGTCGGTGAAGACACAAGCCTGTCAATTCCAAACTTTCAGACTGGCCGTCTTCACTTATACCGGTGAGAGCCAGTCGTGGAGAGCAAGGCGCAGAACCGAGTTATTTCTTTCTTATACATTCTTTCCTTCTACAACTTATCTTACGAATAAGTGTAGTTCTCTTGGTTCTATCTAACTACTGAAAGGCTTTTTGGATTGATACCGTCTCACCGTTGACGAAACGTTCCCCGGTTGTGTGACTGCCGTATCATCTAATAAGAGGGATAAGCTGTTGCTCCTCGGCCTGGTAGTTTCACCTGTGACTTGTTTCACTCTTACTTCTTTGAAAAGTGCAGACGTCTCAAGTCGTGGTGCATTTCTACCCGGTATCTCTGGCACTTGCGTCGCAATGTCCCCCCTAATCTTCGATCCCGTGTCAAATAAACCTCATCAGAGCAACCGGTCTGTTGAGTATAACTGTTTTTTGACTCTTCCAACAGAGGTATCTACTCATATCACATTCCTGGCTAGGATATCGGTGTCTGAACAAATATGCGTTTTCCATTTCCAGGTTATTCAACATATTGCAGCTTTAGTGCCATCCGATAGAGACCTCTGCAACCTGATAAACACTTGCTCGTCGCTTGCAGCTATTCTTATTCCTCCAGGCTCAGGAATCTGGCGCCGAAGGTTTCGAGCCTTATATGACCCTCCTCCGTCTAATAAAACTTCAGAAGAAATCAAAGTTGAATATCAGATACGTTCCCTTGTGCTGCGGCAATCCATTCCATTCCACTACGGGGAGGGCCCGAAACAAGAACTATGGCTCGAAGTCGTGAAGACATTATTAATTGGTATGATAGAGAATATTAAGACATCTCACGTCTTAATTAGCTCACATAACAGTGGCTGGGGAAGACAGGAAAAATAAATGGGTCATTGAGAGACTGGCCTAGCAAAAATAATGCTGACATTTCCGATAGAATCATTTATTCGACCACATAAATCCCAGACGGGGGCTACCTCAACCTCCAAAAATTTGGAGCGGCTCATTGAAATATTCTCGGGCTCGGACTTCATGAATCGTCCAATTGTTGGAAACGAACAATGCCTTTTACAAACCCCGACAGACTCTTTTGCAGCTGTCCAGTTGAGCTTGACCCACCTTGCCATTGATCCGGAGGTGAGTTACCGTGCCTTGAGAACGGATTATGATATCGCAGTCGTGTATAAATATGGCATTCCAACGTCACGACTTTTCCTTCCCGGCGAAGTATACATGGAGCCATTGTTGCACATCCGTAATTTCTGGAAACGACATCTCACGAATCCGGACGAGGCGACGTTCTACGCTTCTTTCAGGGGGCTATCTTCAGGCCGCAGACCTCATGCCTGGTCTTCCGATTTAAATGCAAGGACTGATTTGGGCAAGAACTGGTTGGGATATTACTGTAGGACTCCTTCACCGTTTGATTACAGATAACCGGGACGGGTCTAACCATCCAAACATTGAAGCTTGTATCCACCCTTTCCCAATATCTTTGACCGCCCTAGAAGAGCGCCAAACTTGTGCCGACCTAGACACGCATTGGACCATTCCCTACCTTCTCGTTTGTATCACCAACTCCATTTTGTCTGTTGTCTGCTAGAAGTTATACTGAACTAAGTATCCTAGTCACTTGAGCTTACCGTCCGCAACGACAATCCGTCCTGGCCCGAGCTATTCAACTCAATGCTACCTCTTCATACCAATGTTCTTGAAGCTGACCGTAAGTTCTTCCATGGTCAACAGAGTTTTGACAACATCACGAGCCGGTCCCAAGGCTTTGTGATTGGGTTTACTGAAGAGCTTCCTGAGCAAGGAGGCTTACCAGGGTGGCGCCGTATTTGTTTTGTTATATCCGAAATAAACAGCGATTCCCCCCCATCGACCATGGACCCAGGGCAGGATTTACCAGCGGAAGAGTGGTTATTTTCAACGGGTTTTAACTTTGCACGGGGATACGAGGGTATGGTTATTCCAGGTGGGAAGATAATGTTGGGGCGGTGGTCTGATTTGCTTAACTTGGGGGACATAGGTTGCGATGGCCCGTTTATTTTCTGGGAAGTGTGAATGCAGACAAAGGCGTGATAAGGTGGTCGTATTCTTTTTCTCGCGGATGGTCCCAAAAGCACGCAGACTAGATGCTATCAACAGGCCTTCTCATCTCCCTCTTTTTTTTTAAAAAAAAACCTCACTGAGCCTACGAATCTCTGGAGTTGAATCGACGGTTTTTGGAGGCTATATAAAGCAATATATAGGTGACAAGTCATACTCACATCTTCTTTTCCATCGTTTACCAGCTCCTTCCAGATTCCTCTGTGTGGGACTGAGTATCAGTTTGTAGCTTGGGGGGAAGGAAAAGAGAGAAAAAGGGCGTGGGGAGTCTCATGTATTGATTGCCATGTTTCTTCTGCAATGCATCACGGCCATTCAGGAGAAATACGAACATAAATATAAGAAGAAATTATCACTAATCACCCAGGCCACTCGGATCTCACTCTTCAATGTCTTTGATTTTCTCCCATTGACCCTTCAGGTTCTCCTTCCACAAGCTAACCTTGTTATCGCCACCACTAACAGCAAGGATATTCCCACTCAAACTCCAGCTGACGCGCCATAGAACAGAGTCAAACTCAAGGACTTGACTAGTCCAGTTTCCTGGGTTAGCTGTGTCGGAAGTCCATATACGAACTGTCTTGTCTTGCGAAGCAGACGCAATGTAGGATTTCGAGAGGATGCTAGGTGACCATGCAACATCGCGGACCCAGTCGGTGTGTCCTTCTAATGTTTGGGTCAGAGTGTATGACTTGGTATCCGGGCTGTTGTGAACCAGGAAGTATAAGCATTATAAGTTTAAAAGAATTTGGGGAGGGGGATTACTGAGAGGTGCCGTCTTTAAAAATAAAAAATAAAAAATACATACCTCGAGTCCCAAATCCTAACCGCATTATCACTTCCGCCAGTAACAAATCTTCGTACCTGCCCTTGCCCGGGTGTGGCACTGACAATGCTTCCTGGAGCGGCTGCTGGAGCCCAACTGACGGCGTTGACACCCATACCATGCGCATGGAAGATCTGATGCGTCCAGCTGTTATCACGGAACTCAAGAACGCTTACATTGCCGTCGGAAGAAGCACAAGCAAGAAGACATCCGGTTTCATGTGGCGCCCAAGACACCATATTCACGGAGGCGGTGTGGAGAGAGAAATCGAAAACTCGACTCCATGTGCTGTTGGTGGATGGCGAAGTTGTGCTGGCAGGCTGTTCGCGCCAGACCAGGACCTTACCATCGTATGATGACGAGGCTAAAATCGTGCCGAACTTTGGGTGTGCCTGCGACGAATAGCGATTGATTCAGCTACGTTGATCGGTATGGGAATAAGATGATGAGATGGGAAGGGCTATGCACACCCATGCAACACACCAAACGGCACCCTCATGCCTTCATATATATATCTCAGTAAATTTTTACCATCGCGGGGAATTTGGTAAATTGCACCCACCCTTTTAATGTCTCCACTAGCTTATGGGTATCTCCTTCAATATCAAATATTTTGATGGTCTTATCAGAGGAACAGGTAGCTAGTCTTCGGCCATAGTAATCGAGACCGGCATCGTGCTATTCAAATACTCTGTCAGACCTTGGCGGCGTTTGGGTTTCATCGAGAGAAGTAGAAAAAACGGGCTTACGATCATGTCATCGTGGCCTGAGTTAGTGATGGCTTGAGCCTGCGAAGACACGTCGTTGTAGTCAGTAGATATTTATGATAATAAAGAGGATGTGTGTGATACTGACCATATCGGCTGAGAATGAATTTTAAAATCAGGATAATTGAGTTCGTAACTTGGATTGTTCACAGATTCCTTTCAATCTCCTGTCCGTGAAATCGAGTCGATAGACGATAGTCGCAAGTTGGGATCTTATTTGCCGCCGGTTCGCTTGGCTCAAGCGTTTGTCTATTTATTATTTGTCTGTGGGTTAGTCGCAGAGCCGCAATCTGATCTAATCTTATCTTCTTACTAACCGTTTTCGAGGAGAACTGCAGGTTCCACCACGTGATAAGCCTCGGTTGAAGATTCCCGTCGGATAAGATTCGTGTTCTACCTCTCGATCGAAATAATTAATAGGTTGACTTCTTTGCACTCGTCCTCTTTCTCAATCAATAGTTTATTATCGCAACAGGTAAGCCGGGAAAGGCTTTCAAAGGTATCACCTTCTCTAACCCGCTAACCATTCGTTCTCAACAAGACTACGACTTCAGGAGCCCCACACCTTGCCACGACTCTATTTCACGTTTGCCTCAGCTGTCTCTTTGGCTTTACACCGTCTTATCTCCTAGACAGACGCTGGTTCCCCTCGAACAGAGTAGAAAAACATGGCAGATAGCCTCTGTGGACCCTCGAATGCCCTACAGAACTTCCAGAAGCATACATCCGTCGATCGAACTCTTCAACAAGATCGTCTCTCTACGCGACAGTCACCATCTCAGGTACGTAATCTACGCTTTCGCGATTTATTGAGGCCAGTGACGCTTGCTAACTCATCATGGTAAGACATTCCGCTCTCAAAACTCCAATGCAGGCACTCTTGATCCCGAATTCAACGCGTTCGAAGCTGGAGTAGCTGTTCCCCCGCTACCCGATGTTCAACACCCGCTATTCAATCAGGCGGGCCCGCATATTCGCAACTTTCCTCAAAATGAAAATACCGGATGGGCATCTGATTTTCAGAAGCTACAGCTATCTGATCCGGCGTATTCAGCACCTCAACCTCAGTTTCAAATCGAGGACCCGCGTCATGTCAACCTTAGAGGCTGGCAAAGCGAATTTATGCACGGACAACACCTTCCTCCGGCCCAGCAACAGGAGTCCCAGGCCCCGTCATTTCAGGGCAATCATAATAATAGCCTTGCGTTCATGAACAATAGAATGGTCCACGGAATACCCGCCCTTCCAGGTACCCCGCAAACTCTTAACCAGGCAACAAGACCTGAGGAAACCTTCGATGAATCTGCGTTCGAGGCTGCGTTCGATCAAGCTCGAGCAGAAGTCGAAATGCAGGGGAACAATACAGTGCAAGACCCCGAACAAACAAACGTAGGGGATGAAGAGCAATTGAAGATTGGCTCTGATACTATCCCCCACGTGGAAAACTCAGATACCACAAATTCCAATGACAATTCGGACGAGCTCGCAAGAACTGCGGGGCATTTACTAGATAGCATTAGCCATGACCAGAGTCAAAAATTTAAGGATAGCAATTTCCTTGCCCTGATGCGCAGGATACGAGATCGCGAAGTTCGTGTCGAGGGGGATCAATTCCGTGATGTCAGTACCTTCCCCTAGTTTTGGAGGAACGCGATATCCGTTGGTACAAATAGAAAGCCTGATAAAGCACTTGTTCTTGCTGATCAGTTTCCAGGCGCTGCAGCCTCTACACCCTGGCGGCCAATTTTACCCCGAGGGCTAGAGAGGGGCTACAAATATATCGACAGAGATGACGGGTGCGAAAGCTGAGCTTGTTGTTATATATGAATCTGCTCCTCCTCGTTGGTACCTATGTTCGGCTTACGGATTGGCTGTACCTACGAACCCCGAGACGCTTAGAGTCGCAGCTTCAACCCACAGACCTAACGACGTCATTCATACGATACCCTTTTAAATCACCAACGCATATCCAGCGCCATAAGAATGACCTTAGCCTTAATTCACGATAAACGAAAGCAGCGAAACGACCTCCGCCGCACAATCTTTTCCTAGGTTGAGAAGGAAGCCTCGTATGGTGTCAGGACTTGGCAAAGCTGGGCACATTTCGGTCTTCACGTCGATTTACATCCCTCTTTCCCTTTACCCCAAAACCGAAACCCTTGGAAACTATCAAATTTTAGAATAGATCGCGTGAACCCTTTTGGTTTTGGAATTAGTTATATAAGAGTGTCATGCTTAAAGCTGGACATTACCTTCAAACTACTCGCCAGGTAGCGTCTCGACGAATACCTTAGGTAGGAAGCTATAGAAATCTAAGAAGCCTCGAGCCTCTTTGAAATTAGAAATAATATATATTATAGTCAGTAACCATACCGAATAAAACCATGCGCGGGGGGTTGGTGACTGGGTATGTAGGTGATAAAATCAACTGATCCACGCTCGTCGCTCACCTCTATGGGTTTCTGGGGAATCGAGGATAGATCGGATTTATCCTTGATAGGGATAGATATGGACAAATTGCTTCACTTGTCCAGAAATTTCATTGCAGAGAGTAATGCTAGCTGGAGTAAATGAACGACCCTTAAGTAGTATCTAAACTCAAGCCAATCTACACAGGACTCTTAATCGAACCCCGAAATAATTAGCGCGCGCGAGAGAGGCTTTGGGAGGTTTTGGGCGTCAAGGACGCTTGTATGAAAGCATGAAGCATGGAAGTAAACATTGGCGCATGGGCATCAGACTCCCAACAACAACAACAACAACAACAACAACAACAACAACAACAACAACAACAACAACAACAACAACAACAACGAGAACATCGTCCTCTCCCGCATCTACCTCGACATCGAAGTTTTTGACATACTAACTTAATCTTCTATATCTACCATCCGATGTGTATAATCTAAGTCGACCCAAGATCTCTAGATGCTTGCCATGATCTCGGTGACTTGAAAATACCTGGTCATCCCTCTGGACAATCCATATCTTCTCACCGAGATCTCTATTTCGATCGCGAGTTTAGAGAAAGAAGTATAGACAACTTAGCAGCACCCTATTTCGGAAACAATCGCCTTGTCGAGCTCACGAGGACCCCCTGGCTCGCCTGCCACGGCGCTGCCATACCAACCAGCCGATTCCGACGTGGAGGACGAATCATATACCGCTCCTCCTCCTCACTCGCCAATCTCGGAGGCTTCATCCTCGAGCCTACCTCCTCGGCCGCCTCCGTTCTCATCGCTTTATTTCCCCCCGGAAGAGGAGCTTAGTCGCGTTAAGGCTTCGGTAACCGAATCGATTTGTCCGTCAATTCCAGCTTTCGCTCCTTCAACCCTACGTTCGCCTTTCCCCCCTTTCGACGAGGCTCCGGCCAACGCGACGCCGCCATCAACCGTCGTTTCGGACACGAAAGCTGCGCTTTCAAGGGATAAGCAGGGCGAATCATCGGGGAAAGGTTTAGACGACGGAGAACCTCCACCACCTTACACTGAGGGATCTAGTCCGCTTGATTCTTTCACATACGTCATGGCTGCTGCAGGAGGGGCCGCGAGCATCATAACCCAGGTTCAGCAGACTGGAGGACCCCCCATAAACACTCTTGGAGGTATGTTATGATAATCAATATTTTAACCCAAGGCGAATTCCCTGGTACTTATATAGCTGCATCTTATCTCTTGATATAACGATTTTCCCAACTAGTTTGCCTACATACTAACTCCTAACCGCATAGATATTGGGGGCGATGAGCATATAACCCTCGAACTCCGGTTAGTTTCTCTTTTAGTTATTTTTCTTTCTCGATTTGCTGCTAGATATTAAATGTTTTATATCAGAGGAACTCGTTTTACTCTTTCGCGGGATGAATTACTTACGCTGCCCGAGTTTGTCCTGCTATCGCTTTTCCCGAACGGTCTTCTTCCTGATGGACACATGGGCTCATACCACGAAGGTGATGTATATCCGGTTGATGTAGGTGAAATTGAACATTATATACTGCAACAATTTTCTGGCTAACGTCGTCGATTCATTAGTATGACCCAGCATCACTTCAATATATGCTAGATTTCTTCCGCTCAGTCGCACAATCTATTCCTTCCTCAACCCCTTCTCCAACAACCTCACCAGAAATCGACCAATCCAATGATCAAATGCAGGGATCCGCACGGGACATGTTACAGGATCGCGCTGGCATTATTGTGCTGCGGGAGGACCTCGATTTCTATGTTATTCCGCCAACCCCAGACATCGACCATCCGGAAATGCTAGAAGTAAAAAGGGCTGCTGGCAAGGCGCTTTTGAACCAGGATGGTATATTTTCCGGCCTAAGGAAAAGTGACGAAATTGGAACCACAGAGCAACATCTCATTGAGATGTTGACCGCTGGGTAAGTAGCATTCAAAGCCCATATCATTAAGCGCCCCGCGTGAGCCATTTTTGGGCGACAATGTTGTCGAAGTTTCTCAACTGCGGTCTGTTCATATTAGTCTTGCTCTGAAACCAGAACTCAGTCTCATTTATCAGTCTCTGCTCTATGTCTATCTTCTGAACTAGCACTTACGCATGACAGTGGCTTTAACCATGATGATAGTTGGGGCCACCGCGCAGGGGAACCCAGCAAGGCTGTTATCTGCAGCTTAGCCTTAGCCAAATTGCGAACCGATATCAAGGGAGACATGAATAACAATAATGCCGTTGGTATGGCCCAAAAGTTGCTTCTTTTCTGGAGAAAGCCGGCCAGGCGGTGCTGGTGGGAAGGTGTTGAGCTACATGATGTAGAAGGCGTGGACGGCAAATTGAAGGTATGGGTGAGAAGGGTGTGGACTCTTGAGATGGTGAGTTATAAATCCGAGTCTGTTTCCTCTTGGAATTGTGTGTTCTAATAACATCCTCATAGAGCGTAATCGGACTACGTTGATGGGTTGGCCTTCCATTTCCTTTTTATCCTACCGCTGTGCCCTGTTATCGCATCATTCATCGTATTTCGTTGAGATATCATATCCACAGGGATATGCCCTATGTTTGTTCTTCCTGCAATGTTGGTAAACTATTCTCTATTCCTCTCTGTCCTCATATGTTGAACTACACTGTGTCTTGTGGCAGCATTATGAATACTTCTCCAGTTCATGAACTTTAAGGTAGCGGATTGTTCAGTGTTTGTTGTTAGATGCTCTATTTAGTGCCGATGCTTCTAATCCCTCGTTCTGCCAAAGTGGCCTCACATCGTTACAGGCCGCTAAATATTATATATATTCAAGATTTGGTAGAAATACTATTATTTATTCTTCCCGAGCGTTTCCCTATCCCATCTTAGTATTACTTTATTTAAGCTACGTGTTTCATCGAAGTGGATTGAAGAATAATTGTTCTTGTTCTTTGCGCAAGTACTCTGTATATTATGGAGGATAGCTCCTGCGTATGCCCTTCTCCTTCTTTTATTATTTATTGCCCTCTAAAAAACATTGAAACTGCTGTGCCTGCAAACGGAACGATAAACTTTTCCTCTTGTGGACTAGCGTGTTATCTGTCGCGACATGAACGCCCTTTTCTCACTTTGATCGCAAAGAAAACAGAACTCAGACGAAGGCGCGGTTTATTTCATATACTCTTACTATTCCTTGATCACAATCTGTGAACAAATTTATCGCAACAAGAATATGCAAGAGCTCCTGTAAAACATAACACACTGTTTGAAGATTTTCCTATCGATTACTTCTCTTGCGCTGCTGGCATTTCACCGGACTTTCCATCGACACTATCACAACACACCCTTAAAAGCTTCAAGAGGTCATGACCTAGCGAGCCTGAGCAGCATCAATGTCTCCCGTTAGAGGATACGTGACGTCTTATCCGCCGAGGCTCCGCCAATATGGCAATGCATTGCTTACTCCGGTTCTCGCTCCGACACAAGTCGCCCCGTCTTCGAGGACAACCAAACGAGGTACGGTAGCCGTCAACTACGCTGAAGACGGTTACGATGATGAGGATCTCGAGGATGGAGAGGGCCCGCGGCGTCCTACCGGCCTAAGAAGTTTGAAGCGGGAGGAATCGAATACAGACAAGGCCCAACAACCGGAGAAGTTGGGGAAAGAGATAGAGTACCCGGTTGATGTTCAAGGTATATTTCGTGACTGGATGATCAAAAGAATTCTAAAGCCTTCGTATGTACTTCTGAATACACTTCTTGTGACGTACCCTGGAGAACTCTTAATATCTAACTAGGCGACTACAATTTACAGAACCGCTCAGCAGATGTATATCCAGGCGCAGTTGCCGTTAACTCTGGTACCGATTCGGATCGATCTCGAGATACCCGCTCATCAACCACAAGAGCCATTACCGTTACCACGAAACCACCTCGAAGCTGGAATCAATCCGGCCCTTGCGGCGTACCGCAAACCAGATCCCGTCCCGCCGTACCGTATAAAGGATACATTTCTTTGGAACTTACATGAGGCATTGACAACACCTGACGAGTTCGCAACATCTTTCGTCCATGATCTCGATCTGCCCAATTCCCAGGCAATGATGATGTCTGTCAGTAATCAGATACGCCAGCAGTTAGAAGAATATGCTGGTGTTGCGCTTCATCCTTTGTTTCAAAACGCCCAAGCAAAAGCTCCGAGCGCTACAGGAGGACTGAATATGAATCGATTTGGATCCCCAAGAGACATATTTCTGATGAGCGCTGCCGCGGAACCCTCAACCCCCACCCCCAATGCCCCTCGCAAAACTGGTGGGTCTCCAATTCCGTTTGAAGAGAGCCGAGAATCGGATAACGTTCTGAACCCGGACGACGCATATCGTTGCATTATCAACCTCAACATCAATCTTCAAAACAAGTTATATACAGACAAATTTGAGTGGTCTTTGCTACACCCTCCCGGGATGGCTGAAGAATTTGCTCGGGTAACATGCGCTGACCTCGGCCTGAGCGGCGAATGGGTCGCAGCAATATCTCATGGGATCTACGAGTCTGTTTTAAGGCTAAAGAAAGAAGCATGCGAGAGTGGTGGCCTCGTTGGCGGTGCTGGAGGTCATGGGAATGAAATCGATAACCAAGCCGTAAATGGTCAGGAAGCTGGGTGGCGATACGACCCGGAAGGGTTAGGCGATGAATGGGAACCGAAGGTTGAGGCCCTATCTAAAGAGGAGATCGAAAGGCGTGAAGGCGACCGAGAGAGACAAATCAGACGTATCAGGAGAGAGACTGCGAGGTTCTCAACTACAACCGGTATAGGGCCCGAGGCGACGAGGCAAAGCGGTGGTGGCTATTTCGATATTCCCGACAGTAGCGAGACACCAATGGGCAGAGGCGAGAGAAGCAAGAAGAAGCGACGCTTCCGCAGTTTAAGTCCTAGCAACAGAGGTGGAACTCCCGGAGGACGAGGCACTCCGGAAACAGGGGCTGGCGCTGGATATGGTGGCGTTGGTGGCGCTTTGAATGACTGGTTAGTTCTATTCAAGCCTCTCCACTTCACTTGAGTCGGCTCGAATTATCTCTTCCTCTTGAGACTATTTGACTAATTGCAATACAGGGAACGTCAAACGTGGAGGTGCGCGAACTGCATGGTGTGGGGTGTCGCAGTCTGGGCTGTGAGAGATGGTCCAACTGGCCCGAAGGTGAGATTGATTAACTCAGCCATGCACTTCATGCTATTTAGTTAACGTGATTGTTTGAATAGACCCTGTGCCATAATTGCGGCATGCTCTATGAACGTGACAAAGTCCCACCGGTGTGGTCAAAGGATTTGCACCGACACGACGCTCCCATAGGCCGTTGAGTGGGAATCCTGCGATATCTTCTCACAGTGCAACACTCTATATCCCGACGTATCGGAATTGTTTTGGCTTTATCATAGAGCTGTGTATCCCCGCCTCTCCGGATGCGAAACACGCTGCCGGGATCTTCTAATTAGCATATTTCGACCCCCAACTCTCTCAAGCCAGGACATGTAAACGACGAGGTTGACGTTTGATGATGGCTAAAGTCTTCCGTTGCTAGTTATCAGTCTTTATTCCCCTTTGAGCTAATATAATCACAGACCCTCTCCGAGCCATATCTTATTAGGTTTCCCGGGTTTAGGTCATTTAGTTACTGTGCCAGGGGTTGGGCAAATCGGCGCAACTGTGATACCCAGCTAAGTCTATGACTCAGTTACCGAACTTGTTTTGAAAAAAGGCAGTTTCTAGAGGACTGGGAGGCAGGAAAAGCGTAACGTCACGTCGGACGAAAGAAGTTTCAACCTTGATACGTTTCCCTTGAAGTGTATATCCGTATCTCGCATGGCTTTATATAGGGGGTCGTTTACCATAGGAAGCAAAGTTGCAGGCGAGAGATTTTGTAGCTGGCGAGTTGCAGAGGCCCATATCAAGCCTACTCTACCTAATTTAGTCTGTGATTGTGTTGATACAGGACAGGGGATGGGAAAGCAAATCAGGGGATGTGTAAGATAACTTCAAAAACACCTGTATAATAATATAATAACTCGAGCCTTTATTTCAGGGATACGTGCCTGGAGCATCAATGATATTGATCAAATTAGAAGACCTTTTAACCTCGTGCCGTCTTTATACTCATGCAACCACCCTCTTCTCTAGATAGATTAATTATATCTCTTACTCTTCGGAAGCGCGCCCCGTCCTGAACCGACAGCAAACGTTCTCGATTAGACATGGCCTATAGATGTAGTCATTGTTGCATGCATTCCTTACCAGCTGGCTATTAATATCTATTTCTCCATCCCCATCGAGACCGGAAGAAGTGTAGCACAACTAATTCCGGCCTCCTTGATCTATCGTTGACGACTAATACAGTCCTCATTACAGGCAAAAAACAAGTATGCCGACGAAATGCCCATGAGGCTTCGCTTACACTAGCTCTCAAACTTATTTTTATTTATTTACAATTATCTAGCTGCTCGTCGCTTCTGATCCATACCCGTCCCAGCTGACTCCTGTTCACGGAGAAACCGCGAAAACAAGCCCAGTTGCCAAGAGTTAATCACCTAGAAAATATAGGGGAAGCCTTGAAATGACCACAACGGCCGGAGCCTAAATGCAACGATACACGCACTATGCGCTTCAAGAAATCTATTCCTCCACAAGTGGGAAGCAAAGTTCGAAACACCGCAAGCCAACGAGCAGGGCATAAAACAAATGTGTGCGGGGGGTGGGGGAGCGAGCTTCACCCTCGTAGACGCGCCGTAAGAGGCCCCCAACCAAAGAGACAAAATCGAGCTGGTAATAGAAGGAAGGGCTTTTGGAATTTACAGTCCTGCAAAGAAAGCCATTGAAACCATGCTTTTTGGTTTGGCCAGACAATATATGAGTAGGGTGGGCCAACGAAAAATTCATCAAAAACTTATAGATACAAGAACAGAATGAAACATGTGAAATGCCCTAGCTGGGTATTTTTATTTTATTTTAGTTAGAGGCTCCGTGGCATGAACCATTCAGTTTAGAGGCCTCTTTGCATCTGGCACTTCAGTCGGCTCCTATTTACCATAATTAGTTTCTAAACTTCATCGTAAACTATTTTAGAGAGAAAATAGGACGACATACTGATTCGGCTCTCCGTTTTCTTCCAGATACACTGTCTCCCGGAGACTCCGCCTGACCGCTCACTTTTGCTGGAACACCGAGGCAGACCACATTTTTGCTTCCCTTGATGTTAATACCAACGTTGACACTGACATCAATTGGCCTCTGCTTCCCACTTTCGGTATCCTCCAATGCACCCGATGATTGTAGTGTGGATATGATGGTTTGGGCGAGCAGAGCGGATTTCGTCCTCTGTTGTTGCTGAAGCTGCTGCAAAGGCATTGTGGATGTGGATGTGGATGCGGCACTAGATTGCTGAGGTGGGGTTGAAGTCCCCGAGGGACACGGGGAGACGGTTGGCATGGCAGAAGGGGAGGGTGGCATCACGATGGTGTTTGCTTCTCCATCTACGTTGATGGAAGCATCGATTTTGATGTTGATGGGAGCGAGTTGAGCTTCCAGGCCCTCGTCAATGCTGTCATCGAAACTACCGAATGTTTCCTCGTTGATTGGAACGGCAGCCGTGTTGGAAGTGTATGGCGGTGGTGCCGAGCCACGAGGCCGGTTTTGAAGACTAGCTGCGAACTCTGCCAGCTTCTGGCTATGATGGCTGATCGAATCGGATGGGGGAAGCATGATGTCTTTTCGAGTGCCGGAAGCGATACTATCAAAGCAGATGGATCGAGTGGGGTAGATGTATTTTCCGACTTTTCAGAGTTCACGTTCGCCAGGCAGAATATGAGATGAGAAGGTAGAGAGGTAATGAGAAGGAAGAGAAGATTGGAATTATCAGGAAGATAGATATATAGTCGGTCTGGGTGGAACCGGCCTCCCTTTTGTGAGTAAATATACTCCGTATATTACACGGGCATGGGACACTCTTGACAACAATAATAATAGAAGAAGAGATGAAAATGCAGAGGATCAATCGACAATACCGATAGAATGAATATATCCCCGATTTCCTGTTCTCATCTAGTCGTGATTGCAAGTTTTTCTCCTTGTCAGAGAAAGAGAGTCAATCAAGAAGAACAGAGGACAGGCCCTCTTTAACAATAGAACAAACAGACGAAATAACAGAGAATACGAAGCAAAAGGAAGAATTTGAGCTACAACTACTCATTCATGCATGAGAAATGAATAGCAAGCATACTTTTAATTAAACGAACTTCTATTGAAGAATGTTAAAAAGAAAGAAAAGATGACATTGCTGAAGAAAGAATGACCCACGTACAACCGCAAGTGGCCTTGACTGAAGAAAATAAGAGATGAATTGCAGTGATTGTTCATCATCATTGTCTATTGATGACTTTATTGATGCTATTCATATTCATTTGAGACATGATTGTTTTACTATTGAGAGAGAGAGAGAGGGTTTTCTTCTCTATTGATGTTTTCTTCCTATTCATTTTCTATTCATTTCTTATTGTTGTTTTCGTCAATAGGAATCACAGCCACTCACGTGATGCAAATAGGGGGTCAACCCATGAGCGTCCATGAATATGAAACTCATGGTGACTCAAAATGGAGAAAAAAGATATAGACTTCACAAACTTCTCTTTGATGAGAAGATTAATTCTCTTCTTCTGTGTAGCACGAAACATTCTAGTATAAAAATTGACTGCTACAAAATTTCCCATTGGATTCCATTAAAAAACAGACCAGTGACTTCTCTTCTATACCTCTCGTTCGGCATAGCTCTGGATCATTCCCTCAAGTGACACATCGTACTCCTTCAACTCCACCCGATCCCCCTTCAACACAGTGTTAGCTTGGACAAATACCTTGCGTGGGATTTTCTTCCGCAACACTGCGTCCCGCACCGTAATGCCCCACCAGTCATCAACCGACGTAATGTTATCATACAGGTCCTTACCCGCCTCTAGGTCTGCCGTACTCTTGTAAATGTGTAGCTTCTGCAGGTATTTCTCAACAGCCGGTCGCCCGTGTGATATGATCTTGGATCGGTCAAGGTGAATCTCAAGATCCGATAGGTCATCGCGCGTGTGCACCAGCTTCACAAAATCGCCCCCCGCATCCAGGAACGTTCGGAGGATGCTATAGCGCGCTTGCATGTGAGCTTGGCCCCATTTCCGGCTCTTGGGATCCCAGAATTCGAGTGCCGCTACTCCCGCTCGTGCCATCTGGAGGTAGGCCGCGAATAGGACATCACCGGCCTCGTTGGATAGATCCTCTCGTCCATCACCAAAACCAAAGATCTTCAGCACCTCAAAGTCACAGCTGAGCGCCATCGCAACACATTCGGCTCGGCATTCTTCGTACGACGATGCAATCGACCCAAACACCGCGCTCCACGTCTGACCGGGCTTGTACCATGTCGTAATCGGTTTGTTTGTGATTGGGCTGATCGGTGGATTAGACACGTCGAAATTGTACTGGCCTGAAGACGTTTCCTGGAGGAGTTTGCCGGTTCCGTGACCAAGAAGCTCATGGATACCAACCTGTACTTCAAATGCGGGGTCCCGGTAATTTCTGTACACATCCAAATCCTTTTGCGGGATAAATGGTACCGGTTCATCCGGTGCTTTGGCACTCAGCACGTTACCAAGAGAGACATTCTTGAAACCAAAGTTTTGCCGGATATCATCGTAGTTGGGGATATTGATTCCTGCGGGGATGCCGCTGCCTGCAAAGCTCAGCACTTCCAACGAGGTAAAATCTGGGCTCAAGAACTTGTCCTTCTCAAAATCTTGACTCCAAGGCAGCTTCGGGATCATGCTCTCTGCACTTTCCACAAGTTTCCCAAATGCCAGTGTACGCTCCTTGTTGACCTATATATAAAAAAAGGGGTGGTTAGCAACAACCTAACTTCCGCACTCCTGGTCGTGCCCTCATCATACATAAACAAAACGCTTACCATAGCCACAAACCCCTCCCACTCACCACGCACACCGTGAGGGTCTCGATATGTTTCTACAAATCCAATATCTGACTCTACCATTGGTCCTTTGTCCTGTATCCAATATCGCTGGCTCTCCTTAAATGCCTCCAATGACCCCGTGGCAAAGGACCTTTGATATTCTGCGTGCATCTTCTTTTGTATATCGTTATCAGCATTTAACCCGGCTTGCTTTATGGATTCGGCTATTTCTGCCAACTCTTTGTGGTGGTCTCCGAAAACAAGAGTAAGCTTTTTCCCTTGGAGCTTATCCTCTAAGTTCCATTCATTGGCATCGACATCCCAATCCGTGGAAGAAGGTGATTCGAGGCCCGAAGCGATTAGCAGCTGGAAGTCCCCAGTGGAGGTCTTTCTTAACCGCGTATTTTCTAAAAGCAATCCTTTCTTCTCCAGGAAACTCCCAATGAGCGTGATCTCCTCTTTAGTTATAGAGTTAGAATCCGGGTAGTACGTCGTCATGTGCCCTCCTTCCGGATATCCTAGGTGCATCAGACCAGCATTCTCTGTCTCATAGATCCCTCCTCCGGTACTGTTTGCTTCACTAAATAGCGCAGAAGATTCGGGCGAGGACGAAGAAAGAGCTTGAAAGGCATTCTGCGGAATTCTAGGGATAAATTTGGAATCGCCGAACCCTTTGTAGTTGCCACAGTTGCCGAGGAATTGTGTTGCGTACTCGAGAAAAAAGTGTAGATTTTCCGTACTAACATCCGTTTTCTGAGCAAGCGCGTTCCAGTCGCCCTGGCTATCCCGGTGCAATGATATGATCAGGCGGTAGATTGCCTCGGATTCTGGTGAGACCTGACGTAGTGTGATTCGGGTTCCGAGGAAGGCAGCTCTGTAAGGGCCAGTAAAGTTCTCATATAATTGTCAGCCTCTGCTATGTGCCTATGCAGATCACCTGGGGATCCATTGTATTTATCCTCCCGCCTCCGTGTCGAACTACATACGCAGAGAGAGGCACTTTCATTTGGGGAGAAGATGGGGGAGGGAGATGCCCGCTTCACGGAACCAAACCCACCTGCTGATGAAATGCGCATATCGTCTTTGCTTTTCAGATAGTGCCTCAAAATGGGGCTTTATTTCTAGCCTCACCACCGTCGGCGGCGAGTCCGCGAGATACTGCTGTCTCATCTTTGCCTCCATTGAGATATCGTTAGGTGGGGTAGTTGAGTGACGCTCCGGTACTTTCGTTGTAGTACGGAGTAATTTTTAGAGATAGACCTAAAAGTTTGCTGCGGGGAGAGGAAAATTTGCTGCTGGAGCTTCGCGAGACGATGAGAGAGTTTGATTGTGCTTGTGAGGCGGATGTTGCTGAATTTTTGAGAAGCTGTGGTATAGCCCCTAGATAGAGGGGTCATAATAAATATTGGCTCGTGACTGCTGCCCACAGGAGTTGCGGAACAAGCTGAGGGGAGCGATTTGTCTAAGACTTCTCTAAATGTTCGTTTGTCAACAAAAGTTGTCTCCGGAAGAAAAAAAGGAAAGAAAAACCCCGAGCTAAACAGTAGATAAGTTTATATTCTCAATTAAATATTAATAACGAAAAGGATCCAAAGGGACTGTAGGGCTCTGAAATTTTATTATTTGGTCACTTACAGCTTCTATTTACATTTGTTGACATAGAAAAGTATCTAGAAACGCCAATGGAAATGGAAAAGTGAAAACAAGAGCGATGAAAGCTTCAAATACGCAGTTTTAAAAAAACGATTTAATACTCATTCATTATCATTTGATAGTATTAAATCCAAGCTGACTTTACCGATACTGAACACCTCAGGTAAACCGGGATAATTGTTGCACTTGTTCAAAATCCCGTCGTAGATTTCCCAACTGCCATGATTTACATACACATGGGCGACTTTTTCACACCCGGAGTCACATTCAAAAGCAACCGCCAGAACAAACATGGTTGCACGATTCGTCGATCATGTTATGAAACCAGCGTATCGAGCAATTTTTCTTGTACTTCTTAGCAAAACAATCTTCCGCTTGAGGAAAGGACAGGATAATCTCAACCGGAACGGAGAAAGGTGCAAGCAGCGAGTTATTAGGGCGACATGATGGCCTTGGAAATCAGCCCATAGCCAAATGTAGGTACCAACGTGTGCGGCACGACGGCAGAAGGAGTAAAGCCTTAGATCAGGCTCTCGTATTTATCGAGCCCCTGTTTTTCCCGCGTTGTAGGTTGCGCCCCTGTCCCGTTTTGAGGGGTAGCATTCCCAAAGTTCGTGCCCCATTGCGATAAGTTGGAATTTGCCTGACCTTGACCGGGAGATGATAATCCTCCATAAGAAGATACGGATGAATTGTTCTGAAAATTTGAGGGGGGTGGAGGAGCGATGGAGAAGCTGGAGGAGTTCATGTTTTGTTGTTGCGGTTGTATGGTTGAGGACACATTCGGACTTCGCATACTAGCTAAGGCGGCAAGAGATGTGCTAGATCCGGACAGCGGTTGAGCGCCAAAAGAAGCTGCCCCGCTTGCGGACGTCGTAGATCGATGTAAAGAAGAGAATGACGCGCCCATAGATGATCGCTGCGTATTGGCTGGTTCAAGAGTGGGGAAGGTACTCATATTTCGATCGGGTGTGATTGACCTGGAGTTCTGGCCAGAGAGCGACGTTACCGCACCAGGTCTATCGGCGCTGGGATTGTTTTTGCTGGACCACGAAAATACCGGGGAGGTAACAGCCTGGGAAACATTATTTGAAGATGATGGCGCTGAACTCCAGTCATTCCACTGATCGTCGATCGGTTTGGATGTCTCGGACCGGCCCAATACGAGACGCTCGAAATCTGATCTGGCGTCTTCTCGGTTTGATCCACCCCCAAGATCATTTTTGATGCCGAAGGGGCTAGAAGTGTCCCCTCTAAAGTTAGTGGTTTCGTTCGTAGACGCTAGTTCTTGTAGCTTCCGTGTCTGTTCGCGTTCCACCCTCGACGAAAGGGACTTAATCAATTCCATGTAGCTCCCGAATTGTTGCAAGTTCAGTAATGGCCCGAGACTGAACCTCCACATTATCGGAAGCACTTCCAAAGCAATAAACTCAACATCCGCGATTTGGCCAACCTGCCGGAACACCTCCAACGCTGCCATCATAACAGCAGGCTCTTTAGTCCTAGTTGCTCTCAGTAGCGGTACGATTTTCTCCTGAATGGTATACTTGTCGAGAATCGAAGTAGCCGACGGTTTGGGTGATCGGCTTTCGTGTGGTATCCCGGACAACTCATCCCCAGAGACAGCTTTATCGCCTAGGGACCCTCCGCAGAGAACGACAAAGGCTTCTAAACCCCGAACCTTGATGGCGAGGCTGCTTGTTTTGCTAAACACCGCAGCGATGGGTGGGAAGACGTCATTTTTGACTGTGGAGAAATCCAGAACAGGTAACATAACGGGAAGGCATTTAAGAGCCGCATCCATCAGAGAGTGCGTCGGAGACTCCATTCCCAGGTGAATAAGGGGTAAAATATCTCGAGCAAAGTTAGCATCGTATTTCGGATAAGGTGGCGGTAGCTTTGGGAGAGGACAAACCATCTTTAAATTCTAACCCGGAACAATTTTCAGCGATAACACCCATGTTTTCGAGAACAACCATCAATCCGGCATCTTTACTGGAGTCACGATCCTGCGTCGTGGATTTACCTCCAACTCCAATGAAAACATCCTTGAGTCGAGGTATTACTTTCTCCGGAAATGTGCGATGACTTGAGGGAAGAGCTTTTATAATTTTAAAAACATTTTGAAGTATAAGAGATAGTAGTTCCCGGTCTTTCGTTTCTTCGAGAAGAGCAACCAAAACCTTTTTCTCAAGAACAGACATTGGAAACTCAGAAAGAATCCGAGGCAGACCTCTCAAGAACTGGGACTTCTCATTTGGGGTCTTGGCAGGCATAGACTCTAAAAAGCGAATCGTTGAAACTAGAACATTGTCAAAGTAGTGTGACTGTTGAAATTCCCGTGCACTCATTCGCTGCGCCGGTCTTCTCGTCAACAGTTTGGGTAAAACGTGCGATGCCAAATCTCTGGGTAAAGGTTTCGACGAAAGGAAGCTGTTCGTCTGCGATGGGAATGTCGAAGAGGAGCTAAGAAGCTTTTTGTATGTGGTTATGCTAGCATGCGTACGGAGGGGGGATGTATGTGGTGAGTTGTACAGGGCCACAATAACAAGACCGAGCGAAAATAGATCCGCGGAAGTTGTCACGTTTGAGTCAAGAACGAAGTCGGGGGACGTGTAGTCTAGATCAAGCTGAACAGATCTCGAAAGTCTAGGATCTTGATATAGAATCTCGGAGATGGAGGGAATAGATGGCTGGGACGCGGAACCATCTGGAGGCACAGCAAACCCAAGACCAGAAATCTTCCAATCAGATTTTGCGTTGATATAAATGGCATCGGGAGTAAGATTTCCGTGAACCAGACTGGCAGATTCGTGTAAAAACTCGAGGCCCTTTCCAATCTGAAGGAGGCCCTTTTGAATCTCCAGCTCGTCTATTTCGAAATCCGTTCTTCCGGGTGCACCGCTAGCGTCGCTACCGAAACGCCGATTTGCCCTCTCGTCGCTGCCACCTACACCTTCCTGACTATCTTTTTCGTGCAAAAGACCCGAAAGTGATGCGGTGATTGGCTCAGTTGCAAACATGAGACCCCCATTCCGTGTTTCCTCAACGGGCTCCAGTATCTGGAGAACGGATGGGTGTCTCAGACGGGCGAGACTACTAGCCTCCTTCTTGAGCCTCTCCACGACTTCATCATGAACCTTTCTCATAGAAGAGGAACTCGAACGAGCACCCAAGCCACTAGCTCGGGAATCCAAGATTTTTCTATCAAAAATAAAAATAGATGCCGCATGACCTGTGCTCTTCTTCTTTCCATCATGAATTTTCCATGGTCCTGACAGAACTGTCGGGTGAGGAGATATCTGATAGTTGGCGGAGATATTTGAGCTCAACGATTTCAATGCGGACGAGAACATGGCGATTGCTTTATTTCCCTAGCACCGATAGAGTTTCAAGTGATGGATGTCTAGCGAGTCTTCTCTTTCGATTTATCTCTCTTCCGAAGCTCTCACGGCGAAGACGGCTCTATGCGAATCGTTACATAGCCGACTGACGAAAAGAAGGTGTGTTCACATACAATGATGTATCTGCGAGACCAAATCCTAATGCATGAAACGATAATAAGAAAATGTGGATCGTGATACTGCTAGGTTTATTCTGCTGGGTCCAACGATGGATAAATGGTTGAAATATTAAATATTTGAAGTCTCATTAAAAAAGTTCGAGAATCAGCTTGAAGATCGTCCAGTTCAGCTCCTTTGTTTTTGTCCGAACTCGCTAATAGATCACGTGATGCTAACACCTTCCAAGGTTGGCTCCTGGCAGCTAAGCGCCTGACGCCAAAGTTCTTGATAGCAGACGCACACGATTACTCATCCTAACAATTGGCTCGGTTACTTCGTATCTGGCGACGGTAAAGCCGTTCGGGTAAAAAGGGCGATTCTCCACCAGTCGCTATTGGCAAAGGTGACGCCAACCCCAGAAGTTCCCGCCGGTCAGCAAAAGAGTCACCGAACAGAGTCACACACAGTCAACCCGATAATTGAGGAGTTAGATAGATAAGAGCTGATTCTCTCTCTATCCTGTCTGTCAGCTCTCCCTTTTCATCCAATCGGTGCAAACCTACCTACTTTCTTCCATCCAGCCTTGTCGCAGATTCGTTCGTTTGTTAAGTCTTCGATCAGCGGAACTTCAGGATGAGAGTTCTTCGTCGGTTATCTCCACGCAATGGATTGCCCGGCCGCCCGACAGCATATCTCAGCACACCACAGAGATGTGCGACGAGCCAGCTATGGCAGAGATCATACAGCAATCACACCTCCGACAGGAATGCTGGATTGCCGGTCCTTGATCCATCGAAGCTCTCAATCACGAAGACAACCACCCCGAAAGAGTTGATACCACCACAGGATTTGGTATTTGGGAGGAATTTCTCAGGTGAGACCAGCTTTCACCTTTGGGGTACCCAGACACTAACAATTGGCTACGTAGATCATATGCTTTCGATGGAATGGACTGCTTCGGATGGATGGCTAGCACCACGTATCACCCCTTACCAGAACCTCAGTTTGGACCCGGCCACCTGCGTTTTTCACTATGCATTCGAGTGCTTCGAGGGGATGAAGGCATATAAGGACAAAGAGGGAAACATTCGGCTATTCAGGCCTGAAAAAAACATGGAGCGTCTCAACAAGTCCTCCGCTCGCATTGCTCTACCTACCTTTGATGGAGATGTTCTCATCAACTTAATTGGCCAGTTCGCAAAGTTGGACAGCAGATTTATTCCCAAGTGAGTCGTCCATGGAACCGCTTTCACAAGTCCCATGGCTGACTCTATCCGACGTCTCTAGCACACGTGGTTATTCACTCTATCTAAGGCCCACGATGATTGGCACTCAACGTACCCTTGGAGTCGGTCCCCCAGGCTCTGCCCTACTCTATGTTATTGCTAGCCCTGTGGGTCCTTACTATCCTACCGGATTTAAGGCTATCTCGCTTGAGGCAACTGACTACGCTGTTCGAGCTTGGCCAGGTGGTGTAGGGGATAAAAAGCTTGGTGCCAACTATGCTCCATGCATCGTCCCTCAACTCGAGGCTGCATCGAGAGGTTATCAGCAAAATCTCTGGTTGTTTGGAGAGGAAGAGTATGTAACGGAAGTCGGGACCATGAATCTTTTCGTGGCTTTGAAGAACAGGGAAACGGGGAAAAATGAGTTGGTTACCGCTCCACTGGATGGCACTATTTTGGAAGGGGTCACCCGAGACTCCGTTTTAGCGCTTGCTCGTGAGAGACTTGAACCAGAGGGGTGGGAGATATCAGAACGGAAGCTTAGGATGCTTGAAATCGCGGAGGCCTCTGAGGAGGGCAGACTGATTGAAGTTTTCGGTGCGGGTACTGCCGCTATTGTTAGCCCCGTTCGAAACATCAGTTGGAAAGGGAAATCTGTGGACTGTGGGTTGAAGGAGAGCGAGGAAGCCGGCCCGGTAGCTCTCAAGATGAAAAATTGGATAGAAGGTATTCAGTATGGGGACGAGGACCATAGATGGAGGTAAGTTATTTCCCATCTACCCACTACATTTACTGTCTGGCCTCCTTGTATGCACCTCGCTAACAGGCCCCCAGTTACAAACTTTAGAGCAAAAAGCGTGTTCGAAGCAGAAAATATACCAATACATTTTTTCTAGCTATATACATAACCAAGTTTTTCCATTTGGCCGCCAGAATAAGGATACCGACTTTCTAAACAGTTTTAGCGATTTCTATTCCTCTTGGGCACTGTGGTCGTGTTGTTTTACACGCCATAGTTCCGACAACACGATTAGGTTGACCCCCCGGAGAAAGAACCCGTCTTAACTTCCAATCGAATGAACCTTTTTTATGTTTAAATTTATCGGATTAAATTCTTAGGTCACATTATTTGGAACTACATGATATCTCTGAGAAGCCATAAGCCGGATTTTCTAAACATGTGCATATTGTATATGTGAGACCCCAGTAGGGGCCCAACCAACAAGAATAGATTATGTGTGAAGTCTTAAAACTTTCTTCGGATTAAATAGAATAAACTAGAACCCAAGTCTGTGAAGACGAGAATCGTTCACCCACGTTTACACAACAGTCACAATTCTTTTAACTGCCATTTTCAAGCCCAACTGCCAAACCCTCAAATCTGATTCTTCAAAAGACCTAACAATAGTTGGAGTTGTTCTGACAATACATATTATTATTATCATTGTTATGTCTGGGCTGGATCTTGCTCCACAAAACCCAAGTCTATTATTAGAAACACGTGACACTGCTTATTTATTTTTATATTGAGCGACAGCATGCCAAGTAATTAACATCTTGCATATATATCTTATTTGTGCACCGAGCACATTTGCTCGGGAAACGAGTATGTACAAGACCGCGAATCACAATTCCAACAAAGTAACCGTGTCATGATATGCGTGGTAAAGAAGGACTGTCGTTTTCGTTTTCGTTTTCATCGGCCCCAGAGATGCACTGCCATCTACACTCATCGATCACTCCCCAGCCCCCGTTGCTTTGCCCTGCAGTAGTGTCCACGTTGAAACAGCGTCCGACCTACTCTAAATATAAAAATAACCTTTACATTGAGGCTTAACATCCTTCAGGGAATCGACTCCTTGCAGCCTGCAGCCTGCAGGCCTTGGGCAGGAGATCTGGTATCCTTCGTTACGAATTAGGTACCCACTCAATAGTTCTTACAAGCCGAAATCCACTCTATGAAGGCGTCGAGGACTATTACTTATGTCTTCCAGGCCGAATCTCCTTAATCTTGCCGTCTGTCCACTTTTTTTGTATGTCTATTATTATCCCACATAGGGCGCGTCTGGGAGAGACATGCAACCCCAGTGTTGTATACTCCAATAACTCATGTCATTTTCTAATGGATAGGGACCCAGGTCTTCATTTCTCAAAACTGCCTAAAAAAAGCTTGTTGCCAATTCAACGCCATTCGAATACTGGGATGGTAGCTCTCTCCCAAATCGGTGCTTCTGTCAAATTTCCCTGTAGTTTTGCCCTTGTTGCAGACATCCCATTAGACGAATAGCTCTTTTTTTAGGACAGAAGAATAAAGAGATCTCTAATATATGGTGGCAGCGCCTATAGAGCCCTTGGCCTTGGCGAGCAATATCAGGAATAATAAGTCAGACTGCTTTACTCTGTAGTCCAACCTCTATTTCTTCTTGAATGTTTGTGCTGATCCCCTGTCTATTCTCGAGCACCTGAGGGTTATATACTCAAGAGACCGAGCATAAGAGAAGAAGCCTTCCCAACACACCCGGGATTGTGTTTCTTAGTAAAGCAAAAAGGAAGCTAAAGTTCGAAGTAATACGAAATTCAGATTGATTGAAAGATGTAGGCTAACTAGATGAGAAAGAAAAAGTCTCCATTGTCCTATGATTTCCTACAACCGGAACGTCGTAAAACCTTCATGTACTATAGCAACTCGTCCTCTATTCCCAAAACACAAAAAACGTATATGAAATATGAAAGACACATAACCTGGATAGAATCCCATCACAAAAAGAAAGACACCCTACTATGCAACGCTTAGTTCCCTTTTATACCCAAACACCATGCCCATGATACTTAACAAAACAAGGTCGTGGCGGGACAATTGCTGATGGTCCCTGAAAACACTCGCTCTCTCGCAAGTGGTTTAACAAATAAATAAAAACAAAAACAAAAAAGAAGCCTTAAAATAGTAATGGCACCAATCGTAGCCTTTTAGCAGTAGGGGAGTGGAGGGGAGGCCGATATTGATCCCGGGGTTGTCGGGAATGCACCCAGAGAATCATCGGATGACTCGGTACCGGAGTGATCACACGGCAGAGAATGTGACAGAGGGGGAGTCTGGCGTTCTCGTCTGTCAGCTTGTCCGTAATCGAATGACGCCAGAAAAGTAATCATTAAAAGACGAGCAAGAGCGATGAGCGGATGGCGGAAACGGAAGAAGCCAAAACGGGAATGCTTAGACATATTGAAAAGTTCCGGGAAGATTTACATGAAGGCTGGACTCCTGATAGGACTGTGCTGGCACGGGGATATCAATCCCTGCCATGGTTGCGTAGTTCACCGTAAAGGGATTCATGATATCTTCGTCGGCATATGCACTTTCCCGTTTCATCGAGGAAGTTGCTGGTGGAAGAGTGGGATAGTTGGCTGGAAGGGAGTGTAGGTACTGGTTCGGAAACGATATATCGCCATATCCCTGTGAAATCGTGGGGTATGTGGGTTGTTGAGGGCGCGAGGTCTGGCTGTAGCTTTCCGTGTATGGATACGATGAGGATGGGTAGGAAAAGACCGGAGGGGGCGAGGCGGATAGCTGCCTTGTACATTGCTGGCCGAACATCGAACCCCGATCCTCTCGGGAAGAAAAGGTCTCGTTTGTGTGTCGAACCGGTAATGGGTTCCATTCCACCTCGGACTTGACCTTGGGTGGAGTGGCCCGTCGCTGTGACCGTGACCGCGCATCTTCCGAGTGGTCTGGCGTTGATTGATTCAACTCGAGGTGAGTTTGTTCGGGAGAAGCGGATGTGGACGCTGCCCTTCTTTCAAGATCTTCAAGACGGCGCTTGAGCTTTTTACCTTTTCATATACGTCAGTATGGGTGATGGATCGCACGAAACATGATTACTCACGGTAGTTGCGTTGAGCAATCCGATTCTGGATACGGCGTCTTTCAGCAAGATCGGAAATCTTGGTCCAGTCCTCATCCGGATTGGCATTGGCACTAAAGGCGCTGCTGGTGCCATGGGTGGAGGAGTACCTCGAGGGCTGGGGAGAATGGTATGAATATGAATAGCTATTGGAACGATCCATGACGGATGTCAAGCTGAGCAGCAGTAGGTAAGGCTGAGAGCAGCGACACTTGAAAGGATAATGAATAGAAGATGGAATAAATTTGATGTGAGGTCTAGATAATGGAGAAGAAGATCTCAAAGAGGTGCGGGGGGGGGAGGAGAGGTTATATAACGGCAATAGGAGGCTCTGCAACAGCAAGGCTTCGGGGAACTGAGAAAAGCGAAAAAAACGGCTTCTTCGGAGATAATTATATACACAATCTCTCGCCTATAGTGTGCACTCACTTTTGCGACTGCGGCGGATCAAGCCAGCCCCCCTTCCCCCTCCCCTCCCCCCTTCCAACGTAAATGAACGGGACTTTCGAAATGCCATCCCTGCTGAAGTGCGAGATGGGTTGTCCGCCCAGGGCTGGAGCTGAAGTCCTCGGTTTGTGTATCGCAGGTATGATACAAAAGAGAACGTGGTTCGAAGCTAAAGGGAGAGGGCAGTGTGGCAGAGCAGGAGGAATCGAACTCCGCGGTCAGGATCATCCCGTTGCGGCTGTATCTTGTATTATCGGTGTTTTTTTTCTGTTTCCCTCTCTTTGGTGTCCCAACCTTTCCAGAAAAGCCATAGCGGGGCCGATGAATACAGTGGCACGTATCGTATGTAATGTTTTTGAATACCGATACGCGTATACCAACAAGACTTGGGACTTGGGTGGGATGATGATTGGTGAACCGATCCACGTCGCTTCAACAGGGACAGCCACAACGGCCTGGACCTTCTTGGGACAACTCACTGGTTGCCTGTTGATATGAAGTTACGTACATACGCACGTACAGGCAGGGCTTTGAGGAAGAATGGAAAAGGTTGTGTGTCTCAAAAGCTGAGAATAGTATATTTCGGTTCCAGGATTGAATTATCTTGAATGGAAATATTACAGGGTACGAAACGTGAGAAATACCACAATTTCCGCGTATTATCATTACTGAAGAGAAAACTTAACAGTTGTTTATGTCAACTCCCCAATTTCCTCTTTCGGATATTATTAGGGCGGATTTATTTATGGCATCAACGGGGCCAGTGTCGGACAGACTACAGTCACGCTTATGAACAACCGAACGTTCAAGCCTGAGATGTCACGGTTTTCTTCTTCTACCCAGTTATGTGGTTTGAGGATTGTTGGTGCGGGCATTGTCAAGACTCAGCCAGGGAAACAAGGTCTTTTGTAGAGTGCAGGGTCAGAACTTGGAGATTTGGCATTTTCTTCAATTCACATTAAACGGTTAGGGTACATGATTAAAAGCTGTGGGATTCCTGGCTAGCAAGACCTGACCGAAAAAGGCTCGGAAGTCAAGGCATTAGACACATGACTATTATTATTGACTCGGTCAAGACAGTTAGTTAGTTAGTTAGTACTGGTATTTGTTAACAAGGCATCACATCGGCGTCTTAATTATGGAAATTGGCGGAACCCAAGCCTCCTCCAACGTTGGGGGCAACGAGGATCATTCTATGCGCCTTTATCAGAATATCTCCAATTGGCGGGCACCTTCCCGTCACAACATCGAACGTTCTAAGAATAGCCAGTGTTGTTTCTCGTCGGCTGCCTTCGACGACTCGCCGACGCAATCGGAGATCGAATCAAGGTTGCTCAAGAAGATATTCTGCAACTAGAAATGATTGTTTTGAACGAATTGAGTGACACATGGAACATCCAATGGAAACCGAAAACTTTGATGTTTCGAGTTGGAAGAAGACCATCGTGGTGTCGGTTGGATTCTCCCTCAATCTCAAACAGACTTGCTCAGAGCTGTGCATCGCTATCACGAGTTCCTTTGAGAAGTTTCCCAGCCCTTTGAGTGAAACAAACAACACCACCAACTTCAGAATAAATCCCTCTTTTGAATCCCAATCCTTTGCTCTATCGCTGCCATTCTCCTATCTCGGCTAGTATCCGGGGAAAATAAAGCAATCCAGGCAATTCATTCGAATAAACTTCTTCTTCGACATCACGCCATTCCCTTCTCGGCTATATGAAGCGCAAACTAAGATCGATTCTGAACCAACGCCGTGGTTGCGTTTGACGAATCAGAGTCTTTGCGGTAAACTCCTCGGTTTCATTGGCTTGTTGGGGTTGGGGGCACGTGGCTATTTATAAAAAGGTCACCAGAACGACGACGGACACGACTCGCTTCCCTGCCGTGTCGTCTATTGATTACCTGTTTGCCTATTTTTGGAGACCCATGGAAGGGTGTTTGGGTACCGAAAATTACTGAACGGCTTGTTTCTTTCTCAATTCTACCCCTTCTTTCATGAGAAGCGACCAGGAGGGTGATATTCTTATTCTGAAAAGTTGAACGATCTGTGGCAGAGACTAAAGAATAAGAATATTACGAGAAAAGCAAGAAAGGCGCTGTGCTCTTAATTAGGGTCTTCCCGAGAAACGGGTAGATCTCACGCATATAAGCCTTGTCTGCTCATCTTTCTCAGTCCTGTGAAGACTCTCTTTCCAGCGAGAACAAGATCACCAAAATCTCAAGAGAGGCTTCCTCATGATATCTTTCCAAGCAGTTTCGCTCCGGGGAAAGTTTCCCGAAGGATAATTTCCAGCCAAGTTCGAACCTAGACCTCGAGCACTGGCTCATATACCACTATCGCTTGGTCGATATTGTTTGCTGCTTCTAGAACCTATCCGTTAATATAATTAACTCATGGAACTCCTAGTCGCCGGAGCGTTCAAGGTTCATGGGGGAAGACTGGATATCTCTTCGGAGAGACAGCCTCAAAAGATTCCTCAGATGCAGATGTGAACGGATTGCTCAGTTGCTTTGGACCCTGGATTTGTGATATGAAGGCCCGAAGGCCCCATCATCTCTGCTATTTTCGGCCCCCAAAAAATCCGAACCCCTGTTGCGAAGTTTAAATAACCATGGCAGGGGTTAAATACGCGAACCCTCAATGAACGGATAGTTTAAAAGCTCCAAACCGACCAGATAAGATAGTGGCCCCAGACGCTAAGCTTCTCGGAAATGTATTGTATCGATTAGCTTCTTTTCCTTGTTTCTCAACACAAATCGAACCGACAATCTCAAAGCCGATCACGCAGAGTCGTGAATGATGCAATGAAGGCCGCTGGACTATTCAAACAAAGAAATCAGTTATTCTGAGCCTCGTAGGCGAAGAAGATCAGCTTTAGAGAGACCAAACGAAAAGAAGAGAACCAACGGCCTGTTGCACAGTTGGTCCTTATTAATCATGATTAATTATCTTTTTTTTGGCTGATTCCACCGAACCAACCCACAACATCGAGGCGGAGTTCTCAGTGTATGGTATTGTCATCAATAAATCGAGTCAGTGTCGTTTACAATACACATACAGTACGTCCGTACCAAACACCCATCCGTTCTCATCCGGAACAACTCTTTTGAATGATGCTCTTGTTCTTCTCTCTCATGGTTGGGAGCGGTGTCTTTCAGTCCTTGATGATCGTTTGGAAATTGACCTTCTTCCGTTTCATCGTGAGACTCGATTTATTGGTTGGTGGTAACCGCAAGTAAGAGGCCACCAGCATGGAATGCCTCCAGCTTTTCAGCCCTATCCGCAACCAAAATAAAGGTCTCACCGTGTGAAGCTTATGAAAGCGACCATCAGGCTATTCGGGTTCAAGCTAGCCTTACCCCAGACAGCGCGTGCGCTCGCTGACTGGATGATTTCTTCAGCCTGACTTGTCGCTCTCCCCCAAGTGACGATAACTCCGGTATGAGTGGACCGTGGGACAACGGAATTGTTAATCATTCTTTCGATGGTGGTATCCTCGTCGATGCATCTTCAAGGAAATCGGTAATGATGTGATAATTTACGCAATTTGGAATTCTTCCGCCGCCTCGAACCAATTATTCCTGACAATCGAGAACCAGATGGTTTGAGTCAAACTGATGCGACAGTGGTGAAGTGTCCAGCTCCCATGGTTATTTATTTTTCAAACCCCTTTCACCGAGACCTGTTCCTGATATCCCTGTCTGTGTGATGCTGTCAGGTGCGTTGCCTCTTCGATACCCTCTCTTTACAGACCGATTCCAGAACGCAACACGAGCAACCCAAGCAAGCATATGGTCCAATCCCGAAGCGAGATGACCACTGTCAGTTGGTGTTCGACAGGGCTGGGAGCGGTGAAAAAAAGACCTTGCCCCAAAAATTAATAATTATCGTACCGGATGCAGGCTGAATGGGAACAGAACCGCTGGTCCCGAGTCCAGGATCTCGGGTTGGCGCAAAGAGTGACCTTAAACGGCATATCGACAGGCAAGAGACAGGGTTGTTCTGTGACTGTCTCTGGAAGGCTGTCCGCCGCCTTACGAGCTGATCGGACGAAGGTTCCGGATTGGGAGGGTTGCACCACAAAGCTCAAAAATCGGGCGTGAGGCTCCAGCGAGAGAGGGATCTTCGTTGTTGACGAGCTGGCACCTGCAACAACAGCAAAAAGTGCAGGATTGTGTGTCCTGATGAGAGGAAGTGCATTAGTTTGAGAGAGTGTTTAGTGTGAAGAAGGGGACGGGGTGCGTGGGGATATGGCCCGCATTCTTGGTCTTGTAGGGCTGATAGCGTCTTGCGCTTTTGACCTCGGGAAGAGACCTGTTTTGTACTAGTGTGATTACCTCATATATCGAGGAATCGGTTGGAACGTCGACAGGACTGAATATGACTGGATGGTGATCAACAGGGACTACCCAGGAACGGCAAAGTCGGTGACCGCCTGCACCCAAGGTTCAAAAACAACAGGTGGGGTTGGAAATAGTTTACAGTTGACAAAGAGAGAGATAAACCTCCTTCTACGTACACACATGATCCAGCTCGGAGTTGCTGGAGTTAAAACCAAAACATCTCCGAGTAGCAAACAAAGAGGGATGACGTATCTCGAGACTCGACGGTGATTTGTTCTCCCACTTCCAGATCGCTCTCTTTTCGCTTTTCCATGCACACTGCTTACACACACACACACACACCACCAGTCGGATTCCGTTCATCCGAATCGTGATGCTTCAGCCAAGGCAACAGTCAACGGCCAGAGAGACGCCAAAGATGTGGCTCCCCGGATCGCAAGGAAATCCAGTTGGCTTGCTTCTATCTTTTGTTTTAAGAACAATCAATGTGACTGAGCAGCGCGAAGAAATGAAAAGTGACAAACTCCCAATCTGCACGAGATATCTCTGCCCAACTGCCAGTCAGGATAAAAGACAAACGGTTGACGCTCGATATGTGCACGACAGATCGCCGTGGCGCATTCTCAGTTCTGACTGTTGCATTTAGAGCCCACGAGAACAGCGCTTTCAAACTTCTAACGGGGGGGGTGGAAATGTTTCCAAATCACTGAGTGGTGTGGTCGCCGGTTGACCGAGCAGGATTCGTGATCATGCTCTCTCAAGAATATCCGCTTAGCGACACTCGCAGGGAAGATAACTGAAAGTGGATATCGGCTCGTGGGTTGAGGTATGTCTGTATGCACGGTACGGAATCGAGCTCTTCCCCGGGCCCCAGAACATGCCCTGTGCTACAGTGACAATGGGGCTGAAAATCGAGTACGATTATTATTCAGCACACTGTGAGTCGAAGCCAAGGATTACTAACCCTCCCCCCCCCCCCCTTCTTTTCCTTTCATTTGGAATCATCGTTGTTTCCCTCTCCCTTCTGTCGGATTGTTTTCAATAGCCTATCTGTTCGCCATTTCGCAGCACATCGGCGCTATCGAATCAAGTCGGCGACTTTTCGGGGCGATCCGACAGATCTTCAGCCCTTCGGAAATATCGGGATGCGCTTGACTCAACATTAATAATGCTTGATTCTTATCATCCTCAGGTGTATGCGCTCGTCACGCTGTACTCTTTTCATTACCCGCGTATTTGACCCTGTAATATATGGCCGGCCTTGTTCCGCTTCTCTTCCCCATACAAGCCACTCGCTTCTGCGCGTTTTAACGTTGATACCTGTTGATCCATGTCCAATCCCCCTCTTTCGAGGCATTGCTTTGGAGACTCCCCTTCCGAAATCACAACACAGTCATCGGCATTGATTGACTGATTACGCAAGTGTCTTTCAAGGCTTGAGTCAAGAGTCAAGTGAATAAAATACTCGGGTACGGACAGTCACTACTGTGTATCCCTGTATTCGCAAATCATACGAGCTGCCATCTTTCGTGCATATTAGTTACTATGTATAGAAAAGCTTGGTATTCATCGGTCAACCACACCGTCTCAAACTACACATACAGCCACCACCATCCTCTCTTTCTGAATCAGATATCAAGCTAGAGTCTTGACATCTTTTCAGCTCTTTTCTATATCAACGGCCGGTGTCTCTCTATGGTTTCATTCAAATTTGACGTAAAAAGTTCAGCTTCCATCAATATCCACTTGATCAACCGATAACTTTGTCAAGTGCCAGATATCGTGGTCACATTGGTTGACCCAACAAAAGTTTCCCACTTTCGATCAATCCCAATCGCGATAGCCAGCTAGTTATGATTTCTTCGCTTCTCAGAACTTTTGTTTGGTTGGAGGAATCAAAGACAGACTCCTGATCTTCACCAACCCCTACTCCAACGAAAACACCCCGTTCAAATACAACGAGCTTGGGCAAAACCGGAATCTTACCCAAGTCCTATTTCTATCTGCGACCTCTGGTGCAGTTGATCCCAGCTTCAAGATCAATGCAATTTGGGGGCTGAGTCGCTCTTCTGTGTGATGATTACGTGGATAAATCCGTGGATCGATTTGATGCGAAGAGGCAGCTAGACTCAGACCCACGCGACAGCAAATCGTTAACTGAAATGATCTACAAGAACGGAAGGAAGACAAATCTTTTATCCAGCTACCGTTCTAAAATCTCCAACCAGCTGGATAACAAGAATAGGAGATTAATCAATCTCTCACTAAATACCCAACTACGTGGTGCCGGAACCAACATCCTCTCCATATTCTCCTACATGATTCCTACAATTCGTATCCCTCCCTTAACGGACGACCGTTGGAGCGACGGTGACGACCCTACTGCCTTCTAGATCGCTCATATTAAACCCAGAATGAGAAAATTGACGATTAGTAGAGCCGATTCGTTACTGAGAACAAAACAAACAGGCCCTTTTAAAACGAATATCTCAAAAAAGGTTTCTCAATACTTCCAACAACTAAAGTGAACGGACTCGTCGTGGTCAATCGTGTTTCTCACCAGCTAGAACTTAGCATCATCAACGAGAAGGAAATAAATATACTTGTTACCTTCGTCGAAAACATCGATTCTTCACACCGACCGTGTTGTCTAAGGTATCATAAATAGCCTCAATATAATTATCTTTGAGGGTCTAGCAATCAGATATCTTGAAGATAACCTCATATTATTCTGCCTAAACAACGCTTCCTTCGAAACCGGGTGGTTCTTTTCTGTTGGCCTGTTATCGCAGTCCCCTCATGAAGATACTCTCGGCTAGGTGTACCATCTTTTTAAGTGTCTGAGGAGGGATAACTTTCCTAAATGGAACTTGGTGAGTGCTTGCCGGTGACGCGTCCCCAACTTGAACGATCAACAGCCATGGTGTGCTATGAGTGTGGCTAGTCCTGTTGGATAGTTGGTCGTCATAGGCTCCGAAATCCCTACATAGGTACTTCCAGGGATAGTAGTATTATAAACGAATATGCTTGTTGAAGACATAAAAAAAAAAAAGAGCGAGATTCATATAGTGCAATCCCGCAACAACTTAAACCTTGCACTACCGAGATGGTTCAAACGGCCGGGTGCGTCTCACGTCCTACATCACAAGACAAAATGTTTCTTTGTATAAAAGGTCTATATTTATCATACCTGTCGTATACTTCTTGAACCTAGGAACTGTACGGTGAGTTCTCAAGCCGCTCAATGGAAAAAGAGGGAGTAAAATAGGAGACGGGATAGGGAGGTAGAATAGGGCCATATATAGAGGTATTTGGTACGAGAGGGAAGAAAAGCGAGAACTTGGGAGGATGGATAAAATAAATAACATCTCTTTTCATTTCACGTAGGGCCACACACACATACCACACACCAATTATCAAAAATCAGAATGCGAGACTCCTCATCTGATGCCCACTACCAATGTAAACGCAAACAAGGAATAGCGGAGAAACTGACGGAGGCACAACACATTGAGGGAAGATTGGTCTGGGGTAAAAGGATGAAAGAAAAAAGAAACAAATTAGAGACGTTACAATAAACATAAATAGGTACTCAAAGAAGAGACGAGAGAAGATGTAGAGAGGAAAAAAAAAAATTTGAATTTACCACCCTCATAGTCCATTTCCTTCTACCCACCACCTTGGCCGATACCATTCGTGTCCATCGCATCTGGATTATTCGGAGGCGGGTGCCTGCGTCTTCGGATCGGAGCCTTTTTCCGCCTCCCAATCGCTGCCGCTGTTCCCGTATCCATATCACCATCGCCACCCTCAGTCGCATCTCCGTGCGTAGCGTGATAGATCGCACTCTCATCCAGTTCCGTAATATCGGCTGGTTTCATCCGTAGCCACTTCATCCTCGGCCCGGATTTGGCTCGCTCGGATACTCGGAAACCGTAAATTCGAGGTTCGTAAATTCTGCCTTGGCCAAGGCCGGGTGCGAGGTTGGAAGTCAACATGCCGTTGATAGATAGGGGCTGATTTGCTGGTTGTTCGGGGTATCCTCCAGCTGTAGCTGCGGAAGAGTTAAGTGATGATGATCGGGATTTGTCGGTGGTCATTGTGTTATTCGTGGTTGTAGGGGAACCAGGTTCTCCACGAGCACCCACATCGAGCTCCGGGAATGTCATGAAAAACAAGCACCCGAATGTGGTTCCAAAGAAGGCACCGTCCACGGACTGAAACCTGCTGTTGGGAGGAGTGTAAATGTCTTGGCAGCTCGGGCAGAAAAGTTTCACGGTCTCTTGGCCAGGTGTATCTGTCCGGCCGACGGGAAGTACTCGGCAACCATTGCAATACACGCGCGCGCAAACACCAAAATGCTGCATCTCGTACTTCTCTAGCATCTGCTGGATACCCGGTCTTGATGTGATATACCGCTGATGGATAAGGCCGTATAGTAGCTCTGCCGAACTTTCAATCACACTCAAGTCGCTTGCAACGCGCATATGCCTCCTTTCGTTTGCTCTCCGATATCCCATAGGCCTGTCATCCATCCCTAATATCCCATCGTCTTCATCCTCTTCGTCCTGGTCATCATCGTCCTCGTCGTCTTCATCCTCCGGCTCCACGTCCAAAATCATCTCCAGTGCTTCCTTGTACATTGGAACAAGAGACCCGAGTCCAGTGAGATTGAAATCATCTTCGATAAAGTCTTCTGAGACTTCCGCAAAGTACTCATGGCCTTTCAGAGAGCAGAACGAAGATATCCAAGACTCGGGTGCACCGTCGGATAAGGACATCGCGAAGGAGCTAAAACCGGAAGTGGACGGCGTGGACGGGGATAGCTGGCTTAAATCCAGCCTTTCCAGGCCCTCGGCCAGGGATTGTGTATCCTTCGACACGATGTTTCCGGAGATTGGGTTATTTATCGAGATCGACGAGCGAGGATGATGTATTGTGGGCGTTTTTCCCGCAATTGTTTAGAGCAACGGGGTCGTGTTCGAATCCTCACGCAACACCACGTTATAGCAAAGTAACCGCGTTATTCAAAGGTTGTGACGCCCGGTAGTGGATTTCTTGTCGCGAGTCGAAAAGCAAGGATGTTATCTGATAAGAAGTGTGGGGTTATGCGCATGGAAGAGGGATGGAGGTTCGTTTAAATGCGAAAATAGAAGTTTTGGGAACGAAGACTTTCCCCACTGGGTTTCAGCTCAACATGGAAAGAAAGCGAGGGAGTAGAAGAGGTTGGTATAAGGCCGTCAGCTATCTAGAACGCGACAATGATGCTGTAATAGATCTGTTAGTCTTGCATTGAGATTCTAGAGGCAAGGCGCTGTTGAGAGAGGGGCTCAGTGAGGATAACACTACCATCTGCTGAGAAAAACGAAAACATCAGGTTTCGAAGGAGGGTTAAGAAGGAAGGATACGGAAATTAGATATATATGCGTTTCAAAGGAGCAGCATGGGGAGGAGCGTAAGTAGATTCCATCATTCCAGCGAGATATTTATTCATTTCATCGTTATATTGAGATGTTCTTGCTAGCAGAGAAAGTTGAACCAACATTTGTGCCGCGTTCGCTTGTCACGTGGCTGGTCTGGATTACTCCAACACAACTCTCTACAAATGCTTAGGAACACTACTTGGTTGTTCAATGTTAGCAAAGAGGGGGAAAAAAACAGTAAGTATGGAAACCGATCAATAATATAACAGAGATAATTATATATAAGATTATTTAGTAAAATCGAAATCAGATGTTAAAATAGATCACATCTAATGATATCCTCCCCAAGAAGTCGATACGATAACGGAGAGGATAAAACACCAATTTAAAACAGATCTTGCATGATACGGGAGAGTTCACCTTCGTTTCCTACCACTGTAGGCATGCCTTCTCCCGTATTGTGAAGAGCGCCTTCTGTTTCAACAAATCCATTCATTCCCTCCGGTTGTTGACCAGCTGTAATAAAATTGTTATAGCCACCAACGGCTTCAAATAGCTGCGTAAGCTCGTTGCTTATCTGAACACCATTCATAGGGCTGTTTCCTAAATCGCTGGGCGCTTGAACTCCGCCGTAAACGGACAGGTCTTCCATTGAGTGGCCAGCTAGTCCCGCCATCGCAACGGCCGCGGTGGAATGCGGATCTTCCGATTCAGGTCCAGCTGCGCGCGAGAGTAGACCAAGCTTCTCCCCAATTTCTCGGAGACCCTTGATTGTTGACCACAGGCGTTTAGACACATAAGATTTGGTGCTAAACCCCCTTACAAGATCTAATGCCATATAAAACTCATCCCGCACATGACGGTTGAACTCAACTGGTGCATGCGAAACGGCAAGAAAGAGAACAGCAAGAGCGCCCACAAGAAAGTAGTTGAAGCACACCTGTTGAGAGCGATATATATCGGAGGTCTGATTGAGTCGTGTCAAAACACGAATGGTATCCTTCGCTATGTCAACGACGGTTTGGGCGCGCGACCGGTTCTCCATTATGCTGGTGACGGAGTGAAGAACGGGCCGATATATAAGTATCCGCATCTGGTTGGCTCGAAGATATACGAGTAATCGTAGTCGTCGAAGGCCTCTGGTAACATGCTCATCATCCTTTGGAGGATCATTGGGGGAAAATCTCAACATTTCCGGGATTTGTTGTCGCCACTGAACGACCTGATAATCGAGAAAGCCAATCTCATCTTTCCTAATGTCGGTCGACCCTTTTGATCCAAGACCCGAGTACCAAACTTTCGAGCCAATCCGGTTGTACGCAACCATTGCCTTCAAATAGGGGACTCCTGAATCCTAGAAAGAGGGGAGCAATGTTAGCAAAGCAAACTAGGCTATGCGCGAGAAGGTTGTCTGGATTGTACTTACCGGCTCCGGAAGGCAGGGATCTATATCCGCATCTTGGATCACAAACGGAAGACCGGTTCCAAAACTCCATCGGCGCTCCAGTGAGTATATAGACCAGAATACTCTTGTGGCTGCAACACGTTCACATTCGTCTGGAAATAATTTCGTCAGGGCATCCCGTCGGTGCAACCCCATTTCGACACACATGCGTGATGCAAGTCCAGCAATCCTCCATGCCATGGCATCATCATCCGTAAGGAAGTGATATGTAGCCTAAAACGCAATCAGCAACAATCCTGTATGTCGACATAAAAAGGGGGTCATAAATTAACTAACCGCGAGTGACACAAGTTTGAGGGTGTTCATATCCGCCGGTTGCCACAGTCTCATTTCCACGGTAGGTCTAACAGTTTCGAAGAGTCGCTTACCCAGATCACTCCGCCCACTGCCTTCGACAAGCAGCGAGACCGCAAGTATCATCTTCAGAATATTTGTTTCATCATCAGTCAGCGAATCCGGCCCGGGCATGGCGCGTCTAGTCAGTCCGGTTCGGGTTGCAGCCTCAAGAAATGTGTAGAGCAAATTCACTTGGCCGATGATTTTTTCTATATCGAGAAATGGATACATCAAACCAACTTCCTCCTCGTAAACTCTACAGAGCCTAATTGCATCGTCTCTGTTTATATTCCAAAGAGGGTCTTTTGCCGGGTGAATGGGAATCGATGATGGCGCCCTTGTAAGGGGCGATCCCACAGGAGTAGCATCGCGAGTTGGATATTCTTCGTGTAGAGTATCTTCCGGTTGGGTGATTCCCATCGTTTGCAGACTTGACTTGGCCACGTCGAAGCTGAAAGCGGAACTCGTTGGACCACGGAAACGGGGATGGTTCATGCGCGGTTTATTTGGGGGTTGTATCGGCGGTAAACTAGATTGTGATACGGAGAGCGATCGTGATGCATCCCGAGAATAGTTGCTAGCCTCGAAGGCTGGCGATTCGGATTGCTTCTCATGACAGAGGGAGTTGAGGTTCGTGAAGAGGGTGTTGACTTGATCTTGGAGAGTATCAATGTGTGATTTCATGGAACGAAACTCCCTGTCCAATACGGCAAGCTTGTCAGTCCCAGGTGCGAAGAGAGAGAAGAAAAAGGGCGGAGGTTACAGTGACGTACTCGGAATCCTTGAAGCTGCTTGCACAGCAGTTGGGCGCATACTGGCCTGTTGCGGGTGTCAGCTCCCATCAGATAAATTCTTGAGCACCAGAAACGGAAACTGATTAGTACTTACATTCCAACTGGAGGTGTCCACATCGCTGGCAGGGTACCTGCCCGTTACATTTGATCTTTCGTCTCTTACACTCGTTGCTTTTGACAATTCATGTCAGTGACACGGGAGAGTCGGAAAAGGGACTGCAGGCTGAATATACCATGCTATCGAAATATATCGATTCCGCTTCGCGCGGGTCTGGGTTCCGCCTCCTTGTTCCGCTTTTCTCTTTGGAGTGCCGCCGTTGGCTGCTACTGTTTCTGCCGGGCTATCTTGTGGGTCCTGTCTGTTGACGTGCAAAGATGATTCTGAGGCCATCACGATCGAGATTTCGCTATTCCTCGAGGTAGGGCCTTGCTTTTTGTTTGAAACCCAAAATCCACCACTCCTCTCGGATCGGGGAAGAAAGATGGGGGAAGAAAGGGGAATCTGAACCTGAAAAGGTCTGTTCCGAGATCTGGACAATCGGTTTAACCAAAGGGTCAGTGCGCGGCGGTGCACATTAGTGTAGGGATCAAGAATGGCATGGTTCGGGGGTATGGAAAGAGGGATATCTGTTTATCGTTTCATCAAGTCTGTGCGTCTGATTGTTTGAAGATACTGTGAAGATACTATGAGGGCAGAAGATGCTCTGTCTATGCGGGGACCTTTTTCTCTCTTTACCCCAGTGAGGAAGTGGAAGAGAGCTTGGAATTCCCCAATCAAATCAATCAACGTTTTGTATTACTAATTTCCCGATCCGGTAGCTCACCTGATCATGTCCAAACCCCGTTAGACAACATCTTGAAGCAAGAAAAAGGAGCTTCTCAGGGTAAGAAGATAGGCGAAGGATATTGTTAAAGGCAGAAAGCATTGAGCGACACGTTTTCGTTTAACCGCTAAAAACGAGTGTAACGGCTGACGGGACCTACGTTCAACTTGATGAAACCATGAGTTTAAGATAAAAAAGGAGATTACTACACTAGAACGTAGACCTTGAAATCGAACTTGCGTTGCTGAACAGCAGAACAAGTTCAGGTTTCCTATTAAATAATAATGCGGCGATATAACGCCATCTGACTTCCCAATTTAATATGCCGAGAGATAGAATCCCAGTTTAACAAGTATACTCTGCTCATTACCTCAAAACATCCAATGAAGAATAACCCAAATAAAGAAAAGGTTGGCACTTAGCCGTATATAAACAGAAATAATGGCCGATATGCACCATACCTAGGGCTGCTTGCCCGCCAAAACACACCTACTCACAGCCTTTGCAGCAGCGACTGAATACCTTGAGACAGGTAGCCTTGCGCCGCCACCAGAGCTCGCCGTGTGTTTTCCCGGAATAAGTTTTTCAAACTATTCAGAGAAGACCCAGTTCGCCGAAGGGAAGCAACCGTGATAATGATCCCAAGAACCGTACACCAACGGAGCAAAGCCCGGGCTCGACGTTTACGCAGCCCTTTGCCTGTGTACGCTGCCGTCCAATCCCTCCAACGAGGGAACATAGACCTCAAGGTGAAGTTGATTTGCGAGTATCTGGATCGTGTGTCAGTATTAAATCTCCGCTAGGGATACAAGGAAAGGAATAAAACTCACGGGTATACGGCCGAATTCCAGCCGGTTTCATTCTGGTACCAGCTCGTACACCCACCCGAGGCGAAGATCGTGCGCTTAATGTCGGCTTGCATATCTTGTGCCCAGTGTCTCTGTGCCGACTCTTTGACCTCATAGGTATTGATGTCTCCCTCCAAAACGGGCTTCATGAACTTCAGAGTGTATTCCACCGAATTTTCTGTGGCAAGAATCACACTGCTATGACCAGTGGCCGTGTTCGGACCGAAAAGAGTGAAGAAGTTCGGGAAGCCATCCATAGCAACTCCCATGTAAGCTTGTGGCCCGCCTCTCTCGTTCCACACGTCATGGAGCTCTTTACCTTCCCGTCCATGAACGCGGAGGGGATGGAGCCAAGATGTCGTTTGATATCCATTGGACAGGATGATCGCATCGGCGGGAAGTTCGACTGTCTCCGGAGAAACATCACTATCCGTCTTATTCATAGGTGGGTAATGCCTCCCAGGACCCAGAGTGATCCCCTTTGGCTGAATACTTTGGAGAGGCTTCGTTGTTAATTCGATGTTTGGTTGTTGCAAACATCTGAGCCATTCTCCTTCCAGAACTCTCCGTTTGCATCCAAGACCGTAATTTGGGGTGAGCATATCATGGTACTTTTCCGGCACGATTCCCTTCACATACTCCACCGACTCTCTCTCCCGGGCGGGCCTCTTGGTTGCAGACCAGAAATTATTTCCAAACAGCGCAAAGAAATCTAGCTCCATGGTGCAAAATAACATGCTTCGAAAGAGTTGCTGGAACCCCGGAATATTCTGAAAAAGCGTTGGGGACCACCTCTCCCACCAATCAAGCTCCGCGCGGCTCATAAAGTTCGGCATAATCCAGGGAGGAGTTCGCATCAACTGGGTCACAGTCTTCGCACCAATGTGGGGTTTAGTGAGTTGTGGAACAACTTGGGCTGCACTACAACCAGTGCCAATAACAACGACGTCCTTTCCATGTAAATCAACCTTATCATCCCACCTGGCGCTGTGTACGATATCTCCTTCAAAGGTGTCCGCCCCTGGAATATCCTTCGGCCAGACATTTGGTTCCACGAGTCCTCCAACGGCACTCACGACGATCTTAGCCCTGACGGTTTCCTTCATAGCGTATACATTTTCTTCTCCGTCTGTAGCAACCCGTGCCAGTCGATCTTGTTCCGTAAGATCCCCCATCCCAGGAAGTAGATGGACCAATGAAACTTCCCATTCCTGAGCGTCTTCTAACCACCGTACCTCCTGAACACCAGTATTAAGCTGGATCTTATCGACTATTTGATATTTCTCGCACACTCCCGTCAGATATTCAAACATCTGTGCACCTGAAGGGAGGAGCGTTTTCCAGCCCGGGTTCTGGGCGAACGAGAACGAGTAGAATACGGCAGGCCTACACGTATCAGTAACCGTGAGGAATAGTAATTCCAACCAGAATTGCTCAGTTCGTAATTAATAGAAAGGAAATGGGGTTTCAACATACACGTCGCATGCGACCCCCGGGTAGCGATTAATCCACCAAGTCCCACCTAATCCCGCCTGCCGTTCGAAAATCTGAAACTGATCACATCCTAGCTTCTCCTTCAATCGACAACCCATCGCGATGCCAGATTCACCGGCTCCGATAATGACCACAGGGTAATAGGTGTAGACATTCTCGCCATTGAAGGCATCGCCTCGTTTGTGGATTGATGTCAGTGACTTTGCCATGATGAATAGATACCTGGATAGTAATTAGAGTATAACAACAAGGAAGCTATTCCTTGAAGTAAATATATTGAGAGAGATGGATAGCGGAATGGGTGGGGGGGTTATTGTGGGCGAGGTCAATGTTGGGGAAATGATTGCGGGGATATCCAGAAGCTGACAGATTGAGAAACGCAAATAGGCGTGGAAGATGTCAGTACAAAGATAAACCAATATCCAGATGCTCGGATAATATCTTATATCTAAAACATGAATGATATTATATGAAAACGAGTTGGCATCTCAAGACATCAGTGAATATTATATTCATATATCCTCTTCTTCGTTCGGCGTCCAAAGCTCGGATCGCCGAGGTAAAGCTTCCAAGGTCCCAAATTTCAGTCCAAGAACATCTGACTCAGCACTTTAACCGCTTTGAGATCTGACGACCGGGCCGAATATTGTTCCTTTGGCTTTTGGAATATGGCAACCAAGATATCGACGCTGTCGGGTTGTCCTGGTGTTAACATCTTACTCAGACACTACCATGGAACAGAAAGTATCACAAGAGCATGCCATGCCCGACTTCGAGTCTAGATTCAATTATCCTTTCTCGAACTGCTACATAGTATAGTTTGGTTGGGAGTTCATTCGGAGATATCCAGTATTGGAGAATCGGGATACTGTATATAATTGTGGTCCGTCTATATCATGCAAGAATGACAAATAAATCCCATTGACTTCTTTCTTCCAACGCCACGTACTCAAAGCAGGTTATGCCTCCCTAAAACGCAGTCAAAGAAACTACCAGATATTTAACCGAAAGCTCTATCCAGGAATCGGATGAATTTGTTCCTGCCAAAGGAGTTAGCAATCTTCCTAGGGGGGGGAGACCCGTCGACAATTAAGAACGGAAGCTCATACCTCGCGGGAACCTCCACAAAATTCCTTGTATAGTCCTCAATATCTGCAACACCACTGATAATATCCACTTCTTCGGATTTCCTGAATTTCGTCTTCTTGATAAACTTCCACCCGAAGAACAAAATGGGAAAGACGCCGATCATAGTGTACGAAAATAAAAAGGTCGGGACATTCCACTTTCCGGGGAGGAAGACCGTGTATCCGCCCACGAAGGCCATGGTGAAGCAGCCGATGAGGGAGTAGTAGGCAAGGTACGGCTGGTACCACCCTTTGTAGGGAAGGGAGTCGCGGGATATTCCCTGAACGTCCATCGCCTTTTTGAAGCGGATAAAGGTGAAGGCAACTACGGAGAAGTTGAGCAATTGCGAAGCGGTTACCTGAAGCATATAGAGTTAGAGGTTTATGATCTCATCGCCATCCCTTTTTTAAAACTCGTATCCTCGATAGAATAGCGTAGATAAATAAAAGGAAAAATAGATATACATACCAGACTCACGAACCATGAAAGCACAACACCAGCCGTATTAGAAACCTGCAGGAAAGCAAGCAAGCCAATCGCCAAAACCACACCAACGCAGTAAATTGGCACGCCATTTCTTGTACATCTAGTCAGAATACGCGGTGCCTTTCCTTCCAAGGCCAATCCGAACAAACTTCGGCTAGCACAATATACATAACTGTTTCCCGCACTAAATGCAGCAGTGAGCACCAACGCATTGACGACATCTGGTAGCGCACGAATCCTCAGGCGATCCATCGCCAACACGTAAGGGGAAGCAGCAGCTCCAGGGAGATCTTGCTCAAAAGCATTTGCCAGAGTTTCATCATCATGGGGGACATTAATGCCGACAGCCAGACTTCCCAAGACAAAGAATGCAGTAAGTCGATAAAACACGGCGTTAAAAGCGCGAGGCATCACAACCCGTGGGTTCTCAGCCTCGCCTGCTGCCATTGAGACGTAATCCGGTCCAGCAATGGTGAAACTAGCCAAAATCAGGCACTGGAGAAACCCAAGGAAACGGCCGAGACTTCCGGCCTTATAGAGCTCTGAAAATGCCCCGGGGTCGTCCCAGTATCGGAAACCGAACCGGTCCCCTAGCGGGTTGCCGCCGAGCATAGTGATGACCGTGTAAAAGAGGAGACCAACGATGAGGATAACTTTGCCAAGAGCAAGCCAAAATTCCGATTCTCCGTACCACTTGACAGCGAAAACATTGATGGTCCTGCATTCATAGAGATTGTGAACAAGAGCCAAAATTTTCAAGTTAGATCAGGAGAGTTTGGAGTTCTAGGATATTTTCCGGCCATGATATATAGATTTTCCGTTCAGAGGGCAAAGTGAGGGATGATACGTACCCGTATAATATGGCGACAATGGCAATAATAGCTCCTGTCGGAACAGCATCGCTCCAATAATGGATAATCAGATTGCATGCCACGATCTCAAAGGGAACCATTGCAGCCTCAAAAATAAAGAAGTTATAGCCAGCAGCCACTCCGAAAGCTTCATCGACATATCGACCTGCGAACCGGATAAAAGGTGATGAGATGGGTAGGTATGTTACCATTTCTGCCATGCCTTTATAACACGGAGGATAATACGTTCCTAAGATTTAGCACATGACATAGAGCAGGTCGCATCTGGGTTAAAAGATTAAATAGCAGGGGATAGGGATAAGGGCGGAGAAGTCTCGTGTGTGAGATGGTTGGGATACCGGTTCATGGCGCCTTTTGGGTGCATATATAATCGGTATATTGGGCTGTTGAGACGGTCTGGTAGGGGCGATAAAGGCCAGTCGCATAGGAGGATATATTGATTTCACTGTCCGAAGAAAATTGGGCTTTCTTACATATAGTGACAGACAAAATGAAGGTACACCTATTGTTTTCACAGATAAGATTCCAATTCAAATTTAGAGGCAAAATAAAACAAGACAATAAAGCAATGAAACCCAGGCTTAAACGTCAAGCACGAGACGCTTCGAAAGGGAAGTATTGTATATCAATACAATAGATTTGTTCAGAGTGGAAACGGCGAGCTACAGATAGCCCGTAGGCAAATCTATTTTGCATTTCTTCCTCAAGATGGACAATTTAGTTTTTGCAGCCTGGCGCCTTCCGACCTACCTGTTCCTGTCCACTCTGAATTGCTCCCTGCATGTCTCGATCTGAGGGATTGCTGCTAGCCACTGCCATTGATCCAGGTGAAAGATAATGTCTCAAGGGACCAATTGAGAAAGGCTTACTAGCAATAAAAACAAGGGGTTGGAGGCGGGTTCAAGACGCAACCCTTAGTAAACTTACCAAAGACTAAATGCGATGAACAAACTTCCAGGACCGCCATTGATCAGGCCCTCTCCGATCTGAACAAAGAGCGCTGTGCCAATAGTGCCCCCAATTCCAATCAACTGGATATGTCGTGGCTTGAGTTTCCGGTGGGTTCGATCAGTCTTGGGTTCTATGCTACTGGCCTCAAGTGAAGAAAGGTCTGAATCCACCACATGTGCATCCCTTTTGGAGTTATGTGTGACAGTGCGCCTGCGCTGCGTGGACGAAATAACTGACGCTTTTTCAGGATCTAAAATTATGCTTATTTTAGCAGCTGTTTCCGACTACAGGCACGGCAGTCGGACTATCATATGCTAGATAAAAGGATTGCTAGTTACCTGTACCAGATACGGGGTCCATCTTCAGGCAAAGCGAATACGGTAAGGCGGAGGGGGGAAGCAAGAGAGAATTAGGCTGGGGAAGGGGAAAGGGAGAGGGAAAGATTGACGGCGAGTAAAATAAACTTGAATGGAGACGAGAAGGTTCTTAAGCAAACATAATTATCTGCCTATCAGGGGAAATCATCGCTCATTACAATTGCAAGGAGAAAATTCTCACAAGACAGCCCCACTTGGACTTTCAAGAGAGGGGCGACGCAAAGGAAGTATCCCGAGAACGGAAGAGAGACGTCCACAGGGGACACCGAATACAACGTCAACGTCGTGTGAGAACTAAGCGCAATAATATGAAAAGGTTGTTGGAGCCAAGAAGGGGGAAAACAGACTAAAGAGGAAAAATTGAAGATGGATAGGGCTAACTCAGGTCAGGTGTGTTCACAGGGGTGGCCTGGTCTGCATTTCGTTTAAAAGCTTCGCAAAGTGTTGGCTCCAGGAAGATATCGAATGCCAACCTAAAAATTCCCAAATCCATTCTCCATGGCGCTGGGTTCTGGGGGCCGCTAGGGTAGAACCTCACATTATTCGGCGACAACGGCTCAAAACTCGTGGGATTTTTCAGGCGCTCATTTCATTTGTCGTTCCTCCCAATTGAAAAGCCGAAGAGAAAGGATTTAAAGTGGAGCGACGGGGAGAAAAAAGCAGATGGAAAACGACTTGGAAACCGAACTTTCCAAGAGACAAGGTCATGTCGCTCGAATATCTCAAGAGTGCGTGCTTTTGCTGTCACTCTTTGAGATTGATGAAGCAATCTTTGAAGGCAATTACCACATGCGATGTCTTCCGATTCCATCTTCGTCGGCTTCTCCGTCGGCTTCTTCTCGAAACACCACGATTGATGATCTTGGTACTTGGTTCTGACTCGTGCTGCTTTGGTGATAGAATCTTCCCAGGCTTATCGAGATGAGGTTAATCCATATGTTCCATCTTCATCTTGAATGTACCGCTCAGGCCAGTGTATGTGCTGTAGAGCATCCACCCGAGGTCTAGTAGATCCAACTTCCACTACAATTACGAGGATTAATCATCAGGATATTCGATCCTTTCAAGTTCTCCGCCAAACAGATAGATATCCGCTAGTTATACAAGGTGGAAGTAAAGCAAAGCAAGAAGAAAAGAAGAGGAAATACAGAGAGAGAGAGAGAAATTCCAATTGCCGATGGTTGATGTAGAAAACGAGATAAGTACAAATGCATCATCACAGAAGCTCATCGACCTGCCCCACCCTTTCAAACCCCACGTCATCGCCAGCTTTTTGAGATGGAGAATGAGCCCTAAATATATTCAACGAACGACAACCAGATCTCTCAGCTTCAGTATTATAGATAATCTACTTCAAGCAGCTCTTCGGTTTTTCTTTTCTTCACAGTAATTGTATTTCACAATGTCCGACCACGTCGCCGAACCCAAGAACTTCGCTCCCAAGCATCCAGTCAACCTAGACCCTCCAAAGGATGACCCTATCTCTATCGCAGAGCTGTCCGCAGCTAATGGTAACTTTAGACTCATCGAGACACATGATACCCATTTGCCATTCTCCAAACTAAGACTGATTTCGAAAAAAAAAACAAACAATAGGATCCGAGGAAAATGGCCGAACTCTAGTCGCAATCAAAGGTACCGTGTTCAATGTCACTGGAAACCCAGCATACGGACCCAAGGGCCAATACAATGGTACTACTCGTTCTCCTTTCTCTTTAATTCTAGTCTCTACACCCGCACGGAGCTAACACAAAGCTTCCCTACTATCTAGTCTTCGCCGGAAAGGACGCCTCCAGAGCTCTGGCAACCTCATCCCTGAACCCGGAGGACTGCAAGCCGGAATGGCAGGATCTAGGCGACAAGGAGAAGACGGTGCTAGACGAATGGTATACCTTTTTCAGCAAACGCTATAACATCGTAGGAAAGGTTCAGGGAGCGACAAATCTGTGAGCGAGGAGGGTGGGGGGATTCGGAGAATCCAGTTCTATGTGTTCCCATCTTAAAAGGATGATGGGAGGAAGCACTGGGGGGACCTTGACTTTGACTGGCAACACAGAGTGGGCAATCATTTTAACCCATTCCGGGATTCTCATTGTACATGTTCTTTTAATGCATCATTTGCTCCCTCGGCTTGTCCACCAGAGGTCTTTGGAGACTGAATGCCTTCAAGAAATTCTAGTAGAAACGCATCTATTCGTGGTATATCTTTTGCTCAATGGATTTGGATTTAGCCTTCCGCTCGCCGGGCTCTTTCGGCCAAGTTTTAATACTCTCTCATTTTCTGCATCCGCTGAATTGACAGGCGGTACCGTTCCGCATACCACTGCTAGAGAAAACAAAGAAAAGACGATAATAAAGCAAAGCATTGGTAATAAGCTCATCCCTAAGTCCTATTACCGTCAGCCTCTCCTCGTTTTCCGCATCATTCGTTTCCTAGCAATGATACGGTTCCGCTTAGCAAGCTTGTTATCTTTCCCGTCATCACCATCAGCCTTGAAGTCCCCGTTTTGTGCGCTAGCCTTGGCCGGGGCTGCACCGGCACTCGCACCGCCCTTCCCTTGAGGCGCACTGTCTGTCCTTTTCCTTTTCATACCCTGCTTAGATTTGCCCCCTTGGGGCTTCTCACCCTGCTTCCTATCACGGCCATCTCTCCCCTTTTCATCATCCCCTTCCTTTTCGTGAACGCGCGATTTCGACTCCCTCTCTTGTCTCCGACCAACCACCTGTGCGTTCTCTATCGCGAACTCAACTACAAGTCGCTTCTTCTTCTCCTTCGGCTCATCATTGGAAGCCGATTGGGCGTCGACAGCGTGGCCGTTTAGCCATCTCAGACCCATGAGGGCGGACCGGTGAGTTGAATATTCGATAAACCCGTAACCTCTACTCCGTCCAGCTCCGCTCTTTTCGGAGATTTTGCTGCCCTCACGGCCTTCGAAAACCACTTTGGCTTGCTTGACGATACCTTTACCCTTCATTTTTCTGAGCTTCTCAGCTTCCTTCTGGGCTTCATTACCGCGATGAAGCTCCTCCCTGGACAAGGGTTCACGAAGTTTGTTCTTCACATCTTTGGCAAATCCAACAACCCCTTCTCTGGCAAGAGCTTTTAGGTCCTTCGACGTTATATTCCTTGGGATGTTTCGGATCGATAGCCGGGTGAGACTGATATGCAACATCGGGTTGCTTTTTAAAAGTGTCTGCCGCTGCTTTGTGCTCGCCTCTCGCATTTTAATTTCCATTGGCGAAAGCTTGTTATAAAGTGCCGAACCTTTAGGTACTGTGCCCTCTGATAACAGGTAAAGTCGGCGCTTGTCCCGATCTCTGTCGTTGCGTCGCGATGTCCCTTCTTCCTCGAGTTTATGTGCTTCCGTTCGGCTCACCGCACGGGAGACCTGCAAAACACGACCTTCCAGCGAATATTTCCCGGAGGGATCCTTATTTTCATCCTCGAGAACAGAGTGTTTTAAAGCCGTAGACGATCTGCCTTTCTTGTCATTTTCAGGAAGAGCTTGAATGGTTGTCCTCGGCGCTTCGCGAATACAGGTCTCCGCGTCTTCGACCTTCCAGAAACAGACAAATCCAGTACCTCTGGACCGGTCTGTCCCTGGATCAACAACAACTCTAGCATAACGCAAAGGCCCAAATTGAGTGAAGTGCTCATATAGTGTGTCGTCGATGGTTGTAAATGGTAAATTTCGTACGAATATTGTAGTAGATTTCCGTTCGTCTTCCTCGTCGTCTGCTTCATCCTCCGACTCCATGTCATCCGCGTCTCCCATCGAAATATCTTCATCGGACTCGTCATCGTTGGTTGAGATACTCCCTGCATCATCTGCTTCGTTTTCCAAATGTTCATCATCGTTATCATTTTCCTGAGGTTCCTCCATGTCTTCCCCCACAGCGACATCTTTTTTATCCGAAGACTCCTCCGCTGGTTTCTGCAAGTCTTCCCAAACGCTCTTTTCCACAGCCCAATCAACAGCTAATGCTCTTCCATCAACTTCTTTTCCATTGACAGCCGCAATAGCCCTTTCCGCGTTTTTCCTTCCCCGCATAACCACAAAGCCGAATCCTGCCTGGGTCGCCCCCTTCTTTGGGATAGTAACATGTTTTATTTTCCCAAAACTTCTGAATAACACTTCCAGTTGCTCTGGTTCTTTCACACTCCAAGGCAAGTTTCGGACGATCAACTTCGGTGGTTGGGCTTGAGCTTTTCGCGCCTCCCGCTCCTTTTTCAGTTTTTCGGCCCCGGCCGTTGACAGTGCGCTTTTATCACCTTTCTCATCAGTCTCTCGGTGACGTGGCTCAGCAATCTCGACCTTAATCTTTTTCCCCTCAAAGGTAGAGCCGTTAAAGTCCTCCAATGCTTGTTGCGCATCTTCAACGTCCGTAAAGGTAACAAAACCATAACCTTTCGATTGTTTAGTCTGGGAGTCGATAACCACGGTAGCGTGCTTGAGAGGGTAAGACTGAGAGAAGTAATCGGTCAATGTCTCCGTGGTTGCCGATGCGGGAAGAGAGCGAACGAAAAGCGTCCTCCGCGGTTGCGGTTTTGCAGGTGAGGTATTCTCAATGGTATCATCTTTAGTAACTTCAGGGATATCATCGGTGCTGAAGCTTCCACTGGCCGACAGCCGTCTTCTCTTGCGTATCTCCGCCATTCTCGGGGTTGGCGTGGATTTTTTCAAAAGAAACTCTAGAAACAATAATTTATACAATTCCTGAAAAGTGGAAGGAAAAAAAAAGATATGGTGCACGGACCACTGCGGAGCGTGACTTCCTCTCCGACTTTCTTCCTCGTTACTACCTAGGTACTCAACAATTCCGTCTTCACTCATGCTAACAACTAGGGAGTGCCGGAATTCTAGATCCAACTTTCTCAGATATCATTTCCAAATTGAGTGTCGTTCATTAAATTTACATCCAGGATAATAAACACCTGTCCCGCATCAAGCGACATGGATGACGATTTTGGTGAAGATGCTGATTTCAGCGCCTTTCTGGAGCCAAACAAGAATAACACTTCCTCAAGACCGACACCCTCATCCGCCACAACTGCCGCGGGGAGGAATGCAGTACCTGAACCACGGCCTTCCAAAGTCGAGCAACCCAAGCCTCAGGCACTTCCAAATAGGGCAGCCCCCTCTGCAGTTCTGGTCTCTGCGAGGCAGAAAGGAAACCCAATTTTGAATCATATCCGTCTCCTCCCCTGGGAGTATGCTGACATTCCGGCTGACTATGTGATTGGGAACACAACCTGTGCCCTTTTCTTATCGCTTAAATACCATCGTCTACACCCGGAATACATCTATACCCGAGTTAAAGCTTTAAGAGGGAAATACAATCTTCGCATTCTGCTGACCATGGTGGACATATCGAACCATGAAGACTGCTTGAGGGAATTATCTAAGACCTCAATGGTCAAAAATCTCACCCTTATTCTCTGCTGGTCTGCAGCGGAAGCAGCACACTATCTGGAGCTCTATAAGTCTTCTGAAAATGCACAGCCGAATGCGATACGCTCTCAACAAGCCCAGTCGTACGAGGAGAGTTTGGTAGAGTTTATTACAGCTCCTAGGAGCATTAACAAGTCAGATGCCGCGAGTCTAATATCCACCTTTGGAAGTCTCCAGAATGCAGTAAATGCTCAGCCGGAACAAATTAGTTTAGTCCCAGGTTGGGGCGAGAAAAAGGTGCAACAATGGTGTGCGGCCGTAAAGGAGGATTTCAGGATCCGGAAGACAGCAAAGCGCGGAGTGGCAAAAGGGAGCCGAGATACCCAAACTTCCCTGGAAAAAGGCAATGAGGTTCCTCAGGCGGAAAGGATTCTTGGGCCAGACAACCATAATGCGATCCCAAGCTCCACCCGACGAAACACTTCCGGTGAGAACATCAACGATGAAGAGGATGCACTTCTCCTTGCTGCATCTGCAGAAATAGAGGACACGACGGACAAGCACGATCTTCCAAGGGAAAACACGTCAACCGAGGGTATGAGTGAGGGCGTCATGGCGGCACTTTCGAAGCTTAGAGAGAGTGGCGGTTGAGACAGTTTGGCCAGCAGAGCAAGATAAATTATTCGAGGTTGCGCCGGGGAGCGGTTTCCGAGGCTTACCTATTGAACGAGGATTCTGTTATCGGCCTGGAAACCGATCGATTGAGTGGTTGATCCCCTATTACCAGCCACTCGATAATCCTTCTGTACCTTTCGAGCACCGGAAAGCAGTTACATGCGAGAAGTTCCTCTTCGTCCACAAACGAGGTCGGCGAAGTAAGGGGCGCTTAGCCAGAAGCTATCTTTCAGTGGCATCGGTACGGTCGTTTATTTGACCCACACACCATCTTGTATATCCGAGACAAAAGAGCTGGGTCTCGGTCCTGACCAGGCCACTGAGGGCACCCTTAGACTAATATTAGCCCGGTCTTACTCCTGTATTTAATAATATATATCTCAGCAAACTACATGTATGTGAAGTGCTCATCAATCAATCAATATCAGTACCCAATGGACTAAAGACCCCCAATTATTTAAGCGATAGATAAGATCGATTTTCAGGGATCTACAGTCGGGGGAAAATGAAATGTATCCGGTCCTATGTGGTGGTCTATTCATAATGAATAGGAATGAATATAAAAAGCACAGACCACCACATAGGACCGGATACATTTCATTTTCCCCCCACTGTAGCTGACTTCGAGCATGTGATCATTGGCTAACCCATAATTTAAACTGTGTCACGTGACCTAGAGGCCCCTGCTCAGTGCGCTTCGACCTATTTTTGTCTTACCCAGTTTTGGCAATCGCTCTCCAACCCCGTATTTGACGAACACAGACGGTGACATCCCAAGCTACCTCTTCATCAAACCCAAACGGAAAGCCGAAAGGCGCTGTTTTTATTACCCTTATGCGATCCCAGTGGTAAGTGCGCTTCTATTGGTGGCGGGTTTTATTTCCTCCTGAACCCGGTCCTCTTTGCTGACTATCGCCTGCGCTTAAGATGGAATTATGGGGAAGGATGCTCCTCTTCATGGCAGCAACAGCAAGACGTCCGGGCCAATGACCGTGGAGGCAAATAAAAAAAATACCAAATTTGATCGCGCCAGTACTTCAGAACCGAATAGCCAACCAGCGCCCTCGACCGCCACAGAAAGCGCTGCCACAAGCAATAACAATGGAGCTTCAGACTCCAAAACATTCGAGTTCGTCCTGGTCACAGATGCGGAATCGCGGCGACAGGTGCGCCGCCATGCTATGCGCCAATATATGCGACAGCGACGTCAAGATAGTATTGCGCGTCTAGAACCTTCTCGTGTCTCGACCGGCAGCTGGTCCAAAAGTGGTTCCCCGGCGGAATCTTCCCGGTCAACAAAATTACAAGAACTTGACGATGAGGATGTGGAAGTCAAGCGAGAAGCCTCTCCCTCGGGGAATACTCTGGCTATAGCTCAGGGAAATGGTTCTGGGGGTGGACCTATTGTATCTACGCCCGAGCAGTTTTCGTTCTCAAACCCCATGGCCACCCCTGGCTCACAGGCGTTCTACGATCCCTTTAACAGCTATCCCATCACAATGAACCCAGCCGACCATAACCTCATACATCACTGTGAGTTCACTCTGATTAGTTTTAGCCACATTCCCCCCGTTCTATTTCCCCCTAATTTTCGTTGTGACATTCCATCCTAGCCATATCAAAGACACAAGCTGTGTTTATATACTTATATTTCCGAAGTTGTCGTGACATACCCTCTCATGATGTACAAGATGGGCGGTACGCAGCAGGGCAACCCAATGGAGGAGATATTTCGCCGGTTTGCTCTTCATGACCCTCTCCCGTTCGAGGCCATGCTTTCTATCGCAGCGAAACACTTAGCAGGCGTGGAAGGCCGGAAGGATTCCGTTCAATCCTTGACGCATAAAATGCGAGCTTTGAGGATGATAAATGAACGGTTACAGGGCGATACGGATGTTGATCGCGATAGCACCATATATGCCGCAGCTACGCTCGCTGTGATTGAAGTGGGAATCTCCCCGCGAGAAGATAGCGTTTAAAACACGTGACGGTCACTAACGTCTCTCAGAAATGGTCGAAAGATGCGACGATAGAGCGCATGCATGTCAAAGGCCTCTCTTATCTGATTCGAAGACGTGGTGGTATGCGGGGCATGAAATTGTCCAGTCCGTTCCTGGAAAGTGTCTTATACTGGTGGGTCTCATATTTTTAAGATCTCTTCACATTAGACAGAACGTGTGTTTAATATGCTATATTTTAGGGTCGACTTTTCCTGCGCCGCCAAAGCTATCACCAACGCGAATCTTCCGTGGACCGGAATCATACCCGACTCCCTTCCGTCCGATTTAGAGTTTATAGCTCCCGACCTTCAGTTTGCTGTCCCGTACCCGCTCTCTTCGCCGGAAGAATCTGAGGACACACTGGGAATCCTACATGCCTGTGAAGATTTTCTGACTTTTTTCCGGTACCTATACGGGCTGCAGCAGAGCATACTTCGATCTCCTCCCCCTCCACCCTCTCCTAACCTAGAGACAGATGCTACAGGGGCGGAGGAGCATCACTATCGTTCATTATTTGACCCTTCGACTCCATTGTACTCCATCTTCACAACCCTCCCGGATTATGATCACGGTATCCGTGACGTACGCTTTATTGATGAATATACTTGCTTGGCATGTCTTCTTTATCTAAATCTCGCTCTATACGACTGCTATAAAAATTCCACTGGTTTCGACAGATATTTGGAATGGTTAGTGGACGAAATTGCAAAGCTCAACCCTTACTCAAATCCCAGCATTTCCTCGGTTATGTGGCTATTCTTGAACGGCGGCGGGTTTGCAGGATTTGAACCTCAGGATAACGGTGAGAGAAGCTGGGTTGTATCCCGGATGTTGCGTGTAGCAAAGAGATTGGAGTGGAAGCTTGGCGGGACTCTATGGGACCGTTTGCGCGGAGTTTTGCTCGAGTTCCTCGTCACGCAGCAAGAATGCGGCCTTGGACGTGATCATGTCGGAACAAGCGGGCTTTATGCACGAAGCCAAAAACTTTCCCAGCCCGATCATCTTCTTTGGGATGAGGATGAGATGCGGAGGGAGATCTTGGGCGACCTATACGCCGGGCCGCCTCTTTTCGCCCCCGAGATATCCCAGGCACAGCTCCCCGGCTTATATACCCCAGTTCTAAAGCTAGAGGAACCCGTGGTTCCGTAGATGGGTTGATCGGTAGTGAAAATATCCGACTCCGACGTCCGAGATCTCGGAAAGGATATATGACGGGGTAGCGCAAACGACCTTTTCGTTTCTTTTCTTTCTGGATGAGCGGTTCTGATCCGATAACTTTTAATCCTCTCTTTTTATATATTTCCACGGTGCCTCTCGTTCTTCTTTGCTATTTGGATAACTATTTTGGAGTTGGTGTATCCCTCGTTTCATGTTACGTCTATTCTTTCACTCGAGGTTCTCAGCTATATATCCAGGAGAACAGGCGCTATCTACTCTTTTTAAATCCTTTTCTTTCCCCCCAATCTAGCTTCGGCCGTTTTGATATCACTTATCCTACCATACATTCACTCTCATATAACCCCCACGTCGTAGTTATATAGTTTTTCCCATACAATATCTATACATACCAACGACAAGTTGATTCATTGCCGACATTCTATCCTAAAAAAATTACCTCTAGATTTCTCATCACGATAGTCGATTATTCCCACGATCATCCTATAGGAAATAAGCATCCTACACGTGGATATCATCTGTCATCCTCAAGTGACCTCTCGTCCAACTGACCCCGCCATCCTGGAAAGATCACACCTTCTCTAGAGCTCCATATCGATGCATATTTAATGCACCATCAACTGTATCATGTGCTATCTACGTAGATGTCCCGACTTCACTCTTTGATTCCTTGGGGAAAGAAAAACGAGGTAGTCCCATGCTTGGCGGGAATCGGGTGTCCAAAAATGGTAAACGCGGAGAGAGAGAGATCCAGGTCACAACGAAGTACCTGGTACTTTAACTCAACACAGGCAAAGTGAAAATAAGGTTCCGGAAACCTCGTGGTGTCATGCCGCCCGTAACCAGCGGGAAGCTTTTATGGATATGCTGGTCACGAACAAACGCATGCAGGACTGTTGTGTATAATGGATTATGCGCGGCACTTGACAAGATCATGAATAATCTACACGGCAGCGTAGCATAAAACAGCCAAAAATATAAGCAATTCGTAAGTATTGATATTCTCTTCTCCCTTAACCTAGAGATTCTCAAAAGATAATAAGATCATCCAGTCCCGGGAGCAAAAAGAACCATCAATAAAACTAAGATATCGCAACCCTCTAATAATAAAAGTATAAAGCAAGAAATGCAAGTACAAGAACAGAACAAAGGGGGGGTATGCCTATTAAAAGAGAAAAGAAGAAAGAAACCAAACCCAAGAAATGAAGAAGAAGCGAAACAAAGAAATGAAAGGAGAAAGGAAAAGGTCATCTCCAGTCACGGAGCGTGTGTGGTGTCAAGTGAGCAACCAGCCCGAATCTCTCCATCTAGCTAAAACCATCCTGTCCCCACCCCACACGCTCCGTCAACCAGAAGAAATCTCTAAAGCATAGGTAAATAAAACAAATCCCATTGTTGATCGGAAAGATTGTTTGGTATATGTCGAAGCGTGGTCCTCCAACATACATATGGGTTTCTCTCCCTTGATCGGTTCTCCATTTATATGAAATTATGAAAAAGTGTAAGAAAAAAAGTTAAGGAAGAAATGATGTCGGTATCGCAAATGGAGAGAGAAAAAACAACCCAAACTCCTCATGAACAAAGTAGGGAGAAAGTGAGATAATAGCAGCAAAGAGAAAGGGAAAAGGACCAATACTTAACCCTTCAATGGAAAAGAACAACATTAAGCAGGCTTATCACACCCAATCCGTCCCAATAACGCCTTCCTGTCGCTCTGGTCGCTGAGTCGAACTCTCCCGCGTCCGGTCCGGATCCGATTCCCCTGTGCAGAACCGTTGTTCATCACGGATCTGCGCCATGTGGGATCTGAACCGGAGCTATCGGCGCTGGCATTTCCGAGATCCTTTTCGCCGTTTTGCCCTTCCCTAGCTTCCTCGAGCCCTTCATCGCCTTCATCATCACTTCGTGAGTCCTCGGCCGCTCCAGTTCGTAGAACCTTCACGGCAACACGGGCAATCATCGTAAACCATATGATGGATAGAATCTGGAGACATAGGAGGAACGAGAGGAAAGCGTTCCTGATGTTCACGTTCATGCAAATAGATCCATCAAGGTTCTTGTATGGCCATAAAAGATGGCCATACTTATCGGGTTTCCCATCAGTGCTATACATTTCGCCCGTAGCGTTGTTGTAGCAGCCAAATGGCAAATATTTGGGGATAGTCTGGTAAATTGACCACCAGAGCATGTTATAGATCCCGTGTCGAGCAACGAGCCAGGTACCCAAAAAGACTCCAAACGCAACGTTGCAGGCTCGTTCGTATCCCATATATTTGAGCATTTTCGCAGTCTAGGAAATTATTAGCACAATTCGGACGGTGTACTGTCTTGCTGAGAACGAATTTTTGAAACTAACCGGAAGCATATAATCGACGATATCCATAATGCATAGAACCACATTGGCAACATTAAAGAAGCTGTAAACGTAGGCGGAGTAAAGAAGCGTACTCGTGATCAGGTGATGGGTGAACATTTGGTAATGGTCTTTTCTCTTCTCTTCGATGTGGATGACTAGGATCTGCTGCAGCCAAAAGGACAGCTGCGTTAAGAGGTAGAACTTGAATGTCCCAGACATGTCCCTCGCGGGCCAATTCTCCCATAAGTTGTCGAAGTTGAGCCAGTAGTTGGAGTTGATCCAGATATACTGTAGGAAGAAAAAATGTCAGCCGATTCCTCCGAATATTCCATATATTGTTCTCGCAAAAGGACGAGACACGGGCAATAACCCACCATGCCAAAGGACCAGTAGCCTCCATAATAAACCAGTAACCACCCTTGTTCCGCAAATCGTAAACTAGTCTTCCGTTTCAACCCCGAAGCCCGGGCGATTGGTTGGAATATCCAGTCGATAACGATTGCTCTGGCGGCAGTAAATCCCACAACCGAACCGATAGCAAAGTAGATATCACGCCATCCCTGGACGTAAGCTCCCTTCTCCGGGTTGTAGTGCGACAGTTGAAAGAATCCGGATGTGTAAGGTCTGAGCGAGGGGTATACATTATGAATAGCTAAGAGCATAGCCATCAAGGTCAGGGAAATGCCTAGATACAGAATGCACGGGTTAGCCAGCTGAATAGCACCAGTGCGATCTCTTGCAGCGGATCTGGGTGAATTCCAATTACCTATCTGATTGTCGAGTAGCCATTCCCTCGTGCTCACGTTCTTCGTTGCTCTTCGACCATGCTGTGCCGAGACACAAGCATTGAGTTCTGTCAGGGGTTGCTGCGTCGAGGACGACACTTCCTTTGCCATGGCGTTTTAGGAAGAATCGGGAGCAAGATGGGTTGTATAAAAAGGGGTCGTCGAATTGAATGGAGGTTCGGGGGCGTTTTGTCTCAACTATTGGTCGTAAACAAGGATGTGGTTTCGAGGTTTCGAGGGGCAGTTTGTGTCTTGGATTGCCGCCGGTCCTCTCAATGGTCGTGGTTTGCGAGGTATCTGAAATCTGTCTCAACGGTCTCTCGCTCTCAATGTGTTCTCACTTTGGCTTTTCGTGTTGTGTGCCTGGAGTGGTGGTCCCTCGTCGTGAAGTCGTTTAAGTAAAACGGAGTAGCCTAAGCCGACCTTTTTTTTCCTGTCTGTCTCGGGGAAGAAAGAATTGAATTAACGAGAGACTGGGGACAAAACCACAAACACAACTTCAGAGAAGTTTTCCTCTTACAGGATCAGTGAGATAGATTTGATGAATGAAAGAAAGAAAAGAAGGAAAAGGAGAGGAAAAGACCGAGAAGAACAAGTCTCAAGAATTCGAATTTCAATCTCCAAGAAGAAGAAAGATGAGGAAGAGAGACAGAGAGAGAGTTTCTGAGTGGAGAGTCTGGTCAAACCAGTAACAAACCAAGAAAACGAGTTTCCAGTTCCTTGAAGAGGGAAAAAAGTAAAATAAAAGGGTAATCATGTATACGATACATACACACAACTTCTTCTCTGGTACTTTATACACTCTTCATAACTCACCGCCTCCTTTCTGCATCCAATGGTGGAGGATGTTTTTCTCACGCTGTCACGTTTTCTTCTATTACTTCGAAGATCAGTGGTTGGTATCCATGGGAAGATACATCTAGTCGATGTCCTGAGACACCTGGGTTTGTATTATGGAGTACCTCGAGGTAAAGTATATCTGCACATCTCCTTTTTCCCACGGGCCACTCTCTCCTTTTTTAGGATGGTCATGTGGTTGATGAGGGATTCTGTTGAGACCGCAGATCTTCAACAAGGATCTGTCCCTTTCCGGATGTCACCTGATATAAAAATGAAATCCCACATGACACAGAAAGACGGAGGAGTTGCATCGTTCACCATTCAAGTGACCATGCGGAAAGACGGAGGGGATGCGGGATGATGATATCGTGCTGAACTAGGGGGAAAATACTCCGTACAAAGCTGAAGAAGAAGATCTATAACTACATCTGTCTATGTCGAGTATTCCACCGAAAAGGAGATGGATGATTAGAAGCATAGATAGCAATTACTCTGCCATCATGTTTCACAGAAGCACACAGAAATAAATAGCAAACGGAGAATAGAACATCAAAGAATTTCCATATAAAACCGTTGAATATTCTATGCGGTCGGATTTTCAACCTCCGCATCCAATCCTGCCGTGGCCCCGCTGATGTGCTCTTCCGCCTCAACCCCGATCTGCGCGATATCAACCCCACCGGACTGCCCTCTTCCCTGCATCACTTTCGAAATCGCATCCACCACCTCTCTTTCCTCCCACACACTCCCAGGCGGTCGAGTCGGTGCTTCTCCGGAACCCGTCCCTTGCAGGGCCGACTTCTCCATCTCAGCGACAGTGTGCCAGTAACCGTCGTCCCTCGCTTTCAACGTCCGATCTCGAACCACCGCATGTCGGGCCAGATTAACCGTGCGCAACTTCGCCAAAACGGTGGTTAATGTCGAGGAAGCCGACGAGGCAGCCGCCTCTGCTTGTTCGGCCGCTGTAGGTGGCGTGTAGAAGAAGCGATTCGTGGACGAAACGTAGATCAGGAATGCGAAGATGGCATCAACAAGCGCGAAAATGAGAGAGCGCATCGGGGTGATATCGTTGTGGAAACTCCACGGCACACGATTCGAGCCCTTTGCACTACCCGTAGGATCGACCGTAGCGACAAAGTAGGTATCTATTAAAGCGAGTGACAGAGCCACAAGCACGAATTTGTTCCGCCATCCACTCGTTTGCTCACCCACCACCGGAGCAGACGTGATGATCCCGACGATGAGTAGGTGAAAAAAATGCGGTAGGAAAGTATGGAACGGTAGGTGGTAGAGGAGGTAAGTATTTGGGTTATCCAACGAGCAGAATGAACAGGACGTCAACGTGTCCTCTCCAAAACGAAGGTATATTTTCCTCGCTAGCGGAGTCACCAACTTCGATCGCAGGAGCTCATCTTCCGCGGTGAGAAGTTCGCCGGGCCGGAGACGCGCGAGACGGGTAAAGAGGAGTTGTGTCGACGTGGTCAAACGCGAGGATGTCTGCGCAAAGATATTCGGGGATGGCGCATGAGGGTTAAATGGGAAGCTGATAATTAGGAAAAAGAAGCATGAGAAGAAGAGAACGTTTATTGCCCGGCGAGGTAGCTCCGGGAGAGGGCGAGGGTTGGGACGCTGCTTAATCGAGTTGCGGAAGGAGCGGTAGAAAGCGATGGCCCGCGGGATCAGGATCGGAGCGAAAAAGATCCCTACGGTTTTGATGCTGGTCACAGTAGAGTGGTTAGCTGTAGATCCAACTCATCTAGGAAGTTAAAAAGCATACATACGTAGCAAAAGAGACCATGTTGGCGTGGTAAACAAAGATCACCAAAGCGATATCATCACCAGAAATTCTACGGATACGGAGCAATTACTTGGGTCTTGGTTGACGGTTGCCAAGAAAGCCAGAAGAAGCTAAGATAACAGATCTTATCTGTGCGCAATCTCCCACTTCAGCACTCCCCATCTCAAAGAATGACAACAGCAATCGAGCAGGAATAGTTAACACTTCTTTATAACTTTTTTTAAAAAGATTTTTACGGCATGTCTGAAACTTGAAAATAATACATTTCTGAAATAATGCACCAACGGTATCGACTCATGCTCCATCCCCAGATCATACTGCGCCAGAACACCAAGTACACGCTTGGATAAAAAACGAAGGACATAAACAAAAGAAAACTAGTTCACATGACGCCAATTCCAATTTACACTGTCCCTGATTTGGTTTCTTTTGACGACATTAGACTCTGTTTGAGTACATGGCCGGGTGGTGAGCCAGGTTTGGCACCGTAACCTGAGGACTCGTCGAGAATTTGGCGAATTGAGCTGGATTCTCGCTGATCGGAGAGGATATCTTCAGCGCCGGTGTCGGTGTTGGGGTTGGTGTTGGCCTTCGTGCACTGCGCACTGACCCCGATCGCACGCTGGATGATCGTGAATGGTAAATCGGGAGGGTATCGGCGCGGGAAAGCGTCTCTTGACGGAAGGAATCTTTGCGGCCGAGGATGAAGGACTTGTGGCTGCTAGACCTTGTTACGACCTTTTGAGGGGCAACTGCACCGTAGGTTCGGACGTGGCGAGCCGTGACTCCAAGCCGCCTATCGCGGAAGATGTAGCTCTGGGAGAAGAAATATGGATTAGTTTGGTGATATTTTCGGGAATAGAAAGGATTGTTCTTATACTCACAGCGAAGATATTGACGACGCCGATAACTAGGACAACGATTCCGGCCGAGATAACAATCCGCCAAAATGCAAGACCAAGCGACTCCTGGCTAGTGGCCTCCTTGTTCAAGTTTCCGAGGATTGAAACACCGAGAATAACCATTGTAACACCAAGAGTCACGAACCCGGCGTCCTGACCGAAGAGAGGCCAGTTTCGGGAGAAGTAGCCACGGAAAATGGGAAGCTCGGACACGATAAGGAAAACTGTGTATCCTGTGTTAGAGACTGTGGGCCATAATGCCGTAGGAGAGAATGTACATACTGCTTAGACTGGCTGTGACCACATGGCCAATAGCATCGAAGAAGAAGAATTTGCTCACGACGAAGGTCTTCACGAGCATCACCGAGCTGGCAGCAATGACAGCCAAGAAGCACATGATGTTTAGGACCCGAATGATGTTCAAGATCACATATCCGGGGCCTGCCACGGAACGTCTGAAGAACCCCATTCTGAAGAAGATTGAAGATTAAAATGACAAGGGAAAGTAAAAAAAGCTGAAGGAACGGTTTGAAGAAGAGGAAGTCTCAGAGGTTTGAAAGGCGAAAAAGAAAAGGAAACCGGTCTTGACGATGTCGGTGGTGTTGTAGAAGCTCAAAATCAAGGAGAAGAAAATAAAATTAGAAGGTTGACAGCTGCCTGCAGGAGGTCAATGAAGAAAGAGTGGAACGTTCAATGAGAAAGGAAATAGGAAATCTGTAGATTCAGTGAAATGAGCATGTCTCGAGAGAACGAGCCTTTGGTGAAGGCAGCAGCCAGATATGCTTGAAGAAAGCATTGAGAGAGACGAAAGGACCGCCATATATGGGATCAATGCCATGAATCAAAGCGCCGTGAATAGTAAGAATTCCATTGTCTTCTAAAAGGAGGGTTGATGAAACCCTTCTTGAAGATTTTCAATCAATTGTAGCCAGCCGCTTAATTGAGCAGGCATTAACAATAACAAGAGCGATGCGGCCCAGTGGTCTCCTTGTTCAACGGATCCTTTGTCTGAATGAGGTTCTATTCATCCAACAATGGGCCTCAGGATTGGCTGCCCGTGTTGACCACCAGTCGGGAGATACCCAAGATAGATGTTTCTGTGTTTCAAACCCATGGGCTCTGATGATATAAACAGACATCTGTGTCGTCGCGCTCCCAAGTCAACGCGAAGGACTGGCTGGGAGAGTAAGTTGACATCTCTAACATTTTCATCGTGAGACGCTTTGGATGTTTCGTTTTGGGCTATTCAAGAAATCCTATTGGCTGGTTCAACAAGGCCATTCCCATGTTTCTGACGAAAGTTACGCGCCGTCAAGGTCCAAGCCAATCACATCCATGGATCGCACCCTTCAATACGGTATTGTAAGTATATCACGTGTCATCCACTCCCAGAATAAGTATTTTTGGTTTGGCGCTTCGAAAAAAGAGAATGAAGAAAAAACCAAGTGATATTGATGAGGAAAGGATGAGCGTATAATTTTGAAGTTATCTCCGGATACTAAAGAAGACGAAAAAAGAAAGATCTCTTGAACGATAAAAATAGGGCTATGTATCTCACAAAGAAAGAAGGAAAAAGACACCTTTCCGGAAAAGGCCAGTCAACCAGAGGAAGAGGCAACGTGATGAACCTTGCGCTGTCGCTGCGAATTTATTTGCTGGAAGAGGAAAATTTCTCTCGGAGATAACATACATGATACGATACAGCCCTCACTGCAGAAATAAATACTCACCCATCTCCCTCTCTCTCTCTCTCTTTCTGTCTTTCTATGTGTTACTTATTTTTATCCTCCATAACCGCCGAACCATCAAACAATCACCAAGGATATTCTCTCCACCAAAGTCTATTTCGGGAATCTAAAAGAACGTCATGGCTCGTGGAAATCAAAAAGAAAAGTCCCGTGAGAAGGCCCAAAAGGACGCTGCTTCTGTTGTACGTATCGCCCAGTACCTGAACCTGTTGGCCAGTAGTCTCTCTTCCGTCCCATATCCCACCATCTCTCTCCAACACCTATCGTCTCGATCCTTTCCCTTATCCTCAGCAGCCGCCTGTTCTCATCTAGCCCTACCCCCTCCCTGACTATTTGTCCCGCAAGTTGGCGCTGGGCTGCTTGACTTCCCGTGTTTGTTCTTCTGTCGATCTTAGCTTGATCGCGAGCTAACATCTACTTCCAAAACCCAACAGAAAAAGAAGAACACCCAGTCTGGCACCGAGTTCGCTCGCACAAAGGAAAGCCAAGCTGCTATCATGCGGAAGAAGCAAGAAGAAGGTACGGATAATATATCCTTTCATTCCCATCCTTTTTAACCCCCCTTTTCTACTATGAAGAATAGTTGGTTGCGCACATTCGACTGACTCTGGTATCTACAATTATGAATAGCCGACAAGAAGAAAGCTGAAGCTGCCGCCGGCAAGAAATAAGCATATCCGTCTTTGATCTAGAGATCGTGAGGCCATCACCACCAAACCAAATGTGAAACGAATGGGACAGGAGAAAACCGGCGCGAGGGGATACCATACACTCGACCTGGGCCGGGAAACACAAACGAAGACTCAGATTCGGGCACTTTTAGCGAAGGCGTCGTCAGTTATTCAGCGTTCCTTTTTGAAGTATTTTCTGGTTCCCTAGACTCCCTCCGTCGAACCTGGAAGAATTGGAGTTTACTTCTTCTTCAAACAAACACAGACACAACTCCCTTTTGATTGGATAAATATATATATTTAAAGAGACAATAAAAATCCATATTTTTCGTAGATCGTAGATCGTAGATCATATAAGACATGATTCGTAGTAGGTTTGGTAATATTGAGGAAAAAGGAGTTGGAGAAGCGAAGATAATGTACCGAGTACTAATTATTATACAAATGACGTTACGCCTTACCAAACCCTGATGTGGAAGGAAGGAGACCGTCGCCCTCTTTCACAACAGCGGTCCGGCGAGCCTTTGCACCCCGTATCCACTTCTCCCATCTCTTTCCTTGGGCCGAAACGTCACCATCGTATCTCGCCCTTCCCGACTCATTCAGCACCGCCAACAGATCCAGCTCGATCCCAAGTTTAGCAGTCGCAAGATCAACAAAGATCCAAAGACTCTCTCCATCCCACCCAACATCAACCGCGAACCTGACAGTCCGGTCCACAATAGCTTGTTGGACCTCATCGTCAACCGTAAGTTCCAATGCGTACATCAGGAACATCCAGGCGGATATATCTCGAGGGTGGGCTAGACACCACGCATGTGTTTGCTCGATCACGAAGCCTGCTAGCGTCTGTATGATCCGCGGATTGAATTCTGTGAGCGGAGTATATAGGAGCGCGGCCTCGCAGTGCACCTCAGGTAGCTCATACTCGTGGTGCCGCGTATACTCCGCCTGATGGCAAGCAAGCATGACTAGAAACTGGCGGAGATAGCTGAATGCGTAGTAATTCTTCGGGTGCTGCTCTCCTGATTCAAGGACAACCGAGACCTCTTCATGGAGAAGGCTCTTGGAAACCGCTTTTCGGGATGTGGACAATGGACTCCCGCCACCTCGGGATGGAGACGAAGACATAAATGCAAGTGGGTCAATGCTAATCCCAAGCAACTTGCCCATAACCCAGTGCCGGTGCTGCCACAGGGTCGGAGACTTAGCGTGTCGGTATAAAGAAGAGCGAAGCAGGCATGTCGTGAAGATTCTTTCGGCCTCCAAGGCCTTGACATACTGTGCCAACGACGAAGCCTTTTCCAACCTAACTAGTCTTCGTTTCCGCCAATTGCATGCGGTAAGATGCTCGCTATCGAAGAGAAGGATTATCTCAGTCGCCATTAACATTTCTTGTTCCGCTGCCTGCCTTTCCGTTTCGCTTGCCTTGCCCTTCGTGTCCAAACTCTCTTTCTGGGCCGATGGGCTGAAGAACTTTGGTCGTGCGACAACGAACGCCTGAGTCAATGCCTTCCTAGTGATACCGATAGATGTTCCATCATGAAGGAGAGGGCCAAATCCAGGAGGAAGTATCTCGATGTCAATCACTTTATCTTTGCGACTGGAGAGAATTCCAGCAAGTTTGCTGCAGAAATACTCTTGGGAAGCGGAAGCCATTGTATTTCATTTCATAGAACCCGTAAACTGTCGCCTTCTTGTTTTCGTGCTCATGGAAGCCTCTGTTTTGAAGACAATTGCAATACTAGACCATCATTGAGATCAACTAGACAGGTAACTGCCTAGATTTTTCTCAAGGTGTGTCGATTATAATCTGGAACGACGATGCTGCATAATTAATAGAGGAAAATTGTATAAGAAAAAGACATATATAAATCGAACAAAAAAAGGAGAAAAGAAGCCCTCGCGGGGAAAGATGTTGACGTTGGATGTTTGATGCTGAAGCGACGGCTAAACTTCAGAATGACGAAAGAATGAAATGAGACTCCCACCACACAAAAGTAGATGTGGTCCAAGCTTCAAACTCAACATTGAACTGTTGTCCTTCCATTTTTGTTCGAGCCGAAATGCGATCAGTCTGAGGTCGGTTGAAAAGAAAACCTCTTCCTCTGCCTCATTCTCAGTCTTCCAGTTGTCTTCGCAGGGTCATAGCTTCAAGACCAAGCTAGATGGTCAATCCTCGTCTTCGAGTTTGAATCACACGATCCCCGGCGACGGCATCTTATCGATTGAACACCTCATCACCGCCAACATGTTGTCCCTTCTAGTCACCGTGTTTATGGTCCACCTGGCTATATACCTGATCAACACCATTGGGGCAAGCACAATAGATAACCTGGTAAAGCCTCTCTCAACAAAACTCCTTCCCACAACGTTCCGTTGCTAGAACACCGTCTCAAACCGTCAACATGTCTTCGGACACGTATTTTAAAAGACCTACTTTGGATAACGAGATGAAGAAGAAAGAATAAGGACTGGGGGCTAATATCCGTTTCTACTTGACAGCTATGGCTTATCTACGTAAAGCTACCACACCAGACGTCACAAACAGCCCGAGAGCAGGTGAAGCTAAAACGAGAGGTTGTCCTGTTGAAGCGGGAGATGAATGCAACAAGCTCACAGGACGAATTCGCGAAATGGGCTAAACTGAGGAGACGGCATGATAAAACCCTAGAGGAGTACGAGGCCAAGAGTACGTTCATATCTACGAAAAACCTATATTCGGGGAAGAGGAAACGCCGGATTTCGTATCCCACACACGGGGACCGAGTTGCAGAGAAGGCTAACGATACCGTGTGAATCCAGATAAATCCCTGAGTGCTTCCAAAGCCTCGTTCGACCTCACGGTTAAAACTGGACGGTGGCTCGGTACGAATGGACTGAAATTCTTCCTGCAATTTTGGTATTCGAAGGTTCCCATTTTTGACCTTCCGCAAGGTTGGGTGCCATGGTATGTGGAATGGATACTCTCGTTCCCTCGCGCGCCGTTGGGCACTGTCAGCATACAGGTATGGGGTGCAGCATGTGCGGCGACGATTTCCGTAGCTGGGGATGCGGTGGGATCCATCGCGGTGTACATGAGGACGAAGGACGGGCAAAAGAGTTCCGAGAAGGGTGCTATGAAGATGGATTCGGGAGCGCCAATCAAGGACAAAAAATCATCGTGAAAATATTTCTTCTTTCAAAGTGTATGAATAACTAACTACCGACATGATATGACTTCTGATATCCCCAAACCGACTTAATTGAATAATGTTCATCAGATACTTTTAAATCATTTATCTTCACTGGTAGTTCGCCGTAGCTAGAACCTCTGTGCTTGACTCTATGATTGGTATATCATCACATGAACGAAAAGGGAAGATTGGATCCGGCCTCTTTGACAAGGCTTCTGTGAATGCGCTCAATATACCTCTCCAACACTTGAATATAGAGCCCACCACCGCTTTTCCATAAGCTACAGAACCATGATGTAAAATAAAAAAGTGTGAACCCCTCGTCTCAAGAATAAGCCCCATCGAGTTACCCATCCAGTCGATCCAAAAGAACCTCAGGAAACGAGCAATCGCATGGCTATCCAAACACGACGAAAAGCAACCGACCCCACCTTGGTATTCTCCTCATCAATCCCATTGTTTCCCAAATCTCCCAGAAGGAGCCCTGGTCGGACGAGAGTCAAATAGGTGAAGGGAAGGCGTAAGCCGCTATGATTATTGCTTCTATGGCGGCGCGTTTCCGCATTGCCTGGCAGACCCCCCGAGGGGGGAAAGCAGGACGTCCGGGGACTTTCTCCCAAAGCATGATGGTGTGAGAAACCTGTCCTGTAAAAGGAGGTTTCTCTGTTCGTGAGCTTTGAATGCGATTCTTTGAACGAGGGGTTGGGGAAGAAAAGGAAGAGAAGAAGTGGAAGAGTTGGGTTTTGAAATTTTATATTATTTTTTTGAGCGTGGACGCTAGTCCAGGAATAGACGGGTGGTCATATCACGTGTTTATACGATATCAAAATGAAATCTGCCCGATGCGACGTACTAGAATATAAGTATGGAAAATGAAGAAAAAAGATACAGGGAATTGGAAATTTTATTCATTGAAACTCATTTTTATGACACGGATATCTAAGAATAGCTTGATAACTGGTAACTGTAAACATACGGGAGCATAGGTAGCATACGATAACGTGTATCGGTAAGTGAACAAGACATTGATGTAAGATGCTGAGATAGGCATGATAGGCATAAAAGCGCCTTTTTAAGCCTTGGCCTTGGTCTTATCTCCTTTCTCCGCCTTCACCGGTTTCGCTTCGTCACCTGCAGATTCTCTACGGCTTTTCCGGCTGGACTTCACAGGGGTAGTAGCATCGGCATCCTTGGTAGCCTTCTTGGCCTTCTTGCTGGTGCTAGTGACATCCGCATCCGCTACACGCTTTTTCTTCTCTGACTTCGGGCTATCGTCCACTTCGAGCTCCTTTATCTGTTCTCCGTTCTCATCTGATTTGGTAGCCTCCTTATTTTTCTTTGCCTTCTTCCTTGACTTCCCAGTGGTTTCTTTCTCGGTATCAACAGCTTTTGCGGCGTCAATAGCTTTGGTTTCATCCACTTTTTCGGCTTCGGCTTCTACCTCGGCACCGTCACCAGTTTCCTCAGCACCCTCCTTCAATTTTGCTGGCCTCACCTGGACAGGCACTTCCTCCACGCCTTTAAGAGTTGGCAACTTCAACTCATAACCGAGAGCCTTCATTTTCTCGGCCTTGGAAGCCCTCTTACCCTGCTCAACCGAGACACTCTTGGACCATTTTTCTCTGGTCTTCCCTCCTTCAAGTCGGAACTGCTCAACCCTGTTCCAAGGTGTTCTATTAAATCGCCTGTTCGCACCCTTCCAAACTTCTGGGTGAAGGTTTTCCGGAGGCGCAAACTTGCACTTCAAAATGTGGCCAAACATGAGATAGTTATCCATAGTATCAGCAACAACCTTGGCAACTGATGTGGAAGCGAATTCAATGAATGCGTAATGCTTGGATCGGCCTGTAACACGATTCCGAGATAAACGTAGGCGAGTTATAGGACCGAACTGAGAAAAGTAGGCTCTCATCTCCTTCTCGTAGAACCCATGGGGTATCCGTCTAGCAGGTGGAGTCAAATTAGTTTCCGGGAATCTCTTATCATAGAATTCAATTGGGATAAACTTACCCAACATAAACCGCACCGGGTTCGTCAGGAGTGTCGCGCTTCTTAGCGAGCTTCTGGAGCTTTCTTTTGGTCTTTTTCGAGTCTGGGATAGTGGGAACTGGCTTTCCCTGTTCAAACCCTTCATCACCGGAAATGTCTTCATCTCCACTGCTCTCGAACCCTTTAATAAGTGCGACGGTCTGGTCGTCTTCACCTTCGCCTTCACTTTCGCCCTGCTCCACATCTTCAGGCACGTCAGAAGCCGGTTCAGCAACAGTCTCTGGCTTCTTGGTAGCTTTTCCTTCCTTCTTGTCCTTGTTGTTCTTTCCCTTTTGCGATTTCACGTCGTCGCCTGCGGTTGTCGGGGCTGGTGCGGAGACAGCAGTTGTGTCGGCCACGACTTCCTTCTTCGGCTTCTTCTTGCTAGACTTAGATTTATCGGCGACTGATGGGTTCTTCACTTCCGAAAGTTTAGCACCCTTAACGTTGTCATTCTCGTCATCGCTGAGGAAATCAGCGGCTCGCTTTCGAGGCTTTATCTTCCTCGCTGCGTCGCCATTGATTTTGAGTGGTTTGGACGCAACTACTCCTTTGTCTTCAGAGGCCACCACGGCTTTTTTCTGGGCCGGAGAAGCTGTAGACTCTGTGGGAAGCTTGGACGGTTTCTCCTCTGATCTCTTGGATTTCTTAGATGGAGGGACGGGCCCGGTCGGGGCCGTAGCTGTCACAGCTATTGATTGTTAGTAAACTGCCCAAATCAGAGTAGACGGAGATGAGTATACCCTTGCGCTTTTTCTCTGTCTTTCCTGGAGCCATTGTGGTTTATGATGGTTTATTGAAGAATGTGGAATGAAGTGCGGACTCTTGAGTCGGCGAATTTTGTTTTTCATTTTTTTTTTACTTGCACAAAAATCATGCCAAGAGTTCGAAGCTCTCTGCAACGCTAACAACAAGAACAACCACCAACTTCAATCATTTTCTTTCTTACTTGAACAACTGACAAGTCAGGTCGTTGCAATGGGGAAGAAACGAAAGGTGAAGAATAAGGAATTAACTCAGGAGGAGATATGGGATGACTCTGCCCTCATCCAATCTTGGGATGAAGCTGTGGAGGAATACAAGGTCGGCTTCCCTTTCATCTTTCTTTCGTACTCACGTGATGTTCCCTTCCTAACTTGATAGCTTTATCAGCTCTATCACAGCATTCATGCGAGGGGTGAGAATGTCGAAGATGTTTTACGAGAAGTAGCCGCTGGAAAACTAGAAGCCGGTGAAGTCGAGTATGAGGATGGTCAGGAGACCTATCTTGCCGGGGATAATAACGACATCCCGGGCCAGGAGGAGGCCGAGGACGGCGAAGTCCAGGAAGACGAATACACTCCCATGGATACGTATTCCCGAGTCCCTCAGCCATATGTAATAGGGGTATGTTGCGGGCAAAATAATTCCGTTGGAGTTCCCGAAGTGAAAGCATTGCTGATATGCTGCAGGACACCACATCTACAGCACAGCCTCCTCAAGAGGCTGGAAACGGCGGAACTCCAACTATCAGAGAATCCGCAAAGGAGGGTACGAGTGTGCCACAGGCGCTTCTTGGAGGAGGTGAGACACTATTCCAAACGCCTCATTAAAAGGCTTGAGTTGCTAACGTGATATGTTTGATCCAAAATCAGTCAAGGATGAAGGAATGAAGAATCTTATGATGGCCTGGTATTATGCTGGGTATTATACCGGGCTTCACGAGGGGCAACAGCAGGCAAACCGGCAATAGGGCTCCGAGGAACAAACTACGAGAAACGTGTAGTTAAACAGGGATATCTGAGACTTCTATTGTCCTACGTTCCTCTATCCTGATTAGGGTATAAAGCCTCTTTTAGGTTTTGTCAAGTAGGGCTGATTACCTATCTTTACTTTGGGATGTGATAGAAAGCATAAGCGTGAAGCGCTAATGGGATTATTTTAGGTGAGTAAATCGTCAGGGAGAAGAAGATTCAGCATTTGAGGTTTCGGGATCAGTCGATTCATAGGAAAATTGTGATAGTACGGCGCAGACCAAGTCTTGGAAGTTTGATTCTATGAAAACCCTGTCAATGATAAGTTTGAATTCTCGTGTTCAGGGGTTTCATGTGTGGAGGTGCAGGCTGGGCGGCAAGAAGGAAAAGATGGGATGAACGGCACTGTCAAGGCGGCGAATATGCGAAACCATCTAGCTGAGAAAGGAAGGACATATACTCAATAGCGATTATCTACTTCCCAAGTTGTCCTAAAAAAAGATCTTGCCGCCAATGTAGTCTCTGCCAAGCATTGGATGATCCCAAGTCCTCAAACCCTAGCGCTTTCCTTATCGTGGCTAGTGCGACAATCAACCCAGACATCTGAAACTCAAGAAGCTCGATATCACAACTTTTAAAGAGTTGAGACGAAACCGCGACATTCCCTCCTTCACCAACGTGAAGTTGAGATACGTTCTGTATCATGTCTCCCTTTAACTTGGAAAAATTTAACTTCAGGGTTGCCGGAACCCCAAAATATGCATGCGATTGACACGGACCATGGAGAACCCGACAGCAATTCTACAGCTTTACCCCCAGCCCCTTCATGATAGATGAGACAGAGAGAACTAATCCAGGAAACCCCCAATTTCATGCAGAATTTAAACATGAAGATTTCCCTCGAGAAGTGATAGTTTATCTTCCTTTCTCTGTGCAGAAATCAGCCATCCCTTCTCTGTTGCTCTTGTACTATTCCTTCTTTTACTCAAGCCAGACTTGATTGCTTACCTTCATTCTCTCCAATTGCTTTTGAACCCTTCGTGTCCCGAGCAGGCCCTCGACGTATTAAATTTTTGTCAGTCTTTTCTCAGTATTGGAGCTTCATTCTGTCCTTGAGTGTTCGGAAAGGAGATATCCAAGTTTCCGCAACCACGAATAATAAAGGCACGCAATAATATCACACCTACGAACAATGGCAAGAATATTTGCTTGGGCTGCTCTCATGGCTGGAGCATATGCTACTTCGCATGGGCAAGGTGGTCAGGCATCAGGACTACCTTTTGTCCTATCCACCGATTCCAGCGGCCATAAAGGCGGGTATGGCGGAGGATATGCTGCGAAAGCTTATGGCGGCGGATATGGTGGAGGGTATGGAGGTGGCTATGGCTACGGCGGCAACAGCAATATCCAGGTTGGCATTACCATCATTACCACAAATAATGGTGGTGGTGCCGAAAATCAGCAGTGGAACAATCCACCCATGGATGCGGGAATGACACATCAGGTAGGTCTTATTCTGTTGCATCTTAGGGATTTTATACTAACAATCAACTAATTCAGGTTACCGTTGGTGGCGATGCTGGCCTTGTTTTCTCCCCAGAACAGTTGACGGCCAGTGTTGGCGACATGGTTCAATTCAACTTCCAATCCGAGAACCACACTGTCACCCAGTCCGGGTTTGACACCCCATGCGATAAAATGGCGGGCGGAATTGACTCCGGATTTATGCCTAACCCGACTAATGATGTTACCCCGCCACCTATGATGATGTTCCAGGTCACAACTACAGAACCTGTCTGGATGTACTGTCGTCAAGAAGGTCACTGCGGGAAAGGCATGGTTTTCAGCATCAACCCGACCCAAGAGAAATCTCATGACGCATTCAAGGCAAATGCTGTCGCCACTGCACAAGTTGCTTCTGCCCCTCCTCCTCCTCCTCCTCCAGCATCTTCCTCTGCCCCCCCAGCTGTTATTGGGTCTTCGTCTGCTGCAGTTGCACCACCACCTTCTGCTACTCCACCTGGAGGTAATGTTGTCGGCGGCAGCGGATATATGGGAACCGGAGATGCTTGTTCCTGCTCGTGTCTCTGCTCATCGGGAGCGTTCCCAGCAGGAGCGGGTGTTGGAGCCATTGGTGGTTTTGGAGGTGAGTTTGCCCTAATACCCAGCTTCTCCACCCGATAGATTAAGAAATAGCTAACCTGAATTTATCGACAGGCACGATGCTACTTGGTCCGGCTTAAGAGGAAGTTAGCCGAAAACCTCAATAGCCTAGATCTCCTAGACTATCAGGGGGATATTGGGGAGAACCATAATCTTACTTAGTCCTGGCCATCCAACTTATTATCTACTCACTGTTATTAGATGAGATGGTACATATAGGACGCCTTACTTATATACATTTTCTTCCTCCCTGAGCCCCATCTTCGTCTTCATGTATCCCATCTCCATTTGTTCTTTTTTTTGTTTTTATCGGCGAATGAAATCGGGGATGTTTTTCCGCCTAATAGATTTAACGACCCTTTCCTCTCGCCCAAACGTTTCCGTCCACCCTACATTTTTCCTTTATGGGCTTCCTTTTCCTTTGGTCTTTTTGGGTAACCTCCGTCAGGACGGGAAAATGTATGGTTTGATACCACTAGGTTAAATTATTTCAGCTTTCATTTTGTCAAGTCGTGTACAATTGCTTTTAAGTCTGTTCCCTTGTTTTCTTGGTCGTGAGCAATGTACGTACATTTAAGATATATTATTCAATCTAGCAGATCTGTTGGCTTCTCGTACTTAGTTTCCTCCACGAAGAAAAACTCATGCTTCACGAGCAACCATGGAAAGCAAAGGTTGATAAATTCATATTAATTTTCTATATAAATGTATCTTACACTAATAGACACGTCTCAGCCCTACATATAAAGAGCGTACGCAACACGAGTAAGAAATGATCAGGTAGAAAGAAGAAAAAAGAATTTCTCTTCTACCTTTCTCATCGTCCATCTCGGCATAATTTTGACCTCGGATGTAAAGAATACTCCATCATCGAAAAAGGGATGGTCGAGGCTTCGAATTTGCCAGCTTTTCTACTTGCGGGCATATGGAAGGGACAAAAAAATAAGTAAATGGGAGAATATGCCGAAACATATCAGTATGGGGAGTCTAGCAATTCTCAAATTCATTGCTTTCCATCTAACTTGGACATCTTGACGCCGAAACGGCGTATAACGGCAATAAAACGACATGGAGGCGTCCGCGACAGGTAAAGAGATAAAGGTCGAGAAGATATAAGCCGATATGTGAGAGCATGAAGCGATTGAGACCATGGTCCGCTTCATAGGTTTCGCTAAATTGTTAGTAGTGTGATCATTAACGCATATTTTCTTCTGAAGCGAAATTCTTCCAGAAATCGAAATTAAAGGCATCGTAATCCCCATTGCCATCTCACCGATATTATCAAGATATTCCAGACATAAGAAAGAGAAGAACACGGTATGTAAGCTCTAAAGCGAACCCATCATCGCGCGGGGGAGAGATGCAACAGTGGGATTAGACGAGCAGTTTTGTCTTTCTCGGTCTCATAACTATAAATTTGTGGAGGCAATATGCGATTATTCCTTTGAATTCCGTCTGCACTCAACAAGGGTATTTCGGAGACCTGAATGTGTTTTATGGTTGAAGAAGAAAAAGAAGAGAAAGAAAGGAAAATTCAGATGAAGTTGAGGATTATCGTGTAGTGGATATGGAATATACATAATCCCCTCCGTTGGGTACAAACAGGGCAAACCAAACAAACAACGCGATAAGGTTCAGGTGAGAGCAAACAGCTTCGAGCTTCAAGGTAATCGCGATAAGCCTACCTGATACTCCCAACACACTCATTACTTACAAAAATAGCGAGAAGGTTGAATGCTCTTTAAATCTAAGAGGAGCTGAAGCATAATGCCTCCATCGAAATATCCCCGGCTTGACTCAAATGAGACAAGGCCCAACTTCTCATTGTCGCATAGCTCGGCCCGTCGAGGCGCAACCAGATACCAAACACTCCAAGCCCATACATCAACGAGCAGGAAACGAGCGCGTGATGAAGAAAGCGGGGATAGATTAGGGATTGAATCTAACACTACTGTGATTTCCGCTCAGTCAACGAAAAGAAGAAAGAACCGACTCGCTGCTACGAGCGGAAGACATGACGTGGTTGACTTGACCGGGGATGAACCCGAACAACCGGGGCCCTCAACCCCGAAGAAAAAGCGCAAACAACCAAGCAAGAGCCCGAAATCTACAAAATCTACGGAGGAACGTAGGCGCAGGGTATTTCGGAAGCATGCACCGCAGACCTTTTTGGTGAAGTTGGACAGAGCTCGGACGCAGAGGTTCGCCAAAAAAATGCGCCCCCTATTGTTGAGCCATGGCTTCTAACCGTTGACATGAATAGAATGTTCGTTGTGGATCGGGCAAGGATAGGCACAGACGAGGCCCCTGAAGAACGCGTCGGCATCGTTGGAACCACAGGAAATATCTACACCATTACTATTGGGAAGGAGCCGTCGTGTACCTGCCCCGATGCGCGCAAGGGGAACCAATGCAAGCATATTGTCTATGTTCGTTATGATTCACTTTATATTTCTTTGTCAAATCCTCAGAACTATTCTTATCAGACCCTATGAGACCTAATCGCAATGCCGCACAACCAGGTCCTATATAACGTCCTCAAAGCACCGGAACACCTACAGTACCAGCTCGCTTTTCTCTCCTCGGTTAGTAGGCTCTGTTATTGCCAATGATGGCGGAATAATTGTTCTGACTATTTTAGGAACTACGCGAAATATTTTCCAAGGCACCCGCAAATCCTAAAGATTCGGCTTCCACCGAGGAGGAAGACGGCAAACGAAAGGAGATTGAGGGTGATTGCCCCATTTGTTTTATGGAATTCGAACCGCAAAAAGAAGAAATCGTCTGGTGTCGAGCTGCATGTGGGAACAATATTCATAAAACCTGCTTCAAACAATGGGCCGCAAGTTCACGTACGAGTGGAGAGCAAGTCAAATGCGTATACTGGTACGATATCCCTCCCCCCCCCCCCCCCTCGGCGGGGATTCTACTATCCAAATGGGCGCATTCTAACTTTTACTTTCCCTAATTTGTTTTTTTAGCCGAATGCCGTGGGAGAAAGAGCATGGCCCCATGAAGGACATACTGAAGTCCGGATGGATAAACGAGGAAGGTTACCAAAATGTGGGGGATGAGCTGGGGTTGCCTGAAGAACGGGGTAGGACTACCATACCTTTGTATAGAACCCGGAGAACCTCCCTACTCCATTCTTGCAAAAAAGACTCTCCCTATCACTTTTATATGAAGCGCAAAGAAGCTAACGAACGGCCTCGGGATTGGTGTTTTTGGACAGATTACTCCACGTATCATCGTTTCTGGGGTCGCCGACGATATTCTCCCTATTACTAGCTAGGTGAAGCAAGCCTGCTTTGTCTACCGTCCTTTGTTTTGGGTGACTCCTACAAGGCTTCTTCTCAGCACCTTATAGGCGGGATATTGGTTCTTGATAGGCCTTGGACGATAAGACATGAACGGGAGGCATTGTATCCACCTGGCGTCTGTGTTTTTGGTCGGCGTTCTCCTATACCCCCTATCGTACTCCTATCCCCCCATGTTTTTGACTCCAGGGACTGTTTTAAACTAGGTTTCTAGGTCGTATATCCTAAGTCTTTCTTCCGTCTCCGTCGCGGTTATTCTCCTACGTTTTATCTACCTATTAGTTTGTTTCTATATCAATTGGATGTTCAATAGATATATACCGATGGGTTGGATGGATATATATATCCCTGGATGGTTTACTTTATTTCCATACAACTGATAAGGGCATCAACATTACGGCCGTCATTCCCAGACTAACTGAAGATTGGTCTCTCATCTTTCCTCAACATCGTGTAACTTCCACATCCAAATTCAATTTCTGGCTTTGGATATTTTCGATCCCCGAACAACATTTTTGACAAACTCCCTTACAAATCGCCTGATCTGATATTCCTAATCCAATATAATACCCACCCACCCGCACAACACCATTCCCAAAAACATGCATAAAACAATCAACCCACCCACTATGAATCTCAAAACGGTACAATCACAAAGTAATACACTTAAACTCTTGTCTCTCTCCTTCATCCTCTTCCACCTCTTCTCCTCCCGCCTCTAACAACACCTGAACTAACCCCTTCCTCCCCAGTCATCCAAGAAGGCATACGCTCCGGATCAACAACACCGCATTCCGCAAGCTGACGGATACCGGATATCACATCCGTCCCGGAAAAGGTGAGCGTCATGGTTCGTGATGTTGGAGCTCCGCTGCTTACATTCACACCATTGTCGTCATGGTACGTGGGTTCGGAATCCTGTGGGGTTAGACGAGGGGGGTCTTGGAGGTGAATTTGAAGGCGATCAAGAGGACTGTTCGTTTTGGAGGTGGTGGTGCCAAAGCGGGATGCCACTGCTGCGGCTCGGAGTCTTCGTTTTTTAGAGGAGTGAGAATCTTTATTGCCGTTTTTTAAGGGTGCCGAGTTAGAGGAATCGGCTAGAGGTCTTTTCTGCCTGGTATTGGCAGCCGCTCCCGGGGGCTGACGAGTAGATTTATCTCCGTTTTCTTTGTCTTCCGAGTCTATAGCGATAGGCGGCAGTGACGAAAACCTGGGGTCGACGGGACTCGTATCTATGACGGCATCTGCGAAGATGCTAAATACACCGTTCGCGGCGTTCGTCCTTCCCGGTCCACGAAGGGAGAGGAGAGTTTGTAGGGATTTTGCGGCCAGAGATGTTGGTTTTAGGGAGTATCGCTCTTGAGGACGGGAAAGAGCTTTTGGTATTGATTCCCGGACGATCATTCTTAGGGCCCGGGTATTAGTTGCGAGGGTATTAGCGGATACAGAGGTGGAAGCTGCCGGAGGGTTGGGAGAGTTTAGAGAGGTGTAGACGAAGGGACAGCTGTCTGGGAAAGCGACGTATATGATCCTCGATGTGTCTAAGAAGGAGTGGGAGGGTTGGCGCGGGTGTCGATAGGGCGAGTCTGTGACGAAGATCCGGAGGATTGTCAAGGGAAGTGATTTCAGGCGGGAGATGTGGTAGTGCGCTTTAACGAAGGGGGATATTTCGCGTTGTAAGTTTCGGAGGAATGTAGTGGCATGGAATCTCGGCAGAGAGGCGGAGAGGTCTTCTGATATTAAAGACTGATCTCTTGGTTCCTTGGCTGATATGCGCGCTAGTTGAAGAGCAGTCCATCTCTGCTGTCCGGAGGGATGGTCTTCGATGAAGCGGATGTCGATGGTGGCCAGCTGTCGAAGAGACAACCCTTGTCTCCAATCTCCTTCCAAGATCCGATCTATAACTTCCCTCTTCCCGCCTTTTCGGTCCCGTAGTTCTTCATACACACTTCTCGCCTCCTCCACATCGCGCGCCGCCGGATAAGGGTTTGTCTCATCATCATCGTTGTCATTCTCCTCCCACTCATCTGGTCCCCGTCCACCAATTCCGCCTCGACGCGCGAGATAAGGAGGGTATAGATCGATATTCTTCTCGTCGAGCCATTGGAGCGCGATATCAATGAGCGATGAGCGTGATAATCTGTTTAATGTCTTCAATAAAGATGGGGTGTTCGATGGGATCTGGAGGTTATCCGGAAGACTCGCGGTGGTGGGAGTGCGAATAGAAGCACGTGGTGGCATGGTCGCATTGAGCGACTTATTGTTGAATATCTATATTCACAGTTTAGTGTCTCGACACTTCTTGCTCTCCCCTCGCGATGCGGAATCTCTTTCCAGGCCTCATCTTCGAACTTGAAGATCGCCAAGAAATCGAAGAAAGTAAACAAGCCGATAACAAAGTCACGTGGAGATAGCTAAGCTATCACCCATTTTGCACATCCAACTTCGCCATATCTCAACGAGTCAACCATGCAGCAAGATCAACGATGAAATGCATGAACCCGAGGGTTAAAAAGCTTTTTAAAAATGACGATATACAAACTGAAGATTTTTTATTTTTGAGTATCGCAGTATATTCGCGGTGAGAGCCTCAAATCCGATAGACAAGAAGAGAGCAGCTCACTCACACCGGCGATTCTACAGCCTGTCCTACCTACATACTAACCTAAGATACGCACGACAACCGCCCTTCCCGCGGCCTCTTTCATCTTGTGGGATCGAAAAAGGAATCTCGTTGTGATTTCAATAGTCGGCCTGAACGTTCTTTTCTTTTTCCTTCTGCTTCAAACGAACCCCCATTTCCCCACATTCTTCTCTATCAAAAGAGGCAAGTCATCAACTGACCAAACGATTCACGAGCCAAAAGAGGCGTCGAGATTGAATCAACGATGAACCCCCATTGACCGTGGTCTCAAGAACCTGGGGTAAGAGGAAGAAGAATTTCACAGGATGATCGTCGCGATGAAGGCTGAAGCCTGAGCCACGAGTGCATCAAGTTGCAATAAAGCCCCCACGCTCTGCTATTCATAGTATCGAATCGTGTGTTGGTGAAAGGTGAGCACTGAAGAAGAATAATCTACTTCGCACCGACCCCAGCACACGAGAGATGAGATGAAAGAAGGAAAAGAGGCCAGACTTCTTCAGCTGAGTAAAGGAGTTCATTATGCCTGGATGTTATAATTATGCTATGATATACTTATTTGGGGGTTTCCGAGGTATGCGCATTGACACGGAGTTACTTAACAGACGAGAAAGTCCATATAGAGAAAACGAGACAGAAGGCTGGCTTGCGTATGCCCTTGAGAAATGGTTGGAGGCTCGCCTGGGATGAGGCTTGTTCGATGTTTAAACTGTGGTTTGTTCTTTCCCTTGTTGATTTTAAATTGTTCTTTTATGTTATGATTGCTTCTTTTCATGGCTGTGTTACTATTCCACATCGGGTAAACACCTATCTCAAAAAGGTTAAAAGGTTAAACCGACCAGATCACGTCATTGTGAGATCGCTCCAGTCGGAGCCAGCCGAGGTCTTGTCAACCAGTTGCAAGGACGCTGAGCGTGGGGGCAGCAGGTCAAGCTTCTCGAAGGATGAAATGCTTATTGGGTGAAGAAATGACTCTCCAGCCTTTTGCAACGGCGGATACTGACTGGGGTTGCGCTGATGGAACCATGTACAACTCGCCCGAGTCGCGCTTCGTCCTTGAAAAAGCGGAACGACATGCGATCAACCCCCGTACGAAGAAAACGAAGACAAAGCACAGTACTATTCTGGATAGCTCGACTCAGAAAAGCTTGTGAGTTGCTTTTCGTATCCCCATCTAGTGGAACATCTGTGAGCTGGACTGCATGAGGAGGGACGAGGTCTGTGACCTGCATCGCCTCTGAACCAAATATCATTCACGAATCAACAGACCGTTTCGGCTTCCTCTTCATGCAACACCTGTTCTGTAACACACACCTCTCTCGTCAACCCCACAAACCGAAAGAAAAGGGAAAAGAAAAAGAAGGACTTGGCAAATTATTTCCGCTTTTATATGCTTGGCCCATATTCTGCGGAGGGAAAGTGATTTGTTGTTGGTTGGCGATCGGATACATATTGATGAATTCCCCCCAGGCCGAGTCCAGCGTGGCAGGGACGGAGATCGCATTGACTGCTCTTGTGAATTTATTTTTATTTTTTGAATACTTTAGTTTCCAGGCTGTGTTCGCTCTTTCTTCAGCTTGGTCGCTGTGGGGTTTCGGGAATGACCGGGGCTGGCTTGTCCAGAACACGGATGGTATCTCTGCCCCTCCTCCGTCTCAGCGACTTATCTCTGGTCCGTTCCGGCTTGATACCTATCTTGCTGAACCTTTTTTGGATGGAGCGGGAGTGGAGATGAGGGTTTTCTTTTATCATTTCGAGACCTGGGATAATGTTTGAGAGTGAGAGAGAAAGAGCATCGGTGGGCAGTGAAATGTTAAGCCTCATGACATAAGCATGTCAGCCGTGACTCGTCAGTCATATCAACGCGGCATGGTCGGTCACCGGTCAAGGCTCGGGATTACCTTGGAGTGACATTGCCCGATGCCTGGCGGACCACGCCACAGTCAAGTACCAACGATGTCTCGAAATCCCGAGTCTGTCTATCTTCTCCTGTGGGATGACCTTTCATGGATTCGCCGATGGATGATCCAATCAGTGGATGTCTGGCGAAAACATGCCTCTTTCCCTGTGACAGACTCCCCCAGGGCATTCAAGGCAATAGATTACCCACCAGGAATTTTCATATGTAATTTCCCTCCAGTTCTTTGTAATTCTCCGTTTCCGAGAGCAGGCAGGTGGCAAGTTCTGGTGACTCGCAGCTGAATAATGAGCTTGATGATGAATGTGGTGAGAATTGAACATTCAAAGGCATCGGCATCACAGTCAGAGAACAGTTTGATTCACTCGATGAACTGGCTGTTGTTGAAGACTTTGTCTGAGCGTCAACTGCAGATAGAAGAAAAGAAACATGTTGGAGATCTCCAACCAAGCACATGTTAAAAGTATCTCTTCACCTATCATAAGCCGTACTGGTACTTCAAAGCCCATCCACGGACCACATCCAAACCACATCCGGAACTTTTCCCGATCGGCCTCAACGATAATAATTATTTCCCCCTTTTTAGTCAGCAACCAACTCTCTGCCACTTTTCTCTGTCTCTCGCTCTTTTTTCTCTTTCTCTCTGTTTTCTTTCTTTTTTTCTCGTTCTGTCCCCCCACGAACTGACCCTGATCAATTCAAATTTCCCGCTCCAACAGACAGAGACACAATCGCACTCGCTTTGGTTTTTCTTTCTTTCTTTTTCTCCGTCTCGTTTCCTTCGTCATCCCCCTCCTTGACTCAAAAAGCCCTATCCCACGATCTCAAATTACTTGTCCATTCACACATTTCGACTCCCACTCCCGCTCTGTCCTCTGATCATCCTAGAACCCAGGGAAAGTGAAGTGATATTTTGTACCGTCGTGTTCTTTTTCTTCGCAGTCTCGCTTCCATTGTGACTCGGAAATACCACGTGTACGGTAACAAACGGGCTCTCTCTCTTAGATAAGGCGTGGGGTGGTTTTTTATTTGCTTTTTTCTTCCTTGTTAAGCCAAAACGCACCAAAGGAACAAAGCGACCGCCCAAATCCTCTTCCTCACGATCAATCATCTTTCTCAGATCCAAATCCCACCAAACCACCACGACCACTCTCTTCCCTTTCAGATCGTCTTCACTGTGACTCTGATAGAAAGGAACCTCATCGTCGTCTCCGTCGCCGACTCAATAAAAGAAAATCTTCCCCCGCCATTGAGTGTGTTTGACGCCAAAATCTCCCCTCGTCAGTCCGACACACCGCCGCCATGTCAGGCTACCACGGTCGTCGTGCGCCCAATTTCTCGCAGTATCTGGACGATTTGAATACCATCCCGTCGCCATACGATCAAGCCATGCAGCAGCAACAGCAGCAGCAGGAGGCCTTCAACCTCGACGCGGAGTTGGCTCTCTTCACCAACACCGAGTTCCTGGACTTCGACAACATGGCTGCGGGCAACATCTCGGGCAACGTATCGGTCAACTACGACCCCGCCGAGGATGAGCTTCCGTCCAAGGACAATGCGCCTGTCAGTAAAGGACATGGCATGAAATATGTGGATTTATTGAATGGTAAGTCATGATATCATGATTCGATTTTGACGTTGTGTTGTGGTTGGTGATGGTCGACCTCGCCGGCGACATCATCTTTTTTTTTGATATCACCGCAAACCGCATCGTTCGAATTTCTTTTTACGCTTGCGTTTGGTTTATGTTTCTGTTCTCCTGCTCTTTCAAGATACCCAAGTTTTTACTGCCATTTGCATTTTTATTTTTTATTTTTTTAATTTCCCACGTCCACGTTGCTTTTGATTCGGGACGATTTTTATATCCAAGGTGCATACGAAAAGCCTCAAGATCAATCTATCTATTCCAAGAACGATTGTAGCCTTGTGTGTATGTGCGTGTGTACCTGGGGATATAAAAAATTATTATATCCGTCCATTCCCCTGTTTCTTTCTTTGATGGGAAGAAAAAAAAATAAAGTCCCATCATCGAAACCCACACCCCAATCATACGTACTTTACGTTATCTTGACCCAGACTGGCGTCAACACGACATTTCTCGTGCAGCACTGCAAAAATACACTCAAGACAGACCAAAAACCCCAAGACAAAAACTGTCAAATAGCCCTTTGGGCGCCACCAGAAAAAGAACCTGGTGCACTTCCCTCACCTTATTTCTCTCTCTCTTTCGGTCTGTTGTGTGTGACTCTGGCACTTGCTCAGACCTGATCCTGCCCCGCCCAAGCCTGCAAGACGTGATGATCATGGACCGTCACGCAATTTCACGTGACTATCACATCCAATACCCTGCTTACTATGGTATTTCCCTCTGCTCTCCCTCTCGCTTTCCTAACACCCTTGATCCCCAGGATCTCCTATCCGCTCCCGTTCGTGATTGTTGCGCTGCTTGTGTCTCTTTTTTTTGTTTTTTAGTCGCCGCTGCCTATCTTTTTTCTTCCCCTCGGTTTCTTTTCTTTCTTTCTTTTCTTCATCTGGTTCCCCCTATCGAGTACTTGTCTTGCGTGGTTTGGATACTTGAATACCCCTCCTGTTGTTGCTTCTATCATCATTGTTGCTGTTGCTCTTTACTTCATTTTTTATACATACGATCTGCCTTTGGGTTATCATCCCTGAGGCCTCGAACTGCTTTGTTATGTCGCGCCAGTTCGAACCTCAACTGACGGCGTCTCTTTTCTACCATCCAGGCGAGTTTGGCAACGCGCAACAGTACCCTGGGTTCTCACCTCCCATGGTTCCCATGCACGGTCACAACGGCTACCCCTCTGCGACTCACCCCCACGCAGCGGCGACAAACAGCAACCATCACCACAGCCATACCGCAGCCAACAGCGGTAATCACAACGCCAACGCGCACAGCAGCAACGGAAGTGATTTGACTTCCTTGGAAACCACTTCCCCTATTTCGGTCTCCGGTGACCATTCAGCTCACGGAGGCATTCCATCCGGTTCGGACAGTGGAAACACTCCACAAACTCTCGAAGACGCATCGCGGGTTGCCGCGGAAGAAGACAAGCGTCGTCGCAACACAGCTGCCAGCGCCCGTTTCCGGGTGAAGAAGAAGCAGCGTGAGCAAGCGCTTGAGCGCACAGTCAAAGAAGTCACCGACAAGAATAGCGTCCTCGAAAACCGAGTCAGCCAGTTGGAAATGGAAAATCGTTGGCTGAAGAATCTGATCACCGAGAAGAACGGAACGATGGCGGGCGATAGCGACGTCACCGAGATGCTAAGGAAATTCCGCGAAAACGAGGAAGCGTACGGCCGGAAACCTAGTCAAAGCAAGAAGGGAGTTGGGACGAGCTCGTAAAGGGTCAAAAAATGGAATCGAACTCTCTTTTGTCCTTTTATGTCCCATATATCGACTTGTTGGCATATCCCTTGGCCATTTTTTCATGACTTGTTTTTTTGCTCTTTTCTCTCCTATCTTAACCGATAGTGATGAGTGATGGGCTAGCGGCGGTGTTTGGACCTTTTCTTTTGTTTCCCCCATTTTTTCTCTCTCTTATTGTTCACCAAGTATATGGTCGGTGGAGAAGGTTGACGGAATCCGAGAGACCTCGAAAAGACAACATGCCCACACAGGCTCATAATGAGTTTCCGCGATCTAGTACGATGGATGTTTCTACCTGCTTTCTGTTTTCCTTTCTGTTCTTGACTCTCTGCTCCTTACCCGTGGCCTTGTTGAACAGGCATGTTCCTTGTTTTCTCTCCCTCCCTCTCTCTCTTCAAGCTCGTTCCTCGACATTCCGCATACGACACGGCATTCGGATTCGCACCGGGATCCTCCTACAGCATTTACTGCTTTTCTTCCCCGTCTCTACTGACTAATTCCGGATATCTCTGCGAATTCGGGAAAGACTGGGGAAGTGGATACCCGGATTCGCCATGCCGGGATGCAATGGCATATATTGTCATGTTCTGTCGAAGGGTCCAGGGTCAAGCTTCTTTTTTTTCTTTTCAATTGATTTGATAATTACACTAGGTAGATAGTCCGGCCAGCTCTCACATCAGCTCGCAGGTACAGATAGCAACAGCAACCCCACCAGGCATAAAGTCGGTTTAAATAGATACACAACTGATTACTTTTTTTGTTCTACAACCTTTTTTCAGCGCCTATATTTTGAGTTGATTGCCAGGAGGGGTCGGTTTGATATCGTTCTAGAACTATATGATGTGATAGAAAACTACCATGACTGGTCGATCCCTGTAAATCAAATCCCAGAGGATGGCAGTTGGGATCGCAAGTGCTGCATATGAAGATACCGTATCTTTTTGGGATTCCGACTCTGCTTATTATTCTTCCGCCAGCCTGCCTTCCTTCCACCCATTGACCAACAAATTGATGAGGACATGGCGCAACCTCCTCATCACGAACTTGCGCCTCCCCCCACTCGGCTGCGTCTCACAATATGTACAAGGAACAGGAAGCATGACAGACAGGTATGCCCAGGCAGCGCAGGGGGGGAGGGGTAAGAACTGATAAGGCGTGAAATACATATAAGAAAGGAAGCGTCGGTATCCTAGAAATAAGAATTAATTAATTAAAAACAGTCTTAAAATTATTTCCTCTGGCCCTTTTGATTTTAGTACCCAGAGTATTCGGATTATGTACGGATATCCTCGTCCCTGCTTTCCCGCTCCCGTGTGACCCCCACGCCATACTAATTTGCTTATTTTACTTTTAAAATGACTCGGTATTGATATTGAGAAGCCGGGAGGGCGGAGTGGAGATTTTTGACTCGTGTGTTTTCTCAGGTTAAAAGGGGATTATTGAAGAGTGAATAAGAGTTCGTTAATTGGCGGGCGAATGGGTGAATGTTTAAGAGCGGTGTCGATTCACTCAATAGGTATTCACAAGTGAATGGTCATTGATGGTGAATGCGATATTGAGTGAATGTTTCCATCATCATCTACTCGCACTACTTAAGGATTCAATTTCTCACAGCTTCATCATCTTTCCTTCCTTTCCTTCTTCACACATCCTTTGGGTTGATGGTTATATATATACTCTTCCCAGCGCTTCTGGGCATTATCATATCAATCTTATATAACGACTAGTTAGAGAGTTGAGCTCTCCTCCTCTTTTAACTTGCGCTCAAGCTCATTAGTCCTCAGCCCGATTGGGCGCCGGTTTGCACATATGTTGACATGGACCAAGTGATATCGATAAGCCTAATATCGCTCTATATTCTTCTCTCGTTCTACTGTTGTCTTGACCAGCTACTTCTCAGTGTCCTTTCCCTTCCTTATATATACGAGCTGATAGTGCTGCTCTTCTTTGATCAATCGTCTACTTTCCTATCCTTATATATACCTACGATTATCTCTTCATGCCCGACCCTCGCAGACGGATCGGTAGACTGTTCAGACCCGTTCAAAACGCCGCGAGGCTTTCCCACTCTCGATCATGGTTATCATCACTACCGATGTGACATAATCGCTAACATCAACAAAAAACCACGGGTTCGTGTCCTCAGGAAAAAGAAAACAGTGGAATGACGAGGTGACGAAATCACGAGAGAGGTCGAGGATGCGCCCTATCGGAGAACATCGAGAAACAAGGCTATTCAGAGCATGTGGGAGCCTTTCGCACAGCAGCCAGACATTGACAGCGCCCGTTTGTATGCCTCAATGTCTCACAGATACACGATCGCAGAACTCTTCAAGGCGGATAAGGCAGTGGGGAACAAGCTTCAAGAATATGTAAGATACCTCGAGCAAATCGAGAAATCTTTCAAGTTGTGCCGGCGGAACACTACGAAAGCCGCTATCTTCCGGATGTTGACTCCTTTCTCTTCATCTGGCGCCGATCTTATCGCTTCTGGATCTCTACACACTTCACCACTTCAAAAATGTCTGAAAACACTCTGTCATTGCTGAGAAACAGTCTACGCTGCTGCTCATAGGTTCACGGCAGCTTTCATGAATCGATAGTGAATAATCACGGTGAATGCGTTTCTCTTGCCATTCTGGAGCCTTTGAAGAGCTATATGAAGGATTTATTTATTTCTCCTCTCTATTATCTCCTCTCCTGCCTCCCTCCCCGGCGGTGATCTTCCTCCGCTTCTTTTTCATATTATGCCAAAGGGAAGCTTTTGATTAATCAATCATTACTTGTTAAAGCTTGTCTTTGCCTCTTCTCCTGTCGTTCAGGCTATTTTCTCCGCTTCTGTCGGCTATTTGATAGAATGATTCTGAAACCACCTCTCCGAGAAATCGCATAAACACGTGAAGCGAGAGCAAGAGTGAATGCCGGGATACCTGTTGAACCTTCTATATATATCCATTCACTCTTCCGTGGGGCTGAAGAACGTTACTGTGAGACCCAGTCCCCAACCTAGAAGCTGTTTTTACTATTATACATACTGACAGCTTGTCTTTAGTTCATCAACTCTTTCCGACTCTTAGTCGCGAGACTTAGGCGTTTTTAAGAAATCGCCAGCGGAATACCGAGTTCCCGGGGCAGCCTATCACTTTAGGCAGCCCCATTGACCATCGTGTCTTTGGTCCCGGCGGAAAATCATATATATACCGCTTCCCCGCTTAGCCATAAGCAAAGGACTATTCGATCGGATCACGTTCTTTCTCTATATTACGACATATATATACGGATCCTCTTCTTTCCTTTCTCGGTATATCTCAAGAAGAACTTGAAGGACGTCACGCCTTCGGGGCTGCTTGAAGTAAGGCTGCCCGTTACTTCAAGCAGCCCCATTGACCATGGGGTGTTTGCTCCTGCCTTCAAATCCGATTCCTCGCCGCCGCCCAATATCAACCCATACCGAGAAGCCGAAGTGAGCGTTAAACTATTCCGACTAGTTGAACAAAACGAAAGTCAAACAAAGATCGTAGCTGCAGCTGAAGCCTGAGCTGCTTTGACGAATAACTCAGGTTTCATAACGATCGTGCAAATAAATTGTGAATCAAGAAACATTTGCGTCTATTGAGAGGATTCACTCAGTTCAAACTGGTACTATTCAGAAGCACCGCCGCTCAGATAACCAACCAAACTCCGACGCCTTCATCTATTTCTTCATCTCGTCACGTATCGCCTGAATCATCTATCGCGCTGTCTAGGATCCCCGAAAAGATAGTCAAGCGTGGAGATCGCCGAATCGCCGGATAAAGTATTGATGGACGCTAAGACGCTGAGCTAGTATCTTATCAATCGAAGAACTTTCATGCGTGCACACAACTGCCAGATACGTTCGAAAGCTGGCTCTGATTGAGAAATACGAATATCAGCATATGAAAAGGACCACCACCACTCCGTCAGTCTGGAGCGCGGGATAAATCCGTTGCCTATTGCTGAACAAGTGCATCTCAGCCCACCAGGAAAGACTCCGAGGGCGAGAATGAAAACCCTAGCATTGTCGCTGACGATGAAGAGTTCGGCGATCATTACTTGAATAGCTTTCTTGTCTGTCTATTCCTTCATCGACCCATCGGATATTCTCGAAAACTTAATTCTCTTCTGTTTGCATGCCGAAGAAAACTGGTTTACTTCTCTCTCTCCTATATATGATATACATACGACCAAGAAGATTCTAGATAATAGTGGCTTCCTGGGGCTGCCAGTAACCTCAAGCAGCTCCACGGACCACTGGGTTCGTCTCTGGTGGTAAATATTATATATACACCTCTCGGCCGCCAATGCTCAAGGTCTTCATACTGTCAGCTTTGAAGATCATGTCAATACCGAGCTTTCGAACACCGCTTCTTTTTCCTGGTGATTTCCTTTTTTTCATATATATAAGACATGCCATCAGGCCTTTTGTGGGCCGTGTTTCAGTTGGTGGTCGTGATACAGAAGACACAAAACCATTGTGAAAGCACATATGATGGTCTTTGAAGACGGTATAGCAACAAGACAGTTAAGGTCGGTCTTTCATTGGATTCTTCGACATTTCTGTGAAGGTTGATCTATCAGCCAGTTCTTACCGAGTGCGTCATTCAAGAGACATTGTTAGTCAAATCGGTCTAACTTGCTCATATATATATGGTCTCGCGGTGGTGTCTCACCGCAACGCTAAAAAAAATCGTTGTCAGTTGAAAGAGTCAAGTTCCATGATCGGCTTCTTCGTTCTTTCAAAGAAATGCCACCCTAGAAGATGGTCAGAGATTTTAGTGAAGTCTTCTATATATATCATATATACGAAGAAGTTGACGGGGATGATGCAGTCCTACCAGATTGCCTGTCTCTTTTTTGATAAACTTACAATTCCGCAAAGATCTTTATATTACGCGAAGTGATGATCGATTATATTTTGAACATGAGTCTCAAGGAACTGAATGCTTTTCTGTCATATTCGCAAACACGCATGAAATCATTGAAGTTGAAGTCTTTCGCGCTCAGCTAAGAAGGCATTAGCCATTGCTTCTTTCTCATTCTCATCATTTTATACGCTTATATATATCAACAGATATACAACTTTTGGATGCTTTCTGAGCATGTTCATCTCTGTCAAAACACTCTTGCTGTCGCTTTGATGACGTCTCTTGAGTTCACTTGCGGTTTCATGAAGAGAATGCACTGTCTTTCCGCGCGGACACCAACAGCCCCCGGATGATGGGACGTCAATTCTAACGTTGGGAGAAACCAGGTGCCCTGAACAGTATCGCGGGTAGTATCGGTACTAATACTACCCCTACTTCTGGTACCGTGGGACCATCTCGCCGCTGCGCTCAGCTGATCAGCCCTGTCATCACCAAACGCCAAGCGAAGCTTAGAAGGAAGAAACGAGACTCAATCTCTTCGACACTCTCATTCATCTCTTTTCACGATAACGAATTGAAGACTGAACTTTTTAAGATCATCATCAGCGTCTGATCATGCTGGGGTGTCTCTTGCAGCACAAATATCAACAATCATGAAACACGGTCACGAGCCGATCGCGGATCACCCGTTCACCTCTCTTTACGATAACGAATTGAAGACTGAGCTTCCCGAGGTCATCGTCAGCGCCTTCTTCTCACAGATGTTCATGCCTGTCTCGGGTCACACGAAACACGCTCACTACTTTTCTTTCCCTGGAAACCTTAAGGCCTACAACATTCCCGAGGTGAAGCGTGCTCGGTCCGAGCTGAATGTTCTGAAGGAACGGATCACACTTCATATCCAGCGACTGAACGGTATCTCTTGAGAGGAACCTGCCGATGGTAGTGCTAGTGGTAGTGATGTTGGCCCTGCTCCTGGTTCAGTTATCGGTCTCAGAATGAATGTCATTCACTAGGTTTTCTGACACCGGGGGAACCTCGACTTCTACTCACACGGTTTCTTGAGTCATCGTCATGTTAACCGCAATACTTCTGACAGACATTGTGAGATGGTTTACGAACCCTGAAGAATTATTCTTCATTCTATATATATACCTATTTCTATTCCCCTCTTTCTCCATATATATTCCTTGTCGCTCTCATTCGTGACGACGACGTCCGTTCCTTCGAAATCGGGCGTGGAAATGAGCATTCGTACATGCTGGGAAACCAACTTTATATCGAATGAAGTAAACCCTCGCCGCTTCGAACTCTTCCAAGGGCCTATTTATTGATGAACAGTGGTCCAGAACATGATCTTACTATCAACACATATCGGACAAATTCGCGAGGAATGATGATATCAAGCTGGAAACAGAATATCTGACTCTCGAGATGGCTATGCAGGTTCTCTAAAGATTAAGATCAACAAACTGGACGAAGAAGATGCTAGCATTGTTGAAACCTCATTGTCGGTCGATTCGGGAGAACTTGATATCGATAACATCAAGAGAAACAATGTTGATGATCGCTTTTTCACAGACACCGTTCCCATCGATGTGGAATTACTTATATAATGCCACTTTTCTGTCATTTTCAGTCCTGGACAAGTACGGACAGGTTATATAAGGCGGACAAATATGAGTCATTTGAAAAGAGGCTAAACAAGCCCCGGGGTATGTGCTCGCTGAGAAATGTGCGGCCGGGTTGACGGTAGAATCAGCACGCCCAACTTGCGGCTTGAAAGGTCACTGGAGGTCGACTGTTCCAAAACGCTAAAAGTATTGTTCGAGGCATGTGGAATGTCTTCCTTTCTAACTTGTCACTAACACAAACTTGTGAAAGAAAATCGAGAGAGTTCAAGGACAGCAAACAGAAAGCTGACAAGAAAAAACAACCGAAAAAGACCAATCCATAGGTGGAACTCACTAAAGCCGAGGCTGGACGAGAAACTCGGAGTAGTTACTAGTGCCAGAGTCACTGATGTGTTGACTGACAGAAGGTCAATGTTCGTTGCTGTTCTCATCAACATGAGGAACCCAAAGAAAACGATACTGACAGATTAATGGTTTCACAAGCGGGTAACTTCCCTAGAGGACGATCACGAAGACAACCGGTGCCTTCGCGAGCTTTTCTGCCCGTAATATCCCTATATTCGGGGCTTTCAAACCCCCAGGAAGCTGGTTGTGAAGTATATATACAGCTGCGATCATCAAGCGCCAGCACCTGGCGGTGGCAGTCTCCGGCGGAGTCCTGAACACTTTTCTGCTTGCGGGTACGGTACGCTAGTTACCGCTTTTTATACACTTATATATATCGATAAAGTTCTCCTGGGATTCTCGCATTGATTTCATGGCAAATCAGGAAATACTGCGCTTTGAAACGCTAGTCCATAGAAAACATGGAGCAGTATACTGAAACATTCGGAGCAGGAGGGATGACCACCATATCTGGAAAGTTCAGCACCAAGGCCGACACAAAAGCCTGCCGAGGGGAAACATAGATATGATATTCAGGAAAAGAAAGTGGCGAGCAAGGTGATCGACCAGAAATCTCCTGCAAGCTTCAGGAAGAAAGGTGATCCATTCACTATTCAGTTACCGCCCACTCAAGAGAGTCTGCGCATGTATTCTCGGCGACGACTATTTTCCAGCGTGGCTAAATGGAATTCGTGAATCTCGACTAAGAAGAGGTTCTGTCAGTTGTTCAAGCTGCGGTCAAAAAGAAAGGAAAAGCCTCTCCCGATAACTCATGGACCAAGGGGAAAAATCTTGGTTTAGCCATCCCTTTCTGATCCTTCTTCTCCATCTCCTTTCCTTCTTTTGATGACTACCCCTAGCCGCACCAGCAGCGCTTTCTTGCTGCCTCACCTTGCCCCCCAATCTCCATCTCCGCCATCAATATTCTACCGGTTACCTTCAGGCGTTGGGCATACAGAACTCGTCGGGTCGCGAGACAGGTTGGATCGTTCAACCAACTGGGAGAAATGAATGATTTTAATGTTCTGGGTCCTCAGGAATACAAGAACGACAAAATGGCTGCTACCTCACAAGTCTGGGGTTCGGCTGAACTCAAGATCAACGGAGACAAAGCTGGAAGGTGCATGGGGACTAAGCAGGAGAATCATGTTCATTTCACCAAAGAAACGGGAAAAAAGAAATGGACTAAGAAACTCATCGATGGTGATGAATCTGCTAGGGAGGTTCCCCTCTATCTCATAAACAACCGCTTGTCATGGCTCTTGGGGCTCTCCTAGTGAGGATTATAGAGATCAGGTTTGGAGGACACATGGCATGCGGTGTTCTAGAAGGGAGTATGATAGCCCGGAAATGCACAGGAATGATCCTTCCCTCAAACAATATGTGAAATCCTCACACCTCTGTTATTGTTGTTAGCTGGGCCAGGAGCAAAGGATAGGCGACGAGATCCTGTTGAGAAACTCAAAGGAACTGGTGTGAGATCCAAGAATATTTTATATAGAAATGAAACAGATCTTCAATTCCCTGGCGAAACATATCGCTCGCTTCTGTTCTGCAAGTAGAAGTGAAAAGAGAAAGAAAAAAACAATTGATCTATCTATTCTTATAAACCAAGAACTTCATCGCTAAAAACAGCTAAAAACACGTCACGAGAACTTCAATCCTCGACTTGGATCCCATGGCCCACCTCTCGTTTCTCTGTTGTTGCCATTATTTAACGGCTGCTGTGGTTGCTGCTGTGTACTGGTGGGCGGAGGCACGCTGCTAGGAGCGGGACCTCCAAATCTAATTCCCATTTCTGGTGACCAAATGCCAGCTCCAGGGGCCGCTGAAATAGGCCCAATAGGTGCCGCTCTGGTTGGCTGCGGAGCTGTCAGGGGCTCTTCCACGGGATTCCGTTGCGGTTGCGGCCGTGGTCGGTATTCCGGTTGCGGTTGGGGTTGGGGTTGGGGTGGTGGTGGTGGTTGTTGTTGATACTGAATGGGAGGAGGATGCTGTGGTTGATGCTGCTGATATTCACGTGGGCTCATGGGTGCATTTTGATTGTTAAGGCTTAGCGAATTCATAGATGCAGTGTTGTTGATGTCCCTAATTGTCAATGAATATTAGTAGAAGTCCCCAAAATGTAAGTTCAAGAAGGTTATAAAGACGTACATTTCAAACTGATTGGCTTCCACCCTCCGTTGCTGCACAAAAGATTTACAATCTTCTCGGAACCGTCCAACGATGTTGGCGAGATCGTTGTAAAACTTTCGACCAACATCAATATTTGAAATTATTTCCTTATACCTCAGATACCCATTTTCAAGCTCCTGCAGAGCCTTCTCTCGCTCCTTGGTTGAAGAGTCTCCTCTCCTGGCAGCCAAGAATGCCTTGTTTGCCTCCTGAACCCGCGTTGCTACCTCGTCCCCATCCTTCTGCTCTATTACGAGCATGTCTTTATCACTGTCATACAGCTGTAGTTTCCTGTCGAAGAGATCCTCGAATTGACTAGCTTCGATTTTCTGCATTGGAAACTCACGCTCGAGACGGCTCGTTTCCTTCAACAACGCAGGGCCTGGCGGTTTATAATTAGCAACCATTCCCTGTTATTCTATGCCAAGAACCTACCAATATCATCAGCTTTCGATTTATCTTTCAAGGTCTGAATCTTCCGTTTCCGCCGATTTTCTAGCCGGCTGACTTCATTCAAACAACCTCTGAGTCGACTTGATTCCTGTTGCACCTGCGGCGTTATTGTTGCTCGCCGGCTGCAAGGAACATATGACTCCAAATCTTTGTTAGTTCCAGTCAAGACCCTTAAAACATATTCAGACTCCTTTAGCTTTCCTCGAACTAGATCATCACTGTTCTGCGCAGAGTTGAGGTAGCCGTCAATTTCGCTAGCTTGGGTATAGATCTTTCGAGCAGCGATTTCTGATGGCTCCCTCGCCCATCGGTCTGTTCCGTATTTCATCCGAGCTCTATCATCTTCATCCTTTTCAGCTGTCAGGAGCTCTACTCCTTCGGTATAGATAGCTTTATCATTAGCTTTGAGCTGCGCTGTGTCTTCCAGAGATCGATGAAGACGATTAAGCCCATCTTGTTGTCTCATCTCTTCTGCGTGGGATACCAGGGTCGGCGGTAAGCCAAGTGGTTTCTCCAGGGCCTGTAAAGACCCAGGGAGGTTAAGAGATTGAAGAAGACTTTTAAAAAAAAGAATTAGCATAGGAGTCACCAATATCCCAAGGAAAGAACGTACTCTCGTAGTTTTAGGGTCATTGCCTCTAATTCTCCAACAATAGATTGGTTAACGAGCCGGTCCCGTCGATCGGCATAGATGCTGGTGGCAACATGAACGGCATAGGGAACTAGCTTCCCAAATAGCGGCGGGCCAAGAGACCCGTCTGGTCCAAGCAGAGAGACCGCATCTGTAACTTCTTTAGGAGCCTTTGCCTGTACCATACTCGCTCGATCCAGTGATTTCAACTCCGATTTTGGCGGTACGGTTTTGAGATAAATTATGTCGTTATCCTTCTCTGCCCGTTTCAGGTCCTCGGAGACTTTATTCTTCAGTCCATTAAGATCACCTAGCACCACTCTATTAATCCACCGGGACTCTTTCAACGCTTCATTGACGCAGGTCAAGCTATCACGTAGTCTTGCAATTTCCTCGCCATATTTCTGTTTCTCCAAACAGTCGAGAGATTGCCTATACTGGGCAGCTGCCGCAAAATGGTGATGTTTTGCTGTCATATGATGAATCCATTCCGTACTGATAACGTCCGATTTTATTCCATAATGCCCAGCCTGGGAATAGAAATCAGAGACCTTGGCCGCAAGTCGCGCGATCGAGGCATCCCTCAATTCATCCTTCACGGCCTTCTGCCAAAAGCATTCCTGGCCTTGGGCTAGCAGAAGCTCCTCCAAACTCTGCAATGTCATTTCATCCATATCATCCGGCACAGATGACCGCATATCTGGTATTATATCAACCCGCAGATGAGCTAGGACACCGGCCGCATAACAGAAGTACTTGCATGCTGTCTTTAGATCGTCCGCTGTCGTCCGATTTAACGAAAACGCAAGCTGGGAGTATAGAGATGCGAGGTTGAACAAAATATTGGCGAGCTCGAAACGGATATTATTTTGCGAAACTGGGTAGATTCGATCCGATATGTTAGCCTTCCCTTCAACAAAGCTATGAAATATTCTCTCTCTCTTCCTTGAGACTGTATATCTTGGAGAAGGTCGCACGTAAAAAATGATCACCCACCAGGCCTTGAGGTATTAAAACCGATCGCAGGATACCAGGAGAAGTCGACCCCAACCTATGCGTCCAACATTCCACCGGTCAGCGTTCCTCGATCAAGCTTCTCTCCTCTTATATTCAACGCTCTTCTCCAGTGACCTCCGGCCATCCTCAAAAGCCCCTTCCGAAGTATCCTTTCCGCCAGAGTAAAAAAGGTCCACTCACATCAATCGGAAACTTCCCTCCTAGCCATTTCAACTGCGCTGCGTAGGCAACCAACCGACTGATCCCACTCGTATGTGGTTCCCTCACATTAACCGCATCGGTCCGTAATCGGTCAATAATAAGTAGGTCCTCCGCGAACATATCCGGATGCTGGTCATATTTGGTAGAGATATACTGTTTAATGGCATCGGAGAGAGAAATGGGGTGGGTTCGCCGGAAGGGGAGTTGGAGGACGTTTCTGGGGGGGAAGTTAGCTTCTTTTGCTATGCTGATTTGGAAGAAGGTATTATAATAAAGAAATGAAAAATACGCACGAAGCCATCGTTGAGTTGATGTGCTCAAGACAATTGATATAGAGTGGGATGAGAGATAGCAACGAAGTGGGATGTTTGTTGATGGGTGAACAAACAACCTAGTTTAGCCTACTGAACCAAGGATCATAAAAGCAGCTAACAACCTTGTCTACAAGACCGAGATCTTCTAGTACTACAGGTTTCGACAAAGAGTTGGTTCATTACGATTGAGACTTTTTATTTAAATCGACTAACGATGATTCTGAGGCAATTCACGCGTGTTGTATTCTCCTTCCTAGGTACCTAGGTTATATACGACAGAGCAAGAAGTATGAAGAACATGGATTCATGTAACCGAAAAAAGGAGAATTGTGAAAATGAGATGGGACATACCCGTTAAAATGCAAGCAATTGTGCCGCCGTGAAATGGAAAAAAGAAAAATAATAAAAAAGAGAAAACTCCATAATCCATCATTTGACCGCGTCTTTAGCTTTGGCATCATCTTCATCCAGTTTGTTGATCTTAATCTTCAGGAATTCGAAGGTCGAGAGCAAGATCATGTTCTGGACCATGGTACGGAGAATAGAAACGGAGAGGCCCTTGTACATAGACGAACGAGCTACAGCCACAGATAGTTCACCGATTTCTCGGCTTTTCCCCAGAAGAATACTCTGAGCGCGGGTCTTTTTGGTATCTAGGGTATAGGTCTGTGGTGCAGAAGTGGAACATGGGTCAGCTGGAATATTCGAAAGATTGACTGAGATTTAGGGATCTTCACTTACACAAATCCACGGAATAGTACCAGACAAGGCGCCAGCGAACATGGGAGGTCCAAACGGGGACTGGTTTTGCTCCCTGCCGGAGAATGCGGCGATCGTTTGCTTTGCAGTCTCGTAGATCCCAAAATAGAGACCTGTTCCGATTGTGTCGCGGATGGCGTGGAGAGGGTAGCCTGTGTACAAACCACGGAAACCATGACGTGAAATAATTTGTCTAATGGCTTCGAAGGTTCCAATACGGGGCATATTACGCAACGTCGGGTCTTTCACGCCACTAGCAGATGCCTGAGACCGGTTGGACATGAGGACTGAAGACTGAACTACGTTCTTGGCGAGTTCAAAGGGGCCTGATCGTATTAGCATAAGGCATAGTTATAGGAAAGGAGGTGAGCCCATACAAGCTACAGGTGAGGCTGCCAATCCTGCAATCATCCCGGCGCCGGTGAAACACAGGCAGATAGGAATGGTTGGAAGGCTCCCAGGAGTGTTGTACGCCACCAAAGGGGAGACTCCGGTGTTTCTCTCGAACCAATCGGATATGGCATACTTAGCTTTCTGGTAAGCCGAGAAGCTTGACACACGGACAAAGGTGATGCTAAGGAGAGGTGGGAGTGCTCCTGAGTGATGGATTAGCAGATGTTCGAATCTCGCTTGAAATCATTTCAGGATGCGGAGTTCAAACTCACCAGCAGTGAACCCTCTTAGACCCTCGCTACGCAAGATATATTTGGTGCACTCGGTCAAATTCTTGAAGTTATGCCTGTTACCCGTTAGAGGTTTTGAAACAACCTATCGAGGAGGACGCTTCGGAAACCTACATTTGCATACGCGTTTTAATGTTTTCGAGAGGCGTCTATAAAAGTGGGCATAGGGTCAGCACCATCTCAGTCGGTGTTATCTCACTTCCGCAACGCAGTGAAACAACACAAGGTGAAGGGATAGGGATAGGCGAGAAAGGGAGAAACATACAACTGCCATCGTCGCCAGGAGAGTCGAAGACGCAGACGCCGCCTGGGTCCTGTAATCCTTGAGGAGCTGGTTCCTCCTGTGAGGGTCCATTTCAAAGAACCACGAACTCATTGTGGTTGGTGACGAGGAGGAAGAGTTCTTTGAAAGTGAGGTTGCATGTTCAATGTCTTTGTTTGAGAGAGGCATCCTAGAGATGTCGCATGTCCACCGGCGGGCTGGGAACCCTATGGAACGCAAAGTGGTCTCTCAACGTGCGAGTAGACCTCTCGGCGTCCCACAGCCGTCCATGGGGAGTTCCTTCACCACTTCAAAGAAAGCTTGGGCCGCCTGGACAATGTTGAACTGCCGGCGACAGTACCAGTCTGATATCAATATTTTTCAACCTCCAACAGTGCAAGCAAGTGTGTTCCTTAATATTACCACCGCTGGTTCAAATAAGAAAGAGCAAAGCAATTGACAGAGAGCTGGCCCTTTTTGGCTCTCTTCGTGCGGTTTGAGTGTCCAGCTGCCGGTCTGGGGGTGGAATCGAAAGTCTACACCACTGGGTTCCCGACGCCAGGGAAGAGTAAGAGGAAGAGGGCGAAGATGAGGAAAAGTAAGGGTATGGGGATGAAGATGGAAACGACGTGGCGGAGTTAAGAAGACCTAGCACATGGCAGTCAGTACCAATACATTCGATACCAGAATTGGCAGAAGCAAAAAACCTCTCTTGATGGTAACCGCTTTGAACCCAGTTTTACTCACCTCGAGAAACCCCCAGGGCCACAGTATACTACCTCCAGCGTTCGAGAACGGGATCAATGGAGATCACTCTGGTATAAAGGGAGGAGGAAGAGGAGATGTTGGAAGGGAGAGACGAAGTCAACTGAGGAGAGCTTCCTGTCTTTGTGGAAGTTGGACATGTGAGTGGTGGACGCTGATTGGTCTATATACTTTAAGGATACACGATCAAAGCGGTTTAGGGCCGGTTCGTTGGCGGGGATATGCTCGAGGCTGGTGACGTCGATACTGGATTTACTAGTGTCAACCTTGTACTACGGGAGGCGATGTGCCCCGGGAGTTTAGGGGGTCTTCTAGGGGACCTTGGCACCGGCAAGCTCCCTATCTAGGCTAATCTTCTAGGAATGCTTTCGGGTACCCGAAGCCCCAGGCAGAGACAGCCCTTGATGGTACGCTTGTGGCTTGATGTAGGCGGGGATTAGTTACACACGACACCTGCCAGACATGAAAGTATCTTTGACAAAAAGCTACAAGGTTGGGAGGTAGACTGGAAGTATCTCTCTCAGTTGATTGTCACCAACTCTTCTTGAAGATGCCTCTATTGAGGGGTATATCCTTGACTGCTCTTGTGTCTCTCGATGAGAAAAGTGGCAAATTTCATTTCGAGAATATTGAGAGACGCCTATCCTCTTTCCGAGCGATATAATAACTTCTCTGCAGTGGTTCAGCGGGCGCCATAGTATTTCGAAAACCCTTCTCGACAGAAATATTCGTCGGCGATCTGTCCAGTGCCATATGAAGATTGCCCTAGATCACACTGAGTCCCCAGCAAATCCAGTGGGATATAGGGTTTTTAGACGTTAGCATAGAAAAATGAACAAGGGCGGGTCAACTTTTGCCAAGATCACTCTCTTAGCCAATTAGAGTCTTAGCTTTTGCTCTTTTTGCCCTAGACCGCCTTCAAAAGGCGGTGTCAACACTTAATTAGTCATCTTCTCTCATAAGCTTATATAATTCTGCCGGCAGAAAATAGTTATTCCCTATTTGACCCCAATCCAACCCCTATTCCATTCCAATTCAATTCTAATCCGATCGCTATTTCTATTCCAATCCACCCCCTAATCCCCCCCCTAATCGGCCCCCTACCCCACCCCCCATTCCAATTCTAATCTGACCCCAACAACCCCTTATTCCTATTTGTCGGAGCCTAAACCACTAGACCAAAAGAAAAGATCAATCCTAATGGCCATCGGGTCATAAGGATCTAAGGCGGGAGGTTCCAACACTATTTCAATCTGACCCTAATCCACCCTCTATTCCATTCCCTATTCCATTCCAATCCACCTTCCATTCCTATTCCAATTTGAATGCCAGCTAGGTTGATTGAATTTAACCAACCCTAGGTGCTAGTAGAATCAACCACGCTGCCAGGTAGGTTGGTTCAATTTCATTGAATCTAGCAGCTGCTGGAATCAATCCTAGATGCTAGTAGAATCAACCGCGCTGCCAGCTAGATTGGTTCAATTCCATTGAACCTAGCTGCTAGTAGAATCAACCACGCTGCCAGCTAGATGAGTTCAATTCCATTGAACCTAGCTGCTGCTGGAACCAACCCTAGGTGCTAGTATAATCAACCGCGCTGCCAGCTAGGTGGGTTCAATTCCATTGAACCTAGCTGCTGCTGGAACCAACCCTAGGTGCTAGTATAATCAACCGCGCTGCCAGCTAGATGAGTTCAATTCCATTGAACCTAGCTGCTGCTGGAATCAACCCTAGGTGCTAGTAGAATCAACCGGGCTGCCAGCTAGGTTGGTTCAATTCCATTGAATCTAGATGCTAATACAACCAGCTTTAGCTGGTGCTGCTGAAACCAATTCTAGATGCTAGTGAAATCGACCACGCTGCCAGCTAGATGAGTTCAATTCCATTGAACCTAGCTGCTGCTGAAACCAACCCTAGGTGCTAGTAGAATCAACCGCGCTGCCAGCTAGGTGGGTTCAATTCCATTGAACCTAGCTGCTAGTAGAATCAACCACGCTGCCAGCTAGGTGGGTTCAATTCCATTGAACCTAGCTGCTGCTGGAACCAACCCTAGGTGCTAGTAGAATCAACCGGGCTGCCAGCTAGGTTGGTTCAATTTCATTGAACCTAGCTGCTAGTAGAATCAACCACGCTGCCAGCTAGGTCAGTTCAATTCCATTGAACCTAGCTGCTGCTGGAACCAACCCTAGGTGCTAGTAGAATCAACCGGGCTGCCAGCTAGATTGATTCAATTCCATTGAACCTAGCAGCTGCTGGAATCAACCCTAGGTGCTAGTATAATCAACCGCGCTGCCAGCTAGGTGGGTTCAATTCCATTGAACCTAGCTGCTAGTAGAATCAACCACGCTGCCAGCTAGGTGGGTTCAATTCCATTGAACCTAGCTGCTGCTGGAACCAACCCTAGGTGCTAGTAGAATCAACCGGGCTGCCAGCTAGATTGATTCAATTCCATTGAACCTAGCAGCTGCTGGAATCAACCCTAGGTGCTAGTAGAATCAACCGGGCTGCCAGCTAGGTTGGTTCAATTTCATTGAACCTAGCTGCTAGTAGAATCAACCACGCTGCCAGCTAGGTCAGTTCAATTCCATTGAACCTAGCTGCTGCTGGAACCAACCCTAGGTGCTAGTAGAATCAACCGGGCTGCCAGCTAGGTGGGTTCAATTCCATTGAACCTAGCTGCTACTGAAACCAACCCTAGGTGCTAGTAGAATCAACCGGGCTGCCAGCTAGGTTGGTTCAATTCCATTGAACCTAGCTGCTAGTAGAATCAACCACGCTGCCAGCTAGGTCAGTTCAATTCCATTGAATCTAGATGCTAATACAACCAGCTTTAGCTGGTGCTGCTGAAACCAATTCTAGGTGCTAGTGAAATCGACCACGCTGCCAGCTAGATTGATTCAATTCCATTGAACCTAGCAGCTGCTGGAACCAACCCTAGGTGCTAGTATAATCAACCGCGCTGCCAGCTAGGTGGGTTCAATTCCATTAAACCTAGCTGCTGCTGGAACCAACCCTAGGTGCTAGTATAATCAACCGCGCTGCCAGCTAGGTGGGTTCAATTCCATTGAACCTAGCAGCTGCTGGAACCAACCCTAGGTGCTAGTATAATCAACCGCGCTGCCAGCTAGGTGGGTTCAATTCCATTAAACCTAGCTGCTGCTGGAACCAACCCTAGGTGCTAGTAGAATCAACCGGGCTGCCAGCTAGATTGATTCAATTCCATTGAACCTAGCAGCTGCTGGAATCAACCCTAGGTGCTAGTAGAATCAACCGGGCTGCCAGCTAGGTTGGTTCAATTTCATTGAACCTAGCTGCTAGTAGAATCAACCACGCTGCCAGCTAGGTCAGTTCAATTCCATTGAACCTAGCTGCTGCTGGAACCAACTCTAGATGCTAGTAGAATCAATCACGCTGCCAGCTAGGTGAGTTCAATTCCATTGAATCTAGATGCTAATACAACCAGCTTTAGCTGGTGCTGCTGAAACCAACCCTAGGTGCTAGTGAAATCGATCACGCTGCCAGCTAGATGAGTTCAATTCCGTTGAATCTCGATGCTAATACAACCAGCTTTAGCAGCTGCTGCTGGCACCAACTCTAGGTGCTAGCAGAATCGACCGCGCTGTCAGCTAGGTTGATTTTCGTTCGATTCCATTCAATTCTTCTTCTCGCACGTGATCTAGGGCCCCCCGGGACCGGTCGGAGACCGGACCCCCCCAGTCTACGCTGCCAATTCAGTGACATTCTTAGTCAGCATATATACTTTTTTTTTTGGGAAAACTAATCGCCGATATTCCGGGGAACTTGGATATCACATGACATTGATGTGATGATGGTGAAGCACTGGGGAAGGGGATATTTCATGAGAACGGGCTAGATAGGGATAACTATGGAGACGTCTCGGGGTGTTTGTCTTTGTCTTTATCGCCGCCAACTTGAAAATCATCCTTTCCTCGGATTCCGTTGAGCTACAAGCTCGCCACAGGCCCCCGACCTCTTTAGGGCGAAACCTCGGAACCTCGGTCTCTCCAGTCTCCCCGCAAAAACTTCTGAGCTCGGATGGATATACACGGGTATCCTACTCTTAATCGTTATAAGAGCTTCCTAATATCCCTCTTTATCCTTCCTGCTCCCTAACCGTCAACGACTCACTCACGTACACCTTTAATCGCAATCCCTTCCTTGAACAATCCAACCGTATATCCATCACCAACCATGGGCAAAAAACAAACATCCCCCGTCTACGTCCTTGGCGTGGGCATGACCAAGTTCATCAAGCCCCGCGGCAAGGTTGACTACAATGAACTTGGCTTCGAAGCTGGCGTGAAAGCCATGCTAGACGCCCACATCAACTACGACGATGTCGACCAAGGTGTCGCATGCTACTGCTACGGCGACAGCACCTGCGGCCAGCGAGTGTTCTACCAGTTTGGATTGACCAAAATCCCAATCTACAACGTCAACAACAACTGCTCAACTGGCTCCACAGGTTTGGCGATGGCTCGGACAATGGTGGGACATGGTGCCGCGGACTGCGTTCTCGTTGTTGGCTTCGAGAAGATGAACCCAGGAAGTCTTCAGGCGAACTTTAACGACCGGGTCAACCCCACGGGCAGATTTGGTGAGATGATGATGGAGACCCGTGGTGTTACCAATGCGCCTGGAGCTGCCCAGATGTTCGGAAACGCTGGCCGAGAATACATGGAGAAGTAAGCAAGCCCCTAGAATACTAGCATCTATATAGATCATCGACTAATAGAGATTGGAACAAAACAGATACGGGGCCAAGAACGAAGACTTCGCCGAAATCGCACGAGTAAACCACGAGCACTCGAAGCGGAATCCTTACTCGCAGTTCCAGACAGAGTACACCCTGGATCAAGTCATGAAGGCCCCTATGATCCACGAACCCCTCACAAAACTCCAATGCTGCCCAACCTCCGACGGTGGCGCTGCGGCCGTGGTCGTCTCACAAGCCTTCCTCGACGCCCGCCCTCATCTCAAAGACCAGGCAGTCCTCATTGCAGGCCAAACCCTCGCCACAGACGCTCCCTCCGTCTTCAACGAGAGCGCTATCAACCTAATGGGCTTCGAAATGTCCCGCCACGCTTGCCGCACTGCTCTCGCAGAAGCCAACGTCAATGTCAAGGATGTCAAAGTCTGCGAACTCCACGACTGCTTCTCTGCCAACGAGATGATCACCCTCGACGCCCTGGAACTCTGCGAACCAGGTAAAGCCCATGAGATGGTCCGTAACGGAGACATCACCTACGGCCCGAAGAGTCGCATGGTGGTTAACCCATCCGGAGGCCTAATCTCCAAGGGCCACCCCCTCGGAGCCACTGGAATCGCCCAGTGTGCGGAATTAGTCTGGCATCTCCGTGGGTGGGCAAACAACCGCCTCTTCCCATCCACTGGCGCCGCTCTCCAACATAACCTCGGACTTGGCGGTGCCGTGGTCGTGAGCGTTTACAAGCGCGCTGACGGCAAGACCGCGGCGGTCGTTTCTTCAGACGAGGTCGCCAAGAAGACTGGACTGGGATACAACCCGGCCGTTGAGGCTAAGGGGTTCACTCGTGCGCAGGCCGCGGCTGTTTTGAGTAAGAAGCATCAGAGCGAGTGGGCATTGTCGGATACACACGATAAGGTCCAGTCTCGGTTCTAAGCTTGCTTTTGGCTCTCAAACCTTTCCCAGCACAGACTGATGTATTTTCACGCCTATTTTCTTCTTCATTTCACTAGGTTAATAATGTACATTCAAACACAATGAATAATGGAAAAAGTATAGTTCTTCATATTGGTCGGAAGTGTTCACCTCCATCGACTTCTGAGATCTGGATCCACTGAATATTGTACCTCGGCTCGGTTAGCTCAGGCTGAGGTTTTGTCAGAATGTAGGTTTAGGTTAAGGTTTTTGGCTCAAAGGCAATCCCCACACCCTCGTTTTTTTGGCAAAATAAATACGCCATTCCTAATTAGGATATAATTTCGGGTTATCTCTACGGGAATTTCTTTTTCGAAGCAACAGCCGACATAGCTCTTGTTCCGCGACTTTTTGTTCTCTTTTCTTAAACAAGGAAGCTATACAAGAGCTAAGGAAGCAAGCTCTTTTTGAAAAGGATACATACAGGACGTGGATCTCGTGGTCTGGTATTCTGGGTATTTCTTCTGAGAAGTAAAGAAGAAGAGAGAAGTGTTCTCCCGAAGAAGATAAATACATCGTGAAAAAAAAAGAAGAAGTATATACATACAATAAATAGCACTGATATGTATAGGTATCATCATTGAACAACTCCGCTCATTTCATCGTTTCCAGTACCCGCTCCTCCTCCCCCACCGCCGCCGGCAGGACCTCCTCCCGCGCTCCCATCCTCTCCTCCATCATTCTTGATCATCACCTGTCCCGTCTCTACACCGCTAGCAGCAGCACCGGTAGCATCAACCCCACCAACCCCGCTAGCTCCAAGGAAGAAATCAAGCTCACTGGGCCCGCCCTGTGAATTTTGCTCGTTCTCCGCGAGTTGTTCCAGCAGGCTGAGGAAAGGGTCTTTCTCCGCCGAACCGCTTTCGCTGGCTGCGGTTCCGTGAGAGCCGCTTGCCTGAGAGTGGGAACCGGGTGTCGCAGCAGTGGTGGGGTTGTTCATGCCGACACCGGGTTGGGCGGGGTTCATATGTTGTTGACGGATGAGGTCGAAGGGGAAGGTGGCATATTGAGGGTTTGCGGGAGGTGTTGGGGCGACGTTGAAGAGGGCATCGGTCGGGAAAGCGGAGGGGGAGAATGGGAAGGCGGATGGAGAGAAGGGGTTGTTTCCACCGCTGCCGTCTGGGAGGGGCGGGAATGATGGTATATCTGTCGCCGTTGGCGAGAAAGGTTGTTGCGACATGTGCTGCTGCTGCTGTTGTTGTTGTTGCTGCTGGTGGTTTTGCTGCGATTGTTGAGGAGTGGGTTCAGGAGGAAGGCTGAAATTTATGGATGGTGATAATGGAGTGGGCTCGGATGTGTTGGAAACTCGGTGCGCACCGCTTTGATGGTGAACAGGTTGTGGCTGTGACGACGTAGGGGAAGCGTATGTAGGTTGCTGCGGGTGACGTTGAGGTTGGTGTTGATGTACAGGCTGTAGAGAACGTTGCTGTGCAGGAAGTGGAGGAGCAGCCATAGATCGGTTCGAGTAAATGCTCTTATGGCCAGCATCTTGAGGGTGCATCGGGTTACTATATCAAGTAGACGGTCAGTAAGCACAGTGATGATAATAAGAGAAGCGGGCTCTTACCTCTCATGCGTGATTTCAGGCGGAATATCAAGCAACCTAACATGGGAGCCATCAAAAGTCTGACCAGGATAACGGTCAAAAAAGTCCTCGAGATGGAAAACAGGGGAGAAGCGCATCGGACTAGTTGCGAGTGTCCTCACAAGCTCGGAGTGGCAGTTGTAGATATTTTGTAGCAATTCGCGCAGATGCTGGACTCCCGCCCAGAAATTGCGCAACCATGAAAGTTGATGCATTTCTCGGGTAAGAAATTCGGCGCTGGAAGAAAATACTTCTCCTTCCCTGCCCTTGTAGTGTACTCCGTGGATATGCACAGTGCCCGCGGTTGCCACACAGTATCCCACAAATGAAGGCCACTCGATAAGAGCTGAGCTCTTCCCCAGCTCCACCAGCTCTGCGATAGCATTAGAATGAGAAAAGCAAAGGTTGGTTGCTTCAATCTGCCATGACTGATGCTGTCCCGTCCCACGGAGCTCAACAAGATCGATTGGTAGAAAAGGTCTATAAATTAGACAATGGACGAGGTGGTAGATCAACTTGCTCAGCAAGAGTGTTGTGCTCTCCGGGTGGCCAAACAAAGTGTCTATCGATGCAAACATGTCCCGGGTCCCGGCCGCCCAGATATCAAGTTCCTGTCGAATTTTGGAGAGGTTTGAAAGAGAGTGCCAAGGGAAATGGGAGTCACCCTTGACACCGCCGGCGGCCAGATAGTGATTTGTGATTCCCAATATTCGAGTAATGTCAATGAGAAGCGAGGCGGCGCCCTGACCTCTTCGGCGGGAATCGGAGGAGTATTGTATGTTGGGACCGGCGTTAAAGATTTCCCCGTCAACAGGCAGGCTGCTCGCGTTCGGTAGCCATGATGGCAGCCGTAAACTTATCGAGCTATCGGAAATGAGAGACGGACGCTTCGAACCACAGCAAGTAAACCTATCCATCATGTAGCACGCCCAAAATAGCCGTCGTTTCATTTCCCGGTCCGAAGATGAGCGTTTCGACGAAGGTGACGCTGATGCCGGCGCTTCGCGATACAGATCAAGCGCTACAACCATACCAACGCAGTTTGCTACCAATTCTAGTTAGTGGGACGGGAAGCTTCTTTTTATAGCAGGATATCCGTAACATACAAAGCGTCATATATGCCTTCTTTCCTTGACCGTTTGCAAAGAAGGCCATAGAAAGAAGAAGCAATGTTTGAAGACCGTCAATAGTGGGATCATCGATATCGATTGCCCGCCGCGCCTTGATGCCATATTCATATCCTAAATGTGGTGAAACATCGGGATTTCCAGATAGCGCGGCATATCTAATAGAAATTCAAAGTTAATTTCAGGATTTGAAAATGCACAGTGGAAATAACATGCCAATAAAAAGGACAGAAAGAGTAGGTTAAGGATTGGCGCACCTCCACGTGAGAGCATATATTGCCATTGATAAAAATGGTGGTAGCTGCCCTAACTGATGCCGTTGGCGGGTCGCGGCTTCGTCAAGGATAAAAAAAGGTTTGCCATGTATTCTGTTAAAAAAGGTCTCCAGGAGGACGTCTGGAAGAAGAGCATTGTGTATTGGCGCGGGAGGGAGTGCGGACAGAGGTTGCTGTTGCATCGGAAGCGGTGGGTCACTGTAGCTCTCCGGAGTATGTCGAGCGTGCTGCAGGTCATCTCGTCGGGATGACGATGATGATATGGAAGATGGTCCCGCCTGTGGTTGTTCGATCGGATGGGAAGTGGCATCATTGGCCGATGTTTGGGTTGGGCTGATGCTGCTATTGTTATCGCCGGCAACGGCCATCTCTTCCTCGGCCTTTTTAATTGGCGACCTATCTTCCGCCGGGGACACTGGTTTCTTCTCTTCCTGCAGGCGTTTTTCTAACCCGTCGACACGCTTCAGCAGCGCTTCGAGGACATCGGTCTTGGGCCCACGCTTCTTAGGGATGGCATCTTTTATTCACTTATATCAGAACAATTGTCGCGGACGCAGCAGGGAGGGCACTGGACAGAAAGGAAGTGGTTTCTAATTACCGTATATACAGGCGCATTGAAAGACGCTACATGCTTCGCAAGTTGGGCGCATGCGATTGCACTTGATCTAGAGAGGCATTGAATCAGATGAAGAGCTATACAGAAGCAGACAAGGAACAAGGGTTGGATCAGTTTGCCCGCAGCAGTGGACAGGTTTTGGCGTCGGTTGGACAAACAAACCTTTCGTTTTCGACAGGACTTGCAGTTCATGGATTCTCGAGGTTCGGAGCTCGTGCGGCGGGCAGGGAGCCGGTCAATACTGACCTGCGGGCGCGTGGACATGGCGGATTATGGCAGTGACACTATCGACGAAGGTGGTTTTTGTTTATTCTTTCACACAAAGGTTGAGAAACCATGAGAGGTGGTAATGATCAAGGGAAGACAGCGAGGTCGTGAGTGATAGCAAAGGACAAACGGATGCCAAGTCAGAGAGGTATGGGTTATCTAGAAGAAAGAAGGAAAGAAAAGAGAACGGGCGGGTTAAAACAGCCCGAGCAACCAGGCCTTACTATATTGCAGGGTGATCTAGCAAATAAATTGGCAAGCAGGGAGATGAAGTCGCGACAAGAATTGATACAGTGGGGATGTGAGCGGTAAAATGGAAGAAGAGCTCAGAGGAAAGAGAACAAGCAGAGAATAGAGAAGAGAGAAAGAAGAGAAGAGCGGTCCCTCTGTAGGCTCTCCCGAGATGCGGCCTGGGGGTTTTGAGTTGGAGAAGCGAGAAGCAAGAAGCTTTGGATTCCCGTCTTGAGGGAGAGGGACAAACGACGGGCCAAGCGAACCAGAACGATGAAGCAAGTGATGAACAGACAGGATCAGGTATCTTCTCCGTTAGTCTTTGAGAAATGAACATGGAGATACTAGGGTCATGCAATAATGGGTAAGACTGTGTGTCCGTCAAAAGGCTTCCCCCTCGTTTTTCCTGTTCTTCTTCTACCAGACCGGCTCTCGGTTGGATCACCGTGTTGGATCATGGGGGGGAATGGGCATCTTCGTGTCGCACCCCGACCCAGAGACGCAAAAGCAAAAATGAGCTGAGGGAGGAATGTCGAACGAGAACAGAAAATCCCAAAAGGTTCTTCGTTGACTCTAGAAGCAGAAACTGGAGCCAGAGTAAAAACACGAAAAGACGGGAGGAAATTCGTTTACTTGGAACCAGTGAGAAATGAGACGAGCATCTTTCTTTTCTTCCCTAGACCCAGCCGGTGGATTCTATTTTCTCATCCATGTCATTTTGATTAGATTAGTTTGGCGGTTAGTGTTGATTAGTTTTCTGATGGCGTTGAAGCTGAGAATTTGAGAATGCGGGGAGAAGCGAGAGAGAGACAGACAGAGACACTTGAGGCTTCATCTCAATCTACCTGCAATTAAAGTACAATAAGCATAATATAAGCATAATATAGAGTCCTGAGTACCTGTGAAGCTTGTATTTCTTCCCGTTCTTGACTATGGAGATCCTCCAGAGAGGTACCTCTGTCTGTTGTACCTCAGACCTTCTCCACACTGTCTCAAGAAGAGTCTCTTCGGGCCTGTTTTAACCCGAAATACCACACTATTCCCAAAACAGACTCGTTTCAAACCCTTTCCCCCACACCGGTCCCGGCTGACTAACCACCATGCCACCGGGTCTTTCCCTTTTTAAGCGACAAGGACCTTCCTCCGACTATTTTCTCTCTTTTGGCGTCAAGCGCTCAGCGTTCAACCCTGTAGCATGTAGACTTTTGTTTGGCCTTTTTCTTTTTGAGCTTCCGTTTAAACGAGAATATATCACGGCTTGAAGGCGCTAAAAAAGATTATATCAAAGTTCATGCATGTCTAACCGAAGCCACGTTTGGTCTTCGGCCCAGTTGTGCCCACTTTCACACAGAGACAACAACCAGAAATTGAACAGAAGAAGGACCCGAAGCTCTCATTCTTGTGCCTTCGTTTGGAGTAAAGAACCCCGATAAGACACATTCGGTAGATGCTGAGAAAGAACCACAAAAAATCGAAAATATCCGAATCACTCCTAAAACAACCCCTCCTCTTCAACACGCTACACGCCAATGGGTACTCTGACAGAGAACACTGGGGGAGAACCCCACTGGACGTTTGAATTCTTCGGCATGGCAACTAAGATTCCGGGATAAGCGGACGACACTCTCTGTCCAGTATCTGATATCCGGTCCAGGAAGAGACGGGCTGAGATTAGCTTCCCTTTGACCTCACAACCTGACAATGAAGATCGTGAAACTGCCCACTCAGAGAGTCAAAAGGAAAAAAGGCTTAAAAAATCGGACCCGATCGGATCCATCACGAGTCAGTTAACACGACTCAACTCCGGTTCCTCTCCTCAAGCCCTAACTGTTCGGATTTCTATCCGAGCACCGCCAAACGCCCATCTAGAAGGACTTGAAACACGTCGGTCCAGAATGAATCTTGCCCTCCTTGACTCTCGGCTCTTGTGATCAGTATGGGAGTCAGAAGTCAGCCATTTGCAGATATCGACACTGTTGGATTGTTCTCCTGCATAAGCAAGAGGCCGTTTCACCGTCACAAACTAGCCCGGTTTCCTCCCTCGTGCACCTTCGACATGGAAGGAAAAGAAGAGCATGAAGAAAACGAACGACAAAGCTCGCGTACCCCAGCCAATCAATATTTCACAATCCATTCGTATTGCTATTCTTTTCTCGTTTCTCTTTATCCATTCTGACTAGTCTGTTGGCACCCTCCGTTCTCCCTTCTCACTCCATCGCCCTTCTCATCTCCTGATTAATTAAAATCAAATATAAACAACCAGGAGACCGAGATTCGAGAGGAAATAAGGATTTTGGGTTCCGGTTTTAAGTTTTAGCTCTCTGTGCTTCTGGAAGCCACTATCTCCTGGCGCTTTGATGAAACGGCTTACATCCCAGCCACCCTTTAAGCCCCTGTCTAAGTCCGGGGTTCGCCCTCGAAAGGGAAAGGACGGAGGATAAACTAGGTAGTTTATGACGTACTCGTATATATTAACAAAACTGGTAGGGATGGGCCATAGAGAGGGTTGATATGAAATATCAAACATCAGAAAGGGGAAGGAAAAGAGACGGGGAAAGACGTACGTATATGGAGCAGCTGACAGGAAAACACGAATCGCCCGATCCCCTGGAGTTTCTGCCGGGAGTGAAGTATCAGACGGGTGGAACTGACGTTAATCTGCAGAATTCCCAAGAAGCCCCATGCAGATGCAAAGACAGGTACGTATATCTCATCCTCTTCACAAGGCCAAGAACGGACAAGCCAGCACCTGGCCACGGCCATGCCATGCCATGCCTTATTGCCGTGCCCTGTTTCTTATTTGTTTATCGATCAATGAATCGTTCATGTTTCGAACCCCTTATTCTCAGGGTTATCCCCTGTTTCTTCTTGCCGCCGAGGTGCAGGAGGAAAGATTGCATCGTGACAAAAGTGTCAGTCGTGGTGGGCCAAATGAGCCCGGTTCTTCATAAATAAGACCCTTCGTCGCACACCCCTCCTCATAAACATCTGATAAACAAAACATATCAGGTTTGAGGATATGTAGATGCTCCTTGGATGTTGATGTCGTGCTGCTCTATATATCCGAGGTAAATAATCCCGAAGTTTTTCACACATACTCCATTATTCCAGATGGACGACTTTCTAATATCAACCTGCTCCTTCCATCTATCTCTCTTCTAATTCCGGAGGTTATCCTCGGGAATACTGACTTGCATCGTACAATGCACACTTCATTCTTTGCAATATTAGTTCCTCAATCTATCTACTACATGTGGCCCTTTTTACGATCCAGGTCTCGTCCACCGTTCTCCATTTTTTCCGACCCAACCCAAATGGACCTGATCCGACTTGACTCCTGTCTCAAGTTCTCATTTTCCACTCTCTCTATTATTCCCTCCCCCATCATTGATCATCCTTGTTCTCGGAAGTGCCGAGCTCGAAAACTTTCTAGGAGATGTTATATGATAACAAACAAGCCCCAGAGATCATTGTCTCACAGTTAATTGCTTCATCATCTTTATCCTTCAGCAATCTGGATCTAGTACTACCTCTGGTCATATTTGTCATTGACCTTGGTACGGACTTGCTCGTAGTTGATCTGGACTTTCCCAAAGAATCGACCGAGCTCCATGATGTCAATGTCGCCCGGATCTCTAAAATCCCTTCTGAGAGCTGAAGCCACTGAGAGAGACTTATCAGCTCATCAGTCGACGTTAGCCACGTCCGCCTTTCCCCGATCTCCTTGCTACAACAATCCACAATCCCATGCACATCACCATTCTATTATTCACTACTCCAGCATCCCCAAAATTTGAGTCGAAGAAAGCAAGCTAAGGCGAGGTTGACAGGGGAAAAATTCTCTGGAAATTATACTTCATTCGCGTCCTGAATTTCATACTTTTTCACACCTCATGCCTCACACCGAAGTCTCGAATGTGCATGCTTAGTGTCCCATCCTATTATCTGGCTACCTGGAAAGAGTTCCGAGAATCGTGACCTTACGCTCGCAACTTGTACACCATGACCTGGTCTAATCCAGCTACTGCCTTTCATTCTCCCCAAACGAAGCTATTTCGCTGATCCTCGCCTCCAACAACACCACCCCAAGAATTTTTTTGGTGCTCCAGACACTTCCATACACACACAGCATCTCCTCCGATCGCAATTCCTTTCCCGGGAGAGCGCATTTGAAGAACAGGGCAGAAGACCGAGCTGTCGTCTAGTCCCAAAAACAGACCTTTCCCTGTCCCCTCTCATTAAAGGGTCGGCATTTTATAACGAGAAACGGAGTTCAGGCCGCCCGTTTCTCATGCATTGCTACATATATGACATAGCTCGCGCTTTTGCGACTACCCTATTGGGGAGAGCCCGTGGCCGAAACCCCTCGGTTGTATTACACGATCGTTCTAATCGTGTCAGACAAGAATTTTTGATTGAATCCTGCGTCTTTTCGTCGGGGTATCATCACTTAATTGATGCCTCGGGGGTTCTTTATAACAAAAAACTACTATGGACTCGGGAATGACATCAGAACATAGGTCAGAGAACTTCATATGGATGATTATATAGGAGTAGCAAAGCTAGCTACCAGTCCTTTCCAATTCGCGTTGTATGGCTTTATTCTTTGGTTCTAAATTCGGCATTTGAGGACTACGAGTATTGCCTCCTCGACGAAGTTTCTTTTGTAAAAGATATAGAGTTAGGCCCAATATCTATTTACTATTAAAAAAAGGGAAAAAAAGGGGGGGGGGGGGGGGGGAGAGGCTATAAGATTCCTTCTCAAATCCAGAGATTCATTTACTAATTACTCTTTTTTGCTAAAGGCTATGCAAATGGCAAGATCAAGATACTGGTCATTACCGAGAATGTTGTTGATCATCATCCGGCGGGTGAGCAGTGTGAGCGGCCTTTCTTTACCCATTCTTCTCACCCGTTGTTGGCGCCACTATCCGTTGTCACTTCCAGATCCGCAACTCAAGTCATCAACAGATAGAAAGAGAAGACGCAGAGACACAAATGACACCACGCCAGGCGTAGAGTAGTGATATATCAAAATAGTATTGCATAAATAGATAATAAAAAAGTCCGAACAAACAAACAAGTAACCAAGCAAGCAACAGAAAAACGTTTCGCAAGTTTCCAAAAACACCAGAGAATATGAAGGTAAACGAAAAAAGGGGGAAGGAGACAGGCATCATCAAAATGTATATACAGACAAACGAGAGAGAAAAAAGATTTCGTTCTCAATCAGTTAGAGCCAACCCTCCAACTCACTCCGGTGATATAAAAATATAAAAAACACGACTCCGACAGATATATGAGAAATATCTAGCCTCTACGCTCTTCTCTTCCCTGGCCACCGTCTCAAGCCTCTCCCGCTACCCTCTTGGATGGTCTAAATCGATAGATATGCTTCCTTCCCCCCCTCCCCTGAAAAATCGAAGAACACTCTTTTTCAACAATACAATCCCCTCCCGGAAGCCATACGGACGAAGTCAAACGGAACATTCTGCCCAGCCAGTAACCGTAGCGTTTCCACCGTGGTCCAGGCGCTCAGGTCCGCGATTCCATATGCGGTCCAGCCGGACTTGGTCGCGACAGAGAGAGGATCACCTTTTCGGGGACCACTGGTGAGATCGAGGAAGACTTTACCGCGGGTTGAGCGGGGGGATGATCGCCCGTTGGCGCTATAGTGGCGTAATAGCGGCTGGACGAGGAGAGACTTTTCGGGTGGGAGGGCGGACACGATCACGAAAGGCTGTTCGACTTGTTTGACTGACTGGATTGATGTGAATGGTTCGAGGCCAGGCGCAAGTGGGCCGTTTGCCTTGAACCCAACGGTATAGATAGTGCCGATGTCAAGGCTGCGAAGTGCAAAGATAGCTGCTGATGCGTCGCTTTCGGAGCTGGAGAGGACGATGGCGGCTCGTCGTCGATAGGCGGATGGAACATAATCGCGAGTCAGCGTTGCTCGAATGCCCTTCCAGGCTGCATTCTCGCCGACGAGTCGATGCTGGCCCTCTGCGCTGCTACCAATAGTGATCGTATCAATGAGTCCGATGGCGCGAGCAGCATCACTTATTGACGGGATGTAAGGGGTCGAGCTAGATAGGGGTGGGTTAACATAAGCACCACCAAAGTTAGGCTGAAGAATAAACGATTCGATCGATCCTCGTGGCCCGCGGTCAACGCAGCTGAAATTATGCGGAAGACTAAGTTCATTAAAGCACTTCTCGATAAACATGGATTGTGGGGTCGACCGGAACGATCCAATGGCGTACATATCCCGTTTCGGGAGTAGACCCATAATATGGAGGGCTTCATTGATTTCGGCAGCTGTAAGCTGGCCCGGTGCGGCGATGATGGGTAAAAGAGGATGGGTGATCGGGGAGAAGACGGTATTGAGCGCACGGGATAGTTGGCCCATTTGGCCCATATTGACGGCGGAGAGAAGAGGATAGGAGTAGCCGTTTTTGACGGTTGATCGGAAATATTCCAGTTCGTAGTTTTCTTCAATCGTGTTTACCATGGCGATCATCTTTACGATGTCTGCGTATTTGGCTCCCTCTTGGAATACTTCCTGTGCTTGTGGTGAGGTCCACTTCCAGTTCCCAGAAAAGTCGTGGAACGCCGACATAATGGTGCTGTGCCCTTTATTCTCGGCAAGGCGCTTTCGAATTTCTACCGGAAGCCAGAGTTCGACATCGATATACTCGACGCCCCACTGAATTGCTCGAGATAGATAGGTGTAGTAGAGGTCCGGATCATCCATAGGGAACTTACCATTCTCCTTGGTACACCTGGTGGTGAAGATGATCGGTAACTCAGTCCGTTGCCGAAGAAGCATCACTTGCTCTCCGACATACTTTAAGCTGGGAACAGAGCTAAAGCTGCCATCAGAAGTCGGTTCCTTGAGCAAATCAACCCGCAGTTCCACGGCATCAGAACCGACGGAGAGGATATCAAGATTAGGAAGTGCGGTGCGAACATCAGGGAAAGTGGTGGAAATGAAATTGGTCCTCTTCTTCTTCGACAGCTCCTCGTGCGGTTTGATCTGCCCTAATATGAGGGCGAGAAAGCGGGTTAGGTCCCGTCGGAAGAAGGGGCTCTGGGAGTACAGAAATTCATAATCGCAGCGGGCCGTGAGTTTTTCAGGCGGAGCGGAATTGTCATCGACACAGTGAGTATTAATCAAGATACAGGAGGAGGGACCCGAAGACGATGATGACGAATATCCGGAGTCCGCTTCTAAACTCTTTTCCGCATCACCGGCTTCGATCCCGACCACGACGGCGTCACTTCCGCCCAACATTAACGAGGGTAAGGAGGTGACGGTGGTCCACGCCTTTCCAAGCACCTCGGCGACCACTTGGAGTATATTCTCCTGGCCGGCACCATAGATGATCACAATGGTGCCTTGGGAATCCGTAGATGGGGTCGCTGTCGCCCCGCCATTTTGTGGTTGGCAACCATTTGTTAGGGTACTGACGGGTGTAATCGGGGCACCTGTAGTCGGGAGTATCGTAGCCATCGGTCGACGAAAGGAAGAGCTCGGTATCATCGTTGAAGCGGAACCCGCAGGCGCATGCTTAGGGGTTGTATTCAAGGAAGAGGGACGGATAAATCCCACGGGAAAAGAGAGGGTTAAATGGGTGAAGATGTGGATAAAAAGGAGTCAATAATATAGAAAATGGGAACAGCAGAGAGAGAGATTATTTGAGAGGGAAGAAGAACAAGTCACAAGAGACCAGGTAAGCGGGCGAATATAGTGGTTTTTCAAGGGATTGCTGGTTAGAAGTAGAAGGAGGAAAAGGAAGCAGACATCGATTGACCCTGCAAGAAGGTAGACAGATCAATCAATTGAATTGATTTTTCCAATTGATGAGCAGTTGATGGGATGAGCGATGCGACTTGGTGTAGATTATAAGGAAGCGCAGGAAAGGAAGAGCAGATATGGGGATGAATAATACGGCAGATATAGGTTGAGATATAGGCCGATGCTTGGGATGTTGATAAAGTCGATAAGGACACCGATATGAGGATATGAAGTTGATGCAGACGGAGGAACTGGTGGTGAAGCTGGTGCTGGTGCTGGTGAAGCTGGGGATAGTGATAACAGCGTGGGGGAAGCTGTTCGATGACAACGACGGCCAGCCTGATGGCTCCTGTTTTCCCTGTCCCGCGGATAATCACACACACACACACACTCTCTCTCTCTCTCTCTCTCTCTCTCTCTCTCTCTCTCTCTCTCTCTTATTATTATCCTCTCTCTCCCTTTTTCCTCTCTTATAAGAAGCCGAAACAGAAGAAAGCAGAAGAATAGCCAAAAATGAACCGAGATGAGGCTGTTTTGGAAGTTGACGGTGATCTTCTCTTTTTTCCACCTTCCACCCGATTATGTCAGACACTTTCTTTCCTTCGGGATACTTTCTTCCTTTTTTTGTGCGTGTGTATGTATGTTTCTGGATCGTATTGTTTTTTTACATAAAAAGAGAGAGAAAAGAAAAGAAAAGAAAAATAACACAGTGACTTCGTTACGGGATAATTGTACAGCGAAGCAAAAGAGCGAGGGGAGGTACTTGTGTGGTACATGGCATCTATGGTTTGTCCACCAGAAAAGAAAAGCTGGGGAAAGGTGGTGAACGCCAAGGAAAGAAGAGGAACGTCGAGCCCGGGGTAGTGAAAGGTACATGGACAAGCTCAGTGTTTGGGAGGGAAACCGCAAGCAACTCGAAGTACTCCTCAAGTATCTATCCCGCGTTGTGAACGGTGGGATAATCTGTTCAACACCAGGAATTAATATTACCCCGGCCCGAAGAACTATCTTCTTTAGGAAAAGTCGTAAAAAACTATCCGAGAACCCACTCTGATTGGTGAACAGCCCTGGAAACCGTTTTCTTCAGTTTCTCCGCCAATCACAGTGCAAGATCTTATCCAGATAGTTCTTGGCATGGAATTAATTCCTCATTTTCCTGAATAGGAAGGCATACTCGCCAATGTAAACGTATCAAGCAAACAAAGAGATAGAAGAGTGGACAGTGTGGTAGAAGCTGGCTCATATGGCTCATATCTCTTCTTTCTATCGTGGACCTCCCCATTCCCAGCATATATACTCATGTATACCCAGCATTGGCTATCGGTCGCCACGCCGACGTTTCTTCCCAGTCCATATCTGACCTCCTACAAGAGACTCGATCTCGACTCCCTTCTTTCTGGGATACCGGTCCGAGAACTGGCCCTGTCCCCGTCACCTCGTCTGCCCGCAGATCGCAAGAAAGGCATCACACCATATTACAACTACCGGAAAGCCAATATATATATATATATCGATTCGAACCTTCGCCGTGCCAACCCAATTTAACTGGTGCACAAAACTCTGCTGTCATATCTCACCTTTCCACTGACATGCCAGTCTATATGCGTGTATTTCGGAGTTCTCTCCGCGCGTTAAGCGAAAACAAGACATGTCATACACACAAACACCTGATATCCAACCCATCTTATTCATCCAAACTGATGTTCCCTGCCGGAACTCCAGGTGTCTGGCTCGGAGGCGTCTCCTTCATGATACTGACCTATATCGGGATGCTGATGGGAGTCCCTTCATGCCCCAACCCTTTTTGGACCGAAAGGCCATATTTTCCTAAGCCAGCAGTCCCGAAAACCAGAGGCCTGAACAACCCTTTCCTCCCATATCAACCGCCCGTATTATCCGAATAACCCTCTTTTCCCATCCCCTTATCTTTTTCCCCCCGGATTTTGCCAACATACCCCTGTGGCTGATCACTAGCTGGCATCATTATCCCGTTTCGTAGAGACGGCAATGGAATGTTTCATATCCCTTCACCCCCCCCCCGCCATTTGCGCTCGTGAACCTCGTCTATATAATCGCTGGTGTATCATCTTCAGTCCCAAGCTAGAGTTAACTTCATTTTTGATCATCGTTCTCTTGGAACTGGAGCCCGAGTCTCTACCAGCCCTTAGCACGCTGTATCAGAGAACCCACCGATATCACGACGTCTCCCTTGTCTCATCCAAACTGTGACGGGCTGGCATACCGATACCACAGAGCATCGCTAGCATAAGGAAAACGGAACCCGAGAAACCGAAAGAACAGATCTCGTATGCAAAAAAAAAAAAATTTGAAGAAAGCAAGATAAGCTAGGCGCCAACTGTATCTTTGCACAATTTGTGTAAAAATTTGAATAATGAAGGAACCAACTAGTACAAGAACGTACAGCGTAGCAGAAGACAGAGGTGAGAGAGCCCATTTCTCATGCTCCCCTTTGGCTCTGGAGTAATAATACCCCGAGGGACGCCGGTCGTCTCGGCAGATCGCGAGCCGTCAGTCCAACTTTCACTCCAACTTTCACGTTCTGGAATGTAGCCCGAGCCCGACTAGATCCTGAACTATGAAACATCGGAGTATTGAATATCTCCGCATCTCGTAGGATGGTAGAAGAGAGGAACAATTCCGAGTAACAACAAAAAAAGAACCGTAGGTGCGGATCAGGAAGAAAGGGAAATCAGATATCCATCCCGTCTATTATTTTCCGAAACAACGACAGAACGACGAATCTGTATCCACCTATATTCGTAGCCAAGTTATGGATTGTGCACAATCATGTTGAATGAGCTGACCCCAAAGCTCCACAAACATTCATTCAAGCAACACCAAGCATAAAAGCTTATCTTCAAACCAGTCCAAGGCCTTCGTCAAAGCCCACCACCAGCTCTGCCATTCGGCGTTCGATAGCCGACAAGAAGAAAAAAAGAATCCCCCAACTCGCTCGGCAAACTCTCTTATAGTTTTTCCGCTTCGGAGGAAATTTCCCATCCTCCCAACATCCAATTTGTAAACTCCACTCTTTCCTTCTCACAAGAGTATCAAACACCGATAACCGAAGGATAACTTCAGACCAAAAAGAAACATTGCTTTTACATACATACGCCGTACAAAGCTTTACGTACTTAGCTTGCCGAGCCCGAAGAAGTTCTTCCTTCCTCTTTCTTCTTCCTTTTTTTGGCTTTCGGAGAATATGTTTAAAAAATGATAATGTTGATGCAAAGGCTGTCCGTTAAATATTCCGAAGAAATATAAATTCCGTGAATACGCAGCTTTGAATATCCCCTTATCCAGGGGCTATCTATGTAGCTGGCTCTGCATAACTGTCCAAGAGCTAAGAGCCAAGGAGGAAGATGTCCGATAATCCGCTGAGGCAAGTTTATTGAAATAAACAAAAAGCATGTTATTAGTTGGGGAGGGTTTGTTGAATGAATGCTTCGAAGCTAAAAGGGAAAAGGAGAAGGATATATAACTACCCGCAGACCACCCAAACACATATATCGAAGTAAACAAAGTTGAAAACAGCATGAAAAGAGATATGAAATGACAACAATTGCTGAAAGAATGAATGCAAAAGAGAGAGAGAACCGAGAAGGGAATGTATGTTGTGAGGATTTGAGTTGAAAGGTACCGCAGAAGTATAAGATGTAAGAATGATAGGGGAAAAAAAGGAGAGATAGAATGAATAACGAAAATATTCAACCTCCGTCGACCTGCTCTCCTCTTCATAGACCGTGAAAATCAAGCTCATTTCGATTTTGTATGTCTCATTCCCAACATCCAATATCCAACAGGAGGCAAAAAGCAAGTTTAGAATGTGTAGATAGGAAGAAAAGTCCATCTTCGTATTATTTTCCAAATCCAATTACCAAAAAGCAGAAACAGAAACCAAGGGAAGTATTATTCGAATATAAAAAACTCCAAATTATGATACCGTCTCATCCAAACTGCATAAAATCTTGTCCTTTAGTGACAAGACAAGGAAGCGAGCCTCGCTCTCAAGTCAAGTCAAGCCAGGTCAGGTCGGATGCACACCCACAGCCTTCCCCCTATCTGCACGTAACATCTACACCACCGAAACATGAAAGTATAGACGCTCCTGCCCACATATATTCATTCCCTCCCTTTAGACACACCTTCTGCGGGGTTAAATCTGAAGATACGCATAGATAAACAGAAATCTATTTGCATCTCCCTCCCTCTTCCCCCCCTCCACCCTTCCCTCCCCAATCGGCACTTCTGCGGGAGTGGCTGCGGGACGGGGAAAATTTAAATCCCTCGAATGAGAGTGCTCCGCTAGGTGCCGATACCAGGGGGCAGCGTACACGGTTCGTTTAGAGGGTAGCGGGTAGGCTAGGGTTTAGTTTAGGCTCCCGTGCGGGATGGGGTTAGTGCGTCGGTTCTTTTTTCGTCGCAGGTATATTGGGAACCGGGGAAGGCGTGTGGCTTGCCATGTTGACCGGAGCGGTAGGTGGCGCGGGCGAATTAATCGCAAATCATTCTATACGTAACGAGAAGAGAGAGAAGGAGAAATGTTCATATCCAAAGGTAGGCAAGTATGTGGACGGTAGCCGGGAAACAATTGAACCGTTGAAGATGGAGGTGCTATGGCGTTTATTCGGTCTGGATTTCCTTCCTATCCTCCAGTGGAGTAGTAGATCGGCAGAGATAGGGGAGGGAGATGCAACTTGATTTCCCCGGTCCTCGGTAAGTCCAATTAAAACTCTTATCGATAAGATGCGAACTCCTTGTGATGTAAGAGAGATAATAAAGAACATAGAAAAGAAATGTAAAAAAGAAGTTCCATGAATTATAGATTCCATCAAAAGAAGAAGAGGGTATATCCAGTTCGAGGGACCATAATCCCCGGAGGAAAGTTCTGAGATAGTAGTAAGTTACAACCGGAAAAAATAAATAAAAGCATCATGGCCGAAAAAAAGAATTATTATGGAGGTGAGAGAGAAAGCCCGTTCATCAGCTTTGGAAGTGGTTTTCGCCGTGCATTATTCGCCGTCTTCGATATCCGTGGCATCCCTTGGATCATCCTTGGTTCCTTCATGAGAGATGAATCGAGTTTCGCCGGTACTGCATCGGAAACACTTGGCGTTAGCAAATCCGTGGATAAGACGGATAAAAAGGAAAGAAGCGAGTTTCAACTCACCCCTCGTGATGATACTCCTCAAATCATCCGATTGGGAATTCCGACTCCTAGTATTAGGCGGATAAGAGGTGGCAGCAGCTGACCGCCAAAGGTGATCCGAGGTATCAGACAGGAAGTCCGTGACGAGGCGACCTGAGAAGATCGATGTTCGGCCACGGTTGCGTTTTGAAAGGATAATCTCGTCGAAAAGCGTCAACTTCGGGTCCTTGGATTTGGGCTTGGCCCTTTCCCTCTCGGCGATAAACTCATTAAACCCTAAGCTTGATTAGCATCAATTCAGTCCTCAAAAACCCTCGTGAGACTAAACATACCTTGAGTCTGCTGGAGCAGAGAAATATAATCCGCATGCTCATGCGGCAAACTCTTCAGGAACCCCTCCATATTAAAACGATACGAATTCCCAGCCTTCTTCTGGTCTCCTGTCGCAGGTTGCATAAACTTTTTATACGTATAAAACAGACTCGCAAACAACCGAACAAACGATGCGCGAACCTGCTCGGGATGGAAAGCCAGCGGACACACCAGGCAAATCTGTGGTGCACAGCGATTGTGAACATGCGTCCGGCAGCCTGAACATTTGTACATCCCTTCATCGCCCTTCTCATCGCATATTGAGCAAACTGTTTTATCGTCTATTGACTGAAGTTGCAAGCAATGTCCCTCAACCCAACAGGTGCTTTCGGTGTTCCGGACGGTCTGCGCCATCGCTTGCGGCACGATTGTTGAAGCTGCGATAGTAGAAGGTGCATATACGGATGGAGCATAGGTGGAGGCGGGCGGTCGCTCAGGATTTAGCGTCGTGACCGAGAGATTCGAAGAATGGCCGAGGAACGGAACACTTGGCCTCCGAGAAAAGCCCTGCTTTCGATCCAAGCCCATAGAGGAACTCCTGCGAGAGGAAGAATCAAAGTGACCAGATCTCTTTTCCCGCAGAGAAGCCTGCAGCGCAAACCCGGAATCATTACGGGATACCGGCGTGGCAGGTGGTGGTGGGAATGATCCGGAGGTTGGGGATATTCTAGGCGAGGGTGGAGAGCCCGTCTTAGTAGTCGAGCTTGTTCCCGGTCGATCATGCCCCCGAGAAACAGCGACATCGTTACGAGCATTTAGGAAGGCGTTGAAGATTGGTGGTGGGGAAGGGGCAGCGGAAGGATCTTGGCCAAATGAGCCGGAGTTGAGGCTGACGAGCTTGGAGAGCTGCGTCGATTGCGCCTTTGGGGAATAGATAAAGGGGCTTTCAGATGGGAATGTGTCGAAGGGATATGTTTCGATGGCGTAGGCAGGAGGGCCTGTGGGTACACCGTATCGGTGGTGGAGAGGGGCGGCGAGCTGAAGAAGTGATTGTAGTTTCCGTCTCTGGTGACGGGGTAGAGGAGTGGGTCGAACGGTGCTCTCGATCTCATCCTGATCAAGATCAACGAGGACGAAGTCATCCTGGGGAAGCTCGACCTTTTCGTATCTCCGTTCAATCCCTACGATGTAGGGACATGGTGCCTCAATTGCTTGTACCAACCGTGCGGGAAGTACAGGGATGAAAACACCTGTCCATTGTAATGGGAATAGTAAGTCGACAAGTGCTTTGCTAGCCAAGTGTAACATTGATGTGTGAGATGAGAGTAGAATAATTCGAGATTCTGCAAGGGCATATTCGAACAAGATGATAATGTTAGCTATCGATAATGACCGGAATAGCGCATAGAGATCCGTATTTCGAGAGTTGGGTAGCTCATTGGCAGCCTCTTTCCGCGCGAAGAGGCGTAGTTCCCTGATCGAAAGCTCAACCTGCGTTTTTGATAGGATCGGGCTGAACGCTTCCGTGCAGAGATTCATAACGTATCGTTCCAACGGTTGCCACATTCCTACTCGGGGTGAGGTAGGGGGCACACGCAAGACCCCGCCATCGGTCATTGGAACCACAACGGCTCTCAGCCATTCTTTCCAGAAGGTAGTCATAGAACCATCACTTCCAAGAATACCATATGCCCTCGGAATCCAGAACCCAGTGTCACCATCGGTCAGCCCATCTATTTTGGAAGCTGCACCATGCCGAACGGGTCGTAGAAGGTCAGCCATCAAGGATATCTTCTCCTCAACAGCACTGATCTCGTCTTCGAGATTGTCCCTAGAAGTCGAGCCGGAAGGTACAGAGGGAAGCTGGGCGAGAAGTCGTGACAGTTTCGCTCGTTCAGCGGCTAGCCTCTCACCGAGGCTCGCGGCCAATTCTCTTTCTTCATCAGTCATATTATCTCTCCTCCATTCCTCGCATCTCTTCTCCAATTCGCTGGCAGCTCGCTGATTCAGTGGAATCCATACAGTGACGCAAATACCATGCATCTTAGACCCGTCTCCCGCTGTCATCGCGAAACCATGCCATGTCGATCTTGGCCGTTGATCTGAGGATACTATGTTGACATCATTTGGGAATGCAAACATAGGCACGTAATCTGGGAAGCCATTTTTCCTTTTGGACTCTTCCGGCATGCCTTTTTGGGGGTATCTATCGAGCAGTACCGGTTCGAATCGTCGTTTCAACGGATGCATGCTCGGTGATGTATCGAGAGGTTGCGGGACGGGAATGACGGAATTATAGTTACTAAGACGCCTTGAGGTTCGAACGGATGCTACGACAAGTTTCATATATTAGAAAAATCTAGAACGACCAGTAGAGTTGGACCGTGGGGGGACTCACCTTGTCGCGCGAGAGATGGCTGCCTTTTCATACTGCTCATATCTCTAAAGGACATATGTCTCCGGACACTGCCAATCCCCGACTTGAGCGGGTTGACATCTTCAGAGACAATCTTCTGTGTCTTCGGCCTCGGTCTGGGACTGGGAGTGGATCGATTTGGAATGACTACGCCCGCGCTCAGATTCAGGTCAGTCAGAAAGGAATCCCTCTCTGAAGTAAATTTCACCAGCGCCTTATCAAAATCGAAATCGCCGAGGAGTGACGAGGAGTTGGGTGACTGTGCGCCTGCCCGGATGGTCATACTACTCCGGTTGCTCCCCGGAAATTTCGATTCTGTACCAATCGACCGCATCGATGCCCGGGGATCATTATTCGAGATCCGTGATAGGCGATTGTAGGAGTTCCGTTTCTCATTCCATGACTCTGTATTTGAAGGGTCCTCCTCTTCGGCATCGGCATCTTCCTCAATGGTCACCGAGAACGACGGCGGTTGAGCTTGTGCGCCATTTGTGCTGTACTCCTCCCCAAGTTTCAAGAAAGTATCTAGGATCTCGGACCCGTCGACACCGGCGATCCAGAAGTAATCAGCCAGAGGTGCCGAAGGTGCCTCGGCCGAAGAAGAGGGTGCCATGTTTTCGCCGACGGGGTACTGCTGTTGATTCGAAGGATTGGGGGTATCTACAACACCAACGGATTCACGAGATGGTCCTCCCGCTTCAATGTCATGTCAATTGACTCCCTCCAGTCAATGCTCCCACATCAACAAGTTCTTCCCAAGTCGGATCAACCTAAGATAACGATAGTCGTAAAAGAAGGACGTGGCAGAGTTAAGTATGTACTTTTCTCGTCGATTGCGATCGAGAGATAATAGGACGATCTCCGGTCGGTCTGAACCGGTTTCGTTATGGGTTATTATGATTCTGCCAGGTGGGGGGAAATGATGATAATTAAATGAAGTGAAGGACGGCGAAACCTACCACGAAGGAGATTCTGAATGCTTGCGTTGTCGTTTCGTCGTGGTCGTGGTCGTGGTTTTTCGTTTCCTGATCAACTGAACTTCCCGTTTCTTTTTCTTTGGCTTTTCTTTTTCTAGTTAGATGTCAAGGTTCTGGCTTTTTTTCCCTACCAAAACCAAATGTCTCAGTGTTTGAACCCACGGAGAAGAAATAAATATATATATAAGAGAAAGAAAGGAGAAGAATTGGGCTTGCGTACCAAAAGATGTACTCAACACGCACACAAGATGCGCATCCACACTCAAGGGTTACAGGAACAGGGATGTGGTATGGGTGAGGGGGTAGAAGCGAAGGAAAAGCGTGAGAGAGAAAGTGAACAAGAACCAAAAAGAAAGAAAAGAATCAAAACTGCCGAGAAAGTGAAAAACGGACAGGCCAAAATTATGCCCGATCAACAGTTTGCTCGTACCTGAAAGAAGATAAATATCCGATATGTTTGGTGGTAGTGAACCAGACCCAAGTTTCAAGCCCCCGATGCACGTTGAGAGACAACCTCTGACAAGGACACTTCTAGCGTTCGGAAAGAGAGAGATATAATGATGAATCAAGACTAAAAGATGAGAATGAGATGGAGATGGAGTTGTCTAGAGACAGAGAGAGACAGTGGCTTCACACTAGTTCCTGGTGTTGAGGGTTTTCATCTGCTCAACGCCGAAATGTCAAATGGCTTGGGGGGTTGATGTTCGCCCTAAGGATTCCCTGACTCAGGGGGCGAAAAGAGGGAGGGTTTGATGTTGATCAGGGTTGTTGAACCATGGGGAAGGCGAGAGAAGAATGAAGGAAGGATTGTTATCAAAAAGATTATCCCTTCTCCTTTTTTTGCTTTCGTTCGAGGATTTTTTGTCTACCAAACTTCTTCTATCTGAATTGAATCATATATGCCGTCACTGTGGAGTTTTTGATAAAAAGATAAAAAGAATCTTTCTTCTATATCTTTGGATCGGGTGGAGATTGATTAAAAAAAATATGGGTTACAACAGTTGAGAGGGATGATCTTGTGAAAGGTCAGACTTGAAGAAAGACTCACTCTCACTCTGAAAGACTCTGCGCTGTTTACCAGAAGGCAGAAAAGTGATGCTGAGAGACACAGCACGATGGGATCTGATTGAATCGATATCCGACCGACACTTTCAACTTCATCAACATGTATATCAAAATGCAGCTATCGATCTCCCGGGCACAAGCCAAGTTTCATGTTTAATTCCACACTTCATCCATACACTGATCTATCTATGAAATGGCAACCCTCTCTGCAGGGTGTCAATCAATGCTGCCATGGAAAGCAAAAGAGGCTGTGTGTTCATCCTTCACTGGTCCAACACACCCTCTCGATGCCCTGAAGAAGATGCACGGAAAAGGGGGCGATAAAAAGACAACAAGCAAGTGTTCAACAGCGAAGACCCTGCAGATATACTTACCACTTCTCCTCAGCATATCAATCTCCTTCCTGTCCATCATTCGTATTCCCGAGCCGAGCAGTCAAAAGAAAAGAAATAAGAAACCGTTCCATCCATCCCAAGCGTAACGGCTTTTTCTCACACATCTGATTTTCCCCTTTGCCATACCAGTGGAACTTCTGGTCGTCAGCCGGTCAAGAAAACCTGCCAGTCGAGATCCAAACTTTTTCTTTCCTTCTTTCTTTTCTGAAACATCCGTACTTCTTTTTTTTTTTCAGGAACAGGTAAGGGGTCGTCTTTCCTTTTGATCCTCGTCATCAATCAACCTTGCTTTTTGGTCTGTTGTTTCCATGGATGATCGAGATAGATGAACCACCCCGAACCCTCCCCGATCTTGTCATTCATGAACTCTCGGGTTTTTCCCCTGAACGTCTGCATCGACAATCCTATCCCTGAATGAAGATCTCTGTTACACATATGATATCTAAACGGGGACGCAAAGCGCTGGTTCTGATTTATCTGTTCTTTTGTTCCTGCAATTGTTCGTCTCGAGGCTCGAGCTAAAGAGATTTTAAAAATTAGTTCACTGTATGTCATCTTCCAGCGCCCAGGTTGTCTCAGAAGTGCTCGTTCCAGAATTTCAACAATGTGATCTGTCTCATTACTTTTCCCACCAGGCTGGGAGGATGTCAGATCATTAAGAAGATCCTCTCTCACCATCACCTCGAACTCCATCAGAAGTACATATCCACACATATATCACCGATCTCAAATCCTAACAGAACGAACCCAACTAACATGCAAATACCCTTGAATCATCCCCTGGAAGGAAAAGGAAACCTCGCTTCTTTTACCGGGAACATATGCACGACAATGGATTCCAACTTGGCCCGCTTCACTCCGTCGTCCTTCCCCTGATTCCCCCTTTTTCACGGGTTCCTGCGTCTCCCTTTAATAAATATTACGAAGACAGGCAAAAAGAAGGTCTTCGTTGCAAGGAATAGATTCTCGCTTTCGCCACTCAACCATGCCCTCTTCTCTGTTTTCTGTCTCTCCCTGTCAGACGGAGTGGATACATCCCCACTCCAAGTCCGAGCCCGAGGTTCATCAAGGAATTCTCTGTTCTCCTAGTCAGGGGTTGTTCTGAAACATAGCCCAATGACTTGCTTGAAAGGAACCTGGGGTTGACAATTCGAACCTGTCCCGCTGAAGGGACGAACTCCTTATCAATCTTTACATTATTGTTATCCTCTTCGAGATAAAAGCACGGCCAATGAGCAAAATGGTTACGAAAATATCCGTTCAAGTAGTAACTACTCGGTACTACAGACACACGACTCACAAGTCATACAAGCCTTGTCCAGGTAACTCAACGTCTACATCCAACCGGGTAAAAAACAAGAACTTTGTATAACGCCCCAAAAAAATGCCGAGTAAGTGACGTTTCAAGAAGAAGAAAGAATATAGGATCGTCGGATGGGATCCTGAAACCATAGGCCATCCGACCCGGATAGAGGTGCGCCACAAAAGCCATGCAACGCGCAACGGATAGAGAGAGAGGCAACTCGGAATAGTCTCCCTTAGTGTACGTGATATGGGGAGTTTAAAATACAAAATAAAACAATGTCTTTATCCGTGTTATATACAGCAGTGAAAGACAAAGTATTTCATCCCCCTGCGTGAAGTAAAGAGGTTTGAGCGCATGTCTTGTTTCTTACAGAGTACGTTCCATGACCATATCCATATCCCGATGCGTAGACGTACATAGACGGGCCGGGGCTCCGATCCATTCTACTATCCACGAACTTGCTTCTAGAACAGAAAAGAAGAAGGGAAAAAATCATAGGAACGAGAAGTTCGTATACACTAGACCTTACTATTATTACTCGTAACTGCATACCCTAACTTGCCTACCGCTTCTTCGTCAGAAGATTCCCCGTACTCAAATACCCCCTATCCCCCATCGCACTCCTCCACTCAATAGATAACTGACCCAAAACCGTTCTCCCGTCTCGCTTCATATCTTTCTGTAGAGTCTCTAGGCCTTCCCGTTCTCCGTTCTCTTGCTCCACGAGGAATGATACCTGTAGGACATCTCGCGGATTAAGAGCAGGACGGTTCGGCTTCACGGAGTCGGGCCTTGGAAAGTCCCAGTTAAGAGACTTTGACTTGAAAGGTGGTTTGGGGGTTAATGTTGTACCCTGCGTTGTGTTGGGTTAATATAAAAAGAAACATACCAGCGGCTTTACCGCAATGATTAGGCTCAGACGATAGAACATACCTCTAGAATTATGACCCCATCTCCCACATTCTCGAGCTGCGCCTCCAATGCAAACCGCAGGAGTCGAGTCTTCCCATACGGGCCCAGAGCTTTATTCTCCACTTCAAGAGGGGGCAACTCAGATGCCTTCGTACGAACGCTCAAACACGGCTGAGCGATAAACTGATAGAGTTTCCGAAACGTCCGCACCCTCCCCCCACTAGCAGCTTGGCCAGTGCTTCCAGAAGAAGTAGAAGATACCGTACCCCCTTCCTTGGCCGCCATCACGGTCGTCTCCGTATAGCTCACATTGACGGCAAGTATGTGATTCCCTTCCTCCTTCAGGTCGAACCGGACGATCTTCTGAAGTGACTCCCCCTTCCCGAATCCGTCCGTCTGTGCCCCCTCTCCTTCCGGAGGTGAAAGGCTGAGAGGGACGGACTGGGAAGGGGTCTGCATTTCGGCCACGATGCGGACAGAGCTAATCGTCCGTGGGGGATCCGGTTCGTCCCCGACAATTTCATTGTTGGCGCATAGTGAACAGGAGAATGTTTCGCCAACGTATGCGGATCCGAATGTCGGAGGGAGCGTAAGCTTTTTAATCCTCCGCCAAATCCGATCAGTCTTTTCCTCCTCCAAAATAATCACTTAATACTCTCAAACTCACATTCGGACTAAGTATAAACTGACCATCCGCCTCGTCTGACGGATAACTCAGCGACGCCTTCGCTGGTATCGTCGTATCTTCGGAATGTAGCGGGTACTGATTAAACAATGACGGTCGTGAAAGTCTGCAAAAGACATGATATTATCAGTGAGAACCTCTTCTTCTTTAGGACTGGATTGGCGTTCGGGTTCCTTTTTTTGTAATACCTTAGGACTGGTCGTTCGATCAGCCAGCTCTCTCTTTCTATGCGCGAGTTTGAATTTCAGTCTTCCTACCTTTTAGAGAGACCGAGTGTGGTTCTTTGGGGCCTTCGGCCCCGGAGTGAGCGCGGGCGCGAGCCATGGGGGTAGGTTCAATAAGTTGGTAATATACGAGTTGTCGGAGATGTGTGAGATAGAGGTCGTAGGGTAATATTCAGCCAGAGCTGGGTCTGTACAAATCTACTCACTTGGACGTTGTCGTTGGAGGTTTGAGTCCAGAAGCAGATCGTCATCCGAGCTACATTGGTGGGTCGGAGGTTGGTCTGTGCGTTACGGGGAAGAACATATCTCGGCATGACAAGATACAAGCTTCTAACCTTTGAAGGGGAGGAATTGCATTCTTCAACAATCCGAGTCCTTCGTGAAAATCATAGTTGGATATTAAGAGTTTTGGAGAGCGTCTCGCTTGAAAATATCTTCTATCCTCTGGCATTTAAATGTCTAGCTTGATACTGATTGATGAGCTAGAGATCGATCCATCAGGGCTACCCTATCTCCAAACTCCCTAACATCCCCATACTTTCCCTAGAAGAATCTCCTAGGGATTCCCTGTGTCTAGCTGAAGGGGAAAAAGTGTTCTCCGCATAAAGAGGTCTAAACAAGTGACACTCGCAGTGACATGTCCGCAGATTTCGAATCCGCAATTCGGTATATCGATATTGCATTGGTGTCGGACTGGTATTCTGGTCGGGGACCTGCAACGCGAATCGATCACGGGTGCAGGATTGCCAAGAATGCTCCATTGTCATTCCTTCCATCTGTCAGTCTGACTTTGAGCCCTAAATGACAGACAATGCGCCACTTCTGTGGGGGCTATACCCAAGCTATCTTGCATTACCCGTTGCGTCTCTGATCGCTTTCGGGAGTGTAGCTCAGAACACTCCATCCTTTTTACTCCCTACTTAACCAACCGGGCAGAAAGACCAATTTGATGATCGAAAGTTCAGTTGAGGAGTTCGAAAGGGCATTGTCCAACCGTTATTAGACTCTATCGGGCGATAGAACTAGCTCTTTCAATCGATATGGCAAGAGGTAGAATCGGGTCCTGCGTCAGTGTGGCGGCTATCAGGAGACATGTAAAGCTAAATAATACTGACTCCTAGTATGTGTGTAAAGTGAAGCAGCTCACCCATACGTACCGGAATTGAAAATATCAATTCATAGCCTCAGAAAGCAGGAGGGACAAGAACTGAGTCACAATATAGGCAGTGGATAACGGTAAAGAAATCGCGAAAGCACTTTGATTCTCTGGAGAATCATGTATAAGACCAAACCAAAAAATCCTCTAGTTCCCATGACTATATCTTGTCTGATATCCAGCGAAGAAAAGAGAGGAAAAACCGAGAAGCGTTCAGAGAAAAAGGCACAAATGCAATAAAATAACCCAAACACCGCCCGGTCCGTAGCCTTTACCTACCTATCCCTACCGATTTGAAAACGAGGTTTAAACGTACACAATTGAAATATTCCAAATTCCCGTCCACATCTCGTACATAAAATCATTGCGTGTGCTTCATCCTCATTGCTCTGTATGCTCCGCCTGCCTGTTTCTCTTCATCTCCCTCGTCTCGAGCCCCTCCAGTTCATTATCCGGTTTAGGATTCGTTCGCCTTTGGGCCGTCTACCTTCCCTTCACTCTCGGCCTTCTCGTCCACTTCCTTCTCTCCTTTCTCCAGGTTCTCCTTCTCGTCGTCTTCATCGTCATCATCGTCGCCGGTGACTTCACCCCAACCGGACCCTCTCCGGCTGACACGTCCAGATGTACTGATTGTTCCCGGACCCGGGCTTGCCAGAGGACTACAGATACCACCACCGGTGCTCCCCGCATAGCTATCATTCCGCCCATGGAGGCCGCTCCTCACACTCCCAGTGTCCCCGGCACCACCTACGCCTCCCTGTCTGCTGGCGTGGTAACTACCTCGCTCACCGCCACCACTAGCGTTAGCTCCGGAGCCCGATGCTACAACGCCGGAAGATGAGTAGATGCTTATACGCTCGGAGCTAGCGATGCCACCAAAACCAGGTCGGTTCACACCCGAAGCATTCGTGGCGGAGGCGTTGGAAGGCTCAACATTGCCACTAAGAAGGCTGAGTGGTAGACTCTCACGACTTCCGCCGAAGACAGAGGATGGGGCAAGTGCGCGAACCGAAGCATTTGTGTCGAGGGAGTTGCGGCGGCGACGCTTTGAGGAAGAGGCAAGAGTGAGTATTGATGCGTTGTCAGTTAGCAAGTTATTTGCGGTAGCGGTGTTGTAGGTTGTGGGATTGCCTCCTGGGGCTAAGTGGGAAGGGACTGCGGTCGCAGGAGAGTCTGGAAACTGGTGAGAGAACTGGATAGTCGATTGTTGATTATTACCAGTGTGGGCTGGGTGTACATGGTTTACTCCGCCGTGAGCATTCTGGGCCGCATTTAGGTGGGTCGATGGAGCTGCGGATTGAATTGTCGTGAGGGTTGTCGTTAAAGATCGTACCGATGGGGCTGGCGATGAGAATGTGCTTCCTTCCCCTCCCCCACTCGAACTGATGCCACCACCTGCGGTTGCCGATGTGCCAGCTTTAGAATGAGCCGCATCTGATACAGTGGTATCCCCGTTTGTTGAGAGAGTCGGAGCATTGGACTTGGTACCTGTCGCCGGAGGTTGCTGCTCGTAGTCTGAATCCGGGAGATACTGAGGAGTTTCTGAAGGCGAGTGTTGGGCGCGACGTTCGCTGGTGGCAGGTTCCGAAAAGGAGAGATGTCCTGTCGGTGCGTCTGTTCGGTTTGCGTTGCTAGATAACGGGTATGGGTTGTTTTTGGTACCGGAGTTGGCGCTTTTTTTATTCTTCGACGTCATCGGAGTCTTGTTCGACGAGCCCCCATTATGTGTATCGGAAGGATTTTTGAGGTTTGCGAGACGCTTCATCCAGTTTGAGAATGGATGTCTGCGGCCATGACGATCTATTCTAGGTATTAGCCATATTTCGTACAGCAGCAGCAGAGGCGAGATCAGTACCCTGAGGTCTTGCGGGCCCTTCGGTCGCAGCCATTATGAATGTAAATTGGGTTGGCACCTGGTGGATTCAGAGCGCAAGGCGAGGGTAATAAGATCTACTCTTCAGCAAGAGATGCGTTGGAGAGAACTAAGAGAATAAAATAACTGTCGGGTCGGCTTAAACTGAGAAATTGAGGGTAGGCGATGCGGACAGGCGATGAAGGGGAAGATTCTCAACTATGGGTTGGTTTTGTTAGGCAATTGTCTTGTCTTGGGTATCTATCTAATGAAAGAACTGTCAGTTTGTCATCAAACACTTCAACAACTTGACCAATTCCACTGTCCCTACCTGCAGTTATGCCCAAGTGAGGAAGATGGGAATTCGTGGTGATGTCTCATTCCAACTCTTCGATGAATGATCCCCTTCTCTTCTTGCTGTTTCCTTGAGGCGGCGTTACACAGGGTTGTGCTACTCACGTGACTATGACCTTTGACACTCCCCCACACTTTTTCATCCCTTTCAATCTGCGGCTTACGACGTCGTTGTTTTATATTCAACTGGGATGTTTCAACAAAGCTCAATTTATCCTTGAAGTATTGAAGCAGAGGACAAGCTGGTATTCCAATTTAAGCAAGGGCGAGGCTGGAACTGGCATCATCCAGGAACACATTTCTTATGATCTTTCCCTCGTTTGCCACCTTTTTTTTCTTCTGCCTTTCGAGCTTCGCCTGGCCCCAAGATCCAGACCATATTGTCACGTGACCACAAGAAAAAGTCCATATTGAAGCTTATCGAGAGTTTGGTACCAAGTAGAGGATCTTTGATTGACGGGAGATCAAGGCTAAAGCTTAACTACCGTGTGGCTTCTTGGATACGAACTGTGGCTGTACATTTACGTTGCTGTTAAGATCACATACTCTTTCTTTCTCCGGACTGCTCTAGGAAGGTGGCGACAGCCAAAAGAGTCACCCAACATGAGAGAGATGGAGGAGATCCAAGGCCTAATTGCGACAAATAACGATGGTACCTAGTGGCAGACGTTTATCATGTCTTCGAAGAATGCGTCTATCCAGCCTCTCCCCCCAGATGTGGTCGCCCAAATCAAGTCTTCTATATCAATCACCCATCTGAATGGCGTTATCCTGGAGTTGCTGAAAAACGCGCTCGATGCCAACGCTCAGAGAGTATCCGTCAATGTCAACTTTGAGAGAGGCGGATGCGTCGTCGAAGACGATGGGCGCGGAATCCCTTCGGCGGAGTTCGAGGCAGGAGGAGGTTTGGGGAAAACACATCGTAATTACACAATTGGACTTGCAAGTGATAAGATCTTTATTAACTTTAGATTACAGATACGTCGAAATGGGGTTGCTCTCAAGAAATGTACGGCCAGAGAGGCATGTTCCTTGCCTCCCTGGCTTCGTTATCTTTATTGACGATAACTTCGCATCATGAGCTTAATTCCACCACGAACACCGTAGCGTTCCATCATTCGAGGCCTATATTAAGGCTTATTCCTGCTCCGTTCCAGCACAGGTTAGAATGCCATGCACACGGAACTAGAGTCACCGTCCATGACCTTTTTGGAAACATGCCAGTTCGGGTGAAACATCGGGCTTTGAGTTTTATCAAGAGTGATGATTTGGATAGAGAATGGGAGAGCCTTAAGATGATGCTGAGCGGACTACTTCTCGCAGTCGGCAAAGCCGTGAAGGTTGTTGTTTCAAGCTCAGATAAATCTCGCAAGTTAACTTTCCGATGTCATTCCGAAAACTTAGGGGAAGGGGACAATCTTGTAGAAGACACGGAAAGACAAAACGGTTTTGACCTAGAACGTGCCCTAACAGTATTATCCCAAGCCGGCTATATCAACCCATTAGACTTTGCGTCCTGGGTCACGGTATCTGCCCGTACACCTGCCCTGTCCATTGTTTCAGCAATATCAGTGGAGCCGAGTCCAACGAAGCAAGTTCAATTTATCTCATTCGGGATTCATCCAGCACTACCACAAAACAATGCAAATCTCATATACGAAGAAATAAACCGTATCTTTACATTGTCTAGCTTCGGCAACGTTGAGGATTGCTTCGAGCCGGTTGACTGTGATGCCGGGTCTCGTTCCGAGACGGGAAAGCAGCTTGAGGCGAACGGTACCACGAAAAGAAAACTTAAAGGTGGCGGCAAGGGAGTCAATAGATGGCCAATGTTTTATATTCGAATCAACGCAAGGGACCTAGGCCGTGGGCGAACACTGGATAAAGAGGCTACGTTAGAGAGCGATAGGTCGCTACAAATAATACTGGATGTCCTAGGCACGATGATGCGGAATTTTTTAGAACAGCATCACTTCAGGCCTCGGGCGAGGAAACGAGTGAGATGGAGCAAAACAGATTCACCGCCTCCAAATCTAACTGGCAGAGAGGCGGGGAAGACGGATCGCACTAAACGCAATATCTCGTCTTTTATGGATCTACCGCAGCGTTCCAAGCCGCCAAAAACGACCGAAAGCTTTTTGGATAGTAGGGCTAGGCTTCCGTCATTTAGTGACACGACAACCAACCATCCCATCAGGGAATTTGGGGGTTGGTCTAGGATCAAGAGTGGGACAAAGAATTCATTCGACGACTTATGCTCCGGTTTACCTCGGGGGAAAGACAGCAGTTCGACAAATCGATCCCTCAAGCGCCAACGAGTAGTTGGCAGCGACGCTGGGAATAGTGCAGACGGCGCCACAGGCACTCCGTCGACACCGGCAACTATCCAACCTAACCGACCGCCATCTACAAACCGCTCGGAGATGGGTACAAACCTTTGCGGGCAGAAACCAGATGATATTTCTGATCAAGCTATATATTGGACAGATCCTCTCACTAAAACCACCATTCTAATCAACTCACGCACCGGACAGGTTATGCCACCCGCATTGCCCAATTCCACAAGTGTTCTAGAAGTCCCTCGGAGGCCTTGTTCGACAGGATCGTTCTATAGGTGTAGTCGCTCGGTTGGCAATAACCGCCCAAAGCCCATAGAGAGGTCGGGGTCAGATTCTTGGGTTGAAAATCTTCTGAGAAAATGGGAGAGTCCTATTTTTCCACAGTCTGAAAAGCCCATTCCTTCTGTGTCCGTTGATGCATCGAATATGCTGCCTCCCGATCGAAAGTTTTGTGGCATCAAACTCCCACCGTCGACCAAGTATAAAGGAAAATTGACGAAAAGTGCGCTCAGGCAAGCTAAAGTCATTGCGCAAGTGGACCATAAATTCGTTTTGGTTAGAATGATCGCCACTCCCGAGGATGATGTTGACGATAGCCAAGGACAAGAACAGATTCTAGTTCTTATAGACCAGCACGCTGCTGATGAAAGGTGCCGTATTGAGCAGCTCTTTCGAGACATGTGCCAGCCATATCTCGAAAAATCCGAAGAATCTAGGTCCAGAACCAAGGTACAGACCACTAAGCTTTCAAAGCCATTGCTTTTCCAAATATCGCCCCAGGAAGTGCGACTATTTGAAAGCTATATCAATTACTTTGCTTCGTGGGGTTGTCTTTACAAACTCTCTACGAACGCACGACAGACAACCAGTGTTGCAATCACAGAGCTACCAACCCTCATTGCAGAGCGCTGCAGACTGGAGCCAAAACTTGCGATCGATATGTTAAGAGGTGAGGTATGGGCTCGGGAGGAGGGCTCCAGAAAATCTCTGAGATCATCTTCATCAACACCAGGCTTGCTGAATGCATTTCTTACGACGGGTTCGGAACTGGAAGATGCTATAGGCAGCAAAGACGGCGATGTTAACTGGCTTGAGCGAATCACCCACTGCCCGCAGGGTATTGTCGACATGCTGAACTCTCGATCCTGCAGGAGTGCAATCATGTTCAACGACGTCTTGTCTCTTGAAGAATGCGAGCAGCTTGTTACCCGTCTATCTCATTGTGCATTCCCCTTCCAGTGCGCTCATGGAAGGCCATCGATGGTACCGGTAGTGAACCTAGGCAGCCCCGGCGCGACTGGCAACCTCCCTGTCGATGGAAAGCTGGGTGTTTTCGGTAGCGGACACTCAAATTACCCTATAGAAGAAGATGATGGTTCTCAATTGGATTTTGGCCGGGCTTTCAGGAATTGGCAAGGAGTCTAATTCCGCCTTGTTTTGGTTTTCATTATACCCCTATTTTGGCAGTGATATCTTGAATAGAAGCTTCAATTCTCCATTTGATTACGGAGTCGAGGATTTTTCTTGTTACTATCCTAATTATCAACGAGCATCACATCTTACATCTCCAATAAGACCTCTGTCCCTTCCACTTTTCCGGCTCATATTGAGAAAATAACGCGGGATGTGTTTGTCCGCTATGAAACCAGAGTCAAAGCCCATGCAATTCCAAATCCTCTGTCTAGCCAATCACCTTTCAATGGTCTGTCTCAAGAAGACGAAACTCGGCGGTCTTGGCCTCGCATTCCGCGGAAAGCTCAGAAAATGAGCACTGAGGAGGCATTGACAGAGACCTTCAGCCGCTTTTTCCTTTTTCTTTTTGCCTTCCTTTGCTTTTTTCCCCCTCGCTCTTTTCATGCAGAATGATCGAATGATTCCGCTGATCATCAAGCCTGTCAAAACAGTAATGTTATTATTCAAAAGCCGTGACAGACTCAAAAAAAGGCGAGAGACAATTTTGCTTTCCTGCAGAAAAACGAAAAGAAAACAAGGTTAGGATTAACCTATTCTTTTAGCGTGATCTGCGCCAATGTTCACATATTTAGCATCAAAAATGGTGAAAGACAAGACACGGACGAGATCTGATTTGGGCACTCGTGCATGATGCAGATAAGCTGAAGAATCGCGGATACGGGGACATCCCACTCGCTCTCTTCCTATCCCCACCACCACGTCCGCCACCATCCCACACCGATCGACTCGGGCGGGAAAAAGGGGAAAGGAGAAATTCAATTACCCAGTATCACAAAGTGTTCCTGAATTAAGCATTTTGCATAGACTTCGTCGATTATCTTGTTATTCTCGGGCCGCTGTGCCCCGTGCGATGAGCTTGGGGACTTCGTTCTTTGCAGCCCAATCATTCAGTTGACGTGCTATGCGTGCTCGATGACAGCAGATGGAGTGCTCGTTTAAGGCTAGGGCGGTCGTGTTTAAAAGTTGACTTGTGATTATCACGTCCGCACACCCCACTAGGGGTAGAGAGATAGGGATTTCAGCCTTTGGAGGATTCAGAGCACTGAGGGGTGATAGCACGTCTCTTTCTTTTTCCTTTCTTTGATATGCATCAAGATGCCAATGAAGCGTGTTGGTTTCTTCGGAATGACATCCGATGAAAGGAATGGACGAGAATCAAGCACACGGGAACGATAGTTTTAACAACTTGAAAGCGAATAAATACTGATTATTTCTTATGTACAATGTTACATTCAACATCACTTCAAAACAAGAGGTTCAAAAGTAAAATAAACAACTATCAATGAACAAAGAAAGGGTGCAATAATCAAAGAATGCATAAACAGCTGAAGCAAAGAACAAACTGGACACCAGTATGAACAAACCCCAAGGACATCCCCAATCCTATTTTCCATACACTCCCAAAATCCAGTTAAGAAAAAAGAATCCCGTACCAATTGACTTTGTTCTCCGTATCCCCCATTACCCTCTTTGCCCGTGCCCAGGAAAGAAAAGAAGACGAAAAATAAATGAAATGAAAAATGAGGTTGCACGTGGTGCACCAACCAGCATGTCCTCGAGTCCCGCACGCGTATGATGATCAAAAAAGAAAGCAAACGAATGGAAAAAGCGGTATTATATCAGACGCCTCGAAGGGGATTTAAAGCGTAGTTGAAGCGTGTGGAGAATGAAGAGAAAGGAGATACAGGAGCGAGCGCGTCGATGAGTAGAGGGACAAAAAAGGAGATATTATCCGTGAGGAATTAATCTGTTGTGGTGTTTGTGAAGATAGAGAAATTTTGTCAAAGAAAGAAGATAGAAAGTTTTCCCCAAGCCTGCCCCCAAGATCCTTTTTAGATACCGAGAAACTTTTTTTGCGCTCGCGCGCGGTAGATTGCTCGTGTTCTGTAGGTGTAGCCAGGTTCATTTCTCTCCGAACCGGCACGAGATAATAGGAAAGGGAAAAGAAGAAACAATCCGTGACAGCCATTTTTTCTCTAAGACCGCGCAGAAAATGATGAAGACAAAGGCCACCCAAAAGCTGAGAAACAATTTTTGTGTCGAGAGAAGTGAAGATGTTGAGGTTCCAGACAATTATGAAGAAGAAGAATAGGGCTGTACATTGAGACAGGGAAAACGTAAGCAAGAAGGAGAAAAAAAAGTACAAAACACATAACAAGTTTAAGCAGGTCGTAACGCGTCAATGGTGGGAGGGCACCATGGAGGGGATATCAAACGTAGCATTGCAGAACACCGGTAAACCAAACACCATAAAAAAGCAAGATGAGAGCGGTATAGATATTAACCGTTCGAGGCAATTGATTTGGTTTTCGAGCTATGGGTCCAAGCGAGGAAGTCGAACTTGTCCTTGGCGCTCTCCTTTGAGAATACTGATGGAGTTGGGGTGGGTTCGGGTGGTGTTGCACGGGCTAGCGCTTGTTGTTCTCTTGGCTCCAAGACAAGTGACCGGCGGTAGTAATTCTGGAAGCTCTTCTCACCGGCCGAGCGGACGCGGACGAGTTGGTCTTGAATCCAGGTTTGAAGCTCAGGGACTTCTGTAAGTCGGTATGGGATTTGGAAGCGCTGTAGCTCACTGATGATCTTTGCTGTCTTCATATGCTTGTCGAAGTTGATGACGGCCATGGTTCCGTCGTCAGTAGGGATTTGTCTCAAGGACTGGTTGCCATGGTCAACAAATGTCAGATCCGTCAAATAAGTTCCAACAAATGGAAGACAAGGAGCGACGTGATTCTGAAGTCGCTGGCGGAGAACTGCATAGTTTCGAGACACATCCACAATGGTTCGGAGATTGTCGAGCGTATTGTTTGTCTTTTGTGAGACTAACTCCCAGGTACGTCGAAGACGGGAGATGGTTGAAGAGTTTAGCGAACAGATGATTGCCATGAGAGAATCGTAATTGTTCAACTCCAAGCACTTGTTGGCGATCTTTACCCATTGCTTGATAATGACAGCTCGCTTCTTTGGCTCTTCGAGCTGCAAAATGCAGTCTGCAACCAAATTCGCGAGGTCAGTGGAGAGGGTCGACATCGCGCGGACATTGACAGCTAGGGAACCAGATTTCTTCATCCATTCTGTAGCCAAAAGCTCTTCGGGAAGGATGGAGCAGAAAATGTTCGACTCCTTGATAGTAAATTGCCGTGCCAGCTCCATAGGATCGAAGTCCAGGATGCTTATGCCTTGGCCATTGTTCTTCCATTGCTTGAGGACATTAAGTTGGCTCTTTGAGAGGATGGGTGGTGGGAGTGGAGAATCGGGGCTAACGTATTGGGCAATGGAGGTATTGGTTTTGCCAATTGAAGACACAAGTCTGGGTACCACTGGTCCATGGACAGTCGAAACCTTCTCTGCGAGTTCAACTAAACGCTTTCCTGCGGTGGGCAGGGTAATCATCAACTTGTTTCTCGCAAATGCGAGAACAAACTCCAGAGCGACGTTGTCGCAGTCATGCCTCCAATGTGACTCCAGCCATCCCTTGAAAATGTTGTAGACACGAAGACGGACAGGACCGGCGACGTTAGGAGTATCTCCGATATAATCGTAACGCTCAGACAAAGCTTCTGCGAATTCCATGGGAGTGGCGAAGAGGCGGAAAGTAAGGTAAAATGTAGAAACGAATAAAGCATCGGGTGTTGAATGATGGGTGGTTAATTTCTCGACCAAAGCACGTAGGCTTCCGCCAACGATCTGGCCATCCTTAAACATGAGCTCATGCGCAAAAGTCTTCTCCAGAACATTTTCTTCAGTCTCATCACTCTCAGCAAGTGTGGTTTGGCTTCCGGGAAAGCTACAGGTCAATGGAGACCCTGGATGTTGGCTACCCATGTCTGGAGAGGTTGCCCGAGTAGATGTTTGGGATAGTCCGCTCATAGCAGAATCATGCATATTGCTGACATAGGTCATATTGCTCCCAGTGCTTGTAATGGCGCGAGGTTCGTAGCAAGCATCTTTGGCTTCTGGTTTAGTATGTGGCCCCGTATTTGAAGTCTCATGTGAATGAAAATCGCCTGTCGGGTTGAATGAAGTATCGACAACCTCCACCGGATTTGCGGAGGAAGGTTCAATTGCGGAAGTTGGACTTTGCAGCCCGGTACTTGAGAATATTGTTGACGGAGTTGTCCCGTCAGTTAGACAAGGTGTTGCTGGGGTAAGCTCCATCTGATGTTCCTGCTCTGGGATTTGGATTGGAGGTGGAGGAGGGCGGAGGTTTCGGTCGGGTGTTGTTGATTCGGTATCGTTGTTGAAAGTATTATCCTGTTCCATCGGCTGGACCGGCTCACATTCCTGAACTGTGTTTGAAGATTCATATGCATCGTTTTCAAAAGTAGAGATACCCAGACCAATGGCCGGGAATTCAAAATCTCCAATTTGTTCGAGAACAAGTCGTGCCTTGGCCACACAATCGCCTGCACCGCGCACACAATCGGTGGCGGCGTCAACAAGGCGTTTCCCCTCATCCGGCATAAATACGATTTCGTCGTCAGTAGCATTCGTAGGTCGAAACGCATCCTTCGCGGCATGAACAAGCTCGGTGATTTTCTCATACATCGTGTCCTTCGCCTGTTCAAGGGGTTCTGAGCGATGCATATCGTATTCCCAAACCATCTCGACGACAGATAATAAATCTCGGCATGATTGGACGGATTGTTGGGTCGTGAGGATGAGTTCTGTTGATGAGCGCGACTGTAGGTGCAGGCCAATGAACGATCCAAGCACACCAAGGAACCCATCATAGGCTGCTCCTAGTCGCTCAGATGCTAAATTGGGGTTTCTCTCTGATGATGGGGGTCCCTGGCAAGAAACGCGGTGAGAGACAGATATCCGTTTCGTCTGCATCGACAGTGGTCTTCCTCGACGCGGTTCGCCATACTCGGATTGTCGGTTCGACTGACGGCTCATGGTCATTCGGCTTGCTGCCTGCTCCCGATAATCAATCATTCCATTCCTGTCCGACGCTGTAGTGGTCACGGGGCTCGAAGGCATTGTATCCACGAACGAGAACGAAGCTTCGGTTGGGGGAGTCAACGGTCCATCGTAATTTCCAAAACACGAGCCTGTTGGGCTTCCAAGATCCTCGATCACTCGAGTCAGGCCAACTTCTTCGTTCCACACATCCAAGAACCTGACGCCACGAGTAACAATCTTAAACGCCTTGAGTAGCATCTCATCGAAAATCATCTCTACCGGTTCGTCGAGTTGACCTCCAGTTGCATGATCTTGCAGTCGCTTGGCAATTTTCACTAATGAAGAAAGGTCGGAAAGTAAAGCTTTCCGGTTCCTCCGAAGCCCATCGTAGCTTTGTACTGTCGGACAGTCTCTTGTTAGACACTCTGATTTTTCCTATAGATTCGCGGTTAGTTCCATCTTTCTCTACACATGGATTGCAGGTACTTACCAATAGAAACCTGACTCCGGCTATCATCCCTCTCATATAATCTTGGTTTCCAAAATCCTTGAGAGTCGAGCCACAGCCCCCACGGATAATATCCCAGAAGTCGGTCAAAGCCTTCAACAACGGCCGCATCGAAAGCTGATCATATGCTTCGCAGTAGTTTGTCGGTAGCCATCCTCGCGCTCCAGTTTCCAGGAGAGTACCATCAGCCCACCCGTTTGTGTGAACTGTGTGTACTAAAATTATGTCTCCTTGATCGAGTGGAAGGGTTACCGTTGATGGCGAAACGGCTGCTGTAGGGTGGAATGGGTAAAATGCACGGAGATAGTTGTGGAAGGCGGATGCGCCTTGTTCACCACGATCCATCATATCTTCTCTTGATCCGTGCGGTGTCAACGGCGGTGTCATATGGAAGTGATTCTGTAAGGCAGCGTGAAGGCGTTGATTAGAAACCTGGGAATTTGTAAACGTCGGGCTATATATCGACGGCGATGCTCTGCCCTTCACTATGTTTAGGGGAGCAACGTGTCGTCGCTCATTCTGCATGTTGATAAGTCACCACTCCGATATTTAGGTGTGGTGCTGTCTCTGTTGTGAAGTGCGATGGATCGAAACTCGTGCCGTGTTTCGCAGTTGTTTAGATTAACCAAAAGGGCATAGTTTGTTTGTATTCGCGAACTCGACAGCCTCGAACTTCCAGAGTCGTAGATCCAGCGAGGAACAATATTTCGACAAACCACCAGCAGCAACGCTCACTTCCAGCGGGTTATGCCGTTAAGTTTTATGAGGAGGGGGGGAGATGGGAGGTGAGGTAAAATTTTTCTATCATCTTGTCAGCAATTAATTCAACCCAAATAAATTGACAGCCTCTTTGTTTTCCATTTCATGTTGATGTTTATGACATAAAACTTGGGAGGTATTACAGAATGCTTGCAGTTGAAGGAAAGCAGGTTGGAATGCTGTTGATATTGGCATCCAAGTCCATTCAAACCCGAAACATACCTATTGAGATTTGCGACGTCGATGAGGGAACCGCAATTGCACCGTATTCCGGATATAGCAAGACGGTTTATTATTGTCCAACAGGCTGACAGCGTCGGTTGAGTGTCGGCTCAGCCAATGTATCCGATATCCAACAATGCTTCGAGTCGATCGAGCCGGTCACTGGAGTCGCTTGTTACTGAAGCATTCCTTCCTTCACTATTCACTATTCAAAGTCTGTGAGGGCGTGTGTCCAAAATAGGGCGCTTCGTCAAATCGGTAAATTTAACACCAGCGGGATCTTGAGATATCAGAGCTTCAACAGCGGTAACTGAAAGGGAATTGAATGTCAAATTGCCACCGGCGGCAAGGTGCAACGAAACCGGGTACTCCAGATCAACGGAGAAGAAGAACGAAGAGGTGTCACAACTCAATCGATGATAAGGTGAAAAGAGGAAATCAATGATCTGTGTCCTTGTGGGTTGTGAGTTGCGAAGGAGAAGAAAGAAGAAAAAAAGGAGGTGGAACAAGGCAAGCATAAGGGAAATCGTTCGGTTCCAACGACACGGTGAACTTACTATAGTACGGAACGGTATGATGTACAAGAATAATAAAGTGGCCTTCCTCCCTTCAGTTGGGTCGGACTACTGTGGACATCGCATTGGATAGCTCCAGGACATGGGATCCGCTTTGAAAGAGGTTAGCAAGACGCCAATCTGCTCTCCCAAGCTTCTTTTCTTTCTCATCAGCAAAAGGAAGAGAGAGCGAGCATCGAATAACCCCCAAGCTGCTCTCAAGGTTCCCCACACGCTACAAAATCACGAAGGACGGTAGAGCCGTTGATCCATGGGTAAGGAAGAACGGCCCATCTCATTCGTCAGGGGGGCGTGGGAAGAAAAAAATCAACAAGAATTATGATAATAATAAAATAAGAAAAAGCAAATAACCGGCCGACCCTTCGACCGTTCCCAGCCCCGGCCCGTCAAAGGGGGCTTTTTTTCTCGTCCTCTCGTCTCTCTCGTCTCGACTCTCTGATCTGTGATCAATTCTGAGCCACTCCAGCAACACAGCAAGCTCAACCGACTCCAGACCCACCACCTATCCCAACGTGAGCCAACGTGCATAAAAGACCAGCAATCCCGGTCAGTCTGCGGGTCTTTTTGGACCAGTATGAATCGCCGAATGGCATCGAAGACTGAAGAAGTGACAGTGCGAGGTCTCGACGGCGTGGGCAGGCATTTTTAGACACCAAAAGCAAATCCCATGAAGCTCAGCCAGCTAAGCCAGGAATGGCCCAGGATGAAGAAATTGTGAGCAGAACGCGGACTCTCTCCGTACGGCCATCGTATACATACAAAGCCCTGGTCTTGTCTGAGGCGGATTATGCGGAAATCCTGGAATGCCGTTGGCGCATAGACAAGGGACTTGCGTGTGTGGTCAGTGGGTTTGGTGGATTGTGCACAAGTGCAGCTTACTGGGGCATGATACCTTGGACCCTGCCAGAGGCCGAAAAAGATCCCAGTCATTATCAGACCATCACAGCGAAGAGCGAAAAAATGGCAAAGCAAGAACCCTGAGACAGTATCCATAATAATCGTGCGGAGATGTCCAACTTCGAGTCTTATTATCGACGATGGATTACCTTGCCTGCTCAGTGGGACCTGTGGGCGAGAATGAAATCAGATTTTTTTTGCTAGGCAATTTAGATACCTGTCTGTCAACGTCAACCTGTCGGCCATTGCCACCATGGCGCAGACTCTACTATCAATATCAATCGACTGTTGCTTTATTGTACCACGCCGTTGGGAGGAACTATTGCTACGATTATTCTTTGTATCTCCTTCTCCTTTGGGTATGTTAGAGAAGGAGCATGTTATTACCGCCCCAGTTTTGTCGGGTCTTGGTTACGAAGCGTAAACTCTCTCACAACTCCGCCCTTGAACTTTGTGAAGCAAAGTGAAGCCCATGAGTCGAGCTGAATTCAGACGAGGATTCACTGAATCAGGCGATAAAATAATAGTCGAAGAACAACTTAAGTCAAGTCGAACCGGAGGCACAGAGGTGGAAGACAAAGTAGGAAAGTTTGCACGGTTTGAGTGCAGGTCTGCCTCACGTTCTACAAAAATATATTAAATTGGTGACTAATTTATTCATGGTCCGAGGATCCTTGAGTTGGGTAATAAGTCATCGTTTGTAACAATCGCTTTTGTTCCCTGACCTTGAGACTCGAACCGCAACAAGATAAATGTCCGTGGATTCAAGGAGCATGAAATCGGAAGGAGCCGAGCCGGTCGGACACTGACAAGAGAACAGATAACTCAAAGATATTAGTAGTAACAAAATAATCGTAAGCGATCGAAGAAATCCTCGATAGCAGACAACGAGGTTCATCATTCATCGTCAAGACAAATCAATAATGGCAGATGCGTTAGACGAGGATTCCATCCTTTCCAGTGTCCAGTTGCACAAATTGCATCATAGCCATGATGATGCTAATCTTGTCCTTCCTCGGCGCAATCATATTCATATTTTATCGGGAGACATGGGTATAAAGGGGTGTATATGTAAGGTAGAACCGCTTCAAGTCCTCATTTCTTCCAGGAAGAGGAAAATACCAAGCACACCAGCCGTGTGTTGATGTACAGACAAGCTCTGCCACGATGCAGCCAGAGAGTATGTTATATTATTTGACAAGGGAGGGTATTCGTACATGCACAAACCCTGCCACGGCTTGCAAAAGATAATTTGACAGCTTAGGATTTCGCAAAAAAAATTCTTTCCTTGAGCTCTTCCGTCCAGTCCCAGAAAAATCCAAAAAGAACTCTCTCTTACCCCAGAAAAAGAGAGAATCTGTTTGTGGCATTTCTCCTTGTTAACGATATCTTCAGCGGAATCGCCATATGCCAATCGTTCGCCTTGCCATGCAAATAATACTAAACAAAAATATGGTCGGTCTGGTTCTGAATCCAGACCCTTGTTGTTTATTTTGCACTGGCAACTCCAATTGGTAGCTCGTAAGCACTGCTGCAACTACAAGAGCTAACGAATAGACTGACAGAAAGAAAAGATGATATCAAAAAACTGGGCAGCTTGGTCATTTCTCAAATCAATCAACCAACAATCATTTCAACTCTTGTGAAGGGAAAGAATGGATTCTCCATTATTGCCGATAGACAAGGAGCACAGGCGACAGAAGGAACAACCGGGAACGGAAAATGGCCTCGAAAACGGATTTCAGATCCCAGATTATTGGAGAATAATTCAACCCGTCGAATGAACGCCACCAGCATAGCTGACGCGGATGTGAAAGCAAAAGAAATTTTCAAAAAAAAAAAAAGAAAGAAAGAAATGTTCCGATGAGCGTGCTCGCCTTCCAACCCGTGTTTTGCCAAAAACAAAAAAGGTGAAAGGAAAATTGACAGGTCATTTTGTGGCGAGATTAAGCTCTTCGATTGACACCTGGGGCAACGTCGGAGAGGACTCCCTCGTATTGAGGAAAGTATGGATGTTGTTCCGGCCCCAAAAGATATACAAATCTGATATCCGTTCCAAAAAAACGCGGGTGATGCGACAGTGAGGATAACGTTCTATTGTTGATTATTTAACTCGATATCGAGGGTATCACAACGCCATTCTCTTGGGCCTCGATCCTCCCCAAAAAGCAAACCATGAGCAACAGAGCACGAAAGACCGTTCTCATTCTCTCAATTTGTCATTTATCGTTCACCAACACGACCGAGCAAGGAACGGGAGGACCAAAAAGTGATATATCAGGTCCCATCCATCGTAAACCCCCCTGCTCCCGAGTTCCAAGTCGAGAGATATCAAGATCGATTTGATCGATACAATCTTCCTGCAAGAAATTATAATGGGAACTCGAGCTCCATTTTTCTTCTACTTTGCTTTGTTTCTTTCTTCCGAAAATTTGGCGTGGGGAGATCCCAGGTCTGCACGCTCGTGCATACTGCATATGCATATCGAGGGGCGGACAGAGCTGATGCATGGCCTATCCATGGCACTGTCACGACCCACACTCAACCGCGATGTGCTCTCTTCGGTCTTCATACTTTTCTTTTCACACTCCGATCTCATTGAAAATCTGAAAATTCAAACCAGAGAGCACCATGAACGTCAAGAAATGGAGGATCGAACGGAGATCATGATGTTGCGCATATCCCGAGCGACCAGCCAAAAAAGGACACTTGACCACGAAACGACGATAAGCAAAATTGCAGACTTGGCGGTTCATCCTGGTTGGCCGCGGAAACCAGCTGTGGGCATCCGGCAACGGCGTCACTTTTTAGCGTTGTGGAACCAACTTTAAAGCGACGCCAGCGCTAGTTCAAGTCCCGAAATTGTAAGGGCCTTTAACCGGTTTGGGTTAGTCCTGCAGGTACACTAAATTAGCGCGGCTGCCATTTCTTTGCAGGCTTGGCGCAGAAATTCGTCTGAAAGAGCCCAAGCTCTTCAACCACCAGGTCAACAACAACCCGCGCCTCTCAGGAGAGCTCAAAAAATATACGAGAAATGGACACAGCATCGACTTGAGTGAAATAACGAAAAGCTCAGCTTCTTTGAAGCTCAACCACAGCTATTGTTGATATTCTACAACCGGGAATAAAAAACTGATCTCTACACTGCAGCTTTCCCCTATCCATATTAATATTTCGGACGCAGTGAACACATCCTTAACCCTGAGCTCGATAGCTATTTGTCAAAACCCGTGACTCGTGACAGATGCGGCATGCTCTTCACCATCACGGATCCTCGCAGGTGAAGAAAGGGCAGGTCACTGTGACACCTTACATATTTATTACTTGAAGACTGCATCCATCCTCTTCCATACAACCAGGGTTCTGCATCCATATTGTCCCTCTGCATGGAGGACCTCATTGTGCATCCGAATCAAACCCGAGAATTGAAGACCGCCCCACTATTGCACCCCTCAATTCCAAAATCCGAGCTCTGGCGGATATCACTTATCTTGTACCCGCGGCTCAATCAATACGATCGTCTTGCCTTATCCTAGTCGGAATGATGAGGGGAAGCAGCAAATTCCTGGTCGATTTTCCAGCAAGCTTGAAAGGCCAGGAGACACGCAAAGATTAGCCAATCCGAGGTACAGCTGCGCATATGTTTATGCGATCACATCACCTAGATTCGACTCCTGATCAACAGACAGAGTACTTACAGCCAGCCCCTTTACGCCCGACTGACTCTCACAGCGTTGGTGTGAAGGATGAAATCACGGCCAGGGCCCGCTGGCAGATGGATCCTCTTTTCGAAATGAAGATGGTTCTCTTTAAAATCCAACCGCTCCAGATTCACCCTCTTTCGAGGACCATGAGGGGGCCGAGTTCACCGTTTTCCTCTCTCTTTATCTTTATCAGTCAGGAAACAGTGCTTTTGCTAATAATAGGCTATCGCTATCGTAACTTCTTCCAATCACGAGCATTGGAACCCCCACCTTCAGGATTTCCATCTGGACCAGATCTCGCAGCTCTCTGTCTGGTTTGAACTTGCGACAAGAAATTACTGGTGGCTCTCACCAGATATGGGATGAAAAAACAGGTAGTCACTATCGGCCAAGCTCTTCTGAATATTTGGTTACTTCTGTGGGCCGCGGTGGACAGATTTACGACATCGCGCAGTTAAGCATTTCGATCCAGGAAACAGAGCTAACAATCTCTGTGAATCCTGCGGGGAAACTCCAGTGAGCATATCACTTGGACCAGATAAGCTGATAGCAAGATTCCCTTCACTAATGGAATCGAGCCCTGACCCGTCTCTATTTCACCCCACTCGGCTTGGGGGACAAGGGAAAAACAAATCCTCTGAGATGCTGAACGCAAAAAATGGCAAATCCGAGAACTCCAAACAACTACAGAAACATGTGAATAATGACAGGTTTTCGAGACATCTCTCCATATCAAGAACCAGAGAACGCCTCGAACATTGGATGATCGCGTCGTGAAGAAAGCCTGTCCTGAAAATTGAGTTTTGGGCGGCACTGGTCAACGGCAAACATCAAGAGTTTCCGACAGCCAAATCCCGTGAGCCCAATCAGAAGCTTTCGATCCACAGCCGATCTCTCTGTTCCTGTCCCTTACCGCGTCTTTTAGCTCATCGCAACTTGAAGAAATACAGTTTTCCCGCTCTTCCTTCGAGGCTTTTGGAGGCTGGGGGGTCTTTTCCTTCTTTCTCTTTGTTTCTTTTCTCTGCGTGAAGAACAACCTCCCCACGCACGTGCTCAGCCGGCAAAAAGGTGCTTTATGATAAGCCCCGCTTTCTCTTTTCCTTCCTCATATTCCGATAGGGAAAAATGAAGATTTGATTCAGCGATGATTTGTCTTTGGAATCTGTCTGTTGGCTCTCCCCATGAGCTGGATTATTCTTCCCGTCTCTGTTTCAGCTAACACCTTTTTACGACCGACTGACTCGACTGGAGAAATTGAGCTCCAGGGTCAAAGTCAAAAGGACGAAAATAAACAGAAACATCTCCACTCTATACCCACAACCCGGAGAACAACATCAGCTCAGCGAACCTTAAAAATCCAATACTCTGGCTTTTCCCATTCCTTTTCTCGTCGTGAGGAAACTTTATTTTGACCCAAAGATTCGTCTCTCTTTTCCCGCTCCCTTTTCGCTGTCTTTCTGCATAAAACCCATGGTCCCGGGACGCCTTCCTTTCCATCAAGGTTCAAGGCGAAAGCGCCAGGGACAATCTTTCCCTAGCTTGGGCAATGGTTGTCCAGAAAAACAGAACTTTGGTAACCTGCTTTACCCACAGTTTTCCCGAAATAATGGAGGCAGTGATGCTGATAGTCTTTTTTTGAACTTTCTATTCTTTGCAGGGTGTGATTTTCTCTGTTTTTACTCAATATGTATTATTGACTTTGGGGACTGGATCTTTTTGTCCTTCGTTGAATCGGTTCCCTTTCCTTTGTCTGTGTACCAACGTCAAAAGACTCCACCTGATCTACAAGCGAGAGAAGAAGAATGGAGAGGAGGTTTGGTACGGAGTATCCATGGAAACCATTGGGTGTTCTCCAGCTCTCTAACCTATCTGGGTAATCATCTTCAGAAGATCTCAGATGGAGCTTTATACTTTGCCTGGTACCTGTACGCTGTTTGAGAGAATATGATGGCGTTGAGGGGAAATGCGCATCTTCTGAAGTCAGATATCGCGATATCCTTAGGGCTATCCCGGCTGTACGGATCTTGAGTAACTCTGGTACCATCATCCTGGATGCCGGGTTTGTTTCGTGAGGGGGTGTGTCTCGATTCTCGCATCCGAGCACATGGCTGAGAGGGGGCACGGCTCTGGATGATTTTATTGAACCGGATTGGGAAGGTCCATATTCACGACAGAGTCATGATTGCACGAGGATTCCTGAAGCCTCTCCCTCCTTCCCCTCGCCCTCGGACGATGCAGCATTGCTTCCCCGTGATAGCTTCAGGAGTAGTTTGCATAGGCGTATGTACCCTTCTTATGAAATGGTAGTAACCAGAAGCTAGTAAACTCTACGCGTGCCTTCAAATCGCGTCCATTATTGACACCATTCCCCAAGAGATCTCGACCTTTTGTGAGAAACATATCAGATGAGGAATGTTGGAATTTGGCAGTATGTGGTAGATGCGCAATAATCGACTGGAATGGTGAAGATGGTCAGGGTCACCCACGTTTCAATAATGCTGTCTATATTTGTTATTTGGAATTTGGTTTTTATTTGAGTTGTTGAAACGGTACACGAGATTGAGGGCAAAGTGTTACGCACGAACGTTTGCGGAAGGGCAGATGATGAAAGGGGCAAAATTCAGAGTCGGACAGGAGAATGTAGCATCGCACAGGAGACGATAGAAAGAACAATAGAGCAAATAGTTGTTGAACGACGAAAGTGTAGTAGTGGTGATTTAATAGTTATGTGTTCTTGTGGTCTTTTATTGATGTTGATATCGGGTTCCTGTATCCGGAATATATATATTATTCTCACTCAAACTGAATGCAGATATTCGAGACCAACAAGTCCTACTCTAATAACACTTGACGATATACAGTAAAAGCGGCATACACACGGCTATCTATGACATCTAACGGACATTATGTGCTTGCAAACGTATAGATAGCAGTTGATGAATTCGGATAAACTTCCAATAGTCCACCCCGTCCGTGATCATAGTATATCGAAGTAAGGGTAACGCGAATAGATATCGTGAAACTGACAAGTTGGACGGGTAATACTTGATCTAGGTTCATTTTTCATCTATTCGGTAACCTATGACGCGGAAAATAGTAATAAGTGCCTGCACACATCGATCAAAACATTCCATCCATATCCATATCGAGATCCAAAAACTCCGGATTCCCAACTCCCATATCAGCCGAGTTAAGAACGTCCTCGATGCTAGTATCCATGACGCCACCTCCACCAACAGCAACAGATCCGGGACCACCCATACCATGATCCATCCCGCCGCCGTTATCACCGCCAGCAGCAGCCTCAGCGGCCGCTGCGTCAAGCATCTCGTTGAGATTCCCCGGCTCGTCCTCACCCACACCCTCGGGCCCGGTGGTCCCCAGACCCATTTGCCCGTCACCGACATTCTCTAGTTCGATATCCTGCATGATATTATTCACGTCGAGGGTTGTGACTTGCTCAGCCATGGGCGGGGGAGTCATGAATGCTTCAACGCGGCGGTGAAGTCGGACGATGAGCTCAGCACGAAGGGGGTCTGTTTCCGAGGTCTTGGCGACAGTTTCATGCTGGAAGAGAAGTGCATCACGGAGCGTAAGTATGGGACTGCGAGGGATGTTGTCCTTGGAGAGAGGAGTCGTAGGGTGGTATGCTGCCTGCTCGGCCGTGAAAGATTCTGCCAGTGGGGAACAGACTAGGGTGGCGAGAATATCGAGGGCGAGGTCGCCACTGCCGGTTTCCGATTGTAGCTTGAGTTCGTCGAGAAGGGCTCGGAATACCCTGACAGAGCCTAACATGCGTATCCCGGCTAATATCTGGCGGTGTGTGTAACTGGGAGGGGTCATGCTGATTTCGGGACTCGTGCTCCAGAGAACGAGTGATTGGTACGTATTTCGGATGCTGGAAAGGAGTCCACCACCGCCAGGGTTTGCTGTCCAGCTGTCCAGTTCTGTGCGTCGAGAGCTACCGGTCTGCTGGAACGCAAGATGTGGCTCGAGGGCGTCAAGGATAGGCTTGATATCGGTTCGGGAAGGGTGGCGCCGAGCCACGTCTTTTAGTTCGTCCTCAAGCGACCTGGCAGAGATAGAGAGGACGGTACTATGAATTGCCTGAGCCTCGCGGGAGATTGAACTGGGCTTAATGAAAAAAGATAGAATTTTAAGTGACGTTGAGAGGTCACTTTCGGACTCCCATATATGGTTGCTCAGCCACGTCAAAGCCAGAACAAGCGACGGGAGTAGAAAAGGTTCGAGGAGATCTACTCATGTTAGTGATCCGCTTGCAATCCCGATAGGTCTAGGAGTTGACATACATTCAAAACCACCCTTCAGGGTATCAAATTCCAACTTTCCGGCCTCACATGCACTGAAGCTTTGACTGAATAATGTGGCTACCAAGAGATAGAACTCCTGAGGACTGCATGATGACATTGACTCGTCGCTTATTCCTTCTGCAATGAAAAGAGCCGTTATCCATGCACCGAGGTTTTTGTTCTGAGTCTCCGTTAAATCTCCTAGTCTCTGACTTGTCGACCCCTGCTCAAGCAGTCGGAAAACAAAAGAGTTGGTGTCGGAAACTCCAAGATCGTATGGGTTTAGATTATACCGATGCTTAAAAGCAAGGACTAGAAGTAGGATGCTTCCAAATTCATCGTAGACAGGCTGGCTTTCACCTATATATGCATGTTAGATGTAAGGGATAAAATTATTGTTGTGAGAATTAAGTACCTTGCTCTTCGTCCCATTTCCAGGCATCTAACAATGCACATATTGGCTGTAAGATATTCATTGGGCTCCGGAATAGCAGCATGACGTCCAATGATTGTAATCTGCGTGATAAAGAATTGCAGATATGTTTTAAGGTCATCGTCTCTTTTCGAGAACATAATCCATGCATTACCTGAATAGCGGTGTCAGTGGGAGACCGCGGCATAAATGAATCCTACACAGTGGGCATACCTCAGTCACAGCACGGACTATAGCTCCTGCATTTCCCTCCATCGACTCCATCTCATTGATCAACTGCTCCGCACGTTCAGGGTTCGCGTTGATCTGCGCAACAAGGTTCTCCTTGATGTACTGCCCGCCAACAGGGAGAGTTTGCATAGGATTCTCTCCCAGAAGCCGCTCAATACTTGACTCAGGGATGAGTTTATGTAAAGCGCAGGAAAAGAGAAATTCCTGTCGAACATCGGAAAGCACTGTATTTCCTTGCATTGCAAACATCTGTGAAAAAGATGGGAATGCATGAGGGTCGACGCGGCCTAGCGCACGGCTGATACAGGCCTCCATTGGTATGGGATCCATAGACGAGGCTGACATATCGGCGAAGAATGGCGGTAGTTTGTTAACCAGGAAAGAACGGAAAAAGAACATGGTTCGATTTGACTCATTCCGGTACATTGCGTTCGAGAGAACATCAAATGCCGCCGTTATGAGCTCTTCTACTAGAACCATGTGTTGTCCCTATGGGATAGTTATTAATTATTGCATTTCAAGGCCCGAAAGCAAAGTACGTACGTCATAACGGATATTCAGAAAATTAACCAGCATGTTATTATCGACCAACGGCCGTCCAACAAGCTATCAAAAACGTAAATTAGCGTAAATTATATATATTTGTACGTGTTAAGGGAGAATGAAACCTTACCAAAGCATTTAGATATATGTAGAGACCGGCTCTTGAGTTGATGACTGGGCCATCTATCACATTTGACTCAAACTGCATAGCGGACGCATCGACTTCATCCATCATCGCATCTTCTAGCGACTTTGATCCGCTACTGTCGAAGATATTGAATGCCTTTTGCAGAGTATCCAACCTATTCCGCAGTGCAATGGATACTTCAGCACATATCGGGATATATGCCGAAATAGCCTGAGCTAGGCGATTTTTATCGACTGTTCAATATAGAGTTAGCGTTTTACGAGGACTGGCTCACGTCTAACAATGATACTCGGGGTGGGTGGATAAAGGGGTTTAGTGCGGTACCTTCAGCACTGTCAAGGGAAAGACTATCTAGGGCATTGCCATTTCCCATTAAAGCTGCAAGAAGAATCCCAATAGATTCGAATACTTGAACAGCATCCTGCGAGTCCCCTAAACCTCCAGCAGGATTTTCGTCGTCTGCATTGGCCGAATTCCAAGAAAGCAGAGCAAATATCCAGTCTGCAACAGAGGAGAAAGTTCGTCGTGCCTCCTGTGTCGATTTGGGCACCCAGCCGGCGGTGACAGCCATCAAGAGGTCTTGAAGAATGCGATAATCAGTTAACAAAGTATTAACCCCAGTTGGCCGCTTTGTCGTGTTTGCTTTAGGGCCATGGTCTTGCTCAGCAATGCTCGAGTGCTTCAACAAAGAGTTTAATACATCCGGTATCTTAATCATCCCTAGCCGACGCAGGGTGTCGGCATATAGGGGTATTAACGGATCCCAAGACACATTGGTGACTGCTTTCGACTCCAAAACGGCATCTATGATCTTTCCCTCGGGGACCGGATCACGCTCGATTAGAAGTTTTGCCAATTCTCGAAACTTATTCGCGTCAAGCCGTCGAGATAAACATTGGCGAAGGAGCTTGTTCCACTGCTCTGTCGACGATGCCATTTCTCATATGCTCATAGTTTGTCTCCTTTTCTGGGTATACAATAAGATGTTTGATAGAGACCGAAGACAGAAAAAGGAAATTCACAGAAAGGATATAAAATCAGCTGGAGGGATAGTATATGATAAACATGAGCGCATATAAAAAGGTTTCACCGATGCAAACCTTCTTTGTTAAATTCGATCATCCATGGCTTTCAACGAGATAAACTCGTCATTGATATCAGAATTGTTGAAGTGCATTCATTCCAGCGCCCAAAACGGGGATTGACCGAATCAGTCGGGTTGGATAATCGTTTATCCGAACCTCAGACTGAATCCATGGATATATTCACTTCGTCGAGGATGAACATCATACAGATAATAGTCAACGAAAATATCGTTAAATTTCTTATTACACTCCTTATCTGCCATACTGATACAGTCTGTTCAAGCTCCAACTAATTGGGTATCTAGCTGGATCGCTTTCCTTTACAGGATGATAGAGGACAAAATGGAAGGGGAAGGGGGAAGGTGCGAATTCCTGAGGTGCCTCCCTCCAAATACCAGTGTATATCAATATTCGGATTTCCAAGCCTTAGAAGAAGCAACGGGGCAGGAATACAGCAATTTTCTAGACGATGACAATCAAAGTCCAATTGTTGTCTTCGAAGGTATACCTCCCGAAGAAGTTGAAAAACACCAAGAAGAATTTCCAGGAAAAATCGATTACAACAACAACCTCCAATTATTAATCCTGAAAGCGCCTTTCAACCCTCATGAAGCATGCGCCGATATGTTTGACGACCTCTTTAGGCAACAAATCAGGCAAATGGGTGTACGTGACCAAGTTGCATTCCGAGTTGGCTCAAGAGTGTATACCCCCAGCAGGAGAAAAGAACCTGATCGCTCATACGTGCCTCGAGACTCTACCATTCAGGGACGGTCGGGCAAATGGCCAACCATTGCTCTAGAAGCTTATTTCTCGGAATCCCGAGAACAAGTCAAACGAGATGCTGAGTGGTGGCTGAACGAATCCAGCGGCGATGTTAAGTTTGTGATAACCATCGACGTGAAGAGGCCAAGCGGAAACATCTATATCACGGCATGGGAGCGAGGTGACGGGAAATGGCCGGAGCCCAGAGCCACCCAAGACGTGGGAATCTTTCGAGGAGAAAATGGTAGGCCATCGGACGTGAATGGAGATGATCTGGTACTTAAATTTCGACATCTCCTTCTCCGCGATCCCGTCGAAAATCACGGAGAACGCGATTTCATCTTCACGAAGAGGGAGTTGTTGGAAGAGATTGGAGAGAGAACGTGGGAGGCGATGGAAGACTTGCCCAAGATGAGAGCATAAGAGATTGAAAGAGTTGACGAATGACGTTTGAGAGGCTATCCCAAAGCTAGCACCTAAGTCTCCAACTTTTTTTTTTTTTTTTGGCGAGAGGAGACATATTAAATAGATCGGTCATTCTTTTTAAGTCTTTCTCCCGCGACCTATCCTGGTGCGGCATCGGCTTATATCGGCCCGAATTATATCCCTGTTTCCCAAAACTTAACATCGGGATTAATATATTTCGTGCCAGGACCAAGGGACGAATTAACTACTGGGCGACCTGCCATTTCAAGACGTTCGGCCGGCGGCAGCCAAGTGATTATAATACATTCATGGTCAGAGCGGCGTTTTTACCGTATCCGAGATCAGACGCTTCACAAGCGGAGATAGTTCCGAGGATGAATGGATGTTTCAAAGAACATATGTACTCCTCCTTGTATTGGGGACTGGGTCCATGATGGTCAAGTCTCGCAAGGTTATCCGCTTTCCCCTGTTGATTTCCTGCTCCAGCGGTCGAAACCCCTGCTGAATTATTTCAATATATGGAAAGCCGCCGGAGCAATTGTCAAAACCCAGGGTTGTGTGTGCGGTAAATGATCACTCGATATTGCAGATACATGGTCTCATAGACATATATGTATCTGCCATTTTTACAAAGATTCTTTCTTTGCGTGTGAATTTCCATCTCTATTGCCATTGCTCTGTATTAACTTGGCACGATGCGTCTCACACTCTTATTTGCCACCACCGCTGGGCTCATAGCTCAACAAGCTACCGCAGCAACATGGTATTTCTTGACATATTACCCTCCCGAGGGTGGACAGTTCACAAAACTCTCGGGAGACATAGTCGTCCCATCTCTTCCATCTGCAGCCTACTACTATCTATGGCCCGGTCTTCAACCCACGGACGGCTCGGGCGTGTACCAGAATGCCCTTGACGGGCGCAGCGGAACGTAGTGGTTCGGATCTGGATGGTGTTGTGAAAACCCAAGCCTACCATGGGGTGGAGGTTTTAACACGAATGAGGGCGAAACTGTAAGCTTCAGTAACGCATTGGTGGATTCTAGCTGGGAGACTACAGTGACGAGCCAGTCCTTAGGGGACTCGGTTACGGATACCTTCGATCTCAGTGAGTTCAGTTCTATTATTATCAAAAGTTTCGGTTTAAGGGATCCTTTATACGAACCTTTCTTCAAAGAGCACGGAGATCTTATATATTAGTTCCTTCAAGGGGTTTATACGCTCCTATCCCTGATAATGACGACTTTGAAGAGTATGCTAACGTGATGTCAACTGCAGCATCAAAATCATTCAATCAAGCGCTCTTCGCTATCGAACTCACTGATGTGAGCTGGGACTTTGGTCCACTAGCTTTCCGAAACGTTGTCATCGTACGTTCAGTCTACTAAGTTCTCCATCAAATGCATGACTAAGTTATAAATTCCAGGAAGCGACGGGGACTTCCACGGATTGGTGCTCGGAAACGCCGGCGAACTACAACGATGCCACGGCATACAGCGTCACCGGCCTCGCGGCAACGGTCCATGGAGACATAGTCACATGTGCGATTGAAGAGCTTGTCCTTGAGTCGCCGGCTTGATTGCTGGGGTAAAGGAGGGACAAAATCACTATTTCGTTTGATATGCGGCACTCACACACTGACGGGGCTCTGATGACATGACGTGTATGACAATGGATGAAGTGCAACTTGTCGAGTATTTATGAGAAGTGGCCTTGAGTTGCGCTTTTTGTGATATTCGTATAAACTGAGATGTCATAAACAACGTAGAAATTTGAAAGGATAAAATAGGATCTATAAACGTTTCATGTCCAATACTCTTGGGTATCATGATCAGATATATTCAGATTTGCAGATGCAAAAAATATAATTGAAGAGAAGAGAAAAAAAAGGCTAGGCATAAAACAAAAACGCCATCGCTAACCGCATACGATCACAAGAAGTACCCAAAGATCAAAGAGATCACAGGGGATGCTAAGAGGATTTGCTGCGCGCTTAACTGAGGAGCGGCGCCGGTGGAGGTTGCACCTCCTGAGGCGGTCGAAGTTGGGCTGCCTGTACCAGAAGGGTTGGTGCCGGAAGGATCGGTAGAGGAGGAGTTGCCAGCGGTTTCAGCGGTAACTGGAGCCGATGCCTGGCCGACCAAATTTGCCTGGATGACTTGGAGGGCATTCATCTGAGTGCCCACATTATTTTTGGGGGTACCTTTGGCCGGCTTGTTCCAGTTAAGCGGGCAGAGGGCCATGCTATCACCACCATCATCATCATTGCCATTGCCGCCTTTAACGCACCCCTTAGCCGCTGCTTTGGCAGAGATACTGAGCCTCTTTGTGATGGCATCCTGCGTATAGGGTGCCATTTTGATTGTGGCGGCCAGGTCACGGGCGAGGAAGGATTTGAAGGACTTCTGATCAATATTGCATGTATCCATCTTCTCGCATGCAGTCTCTGTCAGGATATCATTGTTGAAAAAGACATCCGTCGATTTGAGAAGACCGTCAACACGGTTTTTCCACTTGGTACCGCCGTCGGTCTTTGAAAGGTAATGTTAGAACCTTTCAAGAAGATAAGAAGTTTATGGGAATAAAAGACTTACCGAGTTGTACATGCTGGCGGCCCCTGAAAGATAATGGCTGAGACTGATAGACCATTGAATGTGGTTGACAGCTTCACATTTTCCGTTCACATCTGTACCATCGAAGACACGAAATTTAGAGTCCATGAGTCCGACTTTGTTTGTCCAATCCCAAGTTTTCCCTGCCCAATCCGCGTAGGTATCATTTCCAGTGTAACGAGCAAGACGTGACGCCAAATTGAAAAATGCGCCATTAGTCAAGGCGTCCTTGTATTGATACCCATTGTTATATGGAAATATCTGCCACCTCAGGCCACCGCCACATGTATCAACATCCCATCTCATGGCCAAGGCGTCGAAAACACTCTGTGCCAAATCTAGCCACTGCCGATCGCCCGACGGAGGTGATGGGAACGAAAATTCAGCAGCTGACAGAGCTGCCAAGCCCCAGGTCGCATGATCATCATTACCCTCAGTGCGTGTTTGATTTGCGGGCATAAATGCAGTATCGTCGTCGCCAGCCTGATAGAGAAGAGCTTGCTTCACAACATCGTTGTATGACGAGTCGCCGGTGTAATGCCAGTAGTCGACCATTGCTCCGAACATCCCGCCGGCTTCCCACCAGAAGTAAGGGTCTGGAAGCATACCGGGGGTATTTCCTTCCTCGTTTCCATCATACGATGCCATCAGTCCTTGTGCAACGGAACCAGCAGCACTTTTGATCGAGTCTAGGCAAATATTATTCAGTTCCTAGGCTTGAAAAACACATTTGGTACATCTTGTTGGGCTTACCCTGAGAGGAAAGATCCAGATCGATAGCATCCACAATTTGGGAACCGAGACACATCGCGGCGGCCATGGTGGCCCACGACGACCGGTATTTCCGAACGGCAACCATCTTTTGATTGGGAAAAGAAGATAAATTCGCTCTTATTGTTCTTCGGGTCCGTGGATACCAATGAACCTATGTTTCGACAGTTTCGGGAACACTTCAGACGAACAGCTTTTAGAGTTTGGCCTTCACGTCAACTTCTCTTGACGAAAAGGTCTCTTCTGGGAGAGAGCGAAGCCCCTCTTTATGAAGCGCATCGTTATCGCCATCAGGTAATAATATCAGAAGACAGAGACTGTGAGACACTTTTCGGTTAAATAGAAAAAAGGGGCTAGACTGCAGGCACAGGCGGCGCTTGCAAGCAAGGGATTGACTTTTGATTGGCACCGAGTTTGTAGGAACCCAGAAAGCTTGGCGGTTGATGCCTGACTAAGACTAAATAGGACTAGTCACAGAGCTAGTGGTTTAATTTTACTATTTTAAGATTAAATGGCCCCCAGGCTAAACTCCATCTGGATAAAAGAGCCAACGTCTTGAGAGCAAAGTGCAGAGCCTCAAGATGGCGATGCTGTTTCAAGCACCGAGCCAACGAACGAGATGATGACGGATAAGATCGACCTGGGCGATACGATGAAGCTTTTCGGAATACCCCATGGGTGATAACTTAACCTTCCGATAGGTGGAAGGGACCTGGAGTAGGAGATGAACTTTAGGCAACCCAAACTTCGGGTCATCAAACCATTTTCTGTCGTTTTTCGGACTGGAGACTGGCCTGGGCGTCTGCCGCTGCTGACTGAGTGAAAGCTGGGGAGAAACACACCAGTAGTAGTGTCTATCCTGACGGAGTCACAACACCTCTCAGTGATAACCAACGGTCCTCACTCGACCATCACAGTCGTTTGAATATCAATAACGCTTTGATTATTGGCGATTGGGTATTTGTTCAACAGAATTGGAGAAATGTTCTCCAGTAGAAACGCCATATCATCGAGATGTGTGAATTCTGATTGTACGGAATATGGAAATCACATTTGGACGATTCCAAATACTATTTCATTTATAATGTTGAGACATGCTGCGCCAACGATAAACAGGGAAGCCCTGGTCCCTCTTTGGTTCCCTTGATACAAAGCTCGTTTCCATTTGATATTCGACGCTCTTGCAGTAGTACGTCTTGACGTGGGGTTTGATGCTCCCCTTCTGTCTCACAAGGGATAAATGGCAGGTCCTATCCGCAGCACGTGACACAGAGGATGCCTTGTGCCTGTTTAATTCTAGCATTGGTTCTTAAGAACGGATGGTAGAGCCTTCGATATGCTCTGTTTGCGATTGCTTAGGCTCCTTTTCCCAGTTACAGATGTGATTGGTCACCGAAATATGCTTTGGGAAGTTGAGACATCTTCTACATACATACGAAGGGTGTTTGTTAGCTGAGTGGAGCCGTTTCCAGCACTGCCGTAACGCAGCGCATGAGGGCAATAACCCGAGGAGGGTGCTAATTGAGATCAACTATTGCGGTGGTTTGGACAGTCTTACTTTTTACGTCACTTCCCCGGCTCGGGACTCAAGATAAGCACTCAACTAATTTATTCCGAGACACTTGGAGCCTGCATGTGCCCGCATGAATGTGAGCATCGGGCATGAGCTCGGAATTATAGGCAGCACCGTTCTCGAATGAAATATCCTCTGACAAATCTGCATCACAGTTAGCCTTGTGGGAGAACCTTTCATAAATGGAACGGTAAATTGTACCATTGATTACGAATAAAGGGGTTAGCAGACTGCGGCCGAAGGAGACTCGAACATTGCATGCATTGAGTCTCTGTGCGTTTTGCCTCCTGGTTACTCGCCCGCGTCGAGGGCTGGGATTTTATTTTCAAGGCAAGTAGCCGTGGGATTCCCATAAAGACCAGAACGGATGCAAGTAATTTTCGTCAAAATGAAAAACAGGGGTTTCTAGTTCCCGGAAAGCTAATAATGATTATGTCTTGAATATATCCCGAAATAAAAACAACAATGGCATCACTCAGGCCGGAAATCTGTAAGTTTCTGCTGAAAAGCAGTCATTTCAGTGTTATATTGCCCAAACCACTGCGGTCTCAACGAACCCAGCGGCTCTTCCAACTCCGTCCACTTGTCTCCTAGGGTAAATATCCCACGGCCATTCCACCGTCCCGTGGAATTGATACGCTCTTCGGAATCTTTCCCGTATCCTTCAACCTGGCGTGACTGCGTACCTACCGCAGAGTGCACAACAGCTAGACCGACGTGATGAGCATTGCTGATTGGTGCGCCTGCTTCCAGAACGGGTTTGGCAAGATCAGCTGGAAGCAGCTTGGTGATTGTCGCAGCTGGAGCGACAGTGTTGATGGTCGCTCCGTAGAGATGGATCACAGAACGAAGAGCACGGACGAGGCCGACGAGCTGGCGATTTGGTTAGCTATCGGTTTGAAACTTGAACCATAGGATTTATCGTATAATCTGGGATGGGCGATATATAGCTAGGAAGCAGATACTTCTCGGCGCGGACAGGGAAGGAAGGTATTAAGTATTTCAACTCACTGCAAGCTTGGTCGAACTGTAAACTGGCAAGTTTTGCTCAGGGGAATAGGCCGTCGCACTACTTGTAATCACCAAGCTCCCACCAGGGCCTTGTTTGCGGAAAGCACTCAAGCTCAACTTAACAAAGTTAAGCACGGCGCGATAATTGACCTCGACGACGGCATAAGCGGGTTCTTCCAGCTTGCCATCTGCGTCGAAGGTGTCTGCAAAGTAGTCCTTCTCTTCTGTAATGCCAGCGTTGGCGATAGCAATATCTACATGTCCAACAGTCTCGAATACACCACGAAGGCTGGCCCAGTTTGTTACGTCACATTGAGTGTACTTGATGCTGTCCTTGATTTCGGAGGAGACACTGGCGCTGTCGCTTTCGTCGATAGGGTTGAGGTCGAGAATGTGAACAGTTGCCCCTTTTCGTGCAAGGATGCAAGCCGAGGCTAATCCGATTCCGGCAGAACCACCTTACATAAAAAGGGTTTCGGATCAGTATCAAAGAGGAGCAACAACATCTTCAACATCAGACATGTCAACAACACACCTGTGATGATGGCAACCTTGCCATCCTGGCGAGGGAAATCGCTCTCGTTTAGGTGTAACGATGTCATGATCACGCTGGGCTATTTGCTACCTTTTTTCGGAATGACTTCAGCACTTCCGTTTGGCACTTTGAGATGTCTCAAGAACATCTCTGTACCCCGGGTGGAGGGAACCGCGCCTTTATTATTTCGGGGGCCTGGTAGGCGCAGACCGTTCGGGAAGGCTTTCGAGAAGGAGGGGAGGAACTGACTCGGTTCCGACATGATTTCTGCCTCTTCCATTTGCTGTCCGCGTTGTCGGTATCAGCATTTTTCCTATTATGGTTGAATACATCAATCGATGCACTCCTCGAAGCGACCATGCTTTACTCTGCACGGAGTGCTCCAATACAAATTGTTTTTTGATTATGCAATGCTGGCGGGAGCTTCTAGTTTGCATCTTTGCTGTGCCGCACTCGGCTTTTCCCGTCACCCAATCGCCCAATGCACGAAGGAGGGGGAAATAACGAGTACAGAGTCAGGATGTCGATCATGAGAATAAGAAACAATACTGGCGTTTATATGAAGATGTCACATCACCATCCTTGCGTCTGCCAGAATAACACACCTGGCAAATACTTGAGGATATTATGATCTTTTACTAACTCGCTATAAGGCTAACTTTAATCGGTGATTCTGGGGTTTCCCATAAAAGATGCATTTTGAATCCCGCTGCTGGTTGACCTTTAACAGCTGAATATCATATCTGAAGAGGAGCTTTTCCAGGATGGTTTCAGCTGTAGCCAACCTAGCCTGTTGGCGACCCCGAATTAAGCTCCTGGAAGGCCTGAGAAGTTGTACTTACCCACGGCCGAAGCATGCGCGGGCACCGGTTGAAAAACGGCTGACTGGCCTCCTAATGGTCGTCCTCATTGGAGCCAAATTAACGGTTGCAGTTGATTTTCAAGGGATCTTAGGATACGCTATGTTCATTCTCTCAGCGAAAGGGTTTGTGGAAACGCGTGTTTGCAAGGGAAGGTCAAATAACAGTCGCAGCAATGGGAACACGAGAATCACTCAGTTATTCCGGGACAAACCAATCATCGACAGTCGCTGGTAGGAACTATTATGGGAAGCCCAGAGACAGACGTAGGGAAATTCCGATGCTTCGAGTTATACAGATATCGGAGGTTAGAGGTTGACAGGCCTTCGATTTTATTGTAACTGCTATGCAGAACGGATTTCTCTCTTGAGTTTCGAGGATACTTGCTCGTTATGATAGAGACATTGGAGCTGGCTCGGGGATGAGACAGGCTGTATCCATGTTACATCACAAAGAAAACGAACGAATAGCATGAGTGAATAGTTTTGTTCTCAAGTATGAGAGCCAGGTATATTATTAGAATATAAACTCGAGTCTGGATGACCGCAATGGCATCGAGAAACGCACGCTGAATAAGCATTGATTTATGATTATATCAAGTAACCCAGGGGATGACACAACGAAAGGAGTTCAGACAACACTCCGGGTTAAGAATGAATCAAATGGATAGCTTTCTGGTATATTCTTGTCTTCGTCCTTTCTTGATGGACCCCTGAAGGTTCTGTAGTGGAAGGGCGTACCATCGCGGTGGCGCAGCAGCTCACCAAAAATAAGCCCGCCCTACTACATGTCATCCGAGGTCAGCCCATGTATATAAAGCTACCCCGTCCTGCGGGAATTCGCACTTTCTAAGGTCGAGGGAACCAGTCGACAGCACCAGCAAACCGAAAAGTGACAAAGTGCAGCAGCGGAACGGCCCGATGGAACCGACTATCTTCACCCCGCGACTAAAGCTGACGCTTCTCACGAAAGCGGAAAGAGGAAGTCCAGAGTTCGAGTGGATTCACAAACTGCACAGCAATGAAAAGACTACGTGGTGGAGGTAAGATTTACTTCATTCATGTTATAAAGTTCCGTTCTTTAAGTTAATCTTTGTATGAAGCATCCATGGCCAGGCCAAATCTATGGAGGACACGGATAATGTCGTGAAACGATGTTTGCCAGCCAATGAAGGGGATGAAAAATCATACAGAGTTGTCTATGCTGTTCACCGGATCCTTGAGCCGATGAGTAGTTCTGCCGAAGACGAGCTGCAAGCTGTAGAACGGGAAAAACCATCAACCGAATTTATCGGCCTTGTGAATCTGAAATCATTGGATGCTAACGGCCTCCCGTTGCCTGAGGAGCTCACCTTACCGGCCGAGGCCGCGGCTACGATACTGACCGTCGAAATCGCATATATGTTTTTGCCCATCGGATGGGGTAAAGGGTATGCAACCGAAGCAGTGAACGCAGTGTTTGAATCCTGCAAGAGGGCGCGATCTTTTTGGACTCCTTTCTCGAAAGTCTATGTTAGAGCAATTGTGAATGAATGTAATCCGGCAAGCCAGCGGGTGATGGAGAAGACTGGGATGACGAAAAGAGGTGTTTACGAATGGACTGGGGAAGCTATTTTCCTTGCTGGAGAATGGCGAGAGCGCGATACCCTTCATATTTTTGGCATGCATCTATTAGAGTGACGGGGATGGGATGTCAACGATGAGAATGATCAAAACAAGATTTAAGAGCCTTATAAATAGATGTCTTTGAGTGGGTGATCTATCGAGCAGTGCAGTCAACGGGGGGTTAATCAAGCAATCCGAGACATAGAAGCTTAGAGGATGAATAATCGTTCTTGATCAACGAAGTAAAACCTGAATAGTAGACATCTTTAGCTTTGTTGTGTCTAGAACAAATCCACAATAGACGTCAAGTGCCCCTATGAAGAGCGCAACGGGAAGGGCAACCCGGATGATCTCTCAAGAGAACACCTCCTTTCAAAATTTCGGTGAAAGCTGGCATAACGCTTAAATAATAAGTTCGCTCAATAACAGAGCATAGAGAAAATTAAGAACAAAGGATTGAAGGGGATTGAATGCGTGAAGGGGTGCTTGGGGGTGGAAAAAAGGAAGAAGTGATACCAAGGCTTATTAACCAAACTCACTGTTAAAACCATTAGTATAACCAAGACCCGCTTCAACCAGCATACAGCTGGTAGATATAGTTGTTGAAGATTCGGGTTGAAAACCGTCAATCAGAAGACGATTATCATCGTTGTCATCTTCATCATTTGAAATCTTTATGAAATCGTTGATAAAGTGACAAGTCGATGAGAGATTTTGACTGAAAATTTTTCAATTCTTCATATGAAAGAAATGAAAAGAATAGGCAAGTTGCAAAAAAAAAAGGATTTTTAAAATAATTTTTGTAAATAACCTTTCTCTTAACCAATCATTCGTTTATACCTCTAAATTATTCTCTCATATTGAAATATATATATTTTTTTGAACCGAAAAGAGAGAAGGAAAAAGAGAGGCAAGACCAAAAAAAAAAAAGTCTCCTGTAGTCAGCTGAAGACAAGAGGCAAAGAAAGACCGATAGACAACTCAGTACAACCGACCATTCTCCGCCTCTTTACCCTCAGGTGTCGTCCCGGATCGTCGTTTAAATACTCGGCAGACAATGCGGGCTCCTTGCTTGACATTCCGGACCAAAGTCGTCGGGCTCCAGTTCCGGACGCGGAAGACGTAGTATAGCAGAACAGCACCCATGATATTGAAGCCGATGTAGGCCCAGCCGATGCCCCAGTTTCGCCAGCGTTCGGAGTAGTAGATATTCGAAGCAGCGAGGAACTGGTCCGCGTTGTCCAGGGAACAGTATTGGCAATTCTGTGTGGCTCCGGGGTTATACAATGTCCCCGGCGCAGCCTTGAGAAAAGGGCCCATATATTCGCCACAGCTCTGGCCGGAAGGAGGGTTAAACACGCTCATCTCCTCAGACGCGCATTCAATGGCACGGCCGTGTAACCCCGTCGATGTGAGCCCTGAAATAAGATACGTGAGCGGGGAGACGCGATACATGAAGATCCAGAAGCCCGGAAGGGCGGAGGGCGATTGCATGACGCCGTTAAAGACGAGCGTCAGCATGAACATAAGGGTTGCGATGGTGCCGCCTGTTTCAGCGTCGGGGAGGGCGGAGATAATGAGCGTCGCGAAGGTGGAGGTAAAGATGAAGAATTGGATGATGAAGAGGAGCATTAGGCCCTGGCGATGGCGGGCTTGGTTGGCGCCGTACACGGGGAAATAGTAGCACGCCCATGAGACGACGCCGGCGAGCACCTGCCAGGGGATTTCGATGACAATATTGGCTATAATAAATGCGGCCCAGGAGTAGGCTTTTGATGGTCGTTCGCGGACCTCATAGAGAGATCGTTGGACGACGAATTTGGGCATGATTCTGGGTTTATCGTTAGCGATGCAATGTAAAAGGGATAGGGCTGCTTACTGTTGCACTAAGGTGGAGAAAATAGACGTGAGCATGAACGCGCTGAAAAGGACGTCCTGGAATCCTTGCTGGGAGCTGTTGGGTTGGAAAAACGTGAAACCGATGAAGAGGCCGGAGGCAATGGCCAGAATCAACTTCGCCCAGATGTAGACGGGCTCGCGCCAATACTGCTGGAATACCCGCTGGGTTACATACCACAGCTGGTTAGCAAAGGGCATAGCGTATTCTTGATGCGTGTTATTGTCCTCCTCCGTCGAAGAAGACCTGCTCTTATGGATTCGGTCAATTTCCTTCTGAACCTCTCCGGCTTCTGCGCTTTCATTCCAGACGACCGGCCAGTCTTGACTGGATTTTCCAGAAGCACCAGCTCCAATTATTTCGAGTATATACTCTGCGGGCTATATTGAGTCAATATACATACGAAACCAACACATGGGGAAATGGAAACTGACATTCTCTGAAGCGCCACATGCTCGTGCACCTTTTGCCTCGAAGTAATCGAGTAGAGTACGAGAATCCCCTCCAATGTCTCCAAAATAGACCGTCCGCCCTCCCTTTGCTAGAAACAACAGACGATCAAACTGCTGAAAGAGCATGGCACTAGGCTGGTGGATGGTAGATAGCACAGCTTGACCACGATCTGCAAGCTTCCGCAGGAATGCGCAGATAGACCAAGAACTCTGCGAGTCCAAGCCACTTGTCGGCTCATCGAGAAATATCAGCAGCGCGGGTTTGGCGGCAAGCTCGACACCAATCGTCAACAGCTTTCTCTGTTCAACATTCAAGCCCTCTCCCGGGGTACCGACGATTGCGTCTGCAAAATCGTGCATATTAAGCATCTCAATGACCTCTTCGACATACTCGTATTTTTCCTTCTTCGACACTGTCTTTGGCTGCCGCAGTAGTGCACTAAAGCGCAGTGACTCCCTCACAGTAGTTGTGGGAAGATGCAGATCTTGTTGTTGCACGTAGCCTGTTTTTCTTTGGAAGCTGGTGTCAAGCGGCTTTCCATCAACAAACATATCACCTGTTACGACACCCATAGAAACACGCTTCGCGAGAACGTCAAGAAGTGTTGTTTTACCTGCCCCCGATACGCCCATCAAAGCTGTCAATGTACCGGGTTTGACCCATCCAGAAACGTTGTCCAATAGTCGGCGCTGGCCTCCTTTAACAGGAATATCATAGGACACGTTTCGCCAGGTGAAGACGCTATGTTGTTCTGGGATCGCGGAGGCGTTTGGCGCAGCCTCTTGGGGCTTCTCGGCGAGAGCACCATTCACAGATGAAGTGTTCCCCTGGTTCTTCTCGAAGTTGCGCATATGCGCCGGCACCCCACCACGACGAAAGACGAGGAACTCGGCTTTGGAAGACGTCGCGGAATTGATCTCAGTGGCAACCAGGTATACCACGGTGAAGAAAATCCAGAAAGCTACCAGGATACCGAAGTTCCGCCACTCGTGATCGTACGTATACCGGTATTGCGAGTAGATGTAATCGTCTCCTGAAACAGTCCTTTCCCCTGCCACACTACCCCGAGCAGCACAGATGAAGGAGTCACCGCTCAAACTCGGATATGCGGGCACGAACTGAGAGCATTCAAATCGTCGGCCGTGGAATTCGTTTGCTATCATGGCCTCGAAAGTATAGTAGATCGGGTTGATCCACCGGATCCAGCTGAACCACGGGATGTCAGACATCTGTGGGGTGGGAATCACGAAGCCAGTATAGATCACAATGGCTAGTACTAGCACACCTGCCATAGACATTGCTTGGGAGAGAGTCTTGGTCGATGCTGCCAGAGTGCGGAAAATTCCAGACATCGCAAGTGTGCTGAGGAAGGTGAAAAGGAAGAAGATGAAAAATTGAGAAGGTTCATAACGCTGTATCCCGATTAGTCAGGTCTATTGTAGCTGGGAAATGAGACCTACCAAGCCAGCCAGGAAGTAGAAGATGAGGTTGAAGATTACGGCGGCGACAAACTTGACCGGGATATCGGATACAATTCCGCCAAAGGCTTCAGCGAAAGGATGGACGAAAGCGTAGGAAGCTTGCTTCTCGACAATTGGCCGCTGGTCGTAGAGAGAGTTGATTTCTGTAATACTGATGAGAGCGTTCATCCTAGAATGGAGTTAGATGTATAATCCAACTAGCACAGGGGCGTATTTCCTTAAATAATGCCCTAGGGACACTCACAAAACAGCGAAGAACAGAGCAGCTCCTTTGCTTTGGAACCCAGCGGACGCGTTCGGAGTCCTAGAAAAGTTAGGACTTATAGCGAAAACGAGGCTCACAAAATATTACCCATGGTATATAGAACCGATAATAAGAGACATCACGATTCGACCAATGAAGGTTGTTAAAGTGGACGGTTTATCGTTCCATATCCTGGATAGGGTCAGCCACAGCAGGAATATCAATCTGCGGAAGAAAATACCTCTGATAGGCTCTGATAGTGCAAAGCTTGACTTGCATCGGAATTGAAATAACGTAGGGACTCTTGGGGCGCACATGCTTTGCCTGTCTGTGCCTCTTAGCCTGGCCAAAAGTCTGCTCGGTTTCTCCTCCTTCACGAAACTCCTCCGAATGCTGCCCGATTTCCTTTTGAACCTCAGCGAACTGTGGACTATTCCTGAAATACGTTTCGAATTCCTCAGAGGTCCGCGGGACCCTGTCCTCCATCCCCTCACGCACTTTGCGCTCTTGGGGATTTGTGACTGAAGTCAGGAAGTCACCAGTTGTCTGGCGTGGTGGACAATACCAGCCCATCTCGGTGAAATACTCTTTTGCGCCGCTGCAGGGGCCAAAGTAAATCTCTCGTCCTTCGTATAAGACAATGCATTTGTCAAAAATGTCGTAGATTGCCTGCGAAGCCTGGTAAATTGCCACCGCTTGGCAAGTGCCCGCTACATTGGCAGAAACACGCAACGATTTGGTGAACTCCAAGGCACTTGCAGAGTCGAGACCACGTGTAGAATTATCCCATGCGCCGACAGGCGCTCTCGAAACTTATATTTGTCAGCGTCCTCCATGGAAAGGACTCAGGTTTCCGTAGCGACTTACGGGCCATCTCAGCAATACTTGATGAAGGTTAGCAGCATGCCATCAATATCGCCAAGAGAAGCACCAACCTGACTCGTTTTCTTTCACCACCGGAAACACCTCTAATATAGTCATCACCAACTGCGGGTGGTTGTTAGAAACTCCTTGAGCACACTGCACGTCAGGAGGGAAGACCTACCCTTGGTATTGTACGTGTGAGATAGACCGAAAATGGATAGCGCGACCTGAGTGACATACTTGGCAAACTGTTGTCGGCTGACGCCATGCAATCGATTCGTAGGGCTTCTTGCTGCTGCTGCGAACTCTAAGGTTTGTCCCACCGTGAGGTGAGGAAAGTGTTTGTCCACCTCCTGGTTGTACAGAACCTCTCCCTTGTATTCCCGAAGCATCTTCTCCATCGGGATTCCATTAAACTGAATCTGAGAGCCTTCCCGGAGGTTTAGGCCATGTAGCTCACCGCATAGAGACTTCAAAAATGTCGAACAACCACTACCCGGCCGCCCTAAGACAATCAGGAGTTCGCCGCTCTTGATCAGGCCATTGAAGTTGCGCAGGATGTGCTTCTCAGTGGATTTTCGAGAGGAGTGGAAGTATTCATTCAGTCGCAAAGGCGCTGTAAATAGAGACGCCATGGTACTCTGGTATTGCAAAGCTGACCCCGAGCCGGACACGTTGAGATTCTGGAAGGAGATGCCGGTTGACGGTGGTCGGGGGAATCCCTCCCTGTCTATCAATTTCATCATCATCCGGGTCCACTTGTAGTGATCGAACTGATCACTGGTAGGGTCGAACGCTGGGTCATCGGGAGCCATCTCATCGATTGTGTCCTTCCGTTCGATGCCTTTTCCGGAAGCTGTTGTGGCGCGCCTGGGGAAATTCGAGGCGATGCGAGTCAATTCCGCCCTACTATCGACGTTGATCTCCTCAAAGAACTTCGAATCATATTGCTCCATCCCCGGGTCCTCTCGGGGACGGTCTAGGCTTTCCTCTACCTCATCCTGTTTGACTGAGCTTGGGCGAGGATGACTACTGAGTTCCTCACCTTCGGCCATTTTTAACACATCAGGCCCCGCAACAGGAAAACTAGCAACGGATCACTGTGAAGCGACGGGTGAGACAGAAACTCGTCACAATTGGGCAAATACTTATAGAAGGGAGTGAGGAAACAACAACAACAACAACAACAACGGCGTGTCTTCACAGTTGGTCGTTGAAAACAGAAGGAGAAAAAAAGGGTCATTTTCGGAATATATAACGCTGTCGGACACGTCGGACACCACGGACACGACGATGCCGACCAGAAAAGCTCCTCCGTTGTTCCACGGGAACCAACTTCCAAGTTTGCCAAAGAAAGATGCATTGTGATGTCATTATTACCGGATGGGCTGGACTCTGTTTAACAACAAACCTTGGGATGAAAATAGAGGAATTGCGCCAAGGGGAAGCTTGTCAATAGTTGAGCCTTTGCTGCATTGCATTCTATCTACTCCGTACAATTTATAGATAGAGATGCGTTGCAGGAGTATAGTATAGAGCCCCGAAGCCATTGAGGTCCAATTGACCTCATGTGAGATGTCAGGCTGTTCTGCGCACTGTTGCCGGTATTGTGCGTGCATAAACCGCCGCCAAGCCCAAGATCATCTTCCGAACGAGCCGGAACAAGGATAAGGTCGATCCGGCGATCGAGGAATTCCGTAAGGAGAAGACGACCACGTATCATATGCACCATGCCATACAACAAGACCAGCTCTCAAGGGATTGAACAAACCATATCGGTCATTTACTACTCACCACCCTATTGACGCCCAAGGGTTCCTGGGCCTGGATCTAGGATTGTGAACACATCTAGTACTGGTCTCCAGGTAAGCGACGCGACCTTTTAGAACTATAACTGGGATGCAAGCTACTTCCTTCGGAGCAAAGCATTAGTTTTCTAATTGTGTTCGCTAGCATATAATTGCCGAAAGGACGACAAAAGTTATCACCCGTGGCTCACATATGCTGTCTCCAAAAGCTCTTACAGTCTCTTCAGCGTCGCCTTTACAAAAAGGCTCCAAGATACCGGGATCGCTATCTTTGCAGTCCAGCCAAGCAATGAGTGACGACGGCTCAGTTTATTCCTTTAGGAGCGTATAATCCCTATATAAAACCGGAACTAACAATACCTTTTAAGATCCAGCGCCAAGCTCGAGCATAGGGCAAAACCTAGAGGAAGAAGGTCTGGCATCTTTCAAAGAGGCGATCACGATCAATACAGATCATTTCGGTGGCCTTACTCGAGATCCTCTCGGAGATAAAATAACTCTGGAGTCGGCGAGCTCGACTCTAGACCTGGTTTCTGCAGAGAAGCTGTGGGAATTGAGCGAGAATCTCATCGGTCAGAAGTTCGAGATTTAAAAACAGAATTTCTTTCTGTTCTATATCTCAATCCAAAGGGACTGGATGTTACTATTATTACCTTGAATCATGGTCCTTACGATTTCCCCCGAATCCAATCTTCTTAAAAAAATACAGAAGCGCTTCTGTAAAATTTCTCTGGGGAAGAGGTGATGCTCGGATTCTGAGGATGCGAGGGTTGGCATCATCTCAAATTCCCGTACCCCAGTATCTCTTTCGATAAGAACCTTCTTCGTCCGACAGCAGGTCTCAGGTCATCCAACAATGTCATCTCCAATCATAGTAACTGGTTTCTATGATGAGCCCATCCCAGCAAGATACTACCTCATCAGCGCTCCCAATGCGCGAACACTGCGACAAGCTATCCTCCACTGCCTAGAGCGCAAAACATTCCTTGAGCCTCAACCTCCGCTCAGCAGCTCCGAAAAGGTTCTTCACAAAATCACCAGCCCCGCCAGCCTTGACAATATCATAGATCGACAAATCGTTCTTCAAGATGACGGCAAAGATCGAAAATTCGTGAGAATTGATCGTTCTGATCTCCTGGCTGAGAAGAACTGTCTCGAGTTAGTCAGAGCGAATACTAGCAGTACCTCGATCATATCGCGAGTATACAGCTATGAGAAATCCACGGAATTCGAGCATCTAGTCATGGATACCATTCCCGGAATAACTCTTGGTGAAGCCTTACCAACCCTATCCCTTCATGAAAATGAGGCTATAGCCGAAGAAATAATCACCTTCCTCACCAAGATACGTCGCAATCTACAGTCCCCATCCATCAAAGCCGCTTTACTTGACCGAAAGCCCGTTTCCCCCAAGGTCGTTAACACCGCAGATTTCAACCGCGAACGATTCAGGCAATACCTGCCCAACAACCACATCTCAACCTACATCCAGTCCAGACTAAAAACTCTCCCGCCACAGCAGCAGGAGCAGCAAAACGTCTTCTCCCACTGCGACCTGGACCCCAGCAACATTCTAATCCAACCCAGCTCAAAACATCTCACGGGAATAATCGACTAGGAATCCAGCGGTCACTTCCCAGTCTACTGAGAATGGGTAAATCTTAAATGGTCCGCCGAAGTTCTAGGCGGCGAGAGTGAAAAAATGCTGGTTCTATATTCTCTTGAAAGAGATGAAGAAGACCTCTTCATCATTTGAATGTGAGCAATGGGGTGGGATGTGGGACGTTGAGAAGTTATATATGGCGCTTAAGGAGTACAGTGATTGGGCGTTGGAGCCGGAAGATAGGGAGGAGAACCGGAGAGAGGGCTGAGCGAAAGTCAGGAAGATTATTGGGGACGCCTCCTCCGATTGATTATCCAGCGGAGAATCCTTTGTGGCTTGAGTTCGTGGAAGGAGATACAATCTGACTGCTGATCCATCATCGGGCGGTAGTGAATCACCCCAGCAGACTTATATGCATGTCTTTTCAGGGTCTGGGCTAACCTTTCGCCTTGAACAAGAAGCTTTAATGCACATAATCAATTCTTTCCGGAATTTTTTGCGTATCAAACCCATAGCTCGGGCCCACGATAGATAGCACAAACTGAAGCTAGAAATAGCTATTTCTTCCTGTGAGAAGGCGGGTATCTGATCCCAACAGATCGTTCCTCGAAGCCTACATCGTACATGTACCCCTATCCTTTGACATCTAGGCCTCAGGATATGTGTAGGAGTTCCTAGTCCTTGTCAAGCTTTGTATCGTTGACAGTGGACCGCGCAGATTGCACGCTCTCGAGTGTTCAGCACATTTGAGATAGTAGCTAGCAAAAGAGTCAATCGATCGAAGGCTTGATAGATGCTATCGTCAGACTTCAACCAAGCGCAAGAACCTTTGGGGAAGCCATTCATATGTATATGCTTATGTAAACCCCAACCCACGAACCGAAAAACAAGATTTCAGCCAAGATTAAGATCGTCGGTTAACGGCAACAAATAACAAATAACATGGGGTAAAGGTAAACCCAAACATCACCAACGGCGTTAGCCGTTCAGGGGCGTCGAGACTCAAGACTTGAGAGACTCAAGGAGAGGACAAAAAAACCATGATAATCCTACTATCTCTAAAGTCAAGTAAGTCATCGACAGACATATAAAGACGTTAGAAATCCCCATAGTTATTAACGCCCTTCATCCCGCGCGCGCGAAGAAACTTCTCGATTGTTTTGGTAAATATCCGTCGTCGGATTTATTCCACGAGTTGAATGCATGGGATCTTCTTCTCGAATCCTTCCTTCCTTCCGCCTTCCTTCTCGGGGAACGGACACCGGCCGACGTCATATGCAATCCATTCCCATTCAAAGAGAGAAAGACAGAGCGGCCCTCTTCATCTCACGATACTACTCCCTCCCTCCAGACCACAAGCCTGAACAACAGAGCGTGTAGACATATGTAACCAAACCTCCCCCTCTCCCCATCTCAACCGAGCCCGTCTCTTCGTATGATGTATCCCCAACCGCAATCCCAATTCCACCCCGCGCCAACCCGAACCGAACCATCTCCCCAGCTTGTGACACTCACACAAACACACATCTCCCCATACCCATGGGCCATAACCTCGGACTCATATGCACATCACGAGCAGATCGACAGTCCAACTTACTCCATCCTTCCTTCCCCCAGGAACCCCGGACCCCTGTCAACCATATTTAATCTCCCATCTAGACCTAATCAAGAAGTATCTCCATACCCTCTTACATCAGCATAAACGCACTAAAACGACTGAGCTTAAAGCATTTGCGGGGAGATAGGGGGGGAAACAATGAACATTCTGGGGACATCCGACAGAACCCTTAAAAAGACATCATCGTCATTGCTTATTTCTTCCGCCGCATGTAACCTGAAATTAGCATCGACAGACACGGCCGATTGGATTTCCCGTTGATAAAATTAAAGAAGGGAAAAAATATAAACTCAATCCCCAGAGCCGGTTTTTTTGGCCCGCCTTGACCCCTGTAGCTTGTAGTCAAAGAAGCATATATACCCATTCCTTCCCTCCCCTATTCCCAAATCCCCCATCCCAACCCATCACAACCCGAAACCAGTCACTCGTTACACCAAAACCAATCCAACCTCAAAAAAACACCAAAACACCACACAAAATGAAGTTCACCTCCCTCCTCACCACCGCCTTCTTGGCCGTCAATGTCATCGCCTCCCCCGTCGCCTCCCCAGAAACCCACGACCTCTCCAAACGCGATGCTCCCGCCGTCGTCTCCGCAGTCAAGACCCTCTCGGACGACATGGTCGCCCTAAACCAGACCCTCAACTCCTACGAAGGCGGTCTCGGCTCCGCCATCACCGCCCTCAAGATCAAATCCCAAACCGACACCGTGAAGAAGGCCACCGAGTCCGTCACGGACGCCGCCAAGGACTCTGGCAAGTTCAACGACAAGGGTTCCGGGTCGGTTGCGAACTCCCTGTTGGCGCTACAGCCGAATATCAACTCCGTCCTCGACAACATTGTTTCGAAGAAGGGTGCGTTCGAGGAGGCGCTGTTGGGATTCATCTCCTTGACCTGGTTGGTGAAGAGTGATCTGGAGGATCTGAAGGAGTTGTCCGCCGAGTTGGGATCCGCTGTTACCGAGAAGTTGACGCCGCAATATGCTGCTCTGGCACCCACGTTGAACAAGCAGATCGCCAAGGCGTTCGCGGAGGCGATCAAGAAGTACGAGTAAATCGGGGTTCGTCCTGTTCGAGTGTATATCTTGAAAGCTGGGTTTGGGTGATGATTAGTGGTTACGGGTTGAAATCCTTAATATCCCCTCATGTCGCGGCCACGAGCCATTTCAGATTGAAAAAAAAAATCTTCTATCCATGTAAATAAGACCTTCTGGGGGAAATGACTAGTTAATGAAGTTGCTTTCGTCTTCATAATCATAATCATGACACCACCCTCTCACTTTCCATCGAATGAGAATGCTGTTGCATTGAGACCTCTCACCAAGGTCAGTCTGTTCAAACGGAGTCACCGAAAGGCAAGCATTCGATCGCCCTCCAGCCTCTCCGATTCGAAATCCAAAAGATCAGAGTAGCTCAACCTCACCCATCCCAGTTGATACCGATGAGATAACGATGAGATAAGATCAACGAACTGGTGGAAAAGAAGTCGAAAAAAAAGGGTGGCCAAGATCAAGCATATCCCGATGCTCATCTCAGCAACTGTGGCTGAAATATATCGTATATCGCTTCTTCCGATCTGTGGCTGTGCTCTCATCTCCCAACCCCACCAGGCCCACTCAGTTTTTCGCCTGCTTCGCCACACCTAGATTGCACACACAACCCCTACCCAGAACCAATATGATGGAAACCAAGGGAAAGATTAGGCTCATCGATCCAGGGATCTCACTTTCCCCCCCCTCCAGCTCGTCGCGAATTTGATCGTGGTTCCTTACCAGATCTTTTTTTCAAGGGTTGGATACCAACATCAATACAGGAACCCGTGCGCGTCCTTCTTCACCATTCCCATGGTCCGTGTCCGACCCGCCTGTCTGTTTTTATTCTTCTCATTGTAATTCGAGCAACTTCCTTTTAAGGAAATACTTCCAGTAATTCCTCTCGCGCTCGTACCGTGTAGAGATGCCTAGCTGTTGTCTTTGTAAGTGAAATGGTCAATGGAAGAAGAGGAAATAAGAAAGAATCGGAATGGGCTGGGAGATACCCAAGAACCGCTGTAGGCGATCTAACAAAGAGAAACAAGTCTGAAAAGAAGACGCGAACAATTATCCAAAAAATTTGATCCAATTCCAAAGTAGATAAGAGGAGTGCCTACAAGAACTCCAAATCACCAAAACTAAACTTTCAAAGATAAAAGAAAGAAAAGAACAGAGACATTGACTCCAATGCAGTGAGGTATCAGATAGGGAGAAATAGATGGGAAATAAAAGAAAAGTAAAGGAACCCTAAATGATAATGTGCCAACACCGCTCCCCGGAGATATAGAAACGACAGATCAACAGGAAAAAAAGAACAGAAAGCCAAGTCAGAATCCAAATCGTTAATATCGGAACTTCGTTGTGCACGTAGCAGGACTTGAATGAGAAGGTTGAAAAGTAGTTTTTTAAGGTCGCAGTTAGGACCTTCCACTCCGAGGCCTCGCCTGTGAAGAGGCCGAATCGTCCAGCATATCCGGTGCTCTTGGACCGACCATCCAATCCTCCATCGCCAGCCATTCGGACCAACTGCGCTCGGCAGCTTCGATCTCCGCGTCTACAGGTCCTTGGAGGGGTCGCAGGAAGGGAACGGTTTCGAGAGGATGGATGTCGTATTCATTCTTCACCGCGGCCCAGCCTCCACTTTTGGCCGCGAAGAGATAGTTTCGACGCTCCTGTTCATGGAGAGGTCCAATTCCGGCCGCCCAGTCGTCGCCAAAGAATCCGTGCAGGACACCCGGGAAATCCATCCCGGTTGCGACGAGACGGCGGAGGTAAGGGATCAGAGAGACGCTGGGAGGAAGTGGCGTTGATGTTGATGACGATCCGGGTGGTGTGTGGCCGGGCGTGACCGGTGTTGGATGGCTCTGGGAATTGAAGACGGGAGTTGGCTGCTTTTGGAAGGGAAGGTGGATGTTGAGGAAGGCAGCGAGAGCGTGTACCGGCACGCTATGCTGCGCGTGGTCGAGGAAATATCGCTGACAACTCTGGTAGCGGGGATACCATTCGAAAATGTCGAAATGGGGATCCTCCGGACGGTGAGGTGCTCCTGATAATCCCGCGACAGTGGACGGGTCAAAGTGAGGACAAGTGCCTGTATTCATGGTGATCTGTGGAGGTTGTACGGGAGTCTTGTCGACCGCGTTCCTGGACAATCGTTGAGTGTCAGCTTTCTTGTTTTGCGCCAACGTGAATTGTAGGAAAATGAGCGTCTGTGAAGAAATATCCCTGAGGGAAAAGTACATACTTGCTCGAGAAGATCTGGATCGCTCTCCGAAAGAGGGATTGGTTTCTCTGTGGAGAGGAGGCAGGGTGGAAGAGCTTTCGGATGAGGCCAGAACCTTTCCCGACAGGCGAATCGCTATTTGACATCTGCTACCGGAGACCCGTCGTCTGAATTAGGGAGAGTGAGACTCGACGAGACGGAGACATGCGACGATAAACCACGGGTGGAAGAAGGATCGTGTGTGTTCAGTGTAGGTTTGGAAGGAAGTGAGTGAGAGAGAAAGTGATTTTATTCTTCTATGGAAAGGGAAGGGAACCAGTAAAAGAGACCTTGGGTCCTGATGAAGCTTAAGAAGGATAGCATTATCTATCCGGAAGTAGCAGGGGCTACTCCATCAATAAATAGAGACGAAAGAGAGAGAGAGAGAGAGAGGAAAGAGCTTTGAAGCCCCAAAAAGAATAGTTTCCCGATCGTTGGCGGATGGAGAAGAAAAAAAAGAAAAAGAAAAAGAAAAAGAAAAAGAAAGAAAAGAAGAAGAAAAAAAGAGCAAGATGACTTTACCGAAACTAGTAAGCAGGAACCATGTTTGAAGCTTTTCTTTTCTTTTTTCCGTACAGATACTTTACCATCTTACATACGACAGACGAAAGAGGGCTGTATCCTCTGGTACCTGATGCTGCCTCTGACTCGTACAAGAGAAGTATGGGGTCAGATTCGTCACCTGGCTTTGCCTTACCATGTCTGGTATGGTTTTTGTTACGAACCGTTGCTTCTTCCCGATCTGGGCGGAAAGACTTGGCAGACACCAGCAACGAAAAAGAAAACAACCCCCGATCGTAGATACATCGATGGCGAAAAAAAAGAAAGAAGTAGTTGAAAGTGCTTGCTCTCTTATTCTTTCCTCTTGGATACCCAATGCATATCCTCTCTCAATGGGGTTGGAGATGGCCCGTCTCTGTCCAGGTTCACCTGCTCATCTTCGCCGTCCTCGTCATTCCCGTCCATGTGTCTATCCGTTGGCTGGATGCACTCTACCTATGAAACAGTGGGAAAAAATGATAGATACGCAGAGGAAACATAACAGACGGGAGACAACCCGCTGGAGGAACCTGTAACCCAGGTCCACGGAATACGGATTTCGCCATACCAGACTTTCGGGGAGCCTTTCCAGGTTCAGGTCTGACAGGGTCCCTGGTTTTCCCTGGTTCGCAGGAAACTCACGACACGGTCCAGAATCTCTTCCTTTCTTCCCCAATTTATTCTTTCTTTCTCCCTCTCTCTCTCTCTCTCTCTTGATGAGAGCATTAATTATTCTCTTAGGCCCAGCACCGTGAGAGATGTGACGAGACCGGAGTAGGACCACTCTCGAAGACCCAGGCGTGGTGTTGCTGATGCGGCTCTTTCTTTTTGCCGACACCGTTTTGTTGGTTGTGGTTGAAGTTTGTGTGTGATCATTGGGTCATCCCTCCAGGATCAGGATCGACGCTATCGAAGGCGCCAAAAAGATGGGTTGATCCCTGTCTTGTTGTGCGTGGGGAATCAAGCGTGGCGTCCATCATCCACACCCATCCATGATTTGATCCCCTACGCTTGATAATGATTCCGTGCAGTGTGACATATGTCCTTTTGCAGGCGGCGTTCGTTCATCAGCTCTAGGTGAAGATGCAGCATCCATCCTGGCAGCGATGGCACGAGATACAGATAGATCCAGATCCCTGGACAGAACGAACCCCCGCGAGCTCGCCAATCTACGCATCTACGATGCATTTCATCGAGATATCTCACCCATGACCGGCTCTATCTCGATATCCCGTGACTTAGCGGCATCTGGAGCGGACGCTTGAATTTCGGGCCTTTTTTTCTTCTTCAAATACACGGTACCATACAGACAATACCAAATTACAAGCCCTTCCCTTTTTGGTTGTTGGCCTTGGGATCCAAAAGAGAAAAAAACGTCCGTGTGATGCCTTTAGTTCAATAATCGCTGGACGGATCTCCCTTCTAGCGTGCGAATGATTCTCAGAGGCGCCTTTTAGTCTCTTGAGATCTATCCTATGCCTTATCACGGATTCAAGGATTGTGATGATGAGAGTTGGAATACCGTCATCGACACCCGCCCCGCAAGCCATGAACTCTCCCGGACGGCAAGCTCCATGATCATTGGTGATAACGGTTCAGAGATGCAGATGCTGATCGCCCATGTTGTGTGTAAGCTTCCCTCTTGGGTCGAAAACCTTCGGGCTCTCTAGACTCTCATCGGCAGAATTGCTTTTAGCCGCGAAGCCGCAGATCTCAAAGACGGAACAGGCACAGCCCAGAAATTATACACCCCACTCACACAATTTGTGAATACCTCTTTTTCCGCTTCGAGTATGATGGGGTCGCGATATACCCCCCATTTTAATTTTTATGGTTTTGACGGATCATTCCCCAGCTGTCACTCTTCAGGTCTGCATATCTCCGACCGTTACTAATACCGGCTGCCAAAAAAAATTAATACGAGCATGATGGCAAATCCGCATATCAAAAAGCGACGCATCAGTGGTGCGGAATAATAATGAGGTCTTCAAAAGTCAGAGACTCAAATGCATCGGACTGGAACTTTCCCGATAATAATTTTTTCCATTGGGTGGTTTAATTCCGCTCGACGCTGACTGGATGGAAAAATACAAAAATAAAAAACAACTATTGGTCTAGCATGTTCTCAAAAATTTCCATCACTGCCGACGTGCTGTCTCCAAGCTCACCCGCAGAGACCACGCTGTGATGAGGGAGCCAGCAAACAACGCGGTCAGATCTCCCACTTCCTTGGAGGCTGACGGTTTGCAGGAAGAATCAATAGTTCGAACCAAAAGCACTCGCCACACTGTGGCTGAGAGCGCCAATATTATTGTGGTTCGTGGACTCGATATTTCAAACTTTGATTCCTCGGCATGTGGAGAGATTAGGGCTACTGGACAAACTCGATCTTCGCCATGGATACATTTCAGAACCAAAACACAGATTTGATACAGCGGTACAGATATTACATACAGGATAATCTGGCTCAGGACCCATTCTCGCCACTTTTGGGGGGGGGGGGGGGTTTCTGAAGCCATGAATCATGATATTCAAACACGTCAAAAGCTCCGGGGAAAAGGTACATCGCATGGCCTGTCAGAAAGTCGTGTATGTACCACAGTTGGTTCTCCAGAGTTTTGACAGCCACAGCTTCGAAAGCCACAACTCGCCACTCTTGCCTGTCTGTCCTGTCCTGCAAGCGCCATTCGTAAGCCCTCTATCAATCTACATCTTCATCTTCTCCACCGTTCGCAGCTTCAAACCCCGAACACTTGGACTCGCCGATGATGCCAGACACCAGAAGTACTCTCTTTGCACTTCCGTCCCCAAAACCGGAACCAGAACAACCCACAAAGCGAAGCGATATGCAGTTGTGCTTGCCAGCAAATCGCGGAAACACTGTGGGTCCAGAGATCATCGCATCTTTCTGCATCATGCAGAGTCCTATTTTTTGCCTTTCACTCCCTCCAGTCCTGCTGCACGAAGCTCTTCTGCCCCTCGATTGGTCACCGTTGGGACACTTGACATATTATCGTCGAAATTGACTTTCTCCAGCTGAGTTGGTCACCGTCACCGGTCTTTAGGGCCGGGAATGCGGGAATGCAGAATTTACTCTTTCTTGCGCTCTTTTTTCCCACCACTTTCGCGATTTTCTGAAGATACTGCAAATATCAAAATTAACACGGTCATCTCAAGCGCCGTCCTCCGTCCAAGACGGTCGGTCCGAGAATAAGCAATAATCGGAGCTGATTAAAAAAAACCCAAGAGTGAAAGACCCAAGAGCAATGGTCCGGAAGTGGTCCAAACGCAAATCTTAAAACCCACCCTAATCTATTCTCCACCCACCATGTTCAAAAAAAAAAAGCGCGATGATGTCGATGGTACCTTTTTTTATTCTAATTTAAGCCACAGCTGATCGGCAAAGAAGGTAAATATCGTGGCTGTGTTGGTATCTGTGGCTAGAACATGTGGCTAGTTTGCAGGATCGTCAGGTGTGGCTTTCCAATGGGAGATGAGAAGAACGATTTTTCTAAAAATACTCATCGGCGGAGATCAAACCAAGTGAAGAACTCGCTAAGGACTAAATCCCGTTCAATCTTGCAGCTTTCGGGTTTTGGGTTGGTTCTTCGAAGTTCGGCTCCAGTTCTTCAATCTCCATTTTTGGGATATGATGTTTATCTGATGCAAGTTTTGCCGGTTCGCCCGTCGCCCTCATCTCTATCCTTCGGACATGAGCGATGTTGCGATGGCCGGGAAAAATACAGAAAGAGAGAGGTTGAAATCCCTCAAAAAGGGGAAAATCATCTCCATCTCCATCACCATCTCCGTTACCTACAGCTGCAAAAACCGCAATTGGAACCGTGCACCACCACCACCCTCGCTACGGCTGAAACTTCGCTCTTTTTTCCAACCGACATCAGACATATGTACCTAACCGACTCCATAAACCCTATCCACCTTCGCCTCCACAAGATCATACGTATCCTTTTCAGCTTACGGGGGCCACGGAGACCAGTTTCTGGAATCAGGTCAAATGCCGAAATGATACTCACTTGGGGTACTTGAAGAGAACCTGAAACCGAAATAAACAAACCAGAGGAGAAAATCCGACACGCACACTTCTTTCCTGCATGTCTTCGCGCTATGCGAAAGCGTCGAAAGATTGGTTGATATTCAACCAAATCGCGATATTAATTCAAGTTCATTGTTGCCTTTCTATTTCTATCCGAGCTTATTTAATTCTTCACTGAATGAATGGTTCGGTTCGGGTGTAACATTCCCCAGTCATTCATATATTTCTATTGGCATCTCCCCATGCGAGGGGATGTAGGGATATATACTCAGCTCTCGGACATGTGTAGCTTTCTAGGAACGGAACCTGATATCTCGCCTCCTCTCCTTGTTTCTTGTAAGTTATTCTTGAGTAAGAGGAAGATATATTTATAGAACTGCAGAAAGGTTTTTGTTCCTCCCTTACGAACTATTTCTTGTTACTCGATTCGCGGGGTTGGATTCGGTGGTGTTTTAACCTCGAGCACGATCCCCCTCAACATTGACCTGTTGGGGATGGGTTGGGGCAAGTTTGCATGCATATATCCCTGGCATATATGTTTCAAGAGGCAAACAACACTACTTCTATTTCCCCAGAGTAGGGTCAGTGGGTTTTTTTCGTTTATTTTGACAACTTCTTCGACTGGGGCGAAAAGAGAGAAGAGGGTAACTGCGCTTACCCCATAACTTATAAAATCTGGTTTAAGAGAGTGGTTGACAGATGGTAGACGCCATGTGTTTTCTTCTTCTTTTTCTTCTTTTCCTCGGAGATATTATTAACCCTTCGCATACTATTCCCGAGTGGAATGAATGAGCTGAAATCCCTACAGGTTTGATTTGTTGGGATATATAAATTTCAGCCCAAAGGCTCGTCGGAGAGGAAGAGTAAAACAGAGACGGAGTAAGAGACACGGGGCTTTCCCAGCTCCCGAGAATAGTTTTTCTCCCTTCCTAGAAAATAACGACAGACATACAGCCCTCAGCAATTCCATTGCCACTTCATTGATATGAAGTATTCTCTCTAGAGACGGGATACCGATCAGTCTTTCTCCTATATATTCAATAATGATAATAGGAAAGAAGGCGGGATCTTTAATTATCTATACAACGCCTCTGTCCTATACGTCGAAGTAAAAAACTAACCCTAACACGGAGTTAGAAGACGGATAGAAACAGCGGAAGGAAATCTCTAGAGAGAAAAAGCAGATATGTCATCATTGAAAAAAAAAAAAAAAAGAATCACAGAGGAAAGGAAACTAAATGGTCGTAACATGGGGAAATATATTAACAGTCTAAAAGAAACCACAAGTCAAAATACTCAAGACAGGAAATAATAACAGATACGAACCCCATCGCCAAAACCTCATCACCCACCGAAATAAACAGAAGCGCAAAAAAAAAAAAAAAGCCATCGATATAACCCATCATTCATAAATCATCGCCCATACAACAAAACCATCACTCATAAGTCCATCACCCTTCCTCAACGACCATACCCAACCTCCCCCCTCTCATTAACCCCATAACAAGACGGAACACCCCCCGTATTCACACTCCCATACCCATAAGGAAAACTATAATTATTCGCCACGGGATCATACCGCGACGCAAACGGATCTTCACTCTCCCAATAGTGCGAGGAAGAGGAAGAAGAAGACGTCCGGATAGGAGCGAAACTTGGTGCCGGGGTTGTGAGGGTAGATGTAGTAGTATTAGTAGGGATTAGGGTGGGAGATTGGGAGTCTGTTCGGGTTAGGGTTGGTGTTACTACTGCGGTGGGGGGTGCTGGGGCACCTCCTGTTTCTGGGACGAGGGTTGGAGAAGAGCTGGTGAGGGAGGTTATGCTTTGGAGGGGGTAGATTTCTGTCTGTGGGGGGGTTTCTGGATGAGATGGTTAGATGGATTGGTTTGGAAAGGGGGGGGGGGGGGGGGGGGAGGGGGCGTACTGTTCATTCTGGATCTCCACCAGGTTGTTAGTCTGTTTGGTTTTTTGGTCTGGGGGTTTTCTTTTGTTCGTTTTATGCTGATAGATGTTTTTAGTATACGTAGCAAAGGGGGGATAGGCTAGGGGACGTACTGATTTCTCACACCTACGATAACGATAATAGATACGGCGATCCCGATGAATCCGTAGAGACCGAGCAGGATGTAGCTTGAAACTTCTGATGGTACTTCCTCGTCCATGTTTGTGGCGGTGTATAGGTATAAGAGTGAGGCCAGGTTCGCGTTTTTCGTAGTTTTTTATATTTGTTTGTAGTAAGAGGAGGACTTTATGTTTTGATATTTTTTCTTGTATTATCTTGGGATTTTTGAGAGGATGTGTGAACGTGAGTGGTATAGAGGAGGGGAGGGAGATGAAGGGAATGAGGAGGGGAGGAAAGGAAATAAATAGCTTCGAGGGAGAACTCCTCGGGAGCGTCGGTGATGCTTCATCGTGATCGTGTTCAGTCTATGATGAGTATATTCTTCAGTCCATTCTCGCCCAAACAGCTAAGTCTCTATCATGTTTGAGGTGTTGAGTCTGCTCGTCATCTACAGATCAGAGACTGAAAATGTCGAAGCATCATAGATCCGGTATATCATCATCTTTGAGTAATGACCCGGTATTCGAGTCTGCTCGTCATATATTGTCAGAGACTGAAAATAGGCATAACGCGATACTCAAACCATCATAGATGGTCGTACCATCGCCTTCGAGTAAATGCCTTTGGTATTCGATCGGATTTAGATCTTATAAGATCGAGTCCAGGAAACTGCCTATCAAGGATTGGTACATGCATGACATAATTAGACGTAGCACTGCTTTAACTACAAGAAACAGACCGTGAACCCAATAAAAAGGTCGGAGTTCATCTTATAGTCCCGTAATGCGCAAGTACAAAAGAAAAACCTGTCTCTAGCTATCTAGTGGTTCAGGTACGATCTAAATGTCATAGCTCTGGGGATTTCAAGAAGCTTTCATTAATATTATTGAAAACCACTAGCTAGTAGGTAGGTACGCTATGACATTCACACATCTAGACATGCAATTTCTCGCGCACCGCTATAGTGGCGGGGTATCTGCGAAGAGAGTGGCCATCACACTATGTGCCGGTTAATACTTTATCGTGATAGAAATTAATAAAAGGAGAGGCACTCACGCGGCAGGGTACCGAGTACCTTCGATCTCCGTTCGCTCGGCTAGAGTCCGAATATCTTGAACTTCCCGATCACTCAACCGAATCAGCGCAGCAGCCGCATTCTCATCCATTTTATCCGTCGACTTCGTACCGGGGATAGGAATGACGTCCGGTCCCTGCGCCAGCAACCACGCAAGAGCCACCTGTCCCGGAGTCCTCCCATGCGCATCCGCCACATCCTTCAACCCCTGCACCAACTCCATGATCCTGGGGAAATTTTCCTCCGAGTACTTGGGCAGGAAGCGGCGCAGGTCACCCTCCGGGATATCTGCGTGGGATTGGAACGTGCCGGTGAGGACGCCGCGTCCGATGGGGCTGTAGGCTACGACGGTCACGCCTAGCTCGCGGCAGGTTTTGAGGATGTCCGAGGTCGAGGATTCGATGTCGAGGGTGAATAGGCTGTATTCCATCTGGAGAGCGGAGATGGGGTGGATGGCGTGGGCGCGACGGAGAGTGGTTGCTGAGACTTCGGATAGGCCGAGAGAGCGGATCTTTCCTTGGCTGTATAAAGATTGAAGGTTTTAAAATTCGCTTGCTTGCATCCCAATTTTAAAGGCTAGTGGACCTACTTCTTTAACTCAACCATGGCTTCGACTGTCTTTTCAATGGGGGTGACTCCATCCACCCGATGGCAGTAGTAAAGATCAATCGTATCCACCCCAAGCCTCTTAAGACTCTTTTCACACGCCTCCTTGACATACTCGGGATCAGAGTGAAAGGTATGCCTCCCATCGGGCTGACGCTGGAGCGCAAACTTGGTGGACAAGACAACGTCATCCCGCTTGCCGGATCGCTTCACCCATTCACCGACGGCATCCTCGCTGTCCCCGTAGACGTCGGCCATGTCCCAAAACCGTAGACCGGCGGCATGCGCGTGCTCCAAACGAGCTACTTTCTCGTCGAGGGTACCTGCTGGACCGTAGAATCCGCTGAGACTCCCGAGACCGAGACCGATGGCGGAGGCTTGGGGGCCATCTCGGCCCAGGGATCGCAAGGGAAGAGACATTTTGAAAGAAGATGATTGATAAGAGAAGAGTAGAGCTTGTCTTGGGCCAGAGCAATATATCCAGGGCTCAATTGAAGTGCTTAAGTATCGACGGGATCATGAAGATCGAATGCTGACGTAAGATCAGTGACTCGAAGTTAGTCATGAAGCTAAACCCGATCGGCTTGCCGACTTGGAACAAGTTTGGTGTCCGACGCTGACAGATGAAACCCCGCGTTAAAAATAGCGTGTCAATTTCTTGACTGACGCGTTCTCGAATCTCGAAACGTATTGAACAGCTCGGAGAGAAATGAGAAACTAGGTAAGGGCTAGATAGGTATATGATGTGGGTTTAGAACAGGAAACTCATATTTCAAATGGGATGAAATATGTACAGCACACGTAGAGACGATGATGACGGGTAGATGATGGAGAGATGATCGATCGATATATCCGCGAAGAACAGGTCAGAACGGAACAACAGTATCTCCGTTCTGCCCTGCCAAGAAAGCTAGAATCATGGCTTGACAGCTCTAGACTTGGCATTCTGTCGGGTTAATCGATAATCCGAATCAGCTCTTCTCTCTTCTCCCAGAAGATCCCTTTGCATCAATCATCAGCTATCAGTCTTACAGTCATGCTAATTCATAAGAACCAGTTGATATCAAGTCCATCGAAGACGAACACGCCAAGTGGCGAAAAGGAAGGGATAATAAGCAAGATCTCCCACACCACCAACCGGATGACTGTGATCACCAAGAGACCAAAAACATGACAGCAACCCAGCACTTCAAGCATCCAAGCATTTTTAGACACCTTTTCTCGATGAAGATCACCGACATCCTTCGATGATCGAAAAAAACATGTGGGGAAAGAGAGAAAGAGAGAGAAAGACGGCTGTGGGGGTGTTTGGTGTGGTTGATCTCGGATTATCATAACAGCGGGTGAAAGTGTTCGCCACTCTCAGTCACGTGAGAACCTGTTTCCCTGGCCCTGATAGAATAAGGACATGTCTGATTGGTTGGTGATATGCATCCTTATCTCTGCCCTCTATCTTTTCCCCACTCACACCACACCTGACAAACCTTCTATCTGCGATGCCGTTACCGGTGGGACGGGGAAGCTGGGAGGTTGATGGGAGGGAAGTGTACCAATCAGACCTCAACGATAGATAATGGATGGGGTAAAGTATGGGGTAAGTGTGTTCAGAAAGAAGGATGAGATGCATGATAAGGATAAGGGTGCAGCAGTTAGTGTGGTGGGTTTTCCATCGGTGGGAGGGGAGCACACGACAGTCACAGCGAGAGATAAAGATAGAGAGATAAAGATAGAGAGGCTGAAAGAGAGAGAAAAAGATCCCGATGGTCGGAGTGCCGGAGTGCCGAAATGCTATTCTTCCGTTCCGTTGACAGGAAAAAGAGCGAGGCGAAAGAGAGAGGCAGTGCCTGTTTCCGAGAACGTCCGAAGACAGAGAGAGCGGGCGATGTCGGGATGAGCGAGTTCTATCTATGACTGACTTCCTTTATGTCAATCCTGTTGGTCAGTTTAATCATCTATCTCTCTATCTCTCTCCCTCTCTCTTATCTCTTTCTCTATCGCTTCCATCCTGTTTTCTATCTTTCTTTCTTCCACCACTCCCACTTCCTTCTTTGCCACCTTCTTCGCTCCATCCTTATCACCGGGAAGAATCGTAACCACCACCAGATGCCGGATCACCCACCCGTGTTTCCTGCACTGCACACTGCACACCTTATCTCCAGCTATACCCACTTTTGATTCTCCGCCTTCGTTAATCAAACATGCTTTTTTCTGCTTTCTTTTTTTCCCTTTTCCCGCCCACGCGACAGAGAAAAGCATCCATACCACCGTCGTAGGCAAAAATGGGGGCAACGGAAGAAAGAGAAAACACTCGTAGTAGAAAAAGATAAATCTCCGACATTCGGGATAGATTAGAGTAGATAGCATCCTTCCGTTGAAATTGATAAGAAATCATCCATCTCTCTCTCTCTTCGCTCTTCTTCTTCTTCTTCTTCTTCTTCTTCTTTCTTTCTTCATTCATCCTTCTTCCATCCTCTTTATATCTTCATCCGTCTTCTCTCATCACACGGGTTTGAAAAGATAACATTCTCACTTCCCTATCTCTCTATCTCGATATCTCGGATTCACCTATCTCCCAATCAAACCCCTTGGATATCCAATTCACCACCACAGACAGAGAGATATTTCGGTCTATCTTCATTACCACATCCATACCTCTCGATCTCTATCTCTCTGATATCTTTCACCTACCCGTAACCATGTCCAACCTTCCCCTCGAACCCGAGTTCCAACAGGCATACAGAGGTTGGTCTTTCCCTCTTTCCCTCTTTCTTCCCACTTCGCCACCTGCCGATAACCGGAAACCGTAAGCTGACATAACCACCCACTAGAACTGGCCTCAACCCTCGAGAACTCCTCCCTCTTCGAGAAGAACCCCGAGTACCGGAGAGCTCTCCAGGTCGCCTCCATCCCGGAGAGAATCATCCAGTTCCGTGTCGCTTGGGAAGACGATAACCTCCAGGTCCAAGTCAACAATGGCTTCCGTGTCCAGTACAACTCCGCCCTCGGTCCCTACAAGGGAGGTCTCCGCTTCCACCCGACCGTCAACCTTTCCATCCTCAAGTTCTTGGGCTTCGAGCAGATCTTCAAGAATGCCTTGACTGGATGTGAGTATTCCTGAAGTTCCCGCACGATAGAGATGGGTGTGTCTAACATGTGACAGTGAACATGGGCGGTGGCAAAGGTGGTGCCGATTTCGACCCCAAAGGAAAATCCGACAATGAGATCCGCAAGTTCTGCGTCGCCTTCATGTCCGAACTCTGCAAGCACATCGGTGCCGATACCGATGTTCCCGCCGGTGATATCGGTGTTTCCGGTCGTGAAGTCGGATACCTCTTCGGTGCATACAAGAAGCAGACCGGCATCTGGGAAGGTGTCTTGACCGGAAAGGGAAGCAGCTGGGGTGGTAGCATGATCCGTCCTGAAGCCACTGGATATGGTCTCGTTTACGTATGTCAACCGCGCTTTGTACGTCTTTTGAGAGGGTTTACTAACAAATCATTAGTACGTCCAACACATGATCCAGTATGCCTCCGGTGGAAAGGAGTCCTTCGCCGGCAAGCGTGTCGCCGTTTCTGGCTCCGGCAACGTCGCCCAATACGCCGCCTTGAAAGTCATTGAGCTCGGTGGCACCGTCGTCTCCTTCAGCGACAGCAAGGGATCTCTGATCGTCAACGAAGGCCACGTCTTCAGCCCCGAGGACATCGCTCTCATCGCTCAATACAAGGCCAACCGCGAACAACTCTCCCTCCTCGCACAGACCGATAACTTCAGCGAGAAATTCCGCTACATCGGTGGCGAGCGTCCATGGATCCACGTCGGCAAGGTCGACGTCGCTCTCCCATCCGCAACCCAGAACGAAGTCTCCGGCGAAGAAGCCTCTGCCTTGATCGCCGCGGGAACGAAATTCATCGCCGAAGGCTCCAACATGGGCTGCACCCAGGATGCCATTGACATCTTCGAGAACCACCGTCAAACCGAAGGCGAGAACGCCATCTGGTACGCTCCCGGTAAAGCCGCGAATGCCGGTGGTGTCGCTGTGTCTGGTCTCGAGATGGCTCAGAACTCTGCCCGTCTCGCATGGACGAGCGAGGAGGTTGACGATAAGCTGAAGGGCATCATGGAGTCAACCTTCTTGAACGGATTGGAGACTGCCAAGGAGTACGTGCAGCCTGCTGAGGGCGTGTTCCCGTCATTGGTTGCTGGAAGCAATATTGCCGGCTTCAAGAAGGTTGCTGCTGCCATGAAGGAGCACGGCGATTGGTGGTAGATTATACCTCCTCTCTCTCTTCTTGCTTCCTTTGCTTCCGCTTCTTTCTGCCGTTCCGATACCATCACATGAGCGTTTTCGTTCGCAATCGGTTCTCTCGTCTCTCGTCTCCTCTCAGCTTTCCGCCTTTTTTTCCTTTTTGTTATACCCACGGATGATTTTGACTTTGATATGATACGATATGTTTTTTTGGCGCAGGGTAGCATCGCTTTCTCTTGATTTCGGTGTTCCTATTTCCTATGTTCTTTTTTTGGTTAGATGATATATACAGGTGTAGATGGGAAGGGGAATTTTTCAGCATAGACTATTTCTTGGAAATTGGAGATACTCTCTTATATATATAAATATAAATAAACTTATTCAAACTTGTTTTACTAGTATGCATCGTGTTACATGTCGTGTGAGGGGAAGAGAAAAAGGGGCTTGTGTTGTTGTCTTGCATTAGTTTCCGTGGTGCGCCGACGATATCCGCGATGTGGAAACGTAATGGAAACGGACTGGGCGGAATATGGGGAAGAGAAGTGCGGGAAGTTCCGCTTTGTTGTTTTAGTAGGAGAATGATGATGATCGTGTTGTTGATGTTGATGTTTCTCTCTCTGTTATGCTATCAATGTTGATAGCTGCTGACGAAGGAAATAGGTAGATGTAGTAGATCTAGACAACTGAACCAAGAGAATGACCTCCGACGAACCCGAGAATGAATATGAGTGGAATACCGATAATATTCTTATCTAACTCTCTACATTTACAATTCCCTATTAAATCATATATCTAAAATAATCACGGAGTGGCGTGTATACAAAGAGTGAAGAGCATAGCGAGCGTCTAAACCCCCTCACAAACCCCAAAAGTCCGACACAACAAATCCGCCAAACTCGCCCCCGCACACCCCCCATCATAAACCTCCGGCTTCGCAAGATTCGTCCCAACCTCACTCTCATACGCCAACCGCACCAACGTCTCTTCCGAGGGGTCATACAGTGGCCACCCATCCTCATAGCTACTCAGGCCCGCGACGGGGTCCTTTGCGAACGTCGTCCACGCTCCCTGGAGGTATTTCTCGATGGCGATTTCCTCCGGAGTGTCGGGCGGGTTGGGGATGTTCGTCCCGAAGATGAGAGGTAGTTCAGCGCCGTGGTATGCGCCCCCTTCGGAACTTATGTTTGTATTTGGGAAGACGCCATGGTACCGGTATCGCCATACCGGTGCGGAATTCGCTGCGACGCTAGCGTTCGCGCGCAGACCCGCGGTGCACGTGTAGACCGCGAGGTTCATCTCTTCCCAATCCGCGTCTGGGAAGGTGGTGTTTGCGAGAGCGAGTTGGGTTCGGAATTGGCCTGCTTCGTAGTCGTTGCTTCCGACGAGGATGGGGATGGCGGGGGGTGGTTGGGTGGTGTAGTCTGCGAAGACGGTTACGTTGTCTGCTGTGGGGCCGAAGGCGCTTAGGATTGCGCCGATGCCGTCCGTCGGGACGGCGGAGAGGATGGCGTTGTAATCCGCGTTACGCATGCAGGAGAGCTGCTCCGTTGGGTCCGTGGAGGCGTTTCCGCAGCCTACGCCCTGGGTGACGGTGTACCAGTTTGCTGCTGAGACGGGTTCCGTGTAAGGTAGGCCGAAGCTGAATGTTGTTCCGGATTGGGAGATCAGGCCCGCGGCGATGGGGTCGGAGGCGTAGGCGTAGCCGTAGTAGTCTGCGGAGGCGGCGCCGGCGGATTGGCCGAATAAGGTGATTCGGTCCGGGTCGCCGCCGAAGTTGGCGATGTTGTCGCGGACCCATTCCATGGCGAGGCGTTGGTCGAGGAAGGCGAGGTTGTTTTGGGAGTTGGGGTTTCCGGGGAAGCCGAGGACGGAGAGGCGGTAGCTGTTGTCGTTAGTATGGGCTTGGACGAAGGTACGTCTTTTTTTTTTTGCTCACTTCAAAGTCACGATTACGACATCCTCCTTCTCCGCAAGAGTAGCACCGTTGAATGTCGGCGTGTGGGAAGTTCCGCCGGAAAATGCCCCTCCGTGAATGAACACCAGAACAGCCTTGCGCGACTCTCCCGACTGGGGTTTCGACCATACATTCAGGGACAGGCAATCCTCGCTATACTCGACACCAGGCGGGCTGCCGATGAGCTCGAGAAGCTCGAGGCCAACCTTGGTGATATTTGAAAATTCGATTATCTCTGGTGTCGGGGGAGGAGTCTCCGGGGATGGAAGTAGAGGGCATGAGAAACCCTATCAAACATGTCAGCGGAAGTTAAGCATTCAATTCGTGTGTAGAACCTACGTATGAAGAACCATTCAATATCTCCGACCCAACATATTTCTCCGGCGCCGCAAACCTCAGCTCTCCCACGGGAGCTTGCGCATAGGGGATCCCGAGGTATTCAGACACCTCTGAGTATTTTTCCGCCGCATGGCCTGCGACGGGCCCGCTGCTGGTATCTACAGTTTGGCCTACTTCGCAGTCCGCTTGTTTGTGACTGGGGCGGAATTGCGGGGAGGCCCAGGCCAGCAATGGCCCGAGGGATAGGGCCGTAAAGAGCGTGTGGGATTTCATGATTGAAATGAAATTATTAACGAGTGACGGGAGAAATTGAAGATGAGAATAAAGAAGAACAAGAAAAAAGGAGGAATCAATTCATTTTGAAAGAATAATTAATTAGTGACTTTCTCACAGCTTCTTCACTGTCTCACTCAGGAGAACACAGCCTCTCTCGACTACATGACTCTCCCGTCCCGTCTGTGGAGTATCATATACCGGGGTAGGTATGGCCGATATGCCCGATACACCCGACCTTGAACAATCTGCAGCTTTAGAACGCGCTTGTCCGGTGCGCATCCAATCGTTTGTTCTTATTTTTAGCCCTGTTGGCTGTCAGGACGGGTCGGTTGGATGATGTTTCAGGACTTTTCGGAAGGCTTTGATTTTTTAGTGAGGGTTTTAGCTCGCAGTAGTTTACTGTTTTGGGAATAGATCTGATCACGTGGAAAAACAGCTGGAAAACAGGATGTTGGGTCGAGGGTTTCAACGACGTGTGTCTAAGAGAAACGTCAGATGATGAGACTCACTGTGAGATTTTAGGAGAATGCGGGATGAGATGGAAGTGATTGTGAGTCAGAAGAGACGTGGAAGGAATGAGATTCTTGGGCTTAGAAGAGTTTGGGTGACGACGAGATGTCAGAAAGTAATTTTTCTTGTTCAAGTCAATCGAAGTTGTTAAGAATTCTGCTCGATTGCACTTAGGGAAGTAACGATAGCATCTCTTACTTTCCAATCCATCTATGTACGCTAATATTCAAACTTTTGCCAGTCTCAAAGTCAAGAGTTAAATTTACTGCAAAACCAACTGGTCCTCTAATCGTCCATCTATGGCACGACACAATCGCCCGTCCTCCAGCTCCCTCCACTCATCAGACCCAACAGCCGTTCTGCCATAGAATATCCCATGCGGGTCATATTTGTTCTTAATCCGAAGCAGCGCATCGTAGTTGTCACCATAAAACGCCTTCTGAAAGTTCGGCTGAAGGAAATCTCCCTCGTTCATGTAAGCCCCCGAGTCCGGAGCCAGAGCCTCTAATTTAGGGACATGCTCATCCCTCATCTTCTGCTGCATCGCCAACATTTCCCCGTCCGCATTCCACTTCCACGGCGTGGTAATGGTTGTATGAATCAGGGTGTCACGCCATGCTGGCAACACCGCATTTTCCGCATCCCCCGCCACGGCATGCGAAACATTTAAGCCGACCCCGATGAAGATGGCTCCGTCCTCTGTGATCGCTCGGTATGCGGCCGTCAAGTCGTGGTTGTTTGTTTGTACCACGGACCGTGGGATCAACCAGCCTCCGTACAGCGCGATACCAACTCCGATCTCCCCTTGCATGGTCTCGAACTGGCTCAAGTAGCTAGGGAACTGCTGGGCGTGCATGGTATAATCGATACCGAGGTGCTTAAGATCCTTGGTGAATGGCTCAACCAATGAGATCAAATCGTCCTTGGGGATATCGGGCCCTGTTAATGGCGATATCTGGAAACTGGTATTAGTGTAGAACCATATAGCCATGGCTCCTGCATCTACGATGGCCGGCAAGGCTGAGTGAAACCGTTCCACAGCCTGGTAGAACGTATCCTGGGAAATACCGGTGTTTGTGAACGTCAAATTAAGTCCAGACACTGGGGTGCTCGTGTGAGCTTTGTAGACCACCGACCAGACAACTCCATAAGTACCACCTCCCCCGCCGCTAAGGGCCCAGTACAGGTCGGAAAACTCGTTGTCACGTGTAGCTGTCACAAGGTTTCCCCGAGGGTCCACCACGTCCCATTGAAGCACCTGGTCTGCCCCAAGCCCATAGCGAGAGGAGAGCGCCGAATGTCCGCCACCCTGACTGTAGCCACCAGCAATACCAACGGTGGGACACTCGCCGCCCACAACTTGGAGGCCCTCACGATCGGCAGCTTCATACGCCTCGAACCCTTGCACGCCAGAACCCATCGTGATCGCCTTGCCGGAGTAGTGGTCATCGTGGTAGTCATGGATTTCGATGTGCTTAAGATGGTGTAGCCAGATGCCCAGTGCCCCAGCACCCGTAGACTTGCCCAGATAGTCATGACCAGTATTGCGCGTCACTACACGAATATCGTGCTCGGTAGCGAATCGCAGGGCCTTGGAGATATGGTCTGGGGTGTTGACATTGACTGCGTAGGAGACGTAGTTGCCGAGTGTGCAGGGCTTAGAGACTGGGTGGTACGGATCGCAGGTGCCATAGGCGAAGAATGGGGCCATCACAGACGAGGAGGATTCATAGCTTTCGTGTTCCGTACTTAGTTTGAGGTTGTTTACGATGAGACATAAGAAATTGAGTGAACGTACTGTAATTCCGGAAGCTGCCACCCCTCGCGCAGAATATCACATTCCGTGGCATTGAAGTTGGGAGCATGGCAGGGCTGGCCCAGCGGGACGGTGCTCACCAGCCGGCCATCGATGGACTGGTTGAATTGAACCCAGACTTCATCTGAAGGCCAGCAGGCATCCCCAGGAAAGCATCGACAGGCATTGGACGAAGCTTGTACAGACACAGCTAGAAGTGAGACCAGGAGACACGCATGGGCGAACATCGTGGTCGTGCTTGGGTTGATGGAAATGTTTCTTAAACCACACTCAGACTAAGCACGAGCTGCGGTCGCGGCCCGGGTCCACTGTCCCCGAAGATCCCATGTCCAGAGACCGTTCGCGTTCGACGGCACAACAGCGAATGTGCCAACAGGCTTCATCCGAAAATTTCTCCATCGTTGAAACCAGCCCGCAAACGTAGAGTTACCCGAGTAGTTTGGCGATAATAACTCCTTCAAAGTCCATCCTCTGGGCCCTGCCAGCTTCGCCAAGAGCTTAGTCAAGCGTTAATAAGGGATTAAACGCACGGCTGCACATCTAGAGCTTTTCTTGACTTTTTTTTAAGAAAAGGAGTGAAAGGCAACAAGTTACTGATGATCTTGGATTCATTTATTTACTTCTCCTTTTTGCCGTAATTGATTTATATGGGTGGACGCTGTCTTGTGATGTGAAGGAGCGATCCATGGATTGAGTTCTGGGCGAAAGACCACCAACAGCTTAATTCAACCACCAACAACTCTCAACTACACACTGTCTATCAAACGTCCAGCATGCAATTGACAGAACAAACTCCTATTAGACTACTAGCTGGCTATTGATCTTAGCCTTTCTTGAAATCGTGATTCTGTCATTCTGCAAGGTATCGCCTCGCTTGGCAACAAACTGACCGCATCATCCATGGATGGCACAAGAACAGAAATGCGATTTTTCTCGCAAATATCCCCCCTTCCAGCCTGTGATATGTGGCATATCACCAATAAGGCGTAGGGCTTGAGTTTTTAACCCTCGCCCCAAGATGATGGGCGGTCAAAACTTCGAATTTCTGCTTTGCAGGATGTCTTCGCCAATCAGCCATGGCAAGGCTCTGTTCAAATCGACATTTTGTTCTTCCAATCAGCGTCGCCCCTGAGAACTTTGCTTGTTCTGAGAGAGGTATATAAGTTCTTCAATTTTCTGTTTTTTATGTCTATATCACGATCACCTTTTCTATTTCATTTCTCTAGTCATCCGTTTATATCCATCTTGCTGTCGCATTACTGCTTAGCTCACTTTTTTGGTTTCAACTTTCCAATCAATCAACCACAATGGGCAAACGGGACGACGCAGCTGCGGAGTGGGAGCCATACAAGGCTTTAATCAGAAGGCTCTATGTGACTGAGGATATGCAACTGCCCCATTTGATGGCATTCATGGAAAATGGGCACAGCTTTTCCAAGAGGTCTGTTGTTTGCTTCTACTAAATGCTATGTATGTTGGCTAATGCCCTAAACAGCGAGCCCCAATACAGACGACAGTTCAAAAAATGGGGATTTTCGAAGTACTCAAATCAAAGGGAATATGAGTACATGGGTTACGTGGAGAAGAAGAGGAAGTTTGAGAACAAAGGCACAAAATTCGACGTTCGAGGGAACAGAGTCGGTTCAGAACAGTTGGCGAAGAAACTCCGGCGTTATCTCCCAAAGGGCTTTGATACAGTACCCCTGACTGGTGAGCGTCCTCCCTTTTATGGTGAACTGGAACTCTGTCAAGCTCACAGGTCTGTAGAAAATGGGCCTCCCACACCTGAAGGGATTCAAATCCTCTCAACACCGGCGAGAACTGGTGATTTTCACATCGTATTAGCCGCACTACCTTTCTTTCAATTTCAACAATTTCTCCGGCAAACTGGTATGTCCAACCTTTCCAAGGAGTTATCTTGCTTCAGCTTACATTGTGCTAGCCTTTTTCAAGGAGCTGCAATTTTCATTTCATTTTGATTTCGCGACGATATCTACGGATGCGATAATCCCCCAAACCGCGTCGAAATATGAAAAAGTCCCGGCCCGGTTCCTGGAAGCTGTCACAGTCGGCCAGACTGAGGAAGAGCTGCGTCATTCCTCAGCTGCTATCATTCACGGTCCTCCAGCCGACGCTCTGTTCTACACTATTTCATACTGTGTTTACCTGTCGTCGAACAATTTACTTCCCGATCGAAACTTGGACAAAATTGTCGAATGGATGATGACCAATGAGCAGCCTTTACCCCTTTTCAATTCCCTAGAACCTAGTTCTCCCACTGTTGTGATATTTATGCGCCAACTGCTGGGGAGCGTGGCACGACTTGGGTATACGAGCTTCATGTGTTCTCTGCTCCAAGTATGCGTGTCTTGCGATGACCCTAAACGCATATTTCGGAGTCACTCATTACTCTTCGAAGCCATCAAGTATAACCAGCTTGAGCTTGCCAGTCATATTTTGGACGCTGGTGTTGATCTGAACAATTTTCCATACTATCTGGACGTTATCATCTATGAGAATCATCATGAGATGTTGAAGCTCCTTCTTTTTAGAGGGTTGCGTGATGATACCAAGGCATCCCAGTGGCCTTCGTTGCTCGAAGGTGCCGTGGAGAAAGGCAAAACAACAATTGTGGAGATTTTGCTAGACTTTGAAGCGAATAGCGTCCACAGCATATGGGAAGAAACATTTTTCCGCGCTCTGGTGACAAACGGAGACGTTGCTCGTCTTTTCGTTCGTGCTGGGATAAATGTCGGCATCGAGTTTGAGTTTGACTACGACCAAATAGAAGGCTATATGTCAGAGGAGCATCTATTCTTCTATCCTATTCAAACACCCCTTCAGGTCGCCGCCCAAACTGGGGATGGGGAACTCGTAAAATGTCTTGTTGAATACGGTGCCGCACTTGACCTCAGGTTTTCTTCTGTTAGCGCCCCCGAATGTGAGAAATGGACTGCTGCTATAGAAGAAGATTTCGACATTACCGATGTTATTCCTGTCGTGTCTGCACTCCAGGCGGCCGTCCGAGATGGAAATATCGACATGACTCTATTCCTCCTTCGAAAGGGTGCTCGGGTAGATGGAAGGCCTCTGGTTGATAAAAGGCCCCGGAATGTTTATGGACACACAGCTCTTCAGATTGCTGCCGCCACCGGGAATAGAGATCTCGTCAATTTGCTTATAAAATGGAAGGCCAATGTCAACGCCCCTCCTGGCTTCTATAAGGGACGCACCGCACTCCAGTTCGCCGCTGGACTTCAAGACCGTGGAATTTTTGACATATTACTCGTGGAAGGGGCGAGAATTAAAGCAGAGGCTGGCAGAGGCGGTAAAACCGTACTTCAATCCGCTGCATATGCTGGGAATTTCGAGTTGGTCCAATTTCTTTTACAGTACCATTACACCGACGTCAACGAGCCCCCAAGCCCCGAAGGCGGAAGAACTGCCCTTCAGGCAGCTTCAGAATCCCAGACGCCATTCAGTATCGATATGATGAAAATGCTGCTTTCCGCAGGTGCTGATAGCAATGCCTTTCCTGCAAAAAAGCGAGGCATAACCGCATTGCAAGGCGCTGCGAGCGCAGGTAACCTAGCAAAAGCAGAATTACTATTAGCTGCCAACGCAGAGACCGAGGTATGCTCCGACCAGTATGGCTCTACGGCTCTTCACAAAGCAATTGAAAACGGCCATCCTGAAATGGTTGCATTCCTCCTGCGGTATGGACCGACTCCCAATTACGGAGCTTCTACAGCCACTGGACGAACGCCCCTGCAAGAAGCATGCTGGAACGGTGACACCCATATTGCTTCTCTTTTGCTTTCCAAAATTCCTGATAATTTACGTCCTATTCTTGTTAATATCCCCGCTTCATTCAATGGCGGTGTCACAGCACTTCAGGCAGCAGTTGAAAGCGGTAATCTGGAGCTTATGAACCTACTTCTCAAGTTGGGCGCAGACCCTAATGCCCCGGGCGCTGCGGTCAGAGGGAAAACTGCACTGGAAAGAGCAGCTTATGGATCGGATTTCAAAATGCTGCGGGTACTGCTTGAAAGAGGTGTCCGATTTCCCGCTGGTTGGGAAATTCCACAATCGCGCTGGGGTATATTTCGTACGGTTTGCTCTTGGCGGGCACGTGAGCTTACCTCACTTATTACGGGGAGCGGGTTAGACATTACGGTATTCCCACTAGCCCTGGTAAAAGTGGCTTTAATCTACACCATCCGAATGGAAAAATTTCACCTTATCGATGTCCTTCTTTCCAGCGGCGTTCTCCCTATCGATGCAGGATTAGATGAAAATTACACCGGCTTACAACTAGCCGCTTCGCTTGGCAGTGTGGGAGCCGTGGAAGTTTTTATCAAGCACGGTGCGAATGTCAACGAGCTTGGGCTTGATCACTGGGCAGGAAGAACCGCTCTTTGGCTTGCTGTTGAGGACGGGCATGTTGAGGTCGCCAAGTATTTACTTGCACACGGTGCTAAGGTCGAAATCTCCACGAGGGGCAAAACCGTTTTACAAGCCGCCGCTGGAAGGGGCGAGGCTGAGCTTGTTAGATATTTAGTCGAACATAGTGGTGCTGATATCAACGCCCCTGGACCTGGGAATTTCGGACGAACAGCGCTTCAGGCTGCTGCTGAACACGGCCACGTTGAGATCGTGAAGTATCTTTTGGAGCGTGGCGCCGAGGTTAATGCTCCTCCGTTCCACTATAGGGGTGTCACTGCTCTCCAGGCTGCCGCTATCAAAGGCCAAGCTGGGATTCTAATGATTTTACTTGACGCTGAAGCAGATGTGACTGCCCCCGGCGCTACTAGACATGGGAGAACGGCGATTGAAGGCGCGGCGGAGCATGGACGGTTGGATATCTTGCATATACTTTTGCAGGTTCATCCGCCCGGTCAGAGCTTGGACGAACAGCTGGGAAAGGCTGAGGAATTAGCAGAGGAGGAAAAACATTTTGAAATCGTGAGGGTTATTCAGAATCATCGGACGTTTTGATAAGACGATTTCACTACGGAAGTTCAGTACCCCAGGTTAGTTTCGTATCTGATGAAGATATCCCTTCTGTTGGTGGGAAGCTCCTGGATGAAGAGCAGGAGAATAAGGGTTATGAAATTGTGCTTTTCTTTTCTCCTTTTTCTCTTTTTGCTTATTCTTTTGCTCTTAAATATAAACTTGTTTCTTTCCCCTTCGCCCTGCTTTTATGACTTTTATTGTTGGTCAAGCTGGACTTCTTCAGGATAGGATATGATAGAAGTTCGTTTGTCGGGTTATCGATCTATCATGGATGGAGATATCTGTAGAGGGATATACCACCCACCCCTTCCCACTTCCTACTTTTCACTACAGAACACAGACAGCATCTACCCCACAAGCCATGCTGCGTTCTATCCTGTCCTCCATCCCCTCCTTGCATCACCGCATGCAAGACAGCCACGATAGAGAAACAGGATAAGATCAAGGCAAGGAGGAATGCGGGGAAGAGTTGGAAGGGGTGACGGAGTGACGATGTTTGCCATGTTTTTGTTGTTTAATATATCTGGTGTTAGGTTGGACTTGATAGAGATACTGCAAACAGCTGGGTAGTGTCGTCCATGCGCGCTGCTGCTGCGTCTGTGCGGACAAAGCGGATGGTATGGCACCGACGACGGTTGCGTCTGATACCCTCGGCTATTGAATAAACTTCAAAAATGCGACGAAAGCAGACACACAAAGAAAAAGTCGCAAGAGGTGAGCGATATCTCATCCTCTGAAATAAACTCAAACCCAAACCCTAACCCTAACGCTCAACCCCGAACCCAACCCGAACAACCTGAAACTTGGAACCGGTGGGACATGGAGATGTGTGTGTACCACAGGACAGTGACCGAAGGGAGACAAAGAAAGAGAAAGTGTGGATGAAGAGGGGGAGTGAAAAACCTGGATGAAACGTTTGTGCGTCTTTTTTGTGTGTGTGCGGCAGGTGGGGATGGATGCGGTGCGAACAAAGTTATCTAATCGATAAGAGAGAGGAAGTGGGAAGATATCTTGATCTAGACTGACGGAGAGAGAAGGAAGGAACAAGAGAGAGTTGATGTCATGGACATGTCATGTTGGAAGCAAGAAGCACGAAGCAAGAAGGACGAAGCAAGAAGGACGAAGCAAGGAAGGAGCGACCCATCCGATGAAAAGTTGGTCTCTGCATGAAGAACATCTCTCTGCCCTATCGGAGGAACAGGCAAAGAAACAGTCCAGACTGGAACTGAGTTTTTCCTCTGCTTTCAACGTGGTCGAGACTCAGTGGAGTGGAGTGGAAGAGTGCATGAGAAAACATCTCTTGTGTGTGCAGGGTGAGGACTGGGATGGTCGGGCGGGTGGATCGAAGGATCGATAGAGTACTCTACAGGGCTGGACGGGATGATAGGAAAGGTGAGATGAGATGTACTTTGTGGTGGTGACAGCGTTTCGCTTGTGAGATGGGTCTGACTGGACGGTGTGGTGATGGTGATGGTGAAAATGCCTCGAGTGTGTGGTGAGTCAGCAAGTGTACCTGATCCGAGATTTTGTTTTTCTTGGTTGATGGTGAAACAGGGGTGTTCCCGTTTGTGTGTTTCTATTGGATGACAGCAGGTGATTGACTTTCAGGTACCATGTTGTTGTTTGATGTATGATTGGTCAGGGGAGCATGGTGCAAGGGGTCGAGATACCGAGCTTGGTCTGGAGCGAAGCCACAAAGAAAAGTTTACCGTCAGAAACAGGACAGAGAGAGAGAGAGAGAGAGAGAGAGATGGGAGTCGAAGACTCTTCTTACTACAGAGTAATACTCTGTCCGGAGTTTTATCACTTCTTCGGCGTTTCCGGTTGACATCTCGGGTCAGCTTCTCTCACCGGAAACAGACAGAACAGACAGGCAAAAGAAAGAAAGGTGGAAACACTTTGCCTCTGCTCATTGGAACCAGAAGTTTTCACCGGTAAGAGAGAGAGAGAGAGAGAGAAGAACATCCCCTGTTTAAAACCTTAAACTCACTTTGGGGCGTGGAAGTCGCCATCCCACGAAGAGATCATTCCAGACCGAAAGATACTGGAGCCAGTTGGCAGAGAGAAGAGACCGGCAGGAAACATGTGTCGGTCGCACAGGTACCACCAGACCAGAGGTATCAGCGATGTATCTTGTATCTCTTCCACTGGTATCATCGCTGTATCTTGTATCTCTGTTTGCTGGTGACGAACACGAACGGTGGATCTAGACCACATCTGGTCTAGTGGAGACCACGGGGTGATCACGGAACTATCCCTTATTGGTCTTCCCCTTTTTCTCTCACTGCTTTTCCTCTCTTCTTTCCTCTCCACCGTCTTTTTTTTTCCCTCTTCCTCTTTCATCAACAACATTCATTCATTTAAATCCCCCTTCCCTCTCTTTCACTCTTTCACTCTTCTTTCTTCTTCGGGTTTCACTCGACACACACACTCTCTCTCTGTCTCTCTCTCTCTCTCTGAGCTCGTTACCACATTCCTTGAAACTTGGGATTCATTCAGCTTGGCCTGTTCTTATCCCGTCCTTACGAGACCTCAGTTTTATCACCCTCCTTACTCTTACTCTTTGGCTGCCTTGCCTCGTCGATACCATCCAACTCTTGAGCTTTCTCCCACAGCGCAACAACCGGACTGGATTCCGTGATAAACAAAGCAGTACATACCACAATCTTTGAATCGCCTGGATCGATTCCCTGAACACAAACAAATACACAAATACAACCACGAGCTTAGGACTCCCTTAGTCTCAACGACATCAATCACAGCTTCTACAGCAAACAAACAAATACAATGGCTCCTCAGCTTCTCAAGACTTTCACCGCCGCGTGCGGTCTCTTCGCGGCCGTCTCCTTCGCCGCCCCCGTCCGGAGGAACGAACCCCGTGTCGTCGAATGGGACGTCAAGACCGAGGTCGTCTGGACCACCGTCGACGTCACCCAGACCGTCTACCCCTCCGACGCGCCCACCAGCATCGTCTACCCTTCCACCACCCCGGAAGTCCCCACCTACACGCCCACTCCCACCCCGACTCCGGCCCCGGCCCCTGAACCTCCCGTCCAGGAGGAACCAGTCGAGGCCCCTGAGCCAACCACCGAGCCCGCGCCGGCACCTGCACCTGAGCCAACCACCACTGAGCCCGCCCCGGAGCCAACCACTGAGCCTGCTGCCCCAGCTCCCGAGCCCACTGAGCCCGCCCCGGAGCCCGTGAAGCCTGCTCCTCAGCCCATCGTCAACAAGCCAGAGCCAAAGCCGGCTCCCAAGCCTGACCCAGCTCCCGCTCCCGCTCCCGCTCCCGAGGCGCCCAAGCAGGAGTCGTCCCCCGACACTTCCTCCAAGGGTGTCATCGGCGGTCTCTGCTCGTCCGTTCTCCCCTGCGAGGGTGAGACCACTTACTACACGGCCGGCCTCGGTGCCTGTGGTGAGACCAGCGACGGAGAGTCCGAGGACGTCGTCGCTCTCCCCCACGACCTGATGGGCACCGCCAGCAACGGCAACGACTTCTGTGGTCGCAAGGTCCAGATCAAGTACAACGGCAAGACCGCCACTGGTACCGTCAAGGACAAGTGTATGGGATGTGTAAGTATCCTCGCTCCGTCACGAGATGTAAACATGATGACTAACCATCGGACTCTTTAGACCGGCAAATCCATTGACACCTCCAACCACTTGTTCCAGCAGCTGTAAGTTAATACTCTCTCAAAGCAAATGAGAACCTGAACTAACATTCTTCTCAGCGCCCCGTTCTCCGTCGGCCGCCTCCAAGGAGTCGAGTGGAACTTCATCAACTAAACTTAGTTCTTGAAGAAATTTCCGCGCATTCTTTTCCATTCATCTAAAGCTTGTGTTATCTTAAAACTCTTTCTCAGCAAACAAAATCTTCTTCTTTTTTTCTCTTTGAATCTTACCACGGGGCAATCGGAGCAAAAAATAGAAGGAGGGGGAAATAACACAATCTCATCTTATTCTTCTCATGTTATATATGGTTTACTTTTTTTCTTTCTTTCCTTATTACATTCTTTCCCTTTTTCTCTTTCGACTTATGTCTCCCTTGCTTCATGTTCCGACGATCGATATCGATATCGTTATATGATGGTTAAGGGAGGGATAGGACGGAAGGGGATAAATAGGGCCCCTCTTTTTTGTTTACACATTCGTTTTTTTATACCACCAGAGAAGGGAACAGAGGATATTTAAGGGAGTTTGATTTATTTTTCAACGGAGGAAAAAATTATGGAAAGCGAATTCGATCTTTTTGAAAAGTTTTGCGCGAATATATATGGATGAATGAATGAGTATGATTGCTCTTGAATTTGTTGAGATGTTGGTGTTGGATGAATGTTCAATGGTGAGATGCTCACGTGACCTAGAAGGATGTCGGTATTCGTTGCAAATAAGAGCGAGAGCGTCGGGTGAGGTTTAAGAAACGGAACATTTGAGCTTTCATGAAGTTCAGTCTTTCTTGTCTCTGATTTTTATCTTCTTTTTCTTTCTTAAAGAGAAAGAATTAGTGCGTTGTCTACAAATCCCATAGAAGAAGCAGAAGCGCGAAAAGGGAGTCGTTTTTTTTAAATTTTCTTTTTTTAACTTCAATAAGTGTATTCAGTCCGCGACTATGACACTGTGCTATTATACATAAAGATTCGAGCGAAAAGGGAGTCGTTTCTACGCGATATTTCACATTTCTTCAATTAATGAAACAGAAAAAGACAGCGCCAGACTTGTTTCTTCTTTTATACTTCCCTTCATCCTGAGGAGTCAGGACTTGTCGCTTCGATCAATCTCACGTCGCCGATCCCAGTCACACTTCTTTTCATTTTTGACACTCGCCTACGGCCTAGAAAGATGTTTTATCCGAGTCGGCTAATTTAAGAAAGAAAAGAGAAAAGTCAAAAACCTTAATATTCAAGAAGAAGTTCCAACGACGAAGAAGGAAAGTCTAGAACCTCGTTCTGTTCAATGGTTTTTTTTTTTTTTGTTGACTTGGTCATCTTGGCTTGGGCCGCTTGGGCATGGAGAGAAACTTGATGGCTGGATCGTCGTGAGCGTTGAGGAGCAAAAGTGGTTTCTTTTCGCTGTCTCTTCATGTTCCCTCATCCCCCGCTGAAGCTGGACAACATCCATCCACCATCATCGAACGCGGCTCACGGGGAAAAATTCTTTTTTCTCGAAAATAATTTGACAGCAAGGTGGGAGGAAACAGAGCTGGATTGAATAAAACGGCCCTCGTATTCAGCGGGCATTAAAATTCGACGATGGATTTAGTACGCAGAAATACGAGAAATGTGACAAGGGGTGGGATGCGAAGTGTGCAGCCTTGTGGCCTTGGGGATGAGGCTCTTTTTTCAACAGTGAGCACGGAAAGAGGAAGAGATTATTAATTGAGGGGGTTACGTATGTCGGTCTTGGCATGGGACGAGTGATTGCTCTGTCCGACGAAGGGGGTTGATGAGTGGTGAGGAATGTGTGCGCTCTTGTCGGGGTGATTTCAGGAGAAACACCGACCTGATGGGAACCGATAAGGATACCCCCGGGATCCACAGGATACCTGCAATTCCAAATCTCAATGTCAACGGTCCTCGAGACTCCGATCGATTGACATGACATGTCATGACAAAAGAGATGAGGAAAGAGAAAGAATGCGGACTGACATTCCTTCTCGTCTCTCTTCGCTGTTTTCGAACAAGTTCTAAGAGAAAGGGGTTCCTGTTCAACGCCCAGGCACAGAGACAACAACAACGCGCCAAGCCAGCCAGCTTCGCAACTTTCATTCCTTTCCCGTTTTCAGCCTCATGAATGTCCAGGTTCGGACCAATTGGAGAAAGTTTGGCGAAGAGATTTGATGTCTTGGGGATAGATTAAACCGCCTTGCCAAGAGAGTCAATGGTTATTTTTCTAATCATCTGGAACTAGACTGGGGGGGAGTCAGACAGTTGTCTTGACGACCTTCTCATCTCGCAGCGTCGCTGTTCTCGGGAATGTTCTTAATTCGACCCCGTCGCTCACTCCTTGTCGTTTCTCCAGCTCTGGTTCGTTCCACTCCAAGGTTGTATATGAACTATTTTCTTATTTTTGGAAACAAACACGACGTTAGTGGGTGGGTTGCCCGCGCGCAACCAGGGGGGTGTTGTTTATTTCTATTATGAAGGATGCAGCTAGACCTTTATGATTCATTTCGCTTCCCTCACACCCCTGAATGCTACTTCGTATTCAGAATCAGACCACAATTTTCCGAGGGGGATAAATACCTCCCTTGAGGCTCTTTTCTTTCCTCTTTCTTCTTTTCCTCTTTTTTTTCTTGTTCAGTCAGTCCACTACTACTTAATACCAGACAAAAGACAAAGCCTCACACTCGTTTATCGCTTTGCTACTTCTTCGTCTACCACTACCCTCCACCATGATGAACAAGCTCCTCGCCGCCGGCCTCCTGGCCACCACCGTCCTCGCCGCCGGCAACACCTCCCCAGCCCTCAAATCCCGCCAACTCGTCGAGATCCCCTGCTCCGAATCCGGCATGCAAGACTGCGGCGAAGGCTGCATCGATCTCGGCTGGACCTGCTGCCCCGCCAAGGACGGCGGCTGCCCTCCCACTGAATACTGCCACTCCGAAGGCGGCTGCTGCCCCAAGGGCGAGACCTGCTCTGGAGATGGTGGCGTCATCACTGAGCCCGGTGTGACTTATACCGATTCCGTTACTAGCACGCTCTCCGTTGATGTGCCCACGTACACCGTCCCGCCGCCTGAGAGTTCCACCCCTCCTACCTCGGAGACCCCGACTCCGTCGTCCTCGGCGTACCCGTCTTATTCGTACCCGACTGGGTCTGAGACCGCTGCGCCTACTTTTACTGGTGCGGCTGATAGGACTGTTTCCGGTGGGCTTGTCTCGTTCGCTGGTGTTGTTGCTGGGTTGTTTATGCTCTAAGCGTATCGCCTTACCTTGCTTCGAATTGATTGACTTTCTGGTTGCGATTGTCGGGGGTTGGAATACCCCCTGTGGAGGAAATCTAATGTGAAGGATGCGGAATGTTTTATCTCTTGCTCTTCTTCTATTTCTTCTTCCCCGACACTACGATAAGATGTTTGTCTGGCGCAGCGTTAATTCTTCGCAGATCTATATCGGGGGGCAAACCTCTTGGTCTGGTTTGTGATAGCTTAATATAATTTTATTGGTGTACATCACTCACTCACTCATTCCCTGTGTCTTTTGTCGATATTATGATTCATTTAATTCTGGTCTTCAGCGGTTGTGTAACTTCGATTTATGATGTCTTGGAATCTGTGTGTGTATGTGTAAGTTGTAATGCCGACCGCCGTCATTTATTTCGATCGATCATCGAGGTAGTTGCGTCGGAATTTCAATTTCCAGACTCTCCTGTCGTCGTCGCCTGAGGCGCTTCCGTTTGCCCGTTTATTCTTGGCGACTGATACAACTTGGCTTGTTTGGCTTGTTTGTAGCCATGTTTCTCAATAATCGCTGAGTCAATACGAGAGTCTATTCTTATTGGGGAAGTTCTTGTGCTCTCGTTTCAATGCAGGAAAGTTGTTTTGTTTCTTCGCACAAAAGACGCCTTTTCTAAGTATTCAGATATTGAACTCATTCATGAGCGAGTCTTTCCTTCAATTATCTCAATTCCCTAAATACTCTCATAGATTGACTACCACTACTACTACTACTACTACTACTACTACTACTACTACTACTACTAGTATGCCTACTGCTTACTCATCACTAAATCCGGGGTAAACCCGGCACCGGCGACCGCGACCTCGGGACTTTCGGCGGGGCATCATCCCGAGCTATACCCAATCCGAACCAAGCTTCTAACTTTTTTTGAATTTCGCATCCTTGATCCATTTTTTTTCCCTATCGCGCATCCTTCGACAAGATCAACCTCCTTCTCGTCATCCTCTCTCTCCTTTCTCCTTTCTCCCTAATTAGCTAGTGAAGAGGCGATAATCCCATGGCTAGCTTCCTCCGAGTCTCTTCCTCCTCTTCCTCATCCTCCCTCCTCTCCTTCCCTACTCTCCGCGCTTCATGCGCCGCCACCAAATGGACGACGGCTCATCCTCCTTCTCCTTCTCCCCACCTTTCGCCGACGACAGTTCGCAATCGCAAGGGGAATGCTGGCGGCTGAACCAGGCAATTGTCACTTTCTTCACCACCACGTTTTAACGTCCCCCGCGCAATAAAACATGGATGATCGGAGACATCGCGTCTTCGGCGTGACGGCTTCGCTATTCGTGCTCGCGACCATCGTGGTGATTATAAGGTTTATATCTTGTATTGCGGTTGTGAGGAGGGTTGCGTTGCATGATTATTTTATGTTGTTGGCTTGGGTATGAACCCCCCCGCATATAGGTATTTTGACACCGTTCTAATGCGAGGTTATGTGCGGAGTAGGTGTTGGCCTTTGGGTTCTGCTTCTCGATATGTTATGGAACCACAAAGGGGCTTGGGCTTCATGAGAAAGATGTACCGGCGGAGACACAGATTGATCTGTTGAAGTGCGAATATGTCTTTTCCGTGCTCTATGTATGTTTTATCGACCCCTGTCCCGGACTCGTGGGGATAACCTTAGCTAATATCTCGGCGACTTCTAGAACCCGACCCTCATGGCGATCAAAACCTCGATCCTAGTCTTCTACTTCACCTTAACGGGTAGAGAGAAAGTATACCTCTGGGCCAACTACATAACCCTCGCCCTCGTAAACGCAGCCGGTCTAGCCCTCACCTTCCTCAACATCTTCCAATGCCGGCCCTACAGCGCCACGTTCATCTACCCGGTCCCCGACTCCGCGACATGTATAGATATCGTGACGTTATACCTCTCTTCCGCACCCATCAATATCATCACCGACCTCATCATCCTTTTCCTCCCGCTACCGATCCTAACCGCGATGCTTCTCCCGCGGAAGCAGAAGATTATATTGATCGTGACGTTTGGGTTTGGTGCTTTTGTGACTATTATTGATATTGTTCGGATTGCGTATCTTCAGGATGCTTCTGTTGTTAGGTTGGATCATCGTGGTCAGGCGAAGAATTATGGGCCGAATGATGCGCTTGCGGAGACGGATTATTCATGTGTGTATTGATGGCAGTTTCGTGGCGGGATGGCTTGATACTGACAAAATTAGGGTATGCTTCGCTTTCGTTCATGTGGTCGGCGGTCGAGATCAATACCGGAATCATATGCGCGTGTGTCCCAAATCTCAAACCTCTCGTCGCTCGTGTTCTCCCACGAATGATCAAAGATGTGAGTGACCATGGCTTGGTCCCATCGGTTGAGATTAGTGGTCCGGACCCTATTCCTGCACCCGCTGTACCTCAAGGAGAACAAAACACAGCTCCTGTCCGCCGACAAGCACCCGACCCAACTTCCGAACCCTGGGGATCTTTATCACATCAAATCAATACCATAGACGAAGAGCGAAACGTCGCTCTGATTGACTTCTTAAACGCGTCTACACGAGACCCGCAACCGCATCGTCTAAGCACCGCTTCTGGGACAAGCAACTTCGGGGGAGAAGGGGCCAACAGTCCAGCGTTCTTCGATTTCGTCAAAATCAAAACACCTAAGAATATGCTGAAGATGACCAACAAGGAGTCGATTTTCCCAAACGCAATGGCAACCATCCTCTTCTTCCTTTGGGGATTTGCTTATGGCCTCCTTTCCTCCCTGAATCAACAATTTGAAAATGTCGTTCGGACAACAACGACACAGTCTCTTGGGTTGCGGGCTGCGTATTTTGGTGCTTACGTTGTGGGATCGTTGTTGATAGGACGACAGGTGTTGAAACACTGGGGTTTCAAGGGCTGTTTCGTCTCCGGATTATTCATATACGCCGCTGGAACCCTAGTCTTCTGGCCCTCGGCGGTTCTCTTCTCATACACCGCCTTCATAATATCCAATTTCCTCGTCGGTCTCGGACTTTCCGTTCTAGAAACTGCAGCAAATCCGTTCATCATTCTCTGCGGGCCTATGGAAAATGCGGAGGTAAGGTTGAACGTATCCCAGGGATTCCAGGCCATTGGAGCGGTGGTTTCGCCTTTGCTTGCGATTAAGGTGTTTTTCAAGAATACGACTACCGCTCAATCGTTGATTAGTGCCCAATGGGCTTATCTTGGGATCGCCTTCTTCGATGTTCTGCTCGCCATAACGTTTTACTACCTACCGCTACCGGAGGCTTCGGATGCGGACCTGAAAGAGCTTGCGGATCGAAGGCGGGAGGATAATTTCACAAAGGTGTGGGGGGTGCCGGTTGTGTGGATTACGTTTGGGCTGGGAGTCTTTTCTCAGTTCTGCTATGTCGGGGGTCAGGAAGTCTTTTATATAAGGTTTCAGCCGTTGGTAAACTCTCTAAGACGAAGGTAAGCTACCCTTTCAATCTAGGTCATGTATGCCGTGGACTTGGTCTGACTAGCCCTTTAGAACCGACATCACGCCCCTAGACTACGAAATAATCGGCCATTCCCTCTTCGCCATCGGCCGATTCCTAACCGCCTTGGTCGCATATTTCATAAAACCCCGCTGGGTACTCCTCGCCTTATACATCGGCCTTATCACCGTGACATCCCTCGCCATGAACCTCGACGGCTCCGCCGGTCTCGCCATGGGATTAATGATCTACCTATTCGAATCCGGCCTCTTCAGCACCATCTTCGCCATCTCCCTCCGCGGAACCGGAGTCCACACCAAAACCGCCGGAGCGATCATGACAGCATCTATTTTAGGAGGCGCCGTGTTCCCATTCGTTCAAAACCCCGTGGAGGAGAAACATGGGGTCGCGTACTCCTTTTGCGTTCTGATCGCGTTGTACGCGGCTGGTGCTTTGTTTCCGATATACCTCAACCTCGTACCCTCCGCGAAACGACAAGTCGATCCCGTTCCAGGTGAACATCTCCGTCGTCGGCATGGAGGCCATATCATCCGTTCACACTCTTGTTTGAATCCAGGTATATCATCGTCATCTTCATCGAAAGAAACTCCCTCGCGGTTCAGACATAGATTCGGAATCCCGTTTTCGAATCTGAAGAAACCGGAGCAGAGTCATAGTAAAGAAGGTGCAGAGGGTGATAACTCGGGTAGTTCTGGGTCGAGTGGGGATCAACCTGGCGCCGGCGCTGCGGAAGGAGGAGGAGGAGGGATTATGCATGAACTTGCGCCGTGGCCTTCGGCGACGGGTCCGCATCCGTCGACGGCGGATAGTTCGACGCCGATTGTTACTGCGGGGAGGGGATGACATTTACACCACGCCACGACATCATGATGCGTCGATGACTCCTGGACGATTTATTAATATCTACAACTCACGCCCAACCCTCTTCGAAACCCGCGCGGCCAAACCAGCGGTTCTCGACTACCTACCCATTCCACCACCCTCCCCATCCTCAAAACCCCCACGCAGTTGCGAAGCTGCCTTTTTTTTACGACGCCATGATCATTTACAATCTATCTACATACCATATTTCATCCCGTCTAATCTAATTCGACTTTGTACATATTTATTGCTTGCTTGCGTTCAAGCCATTTGGTGTTTTATTTTTGTTTTCACTGGGTGGGTTTTTGTTTTTCTACGTGTCTGCCATGGTCGTTCGCTAGAGGTGGGCGCGGGTGTATCTACATTTTATTACAGCCCATTTCAATAGTTTTGACACGTGGGCTTCGGAGTCGTTCTCTTCCTCGGGACGGAAGGTTGAGCGGGCGACACCTTTGGTTAGGGAAGGGGGTGGTAAAACGTTCTGTGAAATTTCATCTATGGAAAAAGAGAGGTGCACGTATATATGGTTGGCTAGGAGGAAATTAGGTAGGAAATAGACAAAACAAAAAATGCAAATATAAAATATCAATATCATTTTGTGTATAACATAACATAACATAACATGCCATTAGGGGGGGGGGGATCAAATCAATTATCTACTAGCGTGTGTCATTTCATTACTCCTGAAAAGAAACAAAGGGGGCGGACGATTAATAAAAGCAAGGCCGAATCAACATCAAAAAGAGCTAGAGTTTTAAGTAAGATACGTTTATGCCAATGGATCAATTGAATCAGCCACTGCACATGACGCAGTCCTCTGGGTTCTCAATGCTGCCTATGTTCATTGGTTAGTAGATGTAAATGTAGATCGGATGCCGTATCGAGTGAAGGGATTTAGAACTTACAAGCAAGAACCTTCTCAGAGTAAATATCTCCCTCGGTCTTTTCCTCAGTCTTCACATCCTTCTCACCACCTTCTTCTCCCTTCTTCTCACCATCCTTCTCCCCTTCCTTCGCGGCGGCGGGCTTAGTAGTAGGCTCTTCGGTACTCTTAACCGCCCCGGCACTAGAAGCTGGTTCCGGCTTCGCGTCCGCGCCTTTAGCGGCTGCAGTTCCGTTCGTCTGATGATACATTGGCCGAGGGACGGCGGAGTAAGGGGTCGAACCACCTGGTGAAGCACCGAGGCGTTTCCTCCCTTGAGCACCAGTCCTCGCGACGTTGGTGTCCGCGACCTTGAGTTGCTCCTGGTCGACGGTAAACTGGATCGGAGCCGAGGCGGCCATGGTACGGAGGTAGTACATTCCAGTCTTAAGACCGAGTTTCCAGCCTGCGAAATGCATACTTGTGATCTTACCCATGGACGGTTCCTTCAAGTGAATGTTTAGGGATTGGGATTGATCGATGAAAGCGCCACGATCGGCGGCCATTTGGACGATTGTCCGCTGGGAGATTTCCCAGACTGTTTTGTAGAGGGCTTTGATGTCGGTTGGGATGTTGGGGATGTTCTGGATGGAGCCGCCGTCGGCGATGATGCGGTTCTTCATGTTGTCGGACCAGAGGCCGAGGTCGACCAGGTCCTTGAGGAGCCAGGGGTTTACGACTTGGAATTCTCCGGCGAGGACACGGCGGGAGTAGATGTTTGAAGTGTATGGTTCGAAACACTCGTTGAAGCCGAGGATTTGACTTGTGCTGGCTGTGGGCATGGGGGCGACGAGCAAACTGTTGTAGACGCCGTGCTCGGCGATTTCTTCCTTGAGGGAAGCCCAGTCCCAAAGTTCGGTGGGTGTCACATTCCACATGTCATACTGCAGGATGCCCTGAGATACTGGAGAACCCTTGTAGGTGGAATATGGACCATGGACCTTCGCCAGCTCGCAGGAAGCTGTCAAGGCAGCGTGGTAGATGGTCTCGAAGATTTGGATGTTCAGGTGCCTAGCTTCGGGGGAGTCGAAGGGGAGACGAAGAGCTAGGAATGCGTCTGCGAGACCCTGAACACCAAGAGCGATTGGGCGGTGACGGAAATTGCTTCGTCGGGATTCTTCGACAGGGTAATGATTCACATCGATGATCTTGTTGAGGTTGCGGACAACAACCTTGGCGACCTCATGTAGCTTTTCGAAATCATATTGGTTGTGAGCTGCATCGACGAATGTCGGCAGAGCGAGAGACGCCAGATTGCAGACAGCAACTTCATCGGGAGCGGTGTACTCAATAATCTCAGTGCAGAGGTTAGAGCTACGAATCGTACCCAGATTCTTCTGGTTGCTCTTCTTGTTGCAGGCGTCTTTGTACAACATGAACGGGTTTCCAGTCTCAGTTTGAGCCTCTAGAATAGCGTACCAAAGCTTCTGGGCTTTGATTGTCTTTCGTCCTCGCCCTTCCTTCTCGTATCTATATACCCGGGGTAATTAGCTTATGACGTTAAAGGTTAAAATAAGGGTAAACACTCACTTCTCATAAAGAGTGTCGAACTCGTCTCCATAGACATCAGCAAGGCCAGGAGCTTCATTAGGGCAGAATAGTGTCCATTCGCCGTTGTTCTCAACTCGTTTCATGAAAAGATCAGGGGTCCAGAGAGCGAAAAAGAGGTCACGAGCTCGGACTTCCTCCTTTCCGTGGTTTTTACGGAGGTCCAAGAATTCAAAGACATCGGCGTGCCATGGCTCAAGATACATGGCGAAAGCGCCAGGACGCTTGTTGCCACCCTGATCAACGTATCTGGCGGTGTTGTTGAACACTCGAAGCATGGGTACAATTCCATTTGACGAACCGTTGGTTCCGCCAATATAGGAGCCTGTGGCACGGATGCGATGAATATTGAGACCAATTCCACCAGCAGTTTTCGAAATCATGGCACAGATCTTAAGCGTGTCATAGATACCCTCGATACTGTCTTCTTTCATATCGATAAGGAAGCATGACGCCATCTGTGGCTGCGGGGTGCCTGCATTGAAAAGAGTAGGCGATGCGTGTGTGAAGCATTTCTGTGACATCAAGTTGTATGTCTCGATCACCTTTTCAATATCATCGCCATGAATTCCAACAGCAACACGCATAATCATGTGTTGTGGGCGCTCAGCAACCTTGTCGTCGATCCGCAGCAGGTACGAACGCTCGAGCGTCTTGAAGCCGAAGTACTGATAGTTAAAGTCGCGGTCGTATACAATGGCAGAGTTGAATTCATCAGCGTGTTTCATTACAATCTCGTAAGTCCCTTGAGATATCATGGGTGCCGGACGCCCATTCTTCGGATTGACATAGTGGTAGAGGTTGGATATGACCAGTGAGAATTGCTTATCGGTCTGTTTATGAAGGTTTGAAACGGCGATTCTAGCAGCGAGGATTGCATAGTCAGGATGAGTAACGGTCATGTACGCCGCAGTTTCAGCAGCCTACAAGAAATAAATAGTTAGAGGGAGATTGTGTAGAAATTGCTAGGATTTGTAATCCACACCAAGTTGTCTAGCTCGATAGTTGTAACTCCCTGGTAGACACCGGAAATAACTCTTTGGGTGATGGCGGCAGCATCGACATGCTCGGGATCGAGGCCATAACAGAGCCTAGATACACGAGCTGTGATTTTGTCGAACTGGACACGCTCCTTGCGTCCGTCTATCGTCCATGTCAAGGGTTAGCAATGAGCCAACGACGACAGCAGCAGTGAGAGCGAAGACAACGTGTTGAAGATGACCACCACGAAACTTGAGTTCCGCCGCCATTCCCTCACGAAAGATTGACGTACCTCTCTTGTACACAAACATCTCGATAGCTCAATCTGAAGATTTGGTAGATTCGGGGTATCGTTGGGGATGCAGGCCAGTCAAGGATTAGTGATGCAAGTCTGCGCTCTTGTAAAGACAAGCTTCGTGATAGCAATTATAGAAAATGAGAAGGATCTCTGAACAGCGAGAGGTTGTCAAGTTCAAAGATATATGATGGAGGAAAGCCCAACAAGATGGGATCGAGGGGCAAAAAAGAGAGCGCGATGTTTGATGGAGAAATTCCTCTTTTTGGTGGAACGCGTTGCAAAAAAGCTGAACGAGACGCGATTTTCGTGTTTGGCTTTTAAATGGGGTGGATGCGGCTCGGGTAAACATGGTTCCGTGTGGCCTGAGAAGCGCCAAGTCAGGTGACCATAACAAGCTTCTCGAACGAGACTAGTGCTATTCTGGAAGCTATTCAACTTCATTCTCATCAATCGTCTTGGATCTTGATACTATCAACGCTTCGCCACAGCGGTATAGACACTAATACAATGCTATGGAACTGGGTGCAATAAAAATCTGAACTGCTAAATCTCCTCCGGCTGTCGTGAGGGATATTTAACATTGCGACCGCGATAGACGGCGGAGATCAGTTGCATTGTTTTTGAATCAAAGAAGAGAAGGAGAGACATGTCACAAGAAAAAGCTACTCGGCAATCCCTTCAGTTGGGCTTGATTAATGAGTAGATTAGGGGGGTAACATGAATTAAGGCCGCAATTTTTACAGATCCACTTTACTCCAGCGTAAGATCAGCCATTCCAAGATCGGTCTCATCCAACTGATACAACTCCCTTCCCAACTCGCCGTTGACCCGATACTTCTCCCCGGTTGTTCCTTCCTCCCATAATTCATGAGGAAGACTCAACTGGTCCCACTCGATTATAATATCGGTGAGAGTTTGCCCATTGAAATCCATCCGGGTTTCCTGAACGACGTTCCGCTTCCCATCGACATAGATCAAGCGCAGATTATTCGTCTCAAACGTTTCCCGGTCTGCCACGAGGATGTAGGTTTCAGTGATCCATCGCAGTAGATCCGCTGCGGCCATCTCGATACATTTTTCCGGATCCGTCCTCCACACATCTGCCTCGATCCGTTTGAACTCCGGCAAGAAGTCCTTGAAGGACTTCTGGTTCGAGGCGGTATTTTCTGGGTTGGGGATGCGACTATAGTTATCCATAGGCCCTGCAGCTTCTGGCAGGATATCGAAGACCAACCACCACTGAGCGCCGAAGTTGAAGAGCTCTGGATCGTCTAGAATGGCCCACCAAGCGCCATCCCCGAACTCCTCCGACATTTCTGGCCACTGCGATACCGCTTCATCATCTTTCGGATCGTAGTGCGTGCGGATCATTATCGGCTGCCAGTTACCTGCGCCCCATATTCGCCACGCCTTCTCTCGGATGTGGTCCGGCCGCCACGGGCGGAGAATGGTGTCAATTTCCTCGGTTGTGGGGATGCGCGAGTTCTTGTCCGTGCTCGAAGTATATAGGTTGGGATCCCATTCGGCGGGGATCTCATCTAGGTCCAGAAACTCGTGGATTAGTCGGAGGCGCTGCTGTTCTGCGGTTTCTGGGGAGGAGAAGTTCCAGAACCTCTTGTTGCGCGCATTAGCATTTTTCTCCTTTCAAAGTTGAGATAGAAGAAGACATTTCTCGTACGATAAGGTACTGCTCGACTGGTAACTGTCCCCACTCTGGGAGATAGCGTTCGTAGTGCATACTATGTTGCCGGTGGGACGAGATGCGGGGTCTGAAAACAAGACCTCTACAAGTATCTGAAAAAGGTACCTTCTAGTGTAATTTACACATCTTAAGAATTAGCTGGCTAGGTCAATGGATAAGTCTTCAACTGTTTATCAACTATTCTTGACGAGAAGAGGACTGTTAAATATATTACGAACGATAATGTGAACCCCTCCGAAAAATATGAAGTATCATAATAATAATAATGAACAAGAGTATCTGAACGATGGGTGACACGGGTCTGTTATCAACCTTGGGAAATCTCTTGGCGGCGCTGGGATTTGGTTTAACTGACACTGATTGGTCGTACATGTCAGATGAGCCTCTCCTTACTGTGTGTGAAATCAAGGGTTCTAATAAAGAGAGTATAGAAACGAAACAAGGCTTGACCGTTGAGTAGAAGTCGATGATAATGGTGGCTCACAAATTGAACTTGAATCTTTTTTATAGCTTTGTTGTTTTAGAAGTAGAGGTCGAAAACAGATAGATACTAGGCAGGCAAAGAGTAGGAAGTCTAGAAGAGAAGGCATGAGAGCAGACTGATGAAAGAAAAAACTTACGCCGAGCGACTACCACTTCTATCAGGTAATACTCTAAATGGATGAAATATTTCTATTATTACTAGGTACTTGCTGGATAAGTACGTAGCAGAAACTCAATTCATGGAGATGTGATCTAATTCTACCCGTGGCAAGAGCATGACTGATCCTAATCCAAAGTCCAACAGCACATAACCAACATATACTCCAAGAATTTCTAGAAGATTTCATCTCTACCCGAGACTACAATCATGAGACCTACCACTATCGCTTCCAAGGTTATTTTACTTCTCAAGTCAAAACCTCTGTATATACAAGTCTCAGGCAGACCTCTATCTACGCCTCGGCCTCATCATCATCATCATCATCATCATCCAGGATTCTCACACTTTCTACCTCCCACCCAGCGAACGTTCCGATGCTCTTTTTTGTGCTGGTGGGACTGGCAAACGTCACCTTGCACCGGCCCATATTGAACCCGACATTCCAACCTTGAAGTTTACGCCCATTGTCCACCCGGCAAAAAGCATTATACTCTTTTGGAAGCTTGTACACGTCGTCCTGGTCGAAGTGGTTGACCGCACAGAGAATAGCATCCATTCCTGAAGGGCCCTTATAGACCCCATTAACGAATTGGCGGCCTGTGGCTCCCCACCACGTACTCCCGTCGATGGTAGTGGGATCTTGGCTGATGAAGGACACCTGGTAATCCCGTTTGAATACCCAGGACTGTTTGTTGTTTTCCTAATCAGGAAAGTTGAGAAGTTAGCTCTTTCATTTTAGTTCCGGAAGAATGATAAATACATACCCGCGTGGACACACCGTCCGGCATTGGTTGCTCGGAAGGATATTCCTTCAGTCTTTGCTTATATTTCGACTCCTTCGGTCCATGGTCTCCCTGGGCAGTCCATTCTATGTCCAGCCGTGGTCAGCCTGATCAAAAGCGACGAAAGAAGAGAAAGAAAGAAAGTGACATACTTTTGTCCCCCCAGCTCATCCAGAAGTCACCCCGGTCATCGTTGGGCTGCCTTTCAGGTTCGAGCTTAGCCCAGTTTGATTGTAGCTCTCCTATCATTCCTATAGCAAGCGTAAGCAATTACACCCCGCTTCATGACTCGTTAGTAGAATAGGATTTTACTTACTAAGACACTGCCCATGCCAATTGTTCTGATACGATGCCACGCATGTGGCAGTGCGGGAGTCGCGGGGAAGATAGTCGCCTCCCTGCTCCGAGGATTTCCAAGGGAACTCATCGCACTGCATCCTCAAGTCCTTGTTCTTCAAATTTGCTTTCAATTCATCAGTTGCTGCCGTGCAGGTTCCCGCCGGGCATTGTGCCTTGTATCGAGCCTCTGTTCGGGCAAGTTTATTCGAGAACGTGAACTGCTTCTGCCGTTTGTTATCAGGAATTTGAAGGACAGGCCTACAGAGCCCGGAAATGTCCGCCGTTTTGCTTATCGCTTTCCCCCGTCCAGCTTCAACAAAGTCCTTGAGAAACTCGCAATTAACTGGGTGGAGTCAGCTAGGGCCAATCAAGAACAAGCTACATTTGGGAGATATACATCGAAGTTCCGGTAACTGAACGTCTCCTTTGCTACCTGGAGGGCACTTGAGGTTCTGCGTGAATTCGGAAGATTTGGGATCATCTATAAATCCTCAGCAAGTCAGAACCCGAGAATATTTTATTGATCTCATCAAGAGGAGGATTGAAATTATTCACATACCCTGATCCGTCCCGTCATCATCGCGTCGTAACAGCCCGGTGGCAAGATTTGGGTAGATGGAGATAGAGCTGTTAGTGAACGGCTTAGCCGTCACCCCCTGCCCGAGGGAGGGGGCACCGACAGCGATGTCTCGTGCTTTCTTATCTGATGCCGACATGGAGATAGTTCCCTGCTTCTCGTGGAGCTTCACTGTCTTGTGCGGGCTGTATGCTAGCCGTGGTGACACCGCCCAGTCGATGAAATTAAGGACTTGGGCTGTGGCCTTGTACCCGATATTATAGAAGAGGTACGTCCCAAAGCGATAGTTGAAGGCATTGCTAGTCGTATCGTAGTCACCATGAGCTTGGAAGGATAGGTCTCCCATCACATAGCCTGTTAACTGAGCGTCCATGAGTGTGGCACCACCAACGAGTGTACCGCCGCCGATTTTAATCCCGACGTTCGCCTCGGGGGTTATGATAATATCAAGCTGCGCATCGACAGCCACGCCTGCTTCGAATATCGGCTCAACGGTTCCCGCTGCAGGTGCCTGCGCTTCGCTCTCGAGACCCAGCAACGTTTCATAGTCACTTTTCGCATCGTCATTCTGCGGCCAATAGACCTCCGCCTTGCCAAAGGAGAGTTGTGCTCCCGCGTTGACCTCACCGTGAAGGGTGACTTTACCGCGAATCTAGATCGGCGTTAGAATGAGCATTTACTACAGGGAAGATTCAAACCTCACTTCTCCATAAATATCCAACGTAGGCCCAACCGCTGCAATCCCCTTGATGGCCAAACCTGGGTAGGATAACGTATCGACGATTTTCTTCCGACCGGTCGTGGTCTGCATCTGGGCGTTCCCCTCGATATGGAGCCCAATATAAGCAGTTGGCTCCATGCCAAAGTAGGCAAAGGTTTCGGGTTTGCCTGGCGGGATGATGGTGGCAGAGAGATAGTACGCGTACGTAGCGTCCATTGCCAGATTGGCTTCGAGATCCATCCGGAGGTTGGCCGAGAAGGTCTGGCCGGGACACCCCCATTGGGCTCGGAACAGGTTTATGGTGTTGCTGAAACCCAGTGGGATGACTCCCAAGCTAGACTTGGACACTGTGGTCTATTCTTACGTTAGCAGGTACCCAGCGAGGGATAGAGAGGACAAATATAGAAGATACATACCAATTTCTTTAACCACGTCTTGAACTCACCCCACCACCTTTTCTCGACGAGCGAGTCAGAGAACTCCATCGGCGTCTTAATGTGAATATTTTCATCGCGTTTTCGAACATTCTTGTCCCGCAAGACGGCCCGCTGGACACGAGAGCGCCATTCATCATGAGTGAGGCCCTCTTCCCCGAGGCCACGCTTCATGCGACTTGCTGGCGAATTGGTCATCTCATCCCAGTACCCCAATAGGTTAGTGTAATCCACCCGCATGTTCACAGGTTCGTCGTCCCGTTTGGGGCTGATCAGGTGAAAGTTGTAGTCGATCTTCACCTCATAGATGGGATTCTCATTTTTCTCCAATGATCGATGCTCTAGGTGATGATCCGGAAGTTGGTACTCGCCATGAGCTTGTTTCATAGATATGACACGAGCGAAGGGGCCTTCTCCAATGTGGTCTGGAAGTCGAATGATGGTATCCTCGGCACCATCAATGAAGATGCGTTGGCATTCCTTGGAGCCCACAGGATGGTTGCAGTAGACGTGAAGTGTTTCCTCTGAGTGATCAAAGACAGTATCCAGGTGAGTTCTATTTGTTGTTAAAACCGACCTCTTTGTTTTTGAGATGCTTCGGGACTGGCGTACGACGGTCTGTGCTGTCGCAAAGTCGTCGTCTATAGAACCTTCCGGACCGTCGAGCATGACGAAGCCGTATGCATCGCTGCCGTCCTCTTCAGCGGAACTCTCGTCATCCTTGTCGTTGTTTTGGTAGTGATCGCTGTATTTCCACACGACATCGGCCTTCTTTGGGTCGTTGTAATATTTCTCCCACAGGTACTTGGGATCAACGGGCCAGTTTTTGTTGTACTTGGTAGGGGGGTCACAGCAATATGACCACTCTGGGTCAGTGCCAGGGGTGATAGTGGTGCCATCACAGTTTTCAGCATCCTGCTGGGAATGTGCCTTTGGCGGATTGAGCGCGCCAGCAACTTTGATCGTTCCAGCGGGGCAGGGCCGGGGCTTGCAGACTAGGTCATGGGAATTCTCGGGATAGTCTCCTGTCATGTCCGCTTCTAGGATGTTGTTATTCCAATTGCATTTGCTGAATCTCTGGTCTGAGGGACAACAGAAGCCGCTCTTGAAACGATCGTGAAACGGGCTGCCCAAGGAGCCATCAACCGCCGATACATAAGTATCCGAGCACCAGGGCTTACCATCCGGTTTATCCCAGCGGAACGTCTCGTAATCATAGTCTGCCGGACATTTTGCCGGGGAAGGGGGAGTAAGCGGCCCTTGACAGTCCGTCCACATACACTGGCCTAGCACCGCCGTGGAATCGCAGCACAGGTAACGCTCCCCAGTGAAACATTGACCCTCGCCTTTGGCGTCAAGGGTAGTATCCCGGTTCAATTTGAACTGGTTACTACCACACTGACCATCACACCCGAACTCGCTCTGTTGGGGAGCACCGTTCCATTCACAGTTTTTGGGCATGGCGTCTTTTGGGCAGCAGATGTGGCGATACCAACCCTCAGAGCAGTCACCTTCAAGTTCTTTATTGCCCGCCTGCAGCGGATTGTGCGCTGTATCGACCGACAGGTATCCCGATGGGCACACCTGGTTGGGGTTCTTCTCCCCACTAGAGCCGTCGGTGCAACGCGTCGTCACAAAACAGTTCTGGCCAGTGTAGGCGGCAAATGTATCCGCCAGAACATCGAGAGCATGGTCATCTAAGCCACTTTCCATCTGCAGCGACGAGAGGTCTTCGCCAATCACTCCAGCGAGAGCATTGAAATCGCCATCATCCTGATCGATGGCCCAGATCATCCAGCCACTCAGGCATTGCTTAGAGAAGAACTTTTTCTTGTCAAAGAAGGATTGTTCATCATCATAAGAAATCCACTGAGTTCCCTCGTATACATTATATTTCACCGTCGTTTCCGGGTCATAGAAGGTATGAACATCCAGGGAATTATTTCGAGAGACGATTTCCGCATAGGTCAGTATACCCGTGGTGTCAGAGCAGGAGCCAGGCTTGCCGCCGTCGCTAAATTTACACTTACCATTAGGCTGATGGCAACTGGAGTCAGCCATAGTGAAGGAACGCCCATAGAAGGCAAAGCCGAATACAACATTGGCTGGATCGATGTTGTTCCGCCATAGGAGGTCCAACCCAAGCTCGATCTGCGTGACGTCTGTGTGGCCCTGGAGGTAGGGACCGGTCCATTCGATGTCTTCATCCCACATGCCGTGCAAATCGTAGCTCATAAGGTTGAAGTAGTCGACGTATTTCTGCATGTGCTCCAGATCAAATCCACGTAGGTACCAGTAGCTTGTTGGTAGCGTTAGAGAGATCTCCCACCCAGGATTTTCGCGGTCAAAGGCCTCGCGCAACTCTCCAAGAAGGATTACAAAATTGGAAAAATCTTGATCATCACCACCCCGGTCCGAAGCTCCTGGATACTCCCAGTCAAGGTCAATACCATCCAGATGGTAGTCCTTCAAGTATTGCATTGTTGATTTAATGAAAGTCTGGCGATTATCATAAGAGCGTGCCACTGTACTAGCATCAGCATGAGCGTTCCCGGATTCTATTCTGAAGCGAATTACTTACTTTGTGTCCATAAATATTGCGTTGGCGGGTCACTAAACGCCCATCCTCCAATAGCGATATTCACTCTGAGTCCTGTATGAGAGAACTTGAGGAAAGATACTCGGTCGATAAGATCACCATATTCGTCGATCAAGTTGAAGTCATCTCCAAAGTTCACGAAAGCTAGGTTTATGTGGGTGAACGGCTCAAGGATGAGGCTCTCTGGTTCAATAACATTGCAATCTTTGTTGATGTTGAATAGTTCGTAGTATCCAATGCGTCGTTTGAAGGACATAGCATCAGCATCCGCAGAACATTTCGGGCGACTTGATGAAAACATCAAATTAGCATTCGCCTTCTGAAATAGAGCATCCTGCATAGACCTACTCTGGTTGACCACACCCCTCGCCATTGGAGTTCTTTTGACAGCCATCGCCGCAGAAATCCGCAGTAACACCGCAGTATCCAAATTTGCTACGATCCCGTTAGTACCCGTAACGGGCGAATTCTCCTTCCAATCTCATATCAAGAACATACCTGCAACAGACATTTATTGGACAGTCAGAATGCCCAGAAGGAGCAGACTCTCCGCACTCTGCAGTCGCATTGCAGTTGCTTTTGCAGCCATCTCCACAGTGAGCGTCCGTAAACCCGCAAGAATTATCCTTGCTACAGCAGCCCTGGTAGCATGGAATTGAGTCCGAGCATGTGCCTCCCGGATCACCAACTCCTTGGGCCAGGGCTGAGGGAAGCTGAAGCCATACGGAGTAAATGAGCACCGGGAACCAGGCGAGAGAGCACGTAGTCCCGAGCAGATAGAGAGGTTTCATATCGACTCCGTAAAAGGTAACAGATAAACCCTGATTTCTGCTAATTGGACATAACCAGGAAAGGGAAGGAGAGAAATGGAAAGCGAGAAAGAGAATGTACGGATTTGAAGGCCTGGGTAGAAAATGAAACTCCGTGTGTAATATAAATATTAAAAAGAAATGATTCTAGCCTTGATAAACAGATTGGACGGAGTTTATGTAGTCTGGGGGAAACTCAGGGCTTCCGACGTCAGCCCGCCGCATCAGCGAAGTCGTTTGGGCGTGTTCTGGAGATCTAAGGCATAATTCAGTAGCTTTGACAATCTTGAATGTAACAACTGCCATGACCACAGCATTCCTAGTAGGTACCTGCCTAGGTACCTAATTACAAGCTGTGCCGCTCGCCAGACCTGCTGGAGATGGAAATATTTTCACCCAGGCCCCTCAACCATGTGACAGCAGGTAGGCTCCATATCAGCAGGCTTGAGGCACAGTCGCAAACAGATATAACAGGCATATGTGACAACCTGGTTGTCAAGCCTATCAAATCCAGCAGGCGGGACCTGTTCGAAGTTCCGGCTCTTCGGCCCTTCGATCCCTCTGCGAGTGTGATGGCAGTGCATTATATCAAGATGTTGCGACAACAGTTGCGGCGGGAATGTATGCAGCTGTACCTGGATAATAAAAGAAACATGAGCAAACAAGGCTACAGAAGAGCAAAACTGCGTGATATTTTTGTTTGAACACCAGGTTGTCAAGAGGATCCATGTTGAGCGGCTTACCGAGCGGCACAGCGCATTAGGTGCCCCACTCCATCGGCGTTAATATAAACAAAAATAGTGGGTCAGATCTGGGATACGCGCCGCAAAACGGGTCCCACTTTTAACAACCACCATCACTGGCCAGCGGAATTCAGGAACGGTTAAGGCGGCCTGAACTTTATTTTTTGAAGATTGGCGCCGAGTAAACCATGCTACAACATCTATCAACAATGAGATACCATATAACTTCGTTTGATGGCGGTCAGGATGAAGCACTAGCTTACACATAAGCCAAAACAATGGCTTTCTTATTTGGGCTCAATTATGTGTCGGTTCCCGGCGCTTTGGAGAGATCATCAGACCATCTTTTAATTCTCGCCCCATCCCCCAGCAAACAAACCTAGACCCAGTACATATCGGCTCACATTGAAATAATATTAGTCGACCAGTTTAGTTTCAGCCTCGTTCCGATCCAATCATAAAACAGTAATAAGCCCATGTTGTGGATCAGTCCATTTTAATCATGATACTACCAAAACAGACTAATCGGAGCACTTGGTCGCAACCTAGCAATCTCCTCCACACCAACAATATCATGTTTACGCCGCAATGAGCCCACTCACTACTTGCCCACACACACGTAAAAATCAAAGTTGAGATGCTGACAGTCATCCCCCACATCCGGATTCCATGCCAGAAATTTATCTAGTGAGATCCCGTACTGTTTCGCAAGGTCTGCACACGCTTCCCCCTTTACGACCTTGTGAAACTTGATGCATTCGTCCGTCATGTTCGGTTGAGTAGGGGTTGGGGTGGATCCAGCCGAATCGGTAGAGGTTGGTGAAGTTGGTGGAAGGCTAGTGGTCGACTGTGGATGGCTAGAAGTGCTCTGGTCCGGCGTGCAAGCACCAGGAATGGCAGTCGGTGATGGGGATGGAATGGGATCAGTAGGCCCCAAATCGCAGTATTTCTCGTACAGAGAAAAGCAGTTCTCTGACAGGTCCTCAGGATCAAAACCATCGTTCTCGTCCTGGGCAGTGATCCAGCAGTATTTGGTTCGCTCCGCGAGGAGGCTCGTGAGTGTGGAATTTGGCTTGTAGGTTGGGATGGATGGGGTGTAGCTGGGATCAATAATAGGCTCATACCATGAGGTTGAGACATTGGTCATCGTCGTGACTGGAGTGGCAGAGACCCATGAAGTGATTAGGGAGGATGCAAGCCCAGTAGACGTTGTATGGACACCACTCGGGATACTGAAATTCCCTCCTCCGGGGGAGCTATTGGGGGTTAGAACAGTTCCGCTTTGATAGCTTCCCAATTAAACTCACGAGACGCAGATACTCCTTCCCACCATTGAGTCCAGATTGTCACAGTTCTGATGGATTGTCCTAGATGATCACGGTCAGCTTCTTACACTAAGATCAAAGTCAAGAGAATATAGAGAGAGAGGGAGAGAGATATACGGATTCCAGCCAATGAGCTGCACCAGTCCAAACGATTGTCCCTTGATAATATCCTGGCAAGTCTGATTCCCTTGCACTGTGTACACTGTGCAGGTATCCTCGATGCACAATGCTGATCCGGGTGAGAGCGACGAACAAGAATAGTCTAAACTATTCAACTCAATGAGTCGATCGGTACTGATGGAGTTGGCTTTGGAAATCGACTTGCAAGTATCATCTTGCTTGGATACATAAGTTGTGCCGGTGCAGGTGGGTGCAGCAGTCGTAGACGAAGATGGAGTTGAGGTGGTTGGAGTTGTAGTTGCCGTTGGCAAAGGAGTGTAACTATAGGGATAGCTTGAAGCTGGAACACTACAGGATGAGAGCAGCGACGAGAATGCCTTTGGTGGAAACTTGTTGCGTCCATAATCGGAGCTCATCATAACTGCACCGTACTTCAGCGTGCAATCAGAGCAAGCGGCCTCAGTGTGGTTATATAGGTCTGCTAGACAGAAGCCGGACCTGTACGCAGTAAACAGTTAATCATCTGGACATATTACGAAATCCCTCGCGGCGATATACGAACGAGTCTTGTATACACGTCAAATCGTAAGCCCACGCCAACCCATCCGCTAGCCCTGCTGGCGACTGTTTCGTCGTGCTGTTCTCATACAACAGGTACTCCTTCTCCCCGCAGGACGAAAGGACGTCCCCTTGAAAGGTCTTTAAGGAGTCATGACATTCCTCAGTGCAGTACGCCTTCGCAGCAACTCCCACTAGGGCAGCTCCATTTGCTGCGTTCTGAGCAGTAACGAGGCTGTTTGCGCAGGTGATATTGTAGCTCAAGGCCCCTCGACAATCGACTGGGACGGCAGTGGGGATCTCGTCTGGATTCTTCCAGATCTGGATGGCAGCAGCATCTCGCGTGGCGAGGCCTATGGTAAGAAGGGCAACGCACAAGGTGGTTTGGAACATCGTGACCGGTGGATTGAAAAATATTCCTGTCCTCACTATGCAAGTACTGAGACCAACAATTTAATGACTCAAATGGGACGGCGAGACCAAGGCTTTTTGAGGATCGGGTCATGTAATATTATTTTCATACTCCAACACCGTGACCCGTGCGGGAGTGGAGAACCAAGCGGACCGATCAGTCCATAGCTCAAGGCCTGGTCCCCAAGTCGGAGCGCAGGAGATCCATGTCGTTTGCAGGGGCGGGTTTCCAAAAATCTCATTTTTCTTAGCCTCCATAACCTTAGGGTATATGCTTGTATCCCTAACCGCCCAAGCCTCCATGATCAGTAAGTTTGAACAGCATCCATCCATTCTTGGAAAGCATGCGGATACCCTAGCGCTCTGGCATTAGCTGTGCCCATTGCAGCATGAAGAGATTGAGGGGGAGAGGTTGGTTGGGGACATCCACTTCCCCCCCTCTCGTCCTCAGCACTTCTCAAATTTTAAAAAATTACGCAAAATCAATAATAATATGACCCTCGGAGAAGCTTCTCACGTCGCTCTTCATAGAAGGTCATGAGAATATGAGGCGAAAGCCTCTTGCATCGTCCTTCATCCTCGCTTAGCGTGAGATGAGTCATCCACAGAAGAAATCCAGTAATAATAAAACATCGAACAAAAAGATTCTCATTTCTGTCATCTTCGGATGAAGGGTAGAGCCATCTGAAGCGCGTTCTAGTGACCTCTAATTTTGCATCAGGTTATGTAGAAGAAATGCTGGGAGTAATAAAAATACCCATGTTTTGGTCCTGTCATTAACGATGGTTGTGTGATGTAGTGGTAACATTTGAGATTCTGATGATAAAGAAATCATTCTTCACTTTCTCAATCCCCCGGTTCGATCCCGGGCATGACCTTTTTTTCTTCTGTTTTCTCTCGTTCTATTTTTTGGAATCCAGGATATCTTGAAAGAAGTAAGAAACGAGATACGGAGTGTTCTCTTTTTTTGTGCACCATGCCCTTAGATATCGATGGAGATATCTCAAATGATTACACTTCTTCTACGAAGAACAGAGGACTCACAGAAGCAATTTCCATAAAGGTTCAAATTTAATCATACCGATTGCAGAAGGGAGCATAACAAAGAAGTCTTCTCGTCGTCAACTAATGAAAGAATGCCCGCTGAAAGAGTGAAGCGGTGGTTGATGAGAGAAAAAAAGGAGGAAGAGGAGAGGATGGATGAGAAAACAAGATCTCGAGTCTGAAAACGGCAGATTTAGAGAAGAATTATGCTGCAACCGGATGGATGGATATATCTCATATGCATCTCAAAGGAATGAATGCCTTGACAGAAACATCTCAAAGACACACTCGTGATATCGAGGAAGGAATCCAGGGTATAAATATAAGCCATGACCGCTCCTCAAAACAAAACAAGTCGCTACGATGTTTGACCAGTCCCAAATAATATCATCACAGGGTTCTGGAACGGCAAAGGACCCAAAGGTATGTCTTTACAATCAATCTTCTTTACTTTTCTTCTGAATTTACGCTGAGACTTGTCAACTTTCGTGTCACATCTTAGATTATTTGGGCAATACAACTACCGTCTCCAACGGCAGTCATCGGCAGCACTGGGCGGATGTGGGCGTGTTTACCCCAAAGAAAGGCCCCCTCTCCACAAATAACGGTTCCTGTTTGATTCCGGCAACTCGGAGGCGGAATGATCCCCTAACTGCCATTCAAAAGATAGGGCCGGAGGGAGTGTCGCCTGTGCGAGATCCAGCAATCCTCTGCGCGTGTTTCCGTCGTCGTCGGCCGGTACTTGTTCCCCAGTTGTCCTTGCCAACACAACAACCCGGTACTGAAACTCCCGGGACTACCTCGACAGAAACACCCAATAACCTGGTGAGCGTGAAAGCGCCGGATAATCCTCTTCGACTACCTCCCACCTCTTGATACGCAGTCCCGGAAAGCCATCACTCACGCGGCAAGATAAACGTCTTTCGAGCTCTTCCCTTCCGAGGCCCAAAGTTTTAGGAGTCGTCCCCCGCTATCTCTTTGAGAGATCCTCCCGCCGGCCGATGCGTAGTTTCTGAGACATGCCTTCGATCAATATCGATGCCATGGAGATAAGGGAGCGAAACGTCGCCGATGTCGGGAGTAGATCGCCATTGATAGAGTGTCGAGGCGACTTTGGGCTTTGTGAGTTCGTTCCGTCGTCCTAGGCCGCAGGGCCTGTGGGATTGGTAGGCTTGTTCTCGGGAGGAAAGCCAAGGGAAGAAAGCTAAATGTTGGGGCCTTTTTGTCGGGTCACAGCAGGGTTTGGATGTGTTATTCGGGTTTGAGTGGGATTGAGCTTCGATCTCTGATCTGTTTCGCCCCGATTTTTGAGGTCTTCCTTCGCAAACCCGAGCGGTCATATTAAGCTTTGATCTTTGATCTGTTTAGCCCCAAATGTAAGCTCTGATGGCTGATACTGATGCATTGTGCAGGCTTTCTTTGAGGAGAAATTTGAATTCGATCCTTAACTCCTTATGCTGGTTATCCTGATACTTCGGATAGGGTATCTTGTAAACCGGATAGATGGCCAGCTGTTGCTGTGTAGGCCGGTGATGCGGAGGTTCTCCCAAAGGAATCATATTTGATTCTGCCCTTGAAGATATTGTGTAAGATTTTCTGTTGGGAGTTCTCGAGGCTGGCCGACCCTGTTCGTGCCGAGATTTCTCCCTGGGTTTGGAATGACTGGATTCACCGAAGAGTTACTTGCTGAAAATGGCTCACGCATCCTCTCCAGTCCGGGAACATCCCCTCGTCCAAATCAATCCATGATATCGAAAAGGACTTCTCCAACCAACCCTCCCTCCCGCAATGGCAACGCCCAACGTCAAGGGATGGTCGAGGATTGTTCTGTGAGAGAGGTCACTGGATTCGATGAAGAGTTCAAGACCTATAAACAATATAGGCAGAGGCAGGCAGAGAGATATTCGCAGTGACGCAGATCTATGTTGCGTAGACTTGGGGATATTGTTGGAGCAACGGCGCCGCACAAGCAGTCGCGCTGCACAAGAAACGGCCACCTCCCCCTAACTCGTAAAACCACTTTTGAGTTTGCGCAACCCATTGTGGCTTATGACGACGGGGTGCTTTGGCATGTGGATATCTGGATCCACAGGGGCACGGAGACAAGCTTCTACTTCTACTTCTAGAAGACGTCGTCTTCGAACTCGCCTGAGAAAAACCACCCAAAGCGGCGTTCAACCATCTCAACCCGTTCCCAAATATCGCCAGCCGGAAGAGCAGGAACATGCCGGAACTCTCGAGGCCTGTAAGGGTGTGTGAATGGGAATATTCAGGATTGGACGGCAGACCTTCACGAATAACCTCAGCAGAGTAAACCTTGTCGCGAGATGGCACTGTTCCTAAGCTAATCATTCCAACAGTGTCTTGTTGATTCAATGTAGGAGGAACCTCGTTGTTCGCGGTCTCGCCACCCTCGGGAAAGAAAGGTTGTCGGGGTCTTTCGTTGGATATGAATTCGATAATGTGAATTCATCCCACGACGAGGAGAGTTATGGAGGGAATCTTTTAATCACCTATTTAAGCTATTGAAACCAACTTATATATATCACAACTAGATGAGAATAACAATTAATTTACCTGTTAATCATATGATATGATCCCCTGGATTTCTGGAAAATAATTCGTCAAAGAGACCCTTACAAATTTAGATATCATATATATAAGAACCGCATTGGACAAGGGTTTTTTGATTATAGGAACTGATTGCTGGCGAATCGACGTAAAAGTAAAAAGACTCGTTCCCTCTAGATGGAGCGTCCAAATTGCATTATATGTGCGGATGCAAACGAATTAGAATACACAGAAAACAAGAAAAATGCATAAGGCAATGGTATTTTTAGATAAGAAAAAGGGAGCAGGAAAGGTTGCTCAAAAGGATACGTTCGAAGGTCCCGTGATTATTCCGTGGTTAACTCCTTTTTCCCATCCTCAATAAGAGAAAAGATACCAATGCCATTGTATAGCTTCCCTATATTTTCTCGTCCTTTACAACGCAACAGCGAAAGCGGCGACGGCAACGGCAGCGACGGCGGAGCCAACCTTGTTGGAAGAAGCAGCTCCGGTGGGTTGGGCTGTAGCGCCTCCGGATTGGGTAGCAGTGCTCGATGCGGTACCGACGGTGTTGGTGGAGGTGATCGAGCCAGAGGAGCCAGAGGTACCAGTGGCAGAGCTCTTTCCACTGGTTCCGTTTCCGCTATCTCCATTTCCATTTCCATTGCCGTTTCCATTTCCGGTTTCGATGAGGGCTGCGGGTTGGTGAGAATTAGCATTATAACCTTTCTTCTTGATTCTTCCCATAACAGATATATATCATCGCGTTAAAGCCGAAGTCAAAACGTACAGACGGTCTTTCCATTCTCGGAGCAGGTCTTAGAGTAAGCCTTCAAGGCAGCTTTGGTGTCATCGCCACAGAGGTCCTGGATCGTATGTTGGACGTCATTGGATTTACCGCCACAGATGGTGCTCATATCCGAAGGCTTGTCTTGTTGGCTATCAAAAAGAATTTGCGGTTAGTCTAGGATTCATTCCATGGTTTCAGATGGTCGCGATCAGGACGACTTGGGGAGTGTCCCAACTTCCGACCAAGACCCAGGTTTCGAAACGTACTTAACAGCAGCGAGAAGGCATGCAGGAGGAGGAATTGCGGCAACAGCGATGTTGCACAGAGCCAGGAGGGCGAGGAAGATGGTGGTTTTGGCGGCGAACATATTGGCTTGGGTTATCTGGAGAGACTGTGTTGGAAATATTGAAGTGGATAAATCGTGGAGAAATAGCAACAACGGTCAATAGATCGAGTATAAGGAACGTGGAGAAAAAAGCGATAAGACTTCTTTTCAAAGAGTGACTGGAGCAAGAAAGAATAATAAAAAGGAACGAGGTTGTTTAACGATGAGAAAAGTGAGAGTGAAGATGAGAAACGACGTTTCGTTTTGTTCTCCGTCAGGATTTCAGGCCGAGATTCCAATCTTCGAGATCCGCCCCAATCAGGAGATAATCCCTGAATGTGAGACCTTGTTAACCTAACATAGCTTAGCGCAAGGAACAAAAATGTCACACGACTGTGTAGCCAATCAGAGACGTGTTTCATGTTTACATAACACTGGGGAGAAGTTTAGGTCCCGTGACTTTAGAACCCGGACGGATTAACGTTGTACCGTGCCGATATCTTGACTCGAGATCCCGAGGCTTGCAACAACTGCCGAGCCTGAGCTTATATAAGCGCGCCGATCCTGGGGTCCGGGAGCCTTGGCGTTTATCCCTCTTGGCAGAGGATCTGAAGAATCGGTCAACCTCACCCCCCCGTGAACTCCGGAGTAACAAATGCTCAATTAACACACATCACTTTGAGCAACATATTCCATTTTTAATATCTAATTCTCATATCTAGAAAAGCAGTGAAATCGTTTGTGATGCCGGTTGGGCAGAAAAAAAGGTATCATTCCGGATACCAATTGCCGAAACACTGCCAAGTTAGGGCTCGGCTAAGTTCCACCCTCTTGTGGCGCTTCAATAATATGTGACTGCTGTACATCTGTACTCCATACAAAGACGGGATAATACGAAAATTATGCTTCAAGGAAACCTCTAATGCGGAGATAGCCTCTTTTATAACAGGCAAACCTTGTATGCCCACGAGTAAGCCTACATGCATAGTATCATGCTAGTGAAGAACACCTCGGAACTTTCCAGGGTCCTGGTTCTCTGTATGGAGGATTGAAACCTCTCGCCCCTGGGCCCTGCCCGACTCTCACGCAAGTCCCACATATGGCGAAAGGTTAAATGCGCATGGGCTTGGAGTTCCCGCGTTGACTCCACTTGTTAAGGGAAGCGGAGATGTTTGTTCAGATATATCTTTTCCCCAGGACCCCGGATCGGCACTCTCGATCTGTTTATCTCCAGACAGCGATGTGAGGTTTCCCTGGATTCCTCGCAATCTCTGCAGGATATCTCATCGCTGGCTTTGATACCTTCTATCATTCCACTTGTTGCGGCATCCTCAGTATGTCTGCACCAACACCCGAAGATATGGCCGAGTGGCCTCCACCGAATTACATTGACCCCGAGACTCGGGTGACGGAGACTTTGATCACCTTGATTGCTGGGATGACCCTGATGTTGGTTTTTGTGGCGGGTAGAATTTTTAGCCGTGCAAAGATTCGGGCTGGGTTTCAGGCGGATGATTGGATTATTCTCACGGGCGTTGTATGTTTCTTCCTTGGACCTTGTACCCTACAAGGAGTACGCTGCTAACTAGATTCTATTTCTATCCAGATTACGGTGGTCGGGACATCCATTCTCGGGTGTGTTCAAACAAGATATGGTAGTGGACATCACCTCTACGACATCAAGCCTGAATGGGTTGAGCCCTACGGCAAGGTCAATATCCCATATCTCCCTATAGCTGGAAATAACTCTGACATGTATGGTAGATGGCCTTAGCTAACACGACATTGTTCAACGCATGCGTCACATTCCCCAAGCTGTCTCTATGTTTCACCTATCTCCGTCTCTTCCCGTCAAGAGCAAACCGAGTATTCTGTCACTGCTTGATCGTTTTCCTTATTGGTTGGGTAATCAGTACTTGTCTAGTCACAGTTCTGCAGTGTCTGTATGTCTCCCCAGCCGTTGACCCAGACCCGTGGCGGATTCCGCTAACATAATTTACAGACCAGTCCGCGCCTACTGGGATCAAACCGTCGTGGACAAAAAATGTATCAATACATCCGCCTTTTCAGTCGCTGCCGCCGCTCTCAACAGTGCAACCGACTTTCTTGTGTTCTGGTGGCCAGTCAGATCGCTTTGGCGAATACAGCTGCCCGTAAGGCAGAGACTAGGGCTGGTATTTGTGTTCGCTGTCGGTTCAATGTATGGACCTCCCCCCCTCCCGGCCCCCTTGATCTCATACTGACCGCCATACAGCGTCTGCGTCGCCGGTATTGTTCGAATGTACTATATACACGAACTCTTCTTAGGTTACGAATACTATTGTAAGCAACCCTTTTCACCCCCCTTATCCACTAGTAACCGTATCCTAACCCAACCAGACGACGGCGCAATAATCATGATGGCCGCCTCTATCGAATCAAACATAGGAATCATATTCGCTTGCTTACACAGCATAAAACCCATTCTCGCCGAAATCTTCCCGAACATTTTCGGCTCGAGTCAGTCCCCTAGCTATAGAGTCAGCTTTTCTGAACGAAGCAAGATGTTTTTGAAACCAGGTGTCTCCCATAAAGATTTTGAATTTCGGGAGATACCCGCCGATAGTACCACCGCATTGAATACCGCGAACTTGGTCCCTCTGAAGGAAAATGTGCCGCATATTTTTGGTTCGTCACCTGGTGTAGTAGGTGGCGAAGCAATCGAACTGCCGGAGAAAGCGGTCCAGCACACGAGACGAGTTTCCAGCCCACGTGAGCCGGTGAGGACAATAAGGAGATGAGAAGCCGCATGAGTAACAAATTTAATATGACGTTTCTGACTGTTTATATGCGAACCTGTTTTTCTGAACATAAGTTTACGTCTGACGGTGCGTACGAGTAGAGCTTGTACATACCTAGATAACCTTAACCAATAATAATATAAAGATAATATAAATCACGGAATAGCTTTTGCAGAGAGAAACCTATGGTTCTATTTAAATCTATATTCGCGAACAATTGATGCGAGCGCCCGACAGGGACGAATAGGTACCATGCTAATGTAGACTCCCAGGGAAAATAAACTCCGGGACAATGTCGTTCTCTCGCTCTCACTAGACTCAACGACGCAAGTAAAAAAGCCGTCCCGGTAGTGCGAACAACCATCCAACAACTGCATCTGCAACGAAGTACATAAACCGGCACAGGGCTACAACCACGCCTTTTCTTACACAACTAACCTCTCAACGAAACAGGCTTTCTCTGCGCTCCACAAAATACAGCCAACAGCGCAAATGCTTGCACATAAACACAGACTCTCAAGGACTGGTCATATGCAGCGGAAAACGCCGTCCTGACAGATTGCAGCTCAGTCGGGCTGAGAGAGTCCAGAACGGAAGTGGACACCTGCAAAGCATTGATTTCATGTGGTGACAAGATGCCTTGAAGGTTGCTTTGTGCTACTTGTTTAAATATAGCATTGGCGGCGGCGACTCCGATGCTTCCTCCGAGCATGCGGGCTTGGGCGACGATACCTTGCGCGACGGCTGGAACAGTGTTAATATAGTAAGGCTGATCTTAAAAGCTAGGGGACAGACTCACCTAAATTACTAGAGCCTGCATTCAGGGTAGTGCTGTCGAAATATAAGCTTAATATAAAACGTCTGGAAAGTCGAACGTCCGATACTCACAGCAAGTTTGTAGCTGACATTATCATGCCGACGCCCAGCGCAAGAATCACTTGATAGACATAGCACTTCTGTTCTATCGCAATTTGATCGGATAATGTGGTCATCAGGCCGCATCCAAGTAGCACAAGTCCAGAAGCAAAGACGAGACATTGAAATGTGAGATTTCGCTGTCGTAGGAAGAAACTGCTTGTAAAAGATCCGAGGCCAGATGCGAACAGCAGGGGTAGCATGCTGATACCTGCCTCGGATGGGCTTTTCTGGTTGACGATCTGGAAGCGTAAAGGCATGTTTATGACGACGAGGAAAAAGGAGAATCCTGTCAACATTGTGACACTGGCCGCGGTCAGAATCATGGTAGTGGACAGCCAGGGGTTGGTATTTACCATGCTCCAGAGACGAGTACTCTATTCGTCCATACATTGTAGGGGAAGACCGACGCAATACGACTGCCCCATTTGGGCTTAGTGAGTAGATACTCCCAAGAAAACAACAATGCCCAGCATGCGCAGCCAGTGCTAAGTGCTGCAATAACTCCACCACTGTTCCAGTGGTACGATCCTGTACCTGTGATCTGGAGGCCGACAACGACTAGAAGTGATGCAGCGAGCAGCAGTAGAGCGCCGATGTAGTCGAAATGAGAAAAGGAGAGGCGAGGGTCGTTATCATAGGCAGTAGTGTTATTCGGCCATCCTGCAGCGAAAAATACAACAGCGACAACGCCTACGGGGGCACTGGTGAGAAGTCAGATACTTTTCCCAACCTGCTTACGACATGTACACCCACTTGATCCAGAAAATCCATCTCCAACTAGCATGGGATGTCAACAGACCTCCAAGTATCTGCGGCTGTTATGAGCATGATTCAAATTACAACGAGGTAATCCTTACTATAGGCACACATAACGGTTAGCCTGCTTGACTGCGGGCAAAGTGTTTTAGTCACTCACCCGGTCCCACTGCTCCCGCCAGTGATATACTTGCCCCGATCAAGCTTGATGTCACGAGCTTGAGATCCAAAGTTCCTGCTTCAACTAGCAAAATCAATGGCAAAGCATAGAGGCCAGCTCCACCAACGCCTTGCAAAGCTCGAAAGATTATCAACTGAGTTATGTTCTGAGAAAATCCACATGCCAAAGAAAATGCGACAAATAGGGTAAAAGCAACGCAAACCGCTGTTCTTCGCCCAACAAAGTCGCTGGTCCTCGCAAAGATAACGGCGCAGCCTGCTCAAAACATCAGTTGCCGGAATAAAAGCGATGCCCGCAACAGGGGAAGGAGGCGCGAACTCAAGAAAGCAAGCGTATAAGCAAGAACAACCCAGATAGAGCCAGCGAGGGAGTTGAATTCGAGTGCTATGGTATAGATAGATGTTGCCACGATGGACGTGTCTGTATCCTGATTAGCAACATCCCCATCCCATCTGCATGCAAGCAAAAAAAAAAAAGGAGGAAGGGTTGCTAAGGTACCCATGAACGATAGAAACAAAGCCAAAATCAAACTAGCCACAGATTTAGCGTGCTTCCGACCGCGATGTAATCTTTCAGTGAAGGACGTGGATTTACCCAATGTAAATGAAAACCCTCCGCCAGTGCTCAAGCGGCTCAAGCCTACCAAATGAATTGGCTGGCCTCGCTGCTGTCTGAACAGAGCCATTTCTGTGGCTTTCCTCCGCTGTTTCCCTCATGATGGCCAATAGCTTCTGTGACGTCCGGTTTTCGCAAGAGATACACGCTGGTCTTCGTGTCAAAAAGGGATTAAATGAACGGCTCGTGGGTGTACTTCTTTAGGATCTGTCAGATCTATCCGTTGATAAGAGATACCACCGGACCGCCGGGAACGCTCAAGTGAAAGAACAGAATTTTCTTTCTTGTTAGGAAAGACTTCGAAAGAGAGGAGGAAAGAGAAGAAGGATGCTGCCCGTTGAATGCATGTGAGTCCGGATTTATATATTACCCGACCGTCTGACTGTATGAGTCGCACGATTGCGAATTCATAAATATTAAGCGCGACTGTGGAGATATGGGACGTGCATGACGAGCATTAAATCTTGAGTTGGTCAAAGCATGGTCAATCCTGGTCGATCACCAGAAGTGGGCTTGACTTGGCAATAATGCTTAAAAGTGACCACTTACTGGGATCTCCATATCTGAAAAAAACAGCTAATGGAACTTTGTCGTCTTGTTCTGTCTTCCATCTCCTGCCTTCTTGATGGAAGTTTTAACAAAATGTGTTCCGGCCGTATTGTAGAAGCGAAGATCACGAATAGGGGCCCATCGTCGATATCAGGGAATCCGGTGAAATATCGAAGGACTCAGTTCTATTGAGTAAAAACTTGGTCCGGGCCCGAGACCACGTCTAAAATTCTCTGATTGGTTTCAACGCGCTTAGCATTAGATCGTAGCTTGGCTTGTTGCTCTCCAGGTACCACGAGTGAACACCTCGATACCTCATTCATTCCTGGTTGGAGTTCGCTCTGGTAACCAGACAAGCCTCCCTGCAGCACAGAGGACTAAGGGTTCAAGTGATTCGGGTTTGCGGGGCAGTTCCGGATGTAGGGGAGGGTTTCCGCTATTCTCACGGGGATAGATGCCTCGGGCGATACCAGACGTGCACCACTGCTAATATCGTGTTGCTCCTCCCACTTGCCCAGTACTTCCAAAACCGGTGTCACCACCTATATCCCTTTAATTCTTTCTCAAGTCCCATTTTCTCAGTTAGTAACAACCCGGGTACGGTAGTATAAAAATAGGATGGATCTCATGAATGTATGGATCTAGGCTTCCGCTCTGGCACAACGGGAAAGATAAGACAGCCGGTGTCTCCGCGAATTGCAACGAGGATGGTGTATTGACTTTAGAAATGCTCACCCTGTCACCAATGAATTTGATTGAACTGTATCCCTTCGCATTCAAGCTCGAGGTATCTAGAAAGCGTATGTATGACGTCATCATCGACGGAGGAGTATGGAATATTAGATCTCGAAACAATAAACCGATTGGTTTTCCGATGTCAAGGAGACCTGAAGAGGATAAGTTTCGAGAAAGGAAAGGTAACTAAAAAGGGCCAGGAAATATACTAGTTCAAAGAAAAAGAATCCCAATCGAAGCTCTCAACTCCATGAAATCTGCATATATCCCAGGACCATTTCCTATTCCTTCCAAGAGCTATCCTCCACACTAGAAATAACCTCCTGCACATCAAGTCTATAATCCACGATCTCCTTCCCATTAACCATATCATTCTCCCTCACCCTTACCTCCGCAGCCTCCGCATCCTTAGCAATCCCAGCCTCCACATGCCTCTTCACAAGCCTCTTTCCAGCAGTATCAAAATCCACATCCACAAACCACAACTCGTCCATCAACCTTGCAGCCTCACTCCACGGCTCCTTATCTAAGCAGAGATAATTCCCTTCGAAGAATATAACCCTCGCTGACGCGGGGATGGGTATATCATCCTCAACCGGATCTTTAACTGCATGGTCGAAACTAGGCGCATAAACGGTCTCAGAACCCGTCGTCAGCGGCTCCCGCAGCGTCTTGACTAATCTTAAAAACTTATCCGGGTCGAATGTGAATGCTGCACCGCGACGTGCAACTGCGTATCCCGGGTCCGGCATCGCAGCTAATTGCGCACGGGTGAAGTGATACCCGTCCATAGGGACGCAGGTTGAGACTGAAGGCTCGGTGGGGGATTCCTGAGCGTGGAGTGCGTTTATGCGATTGGCCATTGTGGTTACTAGGGAGGTTTTCCCCGAGCCGGGGATGCCACCGACGGCGATCATGAGGCGGCTTGTGGGCGGGGTGGAGAGGTGTTTTGCTGGGAGGAAGGGACGGGAACGGTTAGTGTTGTTTAATTGAAAGACTTCGGGGTAGGGTAGATAGTGGTCTCGATAGAGATTATGATCTGAAGATTGCTTGCTATTGAATAGCTATGGGCGAGTTGACGTAGTCGAGGGGAGGAGATTTACTCACCCCACACTTTGTCCACCAGCTTATCTACCTGTTTCTCCATCTTGAAATTGATGGGGATTGAGAAGAAGATACTAGTAAGAAGCAAGAAAAAGATGAGAGAGTAATAAAATAGGTAGGTAGCTGGTATTGCTTCTAAGTTGATAGCCCGCCTGTTCAAGTTCTGGCTGCGTCGAGGCTTCCCCGCTCTTCAGTTCTTCTCCACCCGTACGCATCAAATTCCCACTATTCTAGACACGGAGGAAGGGGTTTCAAACGAGAGGATATACGAGAAAAACGGAAAAAGAGAAAATGAATTGGATATGGCTAGAAGTATGTTACCCTGCACCGTCTCGCAGTACATATCTACAAACATACCTTCATCGGTTCGACTGAGGTTATGATTGACTCGCATGCTTGAAGCCGCCCGCGGCCCCACATGGTTTAGCACCATCCAAATATAACTTAGCGTGTACATTCAAGCTTTCCAGGCACAGCTCGAAGCTCTCCCACCAAACGAGGTTGATGTCATTGTCCAGATAGGATTTTGAGTGAATACTTTCCTCTACAAGTATCTTCTGCTCTCCTTACAATCATCCAAATTAAAAACCTGTCTCTTCTCTACTCCGTGATCAAAGAGGGTGCCCGTTTTCTCATTGGTCAGTAAGTTGTAGTTGTGCAGGTGATCACCCTCTCCTCTCAGGGGGCTCGGGGTCTCCCCTGTGTATGGCTTCAACTCATTCTAAGAACAGGTTTAGCTAGGGCATCACCTGCAGTTTCAATCTACGGAGCTGATAGTACTGCAAATCTTATTCATTTTTACTATTCACTTTTATCCTTCCCCTTTTCATTCACTCTATCCACACATTCACTGCATTCAGGTGGGGGAGGATAGGTCTATATAAGATCTCTTCTACCCCCTTCTTCTCTTTCTTTTCCTCCTTTTCCTTTCTTCCTTGGGCGGGCTGGCGGAAGACAAGGGCTCTGTTAGCCCTTATAATCACTTTCCTCGAAAACTATCCGCAATCCATACATCATGACTTCTGAGCCCCATTCCAATAATAGAGCTCTGCGGTCTGGTGAGAAGAAACTCGACAGCAATACAATCCTCAATAGAATCCAATGGTCATTCCATAACTCGCAAGAAGAAACCTGTTGGATATTTGATGGCGTTGATTCACAGCTCGCAGAAAAGGTCGCTTGTGAGCTAGAGAAAGGCGACATGGAGACTAGAGGCCGCAGGTAAGTTCACTTCGCTTCCCGAGGATTGTCAATACATTCATACTAATTCCTATAAGATTCACCTATGATGCTAGTCTGAAAGAGCTGAAAATTGTCCTAATGTCAAACCACATCCATGACTGCCACCAGTCATGGATGTTTAAAGAAGTATTTTCAAAAATGGTTGCCGCGGGGTATCTTACCTCGGACGAAGTGGAAGGCATACACGTCTCAATTGGGACGAGTAAGTGATACAGACCCGCTGGAGTTGTTCCTCTACACATGATGCTTGGCTAAATAAAAGCTTTTCGGCTTTCAAATCGTTTGCGGGGCAATATACGGGTTCTCTCAAAGAACCTGACTTCTGCCTGTTCACGAACTCCACCAACCTTCCTACGGTTGTCATAGAGAGTGGGTGGAGCGAAAGTAGACTAGTGCTGGAGCGGGACAGAAATTTGTGGCTTCAAGGAGGGCAGGGAACTGTCCAGATCGTGATGATAATCAAATGGACAAAGGACCCGGGTCAGCTTGTCAGCGGGGATATTAGTGTTTTCGATCTTGACCCAGTCGGCAACATTCGTCAACTCCAAACTGAAGTAAGTTGTGCTTCTGATCGCTCACATGCAAATATGAAAGGCTAAAGTTCTTGCCGTAGCAAATTTTTCCCCGTCCCATCAATGGAGAAGCTCAGGCAATTCACATGACACGCTCACAACTATACGGCCCTACTCCTCTTCCAGTTGGCCGGAATGGGACAGATGGCTGGCAGTTCTCTCTCGATGCTCTTCGAGACCAAGCTAAAAGGGGGATTCAGCAGGAAGGATATACCCCTGCCTGATATTCGCGTCCCGTCTTACGAGATTGTCTTCCTACCTACCCGTTTCACTCCAAAATTCGACGGTGTACTATTGACAGAATGAAAGCGATTTAAATAGGGCGCCAGAGCACGAACTTACAAGGGACAGTTCTTAGTCATAAATTGGGAGATGTCATAACTGCGACGCGTGCGGCCTATTGCTATGCCTTTCAATCGGTTGCGTTTCCCATTTTCCCGTTGCGACCTGATGGGCGCTGGGTCCGGTTGCCTACAGCCTGCCCGGCATTGTTTAATGGATCCCCAGAGAGGGAAATGAATTCTTGTTCTTGGGACGAACCATATTATATATAAAAATCAAGCCAAGCGGACCAGCTGATTGTGCAGGAGATTCGGCGCTCTTCTCGAAGCGGATATTTCTTTGTTTCACGGTAAATAAGAAGCAGCGGTTAAGGTTAAGTATATATGATTTTGGGAAGATCAACAGTGATCGGGAGTTGGATGGGTTTATTTCTCCATCGCGAAGAGTCAGCGTGTTCCCCAAATCATTTTTCAGGACAAGGAATGAAAGAACCGTTATATATGCCGTTTTGAAGTATAAAAAGAATAAAATCGTGGATCCGGATCCGTGACGATATTGACTGACGGGGTCGACTGCGTTGTGCGCTCAGCTCGATCAAGGCCAGCCCCTGAAATGGGAGAACAGCAGCAAATATCGGAGTATGAAAAGACAAAAACTCAAGGGTAAAACAACGAGATGCATAAAATGCGTTCCAATGCAAAGAAATAAAAATAAAAGGATCCGAAAAGAGGGAGAAGGTTCAAAACACCTCCAGCGCCATTTCCCATGCCTCCCAATAGCAAATACATGAACTTAAATATACCCGTACCCGTAATCTTTCTGCTTTTGAGTACCCTATGATAAACTCGTATACTGGTCCTCGGATAACAAGGAAAACGCGGTTGGTCCACAACCGCACAGTAAGAGTAGACCAGGAGGAATGAAAGCTGCATGGAGAGATAACTCCAAAAGAACTCAATAGGAAGATATAACCGAAAATCCTCCCGAGCGGAGTAAAGCGTTAGGCCCCATGACCCGAAGGGGTCTAGAATCCGCGTCTATAACTTGTAAAAATAACCAAAAATTAACGATTACGTCGTATGATTACTGGCCGTTAGCTGGTGTATCGCCGATGTCAGTGGATGGTAGATCAACGTTGACACCAAGTCGTTGGCCGATACTTCTGGAAAGGCCTGCTGCGGCCCACCATTCGTCGGGGATCCCCTCTCGACGAGCAAGCCGATCAAGGATTGCCTGCATCTGCTGAAGATCTGGGTCTGCCCCATCCCGACGGAACGAGAAAGACGACTGTGAGTCGTGCGAATGATTGGCCTGTTCTTGGCCAGTGTTTCGAGGGGTGTCTGCATCGTTGCGTCGGGAGTGTCGGCGACGTTCCCGTGAAGACGTCTCCATGCTGTCGTCAAACTCGGCCTCAGTATCGGATCCATCAGATGGAATATCGCATGTAAAAAACTCAGCCGGGTAAGGATCCAACACCAATCGTGCCGTTCCAGCGTTAGAATTGAATGACGGGCTAAAAGAAGTGTTTGCGCTCGACAATCCGTAGTTCCTTGATAAAGCATTCGTGGCCGATGCTGTAGCAGAGGTAAACGATGAATCAGCGCTGGGAAGATGATCATCTGGAGTGATAGTAGTCAAGAGGGTCTCCCAAGTATCGTTCTCATTATTGTCATCCGGGGGGCTGGGACTACGCTGACGGTCACCAAGGCCATCAACAGACGGCTGGCGGCTATCGGAGTGGCTATTATTTGCCTCTGTTACAGAGCGGTGGCCAACCCGACGTAACAGGGGCATGTTGGAATCGAGGCTATCCTCGCTCAATGATGGCCGTTCAGGTCTTGGTAAGGACTCTGGACTGCGTTGCCCTAAGTCTTGATCGGTGAATGGATAAGCTGGTGCAAATCTCGGGGTTAATGACATGTGACGTGACTGGACTGTGCCAGGCCCATTCCCGCCGGGCGAGGAACCCGAGTGATCACTCGCTGACCATGGCGGGCTAGGCATCTCGAATCTCAAAGTCGATTCTCGGGGTATCCGCATCCTGCGCCCGGGGTTGCCATGCCGAAGAGCATCTCTTAGTAACCGCTGACCAACTTCGCGCCTATTGAATGTTGACAGGAGAGAGTTGGGAGAAGAACTTTCGCGACGTTCATCACCATGATCCCGGGACGAACGTGGTTCACGGCTAGAGCTGGTCCTTGATATGATCCGTGGGGGCTGGGGAACGGTGGGACGTGTTGACTGCCCATGAGCACCCCGAATATTCGAAATCAACTGGGGATGCCGTGAGTAGCGAATGGAGCGCTGGCGTCGAATAGAGGAACGCGAAGGCGCAGTGGGGTCACTTTTGGTACTTGGCTTGGAGTCAACAGACACTGGTTCACGGAAGATACTGCAGATGTAAATTAGCATATATTGTCAATCAGGTGCTCGCTAGGTGATATTTTTCTCCGATGGTGGATGGGGCTGACACAACAACACGCGATAACGCGGGAGGCGCCTAACGGGGCGAACGAGGGGGGCTACTTACGGTATTCCCATTGTCGCAAATGTAAAGAAAATAGAACTAGAAGATGCTAGATATAGTATAATAACAACAATAAAAAAGAGTGTGAAGAGAGAGCGGAAGAGGAATTATTCGGGGGTGATGATGATGGATTGCGGGTTGATGCGACGACGAGGACGGTGATTTGGGGCGAGGCAGAATCGGTTGATGGGGGATGAGGGATAAATACGGGCGAAGGCAGATGACTGGCATGTTTTTTTACACAACAAACTAGCAATACAGCACATTACAAGTTAGTATTGCAGCTCGCCTATTTCTCCTCAGAGAATGCCTGAATTTGCAGTGTCAGGTGATGGTTGCACGTACCATATTGTAAGCGGGTAAAACGCCTATTTAAAGTTAGCGCGAGATCTCCAATATGGCACTAGTACAAATCAAGACGCGATAGCAAAAAAGAACTTTCGGATATTAAAGTCCGCATCAATTCCTCACCAACGTTCCCACAACCGCCGATTTTAATGAATGTGTTACGAATGAGATGAGGAGTCACTGGTAAATCATGCTGGCGGCTGGTGAGGAGAAAACTATCTGATTCTGATTTCTTCCAAACCTGGAGCATGATCGAATTGGGGATTTCCCGCATCTCCCGTCTGCTCCAGCAGACCAACCTGTCATGGAGAGCTATCCATATCGCTGGTACTAATGGGAAAGGCTCGATTACTGCATACATATCGGCCCTACTGGGTGCTGGAGGAGTTCGATGCGGCCGGTTTACCTCTCCTCATTTGATCGACCGTTGGGATTGCATCACTATCGACGAGAAGGTTGTTCAGGAACCCCTCTTCCGCCGAATCGAAGAACAAGTCAAGCTACGCGACCGGACCCTAGGCATTGGCGCATCCGAGTTCGAGTTGCTAACGGCAACGGCCTTCGAGATCTTCAATCATGAAAAGGTCGAGGTTGGGGTTGTGGAGGTCGGGCTGGGTGGCAGGTTGGATGCAACAAACATACTGAAAGAAGTTCTTGTTTCGGTCATCTCGAAGATTGGGTTCGACCACCAGTCGCTTCTGGGAAACTCGATTGAAGAGATAGCGGGGGAAAAGGCTGGCATTATAAAACCTAAAGTGCCATGTGTTGTGGACGGAACAAACACGCCGGAGGTAATACGGGTCCTACGGAATCGAGCACAGGAGGTAGGGACTGACATCACTACGGTCGGTTCTAATGTAGCTGGTTCGATATCTCCGGGGCTATTACGAATCTTCGATACCGCCGATCTCGAGCCCCATCAGCGGGCGAACATAAGTTGCGCGGTTGCCGCTTTGCATAAAGCTATCCCGAAGATCCGACCCGACCTAGACGTCGATAACCTTCTTCCTCTTGTTTCCTCGGTTCAATGGCCGGGTCGGCTCCAGCGAATAAATATGCAGCCTCTTGTCGCACGCAAAGAGGATGTTCTTCTCGATGGTGCCCATAATGGGCAGTCAGCTGAAGTACTTTCGTCATATGTTGAGCGCAGACTTCGTCCATCGGGCGGAAATGTGACTTGGGTTATCGCTGCTTCTCGGGGCAAAGACCTCAGTGAGCTATTTCATAACCTGATCAAAAGCGGGGATAATGTTGCAACTGTGAGATTTGGAAAAGTGGATGGAATGCCGTGGGTGAAAAGCGCGCGAACGTCGGACCTCAAAGTAGCAGTCCAATCTATCCCGAAACTCGGAGAAATTGCGACTTTTGAAAAAGATATTCCCGGTGCGCTGGCCTGGGCATCTCGCATTTCCTCAGGTCGTCCTCTGGTGGTTGCCGGCAGCCTGTATCTGGTGTCTGATATTCTGAGACTCCTTCGAGAAGCGAGGAACGAAGTATGATTGACCGAAAAAAGTTTGTAAGATATCATGATGATTATTTTGTCCAAGCATGACTAGACGGCGCTTTGGGTTAGATTTCCTTAAAAAGGTCACATGTACAGTCGAAACCTGATTTCGATCCAAAGCCTTCGCATATATTAAATAGAATTTCGTCTAAATAGAATTCCTGTCTCAAAGAAATCTATGAAATTGTTAAGAATATAATAAATAATTTCTTGATTGTTGCTTGTTTGGATTTTGACCGGCACGAACTTTCTGTATGTAGTTTCAAAAGTGCGCTTGTTGAACAGGAGATTTTGGTTGATCCCGACTGCGTCATCCCTTTTAAATATTTGCGGACGAGAGAGTCGCAGCACAACAATTGATAGAATTATGAACAGCTCAGGTGAATATCTACAAAGCACCTCTGATCCCGAGGGTTTACTACTTCCCTTTGCTAAAGCTTGCATTGAGACTGATTAGCTGCGACAATAGACTTTTGATGCGCCGAACAACACACCTTCCATGGACATAACGCAAGGATCCGACCTCCATTCCCACCACGAGATCAACCCGTGGCATAACCTGCTCTAACGCTTTCATTTCAACCACGTTCTGTTCCCGCGGGTGTCTGGCATGAAGACCAGCCCCCGCTGTCCTCTTTTCGCCTTGTACCAATTCAACATACTTTGGGCGGTCCACACCGCAAGAAACAACGATGGTATCCCGATCCAGTGACCCTGCAGAACCTCTGCCACCGTCCCAACCTTCCAGTACTTCATCCAAACGGAGAGCGGCGAGAATGGGATCTAGTCCAACAAAAAGGGAGGAGAAGGGTTCGAAGTCGGCGGCGAAGGATATTGCGGAGCTCAAGGACTATGTATGTTACCCCCGGTAAAGGTAACTGCTGCTGAATGGGTGCTTACCGTTCGACCTCAGCAATTGGGAGACTGCTTGGGAAAGGGAGCTTTTGGGTCGGTTTACAGAGCTTTGAATTGGGGAACGGGAGAAACTGTTGCTGTAAAGCAGATTAGGCTTGCGGATCTGCCGAAAAGTGAACTACGGGTTATTATGGTAGGGATCCATGATCCAAGCTTTTGGATACTCGCATACTAACCAACTACCTTTTTATATAGCTCGAAATCGACCTACTCAAGAATTTGGATGTAAGATATGGTCCCTAGCGGTAGCTCGTGGTGCCAGGCTGATTGACTTTCCCAGCACCCAAATATTGTCAAATACCATGGTTTCGTGAAGTCTGCCGAAACCCTCAACATCATCTTGGAGTATGTTCAACCATCGAACCCCACCTGGTAGGTATATACTAAATGGAATAGATACTGCGAAAATGGCTCATTGCATTCGATATCCAAGAACTTCGGGCGTTTTCCTGAGAACCTCGTCGGGCTATACATGTCACAGGTCCTCCACGGACTTTTATACCTCCACGAGCAAGGTGTGATACACCGGGACATAAAGGGAGCCAATATCCTCACGACGAAACAGGGACTGGTAAAGCTGGCAGATTTCGGGGTAGCTAGTCGTACCACAGGTCTCCACGAGTCGAGCGTTGTTGGAACACCGTACTGGATGGCACCAGAGGTGATTGAGCTATCAGGGGCAACTACGGCCTCGGATATTTGGAGTCTTGGCTGTACTGTGATTGAATTGCTGGAGGGCAAACCGCCGTATTACAAGCTCCAACCCATGCCGGCTTTGTTCCGAATTGTCAATGATGACCACCCCCCCTTACCTCAGGGTGCATCTCCTGTTAGTCAATCCAACCCATTTTCCCCAGCAGCAGTTAACTGACAAGGGCGCAGGCTGTGAGAGACTTTCTCATGCAATGTTTTCAAAAGGATCCTAACCTTCGAGTGTCTGCTCGAAAATTGTTAAAGCATCCGTGGATAGTTAATGCGCGCAGGTCCGACTCAGTTGTCCCCAAGAAGTCAACAGAGTACGAGGAAGCAGTCAAAAGTGTCCAGGAATGGAATGAAGCCTTGAAGTCTCCCAAAGCCACGTCCCTAAGGAAATCCTTACGATCAGATGTCAACAGCCCAGGTGCGGGACACAAGAATGTGCAACATCCCCTGGCGACACAAGTAAAAGAACCACTTACGGCTCAAACTACGAAGGCTACGGCAGAGAAATTTAGCTCCCCGGAAGGGGCAGCGGATGACAACTGGGATGATGACTTCACGACGCCTATATCTCCGAGTGCGCTTCAGCTGCCCCATCTGCGGCCACATGACAATTTTGGTGGAATGCTCTCTTCCGAGAAGCTAAAAGCTTTCGCGTCTTTCGAAAGTGTGACCGACAATGATTTTATAGACGGTAACGGGGAAGTCGAGTCTAATGAGCCGGACCCTTTACAAACAATACGCCCATTCCTCCCCAAGCCACCAGTTGTCGGGCACAGACGTGGGAAAAGTTCAGGTCGCTCTCGAGAACATATTCCGTCGAATCCCGCTACCAGGAAGGCTCCAGCTATTCCGCAAGCGCCGGCTTCCCATTCTCGGCCAGCAGCATTCTATAAGGAAAGCTCAGTTGAAGATTACTCGGATCTTATCGTTGCAAACGATGCAGTCCTTGAGAAAAAGCTGCGTACGGTTCCGGTAAGTGGCCTTGCTAAAGGAATCTAATTGAAAAAAGCTGACCTGACAGGATGTGGACGAGGCTAATTTCGAAACATCCGTGTCCGATTTCCCCAACTCGAAAGCCATGGTTCCGGCAATGGACGGAGATGGAGATCCTCGTCAACAATCGCATGCGAGGAAACGGCTCTCAATTCAAAGCAGGAGGTCTTCTATCGAGATCCAAAGATACGCTGAGGACGAGAATGATGAAGATTTCTCCGATATCCTTGGTAACGACGAGCGTGCATTAGCCAAGCCAGATAGTGATGAGGGTTCCGACAGAAGCACTCTCATGCTAAGTTCAAAGCTGTCGAACAATTCATGGCTAGGCGATATGGATGACGAAGATGACCCGTTTGCGCAACTCGAGGAAGACTTTGACGAAATGGACCTCGAAGCCAATATTGCTCGAGATAAATACGCTCGCCTTCGTAGCCAAGTGGAGAGTCTCGTCAGTTCATTGAAGACCTCTCAAGAAGAGGACGCACTGGCAGATATATCCGAACAGCTAGTATGTTACATGTTACCTTTTCTATTTATCGTGATGGAATTGACAGATTCAGATGGTTGTTTTCTCCGATTTGCCAGAGACAAAAAGCGTTATTTTGAGTGCCCACGGAATGCTTCCCATTCTAGAAATTCTAGACACTTGTCGTCGTCGAGATGTCATATCGAATCTTCTACAAATCGTGAATGCGGTCAGTACAATCCAATTCGCAGAATTGCTCTTTTTAACTAACCGTACCAGATTACATTCAACGATTATGAGGTCCAGGAAAATCTATGTTTCGTTGGAGGCATTCCTATCATTAATAAATTTGCCTCCAAAAAATATCCCCGAGAAATTCGCCTTGAAGCTGCGGCATTTATCCAGCAAATGTATCAGACTTCAACCCTCACGTTGCAGATGTTCGTCAGTGCTGGAGGACTGAACGTACTTGTGGAATTTCTCGAGGATGACTATGAGGACGAGCGCGATCTCGTTCTGATTGGAGTCAACGGAATATGGAGTGTCTTTGAGCTGCAGGTAAATACGCCTTATTAAAAAAAAATTTCTTGGTGGACAATAGAACTAATATATCTGGTCGAATAGGGGTCTACTCCTAAAAACGACTTTTGTCGAATTCTATCTCGAAATTCCGTCCTCGATCCCTTATCCCTTGTTTTAAGCAGAGTTCTCGACGAGGAAGGGGAACTTGCTGAAATCTGTGAGGGTCGTATTGCTAACATATTCTTCATATTTTCGCAAGCCGAAAATCATGTCAAGGAGATGGTTGCAGAAAGAACTGTCTTGCACAGTAAGTTCTGTCTGTATGTCTTATAGAGGTGTCACGTACTTATTTTATTTCAGGGGTGCTCAAGGAGCTCAAACGAATGTCTCCGGTTCATCAGATCACCATGTTGAAGTTCATTAAGAATCTATCAATGCTGTCAACAACACTCGATTCGCTCCAAAATTCGAACGCAATAGACGTCCTCACAGAATTGTTGAGGCTTACGATGAAAGGCTCTCATTTCCGAGAAGTATCCAATCAAATTCTCAATACCATTTACAACTTATGTCGTTTGAGTAAATCGAGGCAGGAAGATGCAGCGTTGAATGGGATCATTCCATTATTACAGAAGATCGTCAAGACAGAACGACCATTAAAAGAATTCGCTTTGCCTATTCTTTGCGACATGGCGCATTCTGGAAAAGTTGGACGCCGCGAATTGTGGCGAAACAAAGGACTCACATTTTACATATCCCTACTCTCTGACCCATACTGGCAGGTTACTGCCCTTGATGCTATTTTCACTTGGTACTTCTTTCAATTCTCATGGATTCGTTTCAGAGCTGACGAAATACAGGCTTCAAGAAGAGACCGCCAAGGTCGAAGAGCATCTCCTAGACGGTCCATATGACGCCCCCTCTTTTACAGATGCCATTGTCAAGTGCATCACGATTTCAAAAGCCAATGCTTTTGAAAACCTTTTGGAACCTCTTCAAAAGTTGTTACGTCTGAGCCCACCCATGGCAGCAACCTTAGCCAGGCCAGATCTTTTTACTCGCATTGGACAAAAGTTGCGACATAGCAAACCAGCCGTTCGACTGAACCTTCTCCGCATTCTTTCAAGCATATGCGACTCAACTAGCGAGCAAGCTGGCCTTTTAGATCGATATGGTCTTCTCGAAGCCATCAGAGAGCTTCAAAACGATTCTGCTGTCCTCGTACGGGACTTGGCTGGAAAACTTATCAAGGCTAGTGAAGCCAGCAGTGATACCATGAGTAGGTCGAAGAGACGAACAACGCTGAGGCGAAGAAGCACTTCCACAACCCCACCTGGCTTCATTTCCAACCACTCCATCCCGTCTACTCCACAGCTTTCCGGGCCGGTCCAACCAAAAAGGTTTCTCGAAGGCAGAGAGACCCCACGGCATCGGAACGAAATCAATGTGTCCCTAGCAATGAGACCAGGCAGCCGTGACGGCAGCGGCAATGGTAGTAGCCCTGCTGGATACCCAGGAGGGAATGGAATTGGCGCTGTAAAAAGCAGGCTACCGCGAACGATGGCCCACAGGCTATCGCAGCAGAGTGTCGGATCAGCACAGAAAGAAGAAAACCGAACTCCAAACTCGTCCAGTCGACCACCCTCCTTTGTTAATCCACGTCGTCGCCGCCAGACGAATATCGAATCACAGTGGACCTAGGGGATTTTCAAAGGTTATCTTCATTTTGTATTTCCTAGTTTACGCTGTTAGACGCGACCCCGAGAACATGTTTTAATGAACGTGAAAGAGAACGTCGATATGAGTACTAATTGCATAGCATGGGCGTATTGAGATGATCTTTTGAGTCATTAAATTAAAGAATAGGGAGAACCTGGAGTCCATTCATTGTCTCCCCGGGTTTTCTTACCCGTTTCCAATTTCTTTTCTTCTTTGCATGACACCCGAGACGAAACTTTTATGAGAGAAAGAAAGATACGTGGCAATGTCTGTAAATAAATGATTCAGGCTTCTAGTCTCCTTTTCTTCCTGTTTCTTTTCACCGAAAGAATTCCACGATCTCCCAGCCGGGCTGGAAGAACGATTTGCTCTCCTTGATTTGATACCTTTTTTACTTCCGCACCTCTCTTTGAATAAAAAAAATATGATAGGTTATTCCATTCATGTCTTAATTATCAGTTGAAATTATAGAAATTAAATATCACCTATGCCGATGAAGTTGTAGAATTCAGAGATGTAGGCCCATGTGCCGAGCTGCCCAAAAGGAATATGGCATTTTTGCGGTTGACCGAGAATCCCGAACCTTGTGATCGGCCCGCAAGGATTCTAAGATTTTTTTTATCAATCAGTCCGCAAAATAAATTTCGGCATTGAAAAACCACCAACACCTCTTTTCTCTACCTAGTCTCCGTTATCTTCCCTGGGGTAATTTTTTCTTGAGCAACTAAGAAATAATATTCATTACTTACCAATATTCACCGACCTTTCCAAAATATGAATGCCTCGAGGTAGTGTCGTATAATCACGACCTCCGTTTTCTCTCCGCGCCCGTTACCTTCACTACTCAACCATACGATAAATGAAACCTTTTCAAATGCGGGCGCCGGTACTATCTACTTTCCCAGTCACAACCCTTGGAAGGATACCAAGGACCGCACGAATACCCTGGACATGTTCCCGATGTGTTCGGCAGCAGCCACCACGGACAATTCTCCGGCAGCAACAACGAGCAGGCTACTCGACACGATCTCCTCCTAAATTTTCTGGTGGTAGCGGTAGCGGTACGAATAACAGTAGGGCTCGACCACAGAAGGCTGCGAAATATGCTGCTGCGGCTGCGGGGACAGTCGGGACAGGAGCATTAGTGTTTTCGGAAGATATCAAGCATGGATATGCGGCTGTGGAGCGGTCGGGGAGGGTTGTGAGCACGTTGGGTGTCTGTATCAACGAGTGAGTGTGCTCTGATTTATTAAAATCGAAGCTGGAGTTTAAAGGGGTCGACCCAAGCGCGCGGACGGAAGTGGATAACTGTTCTGGCCTGTTTCGTGCTAATTCTTCATTTTTCTACTTCACAGCTATAGAACAACTCTGAATCAGAAATCGAACTCACCGGAAGAGGAAGAATCGTTTCTCAAAGCGTGCCACAAGCGATGTGCGGAGAGGACGTTACGAGTATTGGAGAAGAACGGATCGGTGTTTATAAAGCTTGGGCAACATTTGAGTAGCATGGGATACCTTCTACCGTTGGAATGGACAACTACATTTATACCTCTCCAGGACAAGTGTCCTGTTTCTTCATTCGAATCTGTCCAGACCCTCTTTCTCGACGATACCGGGAAACCTGTCGAGGAGCTTTTCTCGAGCTTCGACCCCGAACCTATCGGAGCGGCATCGTTGGCGCAGGTACATGTGGCAGTTATGAAGGAAACGGGTCAGAAAGTTGCAGTCAAGGTTCAACATCCGACTTTGGCGGAATGGGTGCCGTTAGATCTGGCTCTTACGAGTTTTACTTTCTCCATGCTAAAAAGGTTCTTCCCCGAGTACGATCTTGAATGGCTTTCGAAAGAGATGGAACTATCACTTCCTCAGGAATTGGACTTCCAGCTGGAAGGGGAAAATGCGATGAGAGCGAGCGAGTATTTTCGGACGAAGCCAGAGATTCCTCTAGTTATTCCAGATGGTAAGCTTCTTTTCCATACCTGGCCCTATACTTTCCACGGCGTATAGCAATAATGACCCGCAACTCTTTAATTTTAGTAATGTGGTCAAAAAAGCGAATTCTTGTTATGGAATTTCTCTCCGGCAATCGTCCCGATGATCTAGAATATCTCGATTCAAATAACATCGATCGAGACGAAGTCTCCGCGGCTTTGTCACGTCTCTTTAATGAGATGATCTTTGGAAATGGCGCTCCCCTTCACTGCGATCCTCACGGCGGGAACATTGCAATCAGGAAAAACCCGAATAGACGAAAAACGAATTTCGATATAATACTTTACGACCATGGTCTTTATCGGGACATCCCTCGGCAGTTGCAGATAGATTACGCAAAACTCTGGCTTGCTGTCATCGAGGCTGATGAGCCAAAAATGCGAAAATATGCGTCTAAAGTCGCCGGAATCACAGATGAGCAGTTTCCCCTTTTCGCCAGTGCGATCACCGGAAGAGATTATAGCGTTTTAGCAAATAAGGATATCGTTTCCTCGCGCTCCGCAGAAGAGAAGGATGATATATCCGATGCTCTTGGGGATGGCATGTTGCAACAACTTGTCCAGCTCCTAGGCAGGGTTCCAAGGATCATTCTTTTGATCCTCAAGACAAACGACCTCAGTACGTCTATCCTAAAAACGCCTAAAAATCTGTTTACTAACAATTTTTCCTAACAGCTCGAAGCCTTGACGAGAACCTTCACACCCGTCAGGGGCCTGCCCGTACCTTTCTCATCCTAGCCCGGTACGCAACTCGTACCGTCTTCGAAGAACAGATGGAAGTCATCGGCCAGTATGGCAGCATCCTGTGGCCGCGGAACTTCTTCCGTTTCCTGCAAGCCTGGACCAGTTTTATGCGAGTTGAACTAAAACTAGACCTATATGAGAGATGGCTATCTTTCAAGAGCCATATTGGACTGAGAGCTTCCTATGGTACTGGATTAACTTGAACATCTCCTCTCCGGTGTTTTTGATTTAATTGCTGTTTCTTATCTCGTTGACTATATAGAATACCTGGGTATAATAGATCCGCATCAGCGATGGCGTCTTGTGTATTACTTCTTGCTTTCCCTTCTAGTCTATCGTTATTAATGTACTCTTTTTGTTCTCAATATTTCCCTTTGTCTCTCTTAGGATTGATCTGTACAACATACGATGCATTGTTTTATTTTATTTCTAGATATAGATATAGATAAATACTTACAGTTAGTTGCCCACAAGAATGGTCGACCAACATTTCAGGAGAGAAACGTAAAGAGATACTTCCATTGAGGTACGCAATTCCTATTCTCTAAAAGTAATAGGTCTCACTATATATTTCGCACCAAACGAACCACTATTAAAACCCCCGACAGAATTCGATTTTTCTACTGAGAAAACCCCCAGGTTACCAAGGGCTACCCAACCCGAGAATCAATATATCGAATCAAGAAACAGTGACCGAGTGGTTTGGGGCGATACAAGGACTAGAAATCTATTATCTTTGTCTTCACCGACCTACTGGTCACATCTATATTTTTGTTTCGGGCATATTCGCGTTTAAGCGGCGAACAAATTTTTTAACATGCCCAATTCCTCTCTCCTTCATTAATACACTCACCCGAGAAATTAAAATTTGTCCCGACCGAAATTGTTGGATAGTCTTCCATAGCATACAGGGAAATATTTCTTCACCAGTTTTGGACACACCGTAAGTTATCTAACTGTTTCTCGATAACATTGTAGTTCAAGGCTAACCCACTGAAAGCATTCCCGCCGTGTTGCCTTCTTTCTCCTCCCCTCCAGCAGGGCGAGAAATCACGAGACAGGCCTTCATTATTAACATTCCGATCCCGAGAGCATCTGGGGAGACACCGTGACGCGGGAGTTTGCGGAACCCGTTTGTGATGCTGGGGGATTGAGCGTTGAACGGCCAGCTTCAGTGAACAATCAACATGGCTCGGGAGCCAAGAAAGATGCTGGGTCGGACCTCTAGCGTAAGTCGAGAGGAATTCTTTTCTCCTAAATCTGTGAGATATAATGTCGGGACGGAGGCCGAGACATGTGATATACATATATCCCCCTTGTCTCCTATTCACATGTACATGCGAAAGGGACGAAGAGCAGAGACAGCCGGGCAAAAGAGCTACGATCCCAAACAACTAACATTTTCCCTGGCTGTCCTCCCTTCGCCTCGGGAATCATCTAGTCACTTTCGGTCCCCATCGCCGCATTCACAATGGCTTTACTGCTGGGGGCCTATTGTGTAAGCTCCATCCGCGCGGCAAGGAGAGACGCGAAACATAGGCCCGGCATGTCTTCGTCACACCACCATCAACAGACGCATCCGTCCTCTTCCCGGCTGAGCGCCACTTCGCATCCGACTAAGTCTACCGATGGGACGGAGTCATCATGGATTATCCAGAAATTGGAGAAAAGAAAGGAAGAGGAGAAGGCGAGGGAGGAGGCGCTCAAGTCCTTACGAGGAGGGGAAGGGCAAAAGAGATGAGAGAGGCGATTTATAGATATTTGTATTTATGTATTTGTTTTTATTACTTTATCATCTGGGTCTTATCGATGCTGCCCTACTCCCTTCGGTCCACCCAGATATCTGCCATTCAGAACGCCGATTGAAAACTGTAGAGAGAAACGACAGGACACATTTGCCGATGGTGCTAGAGTACTGTTTTTCTTTCCCTTCAGCGCCATCAGATAAAGTAAGGAGATATGATATGCATCCCGGTATTCGTAGAAAAGAACAGAACGAGAAGAATATAAAGCATGAAAAAAAGGTAAGGAGAAAACTTCGGGTATCGATATAAGAAGTATCCGCCACGTCGTTAAGATACGAGAAAGAACATGAAAGAAATTTGAAAAAGAAGCCGAGAGCAAGAGAAAAACGAGGAAGAAAAGAAAAGAAATGCAACGACATGAAAAGAGGGGAGATGGCCTGATTTCTGCTGTGCAAGTAATTAATTTCTAGGAAGAGTCTCATTCTGAGTGCCTCTTTTTCGCTCGCTCTGAACCGTCACGCCATAAAAAAATTTGAGATATCCGCTCACCGTGTGTTTGACGCCTGAAATCGAGGGAATAGTATGACGAGAGAAAGCAGGGATATGAATGTTGTATGCGTACAAATGCAAGCAGCAACTCATGGCAAATAACGCAAGAGAAATCCACTGTGAAAGGAAACAGAGTCCGGTAGGAGAGGCTGATAAGACGCTGGTGGTTGGTGGAAGCAATTTCTTGATGATTAGAGTCTCCTGTTCGACTCCAAGTCCCTTTAAAAACAGCGGACAAGGAGTGTATACTTATCCCACAATCCATTCCCCAAATTCATTTGCGCCGTTATCAACCCGTATTTCGCCAGTTGGCCCGTAATGTTGAATGGAAGAAAACAACCATCAAGAATACCCCCTATGCTCCTCCTTCATCATTACTAACGCTAGATCCCCGTCGTGTTGCGCTCGGTGAATGATATTTCTCAGGTATTCGTAAGTCAGCATCGTAGTCATTGCAGCTGGAACCGCGCGGATGAGATTCGTGCCGATTCCAGCGTAGAACGCTCTCCAGCCTTCTTCACGCAGGATGGTCTGGCAAGTACTGACTATTCCGCTGTAGCGAGGACGGTTCGGCATGCCGTCGGATGAGGAGGCACCGGCTCTCATACGGTCTTGTGGCTGATCAAGGGATCCACGGAATGCAATTCCTTCGGGAGAAAAAGCTGGTGAGGATCGTTGTTGTGTCTGTAATCTAGTCCGAAGAACCTCGTGCGGGTATGTTGCTGTGCTTGCACAGATTTTGCTAAGGAAGGTGGAGACGGAAATACCAATCCAGTGTGAACTGCCACTATCTGGGTGCTCGCCAATTCCATAACCTGTAAAAGCCATTTTGAAATATTCGTATAGAGGGAACTGAATGGCGACGTGTGTAAGACCGAGAAGGGCGGGGGTAAGGCCAGAGTAAAATGAACGCATCCCTTCATTGACATACATCTTGCGTGCGGCATCGATTGTATTTTTATAATGCCATGGGGCCTGGCTTCCATCACCAGCCGCAGACACTCTTTGAGACATGAGCCGCGTCTTAATTACCCAAATGGGATTGGTTGCTATTGTTGAGCATGAACCTGCAGTTACTGACGCATAAAATCGTGCCAACCACCAGTTTTCTGTTCAGAACACAATTAGCACCCTCACACTGTCAAACATGAAGCAAGTCTGCGTCTTTGCTGAAGCTTGTTTAGGGATTCTGGACTAACCTGTCTTATTATAGAAGTACTCTCTTGACCGGTCATACACCGTCAAATACACTGCCCAGGTTGGTAGGTAACCTAGCAGCATTGGGCCGAGCCCACGGTACATTCCTCGCACACCTTCCTCCGTCCATATAAGTCTTCCAGTGCCAAGCATTCCACTATACATCGCCTTCGACGGCACGAGTTTGCCATTTCTCCTCACTTGGAATCCCCCTTGAGCTTGCAACTTTGTTTTGATGACGTCCAACGGACAAGTGACTATCCCTGACGCAACTCCGGCGCTCGCACCACAGAAAGGAGTGATATATATGCTGGGAATCCGGGTTGAGGCTATTTGAAGCCGGGTGATTAGAGTTGAAGGACGTGAGGGGTTTGAGTTATCGAAATGGACTGCTTTGGTCGAAGAGGCGGGCGAGTCGGAATGCGAGCCGGAGCCGGTAAGCGTTCCAGGAGAGTTGTTGCCGCCTGGAGACATTGCTGAAGACATTCAGACAATTTCTCTCTTCTTTACGGTCGTCGAGACTTCATCGATATATTCACGTGGGGGGTTCTTTCCACCCAGCCCCAGGGAACCCGTCTTCTTGGAATAATAGCGCCACGCAATCCAGGCCACTTTCTCTTATTACGGGTCCGGGTCTGCCCTGGTAATTTCTTCTTCTGTCTGATTCTCGTTTTATCTTGGTTCACGGATGTTTTGCAAGTTGCTCTCACGAGCGTCGGGTGGGGTCTTGTTCCCTTGCCCACGCTGCTCCCGGTTGGAGCAATCGAATCAGCGGTTGACCATTTCCATTCCTCGAGTTCGAGCAGTGGTAAACGAGGAAGAGAGCTGATGGATGATGGTGCGGACAATATGGACAGAAGACAGTTCAAATGAGCTTCAAGTGAGGAGATCTTTTGTGTCTTCACGAATATGTACCCGACAAGGGAAGTTCCGAGACGGATAGGTCACGTTCCTTGTCATATTTTGCCCGCTTTACCGCCTTTGATGTGCTCGGTCGGATTATCTTGGAACTTTCGCCGACATCCCGAGCCGCTTTTTTCCACAACCAAACCCGACCACTTCAACCTTTGTCACATTGAACCAAAGCCTCTCATCACCATTACCGTCCGGTTCTCTCCGCCAAACAGCTTTTGTTCTCAATCGGAGTCGTCCTAGCTGAGAGCTACCCATTCAGCAAACATGTCTGCCCCTTCAATTGCCAACTATGCGATTAAGCGACCGTGGTTGAAGCGCTGGATGGTGCCCTTCGCGAACTGGTACGCCAATGCTGCGGGATACAGAAAGATCGGATTAAGGTAAATATCCAAGGAACTTTTTAGGAGGGGGAATATCTACTCTAGCTATTAGTTGGGGGATGAATTGGGGCTCGGTCTACCATTGTGTTGAAGATGGAGGACTAACAGTGTTTTTATACGATAAAGAGCCGATGATTTGATCCCCGAAGAGAACGACACCGTCCAGCTTGCACTTAAGAGACTGCCACCAAAGGAAGCATACGACCGCGTTTTCCGTCTCCGAAGAGCTTTCCAGGTTCGTTTCCCGCAAAGATACACCTTTCGATTACAACCCTGAAGGGGATTCCGGGAAGAAAACATCATTACTATCCGAAAAATATGTTGAAGGAGGGGAAGCAAAGGAGAAAAATATGAATGGAAGATAAGGATCTAGAATTTTATTGCTGACTTCCCAATTTGTTTGGATATAGTGCTCCCTCGAGCATCAACTTCTACCCACGGCCGAACAAACAAAGCCGGAAGAGGTAAGCACGCGGCCTTTCCCGATAGAAGAAGGAAGGCACAAGCTATTTGGTACGAAATTGGTTCTAATTCGTGAATGGGAAATAGGACGTCCAATACCTCAGCCCTATCATCCGGGAAATCGAGCGAGAACAGAAGGAACGCCAGGACTTGGATACTCTGGTTGTGAAGAAGGCTGCTGCTTAGATTGCAGGAAATCTGCTATGAAAAAGATAAGGAGAAAGGCTAGACCGGTGACGATAACAATTGCCCAATCTATCCAAGTGGTTCTGGGGTGAAAGGAGAGGATGGAAACTAGACAACATTGAGGTATAGATGTATGGCATGTTGCGGAGGCTCTCAGTTTTCCTGTACTATACAAATGCGGAGATTCCGTACATTTTAAAAAAAAGATATCTCATTTCTTCAAGCGGAGGGGAGACAAGACAATATTTCAAAAAATCCGATTCCTTGCTTGCTTACGAACGTATATCGGGACGAAGATTATTGGCTCTTCAAATGAGTGGTGAAGATTATATAAAAAAAACATAAGGGTACCTTCGGAAGCTGGGAACTCAAGAGGTTTAACAACCTCCTGAAAATTGCTATCTTTGAGGGTCTCATCACTGACAGGATCGAGACCACTGGCCAGTAACTAAAAGTTGCCCTTCTTCGATGCTGCTGGAGTCTGCATAACACATAATAATCTATATACCTCGCCGCTTTACATCAAGAACGTCTCTCATCCCTTCGTGCCCAGCTATCCATTTTCATCTTTGTCCAAGGATGGAGATGACCCCAGGACAATGTTCCTGCCCTTTCATGAATTAAATCGCTGCCGCTCAATTTGAGCAATTACTTCCTCTCAGTGACTGCGCACGAAACGCTCTCAGCGGACCTTAGCGTGCCAATCAACATTCCCAGCCAACACGACTGTTATTATGGCAGAGGACCGTCTAGTTATTTGAACCTAGCTTAAGGAGCACCGGATACGCGGCTTTTCATTACAATTCTATTTGGCATTGTTTCTACTGTGCCTGTAAATTCCGCTCAAAATCGGGCAATACCCGTTTGACCATCCACTCCGACTTCAGAACCTCTTCGGCCTTTGGTCTCTCATCCGGTGAAAAAGCTAGCATCCGCCGAATAAGGTCCACAATGGCGGCTGTTTCTTCCTTGTTAAACTTCCCTACGCCACGTTTTCTTCGATACTTCTGTACCCATTCTTCGAACGCCTGATCGATTGGAGGCCATACTTCTCGATTCGTTGGGCGTCCATTCTTGTCAAAGAACTGATCTCGTTGTTCCCAGAGCTCCCACCAGCTTGAGGGCATTGGTCCCAGCTCATCAATGTGCTGAGTCGTCATTTCGTCTGCAGTCACCCAGTCAGTGCTGAAATGATCTTCATGCCAATAATCTCCCATATCGTCGTGGCCAGACTCCAAATGTCTACAGAATACGAGAGTGCGGCCTGCAGTTCGAATCGAACTTCTGGCGATCGAAAAGCTAGTGATGTGTGACAATCTTCTTCACGACGGCAGTCTGAGATCGGAAATGCCTCACCAAAGTCACTGAGAAGAACGCACGCATCGGATGGTTTGAAATCTTCCGCCTTCTTTTCAAGATAGAGCGGTAAGACTGCCTTCGATGGAATGTTGGGTGAAAGTGGTTTCCTGTCTCGTCCGGTAATGGTGACGGTCTCAGGCTTGCCATATTTTTCATATAACTGCTCAATTGAAAGCTGATCAAAACTTGACTGGAGCTTGATTAGAATATCCTGAAGATGGATATCTAGATATACAAATATGATCTCAAATATTAGCTGCACAAATAAAAAATTGAACATTACTAGAATCATGACAAACCTCCATGAATACAACCCCGTGAATGTGTATACGCAAGAGCCAGAGTGACTCCACCCAATAGAGCCCGCGCAACTTCAAGAGAGAATAACGATTGAAAGATGCCTGACTGAGATTACATCGTGCGGGGTTTGTAGTGTAGCATACATGTACGCCATTGAGGTCATTAACCTCAAATTCATCTAGGAGGCGCGGTATCGAATTCCACCCTAAATTATGCCGCATGGACGCGGGCGAAGATTGTGGTACAGAAAGAGCGCGGAGACTCTGTATCTCACGTAGAAGTGAGTCCGATTCCGACTTTGCGATGCTGACTTTGACAGCAACATAGCGTTTCAGGTGAGTATCACGAGCCAGCAAATTGTCGAATACCCGCCAAATCCAAGCTTGTCCACAATGTGATATCTGTCGTGGAGAATATCCCCCGATCTAATGAGCTCTGCTTCCTCTTCAAGTTTCTGCTTTCTTGTTCTTTTTCTGCTAGCGTTCTTGGAGGGGAATAGCCTTTCTCTAATTGTTGGCTGTGTTTTTTAGTCCTTCAACTGCATCTTCGAGAGATACCTAATCAGTCTAGGTTTGAACGAATTTGAATGCTAGATACGAAGTACGAACGAAGAATTTTAGGGAGTACAAGGTGTTTTTGCTGGCCGCTTCGCCTAGTCTCAGAGTAAACGCAATCTGCTCTGGACCTTCGGCCCTCCGCTCGTCCCTGATGATTGCAAACTGACCAAGCATTACAAACTGATTAAACATCGAATTTGTTGGAACCTCCCGCCTTAGATCCTTATGACCCGATGACCATTAGGATTGATCTTTCCTTTTGGCCTAGTGGTTTAGGCTCCGACAGAATTAAACATTTAAGCCAAGAGAAAACGAACGTCAAAGAAGTTGAGCGGCTAGTACAACCAATGAAAAGCTCGTTAAAATGGCACAAAGACGGCTGCTGGCGGCCAAGATTTGCCAAGAAATGTCAGGGCGCTACTAAAGGGTTAAGCGCAAAAAGATGAAGCCTTGTCGCGTATATAGTTAATGAACTGTCCAGCTGTTTGGCCAGTTTGCATCGAACCAACTGGACTCGTGTCTTATGTCGCAGCACTTAAGTTGAACCCAGACTCCATAATCCATTTTTCGCCTGGGGTCTGATGCTGGCACTGTTCGTTGGATCGATTGATGTCTTGACGTCTTGATCGCTTGAATGCTCGAAAGCTGGGGGTGAGCGAATTTTAGAATGGCGATCTTACCCTCAAACCACCTTCCCGATGCGGATGGATACGGCTGATGAGTTCCACGGGGTGGCAACAACAGCAGCCGGCCTATTTTTATCTTTTTATCTAACACCCCGATTACCTCCAAAGAGACACTGGACAACACAAATTCGGTAACTGGTCCCCAACATCGTGATAAAGATCTACGACATTAATACGATGTGGGATGGGAATACGATGTGCGGTTGCGTTTAACTTGTTCGGTGATATCATGCTATGATCTAGTACTAGAAAGGGGTTCCAATCTGTCTCCTCACTTGAAGAGAATGCATCCACGCGGAGCACTTCATGAGAAATATAAAATAGTCTCTGTTCCCGCCTCTTCCCAGCCAGCAACTGTTTCTCTCATCTCCTGAATATTAAGGTCCATACTTGTATACAACTGCCAGTCTAGCTACGCACGATGAAGCCAACAACCGTTCTCTCTGCCTTGACCCTGCCGTTTCTGGCAGCAAATGCATACGAGCGCTACGGCATCGCGACTCCTTGCTGCGATTACCCGGTCGATCTCAGAAAATACCCAGACCCCAGTTCGGAGGTGCAGGAATCTACTATACCTAGTCAATTTTGGTGGAGTGGTGACGTTCTTCAAGTTGAATGCAAGGTGTTGACCGACCCTTCACTGCCCTTGTAAGTGCGCCTCAGCCATGGGAAGAGAAAAGTCAACATGCTGCGACAAATTCGGTGACTGTTTGCTGTTGCTGATGATAACAATGCTGCTCCTGCGCGATCTAGGTCACCTCGGTGGTATTTTGTCTACATACTACAAGAACAAAGCAACGATCCAGCCGTAGAAGGCTTTGTGTACGGATCAGATGTGGATATGGATGGTGAGTGATACTGAGCATTTTTTGAATTCCAATCAATCTCTTACCAGCTTGTTGGGTATCGAGTCCAACACATCACTGCGGGTACATCCTATTACTTTCAATTGTTTTGTCTGGCTGACTGGCTCTCTTTTTCATTGTTTCTCTGCAGCATCGGTCTCAGAAAATGCCCCTATATGTGGCCCAGACGCAGTGGGCCATTGGTGGGTAACACCGGTTGAAGGCTTCCCCCACCCTTGAAGATTGGTGGTGTATAGATGCTCGAGCTACAGCATCAGAGGTATTTGGGGTTAGAGAACTTTAGCAGGTTGATGGTGTTTGATATTCCAAGTACTCCGGCCCACGATGTAAATAGCAGACCGTCCCTTAGTTGGCTTCAATTCAGATCCAACTACGTTTTTATCATAGTAGAAGCCCAGGTTGAATACTATTCTACATTTCTGCAATGTTGGTCTCCTGCAAAGAAATTCGTCACCGACGATTATTCAAATCCAGTTCAAAGATATCCCAATTGTCAGCCCCTGGGAACGTTCCAAATCGACTCTTTTCTTGGCTTCGGTGATCAGCGGAAGAGCTGCGTAGACAAAGAGCTCATGGTCCAAAGATCCTGCAATTTCGCAGCAACCCTAATGCATATCAACGTGAAGGAATTCCACTTCTTCAAATCCCTCTCCATGTCCAACAGCTTTTCAAGCGATACGATACACAATGCGCATATTATTCCGACCTTGTCGCCAATTCTACCCGACACTTTGAAGATTCCTCGCAATTCCTGGTCTCCTCATTGTCGGAGCCCACGTTAACTGCTATACGTCGGGCATCCCTACATTAGTATCTGAAGATTTCCAAGCCTCAAAAGCATCTCAATCATAACTGCAACAGAAACATAGTTCGACGATATTAATTAACAAAGAATCCGGTGTAGTTTCTCCCAAGCAAGACATGCCATAGGGCGGTCAATAAACGCCCATGGTGGGTGATCGCATCTATGAAAACTCCTCGCATTATTCTTCATCAATTCAGGAGGGTTTCATAGCAGTCGAGGACTTTTTGCTACAAGATCCCCTGCTCAGCTCATGCAGAGAGTTACATAATCAAAGCGCGAAGCCAGCAAACGATTCGTTCGAAGAATGGTTCACCTCTTCGACAAGGCGCAATGATGATTGTTGTACCCCGCGAAAGCTGGTGGTGCCTCACGTTGCTTTGATATACCAAGCGTGATGTGATGCATTTCATTCCATCATTTTTTCAATTCCAGCCATGGCCATATCGTGCGCGGAGAAAGCCTATCGTGAGGCGCTGAAGTCTTTTGAAGAGCACCTCGACTCGAAACAGTTGCAAGAGGTGCAACGACCCAGCTCTCTTGATGAGTTATGTCAGCTCGCCAAAGACATCAACTCCAAGCATGGATCGGAGGATCGCAAGACGATCCGGTTTAGTGAGAGGGTGGGCAAGATTAGGGAGGCGCTTCGTCCCTTCGATGGCCTTCTGTCCGGCATCTGCGAGTTATCTCCAACGGGAGGCAAATTAATCTGGAGTTCTGTGCGGTTTACTTTTCAGCTCGCCGAGGACGCCCAGAGCATTTTCGACGCGGTCTTTGAATTTTTCGAAGGGATTGCTCTGGAGTTGGAGATTGTTCAAACGGAGATCGATACTTTTAAAGACTCGCAACTCGTCTTCAATGTCGCACAGCAGGTCTTTGCGGTCTTGGTCGAATTTTGGGTTCATGCGGTGAAAACATATCGGAACCTTCGGTTTGGATCATTGAAGAGTCATTCTATTCGGACCAAGTTTGAGAAACTGCAAGACTCGCTCCGAGAACAGGTGCTTGTGCTGAAACACGCAGCACAAGCGCAGCATCACCAAAATTCTCAAAATTTCTGGGCAGAACTCCAGCACAATCACCGCGGTATTCTATTTTCTTTCATTTTATTTTATCCATTTTCATGCTTCAATTCGAATGGTTATCTGTGATTTAGTCTTACTCACACTCTAACATGGTAACACCTAGACGAAAAGGACCAGCAAGTATTTGACTGGCTGAGAGCTCCAGATTACTCTTCCGATCTCAAGAAGGCGAATACTAAGCGGCATGATGGAACCTGTGTGTGGATTCTATCCAGGCCAGAGTATAAGAAATGGTCACACCTAAGCCCGGAATCACGATTGCTGGTGGTGTACGGAGTCCCCGGGGGCGGTAAGACCGTTCTTAGCTCTTTCTTGGTGGAAGAAGCCATTAGGAACTTCAAGACAAGTATGAACGACAGCCGAGGCCTGACTGTCTATCACTTCTTCAAAGCTGACGACGAGACTAAAAACACGCCGTCAGCTGCACTTAGGTCATTTCTCGATCAGTTTTACAACTGGTTACTCGAGATAGGAGTCGAAGGTGTCAGAAATGATCTACAGAATGCTACGCGTAAACGTCATATCGACTACGATGATTTGTTGGCACTGTTTATGGGATTGATTCGGCAGACCGTTTGCAGGCTTACTATCGTTCTCGATGCCCTCGACGAATGTACCGGTATCAAATCGTTCTGTAGAGACTTGAAGTCTCTAGTTGCGCTCCCATATCTCAGAGTTGTGGCTACAAGCAGAAAAACTGGTGATCATGTGGATGCTATTCAAGGCCCCGCAACAGTGACTATCTTCATGAATGAGGATGATGTTAAGGGCGACATTGCGTCGTTTGTCCGTTATAAGGTGGACAAGATGCATAATATGAACGCGCCTGGTCTCCAAAGACTGAAATCTCTGGTTCTTGATGAGCTTTCTAAGAAAGAAAACCATAAGGGCATGTTTCTATGGGCGTACTTAATGTGTAAGGATATTAAGAGCCAAGGCAATGTTGCGAAAATTAAACGATTATTGGGCGAACTTCCTGGAGACCTTGTAACCGTGTACAAGAAGATCTTGGAGCGCCTAAACGAGAAGCCTACAGCAGACCAAGCCTTCATCCAGCGCGTGTTTCAATGGGTTGTGGGTAGTATTCGTCCACTTCGTTGGAGTGAATTGGATCAGGCCCTGCAAATCGATCGATTCCGATCCGAACTCTACGAAGATGACGATGAATACGAAGACATCTTCATCTACTCTCGCAAAGATGTGGTGAAAGTTTGCGGCTGCCTTGTACAGTATAGCGGTCTCAATGACGGTGATACAATCCGCTTGATACACTTGTCTGCAAGGGAGTTCCTGCAGGGGAAAACGTTCCAATCAACCGAATTCCCCGATAGTTTGAGAAAATATTTGGTCAACTCTACAGCAGCGAATAGGGTACTGGCGAGTACATGTCTAGGCATATTGCAGTCTCCTTCTGTTCGCGACAACGAGTATTTCCAAACAGATGTCAAATCAGAGGGCCACAGAGTGGATCTAATCTCCATGTGCCCTCTATTTGAATATGCGGTCCTATATTGGCCTGAATTTGTGTGCACAATTAAAATCACCTCATCATCTCGGGGAGGAACCCAACAGAATGACAATCAGGGCGAAGATTATTTTGAGCTCCTAACGTCGCTCCTCGAAGGATCTTGGAGTCTAGCTTGGCTGGAAGAGTACGTCCGCCTTGGAGGCGTTGAGATTGCCTTGTACACCGCCGAAAGAATACAGAACCTCGACATCGACAATGCGTCAAGCAAATCTTCGTCCAGCCATCAGCAGTGGGCAGCTAACATCCTGTATGGCTTGCGTGCCTTTTCAGAGACCATTTCACGCCGCCCTGAGACTGTCCACGCATGCATAGAGATCGCATCCCGCCGTACGCTTCATTCAACCGGTCATAAACCACAAACTCTCATTACTTTGGGCACTCCTGAGGTGGACTCAAAAAGAAACCCTCTCCCGAAAAGCGAACATGGATGGATTGGGTATAATCATAAGTCGAGGTCAATTTTTTTAGTGGGCAAAGATTACGAAAACATTCGAGTTGGTCGTCGCAATACTGATAGCGGAACAGTATATCGTCCAGCCACGAAGGGAGGGGAGGAAAGTCCGACTGGTAACTGGATCGTTCGTTCCGCACAGCTAAAACAGGATGCTACGTTCCTTGCTGTGACCTTTTGCCCGCGGGCAAACCATGAAATATTGTACCGGACTGTCTGCTGGAGCATGGCCTGTTCCCAGGAAGATTCAGTCACAGATGATTGGGCGCAAGTTATCATCGCAGATCGGTGTGAATCGAGCATATTTAGCGCTCCCCCTCACCATGTCCGTGGGAATCTCACCTCGTTTGGCGACGACAACACTTTAATTACGCCTGGGGGGATTTGGGATCTGGCCACGGAAGAAAAAATATCAGCCCCTGAAAGTATCTTTTGTCCCGAGGAGGCCCACCTAGTGAGTCAGACCTGCTTCAGCTCCAGGCGAGCAGCGAGGGTCCGCGACCGACGCTATCTCGAGGTTTTAGAGCTATTCAACTCTAAGAGAGGAAAAGCCGGTCAACTGGCCGGGCGGTTTGAGTTCTCGGTCTCAGATCGCCACTCAGATAACTGGGCCCGAGTACAAATTCGTTGTTTTAGCCGGTCAGGAAACAAGCTGCTTCTGATCTACCTTGAAGATGAAGAACACGCAAGAAATCTCAATAACGCATCGGTGAACTCGGAATCTGGCGCCAATGCAGGTCAAAATTTATGCGTGAAGGTTATCTGCCTGGCCCTGGATGAGCAGTGTCCAACTTCTGGAACCGAAATAGACCTGCCTATTCATAGTGGGTTGGACTTACGCGACTGTCAGTTTACAGGGAACGAAGAGAAGATCGTGGGGTTAACGAGCGCGCCAGAGAACGATGTTAACGCGAGCGGGACGACAATACTTGTTTGGTCGCTTCGGAAGGATGCGAAGCAATATAAGGATCGTGCAGACACCATCTTTTTATGGAAGTCCTTTGATCGCTTCGTCACCTTCACCATAACTCCACCAATATCGGCCGAGCCCGAGGGCGGTGTTCTGATTACACTATCTGACGGCAGTATGGTCCGCAGGCCAGTCACAAAAGCTTGGTCGTCGATAGAAGACGAAACTTTACGCGGATCTCGCCAGGCGTTGGAAGCCAGAGGGAAGACGTTGAATCACATCACTCTTGATGGGACTGCGTTATTCAAGATATTTATAACAAGCGTATTGTCAGTCAACCTCTTTCCGGTATCGTTTACTATTTTCCGCCTTTACCCTCCCCCTTGCCTGATATGTGGCTAATATCGTGATAGAGGCCCGTCTCCGACTTTGACCATAGAAGCCTGGTCGCTAACAGAAGCCCTCTTGCTCTTGTTTCCGGTAATCAAGAAAGATCTCCGGCCATCTATTGACCTAAACGGTATCTGTATGAGCCCTAATGGACAATTTTTGGTTGCGAAATCAGAAATATTCGGTCTCTTGGACCCTTCCTCGCCGCAACCATTGTCCTTTCGCCTGGACCCTGGAGGTGGCTCTAATATCTCCTTCTGTCCTAACCATTCTGTCTTCGCCTATTTCCGTGAAGACCAAACCCGGGCGGTACTTCGACTCTTTGAGATGCAGCCAGATCATAGTTGTAAGCTTCTTGCAACTCACACCATTCTTGCTCAAGAAGGTTTCACTCCACGAGAAGTCAAAGTGGCTGTTCTGAGCCGTAGCGTGTTTGCCTACTCGTATTGGACAGAATTAGGGTACAATGGGACGTTTGTTGTGTCTGTGGCCAACGATGAAATGACAGCTACAGAGATCTCAGAAGGCAAGTGATAATGGTTTTCTCGGATCGGCCCATTTTTCAATGCATTGTGGAGCTTAATATTAACCCAGAATCCCCGTAGACTATATGGCTGACTTGACCTTCTCATCGAATGGCGAATACATCTTCAGCGTTGACCGGCAGGTTCGTCTCGAGAACATGACATGGCCAACCCCTATCCCTGTCCCCAAAGCTCTGAACTCGAACAGACCTTCGTCTCTCACCATAGCTGACACACACCCTATAACTTTGGAACGAGATTACTGTTTTATCGATAGCCAGCGAATATACCGGTTATACCAGGATGGACGTCTTGGATTTACATATTTAGATGTCAAGCGGCTGGATGCGATCGACACTGATGAGTTCTATCGAAAATCACTTGGAATTATTCCAGACGACTATCTCGACAGACGGGAGAACAAACTGTGTCTTGTATGGCCCAAAGCTCCTCTGGAGGCGGTGAAACTCGTTGTGGTGCCTGACGAGAGAAATGGTATACTCATGATGGTTCAGACAGGGATATCTAGCTCTGATCTTGTCAGAGATTGTGAAATGGCAGAGCAAGAATAGAGGGTCATGATATTGTTGAAACGATCTACGGTGGTTTATTTTCTTCTCTCTGCCAGATAGCAACTCATCTGAATTCAACATAAATGCTCACCTCTTTTGGAACAATTTCGTTTTGACCCAGATTTCATTTTCAGACAGGTTAGCTTGGGGGAACGGGTCCAATACCAAAGAAAAGAGTAGCAATCTCCCTTACCCCGGACTCAACCAGAAAATGATCTTGATCCAGTACTTCAACCAAGGAATTTGTCTCGTAAGTCATGCAAGATCCCTTTGCCACAAACATAAGAGGCTGTCGACTAAAGACTACCCGCATCGCTAGCTGCAGCTATGTTAAAGAGAAGAATGATCTGAAATTTATGAACGTAAAACATGGTGAAGGCACCATGTTAGGGACAATGAGCAGCCTGGTTTGCTGTCTGGAATTAGATATAGGGGAACTTTGTGAAGGATGGCAAGGAGTGACAATTTGGAACAAACATAGTCTCTTTGATTTGATATGCTTAAATATAAGGCTGCTAGCATAAGCTTCATGCGCTGTTTAGTTCGGGCGTTGGGAGAAACAAAGCATCGTAGTGTCTCATTCTCTAGATCTCCGATTTAACGGTGAACTAATCTGCAGAAACCTGGGCCCACGCATATCAAAGAATCGGCACATTGCGAAGTGGTGCTTAAGCGAGAATTTGGAATAAAGAACCGCCTCTTTCCTGTGTATTCAAAAGGCTGATCATCGCCCCAGGAAAGGAAAGACCAGTTCCCTAAATGTTCCATTTTCTTCAGAACCCACAACAGACACAACCTTCTAGTTATTGATCTACCTTCCAATCCACTTCGTGCCATTCTCCTCTCTTCACCTACGCAAAGCATGGCTCCAGATACTAATTCAGATTTGCCCAAGTGGTCCGATGTTGCAGAAGTGCAACTGCAATCAAAGGAGCATCGCGACTTGCTTGATATTATCGACAAATTACGATCCCAGGGAATCAGCCAATATGTTGACCTTCCACAGATTATCGTCTGCGGCGACCAGTCGGCCGGCAAAAGTTCGGTTCTTGAAGCGATATCCGGCTTGTCGTTTCCAACAAAAGATAACCTCTGCACAAGATTCGCAACCGAACTTATCCTACGTCGAAGCTCGGTTTCAGCTATCAACATTTCCATCGTTCCAGGAGCAGATCGTTCAGAGCAGGAGAAGGAAACTCTGCAAGCATTCACCTTTTCCATGTCGACGGATAACCCTAGCCTAGACCAAGTCGTGGAAAAGGCAAAAGACGCAATGGGCCTTTCCACACCTGGCTCCAACAGAGTGTTTAGCACTGATGTCCTGCGCGTTGAGCTTTCCGGGCCAAAGCAACCTCACTTGACCATGGTCGATTTACCCGGTCTTTTCGAAGCCGGGAACCGGGACCAATCTGACGAAGATGCGGAGATGGTTAAGTCACTTGTTCTTTCTTATATGCGAAGCCCACGCAGTATTATACTGGCCGTTGTTTCTGCAAAAAGTGACTTTGCTCTTCAGAGTGTGACCAAGCATGCCCGGAAACTCGACCCCGATGGAATTCGCACTCTAGGTTTGATTACCAAACCCGATACCCTGGATGAAGGGTCAGATAGCGAACGTGCTTATCTGGAGCTTGCCCAAAACAAGGACGTCAAATTCCGCCTTGGTTGGCACATCCTACGCAATAGAAACTTCTCAATGAGGACTACGTCCACAGCCGAACGAGATGAAGCAGAGCTCGAGTTCTTCTCAAAGGGAGTCTGGACAGCCTTGAATCCTGCTCACGTTGGAATATCTGCACTAAGGCCCCGGCTGAGCCATATCCTTCGAGATCAAATCCTCACCCAGCTCCCGGACGTTCTGGCGGACGTCGAAGCAGGCATAAACGATTGCAGGTTTAGATTAGAGAAGTTGGGTGCCTCGCGTGGGACACTGCAGGAGCAGCGACAGTATCTTCTGCATGCCAGCCACACATTTCATACGAATAATAAGGCTGCTATAGAGGGGATGTATAATAACCCCTTTTTCGGCACTGCTGATAGCGAAGAAGGGTATAGAAAACGTCTCCGGGCCGTTATCCAAAACAAGCTCCTTTCCTTTGCAGATAAGATGCAGAAGAAGGGGCATTCTGTGGCAATCATCGAGGACGATAACCAGGACCAGGGGGAGGACCAGGGCGAGGATGTGAACGGAAATGTGGGTGGACCCAAAAAAATGTCTCGTTCACAATATGCCGACAAAGTCAAAAATCTGATGATGAGATCCCGTGGTTGTGAACTTCCTGGAACATACAATCCCCTCATCGTAGGCGAGCTGTTCAAGAAGCAATGCGAGCCATGGGAAACCCTGGTTCATCAGCTCATGTCTGATGTCCTTGATGCCGCTCACTTTATGGTCAAGTCAGCACTGGATTATGCCACTGACGAGGATACAGCGGCGGGTCTTTTGCATGAGATCATCAACCCCAAGCTCTACGGTCTCAAAGACGCCCTGGATAAGAAAATTGCAGAAATCTTGGAACCGCACAGGTCGGGGCACCCGATTACCTATAATCATTACCTAACGGAGAACATCCAAAAGGCTCAGGCCCAGCGTCGGAGGGCGCAGCTGGAACGGGTTCTGAAGGGAGTCTTTGGGAACGACGTTAGGTCCGGAACGCGTGACTATTACTTAGATGTTAACAACTTGTTATCTCGGCTTGTTGAAAGCACTGAGGCCGACATGGACCGCTACGCATCCTATGCGGCAATTGACATGATGGAGGCATACTACAAGGTACGTATTGCAGCCGCTCTCTTGAAACATAAACTGACCCCGTGAAGGTTGCTCTCAAAAAAGTAGTTGATGATACCAGCGTCCTTGCCGTTGAGGAATGTCTAATACAGCAATTGCCTACCGTATTCATACCCGAAACGGTGTTCAGCCTAAGTGATGATGTCATCCAAAGGATTGCTGGTGAGACCGAGGAATCAGTAGCTGAGAGGGAGCGCTCCACAGCGAGACTCCGCGTTTTGGAAACGGGTCTTCGGGATTTGAGTCGTCTGAACAATCATCCAAAAAAGCTAGGTGAGTGCTGCACTATTCGAGGATAAACAATGACGTGAGCCTGACTTGCTATAATTGATACAGTTCATGAATCCCTTGATTCTCATCAAAAAGGGAAACCGCCAAACGATAACGACAATAAGCGGGACTCGGGAGCTGATGAGCCACCCGCTGAAACAGCATGCCCGGAACCAGCGCCTTCGGAAATAACCACCCCGGATGACAGATGGGGCGTGTTCGACTCACCGGCGACAAACAGGTCGAAGAAGGTGAGGAGGAAGGGACGGCCTTACTAGGCTTACTTAGGCAATATCGGTCCCGAGAGCGATATTGAGTCGACGCTACAGCCGAGCTTGGAACCTTCAGTATCTCGTGCACGCGCAGAGACTTATCTAGTGGTCGGATGAGCCCAAATGGTTTTAAGGAGGGTTTTTGGGCGCGCAAGGTGGAAGTCTCGGGCAAGGAAACGGGTGGCACCAAAGGGAGATATTAGCGAGAACCAGAATATTCCTTTTCAAGTTTATTTATAACACATGTACTTTGATTCGTGACTGAACCTGACGTCCACAGATACTTGACATAGGTGAGAGCTATCAATGGATCTCCCACACAAAGCTATCTTCCCAATCAGATCGTCGTCGTTTAATTGTCCGTAATCGAGTAGAAAGAAGCATTGTCGATCCCCAAAGACAAATAGATCATTATATGCGCATCGGCAGTGTCCTTCGGGATTCAAACCGCAATTCAAGGAGGGTTGACAGATGTGGTTCTTTGTAAAGATTATTTTTGCCATTTCTCGGAACTAGATGCGTCAGGCTTTGAACTGATATCCGAGTAGGAGGGTCTAGTCTGAAGATAAGGTGCCGGGCCTTTTGATTATGCTTGCGATTGTTTCCACTGCAGTCCTGGTAAATTAAGGATGCTAGAAGGGAGTGGCAGCGTAAGAGCCAAGATATGAACGGGAGGTGGACAACAAGGTCGTAGTCACGAGGAGGGAAGCAATATGTGAAACGACGTTAAAAGCAGTCGTCAATTTGAGTATCACTTCCCTCTCTAACAGACCATAGAGATGCATGTCTATGAACGAATCTAATTATTCTGGATAGCATCTACATCTACACCTTCTACCCGCCACATATACCACATAAACAAACTTCTGTAGTGATGTTAGCATAGTCCTCCAAGAGAGAGGGCAAAAAGGGGGTACAACTCCATATATACAGAGAGAAAGGAATATCCAAGAGCTCTAGCATCCCCGCGTGAGAGAGGTGGGGAGAGACTCGAGAGTAATTGAGGCTTCTCGGGCTAGTTCACAAGCTGAATTGGGGGAAGAAATTGGGTCTGCCCACTTACCTATAGGGAGCAAACTTCTCAGCACCCTCGATCATATCCTTCTCAGACATGTATTTGAATTTACCACCTCCTTTCGCTTTAAGCTTACTTACGTCTCGGCCCATGAACGCCGCCATGCCTCTCCTATAACATCGTTAGAACACGGGTCCTACAGTAGGGAAAAAAGGGGGTAGATATAAGAGAAACAGCTCCTTACTGAACACCAAGATCCCCCGTCGAAAAAACATCTATCCTCTTCAACCCAAAACAAGCAAACATCTCAACCGACCACTTCCCCAACCCCCTCACCGCAATAAGTTTCTCCAATATCTCCTCATCACTAGCCTTAAGAAGCATCCCGGCGCTGAGTTCCCCGCTCGCGAACTTCTCAGCTAGACCTTGGATATATTCCGCTTTCCGCTGAGAAAGGCCCGCTGTGCGAAGCGTTGGGATATCGCATTTCGTGACTTCTGCGGGGGAGGGAAAGCGGATTTGATCCCTCTCGTCACGGTCCCATGCTTCCTCCTCTTTTTTCTCATTCTCACCATTGCTATTATTATTAAACAGCCCCACGAATTTATTCTTTATCGACTTCGCCGCCGCACCAGAGACCTGCTGGCCAATAATCCCACTCACTAAGCTTCTAAACGGATCGATCTCATCCGCCAACCCTTCCGGGGAGAATAGACGGCATGGATACTTCTCGATTACGGGACGGAGCCTCGGGTCTACTTTTATCAAGTGCGCGACTGCTTCTTCGAGGAGGTTTCCCGTCGTGGTAGTTGGACGGGGGAGGCCGGACTTTGATGGTGATGGGGGGATGTTATTTGAGTCTTCGGCGTCGGGGTAGGCGACAAGGTGGGAGCCGCGAGGGGTGACGATTGTTGCGTTTGTCATGTGCGGGTCGACGGGTCTGTTCATTGGTGGGGGGCTGGAGGCGGGATTGTGGGTGTGGTCTCGCCGGGTAGCGGGTGAGGAGAGGTCGCTGACTAGGTTCGGGGTAGGGGTGATCGGAGGTACATCTTCGATGTTTACCGTCCGGTTTCGTTTCGGCGTGGATGGGAGGTCGGGGACTTTGAAGGTTGATTTCGGGGGTGCCGCGGCCGCAGCTGCCTTTGTAGCTGTTGTCTTGCTACCTTTCTTCGCTGGTTGGGCCTTGCTGACGCCATTCTTCTGCGCTCGCGCTCGCTTCTCCGTGGTGGCCCGCACTTGCTTCGCGGGTTCCTTCTCTGCATCGGCTGCAGCGGAAGCAGCTACTCTCGCTGAGCGCCTAGGTGCCATGGTGCGGAAAGGAGTCGACGGGGGCTTATATAAGATGGGACGGATGCGATATGCCCAGACTCTTCCGAGCGCCAGAGCTGCGATAGACTCCGTTTCGCGGGTACCGTGTCTCGTTCAACGAGTTACACGGCTATCAGACAGCTGTATGGTAGTCGGAATAAGGTTATCATCTGGTGTATCTGCCGTGAAGATAGGAGTTAGGATGATGCGCGCCACGCCTAGACGTCAGTTTCAATTGATAGGCAGTTATCGGGGAAAGCAACGATGTATTCCCCGAATGACTCGAAGGGATACGAGCGATCCCAGTCGAACCTCAACCCATGAAATTGCACCACGACGTCACGTCAAAATAAAATAACAGCGGGGGCGGCATGCTCTCGAAGTTCAAGGGGAGACCTTTAATGGGTTTTTTGTCTCAATATCATTGTTCAATTCAAAAACAATATTTCAGGTCTCTCCGCACCAAATGAACGAGGTGAAGTTGGAGACGCTTAGTCAAGCGATAGCTTCCAAAAAATACATATACATCCTATACCGTATCTATACACATGATAATACATACAAGTATCTAGGCCCTTCCTGTTCTCCCAACGGGGAAAAAGTTGAATCCATCGCATGAGAACGACTATTAATGTATGCTAAGTTAAACACGACAGTTGACTCACTAGATATGCTTTGCATGAATTATTATTTCTCATCCGTATTTTGCTTTCATTGATCTTTGGTCTCTGAGTTTTCATGTCGGAGGTTGGACGCCGCTGAATTGATGAAGCGAAAGAGGTTGATCACCGTCTTTTTTCCCCTTCGATAGCTGTCGAAAGATTCCAGCCAAGAGAATTGATTTCACCCATTGACTCACTGTGCTTGGGGTGTTGGAAGCTGAAGGAGACAAGACGTTGTCGCTGAAGAGGGTGTTTTCAGAGCCATGGTTGTATAAAAAGCTAGATATCCCGCAGTATCCGGACGTGTGAAGCAACGCAATCAGCTTTCTTGAAGGCTCAATATACCTATCCGTTGTAAACCCTCGATCGAAACAAGAGTTACGCAATTTGCCTTGCTGCCTCCCTTCCCAGGACGTCCACCATGCCGCTCCGACTCGAAAAAGTCACCGACGAAGCCGACTTCGACGAACTCATAGACTGCGAATGGCAATCATTCAGCAACCCACCTCAACCTTTCTTCAGCATTTACTGCCCGGTCATCGGTTCCGGTCCAAACGCCCTCGCTGAATCAATCAGCGAATCCACGGTTCGACAACTTGAATGGCATACATCCGACCCAACAAGTTACTGGCAGAAGATTGTTGATTCGGAGACTGGGGATATTGCGGGAGGAGCGTTGTGGAGGATATGTGAGAGCAATCCATTTGAGGGGCCTGAGGAGTATATGATCGCGGACTGGCATCCGGAAGGTGCTCAGCGGGATTTTATGACGCAAGCTCTCGAGCAGTATGAGACTCCGCGGGTAAAAATGATGCCAAGACCTCATGTTTGTTAGTTAAAGTCCTTTCTCTCCAGGCAACCCGTGCATGTTGAACGGATGCCGTTGTCCGAAGTTTGAAACCGAACATCAACTAATGGTACGATAGTTTTGAACATCGTCTTCATCCATCCCGACCATGGGCGTAAAGGTGCTGGAGACTTAGTGCTGGAATGGGGTCTCAAGAAGGCAGATGAACTTGGAATTGAGATGTGGATTGATGCCACTCCTATCGGTCTCCCGCTGTACAATAAAAGACATGACTTCATTGTAGTCCACGAATCGGTTCTCGAGCCCAAAACCGAGCATCCGAATGAAGAGTGGAATAAGGTGAAGGAGGAATTTGGACACGTGGTTGTGACACATCTCTGGAGACCTGCATACGGGAAGCTCCAGGAAGGACAGGCCATCCCGCAATTCCCATCTTAGATGCTTGCCGCTGTGGGAAGTTTGCTGTATATATGCGTCTAAGCGACGGAGTTAGAAGGGAATCCATCATGTACATATTGCATTAAGCAATATCTTAGGAGCTGTATGCTTCCATCGTATGAAGCGCTTTTGATAGCAAACAACCGGTGATGCAGCTCGGCATCTGCACGACTTCACACAGAAATGAAACAATATCCCGTCCTGGGACCATCGACAGGATGCCAAACAAGCCAACTTATCAAAGAATGAGAAGTCTGGTCAAAAAAAAAGGTGACCAATGGAGAAAAATGAAAGAATTTGCTGTCAATTGAGTGTGTTCAATTCAAGAATCAGCATGTGGTCTAGCCACCGGCCAAAAGGCATCGAAGACTGGGATGTCGCCACAAGTCTCCACATGCTCGCGATCGAGAAGAACAGGACGAATAGGATCATGAATTCGCGACAGCATCAAAGAAGCAACAGAGGATTATCCCAATCCATCGTTTTGCCTCCTTTTCTGTTTTTTCAAAGCAATTGACTCTCCCTTTCTTTTTTCTTTCCTTAATAGATAGCGCGCTTATCAGTTCCTACATCCGCGTAGTGTATTCTCTCTCGTTCCGATCCGCAATAAGCTGGGTGCTGGTGGTTCAATAGCAGCATCCACTGCTTCCGGGAACAAGAGGTGATTCGATAGTTCCTTGGATGTGATGATGAGAAAAACGGGCAGTTGAAGGCGATCCTTATGAAGGAGCTCCAAAAGCAAGGAAGGCATCGATAGCCCGTTCCTCCGCAGGAAGACCTGAAGGCCCAGAGGGAACCGAGATTTCGATGTTATTATCTGAGACAGCATGCTTGCTGGTTTTTGGTTCTGTTCTGTATCATATTGTAATACGCTGATGCAAATTAATTGTTTTTGTAAAGATGATTGCTTGCTGGCACCGTTGAAGCATCGGATGAAAGCAATTCCACCCAAGATATTCAGGAACAAACAAACTGATAGGATGCCATGTCATGATATGCTGCTGTCGATATCAATAGTACGGATATCTTCTCTTTGTTGGCAACCAAGCATCTGCCATCCTGTAACATCATCCGTTTGAGAGCTCTGATATGAGTTGTGGCATAGCCCAACACGGACCATCTCAATGCCAGTTCCCAGAAATTGGCTTGCTCTGTCCAAGGTTTTCTTTTGCGTATGCCTCTCTCTATCCCACTTTCTCTTTCTCTTTCTCTCTCTTTCTCTCTGCGATGAACATTGAAATGCTCCTTCAGTCCATGAGATACTCTCACCCACGATACCAGTAGGAAAGATCTCTCGGAGGTAAATAAGGTAACACGGTACCGAGGGAAGGAAAAAACGTTGTATCACCACTTTCCCTTCTTTTTTGCTTTTTACTGTGGAGGAAGGTGGTTAAAAAAACTTGGCATTGACGGTTGGCGTAAGAAATACAGGGTTCGTGTGGATCAAGTCAGGTGCTAACTGTACCGTAAATCATACAGAAAGGATCAGGGGGGAAAGTTGCATGTGCTATGCAAATTCAATTTGCAACCTGGATATCGTCCATTCTTCACAGCAGCGTTCTACAATCATTATTTTGTTCTGAATTTTAAGACTGGATAAGTGAGTATCTTTGGGTCCACGTCAAACTGTAGGTCTATCAAAAAATCCATTGCTTGTTTATTTTTGAAAGAAATGTCAAAAATGAAGATAAGCAGAGGCATGTAAAATGTAATGGTCAATACCAAGACGGGTAACCAAGGATCTCCATGGCCCCATAATCTTGCAAAATTGCCTGTTTTTCTTAGTTCCAACCTTGCTTTGTGTCTCTCCTTTTTTTCCTTTTGGTTGCTTCTCTTGATCCTCTCACTCCCTCTTTTCTTTCCCTTTTCCCTTCTTCTTCTTCTTCTTCTTCTTTCTTTCTCTCGCTTTCCTCCTTCTCTCGTTTCTCTCTTTCCTTCATCAGTCAAACAACAACAGCTTTGAAGAACGTGCTTGCTCTTGGCATCTTCTTCTTCTCTGTGTCACTCGCTTTCTTTTTTGACTTGAGAATCTCTTCTGCTTCTTCTTCTTTCACTTACAACCTTTCAGCGTGTAGCATCATCAACAACATCAACACGTCGTTATCTTGAACTCCATATCTTCATCTGGGTTCGTTATTCACTCTTAGCATCTTTTAATAATCATTCTCCTGGTAAGTCATCCTCTTGGCAAAGGTCAATTCTTTCGTCTAGCTTTCGTGGTTAAGCCATTCGCTGGTTGTTTACGTGCTTCGATGACAACAAACACCGACAACATCACCTCAACACGATTCAGCTTCACCACGTCTATCTAAGCATCTCGCTAACATCATCTTCTCCACAGTCATACAATCCATCAACAATGGGTTTCATGAAGTACCTCGTCCCTGCCTTGGCAGTGGCTTCCTTCGCCTCCGCCATCGACTGTGAGTACCTCCAGATTCATACCTTTTCACAAAGCCTCAATTCCAGCGATGTGGTAAAGAAACACAATACTGATGTTCTACTCAGGCGATGATGACAAGATCACCATCGAGAACTCGTCTGATGGTTCCGACCTCGCCAGCTGCTCCAAGATCAAGGGTGATGTCGAAATCGCTGAGCAGGCATCGGGCCAGATCTCCCTCGATGGAGTCCGTGAGATTTCGGGTAGCTTGACCTGCAACGGAGCCAGTAACATCACGGATCTGAGCGCTCCCGACCTCGAGACCATCGGTGACGAGTTCAACCTCAAGGGTCTGTCCGGCCTCCAGAGCTTGAACTTCGATTCCCTCAACGAGGTCGGCTCCATCGACTTCGATTCTCTTGCCCACTTGTCGCAGTTCTCTTTCACCAAGGGTGTCTCCAAGGCTGAGAGCGTCAAGATCACCAACACCTTCTTGACCTCCTTGAAGGGCATTACTTTGGACAAGGTCTCCAACTTGTACATTGCCAACAACATCTACCTCACCGAGGTCGATGTCGACGAGATGAAGAAGATCACCGGAGATGTTGACTTCTCCAGCAACCACAAGAACCTGAAGATCTCGTTCCCCAATTTGAAGGAAGCCCAGAACATGACTTTCCGTAATGCCAGCAGCGTTTCCCTTCCTTCTCTCGAGAGTGTCGCCGGTGGCTTGGGATTCTACTCCAACTACATGGAATCTTTCCAGGGACCCAACCTCACTGAGGTCGACTCCTTCCTCGTTTTCAACGACAACTCTGCTCTTACCAACATCTCCCTGCCCAACTTGGAGAGTGTCGGTGGTACCTTCCAGATTGCCAACAACACTCAGCTCAAGCAGGTCAAGGGTGTTCCCAAGCTTGAGAAGATCGAAGGTGCTCTTGACTTCAGCGGTAACCTCACTCAGTAAGTTGTATCATAGTCCCCTGTTTCTCTTGCCAGTTCTAACCAGTTTCGATTAAAGGGTTGAGCTCCCAGCTTTGAAGGATATCCGTGGTGCTTTCAACATGCAGAGCTCCGGCAAACTTGACTGCTCCAAGCTGAACGAGTTTGATGGTGATGTCACCAAGGGAGATTTCACTTGCTACGGCAACGTCGATGACCCTGGCAAGGAAGGATCTACCCCCTCTGACAGCAACGGCGATGGTAGCAGCAGCGACAAGGACGATAGCGCTGCCTTGGATCGTGTCAGCCTCACCTACGTTGTTGGCTTTGCTGGTCTCGTTGCTACTTTCATGTCCTTGTAAACAAGGGCTGCAGAGGAATTTTTCTTTCTTGAGATTGTGTGTAGAGCTACTTAATCAGCGACGGTTCCGTGCCTGTTTTGTTCTTTGTCCTTATATGATAATAGTCCAGCCTTTTCAGCGTACATTCTTTGATCGAGTTCTCGAATCGTCTTGATACATTGCTTTCAGAAATGAACTGATATCCGTGGAGTCGACAGAAATGCGCTGTATTCCCTGTTGGGATCAGGATGCGGAGGTGGAACATTTCTGACAGTTTCGATGCGATGTTATCGACGGTTGCTAGAGGGCAGTGGCAAGAGGTATCTGTTCCTATCTGATGACATCGGATTAGTCGCCCAACAAAAGTCAGGGATATGGTCAAGCGCACTACCCTTAATAGACGTTCTCTTTTTTTATTCTGTGTATTTTAATAGTGGTATTCCCAATGGAGTTTTATCTGAATAACTCAAGGTCTCCTGTTGCTGTGTCCGTTTGCGGGAGACTGTTTCAAATAATTGTAGTCCGTTTGCAAGATCATATTGAGGCATCCCTTTCATCTCTGCCAGCCAACCTCTATCCAGTATATGATCACGTGCTATATCAACCCTATTTCTTGACCTCCATAAATCATTCACCCTACATCCGGCATCACATTCACCAGGGGACGCCATTCACCTTGATACCGATCTATTCCGTGAATACACTTCCCTTCACTAAATGCAGATAGTGAATAATCACAGTGAATGCATTTTTCCTCGTTAGCGAGAGATCCCATTTACTACTTAAAGAATCGATATCTCCCCTCTAATCCATCTTCCTTCTTCCTTTCTCTTTACATCTTTAACCGGTTTCTTCCCTCTAAAATCATGGTGCATTCACTGGGTTTTTCGGCATTCACCGGTGGTTGGGAAACTACTTAAGGAATCAACTTCTCTCGCTTTTTGATTCTTCTTCCTTTCTTTCTTTCTTTCTTCATCCTTCTCTGATGGCAAGCATCCTCCCGCTCCCGGTCCCGGTCCAGAACAGAACATTCCCTCATACATATGCACGCTGCACACCGCCTCTTTCCTGCTCATATGTCTCCTTCATCAACCCCCAGGCATGTTGAGAAAGCATCCGGGCTATGTTCGACATCTTTTTACATCACCTTCCCAAAGACATCCTGACGTGGCACCCACCCCAATGCACTGCGGCGGACTTCTCATATATCTCCTTCAGCAATCTCCAGACATGCTGAGAAAGCATTAGAGCTACTATGAACACCTTTTCACATCACCTTCTCAAAGACATCCTTCTCCGGCATCAACCTCCTCGTCGTCGTCATCGTCGTCCTAGTTGAGACATCCTATGCCTTGTGACCCGTGGATGGAGGTGCCAAGGTTCAGGTTTATTCACTAACTGCCTAGCTATGGATTGTCTTTGAAGACTTATATATACCTTTTTCATTATTATATATATATTCACTCCCCGCCGGCCGCGGTCCAAAGAAACGAACATCGAGCACATAACTGTGTTCATGGGTCTTTAACCCAGCATAGCAAGCCCCCTCCCTAAGGGGCATGTCTATGTCACTATGTCGTTTCAGTGGGTACAATCCCACAGAGACTAATGCGCCGAGAGGAGAGAGGTACACTAGCAAATGAGGAAAAACCATGAAACCGCCGCGATATCCCCGAGATGAGAAAAAAGAGGTGAGCAGCGAAAACTTTCTGACATCTGTTAATTATACGATGGGTTGTCTGGTTCTAATATATCATCATTTGGCAGATACGCGGAGTGTCGAAGTTTTAAGACGGAGTCTTACCTAGCCCGCCTTGCTATCATTGACACTCGTTCTGGCTGCGGCCGTAATAGACTTTGAGGTCAGGTTTTCTGAGAACGATGACCGTCCCCGTTAGTGTGGACACTTCTCTCAGCCCTCGACCCCGGTCCTCCTTTTCCAGACATGGATATCCTGCTCCCTCCACATTCACACGCCTCAATGCCCTCGTCATGGGCTCGCCATTCCTGCCTCCTCCAACAGATGTTTTTGAGCTTGACATGGGTTGCTGGTGAGGGGCGCCCTATACCGAAGGACGTCCAAAGTCGATATGATTTTTGATCTCCAGAGAAAGAAATGCCGCATAATATTGGGATGCTACAATGCCCCTAAGTGAATATATATACCGGACCGATTACCGACCAATCTGCTCATGATATACGTGAGCATTTGCACGTCTTTGCGATGATGGTTGCGTGCTGCATCAGAGAGATGATGGCTCGACAAGGTTTCGCATACGAGAACGGATACAGTTATACTTAGAGAACAGATGATGGATGCGGACACTCTTAGGATCCAACAGACACAGACTTTCACGTGTCCTAGTGCATGAACAAGACTCAAACGTTATAGGCGATAACAAGGAAGCGACAAGGTATTCGACACGCGAGAGTGGCCATGCGCAGATACATTGGATTGAATGACTACTGAGAAGTAGCAGCTTCAGGACGTGGACGTGTACACTTTCTCATTGCTGAAGCTGAAGAGGACAAAGGGCTACTATTTCGACCAACTCTTCTACCACTGCCAGAGAGAAATGGCACGTCTTTTGTCAGGGATACGATAACGAAGGAGGAGCTTACCCCGTCTTTGGCCACCCAAAAAGCACACCTCAGGAGATGATGAGATACGCAATGCAGCATTCCCACCTATATTCTAGTTTGAGACATGATGGAAGTCTCATGTATATGAGGGAATTCCTAAACTCCTGCACGTTCTCTTATCAAAAATCCATCGAACTATCAGAAATCTGAACGTACCCGCGATCTTCGCCACGACTCTGTGGCTGTCTCGGTCTTGCACAAAACATCGAGACTTCAAACGTTCATGATAGGCTTCACTGCCCCGATCTTATCCTGGTGCATCCACAAGGTGAGTGCAACAAGGGGAGGACTCCGGCCTGCGAGACGCACATCAGTGGATGCAACGACATTCTACCCGGACCCAGGGTAGGGTATACATTACTATATATATATATATATATATATGGTCGTCGACCATACGTCTTTCCGCCCACTTCTCGGCTGGGCGTGAGGCCTAACATAGGGCCTCTGTTGAAAGTTAACAAGCCACCGCTCCAGACATTTCGGTTCAGTCTCGATATATATACAGACCGTCGCCGACTGAAAGACGTTTGGCTTAGATAAAACCTGGGATAAAGCGAAGGAGATTATCTTTTGCTCAAATCGTTGTCCAGGTATGAGCTCGGGTGTTGAAGAATGCCTGGTAGGACACGCTCCTACGGGATCTACATACACGAGCCATCTACACAAACTATCTACACAAGCTACCTATAGGAGCTATCAAGCGAAGCTTCTTCTTCCCAATGACGCTGATGTTCGGCCACTAGAGCCATGGTGGTTGAAGGAAACAATGAACAAACCACCACCTGCTTTCTATATACGCGAGAGAGAGCGATCATGCTTATATATTCCCGTCGTGCCGCCTACGACGATGACGCTGAGGTTGTAACCGGCGTTTTCTTTGGCTCACAATGAGAGTTTTGAGATACCACGACTTCACATTACCTCCGTTAAACCGACTACTGACAATCGCCTTGAACGGGGACGCATACATCTCCTCTCGCCTTTTAGAGTCGGTCGTGTCATTATCAGGGAACGTTAGGCTCTCGACTTGGCGAAAGTACCCAAGTTCGCGCGGCTCTACATCTATGTCACGGACTATGAGTGCTAAAAATAACCGGGTTCAGCATTATAGGGAGTTAGATTACAATATTCTTCGGGATCTGGATGAGACGTTACGGTCTCGCTCCCCTATTATCAGATATCTCTGCTCGCGGAAGAGCATTCCACCGGTCCCCAATTATCGGAACCATGTTCCATATCGACATATATCTATATAAATAGTGGGTTTGTGCCCACGCATGTTTCTTGCAGACTATCTCTACCGGCTCTGGCAACCTATACCGAAAACTTCTTGTTTCCGCTACCAAAGAGCTCGTTTCCCTACGTATGGTTACCAAGATATTCCTTACTCCAAGAATGCACTGGAGATTCCCTCAAAAAACAACCCGAAGCAATACCTTCATCGCTACAGGGACAACGACAAAATCCAGTATTATCCCGGGCTCGAAAATCTCTACGAATTCCCAACCATGGACTTCGAAACAACATCACCACACAAAACATTTACCTACCCTACCAGAGAGCCATCGGCCATCTCCGACCAAAACAGGGGGTAGAAGGCAACTGGTTGGTTAGCACGGACTTCCGGCAAGAATAATGAATAGGGAGGAGCGGAAGACTCCTAAAGATAGAGAATGCCTCATATTATTCGGTTATTTCTATCGCCTCGAACGGCATAGGGGCGCGAACATGCCGTCTATAATAGCATTCCCTGGCCTGCGAGGCCAGAAGATCCGTCCATGGAGCCACTGCCCTGGAGCGGCACTTCCAAGATGACGCCGCCGCAAGTCCGGGAAACCTGCAAGGCTCGGGTTCCCAATGGTTGGGAGTTCGTCGATTACATGATTTTCTTTCTCACTGACAAATTTGATGTCAAGAAGCTTCTTAGACCACTGGTTGAAAGAGAAGAATTTCATAGTCTTGAAGAGCAGGAGACTGCTTGAAGAAAGGCTATTTATGGTTTTGCAACAAGATTCATGCCCTCGAAGTGAACAGGTCGATAGCTCTTTTCCCGCATCGTTGGGACATTGAACGATATATATACTCTCCTATGGGAAAATACACGTGTGGTTCAATGGAGATCCCATTCCTCCGGGGTTATGAAACGGTTATCGAACCTTATATATAGACCACCGCGTCACGGACTATGTTTCCCTCACTGAAAACCCCATGTGGGGTGCTGGGGTATGCCCGTCGAAAGGGCCGCCGGATCCTCGGCGGCCCCAGTGATATAAACCTCGAAGACAGGAAGTACAAACAGCGGAATCTCGCCGCTGAGACGATGAGAGCTAATCCGTACTTCCTGAACCGAACAAAGTACTGGGAACAAGCGTTCGACGGAGAGAAAGAGCATCAGTGCTGCTTCGTCTGTCAGGGCATGTTCAGATATTCTGCGTCTCAAGAGCTTGTAAGACTGAGCAAGCGGATGGAAGCCCAGACATTGTGTGTATTGTCTGTCGGCATGAACAACGCAAGAGCGCCCATAATTGTGGGGGAAGTCAAAACCCCGTGGATGCACAGCATTCGGGCGTGTTGGGCGACCTGATTATCGAACGGCTAATAACTGGCCGGAAAACGAAAGGAGGGACGTGATTGCCTTGGATATCAGGGCAGCGTACACATGGGATATGCGCTTCCGCCCTCCCGGATTTGGGCGAATTTCGCCCACATATATATGCCTCGCCTGACATTCTCCCGGCAGTTCAATTTTAGAGTCACCGGGTGAGTTTGGCGCAGATGCGTCGATTCTGGAGAATTGCGGCATATAAACGAGGGAGCGGAGTTCGGTGGCTAGTGGGGACGGTATAGGCCAATTCAGCTGGGGAAATAGATTTGTGGGATGACGTTAGTTCATCCCTACCCGATCCTCCCGCGATTTCCAGTCCCCGGCCGAGTTTGGAGCAGATGATTTCTGACAACAAGAAACTGCCGGGGGGGGGGGGGGGGGGGTTCTCCCCTGCAGTTGGGTGAATTTCGCTCACATTATATATATGCCTCGTTTGAAATTCTTGCAGCAGTTCAGCTTGAAGGACGGAGTACATTGGGGGGCTATGGCCGCCCCAAAGCCGAACCCGAAGGGGTCCTTCGACGTCTTCGATCCCTATTTCTGGGAGCATCTCCTGCTGCGCCAATGGTGCTGGCTCCGTCGGTCGGTGTATAACGCTAGGGCTCCCTGTTGCTCATGGGCATCAAGCCCAACACTGCTGGTAGTATGGAATTCCTTGTCCCTGATGCAAAGGATTTGCCCCAACGCATGATTCTGGCGGAGGAACGAACAGCCGCCTAATTTCTGGACGCCAGGTGGACCACAACACGACAAGAGACCCAGAACGAGGGTCCGTGTAAAAACGGACCCACATATCACGGTATACGTGGGTTCCGAGCCAAGCATAGCGTTGTTGCAAGGCGAGGGATCGTGGGCTTCGAGCCCAATGCGGCAAGGCTTCAGGGGAATGTCTATGCTATTTGAGGAGCAACCGTCACGATAAAGAATAAAAATAATGCGTCCCAAAAATTGAGAATCGCCAGCGAATGACGAGAGAGAGAGGTACCATAGAGGATCCCGATGTGTCCTCCGGTGTCCGGGTTGCGGAGCAATGATGACGAGAACACTGTCGAATTAGCGGGGTGGAGTTTTACAAACTCTCCTCTACAGCAACAGCGGGCGCAAGCAGATATCACTTCTGTCTTCTAGATCCAAACGTTGGACTGCAACTGGTTCAAAGAAGACTCATCGACGAGACACTGGAGGTTGTCCCGTGGACAGCTACAGGCTATATAGCTAGTCTCATTTGGTTTGTTTTCCCGAGAATGGAAAGCTGGTCGAAGCACAGGGCTACGCCGGAAGAAATGCCCAACCTCAATAACCATATCGAGATAGAAAAGGGAAGGGTGGGCACACGTTTCCTTCTCTGTTGTATATACCAGGATTTTGTTATTTGAATTCTTGGAAAACATCGCCGAGATCTAAGTTGATATGCAACGTTATCTCGAAGGGTGCCTTCGCGCATGATGCATTTCCTGCGAAGGAGTGGATTCATCACTTGGCTCCGTAGCTTTGGCCGAAGTCACCTGCCGATGAAACTCCAAATATCGAGACGGGGACACACCAATGTGGCGGTTATATACTGGTCATAGAACTATTGGGGCTCCGGAGCCCCTCTTATATATATACCCAGATGGGGATCGACCTGTGCGCCGTTTGCGAGAGGAGTGGTACACCACTACCCTCCTCCGTCCCAGGGCTCGCCAAATATGAAGAACGTCTAAAACCGATATGTGGCGTGCGTGGTGGACGTTTTCATGAACGGCCGTAAAGCCACGGTAAGAGATATTCTGGAGGAAGCAAAGATGAAGAGATCTTTCTAGGGAATAGCCTACTGGATCGGGGTGATTCTTAACGACGATAACCTTTAGCGGTAGCGCCCTTGATGGCGATTAGCCTTGGCGACGTCTACCCCTAATCGCGAAGTGACCTTCACGAAGGCCGACGATTACTGACGACGGGGAGTGTGACTAGTGTCAACGATCCATTCCTAGTTTTTAGCTACCTAATGAGCATAAGGAGTTTTCCTCTTCATCGCACTCCCTAACGCTAGCTACATTTCAAAAACGAGGAAATCTGAAAAAAGCTATCTTCGAGATACGGGAAGGGGATGATATACAGGCAATGTACCAATAAACATATCCTCGTCCGTCTTCTCGTAAGACGTTCCGAGTTCCAAGAGAAGATAGGCTTGGAAGGCATTACTGGCTCTGGCTTTGAAATTCACCCGCCGCCCTACCCGGGGCGATATAGCCCAAAATTTCGACAAAGCTATCTTCGAGATACGGAAGGGAGATGATGTACCGACGGCTTCACCCCGACAGACCCTTGTCTGACAGCCTAGAATGGAGAAATTGTTCGGAGCACATCGCCGAACACCTACGTTTGATATATATATATAGAGGTCATGTACCTCATTCAGGAACAATCCTACAGTCGCTAAGTAGACTGTCGACGGTAGCAGACCTATCGTCCAAGTTCGAAGCGGCGGCAATAAAATGAGGAACAGCTGGATCCTGCAGTAAGATGAGGTTTTCATATATATACACACCCCGCCCAGGAGTCCAAGGGCCAAAAGGATGGGCAAACGGATGTCGCGTTCCGGCATCTGTATGAGTCAAAAGACCTGATCCGGTCCGTCGTGAAAAACGGCGATAAGATCTCTCCACAGCATGTGGTTAGGATCTGGAAGATCCTCGAGAAAGGGAAAGAGCGAATTTTATGGATTGAGGATATTCCACTTAAATATGTTATCAGAATCTGGAGGATCCCTGACGAAGGAAGACAAAGAGCGAATTTTATGGATTGAGGGTATTCCGCTCAAAATATAGGACTCAAACACATAATGGATCATGCTCATAGATTACGGCAGAGTTAGCTGGGAGAAGGGTTGCAAGGTTTTTTCATGTCAACATCCGATAGATTATTAGGAAATTTTTCTAGATAGATACAAATGTCAATAATTGATACTTCTCTTCATATCATATCTCCAGTTTTCCAGATCTTCGGATCTTCAACCAGCGACGGACATGCGCGAAGACTAGTATCCAAGAGGAGTTGAACAGTGGGGTTCCATGGCTTATCTGTCTTTACGATTGAAACGTGGGGAACGGGAAAGAAGGTGGACTTTTGCCGCTTGAAGATACTCGTAGCTCGCCATCGAGAGGGGTGTGTAGAAATGGTATTTATTTATTGGTTTGGATGTCGCCTATTTTCTTGAGCGTGAGGAGTTCTAGAAGAAATTGACGGCAGAGAGAAGATCTTATGGGTTGGAGATGATGCTAATTTTAAACCAGGTTTTGAACAAAACTGCGACGTGAGACGGGATGATGAGAGAGAGAGATAAGATGAAGAGCACTGTTGTTCAATTTATCCGGTGTTTTTCATGTTTGTTTGAAGCGTGTTTGAGGTTAGAGAGAGAGGGAGATAGACAACGAGGGCGCGAAGACTTTGACCTGATACAGGCACTCACCTTTCCCTGCTTTGACAGCGATCGGGGACAGCGTCGCATCCTTGGAAGAGCAAGAAGAATGCTGGCGTTGTTGATCTGCAAAAAGAGCACAGTTTCACCGTCGATATGAAGGTGTGGTTGGCTCGTCGTCTTTTGCCCCCAGGAACAAAAAGGAACAAAAGGAACAACGATCAATCTCATGTTCCCCGCCAATCTGATCCTCGGTTTGAATGTTTGGTGATTGTTTTGTTTCCTTTCTGCGACGATGCAACGTCCTGTCAATCATTTCGAGAAATAACTCCTAAATGAGAGGATGTGTTTATCCAGCCAATGTCGACCGTCATGCGTTCTCTCTCCCTCTCCCTCGCTCTCGGATGATGAACAGATATCTTCGTGTTATGAAAAGTAAACCTGAATGGTGTCCGGTGGTTCTTGCACGTGCATCGACTCGTTCCAGTCTCCAGAGATCAAAATAGAAACATCCTAGCTGAACAAACAGAAAGAAGGCATGAAGGCACGAAGGCACGAAGAGCATCCAAGTATCGGAGCATGAGCCGTGAAAGGCAAACAGATACCCCACGACCCACCTTCTGCCTTCCCGCCCTCTTTCGGCGCTCCCCTGTGGTGTCTTGATAGGCCTGGGAGTCTGGGACTCTTTCTTCTATCATGAACCTTGCACACTCACCAGTTGAAGATCTCAGGGATCAAGAGAGCATGGATCGTGTTGCGCTTGCAAGCCCCAAACATCGAATCAGCGCCACTCCCGCTACTCTTTCTCTCGGCCACCTCCGTTTAATTCGTTTCAACAACCAAAGAAATCCCTTCCCATCCAAACGCTAATCTTAGCTGTGACGCTGGTGGGAGGGGTGGTCAGAAGATCAAGCTCAGGAACGAAGGATGTATGGTTGGTTGAATGGATGGATTGGGATGTTCGCAGAAAAAAGCTATATAAAACACCCTCTCCCACTCCCTCCCTACCTGCCCTGAAGAGTTACTTCCCACGCAAAAGACACTGATATATTCTTTTCGTTCATATATCATGTCTTCCTTTTTGCGCTCCGCTGGCGCATTGGCGCTTGGTTCTGCCCTGATTGCAGACGCCGTTGAGGTGTTTGGCGCAAAGACTTGTCCTGCCGATAGCCCGCTCAGTTGCCAGGCCAGCGATCCCCCAGAGGACAAGTGCTGCTACAATGATCCCGGTGGACTTTTGCTCATTACTCAGTTCTGGGATACCGACCCAGTGACTGGTCCTGTTGACTCATGGACCCTTCACGGTCTCTGGTTAGTACTATATCCTTCGTGGAATTATTAGCGAATAGATGTACTAATCACTCGGTGTCTCTTATTTAGGCCCGACAACTGCGATGGAACCTACGAAGAGTTCTGTGACAAGGACCGAGAATTTAGCAACATCACCGATATCCTGAAGGATCTTGGAAAGGACGACCTTCTCGACAAGATGGCCACCTTCTGGCCCGATTGGGAGGGCGATGACGAGAGCTTCTGGGAGCATGAGTGGGGCAAGCACGGAACCTGTGTTAACACATTGGAACCCAGCTGCTACGAAGATTACAAGCCCCAGGAGGAAGTTGGAGATTACTTCGCGAAGGCTATGGAGCTGTACGAGGGTCTCAATACCTACAAGGTTAGTGGTTTGCTTCTCGTGAGAACTTAGAGTAGGGCTAATACATTTCTAATTAGACCTTGGCCGATGCCGGTATCTCTCCTTCCGAGTCTGGAACTCACAAGTTGAGCGACGTCCAAGCTGCTCTCACCAAGGCACATGGTGTTGAGGTTGCCGTCAACTGCGATGGTGACAATCTTAATGAAGTCTGGTATTTCTTTAACGTCAAGGGCAACGCCCAGACTGGAAAATATGTCCCCGCCAAGCCATGTTAGTGGAGACCGTCTCCGATTTGGATTTCTAAAACAATGATGCTAATATAAATTCTATAGCTGGTGCTAGCTCCTCTTGCCCCGACAGCGTCAAGTACGTCCCAAAGGGTGACGCCCCGGCTCCGACCTCCAGTGGTGGAGGTGGAAGCCCAACCCCAAGCCCAACCCAAACCTCTGCCCCGGCGCCAACCAGCACCGGAGGAAACCCCGGAGGATCGTTTTCCGGAACCGGCTATCTCGAGGTGACTGCTGATGGCTCCAAGACTGGATGCCTCATCAGCGGTGGAACCTGGTACACCAGCGGCACCTGTGCCACATACACTGCCGGTGCCTCCGGAAGCGGCTTCACCCTGACTTCCAGCGCTGGACCTTGCGGTATGGTCGACGGAGCTTTCTCCTGTGACTCTGGTGTCAAGGCTGCTGTTTTCACCGTAAGTGTCACTCCCTGAACTACTCCATTCGATATATGATCGCTATCGCTAATCTCTTCCGAACAGGCACAAGGTGGAAACCTCGCCGCTGACGGCAAGGCCAAATTCTACGCTGACGGAGTCCCAGACGGATCTTCCCAGAGCCCCATTTACTCTAGCGGCCACTCCACCGAGGTGACCATCAGCTGGAAGAGCGTCTAAATATCTTTTTATTGATATGAGGGCAAAACGGGGGGCATGTTCTTTATAATGTATATATGGCAAAATATGTTTTTATGTCCGTATGGAGCTCCTACTTTATGATATAGAATTAGCTTGAAGAACTGGATTACGAATAAACAATGGTTTTCTGGTTGTCTTTGAAGTAATACTTTTAGGGGAGGTGGTAGAATTAAGGGTTCGGGTCGGGACAACCTTAATATTAAGCTTATCTCCACGTCTATAGAAATCAGTAGCCCGTGACAACTATAGAAAATAGGCACAATATCGTGGCTGTTGAGTCTACATAGTTGAATCAAACATCTATTATTATTTTATCATTATGGGTGGTTGCTTTGAACAAGAAATCCAGTTTTCGCTCTCCGTCTCACAACTTTCCTACACCCCGCGCTCTCAGTCGCCTCGTTTATCTCAAGTCCACAAACAGCATCTCCTGCATGAAGAGTCCAATGTGGACGGATTACTCGGAACTGAAGTTCCATGGTCCAATAATTATCATACAGCGTTTTGAGAAGGAGATGCATAGAAAAGCGTTGATACAGCCTTGCCTGCCTGAAATACCACATGCACGCTGCGACCTCGAGGGAACTGAGGCTGTAACTAGTCGGTTAAGGAAAGGAAGTAAATGACGAAGGGGGATGGTTGCCTAAAGCCTTACTTTGAGATATGCGGTCTCTGTTATGGTTGAAGGGTATAAGGAGAGAGGGGTTTCTTGCTAAGTAAAAAAGGGGGTACTGAGTATATGAAATTTACAGTCATTGAGAAAAGAATATTGAAAAAAAGGTTCTTGACTAACGGAAGGCATTGAGCGGTCCCCTCCCCCTCCCCCAACCCTTTCTTTCCATAGTATTAAAGGTTTTCTTTCCGGCGAAAGAGATTCCGGGACGCCGATATAAAGAGGTGAACGAAGACTCGATGCTTCTAGATAGGGACGCCAAATGTGCTAAGAGCTAACCTGGGAGCAACTGCTTTTAGATGTGTCTCTACGTCGACATGAAATTCGTCTATCGCGGATGCCTTGAAGATCCCAAACATGTCATTGTGGAAAGAACATACAAACTCTGCGAACATCCCCGCCCAGATAGCATCTACCGCCATTGTTCAGATGCGACCGCAGAACCATCTTCAAATATTATCTTCGGGTCGACGAAGAGGGCGGGGCCTTGTTCGGCTTGTACTGATAATAAGGAAATGACTATTGTGAGTTCTGCTGTCGTAAAGAGTATGATCCTGGGAGAGCAGTGATTGTTTCTTTGGTGTTGACTTTCTTCTTCCTTGTTAGAAGTATTCGCCATTCGTGTATTGAAGATTACCTAGTTCTCGATAATAGGAAGGCCAGATTGAAGGAGTAACGAGAGAAGAGAGCTTAATGGTATTGGTATGATAAGGATGAATATGGTATATAGAAACTGCATACTTACTGCTATCAATGATATTATTTCATGCCCCAAGTTGAAGAAGGGCAAACCCCTTTTGCGTACATAATTTTATTACCGGTCCAGCGCTCAGGTCACGTGGAATAGCCATCCAACTCTGTCCAACATCCTTTTTCTCTTCGTTGTGCATCACCGACCATAATGGGGTCAACACCCCGCAGTCCTGGCTCTTTTCCTCTCTTATCTCACGGGATATCTGGTCTGGTGAGAATTGTGGACGACAATACAGTTTTGAAACACCCTGCTGCGGACGGACATTATGAACGTGATCATATCATCGAACGCAGGATATATGAACGGCTCGGCCAACACCCTCGCATAGTGAAGCTGATCTCCTTCGAAGACGGCTACATTGTCCTAGAGAGATTGAAATATCCTCTCCGGCAGCATTTTTACGGCCTTCATAAAAACAATGGCCTCCCTTCTTCAGAACAGATCTTGAGATGGTCGCTGCAGACTGCGGAAGGAATCCAATATCTTCATTCGAAACATGTCTTTCAGGCGGACATCGGAGCTCATAATATTCTTCTAAACGCGGACGACGATATTAAGCTCTGCGATTTTGCGGGATCGTCAATTGACGGTGAACCGGCCTGGGTATGCCCCAGTTCGCATTCCGAGTACCCGTTCACCGATCAAGAAAACTATCAACCTACCGTGAAATCCGAGCTGTTTTCTCTCGGCTCCGTGATCTACGAAATTTGTACGACTCGGCGGCCTTATGACGAAAAGTCAGATTCGGAAGTTGAAAAGTTGTATCGTGAGCGTCGATTTCCGGACACCGAGAATCTGTTGTTGGGGTCGGTGGTTTTGAAGTGTTGGCTTTCCAAGTATAAAAGTGCAGGTGAAGTTATCGCCGATATTGAGGAGATCTGGGCGCTCGTATCACCAGGAAACGATTTATTGGGAGCAAGTGATTCTCAGATTAGGAAGCAAGCGGGCGGTGACCTCACGGGTTCACGATCTTTATTGAGGTCAGTATTAATTTGCTTCCTGACGTATAACCCGGTGCCTAATCATTTCCACAGTGGCCTTACGCTTTCCTCTCTTGTTATTTTCGCTTCCATTGCCATTGTTGTCATTCAGCGGAATAGAAACCAAGCATTGGCGCCCGGCGGCTAAGTTGGAGCAAGCTACGAAGTTTTCTACCGTCTAATATGAGTATTGCCGCCCAAGTATGCTATAGTATGGCGTCGGAGAATTAGTTGCTATTATAGGAACCTGTATTCTAGTTTGCTTTTCGTTTTCCTTTCTTGGAGAACTTGATATGATATTATGTTCTATTTTTTAAGTTATCCTAGGAATGAAGTGGGCAGAGAAAGTGAATGTTTGAAATGTTGACGTTATGGTATGATTTTCTATTCTGCCGTTGAAGTGGTGCCTAATGGATTTCTTCCAAATAGATATGGGATCTATTTGAAAACCACCACATCTCCCACGGTATAGACAAGGAAAAAGAAGGAATCTGAAAGATATATGCTTGCTTGCTGAAATGATCGCCTTGCTTGATTCTCCTCCGCTAGACTTCCCGTAGAGAAGGGAAATGAGAAGTCTAGAGGTTTGGGACGAATCTGGCAAGCGATGAGGCATTTCTAACTCGCATCATATACAATGACGGGAGACTTATGTGCAGGTGCAATGCAGAACATTGATATCGATATATCCGGAGTTTTCGGGTCGAAGAGACTGATGAAGGGAGGGTCTGCAGGGCGGGGAGGAGACAACAGGGCAGGGAAAGAACAGAAAGAAGCTAGTTAAAACGTAGCAGATATTTGGAGCGGCCGTACGTTAAGACGATGTGTCCGTCGTCGGTGTACGCAGCAGTCTTCGCGGTAAAGCGTGCTGACCCCATCTGAACTTTAGCACCCTGTCGGCGGGCCTGGGACCGCGGAGGAAACCTGACTAGTTCCTCCTCGTTGAGGAGGAACACGTTTTCGGTCGTATATGCGTTAGAAGGGAACTTGCGTCTGGCCAAGTAAACTGCCGCCTCGCGGAGATCCGAGTCTTTGACCTGAACAGCTGAGTGGGTGATGACGTCCAGCTTTGCTCTTGGCTTATCTGACGAAGGGGACCACGACACTCCGGCCATTACCGCCGGCTGAATGATAGGAACGGGCTTCTGGTTCCCAGATTGGTCCTGTGCAGGAGAGAGGACAACAACGGCGGCCAAGGGAGACAGAAAGTCTTGAAGCTGGCGAGAAAATCTTTTAATTAGGCTCAAGTGGTAGCCTTCTAGAAGACCTTCACGGTCTATTGGATCGTTGTTTTCCCCTGGTGTCCATGACAACGGCTCTTGTGTGATAAAATCGGAGCAACGGTGCGTAAAAGCTTTGCCTAGATCGATCAAGGATGGGTCAAGCTTTTGGATCAACTGGCCATTAGACCCGTTAATCACCGAAATACGAGTATTAATGTAGATGTTTGGACCAGGTTCATATACAATGATCTCAACACCACTGTTGGTTCGAAACAGTTTAATATGGGTTATCCTTCTCGTCCATTCATGCTGCGTCGGGCCCATAAAGCGAAGATCAGGCGACAGGTAAACCTCCTGGTTTGTGCGGAAGTCCACGGCTCCGAGAACGTATTCGTCGTCTGGCATAATATTACATCGTCTCCTTATCATTCGAGCACAATATACGACGTTCTTCCCCAGTAGCAATGGTATATGATCGGGTACTGGCAAATTCGCGTCGTAATGTTGCTCCCAGAAGAGGTTGTTATCGCCTGGAAAGAATATTAAATCTCTAAGAGATGTTAGAAAGAATTTCACTGGGGTTGTTGCGGCGTGGGGCACTCACCTTCCTGACCGAAAGTCCCAGCTTGTACCCCATCTACGGTGCGAGTTCACTTGCAAAAGGAGTATCCCATCCTCGTTCATCTGTACTCCATACACTTGAACTGGGGGCCCTGTGCGACAGGGAAATAGTATTATTTCAAGTTTCTTCGGCTCGGGAAGGGATCCGTCTTCTAACGTCTCCAATGACTGCCAATCAACCTGACTAGTGTAGCCAGGAAAACTCAGTGAACCCAAAACGACAAATTTTCCTAGGCAGAGAAGTTCGGGTGCGATGTCAAATTTCAACACTGAAGTAGGTCGACCGTTGGTAACAGCGTGGTAATAGGGGGCTACAGCGAGGTCAGCAGAGCTCTTCAACGGAACCTTATTTGTACAAGAATGTGTTCTTTACATACCAATCCACTTGTAATAGTCATATGCTGAGGCGGAAGGTAGCGCTGGATTTCGGAGATGTGGGAAATGCAGGAGAGTGCCAAGTCGTGCAGAAAAGTCTTTTATCATGTCTTTCCATAGTTGACTAACGCACTCGCACCGAGAAAGATCCGCAATTGAAAGATAAGATAGTAGAATCTCTATAACATCCGAGTTTAGGTACGTGAGTGGATCTCTTGACGATGCTTCCATCTTGGTTGACTTGCCTCTACCTTCAGCAACGGAGTTGTCAATCGTTAGTGATAGAGATCTTTTGCCTAGGCCTTTGTTCGCCGCCATGTTGTATGTTGAAAATGATATATCGTATCGTGTCGTGTCCTGAGGAGAGCTTCAGCTGCGAGGGTAGTACAGGAGGTGCTGGATGATGACACAAGTCCAATCTGCAAAGAGAGGACGAGTTGTTTGGGCTTGAAGTAGAAGGACAGGCTCGGTAAAGATAGCTTAGTTATCTCTGGGATTGACCGGAGAAAGGTGCTGAGAGGTGCAATCTGAACTGGCTTTATGGGAGCTAAAGCTGTTATAGAGAGGACAGGAGGTGCTAGATGATGACACAAGTCCAATCTGCAAAGAGAGGACGAGTTGTTTGGGCTTGAAGTAGAAGGACAGGCTCGGTAAAGATAGCTTAGTTATCTCTGAGATTGACCGGAGAAAGGTGCTGAGAGGTGCAAGCTGAACTGGCTTTATGGGAGCTAAAGCTGTTATAGAGAGGACAGGAGGTGCTAGATGATGACACAGGTCCAATATGCAAGAAAAGACGAGTCGTCTGGGTTTGAAACAGAGGAACAGGTTGGGTAACGATAGCTTAGTTGTCTCTGAGATCGGCTAGAGGAGGAAGGTCCTGAGATGGAAACGGGACTGGCTCTAGGATAGCTTTAGTTGTCGGATTTAGGAGAGGGAGTATATAGTTGAAGACGGCTCTAATATGCAAAGAAGAATGAATGTGCCGTGGTCGTTCCAGAATACAAGATAGTTTTGAAGAGCGGCAGCTATATGGTCACCGAGATTGGCTAGATGCTTGACCCAACGGTGTTGTGTTGTGAGGTGTAAGAAGGATGGATTTTAAGATCTATAAGAAGGCTTCATAGTGTGTGTAAACAAATATCACGTGCAATCATGTCTATAATCACGTGTGAGGAACGCCTTTGTTAGAGAACAAAGCGAGAAGCTCTTCCTGTTTGATAGTGTGCTTTGGCAAATAAAGTGTCGGGAGCCTTTCGTGGAAAGGAGGAGAATAAGGTCATATTCAGAAAAGGGGGAAGGAAGGCAAAGCAATCCTTGAGCTTGTGAGATCCAGCGGATATTCCGAAGTGTACAGTTATATCATCGCTGCTAGGCGAGATGGAAACCCCGCGCCTATGCCTGTCACGGATATCTTCATGTCATCTTGAAGGATTCCATAACATCTGGTCTGAGCCGCTGGCCGCCAGGTGGAGGTCTGTCTATCCTTTCCTTCCCCGTTCTCATTCTCGCGGACATCGGGACTTGCTATACCCAAACCATGTTTGCCTGGAGACAAAGAAATCAGACCCAGGTTGTGCGTTTGACAATCGAGTGTTTATTCTGACTCAAAGTTTGACATAAAAACAGTCCACGTGAATTATGCCACACGATGGAAGAGAGTAAAGCTTGGATGGCTGGTCTCTTCCAGACACCCGAAAGCCCTAGTTCGGAGAACTATGCCGTTCACGTTATTGGCTCTCAGTCGGGGCCCACATCTTCCGATCCCGAAGGAGGGATCCAGGCAGATAATGCTCACGGCGACGGAGCAATGATCGGAGTCGTCGGCACGCTTACGTCGACAATAGCTGCGGGTAGCACTGCCCGGCCAGTAGCAACTTTGGGCTACATCTTCCACCCATCCTCATGGGGGAAGGGATTAGCGACTGAGGCAATTATGGTGTTTATGGAGAGATTTTGGACCCTACAGCCTGCCGTCCAAGCGGTTCGCGCAGAAGTCGACTCTCGGAATCTCGCATCGATCAGAGTGCTCCAAAAATGTGGGTTTGAAGAAATCGAAATGATCAGGGGAGGGGGAAGAAGGCTTCCGTTGATAGATACAGACGGAGCCCAGGGAGATTTGCTTGTTTTCGGTATTCAGAAACCAGGGAATACCTAGATGACCGAGCTCGTCCAGAGAATAGTCAGATGAAGACAAAACAGTTAGCTTTAAATGGCCATACCTAGCCCATAAATTCTCCCAAAGTCTCCGCTCCTTAACCTTCCGTTTTACCCTTGTCTGGGGAAACGATGGAGACCTAGCCATGATGTGGGATAGTCCTGCGGATATATGAGGCAAGGGTATATTCAGGGTAAAGCCAAAGACATGGAGTTGGAGCGTGATGGCGTCGCAGACCACAACCTGCGCCGCCAACGAATTCTCTCTCAATGAACGACGTTGCTCACTCAGTTGATGTTGCCGACGTGCTGCGATTGGTTAGACGTTAAAATAAGCTTCCTGAACGAATATCCGCGGTCACGTGCAACGCTCAATACAGACCTCCCCCGTTGACCTCCTCGTCCTTGACTTATTACCCGCGCTCTATGTACCAATGTTGACCACCATTCGGGCTTGGAATATGGATATGGCGACTGCTGTATAGCTGACAGGGGACATTAGCTCCATGAGAACTTCGACATGTGCGTTTGGTTCTCTTCTATATCGCATCTGTGAAACATCTTGACCCGCAGACTGAGATGAAAAGCTTCGCCGTGACGGTGGAACGTCTACTAGGCTTTGTGAGAACTGCCCCCGATGTTCTGATCCCACGACTTTATGGATTCTCCAGGTTCACCGATGAATCGATACGACCCAATATGCCCAAAAACAAATTGCCAACGTTGAGACTGACAAGGAGGATCTTGTTTACTCAAGTTCAATTATTGCCATCTCTGAAGTGCTTGGGCAGGTTCTATCATCGGCTCGATTACCCACTTCCCTCACCATACGTCCGTCATCAGCTTACAATCCACCCACCACCGGTGAACGCGAGATATCCCACGATAGAACGCGTTGGAAATGCCAATGGACAGGCGCTTTCAAGAACGTGACCTGAGAAGCAGAATGACGACGGTTGCGAACCAATCTCTTTCGGAGACTTTCTAGAATACTACTCAACATTAGCGGGGTTTCTTGCCAAAGGTACGCTCGTTTGTTATATAACAATGGCTTCTTGAGTTTAACAAATCGACCACTTTTCTACGAGACCTATGGTTTGGAAAATGGAGGGATTTCCACGAACATCCCACGCGACTACCCATATTCCAATGTTGACCCCTACGTGGTGAACATGCTTTCTTTTCGTGATAGGTGTCTTCGGGATCAACAAATGGCAGTTAATGGTCTATCAGACTACGTCCATTAGATGCCAGCTCTACCTGCAATGCGAACAATCTTTCCCGTTTTCTCTCAACGGAAATTTCGTCCTGGCCAATCGTATTCAGTTTAATCGATTTCACCAGAGCAATATTTCGTTGATGAGAATTGGAGATTGCCTCCCTCATGAATCTTGAGTGGGAATGCCCTGGATCAATTGAGACGGTGGAACATCTCTACTGGCTCACAAATAAACCTGTCTATCAACTTGTTTCGCCGAAATTTGACCAATTTATGGACATCCTATTTAATTAAAAGAGAGAAGAAGCCTCTACTGCTTCGATTTCGTCCGGATTATTGACACAGAATGCGGTCTAATAGGAAAAATGCTTTTGAGAGAAGATCTTCCTCATGATCTGGGAATTGCATACAGTGAGTATATATGTCCTCACCAATGAATATATATATTGCCAGCTCTCCGATTTAGGCTATGCGATTAACACGGTCAAGAAAACGGCCGATATCAGGGGGAGAGCAGCGGAGAGATCTAGTTTCCGGTCCCCCGATGTAAATAATTTGTTCCGTCCACTTCATGCTCATGGTAGGCGCCTTTTTTAAAACTATAATGACGCCCGCTCCCACTCGAGAAGCTTTCTCCAATTCTTCCAGATATACGGAGTAGCTACACTTCAACTTTTTGTAGGTCCCCTTTCGTTTCATCCGAAGTTTTGGCTTGAAGAAATCCAATTTTGCATAAAGAAACAAATAATACGTTCTCATTTGTCGATTTTGCGCTAGGTAATGCACTAGTAATTTAAAAGCCAATGATAGTTCAGAAACCAAACTTATCGCTTGTTTATTGGCCACTTTGATTTATGCTCCGTCCTTCTTTGAAGGATTATGTAAGGATATGGTCAAATAATGCATGCACTAGCCTGAATAGGCTGGCGTTGTGTAATATTCAGCTATGTGAGACAACGCCTTACATAATCTAGCCAGACCAGACGCCGAAACCTGGGAATCCAACCAATCAGCGATCTCCCTCAGCGCCTCAAGATTCGTCACCACTCCTAAATTGGGCAAATTCTGGAACAAACGTCCTTGTATTACCTGTTACACTCAACCTCCTTACGCTCAGTTCATCTCTCTCAGAACTTTTCCCTCCCCCGAAAGGAAAAAAAAAAAAAAAACTGCCATCAATCACTGATCAGTGCTCATCACACGACATATCTCGCCATCGTCTCCATCTGGCAAACGGGTTCTTTTGGGGGTGAAAAAAAGTCAACAGCAACCCAAGCGTGTTCAGGACATCAGATCAGACTTCATTGATCGGACTTTCCCACTCTCGACATTCGTTTTTCTATCGCTTCTCTTCGATTCTTTGTCTTCGTCTCTTCTTCCCTCTTAATTCCTTTTCCCCTTCCTGTTTCCGTCAGTTCGCCCCTTGTTTTTTCGACGTCGTGTCTTGGAATCGCAACTTCACCTCGATCCCACATTCCGACCCTCATCCGACGGACTTCAAGGAAATCCTTTCCATCACGGCACGCGGGATATCATCAGGCTCGATTGGAGTGAAGAACTCGTGGCAAATCTGAGGGACCATCTCTACGGAGAGGTGTTCTCTACAGGTCGATTTTTCCTACGCATCCCTTTCTGTCGTACGACTCTCGATAATTTATCTCGAACATGTTGCTTCCAAAGGGTGGCGTGAGCTGGAAATCAGCAAAGGCGAGGCTGCCTCCATGGAGAGCCCTGGTGGTGTTGTTGACGAGGACGAGGTTTTTGATCTCGATTGCATTGGCGGGATTGGTGATATTACTCTGGAAATGGCTGAGTGTGTCGGCGTCGGAGATGCAAAGGTATGTTTGAATCCCAAGTCGCAACGAATCCATCACGTATCAAGTTTCATTGTTTGATGTGGAGAGTTCACGGGCTAACCGTTGCTGTTTCAATCGCTTAAACAGTTTCTATTGCTTTGGCCCATCAAAATCACCGATGGAAATGTCTACCAACGAGATGGTGGAGTGGAACTCAATGATGCAGACACCGGTCATCTTCAATCACCATGAACCGTATGAAGTCAACGAGAGCTCAATCGCAACCGTCGACCTGAATCCCGTCAAGTCTACACCCAAGGGAGCAGTGGCTGGAGAACGTGTTCTTATCCTGACCCCATTGAGAGATGCATCGCCATTTATCAACAAATATTTCGACCTTATCTCTGACCTGAGCTATCCCCATGAGCTCATTGATCTTGCTTTCCTCGTTGGTGATTCGAGCGATGATACATTGGCAGTTCTAACTGCGGAATTGGACCGGGTACAGAAGATGACAGATGGCGTTGCCTTCAACAGCGCTCTGATTGTTCAAAAGGACTTCGGTAAAGTGGTTGATATGGACATCCAAGAAAAGCACGGATTTGAGGCCCAGGGTCCTAGGCGGAAGGCCATCGCCAGAGCAAGGAACTACCTTTTGACTGCCGCTTTGAAACCCGAGCATTCCTGGGTATACTGGAGAGATGTCGATATTGTGGACAGCCCGAAGAAGATTCTCGAGGACTTCATGGCTCATGACAAGGATATCCTCGTTCCTAGTACGTTTATTCACCTTTCCCGGTATGGATATTTACTAACATGCAATAGATATTTGGTTCCATCGATATGAGAATGATGTAGACATTGAAGGCAAATGTAGGCCACTTTCTAAACCCCCAATTCATTGACTTAATACTAACAAACATTGTAGTCGACTACAATTCGTGGATCGAGTCCGAGAAGGGATTGAAGCTGGCCGCAAGTCTCGACAAAGACGTCGTTCTAGCCGAAGGTTACAAGGAATACAACACTGGCCGAACATATCTTGTTAAGCTTGGTGACTGGAGGAATAACAAGGATGATGAGGTTGAGCTTGATGGCATTGGAGGTGTTAACATCCTTGTCAAGGCTGATGTTCACCGATCAGGTATTTAATACTTCGTCCCTTAGTTCATTCCTAGAGACTAACATGACAACTAGGCATCAACTTTCCATGCTACGCTTTCGAGAACCAGGCAGAGACTGAAGGATTCGCCAAAATGGCCAAACGTGCCGGCTATCAAGTTGTCGGGTTACCGAACTACGTTGTTTGGCACATCGATACCGACGAGAAGCCTGGAAATCTTGGCAATCGCAAGGCCTATTAGATTTAGGTTCCAATTTGTGCTTCGCGTTATCATGCTGTTACGACCCGCAGACTACAGCAAAGACGAATCTCAGCAGTCATACTCTTCCCCCCGCCTGGTCCGAGCGTGCTGCCATCCGACTCATCGTCACCCTTAGTCCCTCTCTCTTTGAGTCGACCCATCTCTTCTCTCTCTATCAGCCCTCGGAACCACCCTCGTCACCATCAGGACGTTTGGAGTATCGGAAACTACACTGTTTTTCTAGCCCTTTCTCTGCCCCCGACTGTTCTCTTCAAACCATGCAACGGCCGAAAAACCTAGCACGGCTTCTATATCTTTTTTCTTACATATGTACGCGTCTATCTGTCCGTTTGGAAGAAGTAAGCCTAATGATCCCCATTAATAATCTTGCCGTTTCGCAACTCCTCTAGGGATGCTATTTCTCCCCGGCGCTATGGTGATGGGTTCCTGTTTTTCTGTGTTGATCGCCCTCTGATGGCTGATAGAGTATATATTGATTGTTTTGTTCTGTGCCTCCCTACCTCCATGTATTCTTCTTCCTCCGTTTCTTTCAACATCCGTGTCTATTTCTACCTCCCCTTTTTGGTTTAACTTTTTCTCCTTTCATACTCTCCTTTGGACCGGCGTTCGGTTGTCCTTTTCCTTTTTTACCTCTCTTGCTCTTTGTCTTTTGACTTCTCACAAGTCAACTCGGAAAAAACGCAAACCTATATGGAAGCCGGCGAGGATGGATGAGGGTACATGCCTTCCAGGGAGCGACATAATCAACTAGACAAACCAATTATGTGAGATTTTAAAAAGCGAGAGTGAGAGTGAGTGAGAGCAAAAGGGGGTGTTCTTAATTTCTTCCTTGTTTCGGTAGTAGCTGGAAAATTAAACCTTGTAGAGGTATATGCTATACGTACTTATTGCATATAATATATTGGTTGGGCTGTCGTCTCCGCTTCATTATTATTGTTTTCTTTCCATCTCCTTTTTATTTTCGGAGCGAAAGGGAGCATTATAACAGGGTTTTCTGATCACAAACCTCCCATTATTCCGGTTAGCTCGAAAGAGGAATCCTGTATTCTCGTTGATTAATACCTACCTACATAGGTAGGTTCAGGCCTGGGGGCAGAAGAGAGTAGGCTCTGCGGTAATAGTCATTCATAGATCCGTGACTGCCTTGCTTGAGGTTCGCTAACTGGATCTCGTAGGAAGGTGCCGCTGTGTGAGAAGTTGCTCCTCCGGGTACCCTGTCTTGTAGGTAAAAATACCATTTGGTTCAACTACTAGGTAGGTTGCAGATTCCATTAAGATTTATTCAAATGCTAATTGGTTGATTCTGTTGACTAGTAGGTTCATTTCATATCGGTCGACTCTAAGCAATAGCGAAAACGTGGGCCCCTTTCAAAGAAGAAAAAGAGGGGGCCCTGGGGGTCTCCCCCAAGCAGAAAGAAAATGGGGTCGGGGGTCTCCTCCCAAGAAGAGGAGTTCACGCGGGTCTCCCTCGTGTGAAGTTTCTATACTATACTGTTCAATCTACCTTAAGCTAGCTGCTAGTGGAATCGGCTTTGGAGCCGGCCAGATTGATTCAATTCAATTGAATCTAGCTGTCAGTGGAATCAACTTCAAGGCCAGCTAGATTGATTTCATTCAATTGAACCTAGCTGTCAGTGGAACCAACCCTGAAGCCAGCTAGGTTGGTTCTGTTCAATTGAACCTAGCTGTCAGTGGAATCAACTTCAAGGCCAGCTAGATTGATTTCATTCAATTGAACCTAGCTGTCAGTGAGATCAACTTCAAGGCCAGCTAGATTGGTTTCATTCAATTGAACCGAGCTGCTGGTGACATCAACCCCTAGTGAAATCAGCCCGGGAGCCAGCTAGGTTGGTTTCATTTAATTGAACTCAGCTGCTAGTGAACTCCATCTAAGTAATCTATATATATCATTCAGTTCTATATAACTAAATCCAGCTGCTAGTGAAAGAATAAGGTATTAAGGGTGAATCTCAATTTCAATCTCATCGTAAATATCATGTGATTTGTATTATGTAATATTCTAATATAGTTTAGCTTCATCGCTTCCCAGCCTTCACCAAACCAAAGGGGCTCCGAAGATTGGCCCTTTCAAAGTATTTTAGATATTGTGTGTGAGCCAGAGTTCAAGAAACATTCCAGGAACGGGATTGAAGAGTATTTGAATTCTCGCTTTAAAGCTCTAAATTTTATCCTTCTCTTTGATAGCTTTGATCAATATATCTTGTGATATCCTCTTTTTCTGCTCGACGGTATCTTTAAAAAAATCCTTCACTTCCTCTTCTAAATCAGGAGATATGGGGATATCTCGAAGTAGCCAATTCACATTGATCATCCACTTATGCAGTCCCTTGCTACTAGCCGCCTCAAATATGAGGCTTCGCCAATCGACGTCCGATGCCGATAAGAATTTTTGAATGGGTTGTGCCAGCGTTTCGGTTTCGAACCGATTCAGGAGATTCTCAACGAGGTGCTGACGGTCGGTTTGAAGCACTGGCGATGGCTGAAGAAAATCTGAGGAAAAGGCGACGACGTCGGGCGGTATGGGCGCATCTATTTGAGGTTCGATTGCTAAAAAGCGTGGAAAGCTGACAGCAAATTGAAGAGGAAGCCGACTCGCAAACCCCCAATCGATTATGCTAATCACGGTTAATTCATAATCATGTGAGAGATTTGAATTAGAACATACCCTTTAATATTGTAGTCGCTGTCAATGATGATATTTTGTGCAGCCAGGTCCCCGTGTGAAATAACCGTGTGCGAAGACTCATTGAGACCGGAATAAACAGCTTTACGGGCTAACGCTCTCTGAATGAAGCAGTCTCGAAGTTTTAAATCAGGCGTTTTGCCATCGTACACACGGACGATCTTGCGGTCAATTATGTCGGTTAAATATTTGATCGTGATAATAGAAGCTAGAAATGACACATGTAAGTAACAACTTCAAGATGAAGATTTACACTTACATGATTCTTTCGTGCTTTCTGCCATTTCCAAAATTATATTCGCCAGTTGATGTAGAATTTTATTTCTGTTCTCTCTCTGTGATGGCACAGTATCTGACCATTCCAAAGGCTTCCCTTCAATCCAACTTAGAACGAGATACGGGAACTCAAGAGGGTTATTGAAGCCGCAGTCATAACCTAGCAACCTCGGTGACCACGAAAACCCGCGGGTTTCTAGATTTTTTAAGATAGATATCTCGGTTTTTAAGTAATCGGTGATAGCTTCTTGTGGAAGATGACTTGTATGAGCGGGGATTCGTACAGCCCAGGTGGCATCGTCAGGAAATTTAACAGCGTAAATGAGACACTGTTTTCCAGACAGAGGATGCTCCGCGGTGTTAAAACAAAAGGATGCTGATGTTCCATCTGCCCGAAGGCTGTCGACGATGTTGAGAATGCTGTCCGAGTTAAAGGTCTTGACTGAGAGTGCCATCTTGTGCTCGTGTAACCAAAACGGTGAGAGGATGGTGAGAGGATGGTGAGAGAAACGAAGAAGAGAGAAGAGATATATAAAGACGAAAAATAGTCTAAGAATCATGATAGCATCATTGACCTAAGACTTCTATGAGTCACAGTTATTCATCATATGACATGACAAGACGATATGTCATTCTTCGCAATTTTGAGATACTGTAACAGAGATATTTGCTCAGGATCTTTCTTTCACGAATGATGTTGTGTCTCATCATGATAGGTAAATCGAAAGAAGCGAAATATCCTCAGATGCTCAAAAGACGAATGAGAAATTTCTTAGTAGAATAATGCTGTCGCTGAGCACTTGATCAAATTGAAGATAGATTTTAAATCTATTCTCATCAAGAAATATCTCAATAGAACGTAAAGATAAACGGAGGGTTGATAGCCTCTAGTAGCTATTCGAAATAATCACAGATAGCTTAGTAGTAGTTTGCTTGTGGTGGTGGTAACAGCTACCGTAAGCCATGTGCGACTCACCATTTTGAAGCGGCCGTGGGAACGTTCAAAACAGACATCATCAAAACTAGAAAAAAGCAGGTTTTTGACATTGTGTACGAAACAGAACGCTGTCAAGTGTTTGAAACCGAGTTTTCTATCTGTGGTAGAATCAAGTGAAACCAGAGTAGGCATGTATTTGTGAAAATAACAAGATCATTCACGAGATAGATATTATCCAGATTTGAAGTGAACCTCTTAATTGCAGCTGTGATCGTTTCCTATCAGTACAATCCCACAATGAAGCACAGAAATGACTGACCTATTTGCCGCTGTCAAACTCTCAGTATTCTTGCTGCCACTGTAGGATTTCACGTAACACTGCTCAAAAGCGGGGGTATAGATAGGTTAACGGAATCACAGACAAGAAGAACAGAGCCGTCAGCTTGTGCACCTTTTCTTTCTCCGGCACAAGCCGCATCGCCAGGGTTTCCAAGCTATAAGAAGCCTGAAAGAACAGTCTTCGTGAGTTAACAAAGTCATCGTTCTATCATTCAATCTTGAAATCAACCCGACTATCACAGTCATCGAAATGGCAGTACATGTCGACCATTTGATAATACCTGCATCCAATCCCCGCTTAACCCACTGGGATGCTAGTCAACATTCGGCATTGGGCATAGAATCCTACGATCCTCTAGCCTTTGACAACCTTCCGTTGATTTCTGGCGCCGTTGCCAAGTTCGATGCAATCAATGGAGAAACTCTCGTCTCAACTGTTTTTCGGGAACTTTTTCTTCGTTATCAGATGGACCGAACGTTCGGCCTTACCCTCCTTCATCGCCACTTTGACCTCGACAAAACTGAACGGCTAGTGGATTACGGTGGCACCTCTGTTCCCTGGCGGTTGGGCAAAATCTCAGGGAGCATACAGGCTTCCTCCTGGCTCCTGTCTGATAATGGGCTGCGTCCGTACGAATTTTATTATACCTCAGTTCGGGACGAAGCGACTGAGCCCGATGTTGCAAATGCAAACCAACGCGCATTTTTCCATGATTTCAAAGGCCTTCTGAGCAAATATAAGGCGTATGGGGTTTTTGGTCTGTGTCGATACCCTGGTGACGACTTTCCTGGACGAGTTGAAGTGACGAAAGGGCGTGCCAATATCAATTTGAAGCCAGATGATGTAAGTAGGCCCATCACATTTTGTCTCGTCATTTGGTCTTTCTGGGCCTGTCACTAACAGAGACTGTTTCCATCGGCACTTGTAGTACCCGAAAGACTTGGTATCGCGGATAGCCGCCTGGTTTTTCTCCCCTCCACTGTGGGAGTTTAAGTGTAACTGCGGTTGCAAGTATGACGGTTCGGGACACACGGGCGATCACAACGGTCATAGAGAAACCACCTGAACTTCTTGGGAAGATGGTATGGCAGCAACAGATATCTACCTAGCTTTGAAGTATCGAGACATAGCAGGATTCGCGATAATTAATGACAATGAAATGACGAACATTCTGAAAACGTATCTGTTATGTTGAAGTCAGCTTCAAATCCTACCTAAAATCTATGGGAAACTGGGAGCGCCAACTGCGAGAAAACAGCCATGATTAACGTAAAAGCTTGATTTCCCATACTGTACCTCGTACCTAGGATTGATAAGCTGCCTAATGTATTATTCAAAAACCCGAAATGCATCAACTTCCAAAATGTTGTCCTCCAAAGGGCGTGCGCATAAATCACTGAGGTTGAAACTTGTTGAATGTAGGCCAATAGGCCAAAAAGTAGGCCAAAAAGTAGGCCAAAAAGCATGCACACTACTTGGTGCAGTCAGAACAGTATGTAGTGATGAGGGGGGGGGGTAGACCGACGAGAATAGGCGAATGTAGCGTTCAGCAAAACTTTTCACCGAGCGAACTGGACGGAGAAAAGTTAACTACAAACACGCAACGTCGTTCCTCTTGATTACTGATCATCCCCTAATACCCCAAGCAGCCGCTCAATCTAGAATCCTTATCTCGGTCAATACAATCTCTCCTCCTGCCCCCCATGTCTCTCCCCACCATCTTCGTCCGCAACAGCCCAACTTTCCCCTCCATCCTCAAACGCCAGCTTCAATTCCAACATCTTCCCAAACAACAGATTAAATCTACCAACACCCGAGTTTGTTATCGGGGATTCTCTCATCTTTCAACGAGCACGAGCACGAACAGACAGTCTCTGTGTTCTCAGACCGCGGTTCCGTATCCGTTCGTCCGATTAGGATCTAAAAGAACCATGTCTTCAACGACTCCCGCGAAGAAAGAGTTTCTGGTCATCGTGCCGGATAAGAAGGGGGTTTTGGCGAAGAGGAATGAGGTTCGAGAGTAGGTTATTCTATTTATTTTTAATTTTTATTTACCTTCGTTCAACTTCAATTCTATGCCCGTCCTCTGATAGGAATCCGATATACGCATACCATCCAGGTATACATTTATACATCTATCCGAATCATTTTTTGATTTCACTATCTTGGATATCAAGTTCAATTCATGGTTTGAAACATCAGTGTCTATATTTCTCCCTATTTCACACACACACTCTCTCTATGTCAATTCGCAATCAGCAGAAACCGATACCATCATTTCTATGTAGATGCTAACCAAACAAAACAGCCAACACCTAACAAACGTCAAACCCCTCGTAGAAGCCGGTACCGTCTCCGTCGGAGGTAAATAGCTACCCCAGCCCCCTATCCAGTCCTTCATTGCAAACAAACCGTTTCTCGTCCATTTCATTCATTAACTTCTATCTCTCTGCTCTTTCGCCTTACCCGTTATATAGGAGCGCTAATGGATGCCCACCCGGAGGACGGGGAAGCACCACAGATGAACGGAAGCATGCTGGTGGTGTCAGCCGAGAGTCTGGAGAAAGCACGGGAACTGATTGCGAAGGACATCTATACGACGCATGGGGTTTGGGATATTGAGAATGTGAGTTCGAGATGCCCGCTTTCTTCTCTCGTTAAATTGAAATGGGAATCTAACGTATGTCACTTTGTAGGCGCAAATTATGCCCGTAAGACTCCTCCCTAAAGAATTATGGGCGAGGCAAAGATAGGAGATTCGAGAGAAGAGAGTAGAAATCTATGGGTTCACTCTCATTTTTCTGAATTGCTCTTAGCTTCTATCTTTTGTTTATTGGAACGAATACATTATGAGATTTGCCCCTAACTTCCTCTCCCGAAAATAGTTCAGAACAGCCGTCAGGATTGCGAAGTAAGGGTCCTACTCAGAGCTGATATCGATCATTCCAGTCGGCTACGATTCTACGAATATCTTTCGAACATGAGTGGCGAGCATGCATGGGCTAATCTGTTTCAGAAACGTCATCTTTAACGAGACTAGATTCTTCTGATTCTTTTGGTAATTCTATTATAAAATCCTATCTATCTTGAATAACGGATGAGAGTATTTTCATGAGAGTCAAAGAATCTAGTCTCGTCAAAGATGACGTCTCTGAGGCGAAAAAGTATCTTATGCTTCCTCAAAACCCGTATCCGAAAAATATGCGTAGCATCGTAGCCGACGAGAATGATCGCTGTCAGCTCTCCCAGGCGGCGGTTCACACCTCAACGCGGTGCCTAGGTCTAGTAGTTCTTAGGAATGAAGCCAAGATGAATTTTCGCCTTCTCGTCACGAAAACGAATCGAAGGCTATGGGTATTCTTTAATTTCGATCTCTAATTATATCTCTCTACGATGTCTTTTCAGCTTGAACAAGATAGCTACACACAAGACATTAACAGGAAACATTCTCAATTCTACAGCATTGCATTTCATCTCGTCACCAATTTTTGATGCAATATCACTTCCTTCAATAAATCAGTCTTTTTTTTCTATTTCCCCAATCTATAAACCACTCAATGTTCTAAGTTCCCACTCTTCTATAGTCTAGATACATGCTATGACTTAAGAAATCTAAATGCAAAAAATTCAGCTTCTTTTTGTATATGTTTCCTCATATGAGAGAAATTTGATGTTAAATCAAAAAATCGTTTGCTGCCTCATTCCAAAAACAAACCCCTTTTGAGAAATGTCCAGCTCAGGCGGAAATGGAATGGGAGCGTGTGCAGCTCCAATGAATTACCGAGAGTGTTGTTCTTAAAGTTTTGCAGCCGGGATCTCTTTCTTGAGCATGGCCTCTGCAACTTTGCGGCGTTGAATCTTGCCAGTTGCCGTCTTGGGAATTTCAGGAAGGATCCAGATCTATGGGTGGGTTGGGAATGTTAGTTGTACGGTGTCATTATCCAAAAATCAAGGACAATCGGTGCCTTGCTTGTTTGCTGACTTACCTTCTTTGGAACCTTAAACTTAGCAACCTTAGTGCCCATCCAAGATCTCAACGACTCCTCGGACGTGCCAGCTGCATCCTTCTTCAGAACGATAGACGCGCCAATATCTTCACCATAGTGCTCTTCATCAGGAATGGCGAACGACACAGCCTCCGCGACACTCGGGAAGTGCGCAAGGATATTATCAAGTTCGATGGGGCTAATCTTCTCCCCACCCTTATTGATAAGTTCCTTAATCCTACCTGTGATAATCACGTATCCATCGGGATCAACCTTCCCCTGATCGCCGGTACGGAAGAACCCATCCTTCGTGAAGGATGATTCATTCGCGGCTGGGTTATTGAGGTATCCTGTAGTGACGTTCTCACCGCGAATACAGATCTCCGCCTCCGAACCCTGAAGGACCTCCTTTCCGTCCTGGTCGAGGATCTTCACTTCCACGCCCTGTCCGATACCCACGCTGCCTGGCTGGCGTTTCCCAGGTGGAAGGGGGTTACTGGTCATTTGATGAGCGGCTTCTGTCATGGCATATGCCTCCAGAACAGGGGCGTCGAAGGTGTTTTCTAACTCTCCGAATATTTTAGGGGATAGCGGCGAGGAGCAGGACCGGATGAATCGGATCTGAGGCTTGGGGCTCGGGAGTTTTGTCTTCAGGAGAATTTGGTGGATGGTAGGCACAGCTGTGTACCAATTGGCTTTGTAGGTGGTGAAGTCATGCCAGAACTCAGACGCTGAAAATTTGGGGGGCACAATCGCAGAACCACCGGAGTAGAGCGGCGCGAGGAAAGCGGCCAGGAGTCCGTGGACGTGGAAAAGAGGCATCACAAGCAGATTTCGGTCTTGAGGTGTCAATTGGTAGGTTGCCGTGATATTTTCTGCAAATATCTCGTTAGTACTATACTTTGTAAATCTTTGGATACCGAATGAAGACTTACTCATCGTTCTTGTTAGGTTCTTATGGGTCAAAGGGACCTAATTCAACAATATCAGCGCGTATCCCATAGATATCAAGTGAGGCCAGTTGAGGTCAAACTGACAGCTTTGGGTCTACCAGTTGTTCCACTTGTATGCAGAACGAGAGCGATATCCTCGGGTTGGACCTTTTCGACGCTCTGGTTTTCCTTTCCTCGCAGCTTCCCCGTTTCCTTTACATCCAAAACTACCTCGTTGTCATTCCAATAGCACTCGGCAATCGCAGCGTTATATTTCCGCGCCGCGCGAACCGCAGGTCCATCCTGAGCAAAAGATCCTTTAGGAACCAGCGCCAGCCCGGAACTCAGGTCATCGATATAGAATTCAAACTCATCCTGCTTGTATGCCGGGTTGAGCGGAGCGGCAATTGCTCTCTGCCACGATGAGCCTAGAAACGAGACGATGAATTCATAAGAATTGGTGAGAGCAATTGAGACAGCAGCGCCATTTGTGATGCCTAATTTGGCTAATTTCGCCTGGAAAGCGGCGACATCGGAGTTCAACCGGTCGTATGATATGGTCAATGGATCGGGTCTGCCCGGAACGACGATGGCAGTAGCAGCTCCATGCTGGGAAAATGTATTCGCTAATGTAGACATGATGAAAATGAAATAAATGCTAGCTAGACATGCAATATCGATAGGAAATTCAATCCGAAGCACGAGCTATTCGTATCAAAAACTTCAAACATATCGGAAGCTCTTTGACAACCATAGTTCCGATATTTATTTTATTCCCTGTCAGACTTTCCGCCGATCGGCAGGAACTTTGACTTGCATATCTTACTCACAGCTGACTTTTTTTAACTTTTTCTCGGCTGTCTAAGAATAAGCTTCGATGACGTCTTTTTCGCGGGTAGGCGCTAAATTAAAGACAAACCAAGCAAACACGCCAAGCTTATTTAAAGGTTGGTCTAACTTCAACCGGTATAGTCCCGCTTTCACCAGAATGTTGATTTCATTATCGGATATCTATCTTGAAGGAACCCTCGATGCTTCTTTTTGGATCTGAACAAATCAGACATATACTCCAGGCAATATTAGCATTCTCATCTTCTTTTTATATGAATAAATAGATTTCGAACAAGTCACCCACCCCAGGATGGCTCCTGAATCGACGCCTGCAAAAAGCGGGAAGCTCTCTCTCTACGCCGACCTACTCGACCCTTCCACCGATAATTCCTCTCAACCCGGAACCATATCCCGTGCGCCTGTTGTATTTAAACAAGCTTCTGGAAGCGAATCCCAACAAGACGATGCTGCAGCTGCAAAGAAGCAGCAGATAAATGCTGGTAGCTCATTTACCCTCCTTCGCACATAAGCTTTTGTTTCCGCTTCGTTTATTTTGCTCACATGTCCATCTGCTTTTTGCTACGGTTATGAGATTCAGCTTCTCTCCGGTTTCAACCTACCAAAAGACCCCAATTATCGGCACAGAAGGCGAAACCGAAGCCTACTATTCCGAAGCCTGCTCCTCCGACTGCTGCGCCCGCGCCGGCTCCGACTGGGAGTAGTGCTAGCCCGGGTTCTGGGGCGACATCTACACCTACACCTGCCAATACGGGCGCTCGCCCACCGGTGAAGAGTACGCTGGCCGATTGGACGGCTACAAATGACGATGATGACGTGAACGGGTTCTATGGCGGGGAAAAGCGCCAGCGAGGAGGCCGAAAGAAGCGCAAGAAGAATCGCGAGACTGAAATGCAGATACAGAACTGGGATGATATATACGATCCTTCACGGCCGAATAATTATGAGGAATATAAACATAGTGAGGAAAAAATAAGGGAGGTCAGGGATTGGAAAGATCGTCTATACGCGCATCGGATAGCCCAGAGGCGAAGCAGCGATATTATGAGTGACGACGAGGACTCGAGATCTCCACTCAATAGTATGTTTTTACGCCTCGCTCTCTAAATTCTATCGTCTAACTATTCAACAGATCAATTCGCGCCACCCAATCTCAACTTTGCTCCACCCCCTAACCTGAATGATGTCCCACCTGAACCATCTGCCCCTGAACCTCCTGCAGCGGTTCCAGACGACCCGACTGGTGAGGATGCATACGCCCGACGTCTACGGCTCAGCCAAAACCAAGGTAGTGGGTCTGTTGATGCCGTACCTCCACCTCCGCCTCCTTCGAATCCTCCAATGGCAGCACAACCTCCGTCTGCAACGATATCTCGCGCGCCCGTACGTTATACTCTTCCTCCACCTCCGGAAGAAATCTCAATGGCGGAAGCCGAACTTGAAGCCGCAGCGACAAACGAGGAGGATCCTGGTGAGGATGCGCCACGGTCAAACCGACCCGGCCAGAAAGGGTTCGCGGAGCGTCTCTTATCGAAATACGGCTGGACTAAAGGCTCGGGACTGGGCGCTAATGAGTCCGGAATGGTGAAGCCACTTCAGGTGAAGGTTGAGAAGCAGAAGAAGAAACCAGATTCCGAAGGTGGCGGTTTCGTTGGTCCTGGTGGGCGAGGAAAGATTATTGGAGGAAAGAGGAAGGATGATGGTGAAGAGGGCCGATTTGGAGCTATGAGTGAGGTTATAGTGCTTTATGGTATGGTTGATGGGATGGATTTGGATGCGGAGCTGGAAGGGGGTCAGGATGGCGGGTTGATGCAAGAAATCGGGGAAGAATGTGCGGAGAAGGTAAGACTCTGCTTCAGTTGGTCAGGCGAGTTCCATGTTCTTTACTAACAAACTGTAGTATGGACGAGTTGAGCGTGTTTATATCGACAGGAATAGCACGGCAGGAAGTGTTCCTATTTTTGTTAAATTTACCAGTCAACTATCTGGCTTGCGGGTAAGTCCTCTAATATTTCCCCCTATGATAATTGAACAGGGAAGTCTGACAGTATTTCCAGGCCGTCAATGCCCTTGAAGGAAGGATATTCAATGGCAATGCCATCACTGCTCGATTTTTCGATAACGATAAATTCGAGAGAGGAATTTATCAGGAATGAGCTTTTGGCGGTCTGTTACTTGATGTATTTTTATTTTATCCCTTTATATACCACTTTGCACGTCTGAAAGATCAAGAATATACAGCTTATCCGAAACCTTTCTGATCAGAATTTATCCTCCTTTTCTACATCAAAGTTACCATTCAAGACCTGAACTTCCTTCTTATTCTCTGCCGAGGATTTCTCACCACCGCGAACACTCATCCAACCCATCACTCTGCGACGAATTCCCACTACTACCACTCGACCAAGAACCGGAACTACTCACCGTCTCCCAACCCGCACTGCCCTCCTCCTCTTCCTCTTCTCCTTCCGCTCCCTCACCAGTAAACCACCCACCCCACTCCTCTGCCAATTCCGCATCCTCTTCACCATAGCCCCTTTTCGAAACACACATCTGGCACCACCCAACAAGAGGCCAGACCACAGTCGTCATTTTGACGCATGGTCCTCCAAATCTTGATAGGGGGCATAGTTCGATGATTTCGTGGTTGCAGAAGGAGATGTAGGGTGTTGCTAGATTGCACATTTTGCCGGGGTTCTTTTCTTTTCTTCTACCCCGTTGTATAGTTTTTATGTTTTGGAAGTTTGCATGTATTCCTTTGTGGTTGAAGGTAGTTTTGCCTAAGGTATATTGAGAAGCTTCTTCCTAGAAAAGGGGTATAAAATAGAAAGTTGAGACGGCGTGTGGAGCGGAACGGGTGGGGAGAATGGAGAAAATGAAATCAGTTTATGAGGTTGATCTTCCGTTATAGTTGCGAAGGGATCGTGGTTAGGTGGTATAGGCAGACGTTTCTCTTAAGAGGCGATTGGTGAATATTGATCGGTGGAATGAACTCGACTGGGTATCTAAACGTTTGGATTTGGCTATATGAGATGAAATTATGTTAGCGTATCCCACTCTATTTATCTAAAGCTAGCTTGAGATTCTTGATACCAAAATAGAAAGAAAACAAGGCATTGTTCATGGAATAGGGCCTAGAGACAAGGCAGAAAGAAAATAAACCAAAATGAGCCGAACAATCATTCATTGCTCGTTCATTATGCGTCCGAAACGTCCAAAAAAACCACACGCAAAGGCCTTGTCTCCATCCCTTTCAGGCTCGTCCAGCAGGACGGTAAAGGAGTCTCTTACCAGGTTCGGGGGCTTTCATCGGCGTCACCGGCATCATCGGCATTATCGGTGACGGCATTGCCCCATTCTTGCCTTCCCCCTTATTCTTTCCAGGCGTAGACAGATTCGGTTGGTAACGTATCCTCTCACCGGGTTCAAAATTTTTTATCCTTTCAAGCACTTTGCTGCCGGTTTCCACTTTCTTTCCGGGAGGTTTTTCGGGAGTAGGCAGTTGCGAGCGGTAGCGGATCCTTTCGCCGGGCTCAAACTTCTTCTCTTTGTCAATCTGGGGTTTCGTTTCCACAGCCTTTTCTACTTCTTTCTCCTCCTCCTGTACCTTAATCTCCGCTTCCTTTTCCGCGTTCTTCTCTTCTTTCATCTCCTGGACACTTTCCATGTCCTCGTCAGATGAATACCCAGGCTTGCAGGAGCATTCATCGCAAACCCCGTATGCTGGGATCTCCATAAGCTCAATACCTTCACACTGAAGTGTGGATCGTACAGCCCCCTCGCATTGAACCATAGAAGGTCCCTCCTTTAAGGGATGTCCGCACATGACATGTGGCCAGGCGATTTTGTGGCACATCGTTTGATATGTTCTTTCTCTTTCCCTTTTTCTTACCTTTCGGATATAGTTTCTCGGAGTATACTGTGGTCAATTTGGCGACAAAACATGGAGTTATTGCAGTGGGCGATCTTGTCATGAGATAGGGACAGGTTGACATTGCAGAAAAGAGATTTATATCCATCATATAGCGCATTTACATTCGAATTGGAAGGATGTTTCCTCCCATATGATTGCTCTTCTTAGAAGAACTAAAGTAAACGATTGATGAAAGAGCTTAGAAGAGGGTCAAAAAGAAAGACCAGACAAAAGAGCAGAACCTGGCCATTCTCCGGGGAAACAGACGGAGAAAGAAACAATGAAACCAATAAACACACAAAGATAGAAATATTGTTCTTTCTACAGTTCATCTTTGTTTGACGTTTCGATGTCAAGCATTCACTCACATATCGAGCCGCTGGGAAAGCAAGAATAAAGGAGCTGGCAGAGAAAGGGTCTCCAAGAAACCCAGACTTCCGAAATATAAACTCAGGGTCTACTGAGAGTATATCAGACACAGGAGAAGCATCCAAAAATCGACAGACTGAAGATATTACTTTCAAACAATTAGCGAGACTGTGAGATTGCACGTCCAACCCGAAGTCGAAGCAGAGGTTTTTCAAAACGCGCCCATCAGCATCTCAGGTGCCTGTCCGTGACGATGTCCATCAGCCTCTTCTGCCCGAACTGCAACCGCTCTATCACCTTTCTCCACACGGGGCTCATCGAGCTCGTAAAGAAGCTTCCGTACGCGGAGGAAACCCCGAAGCTGGACAGCGACGTGATAGTCTACGTGAGGTGCTTTAAATGCTGCAAGGAGATTGGGAGGCTACCTAAGGGCATGAACATGATGATGTACGATGACCCCTTGACGTTCGAGTTCCTCCATAACCGGCTGCGCAGCAACATCGCCGTGAACATGAACACGGACATGAACGAGATCATCAGCATGGGCGACAATATCGATCAGGAGCGTCCCATGCACGTGCACATCAACTCGGACGAGATCACGGAGATAGAGATAGTCAGACCAGCCTGCGTGACCCTCGACTCCGGCGTATTTGCGGACGCATATAAGGATTTTTAGAGCAAGGGGAACATTGACAGGCCAGTGCGGTGAGATCTTGATGATCCTTTTGGAGAGCAAGAGCTTCATCTTCATCATCAGGATGCTCGTGGGGATGATAGTCTGATGTTGGAGTGGCGCTTGATCTTGCTCTGGACGCTTAAATGCTTGTATGCCCCAACCTCTAACTTTTGTTACTCGTATGCCCCTCGATCTCTTTATAGTGATATTTGAACTCTTTTTTAAACGATATTCGAATCGTAGTCTCTCATCAAAATTACTAGTACTCCAGCACGATCAAAAAGGCCTGACCCCGATTCTATGAAGTATATATGTGCGCTCTCATCATAATCATAGTAGAAGCGCACATATTCATCTCATAGAATCAGGTTCAGTTCTTTTTAATCGTACTGTACCCCGTAGTCGTAGTGATAGTAGTAGTAATTTTGATGAATGAGTACATGAGAGCGCCTAATTTTGAATGTGGGTTATCTGAGCAATGGAGAATTACCATATAAAAACAGAGATGGAGATGAACATCAAAACCCACACGCTTCGAGCCAGCTTCAGGCACACGCCGTCTAGAACATCGAGGAAGTAGCACTACGACATGAAATTGAAACAAAGCATGAGCTGCATACCCATTCGACGAGACGGAAGTGAGAAGGAAGTCAAAGAAACAAGCTTGGAAATGCCGTGATCACATGACTAGAATCACATGATCAATCCTTCAGGTCACTTTGAAGGCAATGAGGCTAACTGCGGCGCAACACTGCATTGAAGACAAACCTGATGTGAGATATTTCTCCAACTTCTCTCTCTTTCTCTTAATTCAGAGTTGAGTGAGTGAGGTTTTACATCAACTGATCCATCCTGTGTTCAACCATCACAATACGACAAGACAAACTTGCTTCCTTGACTACCTACCACTAACCTCATCTTTCATCTCTCAGAATCCCATTTCCCTTTCCTGGAACTCTTTTAACACTTCCAGTTAAGCACCCCAAGCAAAATGACGCTGTGCCAGAATCGTCTGACTGAGGAGAGGTAGGTAAAATGCTAGTTGTTACTTTCGCCGCTTCCAACGCGCTGACATATCCTCCCCCGATTTCAGGAAACAGTGGAGGAGAGACCACCCCTTTGGCTTCTACGCGAGGCCTCACCGGACCCCCCAAGGCGTGCTCGATCTAAAGAAGTGGGAGTGTGGCATCCCCGGCAAGACAAAGACCCAGTGGGAGGGTGGGTTGTTCAAGATGGACATGATCTTTCCTGAAGGTCAGTTGCCCCTCATACCTTCATATCCATAAACTTCTTTCCGCTAACACTGACCACAGAATACCCGACCAAGCCACCCAAGTGTACGCCGAAAATCCTTTCCCGCATTTGCCTTTACAGTTGAGAAATACGCGCAGAAATACTGACTGTTTTTCATCTAGGCAAATTCGTCCCCCCTCTCTTCCACCCGAACGTCTACCCCTCTGGCACAGTCTGCCTTTCGATTCTGAACGAGGAAGAGGCATGGAAGCCCGCGATCACTATCAAGCAAATTCTCCTTGGAATCCAGGACCTTCTTGACGATCCAAACCCGGAGTCTCCTGCTCAAGCTGAGGCATACAACCTCTTCAAAAAGGACCGGCCAGCTTACGAAAAGAAAGTCAAACAGGTCGTCAAAGAAAATCCGTCGCTTTAGAGGTCGAAGAAGGGACTGATACCACACGAAATTATGTTTTTTTATACGGAAGTTGGGGTTGGGAATGAGTGGATTATCGATCTCGAATTTTTCTACCGAAGAAACACTTTTTGTGCCATGCGAGCCTCTACATATCTTCCCTGTATCTAGCAAGACGGCGCATCAGCTTTATTATGGCGTTTTTTCTCGGTCTTTCTCGCTGGTTTCCTTTCCTTTCCTTGTTTCCTTATCGACGCTGGAGATATCTTATCGTGGCCATGCTATCAACTTGGGGGGTTGGATCGCGGATCTCCTACGATCAGTCGTCTCTTGAAATGCTTGACTTGCATGGTGTTGGTAACTGGCAGTTCGGGTTTCTAAATAGCTAAGACTACAAATTTTCCTTCTTGATATCTTCACTGCGTCCTGATCATCCAATAGACCTCTACCTATTAGCGATTGACTCACCTAGAAAAATTACCCTTAAAACTCTGCGTGGGTAAAACACGCCGGTGGCGTGGAAAAAGAGTAACTGTACCGAAATCGCAGACAAATAGTACCTTATCGCCTCCAGATTGATTAAAAGTAAGAGTGGATGACCTGAACCATAGATGACTCAAAAAACTTTTTTTAAATAAAGACCCCTCCGAAAGTCGCCCGCCGGATCTCATTCTTCAACTCCACAAAAAACATTTCAACCTCCTTTCCACCTACCCAATTCCTCTCCAATTCTCTTGGATCTGCTATAGAGACGGTCGCCAATATGTGTGGAATATTCGCCTGTCACTGGTATGCCTATATCCCCTTTCCATCGTTCTCTAAATCGAAAATTCTTTGTTCGTGTGCGGGAGCGATAAGTCGTTTCCCACTCTCTTCCCCGCGAGAACCGATAGTGCTAACCCACGAGATAAGTCACCCAGATGTGCAGAAATTCAAGCCGACGGCATTGCGCCTGGCAAAGGCGTGAGTTTCTCTCTCTCCTCCTTTGAGAAAATGCTGTATACTGAAAAAAAGCGAACAGCGTGCGCCATCGAGGCCCAGATTGGAGTGAGTTTTCCTCCGATACTCGCAATGACTCTTCTAGGGGGTTTAAATTGCTAACGGAGCTCTTTTAACAGGTGGAAACTTCATTGCAAACAACACAAGTCAGTTACCAAAGCTCCGTCGCTTGAGATAATTCACCTCAAATTCATAGTTCTCATGAACTGACCCGTGTCCTCTAGTCCTCGCCCACGAAAGATTGAGCATTGTCGGAGTTGGTGGGTACATGTCGTTCGGGGAAAATAAACACGACAAGGATGCTGATTGAAAATGCACGCAGATTCGGGCGCTCAACCCCTGGTTAATGAAGACGGATCGATCGCGCTGGCCGTTAACGGAGAGATTTACAACCACAGAATCTTGAGAAAGTCGTTCAAGACGCCGTATAAATTTAAGACGCATTCGGATTGTGAAGTGATCATTCCATTGGTAGGAAGGAACAATTCTCTCTCTTTTTTTCTTGATTTTCTGGGGCTACGGTTAAGCTGACCTCAAGCTAGTATGCGGAACATGGCATTGACGCTCCGAAATACCTGGATGGTATGTTCTCATGGGTTCTATATGATAAGAAGGAAGATCGGGTGATTGCGGCGAGAGATCCCATCGGCATCACCAGCTTTTACCAAGGATGGTCATCGGCAACCCCTGGGGCCGTCTATTTCGCCTCCGAGCTGAAGAGTCTTTCCCCGATCTGCGATAAGATTATCACTTTCCCGCCGGGGCATGTCTACGATTCGAAGACTGGCGAGATGAAGCGTTATTTTGACCCGGCATGGCGGGATCCGACTAACGTGCCCTCCACACCTATCGATTATAAATTGATCCGGCAGTCATTGGAGAAGTCGGTTCTTAAACGGCTGATGGCCGAGGTGCCGTACGGTGTTTTGCTCTCCGGTGGCCTCGACTCAAGCTTGGTGGCTTCGATCGCGCAGCGCGCAACACTACAACAGAATGAAATGCAGAAAACCACGCCTACCAATGGGGTTTCCTTCGATGATGGCTTGAGCTCCGAGTTGGTTGGAATTGACGACGCCGACCACTTGTCCACCGTGACTACTCTTCCCCAGTTACATTCGTTCTCGATCGGTCTCCCAGATGCCCCTGATACGAAAGCGGCGATTGAGGTGGCCCGATTCCTAGGAACTAGGCACCATGCATTTACTTTCACCCTTGAAGATGGACTCAACGCGCTCTCCGATGTTATATACCATCTGGAAACTTACGACGTTACTACGATTCGCGCATCTACACCGATGTTTTTGCTGAGCCGGAAAATCAAGGCAATGGGCGTGAAGATGGTTTTGAGTGGAGAAGGAAGCGATGAGATTTTCGGAGGATACCTGTATTTCCACGCTGCACCCAACAAGGAGGCATTCCACCAGGAAACTCTCCGGAGAGTGGATAACCTGCATTTGGCCGACTGCCTCCGAGCGAACAAGTCGACATCAGCATGGGGTGTCGAGGCCCGTGTACCGTTCTTAGATAAGGAGTTCTTGCAGACCTGCATGACCGTGGATCCAGCGGAGAAACTCATCACCAAGGACCGTATTGAGAAATACATATTGCGCAAGGCCTTTGACACCACCGATGAGCCGGACGTTAAGCCCTACCTTCCCGAAAACATCCTGTGGCGCCAGAAGGAGCAGTTTAGCGATGGTGTCGGATACGGTTGGATCGATGCTTTGAAGGACAACGCTGAGCTCCATGTTACGGATGAGATGTTGATGAACCCGAAGGCAGATTGGGGTGATGATATTCCAGGCACCAAGGAAGCGTATGTGGAAGAAACTTCTGAAACTTGTTCTCGAGAATTTGCTAACGTGGGTTTAGTTACTGGTACCGTCTGATGTTTGATGAGCATTTCCCTCAGACCTGCGCGTCCACTGTGATGCGCTGGACACCGACATGGTCCGGGTCCACGGATCCAAGTGGAAGGTTTGTATACCACCTGCCCCTTTTTGATCTCGGCGATGTTAATACGGATGTGCAGGGCTATCACTACCCACGTTGCGAAATACGACAGCACCTCTTGAGCGTAAAATGCTCACCTAGATTCCTTTATTCCCCATATCTCTCGTTCTCAGGGCCCGTTGCTTTCTTCTCTTTAAGCTTGCTCTTGGAGTCGTGGCATAAACAGGAGTTATTTTCTGGGTTTCTTTCATCCCATGTTAGAAGGTATTTTGGTCTAGATTTCTTCTCACGCTATACCTAGAGCTGCCTCGTCGGTTATATATATATGAGCTGCGGCGAGATCTGTCTACTCTCCTAGAGAAAAAGTACTTGTATATAACAAAGCGATTGAATGTAATTGACCGTTTAAACCAACTCATCATGTGACTCCTTCCTATTTCGGAGTAAACTGCGCTTTTGGCGGCTAGCGCCTACCGAATGTTTTGCGTGAACTTCCGCCAGCCAATCACATCTTAGACTCTGTCACGCTCCCCTAATTTTTCCATGTTCTTGGCATTTTGTCTCCCGAGATCAACCTTCTTCAACCTTCACTTTCTCTCTCTTCCATCTTCCACATCTTCATTTTCTCTCTCTCTCACTCTTACATCCCACCTTTCTCAATCTTTAAACAACTTCTCACACGAGCCATTCTCTACTCCTCTATTCAAAATGTCTGCCCCAGCTGCTTTCAGTGATATCGCCAAGGCGTCCAACGATGTATGTTTGTCTCAAAACGCCTGACCAAAAAAATTGCACCATCGCGGAGATGTGTTGAATAATGTTGGGGATGGGCAATGCTAATGCGGTCGACAACAACAATAGCTCCTGAACAAGGACTTCTACCATGTCAATGCTTGTATGTTACTTTCCATTGTTGTTTTCGGGTGTGAATTGCTCTCCGGTTCTCCGAGACTAACAGAATCCATTTAGCCAACCTTGAGGTTAAGTCGAAGGCTCCCAACGGCGTGACCTTCTCCGTTAAGGGCAAGGGCTCTCACGAGGGAACCATTGGCGGTCTGGTATGTTTCTCATTCTTTTAGCAGCTGTTTGCGGGGGAGCATTGTTGAAGGTCTGTACTGATTGTTTGCTGTAGCTCGAAGCCAAATACGTTGATGCGCCCACCGGTAAAACAACCCCTTTTCCCCCGGCCCGAAAACCGCAATTGCGACGATCAATATAGACATGGATTTGGTGACTTGATGGGTATCCGAAGCGATTGTCCACAAGAGCTACAGTCCTATCTATCCCCGAGCCCCGCACTCTCCAAGATGCGCTTGGACTAACATTTTACCTCCCAGGCCTCACCCTCACTCAGGCCTGGACCACCGGCAACGCTCTCGACACCAAGCTTGAGCTCGACAACAACATCACCAAGGGCCTCAAGGCCGAGATCTTGACCCAGTACCTCCCCAACTCGCAATCCAAGGGTGCCAAGGTCAACCTCTTCTTCAAGCAGCCCAACCTCCACGCTCGTGCTTTCTTCGATCTGCTCAAGGGCCCATCCGCCAACTTCGATGCTGTCCTTGGCCACGAGGGCTTCCTCGTCGGTGCTGAGGGTGGCTACGATGTCCAGAAGGCTGCCATCACCAAATACTCTGCTGCCATCGGCTACAGCCTCCCTACCTACTCCGCTGCTGTCACTGCATCCAACAACTTGAGCTTGTTCTCCGCTAGCTACTACCACCGTGTCAACCCCCAGGTTGAGGCCGGTGCTAAGGCTACCTGGGAATCCAAGGCCGGAAACAAGGTCGGCCTGGAAGTTGCCAGCAAGTACAAGTTGGATCCTTCTTCGTTTGCCAAGGTACTTAATTCGACTCTATTTGATTCCATCCGCTCTCCTGTACGCTAATCCATAATCTTCCTCTACAGGCTAAGATCAACGACCGCGGTATTGCCGCTCTCGCTTACAACGTCCTCCTCCGTCCCGGTGTCACTCTCGGACTTGGTGCTTCGTTCGATACCCAGAACCTGAACCAGGCCTCCCACAAGGTTGGTGCCAGCTTCGTCTTCGAGGGATAAATCTCTTGAAACCGTTGCCGAACCCGTCCTGTTCCCTATCCATTATTCGATAAGCTTAGGCCTTTCGGAAAATGGGATGGTTCACACACCTTCTGGCTCCCTCTGTTTCATAGATGGATGGTTGCTACTGGGGGGACTTTGTATTAATTAAGACTCGCAATCTATACCATACTTCGCGAAAGAGAGAAAATTGATCATACTTTTATGCATTAGTTTATTGGAATAATAGTGGTGTAAGAATCGGAGGGGACGTTCGGAATGCTCTGGTTGTGGGTTATGTATTAAGCAATCTACAACCAACAATGTATTGATAAACTTATTTTAATTCGTATTATTGTTACATAGTATCTCCAACTTTGTACAAATGGTAAATATATTCTTTAGAAAATGATCCAGGGAACTAGCAAAGGAAAATCGCAACTGAAAGAGTATATGAGAGAGTTCTCTCACCTCTCTCAACGCCCTAGACCAGCCAGAGTTCCCACTTCCACAACTAACTACCACCACCCACCTTCTTCCTCTTCTCCCCAGTCCCAGTCCCAGTCCCAGTCCCAGCCTCACTAATATGCCTCATAACACTAGCAACCATCCCCGCAACAGTCAACATCCCCCCCACAACCAAAAATCTAACCAAATGACTCCCGCCCGCATCATCCACGTCCTCACCCATCGCCCTTCTCCTTTCCCTCTCTTCCGCAATGGCACGATTCCGTCGTAATATCCGTCTCGCGTCTTCGTGGGACTGGGTCCGGAAGTGAGACCGGGCGTTGAAGTGGGAGACTGGGTTGTGGTTTATGAAGGAAGTTGGGTCGTCTGGATAGGATTTGGTGGTGTGCGAGGAAGAAGAGGAAGAAGAGGAGGAAGCTGATGACGAGGAAGAAGAAGAAGAAGAAGAAGGTCCTGAGCTAGCGGTCTCGCCGGTTGAGCGTCCGGATGCGCCATGTCCGCCATGAGCGTAGAAACTCGGTGGTGGGCCACGGAATGGGCCTCGGCGTTTACTTAGACCTGAGGCTGGGCGGGAGCCGACGTGTGAGGATGCGGCTGAAGCGGCGGAAGAGGAGGAGAAGGAGCCATGGTGGTGTTGGTGGGAATGTGCGTGGCGGCCATGGTGTGATTCGGGAGGGCGGTGGATATTATTGTCGCGATCGTAGTGGGCGCGCTTTGAGGCGTTTCCAAGGACTTGGTAGGCGGAGGATATGGAGGCGAATGTCCCGGAGGCTTTGGGGTCTTTTCGGTTTTTGTCTGGGTGGTGGCGGAGGGAGAGGGAGTAGAATTGTCTGTTTACGAGTAGGTGTTTGCGGTTAGTACGTTCCTTAAACGGGAGGAATTCCGAGGGCGGGTAGATTCTTGATAGGCAACAATAAGAAGACTCGACAGTAGTTCTAGGGTAGGAGCTTCATACTTCTTTATCTCGGCCGTCGTCGCCGTGACCGGGACATCAAGAATCTCATAGTATGTTGGGCCATGACTTCGGGCGAGGCAAAACGCACTCGCGGAGAAGCTTTGTACTCTAATTGAAGATGGAAGATGTAGAAAAAGGGCGGACGGTAGAACGGAGAAGCGTTGCGGGTGGAGAGGCATGCCTCTTCATGTCTGTAGAGCTCAACAAACCCCCTGATTCCGTTCTTTGCTTGAGATCGTTAAAAAGTTGAAGATGATGCGATGATGTAGGAGGATCTAATCTTGGATGGTCTTTGTCATACGCCGGTTATGGCCCTTATCAGATCTGTATTTTTCGTCATCGTGGCTCTCTTCAAGATACGACAACCGATATGTACAACCGACGGAAAGAAAAAGGTTGAAGGCAAACTGACAGTATATTCAATTATCCTCAAATCAAAGACAAACACAAATGAAAACAAAATTAATGTCGGACATAGGTGAGACTGAACAGCAGAAATGTTTGCTGGTTGTCGAGGGGTATCAGACAAATACCAAAATTACACTCTTAGATAAACTGATATCTTGGCAATCGAATCCTCATCCCACATTCACATTCAAGCACAACGATCAGCTTTGAGAGACGAGGGGACCCAACAGAGAGCTTAGTTTTGGTTTATTTCCTGGTGGAGGAAACAAGAAGATTAAATATGGCTGCGGAAACTAGCTCCGAGCTTGAAAAGCTCGAATGTGAGTCTATCTTAGTCTTTGAAACCGCGAGGCTTTTTTTTTTTTACAATAGTATCTAGCACTGACAGGCATCCCCGCCTTGTAGTGAGCGGTTCGAATGGAAAAGCCGCAGCGAAATCACAATCCAACGGACCACCTACAACCGGAGAAGCTGAACACGAGGATTCGGACGATGATAAAGAGGACGAAGGTGCCGCGGAAGGAGACGAAGCAGGAGGTAGGTAGCCGGATATTCACACCGAACGAACGACGGAGCGCTGATATCCGAGGCAGGGGCTAAGAAGAAGAAGAGAAAGCCGCGGAAGAAGAAGAAGAAGGGAGGCGCCAAAGTGCAAAGCTCTCCTCCCCGTGTGCTGATAGCCAACCTATTCCCGAACGGCGATTATCCGGAAGGAGAGATTGTTGAATACAAAGACGAAAATGCCTATCGTACAACAAACGAGGAAAAGAGGTATCTTGATCGTATGAACAGTGATGTTATCTCCAACTATCGCAAAGGAGCCGAGATTCATCGTCAAGTCCGCCAATATGCGCAGAAGAATATCAAGCCAGGCCAGACTTTGACGGAGATTGCTGAGGGCATTGAAGATGGTGTCCGGGCGTTGACTGGTCACCAAGGTCTGGAAGAAGGGGACAGTCTTCTCGGTGGGATGGGATTCCCTACTGGTCTGAGCATCAACCACTGTGCCGCTCACTACACGCCGAACGCTGGGAACAAGATGGTTCTACAGGAGAGCGATGTGATGAAGGTCGATATCGGAGTACATGTAGGGGGTAGAATCGTTGATAGTGCCTTCACGCTGGCTTTCGATCCTATCTATGACAATCTACTTGCCGCGGTTAAGGATGCGACAAACACCGGTGTCCGAGTATGCTCCAATCCGTCTCTAACCTTTCGTGGGGCTATTTTTGGCTGACAGAAAGTGAATTTAGGAAGCAGGAATTGATGTCAGAATGAGTGACATTGGCGCGGCTATCCAAGAAGCCATGGAGAGCTATGAAGTTGAATTGAACGGCACCACACATCCGGTGAAATGTATCCGGAATCTGAACGGGCATAATATTGGTCATTATGTTGTCCATTCAGGGAAAAGTGTGCCTATTGTCAAGGGTGGAGACCAGACAAAGATGGAGGAAGGTGAGACTTTCGCTATTGAAACTTTCGGAAGTACTGGAAAGGGATACGTTAGAGACGACGTGAGTGATAATCGAACACAATATCCCCTGTTTCCCTTCTAACCTTGCCATAGATGGAAACCTCGCATTATTCCAAGATCCCAGATGCTCCTAACGTGGCGCTTCGCCTATCATCGGCCAAGAGCTTGTTGAATACGATCACCAAGAATTTCGGCACGTTGCCATTCTGTCGCCGATATCTTGACCGGCTGGGTCACGACAAATACCTTCTTGGGGTAAGAATCCTTTGTCCCTGCCGAAATATAGAGTGAAGCTAATGCTGAACAGTTGAACAACCTTGTTTCTTCGGGGATCGTTGAGGCATATCCTCCGCTCGTCGACGTCAAAGGCTCATACACAGCCCAATTTGAACACGTAAGTCCGCTAGTAACAGTTACTTAGCCCAGATCAAACTGCTAATATATAACTCCGTACACCAGACTATCCTATTACGCCCGAACGTGAAGGAAGTAGTTAGTCGCGGTGACGACTTTTAAGCCTTATAAGGCCCGAATGAATCTCCAAGGATTTGTAGACAAAGGGAAAGTCCCGGGTTTAGGTATCTCTTTTATGATTCATGATGAAAATAGGAAAACAGAATATATGAAATCAAAATGTAACGACTTGAAAAGTCGACTACATACCAGCTATTGCAGATATTTTTGCAGATGAGTCGGTAAGCAGTAGCTAATTGTAAGCGAGGATTTCTATCTAATTGAATAAAACTCCATGCGAAATTCAAGAAGTTTCAAAGTCCATCATTTTGACTGGAAAGAAGAAGATTATTGGCTGTTTCTTGGATGACTGCGTTCGTTCATGACCGATAAGTCTGAACCTTGGAACCAAACGTTATTGATCACGTGATGTTCAAGTTCAACCACCTCGACTGGATCAATGGCAGCTAAGCGCCATGCATCTTGTGGCTCCAAGGGGGCACAGCGATATCACAGCGCGTAGGCAGGTTAGGTGCCCGATCGCGCTGTAACTCGTACACTTTAAAAGGTCTACTACCATATCTGTTGTCCCCTGTCTTCTTTCGCCTTCTCCCTCTCTCACTTTCACACAACTCTTTACGGTTCTTCATACCCTATGGCTTCCTAATACTTAGCCCAAAACCTATATCTACTCGACTCTGTGGCTACACTCAGACAGTGGTTAGCATTATACCACCTGTCTCAACCTCTGTGACAGCTACACCGAATATGGCGATATCAGCGACTACCCCCCAGTATCCTGCTGGCGGCGACACAGCTGAGTATGGCGACTTCGTGGACTCTGATGAAGATTATGACGTTACAGAGTATGCCGAATGCCCTTACGAGTACAAGTTCTACCCTATCCGGATCGGAGAAGTGATCGATCAAACATATCGGATAGATCATAAACTTGGGCATGGTGGTTTCTCCACTGTCTGGATGGCCCATGACCTCAAAAACAGGAGAGATGTAGCTCTCAAGATCATGGCTGCGGGAACTTCAGGAGAATATGAATATAACATTCTGAAAGAGATAAAGCGTGCTGTGAAGGATACCTCTCACCTGGTGACATGCCTGTCAACTTTTTTCCTTCGTGGCAAAGACTACGATCATCGAGTTCTCGTGTTTCCCTTACGGGGTCCATCTCTTGACTCTCTTGTTGGACGAAAGATATCTATTGCCACCCGCATGTCGGCTGCGAGGCAGTTACTAGAGGGTTTGGCAAGCCTACATGAAGGCGGAATTGTACATCGTGGTAAGTGAACCCCGAGCTATATACTATAAATATGCGTGCTAATAAAGTATACAGACATAAATAATGAAAATGTCATGTGGGGTATAGTTCCTCTCGAAAACCTCGACAGGGCCGCAAAATACAAGGTCCTAGGCCGCCCCCTAAAGATGGCTATACCAGATAAGCCGTGGAGACAAGGGGAGGTCGTTAAGCCTATCGAAATTCCCGACGATCTACGAACAGAGATGTTTTATCTCGGCGACTTTGGTTTAGCGATGAATCCTGATAACCCCGTCACTCAGCCAGGTCGGCCACCTATTCACTATTGCTCTCCAGAGCGGCTTCACAATCACAACCCAAGCTTTGCCTGTGATATATGGAGCTACATGTGCTTATTTACGGAACTATATGTTGGATTTACACCTTTCCATACATGGGCGAATGGTGGGGTAGTAACCACCATAGTCAAACTTTCAGGACCACTGCCGGCACAATGGAAGGGTCATTACTGTACTCCTAGCAAAACTCTTGATTCATGGTACGCTCAGGATAGTACATCTAAACCCGAATCCAATCTCGAAAGGTTAATTCTACGCGGCCGACCTGACGCGAGCCCAATCGAGCGAAAACACGCACTATCTATAATGTCTAGAGGATTCAGTATATCCCCCGAAAAACGGCCGACTGCAACGCAACTTCTGCAGGATCCCTCGTTCAAAGCGATCATAGATATGCATCACGGTTAGCCCCTGCATGCTACGTCACGAGGCGTAACCCAGTCCGCGAGTCTGGAGATCGTGTTGTGGCCAGGATGCGGGCGGCGGAGCTCGAGTAGAACCCTTATACCAGTGTTTGAAGTTAAGTGATTATCTATTTCCAGCCACTTATCTCTTCTGAAAAGACCCTGCGACAATTACTTAGATAACATGTTACATGACAACAGGTTCATGGCCTTATACAAGGCTAGAACGCTCATTTACGCCCTCCAGTTACATACGGTGGGCTACATCAAATTAGTTACTCATAATACAGATATTTAGGGCGATGTAGTTGGGCTTTGGGACCCCTTTAGACAAGAATGAGAGCATAAAAATCTCACTCGAGTGACGGTAAGCGGGTATAGATTCTTGGCTTTCGAGTGATCCAGGTTGTCGATGCATATTTGATGGTCGGACGTCATATACGCATATACTGGTGATCATGTCAAACCATTTAGCCTATGATTATGATGAGTGAGGAAATGCGAGCAAGCGAGCATGTATCAATGTGCAGGTGAAAAGGAAGGGCGACGAGAGGGTACCGCTTTATCGTAAAGAGAACGATCATTTTCTGAATCGACGACTCCCAAATATGATAAGAAAGTGTGATGATAATCGTTCGTAAAGTCTCCTATTTCTTTGGTTGCAAGGAACAATCTCCGTACTGTAAGGGATCGCCCCACGTGGAAGCTATCTCCTCCGAAACAAAACGCTGCACTCCCCCAAAAAGTCCTCCACGACAACCTCAAGAACCTCGAAATTTTTATTTTTGACCTCTGTTCCTGACCATATGAGCAGATCGTGAATACTTCATCGCATCCGTGGTAGCTGTTGATGCAGCCATAGATCCCTCGAACTTAATCCCAAACCATGTCGTCGGCCGTGACCGCGACTTCTGCCCAGCAGCGAATCCAGGGCAAGGCAACAGTAACAGCAACTCCGCCCGAGTCATCCTCCGTCGAGGATAAATTCTTCTGGGCTTATACAGAGGAACCTCACCGATCAAGGAGACAGGCAATCATCAAGGCTCACCCGGAGGTTTGTTTTACTCCCCAGACCTCTCCTCGCTCCCCTTTGAATCATGGAAGGACACCGCTAACATCCCTTTTTTCCACCACCATAAAGGTTACAAAGCTCTGCGGTCCCGAACCACTCACCAAATATGTCGTTTTCGGTGTCGTCTCTCTCCAAATTACCTGCGCCTATCTCCTGCGCAATACGTCCATGCTATCATGGCCGTTTTTCTTGACGGCGTACGTTATCGGTGCGACAGCGAACCAGAACCTCTTCCTGGCTATCCACGAGATATCGCATAACCTCGCCTTCAAAGCGCCGTTCGCAAACCGAGTACTCGCTATAATTGCGAATCTGCCTATTGGAATACCATACAGTGCGGCGTTCAGGGTGCGTTGATAAATAACTAGCTTTGCAATTGGTCCCTATTACTGACGAAATCGCAAACAGCCATACCACCTTACCCACCACAAATCTCTCGGAGTAGCAGGTCTCGATACCGATCTACCCACAGCCCTGGAAGCCTTCTTCCTCGACTCCCTTCTCGGCAAAGCCTTCTTCTGCACCTTCCAGATCCTCTTCTACGCCGTTCGTCCCATGATGATCTACCACGTCCCATTCTCCGAAATCCACCTCCTCAACCTAATCGTCCAGGGTCTATTCGACTTCACCCTCATAAAATACAGCGGCTCCTTCCAACCGTTCTTCTACCTCATCCTAAGCTCCTTCCTCGCTGGCTCCCTCCACCCATGCGCAGGCCATTTCATCGCAGAGCACTACTTCTTCTCCAAGACAGGAAGCGGGACCGAATCCATCGCAGAGCAGAAGAAAGGAGAACAGGCTAAGAAACAGGAAGGATCCGATGTTTTGAAGGGACTCTCACCCCCAGAAACATACTCGTACTACGGTCCGCTGAACTTCTTCACCTATAACGTTGGGCTACATAACGAGCATCACGATTTCCCCGCTGTGCCGTGGACACGTCTACACAAGGTCCACGAGATCGCGAATGAATTCTATGAGCCGCTCCCGTGCCACCGGAGCTGGGTGTGGGTTATCTGGACTTTTATCTTGGATAAGAATGTCGGGATGTGGTGTCGTGTGAAGAGAGCGGAGGGAGGCAGGTTAGTTGGAGGCGGATCGGGTTCCACGACGACGACGAGTAGTGGCTGGAAAGAGAGCGAGATTCAAAACTGAGCTGGCTCTTCTCCCTTCCCTTCGTTTTTTCTTCCCAACTCATTCTTCTTTCGTTTTATTTGTCTGGGATTTTTTTAAACTGGCATATTCTGTTTTTTAATTTTTGATAATACATTTTCTTTTTTATATGTTTCTCTTAGGAGGCTGTACTTGTGGGCATGTCAAGAATCATTTCATCATCTCTCTTCCCTTCTGCATATCACCACTTTTCGGTATATATATAGTAGATATCCTTCCAAGCTTCGCCTTTTTGAGTTGTATATGTTTTTTTCATTCTTTCAGGGGACCCTTTCTTTGGTGGATGCTAATCTTGCTTCTCATTATTCCCACATATATCTCTCTAAGAATCAGCTATCGCTATACACAGAAGACTGCATCGTTTTTCCTATTCCCCTCGTCTCTCTCCCTTTTCGGGATACGAAAGGCACACCATTGCATTTTTGAAGGCAGAATAATCCAACAATATATAGGTTTAAAGCATAAGTACAAGTAGAGAATATATACACGGTGAATAGAAATAAAACAAAGGCACGAACGGCGAATATGCCTCACGGGAACGAGTCCAGCGGAGGATGAAGAAGACGAGACACCATATTTAGTTGACTGGGACTCTGTCTCTTTCTCTGTTTTTAACCCTCAGAGTCCTCAGTCCGCATCTTATCCACAGACCAATCCTCGAGTACGCAAATATACAGCAAAGAGAGGAAAAAAGAAGCCAAAAAAGGGACGGAATGGAATGAAGAAAAATATACTCTTTTTAATTCCTGGAGTTAAAAGATATAGGAGGGAGGGCTCTTGGGAAACATTAATAGAGAGAACAGAAACAACGTGAAGTTAATGGGAGGACGAGTGCATTTATGACATAAAGTAGGGGTCAGCTAGGAGGTAGAGAGGAAGGGAGACATTGTTGAGGAAGGATTAAAGAAAAGAAAAGGAGGAACAGAGGGAAAGTATACAGACAACGCTGGAGAAGAAAAGGAAAAGGAGGAAGAAGCAAACTAACAAAAGAAAGAACAACCGAAACCCTTCCGTACGTTCGTGCATGTAAAAACTGAGGTTTTTTATACTCCTGGAGAATGTGTGTGCATGTGTTTTGTGTTCACTTGACACCTGACTTCTTTTTGATCATGGATACCATTCCAGAGCCATCATGTGGATATCAGGAGCAAAGCTGCTGATGGAGTCATATCATAGTGAAAATGTAAATAGGGGAACTGGAAGGTGCTCGATAGAGTAGGAAAAGCTAAGAGTTGACAGGTTGGGGAGAGTAAAGAATGCTGCTAAAACCGTAAACAAAGGAAACAAAGAGGTAGGGAGTAGGTGTGGTAGAAAAGAGACAGAGGGACACACTAGAACAGAAGATACGCGATCATAAAGCTCAATAGGCACAAGACAGCTGCAGTCTGGAGAGGAACTCCGTTCTGCTGTGGATGCTGCTGTTGCAGCAATCCGGATGCTGAGGCGCCTGATTCTTTATCATTGCTCTTCCTCAGTCGCAGCTCTTTATCATTATTTGCGACTGTCTCCTTTAATTTTGCGATTTGCGCTTTTGCTTGTGATAGCTGCGAGCTCAAATCATTACCCGATGTGGTGGCAACACCCGTCTTGGAGTCTTCCCCCGCAGATGGACTGACGTTCTCGGCCTTCGTCGGATCGGATAAACTGGGGCTTTCTTCCTGAGGAGGTGCGGAGCGACTAGGAGTAGCTTGTTGCGCGGCCGGCGTGTCGAATTTCCCTACGGGAGAGGTATATGGGGCTCCGTCGGACGCTGGTGCCTTGAGTAGATGACGAATAGTCAATATATGATATAAAATGATAAGGATGTTACGGCAAGAGCGGAAGACTCACAATTCCATTGGTTGCATCTTGAGGCGGGGTCTGGGCTTCTTCTGCAGCGAGGAAAACAACCCGGATCTTGCGCTCTTGAATGGACGATTTGGCTGTTTTCTCAACGTTCTGCCACTATTGGAGTGTTAACCAGGGTGAGACTCTCAACGCAGGTGCGACTCGGGTGTGCCGGACACATACAATAGAAGAGAGATTGGAAAATTCTTGATCCGGGGTAACGGCGACGGACTGAACAAGGAATTTATCTCGGCATTTGGCGTCCGCAGGAGGGTCTTCCTTCATCGCCTGTAGCAAGACTATTTTGGTCGGTGTCAGAGCGACAACGCGCAAATAGATTCGAGTAGTGAGCACCAACCTTGGACCTCAACATGCCTTCCCGGTTCGATGCGGCCGGAATTTGGGCGGACGCAGTATCTGGGTGGAATGTGTTATCGGAATGTAGCTTATAAATGCATGTGAATAGGCAGGAGTGGTGTACACACTGTTTAGGCGCAGTGGTTTTGACCTGCAGAAGTCTTTCAGTCAGTATATAGACGCTTCACAAAAGGGATAGATAGCTGATCGCCGCACCTTGAAGACGACGGCTTCTTCATTGTTGTTCTGTAAGCGTAGGGTCTGGCTGACTTCCTGGTTGAATGGCCCTACGTAGCGATTAACAAACAAGGTCCGAGTGTCCAATTTCAACGGTTCTTTTGGAATCCCTTACTTTGGAAGCCCAACTCCGCTGGGTCGATCTCGACAGACATTTTGAGCTGAGGTTCAGGGATTCTGGTATGTGGTACGATCGTCGGAGGTCTTTTGTGGATAGGGAATTGGGAGAGTGCACGTCAAGTTGGGTGAATAGATGCTCATAAGATGCCAGACAAGGAATCAACTGGAGGTTCTTGGCGGTTGTTGCTGTCTGTTGGAGGAAGCCGCTTATGATTGGCTGGACAGCTAAGCTAGCTGAAATAGGAATGACCTGGTCAGGTGATGACTTTCCTATCACGATATCATGTCATCGACCTTTTCTTTGATCCGACGACGACAGACAACAACATCGAGTTTCTCTCCTTCATGGTCATGGCCGCTCTCTTTGTCTTTTTATACTACTACGGTTGAGGCTAGAGTGGCCCTTTTACTTTACTCTTGTATTACGCGATAATATGGCTGTCATTTGCGAGCAACCGTCGTCCTCTAGTTCTGGTTCTGGGAAAACCCTCATAAAGTGCCTTGAGGAAGACACGGTCAATCATTGATCTCATCAATGTCTGGCAAGTTCTTTCACGGAAACTATGACTGACAGTACTCGAATGGGTGCCCAAATGTTCATCCTCTGGCCAATACCTTCTGCGTGTGTTGCAGTACTTTCTCCAGTGATTTATACACGAATACTGTCTTGATAATTCTCCTCGGTGTTGACGAAGCCTAGAACAAACCGTTGTAAAGATCCGGAGCCTGGGATATGAATTATACCAATAGCCTCGAGAGTCCATACGCAAACATGGCGGCCAAATCTTCATAACAGGACTCTGGTAGGAGAACAACGCCATCTCCCGACCATCATTGCTATCCTATTGCCTAGCGATCTTCTAGGAAACGGTTAAAACGTGTCTAGTGATCTATATATGGGCTTATCAGTCACTTGAGTGGACTTAGGAGGTTGTTGTCGCTATCTATAGTTTGCTATAAACTTCGAGACTTGACAGTCTTCTATAACTTCTGAAACTTTATAGAGAGGGATATTTTGGCTTCCCAAGTCCATTTGCCTCAAGATATTCCCGCATCACTTGCGTTCAGCTCTTCAAGTGTTGGAAGCTTAACCGAGGCTTATCGATTAGATTAGTTTGGTATCGATAGGAGAATAAAATCGTCATAGAAGTGAGAAACAAGCAGTGCTGAAGGGAGGAGCCTGCAATCTGATAGAAATGGTAAATGGTATGGATTGTAGCAGTAATTACGTCCATTGCTATTTGGTTCCTGTTAACTCCTCGACAAAGGATCATTTCATTGTCCGATCCTTTATGAAAAATAATCGTGACGTCCGTATATTTGTACCTTAAAAGTTGTGACCCACCTATGACATCGCGAGCTCCTTAAATAACTCGAACATCTTTCTGCCGCCTTTTGCATCCTCACTTCTTCCTCACAACGTACTTCCTCCTCCAAAACAGACACACGTCAAAGAAAATAGACATCAGAAATCATGGCGACGACAGATTTGGACCAGCTAGTTGAGATGGGGTTCGACAAGGAAAGGGCTGAGATGGGTCTTGCTAAAACCGGAGGCTGTAAGTGTTCTCCGCTGCGATGTGCCCCCGCTACACGTTATTTTTATACCTATCGCCTGTATTCTTAGCACTAACATCTCTTCCCCGACATAGTACAAGGTGCTTTAGAATGGCTTGAACAAAATCAGGACAAATCCATCGAAGAAATAAAAGAAGCTAGCGAAGAGCCACCAGCGCTACAACCTGGCGAAGAAGCTCGAAGCTTGGTCTGCAACGACTGCGGAAAGAAGTTCCGAAGCCAAGGCCAAGCAGAGTTCCATGCCTCTAAGTCAGGGCACGTGGACTTTGCAGAGTCAACCGAAGAGATCGCTCCACTTACGGAAGAGGAGAAGAAGCAGAAGCTTGAGGCGTTGAGACAAAGACTGGCCGAGAAGCGCTCGACGCAGTCGGAACAAGATAAAGAGGACAAGAAGAAGAATGAAGTGAGATATTACTTTTATCGATACGGCTAAGACGGCTTTCCGGCTAACAGACTTGGCGATAGGAAATTCGAAGGAAAAGTACCAAGCAGAGCCAAGATGCTAAGGAGGAGCTCAGAAAGAAGGAGCAGTTAAAGCAGGCGGCCCAGAAAAAGGTAGAGATGCAGCAAGAGGTTGAGGCTAAGAAGCGTATACGAGCGAAGATCGAAGCAGACAAGGAAGAAAGACGGCTCCGAGCAGAGAAGGAGAAGGCTGAACGTGAAGGTCGAGCTCCACCGCCACCTCCTGCCGCTGAACCCGCACCGACCACGTCTGGTCCCGTTGCCTCTAAACCTGCCTCTGCATACACTGAGACTCGACTACGTCTACAAACCGAAAGTGGGAATGTCATGAAAACATTCCCGGTTGACACTACGCTATTTGAGGTGGCAGCTGCGTTGGGCGAGGACAGCGGGATTGAAGTTGAGAGCTTCACTCAGACTTTCCCCAAGAAAGTGTACAACGCTGAGTTCTTCGGGGAGACTTTGAAGGAACTTGGGTTTGTACCTAGCGCGAGTTTGATTGTGAAGTGAGCTCCTTTTGCACGCAGTTATCCTACGGTACCTACCTAATCTACACCTACATCTATACGCTGAGAGATCGATGCTAGCTTTCCTGGTTGGATCGATGAACGCTATACGTTGGGTTAGCTTTGGGAGGGATAGATGATACCTACTCGCGAAGATAAAATGCTCTAAACAAGATTTAATGAGATATGGAAATTCCTTCACTCTTAGTCCCGATTGCTATCTTCTAACAAATAACAGCGCTATACGCACCAACACCCAAGAAAACATCAGATAGAATCCTCTCCTTGATAACTGCGGAATATATTATGTCAATTAACGAGTAATTCTAAAACCCCATATTCCACCGTAAAACCGCTTCTTTGTTTCTGACCGGGTTGCGGCCAACGAGAATACCTCTTTTCGACGCCGTTTTAAGCTCGTTCCTCTGAACGACATCTCCATGGATCCATCCAAACATCACTGTGCTCATAGACAATCCCTCTCTTTCTCGCACATATCTCGCCGACAGTGAACGTCGCGATGTTCTACAAATTACTTATGGACAATCTTGTTGATCAAATCTCTCTATTCTAAATGCGGAAATAGTCGACTTGCCCAATAGCAAGACGAGTTCATATCATGAAAACCTCCAAGTGTTGGCTATCGCCATCACTATAACTGTCAGCCTGAACAGCACAGATGTCACTTACGGGGAGAAATGTGTACGATTGCTGAGTTATGGTCCTCTAGAAACGGTGGATGCTTTTTTGTTATTACGTCGGTGAGGATCCGCGACTCTCTCGACGACCGGATTGTTCTCTCCTCTTTTGGGAATCTGGAGATGATCCATTCCCGAGCATTGCTCTGGCGACTCAGGTATATCTGATGTATAGTACCTAGATAGGTATTGTGGTGGCTATCTCGTCTGGGAGCATGGATGCCTCCGTGGCTACAAGACAGTGAATGGGAAGACGTTGGTCTCTGGCCCCGACATGGGAGCCCGCCGCAGAGGTATCAGCGGAAGGAGAGAGGGTCAAACGATGGCGTGAGCTGCGGAAATCAAAGCGACGGGGAAGGCCGCTTCTAAAGAGGGCCTATGATACACAAGAACAAGCGACTCGTGGATAACAAGAGTGTTGTTTGTATTTTGGCTCTCTTGTGTCCAGTTTTATTACCTATACCTTCATCATGATATGCAAGGAAAATGTAAAAAGCGTGGCTTCAGTATTCCCCATGGATCGCCAACTCCAAGCTGATTCCACTCGCAGAGGCACAGCTTCCTCCAATGCGCAAGAAACCCATCCCAGAAGTCGCTGTGGCCAGCACTCTTGACACGGCGAAGCACTTGTAAATCCGCTGTCCAATGAACTCTCTTAGTCCGAACGGATCGTGCCGCCGCTACTATCCGATTCCTGATCGAGTTCCATAATAGTCCCTGTCACAGGAATGGCCCAAGAGCAGCCTGTGACAGCCTTGTTGTTCAGTAGCACACTCCATACCTCTGGGTTTGTTGAGTGAAGATCCAGGCAGACACTGCCAGAATTGCAGGCAACAAGTTCACTTTCAGAGCTTGTTGACAGTGGATAGAGCTTGATAACTGATGAGAATAAAACGATCAATGATGAAAACTCATAGCCACCCATTCCCGGAAGGACATCAAATTCAATCATTGGGCTATTGGGAACGACAAGATTGCAACGTGACGAAGGAAAGTGGAAACAATGACCACGGTTTCAATTTGTTTAGTTGTGGCGCAGCCGTTCCAGGTGAAGCCACCGGTGGCAAGAGGGAGGGAGCACAGAGATGGGCGAGTGAGGAAAAGAAAGGAAAATAGGGACGATGTAGGGAGGATGGTCAAGCGGCGGGAGGAAGTGGATTATGTTGTCATCAAAGCAGCAAATATCGCGCTTTAACTGATTAGGATTGAACTAAAATCTGTTAGGAGACCTTTGTAGACGAGCACGTGATCTCGTGGCCGAACGCCAGTTCCCGTGATCGCGAAGCGCGTAACTGCCATATACACGTCAAAGCAGAAGAACCTCGAGTTATCTCGAAACAGCTGATATCAATAATCCGACACAACGAACATAATCCCATTTCCTTCCCACCAATGTAATTCGAAAGTGTCCTAAATCACACAAAATGCCAGCGTAAGACACGCAGACTCTATAGCCTTCTGCGATATCATCAACTGACCATTCCATGTAGAGTGGGAGACCAGCACCGCGTCGGTCAGCAAGGACATGTCTCCAAGCCTCCCACGGCCGCTTCCGTTGCCGCAAACCCGTTCGAAGAGCGCACACCACATATGAGCGAATACACCGCACAAGAAATTGCTACCCTACAGAGCAGGCTCGATAAGCAACTAGGCCCGGAGTATATATCAGCGAGACCGGGTGCTGGAGGACAAAAGGTTCACTATCTTGCGGCGGAGAAATGCATCAATCTTGCGAACGAGGTTTTTGGATTTAACGGGTGGTCGAGCGCGATTCAAAATGTCCAAATTGATTTTGTATGTGCTTTCGGAGGACTTGTAATCTGGAAATCACGATGGATGGGATCGGTCTGCCCACTTTGTGACACTCGCTGATGTGATTGCTTGGTTAGGTTGACGAGAACGCAAATACTGGGAAGGTGTCATTAGGGTTGTCAGTGATTGTCCGAGTTTCATTGAGGGATGGGACATTTCATGAGGTAAAGCCATTCGACCGGAGCGTTTGGGAGGTATAATATTAAGGTTCTCGAACAGGACATCGGTTACGGTCATATCGAGAATTGCAAAGGAAAAGCTGCAGCATTCGAAAAGGCTAAGAAGGAAGGGACTACAGATGCGCTCAAGCGTGCTCTCAGAAATTTTGGCAATGTTCTTGGCAATTGCATCTATGATAAGGAGTATTTGGCTAAGGTGACCAAAGTCAAAGCTGGCCCAGTACGTCTATCAAGATTCAATAGCTGCTATGTGTGCTAATGCTTTGCCTTAGACGAGATGGGATGTTGCCAATCTTCACCGTCACCCGGATTATGCTCCTGTCAAGAAAGAGCCGCCTCCACTCCCACAACCGATCGAAACCAAACCAAAGGTTACCCATCCCGAACCGAATGGAACGGAACCCCAATTACCTGATATTCCCAAGAAGAGCACTAATGAACTCCCACCATCTGACCCAGATGGTGAATTTGGTAGTAAGTCTTCGGAAAGCCCGGGACCCGAACACGACTAACGCCCGTAGGTGATGTTTTTGATGAAGCGGACTTCGTTGAGCCATGTCCCGGTAATCCAGACGAAATATGTCTCGAAACAGAGTCCCGTCTATCAGGACAAGCATCTTTAGCTCAACAAGATCCACATGGGGCTCGTGCTCGTGGCTCACTGAGAGATCCACCCGAAATTACCACGCCATCGAAGCCAGACAGGACCTGGGCTGCAAACCGACAACCACCTCCACACCCCCAGAACAATATTCCAACGCCCAGAACAAACATTCCACCAACCAACCCACAACCCGCAAAGCCAGTGCCCGCCACCCCCACGACAAGACCTCCACAACCTCCAAACCATAATCAAAACCCAAGACCGGCACATCCTCAACATTCAAAATCGAGTCAAGATCCACCTCAACCGGTTCTATCAAAAAATATAACCGCAGATTTCAATGCAATTACCGACAATAATGCCACAGCTGCTGCGGAAGGCTCGCCGTTTCCTGAAACCAAAATCCCTGAAGATGCTTCTGTGGGATTTTTCTCAGCTCGTGCAGCAGAGGCCTTGAAATCAAACCCCATGGCGTTGAAAACAGCACCACAATTTGATCCCCGTGCAGATAGTCCCTCAATCCGTAAAACTGCTGGAATTAACCACAATGCGTCAGCACCTGTCCTTCGGAAGACAATATCTGCCAACCCTTCCGCTATAACAACTGCAGTGAATGGAAATGTTGCACAACAAACCGGTAGTCCATTACCTGGACGAGAAAGCAGTAATCCGCCAAACGATTTCGGCCGCAGGGTGGGAGCTCCCGGCGGGTTCAATTCACCTGTCACAAGAGCACAAACATCATCCTACCGCCCGCCAGTAAGGAGACCCGCTGATTTCGGGACCGGAAACGCTGCAAACCCGGGTGCTGGAGTTGCTGGTACGAACAATATAAATGGCAAGAGATTGCCTCTTGGTGATGTGACTAACGCTCCAGCAGCTGCTGCCGGCTCTACCGATGCGAAGAGGGCAAGACTCAGCGGAGGAACATACGGTGATTCACAGCAGGAACAACAGGCTGCAAACTATGCCCAGCAGCAGCAGCAGCAGCAAACAGGTGCTCGGTAGGGAAGATAATTTTATCCTGCATATTGTTTTCCTCCGCCAGTCCGTTACTTTAATACTGCACGCGTCCATTTCCACACATCCTATACCCCACATCCTCCACCTTCAACGAACCCGAGCCACCCCGTTTTGGTACTCCAAGATGAGCAAAACAAACGAGCGATGGGTGAAGATACGTCTCCGTCCCACCTTTTTATAATTTTTCTATTTCCTTTCTCCTAAATGACGTGCATCCACGTGTTACAACTGAGCGGTATTACCTTGCCATTCACGTTCGAATTCAACTGTTTAGCTTTGGGGGCCTGTTTTTATCTTTTATATTTGGCATCTGGTAAACCCGGTACGGTTATGGCGTTTTATTACTGGTCTGAAAGTCCCACTTCCCACCTTTTTTGTTTTTGCTCATGAAGACTCTCGAGTCGTGGCTGCATTTGCTGTATGTCAATTGATTTTCTTCTTGTTGAGTCCCGATCGTATGGAGAATGATGTATTAGACGTCAGGTAGTTGATAGATAGGTAGATGTGAGAAGGAAAAAGGAATGTTATACAAATGAAAGAGGTTATGAGTTGGGGTTGGGGAGTTTTTATTGCTGAGTATAAATAAATCTTTATATTTAGCTATATAGATTCTCATCTTCTTATGTACTATGTCAGTCTCCTTTGCTTCGCTATACTATACTGGCTTTATCTCTAGGTTCCCCTATAGGCCGGGATTCAGGTAGGCTACAGGATATATTATTGAGGGGTTATGGTCTTGCAGCTGTCTACTTTCCTCGGGGATACGAATTCACGTTGCATGGGAAAACACCACTGGAAATCGTTTTTTACTCTGACAGACAAATTCATTTTTTTATATCTTTTTGTGGGATGTGAGTCCCCTTTTTTAAGTACATGTGGTGTATGAAAAAGGAAAGGTTCGGATCTAGGAGTCTGCAATATCGTATACTTTGCTCGCATGCCTAGCCGACTTGAAAGAAAAAAAAAAGGAAAAGGGAAAAAAAGAAGATGAAAAAACTACCTGCAAAAAACTTTTGTCGACTCATACAGCAAAAATGGAAAGAAGAAATGAGGACCAGAAGAGATAAAACTGCAGGAAACTTGGTAGGAAAATACCTCAAGACATGTTTTGCGTGTGTTGCTTGGAAGGAAAGCAACAGGGAAATCGGGAAAGGGAGAACAGAAGGAAATGAAATGTTATACATTTGGGATAGGAAAAGCGATTTTTTGAAGAGGACATAATAAAGGAAAAGAAAAGAAAAGAAATAACCGAAGAGAAATGTTGCAGGAAAAGGTAGTAAAAGAAAGGAAATAAAAACTAATCTGTCGGATATTGAGCATATCTTATCCTCAGGTTTCCCTCTTCGAGGTATCAGTATCCCGTAGGATTACACCGGCGTTGATCGAAGAAAAGGAGAGAAAAAGGAGTAGGATATGTATCCACGCGATTAGGAACAAATGCAAAGTGAAAATGTACTCAGCGGGCAAGAATAGAAACGAATCGGCGAGGTAAGGACTCAGACAGGAATGGGAAAAAGGGCCTGACCAATGATCAGGAAATGCAAGTAGCTCATGGCACACATGAGGAGAAAATAAAACCGAGAATAAGCTGTCCATTCGTGTTGGGCAGTTGGGAGCGTGTTGTTACACCCCTTCAAGTGCCATCAGAAATGGCGGATCATAGCATGTTGAGATGCTTGAACGATGATGCTCGTGATTTTATTATCTCCTTCGTTCGTCAGGTTGCGAAGCATATTTCGAAGCGGATAACCCTTGAGCGGGCCTATTGCTAGGAGCAGATGCATACTTGGATGCGGACAACCCTTGTTCGGGCTTGGGGTTAGGTGCCGTTGCATACTTAGAAGCCGCCAATCCTTGCTCCGGCCTAGCACTGGGAGCGGATGCATACTTGGAAGCACCTAATCCTTGCTCTGGTCTAGTACTAGGACCAGGTGCATATCTGGAAGCAGATAGCCCCTGATCGGGTCGAGTACTAGGAGCAGTCGCGTACTTTGAAGCTCCTAGACCTTGCTCGGGTTTGGTGCTGGGTGCGGTTGCATACTTCGAAGCACCTAATCCTTGAGCAGGCTTGGGACTAGGCGCCATTGCGTACCTTGAAGCTTCCAACGCCGGACTTGGTCTAGGAGGGTTCGCGTACCTAGATGCCTCCAATCCCTGGCTTGCCTTGCGCTTGGGCGACTGTGCATACATAGATGGATCAATTCCTTGGCTTGGAGTGCGTTGAGGCGAGTATGCGTATCTAGGAGGAGCGCTCGGTCCCTGTTCGGCTCTTGGATATGTAGGTGCGGCATATTTAGAAGCTTCCAGTTCGGAGGTAGCTTGGGGCTGGGTTGAAGTTGTCGCATATTTAGATGCGTTTAAACCTTGTCCGGCTCTCTGCTCGTTAGGTCTGGGGCTTGGGGCGTTGATCGTGGTAGGGGCAACAGATGGCCTCAGCCTCGAAGGCTGGAAAGGGGGAACAGTGGGGGAAAGTCTCGACGGTTGGCCTGGGGCCCTGCTGGTGTTAGAAGATGTAGAGGTGTGACGGACATGTCCACTTGGAGTTGGGGGACGAGCAGCTGGAGGATTCGCAAACTGTCCAGAGTACTGCCTAGTAGCAGCAGTGTCAGGGAAATAAGGGGTAGTTCTGCCAACCGAAGTCGTCGAGGCTACCTCTGGCTTTGGAGCAGCGGGTATGGGGGAGAGGCTGTCCGAACGGTGTGCTGTTGCGTCCGTAAAAACGGATGTTTTTCTAGGAGAGTCGAGTGAAAGGGCGCTGACTCTGTTCTCCAATTCCTGTACCTCTTTAGCTCCCTTTTCCAGAGCCTCAAAATATCCTGGCGCATACTGCTTCGCCGCAGCAGAGTATGGAATATATGGAGTCGAACGCATGCGACTTTCAACTGAACCCGTAGAGCTAGTTTCTGAAAGGATAGTGCTCTTACGTTCATGACCTTTTTCCTTGGTAGGCTGGCGCTCTGCGGGTTTAGAGCCCGACCTTTTCCCCATGTCCCTAGTTCTGCCAGGCAAGAGATGGGGTCCAATCAAATCGAGATCCATGATTTTAAGACCGCTAACATCAGCCGCGTTAGAGCTAACTTGGTGTTGACTTGTGCCATGACTGTTACTATGAGCCTTAGGGACACTATTATCAACCGAAACCTCAATGCTCTGTTTCATTTCATCCGTGGCCTTGGATTTGGGTTCTCCAGCGGTGGCATAATCCTTCTTCATGCTCGCCAATTCCACCTCAATCTTGGCCTTTTGGCGAGTGAGGTACGAGAAAGAAACAGTGTCAACGTCTTGAGAAAGCAAGTGCATGACTTGCTCAAGCTCATACTGCTTTTCAAGTATCTCAGGAGTCGAGCTCATTAAGCTAGGATAAGTGGAAAGGGATGCCACTCTTGAGGGTTGCTTATCTGCAAAGACATCCTCTTCTTCCTTGTCCTTTTCTTGCTTGAAACTGACATCCAAAAGTTCTCCCACGTTCTGACTGCCTTCCGGTGCTCTGTTTTTACCCTTTGGACTTGGGGGAGTCGCAAAGTCTAGAAGAAGATCAGGAAGATCTTCTGGTGCGGGATTTGGATTAGGAGCTCCATCTTCACCTGGCTGTGGTAAGCATGACGCAAACGAGCTATTAGTCTGCGACTTTATAGCAGCTGGTGTGTTAGGAGTCTCGTCAACTTCCGCGTCCAGAATATTATCAGGGGTCGCGCTGACAGTTTCAGGTTCTTGAGCCAGGACGGTTGGAGGTTCTTGAGCCTCCACAGTTGAAGGTTCCTGAGCCTCGACATTTTCAGGTTCTTGAGCCTGGAAAATGGGACGTGATTGAGACTGGATGACTGAAGGTGTTTGAACCTGGACGGACTCTTCGCGCGCAGGGCCTGCAATGGGAGCTGTGTTCCTAGTTTCAGCCTGGGGCCGTGGAGGTGGTTGAGCCTGAACCGTTGGAAGTGGCTGAGCCTGGACAGCTGGAGGTGCCTGAACCTGAACGGACTCTTTACGCGCAGGGCCTGCAACGGGAGCCATGTTCCTGGATTGAGGCTGAGACCGTGAGGGAGGTTGAGCCTGCTTCGGCTTGGTGTCGGCCTTGGGGCCACGTGGAGGAGCAATTGGCTTCTTATTGTCTGCCTTAGGACCAACGGGAGTGCTCTGCTTCTGTTTGGGAGTGGGCTCCTTTTTAGGAGTTTTAGAAGCTTTGGGTGGAGGGCCCTTTTTGGGAGTCATCTCCTTCTTTGGAGCATTACCCTTCTGGGGAGTGTCCTTATTCGGAGCATTGCTAGAAGACTCTTCAACTTTGGCAGGCTTTTTTGGCTTATCACTACCCGAAGAGAAAAATGTCGAATTCTCATTGTAAGGTGGTGCGACCGTGGATGGACGCGATCCCCCTGTGATAAGGGGGATTGCAGCCAAGAAATCAGCGGCCGGTGCTAGGAGGTGTTCATAATTTGCAGGTCTGGGAAATAGTTAGTTGTGTATAAGAAAGGCAATAAGTAAGAAAGAATAACTTACGCAGGGGGAACAGGACGTCTAGCAGTTGGAGTCTTGTTAGGCTGGCTGTCTTTATTGGACGGCTGTTGAGTTTTCTTTTCGTTGTGTGAAGGGCCGCCTCCGTGGGAAGGACCACCTCGTCCCCTTCCGCCGCGGTTGCGTGACTCGTAAAAGCTAGTCTCAGGCTGCAGCGCTGGGTCCAAACGACGCCTGGGAGGGTCTGCTTGAGACACCTGGTGGTTACCACCCTTCGAGTCTGGTGTACGCCTTGAGCGCTGTCGTTCGGTAGGCCTAAACTAGTGAGCATATTGTAGCACAGTGATAATATCTAAAAACATACCTAGAAGAGGTTTGGAATGATGCACGGCCGCGAGTGCCGGCGACACCGCCTCCACGACCACCTGCCCTTCCACCACGTGAAGAAACCCTTGTTGGGTTCTTCTTCGTTTCTTCTGCGCTATATGATTGACCACCGTAAGATTGGACCTGGTCCGCTAGTCGAGCACGATGGCTCTGGCCGTTCATCAGTGGATCTAAGTCCTCGAGGTCAACGTCTCCGCCAACAGTTTTCCAGGCATCTAGTTTAAATAGATCAGTAACTAGGTGGGCTTCACATGGATATATTTGGTAACTTACTAGCCCAGGAGTTTAGCTGCTCTTTGTTTTTCTCGGCCAGGCGCTGAACCTCCGAGCCAACTTGATTAGATGCTCTATGGGCATTGATTTGATCAAGACCGATACGGCTGTACTTGTTTCGTATGTCATCGGTCGAGATAAATTCACGACGCTCAGTGCCGAGATCGAGCTATAGAAACGCATCATTAGAATAAGAACTACAAATGAGCAACGACGTCCAGCTCTGTGGATCATGTGTAACTCAGAGCCATGTTAGAAAGCGAAGACGTACCATTTGTAAAGACTGCTGAAGACGCTCCTTGGCAGCGTCCGCGCTTTGGGAAGCCATCTTGATGACTTCGTTTGAAAAGGCTTTAAGACACCTAAAGGTGACAGTTCCTTTTGAGATTGTTCTTAGGTGACGGCTTTGCCGCCAACGTTTGTGGTTTCCTCGACGTGAGTCGAGGGTGGGGAAAGGGGAGTTCGCTTTGGCTTAGGGAGTAAGGGCAGTTCTATAGAAGAGTTCAATAAGTAGAATACTGAAGAAAGATATGAAAAAAAGCCTAATAGCCTAAGTATATGCTGTCATCAGTAGCCAAACCAGAGAAAAAATGGAAGAGTGTGTTTGGGAGGGAACAGTTGGAGAAAAAGGGGGACGTGATGTTTTTATCACCAGTTTTGGGGCACGCAAAAGATCCGTGGGAAAAGGGAGCGGCACCACAGAAGAGCAGCACCTAGAAAAACAATGAGAAGAAGAGCATCAAGCCCAAGGTCTTCCATATGTTCATAAAGAGATAGGACGGATGTCATATGCTTAGGGATAGGAAGATAGGACTTTTGGGCAAAGGGAACAGTGTTTCACCAGCAAAGAAGGGATAGAACTCACCTGTAGCCTAGGGTAAGGTTAACACGTGATAGATCCTGATATCTCTGTGGAGCCAATATATCTCCAAGACAAAGACTGCTGTGATGCTCGGATTGATGCAGTTAGGTATCCAGAAACCTGATAATCACGTGCAAGGTAGAGGTTATGAGAGGTTGTGACGAAGAAAAAGGAAGGGAAAGAGAGAGGATGGTGGTGAATGAAAAAGAGGGAAAGGAAAATGGTGAATGTTTTAGAAAAGGTGAAGGGGGTTCAACCTTTTGTGAATGTTTTGCGATGATTGCCGCAAGCTTTTCCGCATGGGGACGTTTCCACGCAAATCCGACGACGTGAGGAGTAGTCACGGTAACCCTTTCAGTTCTTTATAGACCAAAGCTTGCAGCACATCAAAGGAATACATTGTCTCATGAGAAAGGTATTCCAGCCACCTTATAATTCGGAACAGAAACTGGGTTTTCCCCGGGACTGCCTGAGCAGGTTTGGTATTTGATATCCCCAAGCCGAAGACCCCAGGATGCAATTTCGTCTCTAATTGCTAACAGTTCTCCCAGATAATATCTTATTTCCCATCCTTAACGGGGCCGATTCGAGAAAGAAACCTGCAGCAAAGAGTGGTAACGAGCGTAATCGTGGATGGTGGTCACTTGTCGTTGATAGGGGAACGAGGATAGTCGCTATATACCGCCACGGCTATGGGATCACGAATCATCGAAGCACAACAGCATTGGGTCAGCAGGTTTAAGATGTTTCTATACGGAGAGAATTCTCAACGCTCATCTAAGGCAAGAAGCGTATTGGCGTCAATTAGGCACAATCGAAGCAGCAGGATTAATTCGGCTGTAGAAGCGTGGGGGGATATCGATATGAGGTCGGGACGGCTAGCTCCAATTTCACTAATCTTCAGGAGAAAGAAAGCTCCCAAAACCCGGGACTCTTCGGAGAGCAAACAAGGAGAACGATTGCTAGGAATCCTAGCAAGTATAATCTATAATGAGAAAGCCCAGAGAAAGGAAGGAAAGAACTCTTGTCCTGAAGTCTCAGTAGAGACACCAGTGGCAACCTATGCGAGTTTTTTCTTCTTCCCGCCTTTCTCTTTTTTTTCTTTACTAAGACAAAGAAATGATAGACACAAGGGAGCGTGCATGGAATCAGTTTGCATTCTGCATGCGAGACTCCCGTTATCAAACGCGATAGGGATAATGCAGTTCATGAGGGAGTATGTCAGAGACATACCCTTCCTCAGACTCATATACGTATATCCCTGTATGTTCCAAATATTAATAGTTATCAAGAGGCCTTCAACGAGGTGTTAAAGACCTCTTGATGATGAAATGAGGTTGTGTTTGTGTGAAGCTTCACTGTTCGTCTTTATTTACTTTCTCTATATAGACGCTAACGCTATAGGGTTTAGCGTTGAGCTCTGGGTTGACGCTAAACGCTTTACAGAATATCGAACCAAACTAACGAGATGATGTTTGTGAAGAGGGAAACGGAGGCGATTTAAAGCTCTGTTGTGTACTGCTACGGAGAAGGAGCAACTAACTGTCCAGAATTCTCTAGGACTTTGGTTAAGCGCTATATGGAACAACCTGTGGAAGGAGCTGAGCAAAGACCAAATGGAATGGGTAGGTACATAGAGAGCTATTTAGAAGCTTTATGGGTACCTAAGTACTACCCTGTAGCTGAGTTACTTTTATATTAGGACTTAGAGAATGTACATTGGTGAGAATATAATATAATTGTGTATCTAATCTATGTTTATCCGAATAAAAAAATATATCATACAAAACAAACTCCTCATCCAGAGCAGGTTTTGGCTCCTCCTTCGTCTGTGGTTGAAGTAACAGTCAGCTACCTATATCCATAGACTCTAGTTCCCGAAGGTGGCTGCTGGGAAGAACTTACTTTTAATCATCTTTGCAACGGACTGCAAAAGGCTAATGCACATTACCACAACGCCAAACGTTATACATAAGATCGAAGGGATCTTCGCTGTCCAGGAGGATTTGCTGAGCTTGATAAAGCAAAGCGGAGGTAGAATGTATGCTAAAGCACAGGCACTTGTAGCGCCAATAAGTTCGAATACAGCGCCCAGGTCGCATGTGATCAAGGACAGAGCCACTGAGGTCAGGACGAGGGAGGTTGTGAAGATCAGATGACGGTTAGGATGGAATGGCTCGTCGGGGAAGTAGTAGGTGGTCATCACGGAACGGCATACGAAGGCTTCCAATGGGAGCGTCGTAAGCATGTTGAGGCCGAAGCAGCTAGACAGAAGTTAATAAGAGAGACTTGGCCAGATTAAGGCTTGATTCGAACTCACAATCGAGCAATGTTGACCATGATATTATCCGCGGGAAAGTTATTCAGCACATTTCCCTGGGTATTGGATCCGAAGGTCAGAAAACCAGCTAACGCCATGGTCAAACACATAACCATTGAGACAGCGGTTGAATAATGCGTAACGGTAGCAAACCGATCCATCGTCGGCTTTTTAAGAGAACCATAAATCAGGAGGCTGTTGTGATCTGTTTTAAGTTATTAGAAAAAGGGATACCACAAAAGGGATTCGTTTCTGGTCATGACATACGGCAGACAAATGCTGGTTCATAGTTAGCCTCTGGCTCCCATCAGAAATAAATTAAAGAGGGTTCTTACCAAAAGAAATAACGCCCACCGCCTGGAAGAATCCGTCGTTGACCAAAATCGACCCTCGAATGTCACCCCTTGAATCATCGGGCACTCGAAACCCTTGGGTAATCACCGTGATGACGATAACTACCATGCTAATCAACGCTAACGTAGATGCTTTGGCCAGCTATAATCACCCGTTAGTCACGGCTTCGAGCCAAGATATCGGATACCAAAAATACCTTTGCTATGTCTCGATACAGACTCAAGGGGTATGATACACCAAGTACAAAAATGACAATAACCGCCCGCCTATCGGTGAGAAGCCACAAAAATGGAATCTCCGCAAGCTTCGGAAACAACGCGAGCAGGACTTGAGGTATTGTGTCACCGACAATGATACAAAATGCAATCATACCACCGAACGCGAACGCCCATTGCGCAATGGATATCGCAATCAGTCCGGATTTCCCAAAGCAGTATTCCATTGTGGCTTGAAACGAATCCGCTCCGCTGAGTTTCGAGTTCACCACGATCAAGCGGATGGTCCAATCCACCGTGATAGTCAGGCCAACAAGAAGGATAATACCCATCAGCATCCCAGCTTGCTTAAACGCATAAGGTTGTCCAATTATTCCGGCCCCAATAATACTATTCGCCATGTTCATGAACGCACTCCGCAACCCGCTTCGTGGCCTTGCGCTCTCTAGGTGATCTTCCGGGTCATCGAAATCCGTCGTGGCCACAGTGACACTTGGAGCTTCGATACCTGTAAGGAGCGGCATTGCTTGTCCGGTGCGCGTCCTTGATGAGCCATCCCGACCGCTGTCCCCATCCCCATTCATATAATCCTCTTCTTCCACCCATGGCGATTCTCCCCCTTGCTCCGGGTCGCGGTGTATCGTGTTATCCTCCTCCGAGTCATCGTCTTCAAGATCGAACCGGACACGGTTAGCGGTCCGAGGAGTGCGAGCCTGTCCATCCGGAGGAGGTTGGACTATCGAGGAGTGTTGTTTTTCTGTTTTCGAGGCTGACGGTAGGAGAGGTTCGGGGGAATTTTGGAGTGACGAGGCAGGTTCATCATTAGCTATCCCGTCCTCGCTCGAAGAACGGGAAAGCAGACCCTGAGATTCCTGCTGGTCCATCCCATCTTGTTCGGTCTTGCGAACATCATATCTATCATCACTGGGCATAGCGATCTGGCGGATTCATGTTGTTCAATTAAATGTTCAAGAAAGTTCACCAGCGATAGGGATCTCGTATCAAACCTAGGAGCACGTGACTATACGTAATCTAAATTCCACTTCATGTCTCAAAATAAACCGCAAGCATCAAGATGAGCATCCTTCAAGAGGTGTGGACTTGCAGCACTCTCTATATCTTGTATATCTACTTTCCAGTTTGCTGCTGGTACTACAAACTGGTGAAATGGCGTCTGGAAGGACCCTTAATAGCCAGCTGGGAAACAATCGCCCCCATTTTTCCATGGGTTCAGATAGGGACAAATCTCATATCCTTTCTTTCCTTCCAGTTTCCGTTGTTAGATGTAAAAAAGCTTTGAATAATCACCATTCCGTTGAGTGATTCAGCCTTGTTTCTTAGAGATACCATTCCCTCAAGCTTTCATGAAGCAATTTCAACAATACCTCCAAGTGAACCAGTATGAACCCATGGATATTTAGGAACCTTCATGTGCTACCCAGGGAGTCAAGAGATAGCCATAATGCTTATTATGTGTGATCTTTGGTTTAATTCCTTATCACTCCTGTTGATGTGTGCCCCAATTTCCCTGGATTGTTTCGGTGTAAGCGGGAATGACGCAGTCCAAATATTCGTCGTTTTATATATATATCTTTGCATTGCTCAAGCTGGAATAGATCCTTGATTTCTTTTTTACTCGGTGATGCTTGCTATGCGATCTATACGATACCATTGTTCGTAGGATAGCGCCCCAAGGCTTACGTAGCTGGTCGATGTCTCCGCATCTATCAGCTCCCCCTAAGATGGTTAGAAGAGCAGATTTAACTTGACGTTATTCTAAAGACCCTGGGACCTAGAATGGATGAATTTGGTCATATCTTCGAATTAGATGCCATAGAAATTTCCGCTATAACTATCTCATGCTCTGAAAAGTCTATATAAAGCTATAGATTATCTCTGGTACTTTTGTATAAAGTGTGACTGTTCAGTTTCCTCTTTATATACTAGGGTGATGTTATATGTGTTGATAAAATATCTCTTTAATGGGCCACATCTAATTTCATATATACATGTATATGCTGGTGGTGTCTCTAGTCTGGACTGCTCTGTGTTGTGGTGCGGAAAAAGAAAAAGAAAAAAAGACGCTGCGTCCAGGATTCGAACCCAGGCTACATCAGTAATCTTGTATCTCCTTACCTAGGGGGGTATCAAGAAAAGGTACAAAAGAATACAAAAAAATTAATGGGGGATGGGTAGGGGGGTATCCAACTTACTATCTATTTTCTCCGACAGTCCCACCAAGGTCTGATACTGGTTGACTACCCCCTGCCCTCTTGGGGGAGACCTGGACCTGTACAGACCTTCAGAGTCCCTCCGATTGAAAGTGATGAAGGCGAGTCACTTTTCCACTAGACCATCGGGCTCTTACTGACTGAAATAGAAAGACAAAATCAAAAATATAAGGGAACCCTCGCGCTAAAATGATGACAAAGGGATCTAGGCTTCGGATTAACTTATTCCTGTTTTGGACCTGATATGGATTTACTTTGATACGGCACACCAGAACAGATATGGTGAGACTCTTCAGGCGTCAATGTTCTTCGCAGGGTCACTGGTTTGGTCTCCCTATCTAGCATGAGTGTTTTGCTAAATCTGGGTCTCTATAAACTGTGCTTGGTATTGAACTCTTCGACTTTCGAGGTTTGGCATCATGTTTTGCACCGAGATTGACCTAGGGTCGAGTATCCATATCCATTCCAAGCACAAACTACGCCTGGCGGTAACTGCATCTGCTCAGGTTTCCTTACCGAGTCCTGACCATACCAACAATCTAAGTTCGATGACACTTCCTGAGATATTCACTTCAAGGGATACTTGGGTGTCTCTCGGTCATGGATTGAAGCTAACCGTGGATGCCTATCTAAACGGCACCATTCGCGGATCTAGACCGACCAGCTTGGCATTCAGTGAAATTGGGGAGATTTTGGAACATGCAGATGTAAGTTACCATAAACCGTCTTTGACTCCTCTGCTGACACTACGATGGCTAGCTTTGGTCAGACCTTGGTCTTGCTACCTCACTAATTAATCCCAGTACTCCACTGGAATGCCCGGATTCCGCCCGTTTTGAGTATACTATCCAACCCAACGTGACCGACTCCCAAAGCTCAAAAGCGCGAAAAGCTCCTTATTCTGGGAGAGTTGTCGACGAAGCCAATATAAAACCACCAGAAGGCCTTCCAGCGGCAGTTATACAGGAAATTAATGTCTCCTTTTGTTTTCATCCGGTCGAACAAATATCTAAAGCGAACTCCTATCCGCAGATTAAGCAAAGAGACCGGGGCTTCGACGATCTACTATTCGCACTGGACTATTTTAACCCGGAACAGCTTGACTCAATTGGTATCCCAGGAGCCTTACGCCCCGAGATTACGAAGTCGCCGGACCCGGTGTACCAGTTTCCTCTACCGAGAGAAGGATATTGTGAATTTTCTGAAGATGGTAGTCCATTTTCCAGTCAAGAATCCCAGCTCAGCCGTCCTTCCCATTCCTTCCAGAGCCAGATTAAGGGAGAGAACATTACGGAGGACATGGATATAGAACCGTTCATCATGCTAATCGACTCCGGATTCCGAGGCCTTATATGCGATAAACCTATACGAACTGCTGCAGGTATTAAAGTACACGCAGAAGGCCCGAGCCTAAAACTCGCGGATGCTGCTCCGGCCATTTTCAGCCCTCGTTATCTTCCCGTAAGTAGATAAGTTGTGCGGTGATGGGCAATCGGGAACTAACCAATTATTTTCCCCATAGGCAATATCCCAGCGAGAACGGTATATACCGATGATAGCGAAATCTCTAAGCACTATAATGGGGAAGACAAAGTCGTTGAAACTCAAGAAAAAGTCTAAGTTGCTGGATGAAGCTTATAGAGCGAGAACTGGAACCATCAGCGACGGAACCACAGCCACACCTGATACGAGATCAACACTCAAGTGTCTTTTATGGATGAGTCTCCAGCGAGGAACTTTGGACCCAGGAGCGGCCCGTAGATTAGGACGTCTCCATACTTCAAGAAGAGTGGACGCACTGCAGCACAGCTCGGAAAAGGCACCAAACCCTTTCCTTTACCCGAATAATCCCGACTCGGATCCCATGATTGATGTCCCTGATGAGTTTTCCTTCGAGCCTGAGAATTATATTGAACAACCCGCGAACGATGACCCTTACGATGACCTCTTATTCTCCGAGCTAGGTCTCCACGAAGAGGACGATGAACCCTACAACATGAACCCATTCGACAACAATCTAGACGCTCAAGCAGAAGAAGACACCATCAACTTCATCGACCGCGTCGAATCACCACTAATCCCCTTAACCCCAAACGAAAACCTACCGTATAGTAACGTCGACTATTACGAAATTCTCGACCCACCAACAAGTCCCTCGCACAATCTCAACTCTCCCAAACTACCAATATTACCAGCAAGCGGCCTCCAACCGATACCATCCTCCTCGCCTCCTCTATCAATGACCGCAGAACTCATGCACAACGAGGCAATAATCCCAGATTCAGATATCCCCCCGAGCAGTCCTCCTATCAACCCGATGGAGGTTGAATACGGTAATGGTAATACCCACGGTAGTAGCGATGATATGTTACTCTCATAAACAAAGAACATCCACCCACCACGAGTATTTCCATCTAGGTATATTATACAATCTTCAGATTTTTCTCTCTCTTTCTATATCATATATGACAGCGTCCATAATGCATTGCCTACCAAAAAGAAAAGCAATTCCACTCCATTTCCCTCCAAAACGAGGAATAAACGAACAAAACCTGAATTTAACTTCCCCAATTTCCGCCTCCTTTCCATTCCGAAAAGAAAAAAAAAAGAAAAAAAAGCTTCAGCCGCGGATGCTTATTAAAAAGAGATAGGGGGGATATATAATACATATGCTGGAGAAAGAAAGAAAAATATATTGCAGCAGCGTTGCCCGTTTCAAACCCCATGAGAGACAAAAAGGAAAATGGCTAAAAAAATGAAGGCAACTAGAGGGGGGGATAATAGAAAAGAGAAATTTGATAGGAAATCAGTAGTCTAGCCCTCGTGTGTAAAAAAGAAAAAAAGGACACAATGAATCTTCCCTCCCGCTAGCTCCATAGAACATGCTTGCTTTATGATATGATTTAATAAGAAACGCCCATTTTCGCAAAGAAAGAACGAAAGAAAGATAAAAGAAAGAAGAAATCTAAAGATCCACGGTGGTGCTAGTTTATCCCCCGCAGACTACTTCTAGTTACCAGGCACCATCCCAAAAAACCCAGTCACTCTCAAAGAAATCCACGCCTCCCTAGTTTTTTTGTTTGTTTTCTTGGTTGGTTGTTGTAACCTCCGATTGTCGTCGCAATTCATAGTTTTTGAAAAGCGCCTGATTGTCCTTCGTTCTTTGTCCCGGGGCGTACTTCTAAGAAGAATCCGTTGTCAAGAACTGTGAAGGAACAAACAGGATTATTAGCCATGATCTTTTCAGTGGGGTTAGTAGAGAAACTCACACCGTAGAGGAAACAATCTCGATAGCAACAGTGGTGAAATGAAAAACTGATGAGAGTGCACGGATTCATGTTGCTTAGAGAGTGAAGGAACGTTGCAGAGGCACGCCTTCGTCAGATAATGTGTTGTTGTCAATGATCTCACAAGGCGCGTCCTTGCCGTTCAAGGGAAGGACCTGAGGGACCCATTTACACGCCCCAACCTCCTCTGCGAGTTCAGAAAGGGTACCCTCATCGAATGCGGTGATGAAGTTGCGGTCCAAGGTGCGAGATTTTGGCTCGGAGTACTTAATGTACTCAGCAATCGCGGCAGTGACGGACCATCCCTGTACTTTGCGAAGACAGGCTACAATACAGCCAGTTCGATGCTGAACATTGGCGTGTTAGCGACAGCTGTAGTTAATGATAGTGCGCGTAGAAACACACCTTTCCCTTGTTACAGTGAATCAAGAGTGGGTGGTTGCTCTTGTCGAGAACAAGCTTTAGAACCCTAACAATTGTATTTTCTGAGGCATACACTGTTGGGTCCTTGTTCGCGACGATATGAATCTGATGGTGACGGATCCCATTTTCCTTGATAAATTCAAGATACTCGGGCGGGTATTCTTCATCAACAAGAGTGCTGCTGAGGGTCAGTTTTCCCGCTCCATGTTATCAAACAGTGATAGAAACTGACATGACTGTCTTGAGATCCAGCTTCGAAAGGGCTTTGAAGTGTGGAGCGAGCGGGAAACTACTGCGATACACTCCATGAACGACTTCGCCGAAGTTGGTCGGCAGTCCTTCTCCATGAGGTGTGGGAGGGCGGCTTTGTTCAATGCCTGCGCCCCCAAGAATATCATCCCCTAGATCTACTCACAGCGTTAGCTAAGAACAAAGAGAAGAGTAGGATTAGTTATTAGAGTGATCTATAAAGAGATCGACGCGAATAGATGTGAAATGCTAAACATTGGCGACCGAGGATGCCAAGAAAGAAAGATGCCGACGCGACAGAGGACACATACCTGATTTGCATAATTCGATCCCGTTAACGGTGTTCGATGGGAGCATACGGTCGGAGGGAGACATCTGAGCGTCTGAGGGAATTTCCGCCTTGATAGATGTTCGAAAGTTGGGAATGATAGAGAGTCGAAGAGAGCCGTTTCCGAAGTAGGCGAGGTCCTTTTGACTTGGGCAAAGGTTCGAGTCAAGTAGGCGAATAAGAAAGGGGGTAGAAGGAAATAAGGAAGAGACTATCGGTACCGTTGTAGAGGTACTTGATGTGCCAACCAGATGAGGTTCTTGTTGGAGGGTAGGTCGAGTTCTGTTAAACGGGTCTTGAGGTGTTCAAGAGAAGAAGAAAAGAATGAAAAAATATGAGGAAGTGTGACGGAGGTATGTAGATGGAAGAGGGCGGATAAATCAAGGCTAAGAGATAATCGATGGTGAATTAGAGGGAGGTTTCCCTCATCCAGACAGGATGGTGTTTAGCGCTAAACGAACATGGCTGATAACCCCAATTGGACCGGAGGTAGAGCTTTAAAGGAAGATTCCCACCAAATGACTGAAAACCTGAAAGGCTGTCTATCACAGAGCACAGTCTTTGGAATTCACCGAGCTCGCGAGGTCCATCGTGACTAGGAAGCTGGGATGGGGATTATATCAGAGCTCCAACGCAGGTCCTGCACGGATGCAGGTACAGGTACAAGGATAGGGTAACAGAACCATGTTAGAGAGGAAATCCGTGAATGAAGATGAAAGAAGATGAAGATAGGGATGAGTTATAGGTGTGTGAATGTGTTGTTTTTGTTTTGTTGAAAGGGGGAGAGGTTCTAGACGAAGCTCAAGCTGAAGCTGTTGATGACAAGCATAGCATATTGACAAAACGACCTCCGTTTGGGATAATCCGAGCCGGAGAAATCAGCAGACCAAGAGAAGATGAAGCAAACTCGGAGCCAAGGAATCAGAGATGTTCCCTGGATGGATCGCCCTCATCATCTTGGAAGAATCAGCAACATGTTCTTTCTTTATCTCCAGATTCTTTTTCATCAAAAGGAAGAAAAAAACCGAACCTGAGATTTTGACGAGACATGCAGTTTGTTAGTGTCCGCCACTACGTCATCTGTCTAGGCATCTGCTGACTAAGCAGGTGTTCTATATAAAGGGGTCGGCAACAACGACAGATCTTGACGGTAAGAGGAAATTACTTTTTTTGCAATAAATTCATTATTAGGTTAATCCTTCGAAAGAGAGGAAGCTCTTTCAGAAAGAACTTCAGAAAGGAGCGATTCTTTTTATTCTCTTTGTTCTGCTATCTATACGTGAATAAAGACTAACGTTCTAATCTAAAAATGAAGGCGATACAGTCCAGGAGTATTAACCTCTCGAGGACATTGGTGAATTGGAATCCGGGTTTTTTTGTAAGCGATCTATGACACGGAAGCATCGAGTCTTCATGCAGACTTCTCTTCGCCCAAACCAAACATCTTAACGGAATTGTTCCAAGCTCTAGTATTCACAGAGGTCAGTATAGAAAACGTACAAGTAGGAACTAAGGACATTTCACTCACGCCTCACAAACTTCTTCCGGGCTAATACCCTTCACCCCAGCGATGACATGTGCCACACGAGATATGGCCACCGGCTCATTCCGACCTTTGACCATACAATCCTTCTGCCACTTCTCTTTCTTAAAGGCTTTCGGTAGAGGTGGGGCATCTTGACAATACTTGGAAGAAGCATGCGAAGGTCTGATTTCACACTGCGATCAAAGACGAACATTAGCATCAAAAAATCAGGTAAAGCACCGGGATACATGAAAACGAGCTTACCCAAGGACCGTCGGTCTCAATCTGGATCCTATCTAACGGCATGGCTTTTACAACCTCAAGGTTTTCCTCGGTTTTCAAACTGCATCCGTTGACACCAACATCAAGTCCCAGAGCCACCATCCTCTCCATCTCTTCCATTGTACCCGTGAAGCTATGAACTAAACCTTTCTTTGGAAGCTTCGGGAGCCTGGAGGACAAAAGTCTCTCAAAGTCTTCACTTGCTGCTCTGGAATGCAGGAATAAGGGTAACTGGAGTTCGACAGCAAGGTCGAGCTGTGCATCGAAATACTTCAGCTGCTGGTCCTTCGGACTCAGAAACAGTCGATCATAGTCTAGCCCAATTTCACCAAACGCAACGGTATGGCCCGCCTCTTTCGATTCGAGAGCAAGAATTTTGAGCTCCTTCAAGAGCTGGGAAGGCCCACCGGCATAACTATCAAAGTGCTTTGCCTGGCAAGGGTGAACACCAACAGTGGCGTAACAGCGACCAGCTGCGGAATAGCTAGGTTAGTGGGGCAAACAAGAAGACAGGTCGGGAGACGTACGATAATTATGAGCTATCTGCACCGCATTCTGAGATTCGATCAGATCGGAACCGGTGACCATAAATTTCTGACACCCAGCATCCACGGCTCTCTGGATTATATCGTCTAGGTCATCATCGTGGACTGTACGTCCGTGGTACTCCCCTCTGAACACAGGGTCGCTGAGATTCACACCAATCTAGAGAAGCATCAGCAACGAGAAGATCAGGAAATGACAAAGACATGTGAACGCGAACCTACGTCGATATACTTCAATGGTGGTTTTGCCTCACCCATTTTGGCGCTTGCAGTAGATTTATTTGAGAAGTTGCGAAACACCACCGATGAGTTATTTACTGAGATCCCAAACTGGGCATAATGCAAAATAGGGGCCTTTCTTTGTCCTGAAATCACACATTGATAAGCGGGCAAGTAAGCCAGAGGGCAAACATCTGAAACAAACGCACCTTTCCAACCTGAAGACGAAACAGCAAAGGTCAAAGATGTTCTCGACACTCGCGGTTTCACGAGCATCTGCAGCCCTTTTTAAAGATCTTTGAGAACTTTGCTAGACAAACACCTGAAGAAGAACGAAGCGTTTTACACATGTCTGAGAACAGGTCAAACCCTGCGAACTTTGTCCTTTCAAGCCACAGTGGCACAACAACTGTGGCTTGTGGTCTATTTAAAGTTGATGACTAAGAACGGCGTTTTTCCGATCGCTTACCGAGCAGTAACCGAGGGAAACAACGAATCAGCGCCAGTTGATTACTCTCTGGAATGCCCAAGGGGTACAAGGATACCTAAAGTCCACCACGCGCATAGCTGTGTAACAAATGCAAGTACAAGGCTCAGACCTGATATTATATCACCGTGGATTTATATACATTTATCACTCGCAACTAATAGCCTGGCGAGCGCAATGGAGTTTATATACAAAGCATGGACCTGGTGTACTCGGGAAGACGTACCGATACGAACGGGTTCCCCCCCTGTTCGCAGGTCATGTGAGCAATGTCAACGTGGAACATAACCGAAAGTCAACCGCCGCTCGACGACGACTCGACACGGAATTTCCCCAGCTATTTAGTTGATATCTCTAGCGGGTATCGGGAAGACGAAGGTGTGGGGACGACGACTCATTTTCCCCTCTATTCTCTCAGGTTTTGTATATAAGGCTCGGGGTGGATTACACCGGGGTTGCATCTCTCTTTTTGATTTTTAATATCTCCAACTCCAGAGAACATTCGAATATTTTTTCCAATTGAGCGTTCTCTTTATATATTCTTTTTAATTTGTCTTAACAGATCCGATTTGCGCAAGCTACAAGGGAGTCACCGAGGCCGGCTCTGATCAATTGGAAATTTCCGGGTTGTTTCAAGTCGATCGTTAAAATGAGGAGCAGCAACATCCTCTCAACTAAGCAGGTTGCAGAGCATAACAACCCTTCAGACTGCTGGATCGTTGTCGATGGCCAAGTTTGGGATATGACGGAGTTCGTCCCGGAGCATCCTGGAGGCCCTTCAAGTCCGTGTAACCTCCATCTTTCATCACCCGTATCACTAATGCTGTAGCTAACCGAACTCCGTTGCACAAGTTATCCTGAAATATGCCGGTCGAGATGCGACCAAAGCCTATTCCGATATCCATGCCCCGGATATAATTTGGGAGAATCTCACAGCGGATAAGCTCAAGGGAACCCTTGACACCGCCACAATCGATGAGGATTGGTTGAAACCGCCTCCGGAGGAGACCGCCAAAGTTCTCCCTGATAACGAGAAACCACCGCTCCAAACGTTGATCAATGCACATGATTTCGAGGTCGTGGCTTCCAAGACGGCAGCCAAGAAGACTTGGGCGTTTTATTCCAGTGCTGCGACGGATTTGATCTCTCGAGACGCGAACAAGTCTTCATTCGATCGGGTATGGTTTCGCCCTCGAGTACTTCGAAATGTTCGGGATGTCACTACCAGGACTAAAATGTTGGGTTGCGATGCCAACATGCCTCTGTTCGTGAGTCCGGCTGCCATGGTAAAGCTCATCCATCCGGATGGAGAGCTGGGAATTGCTAGAGCTTGCGAGAGCAAAGGAGTTGTGCAAAATGTGAGTGTTTTCATCCCTCTGACTCTAACATCCTGCTAATATGCGCCTGCAGATATCGAACAATGCCTCATATACAATGAAGGAAATTACCAAAGCGGCGCCAAACTGTGACTTTTTCTTCCAACTGTACGTGAACAGGGATAGGGCCAAATCCGCAGCCCTACTGAAAGAATGCTCCGAAAATCCACGTATCCGCGGCATCTTCGTCACCGTTGACGCCGCCTGGCCCGGAAAACGAGAAGCCGATGAGCGAGTCCGTGCGGACGAGAGCTTAAGCGTACCGATGGCCCCATCCAGTGCGAACAACGACAAGAAAGGAGGTGGACTCGGCCGCGTGATGGCCGGATTCATCGACCCGGGACTCACGTGGGAGGATATCGTTTGGGTACGAAAGCAGACCCATCTCCCAATCGTTCTGAAAGGTGTCATGACGGCAGATGATGCGATTATGGCCATGAACGCTGGACTCGACGGTATCTTACTCAGCAATCATGGTGGACGGAACCTTGACACTAGTCCACCGTCCATAATCAGTCTTCTCGAACTTCATAAGCGCTGCCCGGAGATTTTTGAGCGCATGGAAATTTTCGTAGATAGTGGTATCCGTCGTGGAACCGATATCCTGAAAGCGATCTGCCTCGGTGCTACTGCGGTCGGAATCGGTCGTCCTGCCCTCTTCGCAGCGAATTATGGACAGGACGGTGTGGAACATCTGCTGGACAGTATGTTTTAATCCCAACGCATCCCTAAATTTATATTTTTTTTTTGAAGAATATGAACTAACTAACCTCTCTCACAACAGTCCTAAAAGACGAACTGGACACCGCGATGAGACTGAACGGAATCACAAGTCTCGAGGAGGCCCACCCGGGCCTCGTAAACACGTCTGATGTCGAACACCTCGTTCCGGACTCTGCTTCCCATCCCTATGCCCGTGCAGTGGCGCGCGGGCGTACGCCAGCGCTTTCAAAGCTTTAGGACGGCACATCGCGCGACTCTTTGTTTTATTTCGTTCACCTAGTTTATATTTTGGTTGTGGCTACTTCTTGGAATATTTTTGACTATTGTTATAGACATATACACATCGATTTATCTACATATCTATATATACGCTTGCTTTTCTGGAGATCTTCAACAACTTCAACGATCCCATAACTTTCTTTTCTATCTCTATTTATTTTTGACTTACCAAAATGTATCCTGATTGTTTTCTGCTATGAAGACCATCAGCTTCTGCCATGTTCAGATACTTACTACTCATGACTTTCGCTAGGCCTAATCGCCAATCTCCAGATCACCAACCCCGGCAGGATCACGAGTACCTGCGAAACAAAAATCGACGCCCACCTGATCCTCTCTCACATTCAGCCCTGGAGATCTTGATATCCAGAACGTCATTGTCTTCGAGAACGGGAGTCTTCGCAAGATTAATGATTAAAATGAGATCGTCGTCGTACTAACGGACGTTAACCCAGCTAGCTGACCCGCGATTCGGACGAATTATCAATCCGATGCAAGTGCAGTAGCTGATGAAACTGATCATAATCCTAGCAATTATGAAAACTCGCCCGTCGGCTCCGTTGAAATCATCTAAATAAAGAAATGGGTTACGCCGTCGGCAGTTCGATAAGGCGTCCAAGCACGGAAAACAACTGTTCCTTGGCATCGGGCAAGCATTCTTTTTCTTTTGATGAGAAGAAATCTTCCTATTTTCTCCAATGAGTTGTTTGCATTCTCTTACTTCGCCCTACGTGTCGGGATATGTACCTGAAAACTCTCATGGCTGAGCTCGGCTACTGCAAAGTACCTGCAGGTTGATTATTCACGGCTCCAAACTTTATTTTTCCAGTTGTTAAATTTACAGGGGTTGATTGGCTACATCTCACCACTTCATTTTAGCGTCAGGCTTGTGAATCGGGATCCCCAGATTTCTTTCTCCACTCCAGCCCTATCGTCAACTTCTTCCCTTTAAGCTGACCTGTCTTCGGCTGCGGCATCTACAGAGCCTCATTTACCAACACTCGGTGAGAACTTGGTATGCGTCCTGAGCCGTGACACATAGGTCTGAGAGCTGCAGATCTTTAACTGACCGAGATAGGTGCCATGTCCCTTCCTATCCAGCGGAAGGGCGGAGGTTACCGAGTTAACAGCCTCAAACGAAGTTGACAGCCTGGGACGGAGGAGACCAGATAATGGTTACTTTAGGGCCTACCAATGTTTGTTAAAGAGACGGGATGGTGCCGAGATCCGGGAATCATGTCGGGGAATTCTGACCTGTTAAACATCTATATCCTGGAGCCGAGTTGGCAGGCTCAGACAGAAAGCGCTAAATAATGCTGGAACCTGCCGCCTTGAGATCTATATGGCCCTAGGACCATGATAATTGATCTTTCCATATGGCCTAGTGGTTCGTGGCTCTGTTGAATAACGACAACACAGCCATTGCTTACACCGTAGGGCTGGCGACTCCTCCCGTCCCGTTTGCCAACGCAGGGGCGGTGGAAGAGGTTGTTGGGACAAGGAATACCCAGGAACGACTGGTTCGTATGAATTGGGACATGGAGGAATAGGAGTTTGGCGAGATGGAAAGCACGGAAAGGGGAACAACACATAGCACTTGATTTGGGATTCAGGAGAGCTGTAGACGGTCAGCACAAAGGTATATAAAAGGGGTCAAACCTGCCGCTTCTACCAGACTTTTCTTCATTCCTCAATCATCTCAAAAGCATTCCCTCCAAAGCATTCCTCCAAAGTTCAAACCGTCCACAAACCACTTTTAACCCGCCTTTACAACTCTGAAAATCCTCAGTCCAAGTTAGACAACCCTTCCGCTCGATTAACGTGCCCGATAACTAACAATATCTCCCAGAAACTCCAAACAAGATGAAGCTCACTCTCGGTCTCCTCCTCGTCGCCACCCAAGCCGCCGGTGTCCTCTCAGCCCGTGGGCCCCATCCCCTCGGCCCTGCCGGTTCCAAGCAAAACATTGAAAAGAAAGCCGCCCAAGCCTGTTACACAGATTCCCCCTTCGGTTGCTCGAAAGGTTACTGCTGGGTCGCCTGTGGTGATAACGGAGAATGGTGCTGGACCGCTCTTGATGGCGGATCTGGTGATTGGAAATCTTGCAGCACATTTAGCGATTGTATTGAAGGTGATTGTGCGACTGGCGATTGTGATGATTGTGGCTGCGGCTGCTAAGAATTCGGGTTGCTCACTCCTGAATAATGTTGCAAGCATACCTAGCTAGCAGAGTCGATGTTTGTTGGTGTACGTTCGTTTGTTTTTGTTTTCTGCCACAAATGGGCTCGGCTGAATGCTGCAAGCATACCTAGTTAGATGGTTATTATTGGTTTACGTTCGTTGATTTTCTGCCATTGATAGCGCGGCTGAATGAAAGATTTTATATTTCCCGGGAATCTATGTTTCAATCATATGTTAACTTCGTCATAACCAGAAATTTCTGTTTTCTCTGTTTTCACTGCCCCTTCCAGGTTTTCGGGTGGGAATCAGTAGCAGTGTGTTGAAATAATGGATTTGAGAATGAGCGACGTTGTTCTTTGCTTCCTGAAGCATGTTCCCAAGCATGGTCGAGCCAAATACAAACATCTCGCACCAACAGGCAGAGGTCCAGATAATAGTTGAGCTGAACAGATACATCCCCTGTCTCCCGATTCCCCTGTTTTCTTGGACTTCCGATTCATCGAATGTTATATGTTCGATGAAGATCTTTACTTGACTGGAAAAGATGTAGCATATCTCAGCATGCTACATACCAACCCGCTTAGATAAAAGCAAATTTGATAGGTAACCCTGTAGGGCTGAAAGTCGATGGTCATAGGCCGGTAGCGCCAACTGGTGGTTATTTTAAGCCTCGCTACCTAAGAGCTTGGCACATGGGGGAACTGTATACCCAATAAAGCGTATGGGGAGGGAAGTTGACCTTCCCAATGCAACTATTTAATTCTCATCGACAAACAAGGTAAGTAGTGGAACAGCTCCTAGACGGACGGCGCGTGGGACTTCACTTCACTTTTTAAATAGATTTATTTCAAAAGCGGGAGATAAACTTCAAAATGTAAAGAAGTATTTGACTGATCGCTTTGAAATTAACGTGTGCCTGACAATGAGTTATTCAAACATTTACCGCTGAAGATTAGCCATGGAATCCTAAAGCCGCCTGACAGAATGACGATTTATCAACCCTAATTCGTATTCGTAACGAAAACAGTCAGAACAGTCGCGTACCTGTGAACAACATCAGTTCGGTGTTATTCCATGGGATAGAAGTTGAAAGATATCATCGTACGCTGATCCCGCAATGAACAAGTCCACAGTCCTCGCTCGCATTAAGCCGGCTAAAGTCATGATGAAAACCGCAGTAGAAATAATGATAACGATCAAGCGCTGAGACATATTTGCAAAGGTGTTGCATATGACCACCGGGACGAGAAGGTAAGTGATGACGAGTACCGCGATGAAGGCCCGTGCTAAATGCTCAAGAAAGGCACTTGAATAGATAAACACACGTGGATCCGAAGAAACATCGGAGCATTTTTGCTTTAATATATGTGTCAGCTAAACTCTTCAGTAAATGGTTGAGAGTCTCGGGAAACATGCCTGATAGTAGCGGCTGCAAACTCGAGTAAGAAAGCTCGTAATCCAAATGGCGACTTGGGACAGACCCCCATCGGCCGGAGAGGCTAAACTGGCCAATTCTTGTCTCCTATTGATGTGGCTTACATAGGCGGTCTGGTGGCGAGCTAGACACTGGTTGCCTTCAATCCAGTTCTGTAGGTTTTGGACATCTCTTGACTGGGGTGGCGAGGCCCGCAGGATTTGAGAGCTCCTCTGAATGAAGGAATCTGGAACAAAAATCGGGAGCTAGTCGGTTACTAGAGAGAACTGAGATGTAAGACGAAGAAACCAAGAAATGGAAGATACCGTAGTCCACCAAGGCGCGGTCGATCTCCTTTGTAACTTCTTTTCGCTTTTCGTTGCGATCCAAGCGGCTGCTAGATAAATGAAGCATGTTGCTCTCAGCAACGTCAATGTCGCTCAACTTCTTCTCTAGCAACGAGAGATGGTCCTGTTTTTCTAGAAGCAACCGTGCACGCAGGTATGAAAACCGGCGGCAGAAACTAAAGGATTCATGGGATGCGATCAGGGCCGCGAAACGGGGACGACCAAGAGGGTAGTTTTCAACTAAATAAAAAAGGTCAGAATGATGTCAAAATATTCTAGGAATTGGCGGGAGAAGAGAGAATCAACGGAATTGGGGTTACTTGTTGTTCCCGTTGAACTTGGGCAAGTGCGTTCTTCGCACGCTCTATGCCCTTTTTTTGGTGGTAAAAGTGCATTCCACAGGCGGGTCGTCCACGGCTGGCGGTCGGGTTGTGAGCACTGCGATTCTGCTCTCGCTAGATCCTTATCTTTCTCACGAGAAGCAGCTATCAAGGTCCGAGATGGGACAGAGGAGGTAGAATACATTACAACGCAATGGGAGAAGCATCGCTATGTTGAAACTTCAGCAAGAGAGGGGTTGCGAAGGGCATCAAGAAGTCCCGCTCATATCGGATAAGAAGAAGATGGGGGCTCACGTCCTGCATGAGGCTGGCGTGAAATTGATGCCCAATAGTACCCTAAGTCAATCTGCTGGATAGTATAGCCTTGCATAGTCACGAGTGTTATGGCAGCCTCGTCGGGAGCCTCGTCTTTGTTCCGTTTTTAAAAGACCCATCTCCCTTGCACCATTATCTCGCAACCGCCAATACAAACCACAAGCTGTCCAGGCGATATCAGACTATATCAGGGGCCATGTCCAACCAACAAAGGTATGTAGTCGTTTGGTAACCCACCTGTCACCTACCTAGCTACGAAGTTAGGTAGGTGAGTGGTGGATTACCCGAACGACTATTCTTATTCCTTCATCCGCGCGTGTGGACGGCTAATTTGATCCTCAACCTATCTTTCCAATGAGCAGAAACAACGACCCCAGCGTGAGATTTCCTAAAAACGACTGCCGGACCAAGATTTTCCCATACCCAAATGTAGGTACTCAAGCTGAACTAAAAATTGATGATGTATCAAACCTGTGGCTGATTTTGTTTCACCAGAGAGGTAGTTTCTTTCCTGCCGACTGGGTGTATGTTGTGCCACACAACCCTGTCGGATCGATAACTCACCATGGTCCGTATATGGTCCAGATGGTAATGGAGGGGAAATACAGTCTTTGCTCAGAGGATGGAATGCCGGTCGCTGTTGGAGGGAGAGAATTCTTCGAAGAGGAAGAATTGCAGGCCGCCTCATGATTTTAGAAACTGGTTAATGGCATGCCTTCTGTTCTACAAGATGACACGAGGTATTGCATCAGTAGCATACGATTTGCCCCCAAAAAGTTTCCCTATTTTATGGTCTAATTCATAGATTCGAGCTACTGTCACAATTTAACAATGCGTTCGTACCTCAAGAGTGGCTATATAGAAGTCTTTTTCCCGTCCGCCGAATTTTGGCTGGCGGGTTATAGGAATCGGCAGAATGCTTGGAATATACCGCCGATCTGAGTCGAGGATGCGACAATGTCGATTGTGAGAAATTTCAACGAAGAATTGGCATAAATTCCTCGAACATGTCTCTTCCGAGACTTGAAAGAAGAGCCGGCCAAAGGATCCAATCATGCTTGTTCTTCATGGATGACACCTACTTAATATGGACTTGCCTTGGAGAGCAATGCGTGAGCGGCTTGGCCTTCCAGGCATTTTCGAGAGCGTTTCGCATTGGTATAAAACCAAAAGTCTCTAGTATGGAAGTAATCCGGCCTATGGAGAAAGCTTTTTCCTTTAATGACGGACTGGAAGACAGTTGAAGAGCGTTTTCCGGCGAAGCAAAATGACATATGGCATATTTATCGCCATGATGTACTCCATGAACCTTTCCAGCCTCGAGAACAAACTGTTGAGAACCATTTTCTGAGACGGACATGAAGTTCGACACAGCCTCCCAAGAGATCTCCTTCAAAAGAGAAAACTTTTGGGTGCCATAGTGCATGGGGTTCTGACGGAGCGATTTGGAATAAACCAAAGTGACAAGATTGTCATGAAATATCTGGTGCGATACTTGAGTGCCATGGTGCCAGAGGGATATCAGGGGCTGGTGGAGATGATAGGACAACACGCCTGGCGTTTCCCATTCAAGGCATAATGAAAATGACCGAGGCCCCGATGTAAGATAGCAGGATATTGCCCTGGACACGTCTATCAGGTGCATTGATGTGCAAGATGCGAATATCACGACCCAGTCGCCGTCCCGAGAACAGCGAGAGTGTCAGGTCTTAAGTAAACAATGTCAGCGCTCCGATGATGAGGTTGAACGACGTATGAAAGCGCTAAACCCAAAATGGAGAGACTAACCATAAAAGGAAATGCCCAGGCCCTCAGTTACAAGCCACATGACAAGCTGTCTTCTGACCAATCAATGCAGAGAATTGACCTTCACCGGGTCCTCATCGGGGAATGTGCACTAAGAAATAAGCTATGTCTGTTGTATTTTACCATACAGATAGCACATCACTCTCAACAAACCATTGTCTCAACGATTATGATTTCTTTTGTGGCTGAAGAAAAGAATGTTTTGTCAGGGCGAGAAGCGAGATGGTCTGGACTCTCTCTGGATCTTTTTGCTGGTTTGGGATGTGACGATGTCTGTATCGAAGATGTTTCCGAATCTTTCCTATTTCCTTTTTCCGATATCGCCCGTGTCTGGCTGCGGGGGAAGGTGAGATGAGTTGTCTCTCTCCTCTTTCTCCAAACGGAGGTGGACGGATACGGTTCATCCCCGAAAGACGAAAGATGAGGCACACGACCTTTGTTCTTCAGGGAATCATCGCTGTCGGATACTGGGACTTGGTGTGCTTCGTGCAACAGTGAACCCCTCATTTCTCATCCATCTGTCCAGGAGATACCCGGATGAAGAGAGGATATATATTAATGAAGCGACTCTTCTGCTCACTCTACTCACTCTCGTCAATGATATCCGCGTCATCATCCATCTCTATCTCTTACAACAAAACCCCCTATCTTATCATAACCATATCAGATCGGACTCCGAGCATCGTAATACCGTAACAATACCATAGCTTCCCCCCAACAAAGCTCCAACCAAAGCTCCCCCCCCGTAATCGGCCCTGGTCCAGCCAATCCCCCGACAGAAAACACTCTCGGCGTATTATTCAAAGCTCACCGCCGTGCTGGTGATTGTGCAGTAGATACAGGCACGCGATAGGGATAGGCATCAGAATTCGTGGTGGTACGAAAGACATTTATTTGAGACTGCTTTCCTGCTTTTTCTTCTTTCTTTCCTTTCTTTCTCTCTCTCTCTCTCTCTTGCTATATTTGTTGCTGCTTCTATACTCCCTATACCAGGCATACCCCCTAACATCAAGAGTCTCACCAGCTCAAGTAAATAATTCAAACGTAAATACTCCGTACTCCGTACCGTCTACTCTATCATGGCAGCTCCCCGATCTACATCCCTCCGAGCTCTCCGCTCCCTCTCCCAACAACACCCAACCTCATCCTTCTCTCCTGCCCAGAGACGCACCCTTCACATCACAGGCGCCCAGTCTGCCCGACCCGCCAATGGCCCGGACAGACAATCTCTCTACCTCACCCGGAGTCTGGCAGACTTGAAGAGCGAATGCCAAAAACGAAGCCTGAGGACCGTGGGGAATAAAGCGGAGGTATATTCTAGACCCATCCCTCTATACACACACACAGCTGACTAACCCCAACCCAGCTCGTCGACCGCCTCTCAAACCACGACGTCCTCCAAACCCGCGCCTTCAGCATCGCCATGCGAAGAATCGACCGCCAAGGGCAATCCCCAGAAAACCAACCGGCTACTCGCACATTCAACACCTCCCGCTCCAACAAGACAGTCAACGATACCTCCACCATCGATTTCGCATACATGCCAACCGACTACAGCAACGCCGACCTACCCCCATACATGACCAATAACTTCCCCGGTACCTTCGACCCAGCACAGGTGGAAAACCAACAACCTCGCATTCCTATCCTCCCGGATGCGTATGGAGTGACTGCCCCGTCGGCCTCATCATCTGCAGTGCCAGCTCCTCCGGAGCCCATGAAGCCGGAGATTCATTTCGTTGGGGAATTGAGTTCGGATATGAATGGACCGAGTCCGATGAGTGAGGTTGTGGATAATGATGCGGCGGATATCAATCCGTTTGATTTGACGGAGCAGGTTGGGAAGGCGAGGAGGAATGCGGCGTCATCGTCATCGTCGAAGTCGGCGTCGGCATCGGGGGAAGATGGTGTGGTGAAGGAGTTGTGGGGTGGGTTTTTGGATGATGTTTTTGGGGAGAAGAAGAGGAGTTGAGAGTCGTAATGTCTGTTCTTAAGCATTCATTTTCTTGGATTGATCATCACACCACGCACTGGGGAGTGATCCTGACACCTTTTTCGTTGATATATATATTAATTTTATTTCATGAGCTTATACGTTCTCTTTTTCCTTTTGCTTCGCATTTCCTAACGGAAGATGGAAGGTTGTTTCTCTTGACCCCTGAGATGATGCCGGTTCATCGTTGTTAAGCAAGTTGTTTCGATTGATAGCTCTGATTCTTCTGATAAATGATAACAGTGGGCCACCACCGTCTCTGCCATCGAGCATCTAAACCGTACTGTACTCGAGAGGGTAATAGTAAGTCGGCTTGAAGTATTTTCTATTCTCATAATAAAAAATTGATTGACGGAGTAAAAGTTTTCTGACCGAATCTGCTGTTGTTGTCTCAGGGCAAGTTTCACGTGCCATTGAAGAAGGTTCGGTTCGGTCCGTTTTCACCTCAACCTGAACGTTCGAGCAACAACAAGATGAACTCTTTCGTTTTGTTATCCCACCCAGGCTTAACAGCCCATATTCCATCCGCTTGAAGCTGAGCATTTTCTCTGTAGAAGTCTCGACTTCTACCATCACCATCATGATCCTTCTGAACTTTGGCCTTTTGGCCGCGGCTGACCTCCCCGCCGTCCCATGAAATGGATCCGGACCTCGTATTTAACACTTGGCGCTATATTTATAGATTTTACCATTTGTAAACATCTCAGTTGGAGTCCCCACCATGGGGTTGGGAATAATAATGGGGATTTTTCCTTTTTCCTTTTTGATTTTTATTTTTTTTGTCTTCATGTTCTGTTACTGCGTCGCCCGCTCTTCTGCTTGAAGAACCCCCCGCGTCGCTGGAGAGCGAAACTTACAACACTTTCAATCAGGCACCATGTTAACCAAATTTCTCATCCGGACTTGGATCCTCCTGATTGTTCCCACCGCAGTTTTCGCAAAACGAGGTGGTGGTGGTGGCGGCGGGGATGGCGGTGACAGCGATGGATCAAGCGACGATGACTCGGGCTCCTCCTCCGGTGATTCCTGCGGAGAATATGACTCGTTTCTGGAGACATGGGATATATATCCAGAATACCTAAGCGAAAGCAATGCGACAGTCGGGGGCTCCTTTTTCCAAGGCGAGGCTTTCTTCAACTACAAAATCCCGGGTCCGCAGAAGTACGGCCACTCCCCGTGCGAAGGTGAATGGGAATCGCTTCGGATGTTGGGTTATGCGTGGGTGGGCCCTCAGTCGGAGTATCCAAAGGGTTCGGAGAATCCGTTTATAATAGGATTCAAAGCATGGGGGAGTAACAACCCGGTTGAAAATATCAGCACTTCGTACACGTATCTCAGCTCCACGTATTGCCCTTCGAAACCGGATCTTGTGAGATTTCTCACCACGGACGGTGTGGATGAGAAATGGACCCAACTTGAGAACACTGGTGGCACGAGCACGATTTCCTCTTACTTCCCGCAACGTGCCGCGGACTTTTTTTCATTAAATGTCACCGCGAACACCACGGATTCAGAAGCTGTTGATTTCGGCGCACGGTTCGTGGAGGATGGACCCGATCCGGGAGGCAACCCGAATCTCCTTCAGCTAACCGACGGAGCGGGTTCGGACCGAGAGTGGATTAGTATCGGTTGGTCCGAACGGATGGTTGTGAACGGATCCATCACGAATACCACTCTAGACTTTAGTATCGTTGGAAATGGCACTGTGCCTACTGAGAATTCTACAAGTCTTGAGACGATTGACAGTTTTGCAGGTGTCAATATTACCTTCTCGGGAACTTTTCATAGTGCGAATTCTTCGGAGAAGCCGAGTATTCGGTCGAAGGATCAGCCGCTGGTTTCGTTTGTGGAAAATGATGCGTTTGAGGGGAGTGGTGCGAGGGTGGTACATGTTAATTATGCTGTTGGGATGGTGTGGACGATATGTATGGCTTTGCTGTTTGGATATTTCTTATGACCCCGTTGGATTTGGTTTTTGAGAGGAACAAAGGGCGGACTTTTGAAACCACTCCCAAGATACCCTTATATAATATTGAGAAAGACCTAATTTAATTAATGTGCTAGTTGATTTGAACGCAGAAACTTGATAGAAGTGTATTTGTTCCTTGGAATCGAAAGATAATTTGCGACGAATCTCGATTGTTTAAGAGCTAGGTTTGAATTATATGAATCTTCGGGGTTTCGATCTCTTTACTCGTATTTAGAAAATCGTCATCGTGGCGAGCAACGAAGTGAGAAATGCGTCCCATAAATTTAAGAAATCAGAATAATATCAAGGAGATGGTCATGTAGGTAGCGAGATATGACCCCCACTCGGAGGTTTTGTATGTTGGGATACCCATGAACAACAACCTCACCCAACACAAAGGCTCATAGCAAGGGACCTGCGCCCATGCCTGTGCCTGACAGGTCAGAAAAGCCTTGTTCAATCCACAAAGGCGGTTTCGCAAAAAAGGTCTTCTTGATAACAATCTTGAAACCTTTCCTTGATTCATAAAGCTCCTCTTTCAAAATTCCGTTGTGACATTTTGCCTTCGTTGTGCGTTTTTCCATACTCGTCGTCTCTAGCATGTCATCAATACTCGCTTCCATCACTACGGTTCTTAATTTTTCTCGGTCAAAGCCGAAAACCTATACGGAGAATCACTTTTCAAACGGGCAATCGAACGCCACTATATCAACCGTTTCTGAAACGCCGTCAGTCCAGTCTCAGGATCAGACGGTTCAAGATGACTTCACCGTCCTTGACCCGCCCTTGGAGCGGGTCTTATCACGACGAAGGGCCGCCTTAATCATCGTGACAGTAGGCCTCATGACGATGATGAGTACTGTCCTCAGTGGTGTTCTCGCCGTTGCCCTACCCAAGGTAGCAGATGATATCAAGCTCGAAGAGAGCCTACTCCTCTGGCCAGCCAGTGTCTACTCGCTCACCTGCGGCTGCACACTACTTTTCTTCGGTAGCATCGCAGACGTGGTCGGAGCCCGGATCGTCTACCTGACGGGCAGTTTCTTTTCCACGGCCCTGATACTTGCCTGTGGTCTGTCACGCACGGGCGTCCAGCTCATTATCTTTCGAGCTCTGCACGGTTTTGCTATCTCCATGTGCCTTCCCAGCTCTGTGAGTATTCTCACAAACAACTTCAAACCAGGCCCGCGGCGAAACACAGCGTTTGCCTGCCTTGGCGCGGCGCAGCCTACGGGCTTCCTTATCGGCCTCGTCCTTGGTGGGATCCTCACCGACCGCGTCAGCTGGCGAGCTTCTTTCTACCTTATCGCCAGCATGAATGCTACCGTCTTCGTCGTCGCTATCTTTTGCCTCCCGAAGAGGGCCGACGAAGGCCGTCGGATCTTGCACCGCTTCCGAACTGAAATTGACTGGATCGGAGTCTTTCTCATTTCATCCGCCCTAGGCCTCTTATCCTATGTCCTCGCGGCTGTCATGATGCAGACCTCCTCGATTAGCTCACCTACCAACATCAGCCTCCTAATTCTCTCAATCCTCCTCATCCCTACTTTCGCGCTATGGGTTCATCACCAAGAAAAGAACTCCCGCCCTGCACTAATTCCAAACTCCCTCTGGCGAAACTCCGTGTTCCTCTCAATCTGCATCCTCGTATTCCTGGCCTGGGGGACCGTCACCGCGAACCAATACTTCCTCGCGCTCTTCTTCGAGAAAGTCCAACATCTCTCCGCTCTCTCGACTTCTTTACGCTTCCTACCACTCGTAGCCTCAGGCGTTTTAGCCAACGTCGCGACAGGCGCATTGGTTAGACACGTGCACGCCGGCTACTTAATTGCCGTCTCAATCGTCCTATCCGCTGCTACACCGCTTCTTATGGCGCTCGCAGACCCAGCCTGGCCATACTGGTACGCGGCCTTCCCAGCTACATTCCTCAGCCCCATAGCTGCAGATGTAGTCCTCACCATCGGCAATCTATCAATCACGGCCATCTTCCCATCAAAAACGCATGGTCTCGCAGGTGGCGTTAGTAACACCCTTGCACAACTTGGGACTAGTCTGGGTTTGAATCTGACTTCGATTTTGGCTACGAGCGTGAGTTTGGGGAGTAAATATAGTGATAAGTCTTCGGCGGAGGCTTTGGGGTTGGGATATCAGGCGAGTTTTTGGGCGAGTTTCGGAGCGACGGTGAGTATGCTGCTGGTGGTAGGTCTGGGTTTAAGGGGAATTGGGAAGGTGGGAGCTGTCAAGAGGGACTAGGTCTATGGTTTCGGGGGGGAAAAAAAGGGGATAGATATCGGTTTACTATCTAGAATTGCACCTCGAGATAGATTTAAACAATTGTGTAGTTCGAAACTAGAGATGAATTTTATGAATTGAAGAACAAAATACGAGAAATCCAGCCCTAACTACTGTAGTTTCAACCAATTATATCCCCGGAAGCTATAAGCGATCGACATAAGAAGTTTATACCAACATCCCTCCTCAACTCTCCCTTCTCACGGCGGCGTACTCAACCCCTTCAAATCATTCGGCTTCAACGGCGGACTCAGCACATGTTTACCCATCCCATCCGTCCACTCCACCGTAATATCCCTCTCCATATTCCACTCGGTCAATGTCTCCCACTTCTTACACGTATGCACAGTATTAAAATTAGGATACGGCATATCCCTCCCCTCCACCCAATTATACGTCAGAAGACTAATATCCCCATGACACATAATCGTCTGCCTGAGCGTCTCAACACAATGCTCCAAGTGTCCCTGCACGACGTTCTCAGGCGCACCTGCGAACGATCCCTCGTGGTCGTCGTAGTATTCCCGATGGAGGGATTTGCGGAGTAAATCTACGCAGTGGAGTTGGTGGAAGACGTCGAGACTGGCGAGGTATTGGCCGGTTCCGTGGTCCTCTTCGAGAAGGACCGGGTATTCTGGGTACTCGTTTACGGCTTCCCATTGTTCTTTGGTGATGCCGATGGCGCCGCCTACGGGTGCTGCGAAATTATTATTACTGGTCTGGATTTGAGGACATGAAGATGATGGGGTGGGTGGTACCATCGGTGATATTATCCCAGGCTGCGTCAACCTCGGGCCCTACACCTGTGAATGGCGATTGGAGACCGAAGGTTCCCTTGAATCGCTGAACTTCGTAGTCGATGCCTCGTTCTGCATCGGGGACTACACGATAATTGTACCTTTTAGTGTTTTTTCATATTCTCCTAGTATCTCAACGGAAAATAGAGAGGAGAGAAACGTACGCCATTGTCCCAAGAGCCTCCCACACTCCTGTTGCCGTTTCAGCAGCGGTGGCTTATAAAACAAAGCTACCGCCAGAACCATTAGTGAAGAGAGGAGTAGTAGAACTTCAAGGGCGATTCTCCAGTTTTGCCGTTGGAATATGCTCCGAGGCCGTTTTAAGAGAGTCCCGTTGGAGATAAATGGATCATCTTCACTGCCTTCATCACTCGTGCTGCTGTGATTTAACCCCTTTTCATCGTCGTTGACGGGTGAATAATCTGGGGAAGGTATTGATGAGGAAAACATCTTGCTTGAAGGTTGGAAAGGTGGGATCAGAACGAGAAGACGGGCAAGAAGAGAGGATGGGGATAAATAGAAGATTGAGGGGCAGAGCTATTCTCCTAGCATTGACGTCTATGAAGGAAGAGTGGGATATATCCCATGAGGGGTAGTCCGCCTTCGCTTCGATGTCCAATATATGCCCTTCACGCACTCTAGGGAGATCCCTAGATCATTCTTTAGAAGAATGAGGCAAGGCTGCAGTAAGAATATCCTTCTGACATAGCGGTGTACTCCCGAAGAAATCCTAGCCAACAGAAATCAGGCTGCAGTAGACCTGCATCATAACTAATTGGTGTTATATCATGTAGGTTACTGCGTGTCAGCTAGTGATCATGCTGAAGTTTTTATACTCAACCAGGATTGAGTTGACCATCTGCATGCAGTCAGCATTTGCACATTCGGTCACAGGATGGGCGTACTTTTTGCTGACTTGCTCTGAGAGCTCCTGCAAGTGGGTAACCCTATCTATTTGATCTTTTCGGGGAGGGATAGGAGAGTTAGAGTGGGGGAACATGCATATACAATTTTCAAGGGGCTTGCTCACAGACACTTCAGCCTTTCTTCCCATTGTCGAAACTGCTACTATAGATTTTTACCAAGCCCATCGCAAGGTCTCGTCTCAGCAACCCCTCCTCAGGATAGACTATTACATGGCGTATCTTTGATCTGACCTGCTTGAGCATAAGACTTGTCTGGTCAAGGGATTAAAACGGTCTATCCCGCTCCTTCTCCGATATAATTTTCCAAATTCTCTACCGTCTTTTCTTCCTCACACAGCCATTGCTCTTTTCCATAACACAAGAAGACATCACAATGAAGGGAACTATCCTTGCCTCCATATTTGCCCAGGCTCTCGCCATTGCGGCCTCTCCTATCGGTGGGTTTCTTATCCAGTAACCACTCTCGTTTGCCTAGTTTGGCGTATCAAACCTATTTCTTGACGTATTAACGTACCAGTCTCTAGACTCTACCCTTAAGCGTGACGTCGACACCTGGAACAAAGCCGCCTGGTCCAACTTCGTCAAAGTCTACGCCGTCGACGAAGACGCCGAGAAGATCAAACGCGACGTCGATGGCTGGAATAGCGCCGCTTGGTCGAACTTCGTCAAGGTCTACGCTGTGGATGAAGAGTCTTCGGATGAGAAGAGAGACGAGAACTGGAACGCTGCAGCCTGGAGTAACTTTGTAAAGAGCTACGTGGATGATGCTGAGAATGAGAAGCGGGAGGAAAACTGGAATGCGGCTGCTTGGAGTAACTTTGTGAAAAGTTATGTTGATGATGCGGAAGCGGATCAAAATGAGAAGCGTGAAGAGAACTGGAACGCTGCGGCTTGGAGTAACTTTGTGAAGAGTTATGTTGATGATGCCGAAGACGGAGAGTAAAGCACCCAGAAGATTTTGTACTAGTTGTGGTGGCGAGTATCCTGAAGGGTTGTGAACCCCTGACGTACAGGTTCTGTCTGTATGGTGGAGATAAAGTATTAAACGAAGTATAGTCGTTCTTTTTATTTTTATCATGCTTCTTAAGTGTGTGAAACAATCCAGGATGATCAGTAGAAGTCGCCATGCCTGTCACCTTTTTTTCTCTTTTAAGCTGGAAGTTTCTTCAATCCAAGGGTTCGAAATTTATCCGTACAACGCAGAAATCTATCTGTTGCGGGTCTATTCAGCAAGCTTGCATGCTATTCGGCTTCTTTTTCTAATTTTCGGCCCCCAAAGCATCAGAACCCAAGGAACGGCGCTCAGAACTAGTCCAATGCCACCCAAGAGGCATCCCACGCCCAGAAACCCCAGCGCATCAAACATCGGTTCCGTGGCCAAAGGTAAGCATGCTGCGAAAACGTTCCGTGTGAATGATTGCGCAGCGATGGCGGAGCTAGCATAGGTCTGATATGTATCTGCTAGATAGTTGAACACGGCAAGATAAACGCTAAATATGCCAAGGGTGATGCAACCGCATGCAAGGACGGGGACAATCCACGGTATTGCATGATTAGTCGTAGCTCCAAGCCAAAAGAGGCCAATTGGGAGTAGAAGGCTCTCACCACAGGCAAAGAATAGGCGGCCTTCCGGCTGATCCCTCCGAGTGAATTTAGAAAGGCGGGAGGTGGAAGTGGTGAGAGCACGGTCTTGGAAGATAGCAACAACTGTGGCAATAACGGAGGCGATTGAGATGGAAAAAAAGACAAGACCGTTGGCCTGTGAAGAGAAATTGTAGGCACGTCCAAACATGAGGGGTAAAACCTCAAAGGTTAGGTATAAAATTGACCAAGCAAAGGCCATCCAGAGAGAGAACCAAAATACAACACTCTCGGTGAAGAGTAAATGGATTGGACGAAGCAAGGATGTCTTGATCAGCACGGCAAGGGTAGCACGTTCCTCATCTGCTTTGACTTTCCAACGAAGTCGGTAGCGAGTTCCTGGAGTGTCGGTTTCTTTCTCACGGATGGCGCGTATTGCAGTATCGGTGTTAGCCGTCTCCACGCTGCAATATCCAGACTTTTCAAGACTCTCATTCCAGGCATTGAGAATCCTAGCCTTGCGGCTGAGAAGTACGCCCCCACGAGTTTCCGGGAAGAAGAAGAAAAGAGCGGTGATGACAAGCCCGCAGGTGATAGTTTGCAGATAGAAGATCCAGCGCCAGGACAAATGTTGTGCCATCACGCCAGAAACTGCTGGGCCGATACCGGTACCGGAAAGGGCAGCCCCTGAAAAGATGGCCATAGCTGTGTTACGTTCCTTGACCGAATAGATATCGCTTAGAACTCCGCCGACGATGGTGCTAAATACTGAGCAGGATATTCCAGCAATAGCGCGGGTCGCCAACATTCCCGCAAAGGAGCGAGTGACAGCTGAGCCTAACTGGCTAACGACATACACGACACCAGCCGTCAAAAACACCGGTCTTCGGCCGTACGTCTCCGAGAACGGTGCCAAAATCATGGGTGCGAAGGCAAAGAAGAGGGTAAAGGTAGTTATGCCGGAATAGACATCCGTTGTTGTGATTCCCCATTCCGCCTTGTATTGGGTTAGGCCAGCAGTATATGCACCGGGGGTGTATGTAGTCACAACAGTGCTAAGACAGCTAAGCCAAGTGACGAAGATCTTTCGAGTCGGTGTCCACTCAAAGGGATTCTGATGCCCAGACAGCGATGGGCATGGCGGTGCGATATCAAGCTCTGCACTGTTCGAAGGTGGTATCACCGTAGTCGAGAAGGTCAAGTCATAGTAAACTATGGATCCCTCCTCGCTTGCGTCCTTGTTGGCAACTGATGCAACCGGGCCGGTCTTTTCGTTTGTTGGTTCTGTCGGTTGGCGCATACCTGCAAGTCATACCGGACTTCAGGTTTAGGTAATTGAGGAAATAAATCGCATGAAGAAGAGGGAGGACGGGAGTTGATATGTACAGGAATAATGGACAAGGTTACCTAGACAAGTCATATGCCCATGCCAGTACCCTCAAGGAATATAAGGTGATCTGGTTTGATCTCCGTTGTTGGTTGTTGGTTGTCTTGTCGCTCTTAAAATTTTGGGCATGGTGAAAATAAACTATCGTATCGGGAGGTGGAGCCGCGTGCTGACTGCAGCAGCTGTGGATCTATCTATGGCCCGTTCCGTGTTTGAGCCGCACGCCATATTAGTTTAACGACAAGCAAGAATCTTCAACCAACGTCAACCGACGTGGATCAGACGATTGAATGTCCGATATCGAAGCAATGATCACAGGACGATATCGTATCACACGCATGCTGAAGACATGCAGCCCTGGAATGTTGTGCTCCCAACCTCCCCAGCTAGTGCTGACTCTACTCCTAAATCCCCGAAATGCTCTTCAGACTTAAGTGAAGAGTAGGCTCCACAGCCTTACGGGGTAAAGTGCAAGCAGGGCCATGAGAGCCTCATCGAGGAAAAGTGTAGCCATTTGCCATAAGAGCACCAAGGGTGTCCTTTTGCAACCAAGGAAACCCTGGTTAAAATATAAACCAGGGCAGCGCACAATTATTGCACAAGCCTTAGGGTTGATAAATTTTGGTGGGTTTCTGTTATCGCTTGACCATCTTTAAATCAGGGCACTTCATTACATATTCTAATCCAATAATACAGCTGGTCTGGTCAATTTGGTTATCGCTGATCTGGTCGATTTGGCGGTATGGATGATATGGTTGTGTCACCCCTGGGCAGGCTGACGAGACCAATGGAGACTCCATCTTACATCTACCGCGAACTCTCTATCGTAATTGACCATATGAGGCTCATTATACTTTGTGCGCCGTTCCTCAAATAGATTGACAAGGGTTCCAGGGGCGAGGCCAAAGGAATATGCATCATACGTTGGTGATTGTCAGGAGCTGATGATGCTCTTGACTGCTCTTCAGTGCCTACGGCCATGATTGGGGTTGAGTGTACGGCGGAGCTCAACGGGATGAGAAATATCCCAGTCCTGACTTACAGATCATGGAATCGAGGCTGATATTGAGACAACCGCATTGGAATGGGGGCCGATATCAAAAATTCCCGTTTTTTGATGCCTGACAGCCTGGGCATATGTTGCCCTCGACCTACTATAAATACTTGCCGGGTGTTTTGCCTACCCCGTTGCATGATGGCTACACACCATCAAACCCGATCGAAAGTTACAGTCAAAACTCGCAACCGATATGCCTTCCGGCGTACCTTGTAGGGTTGGAGCCAATGGCGAGCATGGCGTTGAGACTTTGGACCGCAATCAGCTGATTGACTCAGAGTCACGCATTTCGGATCAAAATCCGGCGAAGACATTGGGCTGTACGGGGGTGCGGGACACTGCGGTGCATCCCTACGGAGTCAACCCAGGGGATTCTATTGCAGCCAAACTTCTCGACACACTTTCCGGTGCTTCGAAAAGGTAAGCAACGGCAACGGCGGCGGGACACTATATTTATAGGGCACTGACACCGACGGTATACAGTCTTCTCAGTCCTGACGCCACAATACCCGAGCTCTTGAAGGCAGTCGTGGATACCTTATTGGTGGCATCCCGGCGTGGATCTGATAGCCAGCAGGTTCCAAAAAGGATCAAGGGGCAAGCGACTTCTTTCAGCCAGCTGGTAGACTTGGTTGATTCGTCAACACACGATGTCTCATCACTCTACTACGCGGCTAAAGAGGTTTGGGGACATTCTGTCTCACAGCCGAAACGTCAAAAGATCCTGCGACCGTCGACCGTGTTGGAGTTAGGCATAGAGGGCCAGCCACTATCGTCCTGCAAATACGATCCAACCATTCCAGCACGGCAGAAGGCGCAGAGTCTATTATTGCAACTCGATGAGATCTCATACCAATTTAGCGATCCTACCCTTGGCCTTTCCTTGAATTCAATATCACGCTTGAGCTATCAAGAGTTTGCACAGATACGTGAATGGAACGCTTCCCTTCCGTCTCGTGCCAATACATGTGTCCACGACACAATCGAGCTATGGGCACAGTTGCAACCTTCGGCCGAAGCAATTTGCGCTTGGGATCGTCGTATAAGCTACGCAGAGCTTGATGAGCTTTCCTCGCGTCTTGCAAGTTATCTTTCAGTCTCTTGCGATGTCACCCTTGAGGAACCCATCCCACTTTACATGCCACGGAGTGCGTTAGCCGTTGTTTCCATGCTTGGCGTGCTGAAATCCGGAGGTACATTTGTCCCACTCGACCCTGCAAATCCGAGACGAAGAAACGAGCACATCGTCGAGCAATCGGGAGCTCGAAAGATCCTGACGTCTTGCTCTGACTGCATATTTGCTGAAAAGGCAGTACATGTTTCTTGGAAGTTTCTAGATGGATTGGCTTCGCCTTGCCGTAATTTGCTACCTACGGTCAGCCTTAGCAACCTCGCATATATCATATTTACTTCTGGAAGCACAGGACAACCCAAAGGCGTCATGATAGAACACGGTTCTCTTTCCACCAGCCTTCAGGCTCATAGCAATGAAATCTACGATCAGAACACGACGTCCAGAGTCCTGCAATTTGCCTCCCTTGCCTTTGATGCGTCCATGACAGAGCATCTAGCGCCACTCAGTAATGGTGCATGCGTCTGCATTCCGGATCAAGAGACCCGCATGGGGAATATAGTGGGTTTCATAAATACATACGACGTTAATTGGGCTTTTTTCACACCCTCGTTCTTCAAGTTTGTTGATCCACAGGAAGTTCCGGGCTTAAAGGCAGTAGTCCTTGGCGGGGAAGCCATTACAGACGATTGCATTGATAAGTGGGCGTCAAAGATCAAGTTAATAAATGGCTACGGGCCTTCGGAGACTACAATTGTAGCAACGGCTTGCACAGTTGATCCCCTTACAAAGTCCCGCTCGTCGATCGGAAAAGGCCTTGCCTGCAGAACTTGGGTTGTCGATACCGAGGATCATACTCAACTAGTTCCACTTGGTACAACAGGAGAGCTGCTCATCCAAGGTCCAACTGTTGGAAGAGGGTATTTGAATGATAGTGTCAAAACGAAAGCAGCTTTTGTCGAGATACCATGGTGGGGCCAGTATGACGACTGGACTAAGTCTCAACGTATCTACAAGACTGGTGACCTTGTGAAGTACGAGGAGGATGGCGGCCTGACCTATCTTGGACGTAAAGATACGCAAGTCAAAATTCGCGGCCAGCGTCTAGAGTTGTCTGAGGTGGAGTACCACATTTCGTTAACCCACAGTATCCAGCATGTAGCAGCTTTCGCTCCCAAATCCGGATTATACAAGGGACGCCTAGTTACAGTGATCACTTGTGGATCTTCGGAATCACCTTCTACAACGAATAACATTCAGCTCCTCAGTAATGATGCAGCCCGGAAAGCAGACGCCATTATCGAAACATCTCGAAAGCTGCTGTCAAAGACATTACCCTCATACATGGTTCCTGAGATCTGGCTGGCCATCGAGACTATGCCTATCACCAACTCTGGAAAGATTGGACGTACTACTCTTGCTCAATGGCTCCACGGGATTCAGACCGATACAGCAGCCACTCATAGAGACTGCCCAGAAGCGTCGACCCCGAGAGAAGAAACTACTCCTGCAAATGACGCGGAAGCAGTTATTCAAGAGATATGGGCATATGTGCTAAACCTCCCACAATTGAGCGTCGGGTTAGATCGCTCATTCCAGTCGCTTGGAGGCGACTCGATTACGGCAATGCAAGTAATAGGCAGATGTCGCTCTCGCGACCTACAAATCAGTATTCGCGATGTTATGAAAGGAGACACCATCCGCAAGATCGCAGCCTTAGCAAGTCATAGTCTCTCAGAAACGTGGGCTCCCGAGCAGCCTCATACCCCTTTTCCTCTATCTCCGATCCAACAGATGTATGTTCGACATAAACCGTCCAAGAGCCACTACTTTAATCAAAGCTGCGTTTTGCGCCTAAAACGACGGTTTGACCCGAATGAAATCCGGCAGTCTATTGAAGCCATCATAGATCGACATTCGATGCTACGTGCACGTCTGATAAAATCGGATACCGGCGACAACCAACAAATTATCACGGGAAGTCCCAAGGGTTCCTTCTCATTCGGTGTTCACAATGTCTTGTCCCAGCAGGAGGCAAACGAAATTATACAACAAAGCCAGAGCACAGTTGATGTCGAGTTCGGGCCGGTAGTGGCCGCTGATATGATATGTATCACAGACCAAACTCAGCTACTCTCCATAGCTATTTCGCACTTTTCCATCGATATCGTTTCCTGGCAGATCATATTGGAAGATCTCGAGTCTTATCTTCAGTCTCAAAATCTGCCGACTGCACGCTCAATGCCTTTTCAGGCTTGGTGCAGAGAACAGGTGGACCATGGCAAACTAAATTGGACACCGCAACGGGTATTACCATATCCCTTGCCTTCGGAAGATCTCAACTATTGGCAGTTCTTAGATTCTCAGAACACTTACGGAAATACTACCACAAGACAATTTCATCTTCCAAAGGAGGACACTACGAATATTTTTGAATATGCCAATACGGAATCGGCTTTCGAACCACTGGACCTGTTTCTTGCTTCCTTGTTTCTTTCGTTTGCTAAATGCTTCCCCGACCGCTCCCTCCCTCTGATACACAACGAAGGCCACGGACGAGAACCATGGAGGCTAGGTCAAGACATATCTCGAACTGTGGGTTGGTTCTCTATCCTGACACCTCTCGTTGTTGAAAGCTCCTGCAAGGACGATATTTGGAACGTGGCCTGTCGTGTTCATCACATCCGATCCAAAATATTGCATGGTGGGATGCCATTTTTTGCGTCTCGCTGTACCAATCCCGAAGGCATCAGAGCTTTCGATCACACCGGGCCCGCGGAGGTTGTTTTCAACTACATGGGCATCACCCAGCACGAGAAGGATGATAATCCTCTTTTCGATCTACTTGCAGAATCTCGAGGCGAGAGCGGTGATCATGCCAGTCCGAATATGAACCGCTTCTCGATTTTCGAAATATCAGCCGAAATAAGGGATGGGCAAGCTCATTTTTCATTTGTCTGGCCGCAAGGTCTAAAACACGCTGACCGCGTTCAAAATTGGGTTGACGAGTGTAACGCTACTCTTACCTTGGCCTCAAATACTTTGTCGCTGTCAGGACGTCCGTCACTGCCATCTTGTGAACTTTCGCAGATGCCAGTAGACTACGATGTCACGCGTGCTATACTCAAGCACGCAGAAGAAAAACTTCCAAGGGGAACATGTATTACCATGCTCTCTCCTACCTCGCCCATTCAGAAAGCCATGCTCGTTTCCCAAGCGGCAGGTAATGACTGCTACAATACTAGGCTAGCTCTTTCAGTCACCTCTCCTGCGGGAAGCGTGGACAGCTCCAAGCTTGCTACTGCTTGGAAAGCCGTGGTTCGTCGACATCCAATACTCAGGACAGTATTTGTGCAGAGACCAAATTGCACATCGGAATTTTATCAAGTTGTTCTAGATCACATCGAGCCACAAATCGAGCACATAGTCAAGGATACTTATGTCCAAGATCCTTTGTCTGTTCCTAAGGCTCAGTGGCATCAATACGAGGCTCAACACAAGTTGACAATAATCCAAGGTACTGATAGCCAGGTCACAGTTCTATTGGAATGCAGCCATGCATTGATCGACCATGCATCCCTACGGATACTCTTTCGCGATATCACCGATGCCTACTCGGGTCTAGAAGCACGAGCTGATGCTATCCCTTACGGTGACTTCACCGCCTCAATCCAACAGACATCCTCGCAGAGGGAATCGGCATTCTGGCATAATTTGTTTGCTTCAAACCCTTCAGGTCACCTGTCGGAACCTATTCCCTCATCCTCTCTCCCAGCTGTTCTACGCCATACCGCTGTCCCTCTTTCCCAATCCCTTTCCTCCAAACTGCAATATTTTTGCCAAGAAAGTCTCTACACACCCTCAGTCGTTTTCCGCCTCGCATGGGCTCTTCTCCTCTCCAACCACCTCGAGGTACCCAATGTTGCATTCGGCTACGTCGTCTCAGGCCGTGACATCGAGGTCCCCGGAATCGAAGACATCGTCGGACCATGTCTAAGTATCCTCGCCTGCGTCACCTCCATTGACGTAGATTCGACTGTTGCAGCCTGCCTTGAAGCTTTACAAGCCCAATTCCTGGAGAGTTTGAAGCATCAGCACGGATTTCTAGACTTCGCTGAGGATGAGGCCAGCATTAAAGAAACAACGGATGATAGACGTAAAACCGCATCTCTGCCTACCACAAACAAGTTCGATACGCTGGTCAATTTCCGTCGACACACGGATGAACCCACTCCTGCCGCTCCCACTGAGAACTCAATTGACGCGGGTAAACCGTCTCTCGACTTCAACCCAATATCCGAAAGAGATCCATTCGACGTAAGTCCCCTTCTCCTCATATTTTCCCATCCTCCTCCCTCAATCCGCATTTCCACTGACGTTCCTATAGTACCCACTCGTCCTAGAAATAGACCATCGCGTCTCCGGCGAGTTTGACGTCGTCTTCACGCACTGGACGAATGCAATCTCAACGACTCTAGCGACCACACTCGCAGACGAGTTCGCAGATCTAGTCAGCAAGATCGTGAAGGAAGATAGAATTAGAGATATTTTAGAAGGTTGAAAAAGTTGATTGCTATAAAAATATAGATGATATACAGTGGGCTATATAACTAGATTAGACTAGATTTCTTTATATAAAAGCTTTTTTTCTTGTTCTTCTTTCGTTGTGCGTACTCGGGGTATTTATTTCTTGGCTTTCAATATATCTAGATCCAGGACTCAGAACGAAGAGTTCATAGGAGATTTATGTACAACCGGGAACAGGTTGTAGATGCTTGGCGTAACTCGGTAGAAATGCTTCGTGTATATATATATATTTTTTTTAAAAACCTTAAAAATGCTCATACAAGAAGAAATAGACGAATAAAGAAATCAAGACCAGTAAAAGTCATGGTTTAAACCAAAACATAGACGCAAACAGAGTTAACGCGAGTTATATATTTTTCACGTTCAGGATTGAAATAGTGTGAGCGATGCTATGCCGACTGACTCTTCTGCGTGCGTCTGATATGAGTAAGCTCGTAAGTTTTGAGTATATATCTAGAATACCTTGACTGATAATAGAATGCAAAGAAAAACGAAGAGAAATCTATGAAATTATTCATGTTGCGAATTCTTCGATCGGGATATTGTTCTTGCTTCATTCTTGCCGTCTCCCGGTTTCTACTTCGCGCGTTATGCGGGAGGGCTGTGTTCTTTTTTCACCGAGAACGGAAGCTGTTAGATCCGAGTCTTCCGCGAAAGAAACGTGCCAAGATCTTATATGAAAAGTTTGCTTCAATTGTTTGATAGTTGAGGCATAAAATGATAGTGGTATGCAGGTATATTATTCATTCGAAGAATGAAATTCAATTTATCTTTGGGGCGAGGGGCTTGCGCGTACACGTTCTAGAAGCCAACGTTCCGTGGCAGTGGCTTGTGATAGATAGTGATGTGGTTGGCGAGGAATGCGACATGACATACCTACATCACTGGTAAATTGAATGCCAGCGACGAAATAATATATGCGCTGTAACGATGTAAGAAGATACTCCGTTATGCATTTTCATCTGATCTGAGGTTGAATCGATACCCCGAATCCGTGCCCGAATCCTCCGAGTATGTTGAGAAGAAGGATTTCCCCTTGCCCTGAACCCACACACTGATAAACACAAACCTTAATCCTTCTCTCAGACCACCTCACTGGCCATCCCACACCCTGTCAACCCATCATCCCCACCCCACCTGGACCCCATCATGTCTCCGATTGGCCAACGGTGCCAGGGGTTTCAGAAACATGTCTAACCGTTTCCAGTAATATCCAACCCGTCAACCAATGGCGGTTCAACAAACCTGGATAAGATCAACATGTGACGCGAACTTTCTTGTTTTTCTCCAGAAACTTTGATCGACCTCCCCCTCTTAAAACGGTTCGTGCTAGACCAAAAGGGGTTAGCGTCGGTGGTTCGAGGGCAGGTTCGTTTGTTCCAGCCAGTCAGGAGGAAAGGGAGGGTGGTACCTGAACAGTTGAAGAGCAACCTCTCTCCACGCTTGTACCCCTTGGATAACATACCTTGGCTTCTTGTCCTGCTTTCTTGTTCCTGTCGCTCTTTGTCTTCTTCTTCTTCTTTTCACCTCCCTCTCTATCACGACTCCCTCATTCCCTCACTCTCTTCACGTCGAGTTGTTTTGTATAGTTTTGTATTAATTAATTCTTTCTTCTTAATATACCTTCTCTTGTTTCTTTTTTGCTTTCTCCCCACCCGCCCCGTTCCGGTTATTCTCCGCGCACAGGTCCATTGCTGGTCGTTGTATATTCGTCTATACAAAAGAGAACATCAGTCAATTGCTTAATAGACTATTAATTGGGGATTCTTTTTTTCGTTGTGTTTAATTTCGACTTACCTTGCACATATACACGGTCGTGCCGGTTTGGATAATAGTGTTCTTATCTCGACGTCGACAAATTACGAAGTAATCACCTCGAACAAATCGCAATTGAAAGAACAACAGGCACCCCGTTGACTCGAACAAAGAACGGACGACATCGTCAAATGAAGCAGTCAATTCTATCTCGCAACACTTGATCCTCCCGTCGGATCATGCGTCTTTCGTCATGTCTGTTGTCAGTGGCTATCTTGTCAACCGGCGTATCCGCCTTCTTCCCCTATAAATCGAAGGCGAAAACCTCCGAGGATAGCGAGAAGAAGCTCAACGAAAGGTTTTTCCCTTGGATTCCGAAGGATGATGGTGGGGAGAAACCTCCAACGTTGAGTATTGGGAAGGTGGAGTCAGGACGGGTGAGTTGAACCTTACCTATAGTGCTTTACTGCTATTATCATACTAACTAATGCGTGACGAAAAGGTACGACGAGATAATAACTACGACGTGATCAAAGGAGACACGCCAACGAAAGAGAATAGTCTCGCGATTGCGAACGATGGACACGATTTCTCTTACATCACGCGCGTTTCCTTCGGTTCCCAGGACCAGCAGCTATGGATGTTGCTTGATACCGGGGCGGCGACCACTTGGGTGATGGGAGCGGATTGCACGACTGATTCTTGTTCCAAACACGACACCTTTGACGACGAGTCTTCGACGACTTTCTCGACAACATCAGGTAATTTTGATGTGACGTATGGGAGTGGTGAAGTGAAGGGCACCAGTGCGAAGGATAATGTGACGCTTGGAGAGTTGGAGGTGGTGATGGAATTTGGGGTCGCGTCCGATGCGTCCGATGACTTTTTGTCCTACCCCATGGATGGAATCCTTGGGTTGGGACGAACGAGCAATAATGATCAGGGTACACCTGCTGTCATGCAGTCTCTGTCAGACGCTGGCCTGATCGACTCCAATATTTTGGGAATTAATCTCCCGCGTAGCGAGGACGGAGTGACGGATGGTCAGATCACTTTTGGAGATGTCGACGACGACAAGTTTACGGGTGACATCGTATACACCGACACCGTAGAGGACTACGATCTTTGGTTGATCCCCGTCGATGACGCCGGTGTTGATGACACCACTGCCGGCTTCTCCAACAAGCAAGCCATCATGGACACCGGATCCTCATACATCCTCCTTCCAAAAGCCGATATGAAAAAGATCCATTCTTTAATCCCAGACTCCGAGCAGGATGATGATGAGTACCTCGTGCCTTGCTCGACCGACGCTGTGCTGCAGTTCACGTTCTCGGGAGTCACTTTTGACGTTTCTACCGAGGATTATATTTCTTCGTCGGATGACGATAGTGATATGTGCTCGTCTAATATCAAGGCGCTTCCGGATAACTATGGGCCCGATATGTGGATATTGGGAGATGTCTTTTTGAAGAATGTTTATTCGGTGTTTGATTTTGATAAATCTCGGATCGGTAAGCTTGATCCTATACATGCATGCTGTAAAATTATGGTGAATTGACTTTGCTACAGGCTTTGCAACCCTCGGTGATGACGACGATGATGATGACGATAGTCCTTCATCTACTTCAGATGGGTCTTTCTCCTCAGACGGTATTTATTTCCCTTACTCCCCTTTAGCCGTGAAAATATGCTAACTATTTCCCCTGAAGATTCCACATCCACTGCTTCTGCCACCACCGCCTCTGCTACAGAATCGACTTCGACTGGTGCAGCTGCTTCCATTTCTACTCCTCCGCAGTTCGTTCTCGGGGTGTCTATCATGACAGTCGCCTTTTCCTCGCTTCAGTTCTTAGGACTGCCGTAGAGGTACAAAAGGAGAAGCCAATATATTTGGCATACCGAACTCTTCTATCGAGTTTAAACAACGCACGCATTTCCATTTTCTTACTTACGCTATATTCCATCTCTTTCCTACTCTTGATACCGTACAAACCTTTTAATCACCCAGCATAGATCATCATCGCGCTCATCCCCATCGTCACATCTTGCCGGCGTTGATACATGCTCTCTCATTCTCATATTCATTCCTCTAAACATTTCTCTTTTCATATACCCATCCCTTCCAAATCCTCAGACTACCTTTCCTATTCTCTTTCTCGACTCTCTCTCATGTCCTATTATCCAACGTCTATATTTCCCGCAAACCTCTCTTTTCTCTCTTTTCTAACTTTTTGGGCCTGATCCCACTGCGGCATTCCCATATTTCCTGCCTGTGTTGCATGTTTGGAAGGCCATTCTCCGATGGGAGATCCACGCTACATTTTACCAACTCTAGTTGGGTTTTTATTCTATTTTATCAGTAAGCGGGAATAGATAAACATAGAACATTTCAATTTTAAATATGTTGACTGAACGAACGTGCCTTTAATGATTACCGTAAAGACTCTAGATCGACCCATCTCAACAGTCAGAACCTCAGAAAAAGGGGACTTGAAAAATAAGGTTTCCCCACTAGCGCCATCTAAGCTGTGGAACCCTGACGTCAGGAACAGAGATGCTAGCTGAGCTTTTTTGCGGATCTTCGGAGGAACTGTTTTTCCTAGGATCGGAATTAACGACCTCTTCTCGCCGAGTCGCGATTCAAAATAAGAATAATACCGCAAACAAATAGTTCGATTACTTCCTTGATTCTCTCTCAGAACACTTTGCCATTGAGAGAGAATACAGGGATAGAATTGGATAAGTGAATTGATCAATCATGTTTGTCCCCTGCAGGAAAACAGCCACGACAACCGGCTGCGTTGTCCGACAACTACGCTGTAATGATTCCCGACATGCTTCTCGCATAGGAATGGGAATGGGGATGCGGTATATACACCACACCCCCTCCATAAGAAGCACTCAAACAGGCTCTCCCTATGCGCCGCAAATCTGGAATGGGATGCGAGTTAAGACCCCTTGGATTGAGGCTTTTACGCAGAAGAGGAGGGAGTTGGAGGAGAAGGAGAAGAAGGAGGGTGGGAAAGGGATGGGGAATGTAAAGGAGGAGGTTGGTGGGAAGGGAAAGGGAGGGGGGCCGGATATGACGCCGAAGAGGATGTCGGATAGTTATTATAGGGGGGTTAGTCGTAATTTTATTTTTTTGGAAGATGGGATGCTGATTGGGGAGTAGATTTTACCATTGGCGCAGGATCGGTGGTTGTTGGATAGGTATCTTAATGCTTCGGGGCATATCAGGTTGGTTCTATTTTTATTTTTATTATTTATGTTTGATATTTGAAACAGAGGCTAAACGATAACAGACTCGGCTCCCTCCTCATGGACCTCGACGCCATATCCGGCATCGTAGCATACAACCACACAGGAGACTCCGTAGCAACCGTCACCGCCGCAGCAGATAGAATCACTATCGAGCATCCTCTAAAGGAGATTTGTGATCTGGAACTTAGTGGGCAGGTTACTTATGCTACGGGGAGGTCTAGTATGGAGATCTCGCTTCAGGTTGCGAAGGCGCCGGCGGAGGGGGAGAGGGTTAGGGCTGAGGATGTTTTGATTACGTGTGCGTTTACGATGGTTTCGTTGGATCCGGTTACGAGGAGGTTGGTTTTTATTCCCTATTCCCTTTCCTCTCGTATGTTGGTGTTGAGAGAAGTGATGCTGATGGTTTTTTAGACCGGTGGCTGTTGCGCCGCTACTTCTCGAGACGGATGAAGAGCGGGCTCTTTTCCAAAAGGGAGAGAATAATTACAAAGCGAAGAAAGCGTTGCGGAAGGAGAGTCTGCTTGAGAGGACGCCTAATGATGAAGAGAGTGATCTTATTCATGCGATGTGGACTTCCGAGATGTCTTACAAGAGTATTAACACCCAACACCCCATTAACAAACTCCAACTAACTATTCCCAGACCCCAACCTCCCCCAAACCCGTCCCTCAAACCTAATCTACATGGAAGACACCGTCCTCAAAACCGCCCAGATCATGCAACCCCAATACCGCAACCGCCACAACTTCATGATCTTCGGCGGCTTCCTCCTCAAACAAACCTTCGAACTCGCCTTCTGCTGCGCAGCTTCCTTCTCCCACACCCGACCCACCTTCGTCTCCCTCGACCCTAGCACATTTGACAACCCCGTCCCCGTAGGAAGCGTCCTCTACCTCCGCTCCGTAGTCTCATACACAGACGCAGCCACCACCCCCACGCCCGAAGGTAGTGACAGTAAATACACCAAAGTCCAAGTCCGCGTGGACTCCAGCGTGCGGGACGTCGAGCACGGAACGAAGAAATCCACGGGCGTGTTTAATTATACGTTTTTGGTGGAGAAGGATGTGAGGGTTATGCCGCAGAGGTATGATGAGTTTATGGTTTGGGTGGATGCGAGGAGGAGGGCGATTAATACGAATGAGAGTTTGGGGAGGTTGGAGGGGATTGGGGGGTTGCGGGATTCTTTGACTGAGTAGGGTAGTGCTGGGTTTATGTGCTTTTGGAGCGGTGATTTTGTTTACAGTATATAAACGGTCTACATTCTGAGATTTTGATATTAGATCATTGTTACTTCTGTACCCCTATATCTTCTATTTCAAATAAATTTGAAATCGAGTGCCGGCTAGGTCAATGTCGATCGAATCCATAAATTCAAGCTTTAAGATGGCACGTGATCTCCATGTTCTTTTTGAACGATTCAGAATCTCGGGACGATCCATCAAACATCATACATATCAATATCGGGCCTCATCGCAGGACACCGGGCGTATGTTATATCCTCTCACGGAGAAGGGCGAACAACTAATTCTTTCTATACTTCAGAGAGCGACCCAATCATTTTTGGCGAAATCATCGACAAGGCTAGCTTCCTAAAGGCCCTTCCTATTTATCTCAGAAGCTCAGTCTCTCTACTCATTTCGCACTAGTGTTACTAGTAGTGTTATCAACTTCTGAGTCAATCAGAGATTGATCGCGTGAGCAACAGCGAATTTCTCGTAGAGAGTCTGAGAAGATACGATCGCTGCTTAGCAGAGACTTCAACATTTCTTCATACAAAATCAATTATTTATCTTTGAGCATATACTTCAACATCAACGATTTATTTATTTTATTTATAAATTATATGAATCAATTCTCTATTCAATTCTCTATCTTTTCTGCTAGCACTCAACTTTCTATGACTTCTAAATAAATAAAAATTAATTGATTTTGAATGAGATTTCATGAAAAAAAAAAAAAATCACGTGATCTAAATGCAAATTTTTGATGAGAGTTTTCAAAAATTATTTTTCATAAAATTTTGACTTAATGTTTTCAATCATGTACTTCATATCTTAATAGATAAGATATTGACATAAAAATTACAGTCGTAAATAGATAAATGATTTCTCTATTTTTTCTGCTAGCACAGAATTATTCTAGAGTTATTGTTAAGAAATGATTTTGTCAAAGCTGAGCATATGATAAAAATACTATGTCTGTTGCTAGCAAACTGCGATCGTTTCTTCTCAGACGTTTCGCTAAAGATTTCATCATATGATCAAATTGAGTCTAGTAGTATTATATAATTCTGACTAGTGTTTAATTAGATTAGTACAATACAAAAAATCTAAGCGAAACGGCTGAGATACTGAGATAACTTCCTATATCAGATTCGTGCATCTCACGTTTCCTGATGAGAGATTTTTCTATTAAATGAGCTTTGATCAATCCTTTCTTTTCACGAGAAAAGAAATATTCAGATTTCGATTTGATTGACTCGTGGCATTACTATCCTTGAATGCGAATTTCTTTCTCTCGTCTCTTTCTTTTCTTCTTTTGCGAAATCGAAAAAATCACCAATCATTAATTCAGGCAGGCCTGGCATCGGGATCGAATCAGAACATATATCTCTTTCTCTAATCATCTGATACCTCTGCCACCTTCGTTTTTCTTGGTCAAGCCAACGATGCACGCTCAGCCGCAGTTTTCCTTGGCACTCTGCCAGCATGTATATACATCGCAGCCTTGCCATCTCCGCTCTCAAAAACCCTTTGCCCGCTTCAACATCAAAAGCATGGCGGCCCCACTGCTCGTTTTCTACATCTCACGCATTCAAACTTGACTCACGTTCTTGTGCAACTACGCAATGTCGGGCGCCGAAGCCACTACGATCTTAGGAGTGATCTCCTCAATACTTACCATTGTTGATGCTACCAAGACAGTCTATGATGCCGCTAATGATGTGAGCGGCCTCCCTGAGGCATTCCGCGAGGTCGCAGGTCTATTACCGATCGTCAGGGACATTTTGAACTCAGCAAAACAATCCCTCGATAATGGAACCGCCGATGCAGACTCGTTCAAAGGCGCGAAGCAGACTGTTAAGGCCTGCGAGACAAAGGCCACGCGGCTAGAAGAGCTATTTAAGAAGGCTATTCCTAAAAACGGTGCCACAAGCGTGAATCGATACTATAAGGCGGTTAGGGCTTATGGAAAAGGGAATGAAGTGGAGAAACTGATGAAAGAAATGTTAGAGGGTCTCCAACTCCTGGCGTGTGAACGCGGGATGAAGACTTTGACGAAGGCTCAACAAGACGAGATTGCGAAGGCCATCGCAGAGGTATCAGCTATCCCATCCTCCGTGCCCGAGCACGAGTTTCAGGAGAACACCGGTTTGACGGCGAATTATTCTGGTTCTGGCGCCCAAACGAACTATAACGCTCATGGTGAATATATCGCTCAGGGTGAGGCCCGGCAAAACAATTACAATTCTGCTGGCGGCCCAATGCATTTCGGTAAGAACTGAAAACGATCCTTATAGCGTGGCTGGGATTCGGCATCGCACAGCGAATTCTCTCCCTTGCACAAGAGCATCTATTACTTTATCTTAGAACTTCTAATACATATATTTATTAAATTTGCATAATGAACTGATGATAAGTAACGCTGTGTAGAAGCACCCAAAGAAAATGCATACGACGCCTGCTTAGAAGCTCTGTTTCTAACTGACCCCAAGGACGACCGGGAAAATCTCATACAAAAAAAGGGCCAAAGAGCGGATGGTACATGCGAATGGATAAAGAACAATGACCTTTATAAGTCCTGGCTCGACTCTCACCAACAGCTCCTGTGGATATCGGGCGGTCCTGGTAAAGGAAAAACCATGCTTTCAATCTTCATCGCGGAGGAGCTCGAGCGAATTGCGGAGCGATCGGACGCATTAGTTCTGCAATACTTTTGTGATAACAACGATGAAAAGCGCAACACCGCTATTGCTATTCTTAGGAGTTTGGTTTTCCAGCTTCTACGGTCGCAGCGAAAACTTGCTGAGCACATTCTTCCGACCTTTAAAGCTCGGGGGAAATCTTTGTTTGACAGTTCATCATTACCAACGCTCTGGAATATTTTCGAGAAGATGGTTTCTGATCCTGTTATTGGCACTACGTACTGTATTTTGGATGGCCTCGACGAATCCGACCCAACTTCATCGGAATATCTTCTTGAGAAACTCAGCGCTCTCTTCCCAACGAAACCGAGAGAAACTTCAGAAAGCTACTTCAATCTAATCATTGTTAGCCGGGATTTCCCTGATTGTATACCACGAGTGGTATCGAGCTTTCCTCGCATACGATTGGGCTCGGATACAGAATCCGATGTCAACAATGATATCCGTCAATTTATAGATATCAAGGTCGATAAACTTTCCAGAGACCGCCAGTATCCGAGGTCACTAAGTGAACATGTGAAGGATGTCTTTCAGCGCAAAGCGCAAGGCACATTCCTTTGGGTAGGGATTGTTGCCAAAGAGCTAGAGACATACCTCCCATCAGAAGTCGAAAATGCCTTGGACCTTTTCCCGCGCGGATTGGATAATTTATACGCTCGCATCCTTCACCAGATTGATGTCAATCGAAGGAATATTGTTGCTAAAATATTGCTTTGGGTCGCTCTGGCTCTCCGCCCTCTGACTGTCACAGAGCTGGCTGTTGCAACCGATACACAATCTTCTGAACACTTCGCTCGCGATGAAGTGATGAAAGACATCATTTCTTACTACAGAAACCTCCTGATTATCAAAGATAACAAAATTGGTCTCATTCATCAATCTGTCAAGGATTATCTTCTGTGCAAACCCCAAGATTTTGGTCAGCGGTTGGAGTTCTTTCATATTAATGAAAAGAAGGGGAACTTGAAGATCGCATGGAAGTGTCTAGGCTATCTTCAAAACGGTTGCCTTGAAGACGGTGCAGTTGATCTTTCAGAAAAATGGTCTTCACCTTCACCTTCACTTTCACGATTGGAAGCTTTCCCCTTACTTTCATATGCTGTCCTTCATTGGGGAAATCACGCAAGACTCGGAACCAGCCAGGGAGACAACTTTGATTTACGAAACGCCTTTTTTGACAAAAAATCTCAAATCCGACGGTCTTGGTCAGCGACATATTGGGGAGCCCATGATTATTATAGGGACCCCCCCCCTCCATTTGGACTTGCACATATAGCTTCACACTTCGGCATAATTCCACTTGTTGAGAGAGTTATTTCCAAGCAGAAGTGGATAAACAAGGTGAACCCTTTCAATGCATTGAATGAGAAGGACAGTGATGGTATGACACCATTACACCATGCTTCTCTGGATGGGCATGAGACGGTAGTGCGGCTGCTGACCAAAGAGGGAGCTGATGTTCTTGCAAAGGATAGAGCCAACAAGACAGCACTACATTGTGCGGCTATCCATGGTCAGGAGAGCGTAGTCCAGCTGCTGCTAGAGAGGGGAGCTGATATTGAAGGTCGATCTTCAAGTTCTCCACTTACCTTAGCAGCTGAGAAAGATCATGAGAAAGTAGTGCTGCTGCTGCTAGAGAGGGGAGCTAATATTGAAGGTCAATCTTCTTTCGGAAGCCCACTTGCCTTGGCAGCTGGAGAAGGTCATGAGAAAGTAGTGCTGCTGCTGCTAGAGAGGGGAGCTGATATTGAAGGTCGATCTTCAAGTTCTCCACTTATCTTAGCAGCTGGGGAAGGTCATGAGAAAGTAGTGCTGCTGCTGCTAGAGAGGGGAGCTAATATTAAAGATCAATCTTCTTTCGGAAGCCCACTTGTCTTGGCAGCTGAGAAAGGTCATGAGAAAGTAGTGCTGCTGCTGCTAGAGAGGGGAGCTAATATTGAAGGTCAACATCCTTCACGAAATCCACTTACCTCCGCGGCTTCGAGGGGCCATGAGAAAGTAGTGCTGCTGCTGCTAGAGAGGGGAGCTGATATTGAAGGTCGATCTTCAAGTTCTCCACTTACCTTAGCAGCTGGGGAAGGTCATGAGAAAGTAGTGCTGCTGCTGCTAGAGAGGGGAGCTAATATTGAAGATCAATCTCCTTTCGGAAGCCCACTTGCCTTGGCAGCTCGAATGGGTCATGAGAAAGTAGTGCTGCTGCTGCTAGAGAGGGGAGCTAATATTGAAGGTCAATATTCTTCACGAAATCCACTTATCTTCGCGGCTTTAAGAGGTCATGAGAAAGTAGTGCTGCTGCTGCTGGAGAAAGGAGTCGATATTAACGGAAGAGATGAACGTGAAATGACGGCTCTGGATTGGGCAACCTTCGAAAATCATAAAGCAGTGATACAACTGCTACTGAAGAAGGGAGCCGATGTTAATGCACAAGATAAATTTGGAAGGACTGCACTATGTGTAGCCGCCCATTTGGGCCATGAGAAAGCGGTGCGGCTACTGCTGGAGTATGGAGCTGATATCGACATGGTTGCAAAAGATGACATTGAAAAGGAGGAGCTTCACAGCGCGGCTGTAAGAGGAAGGGGCGAACTAGCGCAGCTTATAGTGAAGAGACGGCACCTTCAGTCCGATAAATATAACTACCTTAAATATAACGAAATCTAACTCCCGTTAAGATGCTTAAAATTAAGTATACGAACTCTGCCTAATAATAATAAGAAACCCGTTAGATAACTTGTTCCTCATATTTTAAAAAATTATGATTTTTAACATAAATAAGGAGAGATGTTAACTTTGAATATTCGCGCATTTGATTGATATCTACAGTAATTCTATGCAAATCATGATCATCTGATGCCTAATCTCAAAACCTCAACCTCAACTTCATCATCTTGACATCGATAGAACAACAACAAGCAAAATTGCCCCTTCAACATCTACAAAATAATCGAAACAAGGTATTTATTCTCACATAGCGTCCAAAGGAAGCAAATTCATTCGTAGTCCTATCTCGTTAAAGCCCACGCCATGGCTCTCCCGAACGTCTGGCATCATCGGAAAGTGGCAGATTCATCAGCTAAATCATGCTATATCTGCTACAAACCATCCACCAGTGTATTAATCACTCCCGATAACAGAGTAAGTGAATCTTAGGAAATAGATCTAAGACCAGGCACTGTCTACCCCACCTCTTCGGGTATTAAAGAAGACATCTAGGACTACTTTTACACATGCCTCTCCCACCTAAAAGAGCGATCTTTCTGTTCCCCTATAATCGACACCGAGGCTGAAGCTAAGAAGAAGAAAAAGGAGGAGATGGATAAGGAAATTGAAGCGGTGAAGAAGGAGTTTGAGGAGAAACAGAAGAAAAATGGGAAGAAGGGGAAGGGTAAGGATAAGGAGGAGGGGAAGAAGAAAGAGGAGAAGGAGGAAGATGAGGATAAGAAGGCCGAGAGGGAGAGGGATGATAAGGTGAGTATAGTATTTATTCGTTTGTATGGCATATTTTCTCTTTTGGATATTGTTGACCCATTTGTAGATTCAATCAATACAGAAAGCTGGGACGGAGAGTGAGTCCAAGGCTGAGGATGATACGCCGAGGATATATTCTCTACACAAGTATGGGCTACCTAAAACCCGCTTAAAAATTTGTTTCTTTCTGCTCTCTTGTTTTCACCAGCGAGCTAACCCTCAAACCAGAAACTTCTACCAAATGCGCATCGACCGAATGCGCAACATAGAACTCGCGAAGAGGAACCGTGATCGGTTGAGAGACCCTACTTCGTTTCCTTCTGCTCCTAAGGGAGATGTCTAATGATTTGGTTTCTTTACACGAATTTGTTTCGCCTAGCCTTACTCTGGAAAAATGACAGGCTCATGTGCTTTACTGTCCTGAGCGATTCTAGATGACTAAATGAAACCGCGTTCTTACGGTTATATCTTCTATTTGTATGGATCATGTCCGCTATCACGGAGGTTTTCTGCGCCTATTCAAAGCTTCCAGTTTTGTGGGAAGGAATATTGTCAAAAATATACTCCATTTCAATACACTCTCCAGATCGTCTCTTTCCATTGTTTTCTCTCCATCCTTTTTTAATGTTACTCTACCTTTCTTTACCTGTCTCCCGAATCCTGTGATCTCCCTACTCTAGGATTTGAGACTCAGAAACGTCAAAATAGGGGATTAAAGGATGTGAGGTTAGATATCAAGAGGCTAGCTGAGAAAACACAGTCTTACTGGAGCCTAGGAGCTTAAAAGCTGCTATCCTCCAGCTCTCGGGATTGCATCCGTGTGCAGAAATTCGATCGGATACCAGGAAGTTGACATTGCTTGATCCGATTTTAGGTTTTCCTTGAGGTTATGTTACGGAGATTTCTGATTTTTACGGCCCTACTAGTACACTTGGGAAATCTTGAGAGCTCACAGGATTGCTGTGATCGGGCGTTGTTTCTTCTGGATAAGGAAATTGTGGGACTGTGGGATTTTTACGGGTTTCAGAGGAGAGCGGAATTGATATTCTCATATTCTGATATCTATGGTCGAGGTACGACCCACGGGACTGAATCATCTCTCTCCATGAACTTACCCAAATACTGATGGTCACCTTTTTGCAGGGCACATTCACGTTTCGCTGATATTCGAACATCGACAATTAGAGGTAGGTTGCTTTGGGCTCCAGGGCTATATAAGAAAGCAGTCTCATACAAGATGGGATATTTTTGTCTCATACACAGACTCTTCTAGGGCCATGGCATCAAGGACAAACCTCACAAAACGCTTGCTCGGGGGCAAGGAGCTGGAACACAAGCAGATCGTAACACCAAACATGACTAGTACTCCTAGTACGTATGCGCTTCTTAACCTCCGGGTTACCGTTATAGGCAAATACAGGCATAGCTAACATCGATAGCATCTAGTATCAAAGCAAATAGGAGATGTTTCTGCTTATCGTCGGATTCCCAGGCTCTTGTCGAATACAAACATCTCTTTATATACTTCCCCTTTTTTTGTGACTTCAACTGCAAAGAGGGAAACAGACATTTGCACGAGTGCTACGGCGAACTACCCTAAACAACGGGGCAAAGAAGATACACTGTCCCTGTGATATATTCAGGAAATTCTTGTTGAGCAGACCCTTTTCTACTCGCAAAGTTTACATTTCCTCCGGCCCCGATACTCAAGCCAACACAGTCTTCCTTTATATATGAGGCATATCCCATCCTCCTAGAATATAATCAAACGGGGGGGGGTTCGATCACGGCCTTATTTCCAGGGGCAACTACTAATATAAAAGATATCATCGGCTTTTAAAAATATCTTCCCTATTTCAAGCGTACAATCCTAACCTAATCCATCTACAAGCTTATATCAACCAGCCTCACAAGTACTTGTCTCCCTCTCTTTTGGCTAACGCTTAGTATATACCCCCAAACCTCGGAGAAACCTCAGAACATTAAAGATGATGGGAAAGATTAAGTATCCGACCATGTTTGGTTTGTGTTTTATATGACCTATCCAATTAAGAACTCTCGGCCTGCTAGCGAGCCGATTTGTTTTCATCTTACGGTACGCGTATACTTCAGGTGGAAAGCAATATGTATATTCGAATATTACATGCAGCAACCCGGCGTGCCGTCCCGGTTTCTTCCATGTCGTCTTCAAGGGAGGTCGTTAGATATTAGTTCATCCAGTCAATGGCATAAAGAGGAGATACATCTTGAACGTAGTCTCGGTTTATTCCTTCACTTTCACTTTTATTTTGCTTGACAAGACGAACTTATTTCTCACTCTGTATTCCCTTTTTCTCTTTTACTCGGTGTTTGTTGATTGATTGATTCGAGGTTTTCTGTTGGTTTTTGTGGGATCATGATCCTAAATCTGACATACATATGTTTGTTTGCTCATATGTACCCATATATCGATCAGCGTGGGTGAGAATGATTGATATATATGACATGTTGATTTTATGAATTTTTACTTCTCTTCTACGTTCTCCATCCGGTTTACATTACCCCAAATCTTGCTTGAATTGTTGTTGAAGATAGGTAAGTTAAAAAGGCAAGCTGTCTGACTAGCCATATTCTTCTTCTTCGTATTCGACACCATGCTCAAGAGCACAGGTTTTATTTCTCTCAACAACAAAGCCCTTCTTTCTCTTCGATGGAAAACATTTCCGCGCTTGCATGAAAGAAATACGAACATTCCACATCAATTTTACCCTTATGCTGGCTTAATTTCTGCGCTTGCAACGGGGAAGACTCTTCCCTGTTCCCGCTTGCGGATTCTTTCTACATAAAATATGTCTGTACTGACTACGGCGGTTCCATTTTCAATCTCATGAACACATGGTTCATGTTAACCGTTCTCCTTTCCTTGTTTGTGTGCGTGTTCTGCAGCAGAATACGAGTTTGAGCCGGGTAGGGCTAACATCGTCAGCTGGAAAGTCACTTGCACAAACGAGCTCTATATCCCCGAGTCATTCGATCTCGGAACTCCTCTCATGGTCGAGAAAAATTATCTTCATGAATTATTCATGAAGAGAAACATGATACCGACGCCAGGTAAAATTGCCAAGAGTTTATTCGTATTCCTCGACGCGATGGAACGCCTCTTTTATCCATATAAAAAGGTTCTTTATATTCCTTTGACAACCCCCGAAAAACGCTTATACGCGCATCTCGCTAGGATGCCGTGCTGACCCGGCAGAGCCGATTCTTCCACCCAACCTTCTGACTTCACCCCACATAGCGAAAGAGCGAGATTCTTTTTTTCGCTTCCAGGGTGGGCTAGATGTGTCTGGATGGAATTGGCCTATCTGGAGAGTGATGCGATAGCCCTATGTATGTCAGCATGCGATGCACGGACAGTACCATATTTGTGTGGATACATGGATAGAAGAGATGGGAAAGTTGCGTGTGAGACTAGGGTCGTGCCGCTGAAGAGATGCAGCTGACGACTGGCGAGGTATTAGTCGAAAAGGAAAGGAAACTTTGTTTGGTGGAAATCTTGGGAGAGACAGAAGTTGTAGAAAAAATCGGGTGTGAATCTGCTGTTTTGAGTTTTGAAGAGAAATAAAAAGGTTCATATTTGATGGACTCGAAAGGTCATTGGTATCAGTAGATGCGCAAGCTGATTGTTGTCTATAAAGTTTATGATATTTGACTGTTGTTGATAGGTTCTCCGTTAATGGATGTTTGTATTGCGGCCATGTTCTTTTGAATGGCCTTCCATTTCCTAACTCTAAGGGTATTCAAGCGAAAATATATTCAAAATGTCGCATTTCAATCATCGTAAACTCGTTTCCCAAGTAGACATAGGATGATATCACAGATTTTCTCGGCCAGTGCTAGGCTGTTCAACATTCCTCATCCCGGGCGGGAGTCGAATGCCAATCCCCGTTGCTTTTGCGGTGTCGTTTCGTACACTTGCATCAACAACGTCAACCTTTGCTCTTAGCACGCCAATCGCGGGTGTAACCCAAACCCCACAACTGCACTGCATTCCTTGCCATGCAAACTTCCCAATATTGCACCCACAGTTGGTATTTGGGCATGTTAATCGGCCAGAAAGAGGTGCTTCCTCGGAGAGCGAATGATCATGCGACGATGACGCAGCTTGCGCGTCAGTAGATGGGTATAGAGATTGGCGCATCCATGTTAAAGGATGTAAGAAGATATGAGCGCATTGAGCCGAAGGCGATGGTATTGGCTTCCTATTTGGCTTTTGTTCATGCGGTATTATGAACGGTGTGGTTGCCAAAATTCGTCTAAAGGCGTTTAAGTGGTTAATATCTTCAACAAGCACAGAATGACACAAAACCAAAATTAAAATGAAATAAGTCGACCGGAGAAGGCGGATAACGAAAATAAAATGAGGGGAAAAGTACCGGCACTTTCGACATTTTATTTCCGAAACCTGCTCCAACCCGTTGATGTCAAGCTGCTCATCCTCAAAGCGCACGATATCTGCTTCTGGACCTCGTCCACAAGCGACACTTTCATCAACCCCGCGTTGATAGAGCCAGCGTTGGTAGACAGGGTTCTGGATAACATTATCAGGGCAACCCATCTCGTGGTACAAAGTTAATTGCTTCATGAAGCCATCGTTGGGTTCACACAGTGCGCGAGACTGTTGTATTAACTCGAGAGCAGATTGAGGGGACTCTGCGAGCTTGCAATTCAGGAGAAACGCTATGCAAACTGCGGCAGAGCGAGATTTGCCCATTGCACTGGATCTTGTTATTAGCTAATTGGGACATTATTTGATGCAAATAACTGAAATTCCGCGGAGGAGGATTTCAAGAAAGAAACATAACCAAATTTGGACTCGTTGGCCGCTCGCTCAAAACACGTGGTTGAGGAAGAGATAGCAAATGGTAGGTAGAGATTCAATATTTCCAACATGACTGGAAAAGATATAGTTTGAAGATCTTCTTTTGCGTTTAAAAAAAACTTGATGACGACGGATGTAACGATTTTAGGGAGGCGAATCTTAGATATTTAGATCTGAAGATCCTCGATCGATGCAAAACGAAAAGAGAACAAAAGAAAAGAAAACAGTAGATCAAATCAAGATCTATCTCTGCTTCGCATGGAGCTGAAATTCGATCCGAATGACGAAAAGTAAGAGGAAAAGGGGTACTAACCAATGAACCAAAACACCGCCACCCTGATCCAGCCCTGACTGGATAAATGCATTCGTCGTGGCAAAATGCTCCAAGAGATTCTCATCATCCACATCATGAACTCCAATGGCAAGATGGTCCTTGAAACTCGCGAAAAGCTCCTTATCTGGGCGCTCCAGCTGCAGAACGGTGACAACATGGGTTATATTTGCCTTTTCTAGAGCGACCTTGTTCCTGACTGACATGATACTAAAAGTGGGTAAGAGGGAAAGGGGAAGGGGAGGAGTTGTTAGCGAGATCTGCTATGAGAGGGAAAATAATGGAAAAAAGCAGTGCTGGTTTATGCATCATTATCTCATGATGTGTATAAATGACGAGACTTGTGCTGAGTGCCGGGAAACGAAGCGCTGGTGAGAACGAACCCGCCAATATAGAGGTTTAAACTCCCTGGAATTCGATCTACCCCCGCCATGGTTGCGATTCAGGGGATGATAACTTTCGCGGGTTTCGATAAGGGAAATCAGGTTTGGCGAAGCGGGCAGTGGCAGTACAGAAAGCAGAAAGGCAATTTCTAGCCAAACTAAAGTCTGCCGTCTAAGAGAGAGAGTGGTGAAGGTTGATATTGACGTTGAAGTTGAGTTTTGTGCCTATTTTTGATCTCAAGAAGTTGAAATAAACGATATCTTGAAAATCTTATCTTCACATGTTTCTTATCAGTTTGTTATGTTTGCAATGTTTGCATATTTTAACCTGTTTGCCTCGTATGCACTTCTTATCGATAAAGTGAGACTTTTGATCCCAACCAACGCTGTGTTCAACTCCCAAACTATCACCACATCCCAAAAAACCCCTTGAAACATGAGGAACGTTCCTCGCACCAGCCCTGTGGCAACTTACAAGCCCATTTCCACCATTCAGTTACTGATGACGACGCCCTGAAGAAACAAGGCAAGACAATCGCGCTGTTAAAAAGCTGCATTCCGTTCCACAGGAGATCTCTCGTGCAGGCACGCATCCAATCCGAATCCTCGATCTGAAGGAAGCAAGAATCGCCATCATCCCCAAGCTTCTCTCCCTCGATATGAGTCCCGAATACCGAACTGAACTGAAACTGCTTGAAGCCAGTCATAATAGCCCTATCACCATCGCACACATGCACATGCACATGGCCCAGTGGGCCCAGTGGCCACACACACCGACATCATATAGATCACAAAGCCAAACAGCTTTTCTCAGCCCTGCCCTGTTGAAACCCGCCACCAAGGCGGTAAAAACAACCAAAATATGCATCTAATACAATGTAGAATCCTTCTTTTTCGCCCTATCACTTTTCTTTACAAAGTTCAAAGGACGATATCGGAGATCTCAAAAGCTTTGCTTTCAGCTTACTCCGGGACGGACGGGCCACCCCGCTGCAAACCTGCGGCCTGCTTAAATCACCCGCATTTTGCATCATGAAATAAGAACTAAAATATTTTCAACCCACTGCGGCGCGACCTCTAGATTGTCGGGCGAAAGCAGTATTACCTCGAATGGAACGCCGTAAATTAAAAAGAAGTATCCGTACGTCAAAAAGTGCACCTCGTAATTTTGTTTGTTGGGAAATGTTTCCAGTAATAGTAGCGCCGATTTTGAAGACCCAAAAAGATGTCAAGCTTTGTCACAGCGAATAACGATTGGTACGAGGCTGCCTTTTCTTATGCGGCGAGGCTGTGAGTGACATGACTCGCCGCCAGGCTGAGGCATTGAAGCTGGGAAATGTTGCGTCAGGATATAATAATAATGCAAGGGAAACAGCTGGGCGTCAGCATTAAATACGAGTGATGAGCGGTGACTTTTGAGGTTGATCGCTGCGATTTTCCTTTTATAGATCTTAATTATTCCAGAATGTAGTTTGCTTTCGCCTATGGGGTCATCTAGGGTTGAAAAATGGGAGAAAGGCTTTTTTGCGATCTGGGGATATCTAAGGTACAAAGAAGGCAGATTTAGGCTCCCACAAGCTGCGGTGATAGCTCAACGAGCAAGGCAGAATTGCCAATTCCGGAAGGATTGATATGCCAACATGATGTTTCGTTTTTAAGCCTTCCAGGAGCGAAGGAAATTAGGATCGCATTCAGGCCACCATCAGCGCACTAGTCATGGCGTCAGTAGTGCAGGAAGATACCCTCTATGAGACTATTCGCAAACATAGTTCTGATGCAATATAAATCTTACATAGAGTCATAGCTTATATCCTTACTCTAAGTCCCTTCAATGCGGCGCACTCTCCACTTCATCTCAACAACATAATACCGCATCTCGGTGAGCGCCATCGGGTCGGAACCGAGATGTTGGATATTATAAGTCCACTCCTTTTTTAGGTAGAATGAGTGTGGCCCTGTCCACCGAGAGACCTTGGGTGAGATTCCTTCAGCGGAAAGATGCCGTGTTGGGGAGGAATTCGGGCCGTGGTTGAGTGGGATCTTTTCCTCCATCAACACTTTCACAATATTGTCTAAGTTCTTCGCAAAGACTTCCAACGTTTCCAGACAGAGGCTAAACTCTTCCACTTCCTCTGGCAATGAGTAGTTAAAGAAGTTCAGATATTTCAACTGCGGCGCTTGACCGAATTGCCAGAATAACCAATCGGTGTAACCAATAAAGAATGTCAAACTCCTTGGGTGGAAAAATTTAGGCGAGGACTCATACTCCAGGTTTTGGCAAAATGGTCCCCTCCGAAAGAAGTAGGACATGGTTGAAATGTTAACATGAATGTGGCGCATATAAGGAGCATGCCAATGATTTAGACCACGTGAAGTACAAGTACCCTTCATTTTGCAATACATGAAGGCGTGATCCGGTGGGTAGGTATCGCACCAAAATTCATGGGTAGCCGTTTGCAGCGGGATAAATCGTGCCTCTATAAGAACACGACGGCAAGTGTACAAGAGCGCAGTGTCAATAAACTTTCGGCACGTAGATCCCGGTCTGTAGTACTGCGAATCGCTTCGATAAAGCCTCGATTTTGCTTCATACTGAAGAAAGACAAACTTGTAAATAATCTGGCGAATTTCAGCAGGTAGTTTGCTGAATAGGGGGCAGTAAACCTGCGCATTGCGGGTGTCATCCGTGATATGGGACAATATACCCGGGTTGAAGCCTTCAGGCTCAAAGGGTTCTCGATCTCTTGGGATCACGCGCTTACGCTTGGTCATTGTCTGTGTCTGTTCATCCGAACCACGAAACGGAGCCGTCCGAAACTTATCGGCTTCTTCTGTATATTTTGATTTCATCGACAAGACTTCTTTCTCCTTCCTCTTCGAGAGAGTGATTGGAAGTTCCATCTCATCACCCTGAAGATCGTCCCTCTCCGTCATCATTTCCCGTCTGGGGCTTAAACTACTAGGCCTTGCCTAGTAGGAGTAGAAAGAAGGAAAATAATATAAAAAGAGCTGTTGTTTTCTGGCCAAGGCCTGGCGAAGACTGTTGTAGTATGTCGGCCGGTTTGTAGTCAGCCTTGGATGGTTCCCTTGATCTGGAAGTATAAGTTGGTAGAGAAACAGCTCAAGAGTCCTCGATTCTTATACCCCTAGGTGACAGGCTGGTTATTCGGTTGATATATATATTTGTCTCTTCACTTGAGGGCAATTGCTTCAATGAAGCAAACTCTTTAAAGGGGCTCATCCTTCAATAATGGGGTCAATGTGTTTTGAAGCTGTGAAGCAGACGCTTGTTGCCATTGAATGTATCGAGCACATGAGCGATATACATATTGGAAGAGTCCCTTTAGTGACTTTGAAGTTTCTCGGCCGTTCACACTAAATGATGGATTTCCTGTATACCAAGGCAGGCCAGAGAACCATACCTTGGTAGTCTCCCGGTGCCGGATCTCTGTAAGAGAACGCCCACGTGACATGTGGATTGATCTCGGGTAAACCACCGCGTACAGTCAGATCGGGAATGTAAAGAAGCATTGTTGCTCAATATGGGAAGAGAGTTAAGGTAAGCTTCATGTACATGGTACATATCAAAATGTGAGGATAACAATAAGCTTATACCTCTTTATTTAGGCATAATGAAGCGCTTACCTTCTCTCGTCAGGAGCGTTGACCATCATCCACGACAACATGGGAGAGACCAAAGACCTCCATCTCACCTCACTCCATATCAGGTGATACATTTCAGAATGAATGGCAGATCATTCCAGCCTTGTGCCGTTTACGAGCAATACATCTCATTATTGAGCCACTCCATTCACCCCCTCTTTTCAACACAGCCCTGCCAGGCGAGCTTTCCTTAAGGCTGACGGTATCCTCGGCTGCAGAGAAAGAAAGAACAAGAAAGTGGAAAGAAATAAACTTTTCTCTCTTCAAGAGCATGGCGGACACGCGGGATGATGTACATTTTTCGTTAACCCGGCCAATTACTGCGCGGTGGTGACAGATTTCTTCAGACTTCTTTTTAAAAAAACATCCACTTCTTTCTTATTTTTCTTTTCGCGTTGTGGATTCTGCGATGAAGAGGAACTCCTTTGAGTAATACTGGAGCCTTTCTATCTTGCTTGGCTAGATCTTATTACGGGGTTGTGTTTGTTTTAGGATAGTCGGGAAGGAAAACAGTCGTCCACTGTTCTGTGTCATGCATGGCCAAGCGCAACCGTCAGCCGGTGCCACACCGACAGGATAAGGAGGGGCTGCGGGGCCTATCTTTTTGATACGGGTTGGCAATTTCTCGGTCTCGGATATGGAAGGTCGAGGGAGAAGGGAAAGAGGTTGGTGAGGATGTGGGGGATTGGTGGGAACGACGATATGGAAGAATGCGACTCCATATATGCATAACTATTTGATATGATAACAGACGAGGAGGCTTGTGCTGAAATTCGGACTTTCATAAAGTGATCGTTTATTAAACGCCAAGGTCGGAATAATTGTGATCGCAGAATCATGAACGTTTGGGCGGTGCATTTAGGTTTTAAGGATCTTCCTCTAGGGTTCCTTTTCTCTTCTTTCATCTGTCAAGGTGGAAGCCTTGAGGCTTGAGAGGAGAAACTTGAGAGGGTTTCGGGTGGATTACATGGGCTTTAATATTCGGGTAAGCTTTATCCAAGGGCCAAAGGTAAAGCCAATAAACCACGCATATGTTTTTTTGCTCACGATGGTTTCTTGGTGTGGATAAAGGCAAGGTTGCACTTGGATCACTCGGTTCTTGTTCCCTCATGCATCCTAGGTTTCTTGCCCTGAGCTCCTCGAAATTTGGTTCATGTTCTTTGGGGGGAAACGGCATGGGGATGCGGGACTAAAGAAATTAGCATAGTGGGGTTATCATGGCTGTGCATCCCGTCCGTCCACTTCTGACAATCTGACAATCTTGATGATGTACTCCGTACCACGATTTACCATTTGGCTTCGCCAATGTGAGCATGAGGAGGGATCAGTCTTCCTACGACTGGTTGTCTGATCCATCATAGAATCATCCATGACGAACGCTGTGATACTCCGCACTCAGCGATGCAGTTGTTTCTAGCACGCTGGTGGGCTGGAGAGCGTCAGAGAGGAAGAGGAGGTCGGAAACTCCGTAATTGGGTTCCAGTGGGTTCACGTTGTTCCCCGAGAAGTCATGTCTGCGCAGCAAGGGAGCTGATCAGATTGGTCAAAAAATAACCGATTTCAAAGAAGTGGCCGACTGCCAGCCACACAGAAGGAAAAGAAAGCGTAAGAGGGGGGAAGCCACCGAAGACAGGACCAAAACAGCATGGTTCCGAGCGAGTCGCTGACAGACTGAGGCGCTTTTTTTTTTTTTGAGCAGTAAGGTTAAGTGGACTCGTGGAGCAGCGTCTTGCTGGGATGCTGTTTTCGAGAACGTGAAGCCGGTGGAGGGGATTCCCTGGTTTTTCTCACGTCGACTACTCGCCAGATGGCGTTTGATCGCCATACAGGGCCAGGCGATGATATCAACAAGCCCACACCGTTTGGAAATATATCTGGGTGTTTCACAGACGATCGGTCAATCATGGGAGAGACGTTGTTGCACAAAATGTATCTGTCCCATGGGTTCGTATGGGAACAGGGACCGTGGACAAGCTGGGAGAAGTACAGTGATAGTCCTCTGTACCTTTCTCCTTTGGACTCGAAATTATTTTTCTCTCTGGATCCTCAATTTCCTGTAAGCTGACATGCCAATCAGTCAGCCATAAAAAAGACTGCAGTGAGGATCGATGCATGTTTCTCCACTTCCATCAGAATATTACCATCAACTGCGTTGGCTGGTCTGATTGCTCTGAGCATATCTTCGGCTGTTGGATGGCATTGGCTCATCGGCTCGCCTTCATGTACAGAACCTTGATGAAGTGTACATCTTTTGGGATTTGATGATGAATGATCGGGCAGGTGATAAAATGTATCACCTGGACACTGCGAAGCTCATTCTCGAGGCTGCCGCCTTGTAAATGTTTCATCTGTATCAGCAACCAGTACGGCTTTGTATCGTATACCTCGATAAGACATCGTCGTGATTCCAACAAGCCACTCACCCCCACAGCTCACTCATAAATTTCTGAATCTTGTGGTAAGATACTGTATGGCCCTACAATAAATATGTCTTCGTCCAACCGGCAAGCCCTGTCAGCAAGCGCTAACCATGCCCTCACGCTGCCCTAACCCTGTTGTTCTGCCCTACCCTAGACCCTAGACCCTACAAAGTTCCCAGTCCAGTCAGCCCTTATTCTTCCTTTTTTGTTCCTCCCAGCCTTGTCAACGTCTTTCTCTCTCTCCTTCTCTCTCTCTCTCTCCCTCTTTCTCTCTTCTCTCGCCCTGTTCGGATAATAATTCGATATGGAAAGTATCGGTGCTTCACAAGAAAAGAAACTTGAGAAAGCGGAAACGAGAGCGGAGTGCCAAAGTAAAACTCCCATGTATCCGTACATGCGACAAAACTAGGGACCACTTCCTTTCTCCTTCCCTCTGGGGTTAGTTTAGATTTAGATTGATTAACTTCTCTGGGGTTTATCTCAGCACTTGACTCAAGCACCGAGTATCTGACGTCGACAAGCGGCAAAGGAGGAGGCGAGTGAGGGATTGTCAAAAGCGAGCGAGAAGGCGTCGGGAAGTCGGTAAAAGTTTCGCTTGCAATTGATGATGATGGTGCGAGCTGAGATACGATATCTCTACTGGAGATCCTCACGCTCGGTACATGTACTAAGACGAGTCCGTCGTTAAGGCCTATCATTACACAGGCCTGAGACGCAAATGACCTCCGTATCCGGAGCTGTTCTGCGTAACCATTGGGATTGATATCATCATTTCTTGATACCTCGTGTTGTGCAGAAACGGGTTGCAAGTTGAAGCGCTTGATATCGCAGCTGAAAGCTTAATCGTTTATTCATAGCTTCCTCAGGCAGGACTCAACCGGATCTTTCGAGTAGGATTGATTCCTGAGATCTTTCTCGTACCAAGAAGGCTCTGCAAGTTGTACCGTACAACAACAGCTCATCATCAGCTTACCTGCAGTTCAACCCTCGAGGGTAGGTAATCAAACAACCCAAGAGGTCACTCAGTGTCACCAAGTTTACAGAGGAGAGAGAGAACCCTATTTTCGTTGGTATTTTACTTCTTCAGCGGTACAAGAATCAAGAAATGAAGATAGAAGTCAGTGGAAGGAATCAGATCTACTTCCAACTCAGGGGGTAAAGGAGACGATCTATTACTGGGACTTGCTCTTCAATTCAACCAAGAGCACAAGGCGTACCGTAGTTTTTGTAGATAAGTACGGAGTATGTAAGAGTCAAATGCCTGGGCCACACATTTTAAGATTAATGATTACCTTTCTTCCCCCTGATCCCACAAGAACTCTGGTCTCTCACACGCCTTACGACGTTAATACGGCGGCAACGGCACCGGGCACCGACCGTGGTTGGCGTGAGAGCCAAAAACGCTGGCGTCCGAGAACTTCAAAGCGAACTGCGGACGACAGACTTCCTTTTTCCTCCTCTCCTCACTTTCAACCTCTTCTGCCTCAACGTTTCAATCCCTTCAGGCCCTTGTTAACCTCCAGCGTTTCAAATTTGCGCCTGGTCAAGAAAAAGCATTGTCCTTCTCCCCGCCTCTCTCCCCAAAAAAAGAGCAGAAACGGCGGACAACACATACATCGTTCCCCTCTCGCACGCTCTCTCGCTTCTTTCTCTCTCACGCTTGGGCATTCCCTGTCCATTGGACTTCTCCTCCCTGACACTCGGGAAGCCCTTGATTTTTTTTAAACCTGACAATATTCCTCGCTCTTTGACTGACTGACTCTCCCCGCCTTCCCGTTCGTTGCCCTATACTTTTCCCAAACAATCCCCATTTAAACGATCACCGGAGGCGAACAATTTCTCTCTTTTCCGCTGGCACATTATGATCGTACGCAGTGTTTACGCTCCTTGCCATTGACACTTCACCGTCCAAGGAAGAAAAGAGAGAAAAAGAAAAGAAAAGAAAGGATTGAAAGGCGCCTGTTCGTCATCAGCCGCCGCTGAACACCAGCCAAAGTTGCAGGAAAACAGACAAGACGAAAGTCGGCGCCACCAACGATTCAGATGCCTGATTGACTGGCTGAGACTCGGTGAAGGTACATATGTAAAGCACGGTACACACTGTATGCAAGTCCTTTCTTCTTTCTCTCTGCCCTGTCGAATGTCGAAGTTTCCACTTCCCGAGTACTAAATCGTCCGCATCATTTAGTCTACCTCAAACGTGAGACGGAGAAGAGACGAAAGATAGTCCAGTCGCTCCTCTCCTCTTCCTCTACCCGCCGCCCGCCTCCCGCCTCCTCCGTCGTCTCCCCGTCCATCAATAGATATCCTTCTCGAAACCCTCCTTCTCCGTCGACCCGCATCTTTTTTAGAATCTCCCTTCGACCTTGGTTTCTTCACGTTAAAGACTCGTTTACTTGTAGCTGAACTCGACTCGGTTTTATTTTTATTTTTTGCCGCCACCAACACGAGTCGTTGCCACTACAACGTCGAGTGGATCGCCAGTAATAGTTTTCCAGCCGACCGACTTACTCTTCTGCCCTGTGGGAGTGGCAATCCATGGTGTTTAAAAGATGGATATTCCACGCCTCACCTCACCGCCCCCGAACCACATATTTGGCTTCAATGCCAACAACGATCGCCGCCGTCCCCTCTCTAAATCCTCGTCCCGCTCTCCCCCTTCACAATCTTTCTCATCCCATGGACCAATGGCTATCCGAAACGCAAGGGAGGAATTGGCTCCTCCAGCTCTACCTCCTCCGAGATTCATGGATGACCTCGCAAATGGTCAGGATATAGGCTGGGAATGGGGAAATTCGCCAGAGAATGGAGGTTTAGGCAAGAGCACACTGGCACCTATAAAACCGTCTTCGAGTCTATATGGGAGCTATCGTGGCCCTCCGGATTCACCACAACAAAGCAAGAGAATGACGGCTGATGACTTGGAAAGGCGGAGATACACCGCTTCAACCGGAAGGAGTCCACCCGCCGCTCAAGTCAAGGTCGAACCTCCGGTGGTCGAAGAGGGTTTCCAGAATTCAATGACTTCAACGACGTCGAATCCCTTGTTAGTCCCCCTTTTCTCCTACTATTTACCGCTTCTCTTTCCTTATCCAACCGTCTCTTTTCTTTCATGATACTATTCTGTTTTCATTTCCAAGAACACTATTTGTTCGTGAAACTTTTCCGTTTTATAGTTGGAAATGTTTCAACTGATCCAGGAGATTTATGGTTGCCTGTTAATATTTCGAGTGCTGCTTACAATATTGCCAATATCTCATAGCTGACCTCATTTCTAGGTTGGCATATAGTCTCCAAGGAACCCTATCACAAAAGAGCGTCGAGCGATCATCAAATGCTTACGATCAGCATCTCTTATCTAAAATCGGACGACCGAATTCCCCTCCCCGACAGCTGCCTGGACTCGGAAAAGGACTCGGTGATAAAGGGCTATCGCAACCGTTTGGTTCAAAAACATCTAGCAATTTGAGTTCATTATCTGCTGGTGATGGTATTACCGAAGGTGGGCCGCGATGGGGAAGTAGTCCTCAGTCAGCAGCGGTCTCACCCGGAACGAAAGTGGGTTGGAAGGATTACATTGGTTATCGAAGTGGCAGTGTTGATAGCAGCGCCCCATCCTCAGCCATAGACCCGGAGCCTTATTCCTCGACTCGAGACCACACCAAACGATCCGATTACAAGGCAACCACAGTATTTGAAGGGCCATCGAGCATAGGTAGCCGGTCAAATCGGGGAAGTTATGATCAAAATGTCTTCTCAGATCCTGAAGTCGACTTTCCGATGGAAGAGACTGGAAAATTCCGACAGCTTAACATTGGAGACCCCTTACCACCACCTCTCATGGAATGCCCGTCTTCACTGTCTAAACAAGGCATGAAACGGAGAGCATCATCCCCACCACGGGAGGCCACCAAAGATGGGAAACAGACACTTCATACTGCCACCAGCAATGGCGATCTCGCACAACGGAGAACTACCGGGCACCCTTTTACAAACCTAACCTCACCTAATAACCGATACCAGCCCAACCATGGGTCGATTTCCTCTGCCTCCTCGGTGAGTTTGCGAACTGGGTCCTATGCATCTTCCACCGGACTGTCTATCGGTGGCAGTAGCATGACTAGCATATCTTCATACGACCACCATTCGCGAGCAGTCTCTCCCACATCAGATATCGACCCGAAGGAAAATTCATTTGGAACTACCAGTGCTCGTGGCTCTCTCTCCTCCGCTACACCCTCATCAAGACCACAAGACCAACGCCGACTGACAGAACACAAAATAACCGTGCCATCTCATAAACGGCCAGGTCAGGCTCCTCTGAGCACGACAAAATCGGGTGCTAGCAGGATTGGAGGTTTACATATATGTGAATGCTGTCCCAAGAAGCCAAAGAAATTTGATAATAGGGAAGACTTGCAGTATGTCTTTGATTTTTTCGTGGATAACTTGATCAAGAGTTTTTGCTGACATATTCACCCATCTATCTAGTGCACATGAAATGGAAAAGCAATATACCTGCCAATTCTGCCCTAACCGCTTTAAAAATAAGAACGAAGCCGAACGACACCAAAACTCTCTCCATCTCCGAAGATATTCATGGTCCTGCGCAGCTTTATCCGGCTATGAGGCTGCATTCCACACATCCGCTTCCCCAAGCCCCCAGACATCCTCCGGCGCTTCCCATGACGCCTGCGGTTACTGTGGAGATGAATTCCCCAATTTCCCTCAACCAGATTGGGTTCTCCGTATCGAACATCTCACCAACATCCACAAATTCGGTGAATGCAACCAAGCGAAGAAATTCTACCGCGCAGACCACTTCCGCCAGCACCTAAAGCACAGCCATGCAGGAACAAGCGGGAAGTGGACAAACATACTCGAAAATGCATGCATGAAGGACGAACTGCCGGACAGCAGAACGCCGAGTGTGGGCGAGCAAGGTGGGAGGAGACCTAGCGGAAATGCATCTTCCCCTCCATCGGCATCGCAGGGAAATAATAGTTCTGGCGGCGGTGAGGGCGGGCCCGTAGCCCCATCGACCTCTGGAACGCTTGCTACGAATACTATCAACGAAGTACTCGATGAAACGGGATAAAATATTATGTCTTTATTTTTTGCATTTATTATTATTTTATATTCCTGTTTATATGGAGAGCACTTTTTAACGTTAGGATGTATATACCTATATACCATGTTTTCTTCCCGCTTCGTCTGTTTATTCCTCTCTCTCTGCTTCTCTGTTTCTTGTTCTACCTGCCCTTTTTTGTGCAACATTTTTTTTATCTATCTTCTGGGCATCTATCTGACATTTTGCTCCATTTGGCATTGTTTAAAAAGGGGCCAGAAGATTTTATTACCTTTCTTCGCCCAACTTTTTCTCCTTCTAATATTCTTGGGGCGGCCTTCTCCGGGTTTTGGGAACATTTTTATTTTCTATTCACACATTCCCCCTCTTACCGGATTTTTTGATCTTTTTTCTTTTGGATTTCTAGCTGTGCTAGGAAAACTTCAACGGGCAATGGGGTTACACAGAGAGGGAAAGAGAGAGGGTGGAAGAGAAAGCGAGAAGTATGTACGCCTCCTCCTAAGGGGGTTTGAGGTGACACTTTATCATGTCCTGTCATGAAATGAATATGCGAGAGGAGTTTGTTTTTTGTTTTTTTGGCTTCAATTCGTTTGTTTTGGATATATTGAGAGCCTCCTTTTTAGCTTTTGGCTGTTGTTATTTTTTTGAAGCGCTTGCGGTAGGTGTTTGGGAAGCGTCGATAGTTTGGTGGTGGTAGGTGAAAAGGGGGAAGGAGGAAGAGAAAGTGGAATAGAATGAATGAAGAATGAATTATTATATATACCCCTTTTTTGGATTACTTTTGGGAGGTTTGGAATCGGATAAGTGATTGATTGAATTTAATAAACGAGAGCGACAACGGCTTCGTCTCCAAGAGTAGGTATGGATGTCTATGACTGGGAACTAACTAAGCCGGCCAAAAAAAAAAGGGGGAAACGAAAAGCAAGCGTACAAAAGCATGTAGACGCACGAAGACGCCCACCGAGGGATATAACAATGCTAAGAATTAAGTATATATCTCTCCTATCTTATACTCCCATCCCATCCATCCTTTACGAACTTTCATTAAAGCATGTTTTTTCTTCTTTTCTTTCTTCCTCATTCTGACGACGCGTCAACCAACCCAGCCGCCTCCCTCGCTAACCTCAAATCCTTCCCCACAAGCCCAACTTCCCCCAGATACAACTTAAACGCGCCCAGCAGCTCCGATAACCCACCCCTCAGCGCATCCAGCACAATCTCCACCTCCTCAACCTTCCGAGCCTGCTTCCTCTTCTCTTCTTGCTCTGGGTCCGTAGATGGAGCAGGAATGGTGTCGAGATCTACCCAGTTCAGATCTAGGCCTGAATCGACGAAGGTCTGGAGGGTGGTTATCGTTACGGTGAAGAGGCGGACGACCGTAGGGACGTCTGCTTGGACTTTTCCGAATTGGTCCTCTGCGAGACTTGCGACGAGGAAGCGGGTTAGAGATACGATTGCGTCGATGATAGGTGCGAGAGAGGAGTGGGGGGACCCGAGGACGATGCTTCGGAGTCTTCGGGCGAAAGGTTGACTAAATGGTCGGCCGAGTGGGGAGCGGAAGAATTTGATGACGAGGGGATGGGCGGACTTGGCAGATGATCCGCTGGCAGCTCCGCTGGCAGTGGTAGAGTCGGTGAGAAGTTTGAGGTCTTGTGCTGATGATGTTATTCGTTTTTTTCGTTCGGGGCTGAGAACGGCAGTAGAGGCACGATCGATCATATCGCGTGCTGTGGCTCGGGCTGTTGGTGTCCAGTCCGCGGATTGGCCATATGACCGTGCGACGGAACCAAATCCTGCTCCGAATTTATCGTTGGCGCCTGGCTTTGAAGGCTTTAGGAATATGTTTTCGTCACTTGGGGCGGGAGTTAAGCGTGGTAAGGTTTGGATGGCGGGTGGGTTTGGGTTTTCGGTGGAAGGTTTTGCCTTTTCTGATACCGCAGTGGATGGTGGGTTTTGATATTCCTGGATACGGGTAGAGATTCCCTGAATAACATTGGTTGAAGAATTGAGAATCTGCGTCCATAATGCGCCTCCTTCCCGATCGATATCATTGAAAATAGCCTTCCGACGGTCGGGGAAGCGCTGACTGATGTAGCACAATTCCCAGAATGCAAAAGTTTTGACGACTTCCTTCTTTGCATTCAAACCATTGAGCAGGCTTCCATTCGGGTCCTTGGTCTCGGTTGTCAGGGGCTGACCCTTTTTAAGAGGTTCCTGCGCTAAGAGAGAGGAGAAGAATAGATTTGATGTTTGCCACAAAACCATAAGCAGTGTGCCTGATGTTGCGGATCGGATGAGAAGGAGTATATGAAGCGGGGGAATGATTCCCGGCGGATCGGCAGCGGATCGCGGAAAGTTCCAGAACAACTTTGCAAAGGAAAGAGTCCAACTATATGCAAAGGACCTGAGTACGGCCATGTAGATAATCGGCCCAGCGACCGCCACTGCGCCGCTCCTGATTGCGGACCTAACGACTATCCGTGGTATAGATTTCTGCATAATCTTGATAAGTGGTTGAACCCTATGAGTCCTTTGGTCCTTTGATTCCGCGCTCCTTCGCCTGACCGGGACAGGTATTTGGTCATCGTCGTAATAGAGATGGAAAATTGCCTGCGAAGCGGCTAAGAGAAGGTAATAGTTATGAAGATATATGGGTCTTTCGTTGAGCTGTGCTCGCTCGTAGGATCTACTCGAACCGTTAGCAAGCGGATATACCTGGCGAGTATGGCTACTACCTACCGGCCTGGTTTAACCCAACCCAGCTCCGCGTCCTCTGATGAAGACCAGACATATACTTCGCTGAACCACCACGCCGAAAAAAAGTACCAGCCGAATGTTTGGATAATATGGAGAGGAAATAGAGAGTTCCTGAAAGTGTGGTATGTGGATTTCGTTGCTCTAGCACCAACATGCATCTGACCGACTCGAAGAACGAAGACCGCGAGACTTGACATAAAGAGGAGGAGTGTGCGAATTCCACAAGATCCGAACGGGAGCCATGACCATAATACTGATGGAGAGGAAACCGTTAGCGCGGTGACTTAACAAAGGGTTTCGCGAGGTAGGAGCTTGGTCGGTCGCATGGGATACACTTACATGAAGATTTGACTCCAATGAAAAAAGCTACAACGTAGCAAACCAACAGCGCAAGAGCAGAGGCATGGACAAACCTCCGGTGTAGCGCAGAAGTCAGGATCCGCCTATACGGCCGTGCTGTCGGTGCGGCCATGTTATGTGAATCGATGAAGCTCTCCAAAGAAAATATGCCGAGAAACGATTACCGCATCGTCTAAAGGCGAGAACAAACTGTCCACAGGATATATGGCAAGCGAAGGGCCTAGTTGCAGCTCTCTGCTGAGTTGAGGTATTTTGGTGCTACAAAAAAAGCGATATACAACGAAAGATAGCCGATTCAAAGCTTCAACGAGAGCTGTTTGTGATTTATTTTGCATATCAAAACAATCGGCATTATTATACATCAGCCACAGCACACAAGCCACACCATCCCACTTTGGCAGTGTCACCTGATGACGGAACCAAGAGCCAATCAGCTGACTAAAGGCCCCCAAATACGTCAATGGCTCGACCCAAACAACGTCAGTTCTCAGGCGACAGTGAATAGGTTTCTCCTACTTCTTCATCATTCTCATACGTCGACATTGTTGGATCTGATCCTTTTTTGCTTTACTACTCACTCACTTAAAACCGAAGCTCAGATATACTTCATTTTTATATTTCCTTTGCTCTTTCGTTTTGTTGCCGCCATGTCTTTCGATCGTCTCTCATCCCTCGAATCGCAACCTTCGAATGACGCTCAGTACCAAGATGATCCCGAGTTCCAGAAGTTGACAGAAAAGCTCTCAAATGAGCTATTTACGTTGACGTCCAATATTTCTCGTTTATCGAATCAGATTGGCCTACTGGGGACGAAGAGGGACACCGAAAGAGTTCGGGAACGGGTTCATGATTTGCTGGAAGAAACCCGAGATGGCTTTCGGGATGTCGGCGAAGGAATCAAGAAAGTACAGACGTGGGAGGATGTGAATGTGAGTATATCATATTGTTATTGTGTTGATTCCGCTCTCATCCCATCTCCGGGAGATGGCGGATGTACCCGCCGATACTGGGACCTATCTTATCGCAAATGTCTAACTATTTTTTCTTGCCATAATCTAGCCATCACAAAAATGGACGCAACAGAAGCTCTCTTCGGAGTTCAAGTTCACTCTCGATGAATTTCAAACAGTGCAACGCCGTGCATTGGAGAAGCAGCGAGCATCCGCAACCGCCGCTCGAACCGCTATGGAAGAGGGCGAACCAACATCACCAACACATGATAACCAACAATTTCAGCAACAACAGCAGCTCCAGGATCAACCTCAGCTAGCATCACAACATGAAGTCGACTTCCAAGACTCCTTAATCATTGAGCGGGAAACCGAGATCCGCAACATTGAACAGAGTGTTGGGGAGTTAAACGAGCTATTCCGTGACGTCGCACATATCGTCCAAGAGCAGGGTGGACAACTGGAGCTTATTAGCGAGAACGTTGAGAATACAAGAAACGACACCAGAGGTGCGGACACGGAACTTCGAAGCGCGAGTAAATACCAGAAGAAGTCGAGGAATAAAGCCTGCTGCCTATTGGTAATCTTGGCGATTGTCCTTGTTATCATTATTCTAGCGGTTGTGCTAGGATGAGGCAATTATGGCCGCTGTTACTACTGTGATTGGATGGTGGGTGGTTTGGTTTTGGTTGCTCTTTGTTTTTATTTCTAGGCCGGCCTGAATATCTTTCAGGCTTGAGCGAGAACTTTGTATGATTCCCTCTGTTGCATTTCGTATTTGTATCCTGCCAATCTACTTTGGTTTTCCTTTTCGCAATGGGTCCGCACAGGCGCAAGGCATGATATGATAATAGTTGAGTTCTTGTTTCTCTCATCTCCAGTCTCGTACATGGACACCCCCTTCTATATATAGTACATATAAATTAATCTCGGAATTGCCTTGTCGTTTTTCGATGGACAACCTGTTTTCAAACAATTCCAACCTACCAACGTCGCTCACCAACCTGCCAGCCTGCCCATTCTCATCCTCAATCCTTCCCAGCTATTCAGCTTTGGTCTTACATCAAGATAAAAGCTTAGCTTTCCTTCCCCACTTCCACTCAACCCTCCCTTCCCGCCGCTTCCTCCCGACCTTCCCTGATAGAAATCAATCACATATTCAACCCTATTCCCCTCACACCTCTCAACAACCCAGTCATGGCGATCGAATGGCAGCTGGTAACCCAGCAGCCCATTCATCCTCGCTCTCGGACTTAGGAATTGACTCTCAACCCCCAACCCCCGAAATGAGTATAACCTAGGTCCTCCACACCCTTTGCTCCCAGGATCTGATGACGGGGATCGGGACTCCCAATCCAAGATCTCAGACCAAGCTCGCTCGTTTACAGCGTTGTGGATTGGAATTATGGAAGCGACAGATGTAGCTAGGTCTTTGGGTGATGACGCGGACGTAGGTGTGTTTTTACGGAGGAGAGCTTCGAAGAATTGGCGCTCGGATGGGTAGACCCAGTTCCCCGAGCCGGTATCCTGGCCGGTTTCGTTTTCGGAGTTTGACGGGATTGTGTGGGAGGGTGTGGCGTAGGGGGATGGAGGTTCGTCAGAAGAGGAGGAGGTTGAGTTTGGAGTCGAGCCGGGGAATGCCCGTGGGATGGTGCTTATTTCTCGGTCTTGAGAGAGTGGTCGTTGCTTCGTTGAAGGAGGTTGAGGAGTGTTCTTTTGGTCGGCGGGTTTGGTTACGCCAGTAGGAGGGGCTGGGCTTGCCGACGCCGGAGTCGGATGTGGAGGAGTCGCGCCTGGATTCTGTGCTAGCCAAATATCGCGGGTTTTCTGATCAACGGGGCATCCTGCGGCCGGATCGTTTGGGGCACTTGGGACGCTGGCGCCGGCTCCCATGGTGAGATTGTGGATTCGAATGGGTTTGGAAACAAAAGAAAGAAAATACGCTTCTATAAATTACCTAAAAGCATGAGGAATGAAAGGCAGTGGGGTGGTATGCTTGTCTATCAAGCTGGGAGAAAAATGTGTACGAGATCGCGAAGTCGAGCGGACTTTTCTTGACGATGTTTTCGGGATTAATAATCAATACATCTCCCGAGTTCCTATTCGGCAGAACAAGAATAAGCTTCAACGGGCCGAAACCTTGTAAGAGCCTCGACTCCGATTTTCCTCACCGCCTTTGGCCAATCGAGGGCAACCCACTTCTTCCTATCCAAGATTGTCCCGTTGATATTTATTTACTCCTATCCCTGCATATCTACATCTTTGATATTCATTTGTTGATCGTTGGATCTGAACTGTGATGTCGGACTCAACTGTGTACCGCGCCAGTACAACGGCTCCGGTGAATATTGCTGTCATCAAGTAAGTCCCGAAGATTATGTACCCCGCTATAGCCGTAATCATCCTTTTCCGGTCCACTCCACGATGGTAGAAATATGTCCTAACACGCTAAAATAGGTACTGGGGTAAACGGGACACAACGCTCAACCTGCCAACAAACCCATCTCTCTCAGTGACTCTTTCTCAGCGCTCCTTGCGAACCCACACAACCGCATCCTGTTCTGCCAACTACCCCACCTCCGAAGATACGCTTACCCTCAACTCCAAATCGGAAGCAATCGGCGCCTCGAAACGAACTATCGCATGTCTGAAGAGCCTGCGATCTCTTCGCCAGGACATTGAAAACAGCGCTCCATCCCTTCCCAAACTCTCAACTTTCCCGCTCCGTATCGTTTCGGAGAACAACTTCCCCACCGCTGCAGGCCTCGCTAGTTCCGCTGCTGGATTCGCGGCCTTGGTCCGCGCAGTTGCTGATCTTTATGAACTCCCTCAATCGCCCCGCGATCTTAGCCGGATCGCTCGTCAAGGATCTGGGTCCGCCTGCCGGTCGTTGATGGGTGGTTATGTCGCATGGCGCTCCGGGACTCTCGAGGATGGAAGTGACAGTTTGGCTGAGGAAGTCGCACCAGCGTCTCACTGGCCCGAAATGAGAGCTCTCATCCTCGTTGTTAGTGATGCGAAGAAGGACGTTGGTAGCACCGAAGGTATGCAAACCACTGTCGGGACTTCGACTCTATTCGCTGAGCGTATCCGCTCCATCGTCCCATCGCGCATGGACGCTATCGAGAAGTCAATCCAGAACAAGGATTTTGAATCTTTCGCGGATGTCACCATGAAGGATAGCAATGGATTCCATGCCACCTGTCTCGACTCGTGGCCTCCGATCTTCTATCTTACCGACGTTTCCCGCGCTGCTATACGTCTTGTTCACGATTTGAACCGTGCTGCTGGGAAGACGATCTGTGCATACACATTTGATGCTGGCCCAAATGCTGTTATCTACTATCTCGATAAAGATTCCGAGCAGGTTGCGGGTACGTTCAAGGCTATTCTGGGAGCCAGTGCGGCCGGTTGGGATGGAGTCTTTGCGGATAGACTCAGGGATGTCTCTCAGGGTGTTGATCTAGGGAAGCTGGATCCAAGAGCTGTTAATGCCATTAAGGAGGGCGTGAACAGAGTCATTCTCACTGGTGTCGGCGAGGGACCTGTCAAGGTTAACGAGCACCTAGTCAGCGAAAAGGGTGATATATTGAGCGGTGTTGTCGCTTGATTACGCAAAATTGAAATGAGGATAAGGACGTTAAGATAGAGATATTTACGATCGATGATAAGAAGAGCATGAGGCATAAATTCTATACAATTTTTTTCTTTTCCTCCGCATATTCGTAACTTCAGTCCATCCTCGTTTTGCAGGTCATCAAAAATCATACCGGACAAAAACCACGAATGGCCTCAACCACCCAACAATACCAACTTCTTAAACTCCCGCACAACAGGAACCTGACTCACGGTACCCTTTGCGTCTCTCTCCGCTAAACTATCAAGGAAGACCCCTTCCGGACCAGTTTGCATAACAGGACCAGGTTCCGCCCCATCCTTATTTTCACCAGCAACACCATCGCCACTAAATTCAAACACAGATCCTATACAATCCCTACACAATAACAAAAGCTCATCCAACCCACGCTCAATAGCAGCTGCTCTCTCTCTCATCCCTCTCCTTAATAGCGCTTGCACAAGTGTTTCAACTTCCCTAATAGCATTATTGACTCTCTCAACTAGCCTTCTCACACTGTTAACAAGGTATTCCTCTTCGTAAACAGTTCCTTTCTTTCCTCTGGCTCGCTTCCGCTCCTCCTTTCGTCTGTTCTTGCTAGTTTGTCGAGTCATGGATGTAGAGCTCGTGTAGCGGGTGAACATACTTCGATCGGCCATTGTGGTAGCATCGGTCGGCGCAAGGGATACGTTATCTGGGATATCGATGCCGTCGGCGCCAGCAGCTGGATCACCGCCAAAGAAAGCTAATGGGTCTGCGGCACGACGGACGCGTAGTTCTGCGATTCGGGGAACTTGTGAGTTGAGTTGGTTTTTGCAGTCTGCGAGGAGGTCCGTGGTGCTTCCCATTGCGTCTGCGAGACCGGAGTCCACGATATCCGGGATGAGGGAGTGTTTCCCGTGTAGGGCGAGGATACGGCATGCGTCTGCGAACTTCGAGCCTCGGCATAGGAGACGGGCTGCAGTGGGAATGTCGTGGAGGTGTTGGGAGTGGATTTGGGCAGCAGAAACGTAATCTTTTGATTCGTCGGTGAGGGTTGTTGCTAGGGTTAGGGCATGGTTGGTGAGTTGCTCGTCGGTCATGCCGACAAGGCTTGCGCAGTAGAGCGACTCGCACCAAAGATGCGCAAGATGGTAACATTGATATGCTTGGTTGTAGTCGGAGAGGGATTCGTATGCTGAGGATAGTTACATGTTAGCGATCACCTATGGGTGTAAAAAGGTTTGACATAAGAACTTACCGATTGCAGCTTCCTTGTAATTGGACTGATCATGTAGGTAATCAGCGTATATGCGCGTCATGTCCTTGAGCTGCTCTGGCTGGTATTTATACAACTCGAGAGCCTCTTTATACAATGTGTGCTTTATTGCGTATACACTGAGCTCCTCGTGCGCATTATCGGCGTGAAGACTCGACAGAGCCTTCGCATATCGCCCTAAGTGGTTATCAATAGCATGACGTCTCCGAAGCTCCGTCATTTGTTGTAACTTTTGTAGGAACGGTAGGTATTCCCGGGGATCCTATTAAATGATTAGAATCGGTCCCATCCTAGTCTTATGGATACGATGTGCATACCTTCTGTGCCTGTTGGGCAACTAGAAGCGCGAGATCAAGGTCATACAGGCCCAGAGCGGTGTTATAAAGCTGGTTGGCATCGGAAAGAAAGCACATATGCTCAATAGCATCTTCAGCTCGTTCTGCGCTTTGTGCTATAGATTTCCCTTAGATTAGTTGTCCTGTGCTAAAACGAAGCGGGCAGAGGAAGGAGAGAAAAGGAAGAAACTTACCTCTTAATCTTGCAACAAGCTGAAGTCCCGACTCCAAGTCTGGCGGAGATTTACATACATGAGCGGTAACGACATTCTGCAGGTTACTGTCGAGTTTGTCGTGGAGCACGGATAAAAAGGCGTCACAAATTCTGTTAACTTTGCTGTCTTTGTTCTGATTCCCGTTAGTCCCAACTGGCGCTTGGTTCGTCGTGGCTGGAGCATTATCGGCGCCGTTGGTACTGGGCTGGATATCAGATTGTTTTGCGGTGTCCTTATACAGGGTTTGAGAGACATCCTCTTCCCTAGCCAACCATTAGCGATTACGTATTGGATTGGGGAACGGTTACTTACTTCAAATGAGAAAGAAATTCATCGACAAACTCGACCTTCTTCACCTGTTCTATGAATAGTGGAATGCTTGCCATAAACTGCGCGGGAGCGTAGTCGTGGAGAATATTCATATCCACCATGTGGCTTCTACAAGCTAAGTAAGCAGAGCGATAGTTCTTATTGTCAATGAAGACACGGATTCCGGCTAAAACGAGAGCGCGAGGATAGATGGTTTCAAGGTTTCCTCGAGGCATTTGTAGGGTAAGGGCGAAAGCCGTTGGCATAACTGTGACTAGACGGCCTCCTCGTTCGATGCTACGACACCGTTCATCTACTTCCGGTGTATCCCCTGGAATCTCAAGGTCTGCCACAGTATGTTAGCATCGACTTTGTAAAGGAATTAACCTAAAGTCTTACCTTCAACTGCGGTGATATGGACAAATTTGAGCAGATGTTGGGTGGTCGTGAAAACTAAGTGGATCGGAGTAACCAGAAACGATGTACAATTTTTGGCAAGGAGTCGTTTGTTTGCGAAAAGAGAACCAGTTCTGGACATGGAAAATAATATGTCCTAGCTAGGGTGAGCAGTGGCGCAATAGGGCAAAAGGGGGTATGGATCATACCTCGCTATCAGATAGGTGAACTGCTTCTGCCCAAACCGTTTCTGGTGCAGGACTTTGTTCCCAAATAGTATCCTCCTTTAAGTTGCTGGAACTTGATGTGATCGTGAGGTATACCGATTTACCCTTTCTCCGTCTAGAAATCCATAGCTTATCCTGATCGATGCTTGGAAACATCGAAAGCACATGCTCTGGGTCAACAGGTTGATATATTATATCCGTCTTTTGATCCTCAAGTAAAGTTCTTTCAATAACGGGCTGGGAAGCTTCGCAGTGTTTCAGAACATAGACTTCATTCTCGTTCAGGATGGATATCCGCCTAGGACGACAGTCTCCCGGCGTTGAAAATGGGTGAGCAGCCTCTAATTTCGGGGCACCAACTGGCTTGTTCTTTGGAAACCAACGGTAAGTAGAAAACCCCTCAGTTGTCAAAACTGCGATTCGAAAACCTGATTTACTGAACGAGGCATCGATGACATTCGATTCCAGCGTAATATCGCATAGTGACATAGGAGGTGGGACATTGGCTGATCTTAAGGGGGTCAATTTCAGTATCTCTGTGGAATAGTTAGATAGTTTTCCCTTCCATTCGGGGGTGATGAAACTCACTGCCGTCGACTACGGCCACTGCGCCAACATCATTCGGGCTCTCGGTGGAGCCATGGGTGACATCAAAAGCCCAGTCAGCGTCAAGAATAGAACCTGGAATCGATGTCAATACGGAGTCTAAAGTCAGAGAGTGGGGTGATATGGGAATGGGCATACGCGGTGAGCCTGCGACAAAACGCAATGCCTTCTCTTGGTGCCATTTAAACGCAAACGGTTTTTCGATATTAGGGTCTACTGCAATAGGTATTTCTTGCTTTAGATAATAGTGGTAATTCCCCATGGTCCAAAGCTGTAGTCTATCTTTAAATTGGACCGCGAGTACAGTCGAGTCAATGTTCCAGGCCAGATTAATTGCAGAAGCCCAGGAGTCTCTGTCTTGATCCGATAAGCGTAGTGGAAACTGGCCGTGCCGAAGTCCATTCCTTTCGAAGAAGACTACATCGATGCGATCGTTCAGCCGTTGGATACCAGCCATGAGATTCCCAGCAGGTCTCCAACTTAATGCTCCTTCAAGACCATCGACAGGCTCACTGACACTGTCTAGACCACCTTCCCTGGAGTATACTCTGATCACTCTCCTCACGCCTGGTTCCACTGTATTGATCGCGACGAAGGCGCCGTCACCTCTCCAGCTAATTGTAGTTTTCCCGTCGTCGTGGGCGCTTAGTTTACCCTCGTCAACCTTTTCCGGCATGGTAGGATCACGTAGCGCTTTTGCCCTTTTGCCTTGAAATTGCGTCTCTTTCTTTCCCCAACCCACGGATACATGTCTCGAGGCATTGAGGTCTTCGGAGGTAAAAGGCACATCGGCAACACCTTCAAACTCCCTAGTCATATATAACAGGTTATTCGCCCGCGTGGTAATCGCTAGGAGTTCTTCGTCTGGAGACCAAGCAGCGGCAGTGATACCGACATCGACAGAGCCAACGATCTCAATCTTGTCTTCTCCGGGTTGAGGATCCTCGCGCACGACCACAATGTCGCCTCCCTCCAGCACAAGGCATGCTGTTAAACTGTCCGCAAAATATTGGAGGGAAAGTATCCGATCGCAAGTCAGGTCTGGTAGCGGGGATGGCGCATCCCAGGATGCGATTAACTGGAAGTCTTCTGGGCCCGGGCAGCCTCCTTGCACTCCATCCTGAGGCTTTCTCTTTAATTCAAGCACAGCACTATCCTCTGTCGGTCCAAACGCGCAGATTACGGCGTCCGAGGAAGGGTCCCAGGCCTTCGCCGTCAGCGGAAGGTCTGCATGCAGCTTCACCTCCGAGAGGCGCACATTCTCTAGATTCCGCATTTTATATTCGCAGATAGAGGGCGGTTAATACCCATGGGTTTTCAATTATTTCCTCCGCCAGTCAGCATGTGCAGTAACCCTTTGTTAAACAGTTTCATATGCTGCCAGCAGGTTTATATTCGTCGTTCCGTCACCTTTGAAATTGTTCGTCTTTGTTTGAAAATATTGAATTTTCTACGTGATTTTGAAAACTGACCAATGACTTCATCCACATTTCGGATTCATCGAAGGCCCATACTGCCCAACACCAGACAATTCTTCTACCCACGAAACACGCCCATTTTGAGATAAAGTAAACGTAAGGGAAGATGTATTGCATATATAATTCTACTAAGGTACACTGTTTCCATCAATTCCCACCCAACATTGTCATTTTTGCCAGCCGACCGACCCGCAAGGCTACGATAAAACACCGGAATCGGATGGAAACCATTTAACCGCTCTTGCTTGACTGCCAGACTGTGTGACGGCGAGTTAGTACGAATGTAAGGAAGGCATTGGTATATTGACATACGAGCAATTCCGAAGGGAAGGCCGAAACCGGTAACTACAGACGCGGAACTGTTAGCGACCCATTTTCCACAAAGAATGGCAAGAGAACCTACACATGAAGCCCCAGTATCTCCAGAAGAAGTGCTTTGTCAGAGGGTTGAAGGGAATGCTGGTGCGAGGGCCTTCAGGATAGTGGAATGGGCTGCCCAGTTGAGCGCGGGTGGAGTGGAAGCCCCGACGGGCGATGAAGGAAGTTGCCATTCTGGCTCGGACGAGGGATTGAGCGTTCATCTTCAATTGTATAATCAGTTGGGGTTGTTCATCCGAAATACTATCGTGCGGTGGTTCAGACCTTGATAGTGACACTGTTCAACAGCTTAGTTGATCTGGGAGAAAGGAGCGTGAGATATCTTGAACGGTGAATAGCTTGTTGATGAACCGGAAACCAAATCATTCCACCTGCACGTGACTAGGCTAAGCGGCAAGTACAATCGCAGCAACTCCAGCCGAAGCAGCATCTTTCTTTCATCGCTAAGAATTGCTCTCAGAATATGCAGAGCAACACCAAAATTTATAATTATTTCTTGAAATTTCTCCACCCACCTCAGTAAATGCTTTACACACAACGGACCGGTCCTACATTTTCGTTGAGTGGTGTTGAGACAGTTCTATGATCATTTACAGATCATGGATGAACTTTTTGATGTCTTCGAGGATGCGCCTGGAGCTGCTCAAGGTCCGGGCGAGCCACCAAAACCGCGATCAAAGAAGAACAAGAAAAGAACTGCGAACGGGGATGTGAAAGGCAATGCCAACAACACGGGTCTTGAGGAAGGAGCCCGAGCTTTGGATTTGGACGCAGCAGCTCCAGTGAAGAAAGAGGATGGAGTGATACCCTCTGCGCAAAACGGTCAACCCGAAACGAAACGTCAACGACTCGATGCGGAGGCAGAGCCTGTTGTGACCGATACTTTTGAAACGGAACAGTCGCGCGAGGTTGCAGCCTCAGCAGGTTTACAGGGCGCAAAGGAAGGCGCTGCAGTTGTGCTATCGCATCAAGTCCGACATCAAGTCTCCCTCCCTCCAGACTATCCCTATGTCCCGATTTCAGAACACAAACCACCTGAGACCCCGGCGCGGACATGGGATTTTAATCTGGACCCGTTCCAACAAGTCTCGATTACCTCGATTGAGAGAGGCGAGAGTGTTTTGGTCTCGGCCCATACTAGTGCGGGGAAAACCGTTGTGGCAGAATATGCTATTGCGCAGAGCTTGAAAAATAACCAGAGGGTGATATACACCAGTCCCATTAAGGCACTGAGTAATCAGAAATACCGAGAGTTTGCGGCCGAATTCGGAGATGTGGGTTTGATGACCGGCGATGTGACCATCAATCCGACGGCGACGTGTCTAGTGATGACAACAGAGATTTTGCGCTCGATGTTGTATCGAGGTTCGGAGATTATGCGAGAAGTGGCTTGGGTGGTTTTCGATGAAATCCACTACATGCGCGACAAGAGTACGTTTAAGAACATAAGGCTTAATGATCATCCTTTTTTCTATTCTAAGTGCTGACTTCTATCTAGCTCGTGGCGTTGTATGGGAAGAGACCATCATCCTTCTTCCTGACAAGGTCCGATATGTTTTCCTCTCTGCCACCATCCCCAATGCTATGCAGTTTGCAGAATGGGTCACAAAAATGCATAACCAACCGTGTCACGTCGTGTACACCGACTTTCGACCAACCCCTCTCCAACATTACTTTCACCCAGCAGACGCAGATGGTATACATCTTGTTGTCGATGAGAAGGGAGCGTTCAGGGAGGAGAATTTTCAGAAAGCCATGAGTGCACTCCAGGATAAAAAGGGGGATAATCCTGCAGATGCTATGGCCAAAAGGAAAGGAAAGGGGAAGGATAAAAAGTTTAATAAAGGAGGAGAGGGCAAGGGGCCATCTGACATCTACAAGATTGTTAAGATGATTATGATCAACAATTACAATCCGGTGATTGTGTTTAGCTTCAGCAAACGGGAGTGTGAAAAGTTTGCTCTGGATATGAGCAAATTGGCATTCAACGACGATTCCGAGAAAGAGATGGTTGGCAAAGTATTCAACAGCGCCATAGAGATGCTCTCGGAAGAAGATAAATCCTTACCCCAAATCCAACACATATTACCTCTACTCCGGCGTGGAATCGGAGTGCATCACTCGGGTCTTCTCCCTATCCTAAAGGAAACCATCGAAATTCTTTTCCAAGAGGGGCTCATCAAGGTCTTGTTCGCTACCGAAACTTTCTCTATTGGTCTCAACATGCCGGCGAAGACTGTCGTATTTACAAGCGTCAGGAAATTTGATGGCGTTTCTCAGCGATGGATCACTCCTTCCGAATTCGTGCAGATGTCTGGACGTGCTGGGCGAAGAGGTCTGGACGATCGTGGCGTGGTCATCATGATGATCAATGAAGAAATGGACCCGAATACCGCTAAAGAGATCGTCCGCGGAGAGCAAGACAAGCTAAACTCAGCGTTTTACTTGGGCTACAACATGATCCTAAATTTAATGCGAGTGGAGGGTATATCCCCGGAGTTTATGTTGGAAAAATGCTTTTACCAGTTCCAGAATACCGCCAGCGTGGCTGGAATGGAAAAAGGTTTGTTACTTGATTATTCGGGCATGGGTTTTGTGGGTTTCATGCTAACTTCTGTGCAATAGAACTTGGCAAATTAGAAGCTGAACGAGCGAACATGGACATTGCGGACGAAGGAACTATCCGAGAGTATTACGATTTGCGGCAGCAAATCGCGACATATACCGCCGAAATGCGATACAAAATTAGTCTTCCCGACAACTGCAAGCAGTTTTTGCAAGTTGGAAGACTGGTAGAAATCCAACATGAGGAATATTATTTTGGATGGGGCGTTGTTGTTAATTTCTACAAGCGGAAACCTCCAAACATGGCCGCCGAAGAATACCCACCTCACGAGTCGCATATACTTGACGTACTATTACGAATTGCTGACGGGCCCGCGATTGGGAAAAAGCCCGGCAACCAAGCTCTTCCTCCAGGTGTTCGACCAGCTGAGGAGGGAGAGAAGTCTCGGATGGAAGTCATTCCAGTGACGTTTAACTGCATCCAAGCAATTTCTCACATCCGCATTAATCCCCCAAAAGATCTTAAATCTCTCGACTCAAGAAACACGGTTAAAAGAAATCTCAACGAGATTTCACGTCGCTTCCCAGATGGCATTGCACTGCTTGACCCCATTGAGAATATGGGGATTAAAGACGACGATTTCAGGCAATTACTAAGGGTAAGCATCCCATCCCGTGGACGAGTACACATGCACTTAAGCGCGTTCGAATAAATCTAATTCCATTGGACAGAAAATTGAAGTTTTGGAATCCCGCCTGCTCTCCAATCCCCTCCACAACTCGCCTCGTTTGCCTGAGTTGTACGACCAGTATGCCGATAAAGTGAAACTTGGTGCTAATATTAAAGCTACCAAGAAGAAGATTTCAGACGCAATGTCAATCATGCAGCTTGATGAGCTTAAATGTCGAAAGCGTGTGCTTCGTCGTCTCCAGTTCATTAACGAGGCAGAAGTCGTCCAACTAAAGGCGAGAGTGGCCTGTGAGATTAGCACGGGAGATGAATTGATGCTGAGTGAACTCTTGTTCAACGGTTTCTTCAACAGCCTCAACCCGGAGCAGTGTGCTGCGGTTTTAAGCGCGTTCGTCTTTGAGGAGAAGGCAAAGGATACACCTCCACTAAAGAAGGAAGAGCTGATCAAGCCACTTAAAGAGATCCAAAACCAGGCTCGTATCATTGCTAAAGTCTCTCAAGAGTCCAAACTCGCTGTCAACGAGGAAGAATATGTCCAGAGTTTCAAATGGGAGCTTATGGAAGTTATCTATGAATGGGCTAACGGGAAATCATTCGCTGAGATTTGGTAAGTATACCCGAAAGAGGAGATGGAGTTTCCTTTATTGAAACGTATCTTTTGCTGACTTGGCTTTAGTAAAATGACCGAAGTTTATGAGGGAAGCTTGATCCGGACGTTCCGTCGTCTAGAAGAATGTCTGAGACAAATGGGTCAGGCTGCCAAAGTCATGGGGAATGAAGAACTGGAAAGTAAGTTTGAGGAATCTCTGACGAAGGTGAAAAGAGATATTGTTGCCGCCCAGTCTTTGTATTTGTGAGGTACTGGGGGTGTTATCTCTCCGTCCTCCTTTTTTTGACTATATTATCATGTTTCCTTATCCCCATTTCAGATGCATAGCTTGGGAGTCGGGTGGATCTTGATTCAAGTACCTGCGAATAGGGTATAGCTAGGTACATTGGGAAATCAACCCTTTGTTTATTTAAAAAAAAAGAAACTTGTAACATCTTATCCAATACAACGCTAGATTTTCAGAATATGCTTCCTCCTTGTAATTCTTCATTCATTATTATAGTCTGCTGTCGAAAACGATAGAGATTTGTATATAATGTCACTTCCCGGTTCCCTTGTAGTAAATCGAAGCACAAAGAACTCTTTTTGCCGTAGTATGACCAAATGACCGCCCTTTCTATGCATCTTGATATTGATAGAATTTAAGCGCGTTTTGTTCGGGACCAGGTCACGTTGCCTCTTGCAACAGGCGCTAAGCGCGGGAAGCTTCCAAGAAGCTTGTGTCCAGTCAGGCGCCTAGATTTACGGGTAGGCCCGTGCGCCTATTAAGTCAGCAGTTGGGCCGCTCCAGTTGTTTTCTCTCTTTCCCTCTTTCTCTTCTTCGCCCACACAACAACTTCACCTTCTCCAACACTCTCACTTTCTCTCTTCCTTCTACCTATCTACCATCTTTTCTCCTGCTCTCAACGTTTATTTCCGAAGCAAGACCTATCCAGCATCGGCTAGTGGGCGGTTACTTGATTTCCCACAGCTTTTGCCATCATGAATAGCCTGTTGGCTACACCTCCTGTTCCTCCACACTTTTATGAGCACACCCGCCTTTCGCCCCCTCGCTCCAGTAAGTACCCGGCACCAACTAACGGAAAGGAACTATATCTAACCAATATCGACCTTTCCTTTCATCAGTGTCATCATCTTTGAATTCTCTTGGTAGTAGTCGAAAACGAAAGGCCGAAGATGACAATAACTCTGGTGACCATGATATTCGAATGTCTGTCTCTCCTTCAAACTCACCTGCGTTTGCTCCCCGACCGCTTCCTTCTACTCGACAAATCAAACGATCTCGACCAAACCTTTCAGGCCGTCCGTTAGCTCTACCACGCCTCCTCGAAACTTTGGACACCCATGCTTTACGATCCGTGTTGCAGTCTTTGTGTGATCGGCATCCTGAGCTGGGCTCGGAAGTCATACACACGGCACCCAGGCCGAGTGTCTCGTCCGCCCTCCAGGTCCTCAACAACTATCAGTCGACCCTACAGTCATCATTTCCGTTGGGTGGTAATGCCTCTTCCGACTACGCTTATAACCGAGTTCGCCAGCATCTCACAAACCTTCTGGAAGCCCTGAACGACTTCACACCACACTTCCTGCCGCCCCACGAATCACAGGCATCCACGTCCCTTAGCTACCTCGATGGTGCGACCGATATCATACACAGCCTTCCACGGTGGGACAACCCACAAAATAATATCGAAAGGGATGCTGCCTATGAGGAGATCTCGAAAGCTTGGGTCTTGGTTATTCGGGAAGCTGCAAAACGAGGAGGTGGCATCCAGCTGCAGTGTGGGGGATGGGACCAGAAGCTGGCGAAGCATAATCAGAGCTCAGGCCAGAAATTACAGGATGCCGTGAATGCCATCAACTCCTGCCTCGGCTGGATGGGCACTCCCACTCAACCCGGTCCTTCGGCAAATAACGGAGGAGATGCTGCTTCGATCCGCCAGCAGCTCTTGTCGGGAACGTACGGAGCCGGCCTGCCAGTTAAGGTTGGGCGCTGGTGAATGCTTCCGCCCTTATCCATTCTCTCCTTTGTTTTTCGTCATCTCATTCATAAACATGGGGGAGGCTTGTCCCACTATCTTTTTTTCTTAGCTCTCATTTTACGAAACGATTATGATACCTACTGCATGGAACTAGAGTCGATATCGAATCCGGGCGTTTCAATTTCTTTTTTAAATGTTTGTGTGGTATCTGAATGATGTGTTTTTCCTTCTCATTGGTTTCATTCTTAAAGACAACGATCAATTGGTTTTCAAGGTTAATCAGTCCCATTCCTTCTTCGACATTTTTGGAGGATTGTCAATATGTGCCTCCTTGCTTTTCCTCTCTTGGTCAACAATCTATGTCGTCCCACGCCAACCCTTTCCAAAGTACAGGTGGTGTTTTTCTTCTTGCGTCCTGATGACTGCTGTCTATCAAGGAGTTTAGGTTGGATTTTTGTTTTTGTTTTTTTCTTCTCTTTTTTTCCACATTACATTTCTATCGGATAGAGTTTGGTCTCCCAGATGTACCCAAGCAATTTGCGTATTCTTTCTATTCGCCTCTTAGAGGTCGCTTCCTCTCGGGGAGTTATGACGAAATTATAAACTACAATTAAAGCACTGTTCCTTTTTTTAGTTTGGGTCTCCCAAAACTTTTTATCGTTATGCGAATTAATATTCGGTGCAGGGTTCATCTGCACGGAGTTGTTAGGACTGTTACTGAGATGGTGTATGTATCCAGTCTCCCGCCAGCCATCTTCACAACAGGAGTGTTCTCATTTCTCTAGATGGGGAGACCCCTATTCTCCAATATCACCACTTTACTAATCATTGAAATCAGAGCAGTTACGGAACTCCTTAACGCTCTGATATACCAGTAGATGACTTTCATTCATTTTACATCCCCCCTACTGCTTTACTGCTCACATCTAAGTCCACTTCCGCACAAACTCCTAGGGAGATGTGCTTAGAACCCGCAACCATATGTCAGCGCGTATGACATATGACATATTTGAACTACAGCCATGCCGCATCGACTGCTGTCGCATAGGGCTTGTGAGGGTTAAACCCTGATTCCTTTTTTAGCTTCTCATTGCGGATCCCACGCTGAAAGTCTGCGTCGTCTTATTTTTCATTCTCTTTCTCACTTTCTCTTCATCCCCTCTCTTTCCTTCAGAACACCAACACCTCATCCTCAAGTCACCCTGTGGGCTTGTGAACCAGGCTTGTGGTTTCCTCTCCTTGCTTAGGAGAATCAGGTTTGTCTGATTCGTAAGTATCTCTATCTTATATCGACATCTTTTCCAATCTTCCTACCACCTAGAAAGCTAATCCAGAGGTGTTTATACAGTGTTGGGCTTGGTCATCGCTTTGGCACTTATCCTTTGTCTTTCTGACATTCATCGCCTTTGTGCTTTGAAACAATGGCTATCCTTTCCAAATTCGAGGCCACTGTTTCTATCAACGGGACTGATGCTCCTGAGTTCGACGCAGAGGAAGATGAGCTAGAGGAAAACAAGGTTGTAAAATACATCGAGTCGACAACTGGCGCGAATTTCTCGTTCAAATTTGCCCTTCACCCGAGACATAAGCTCAAATGCAGTCTCCTTACGTTCGAAATTCATATTGACGGTCAATGGGTGACCGGCGGGGTGTTGGAAAAGAGCGAATTTCCGAAAACTAAGAGCAGAAACCCCGTCAGAACCAGCTGCGAAGGGGTCCGATCGAAGAACGGTGGTCAATGCGTTAAACAAGAATTCAAATTCTCTGATATATCTTTTGGTAAGTTGGTGTCAACCATAGGACTTAATTTAGTCGACTCTAATTTATTTTGGCAGGACAACCTAGCAAAGATCAAAATAGTACCAAACGTATTTCCCAGGCCGGTACATTACGCGTGGAAGTGTGGCGCCAACGTTTCATACGCAAGACGAAGGGTATGAGCGATTATGGGTTTTCACCACTAGGGGATATCTCGGAGGAAAGTGCCAAAGGCCAAGCTGTTTCTCATGCAGTGAAGTTTGTGCCCACTCTATATTCATTTCGGCCCTTTATAACTTATCATTTAGCCTGGGAACTGCCAAAATCGAGAATAAATATCAGATCACGTACGATGGGGAAAAACTCGATGCTAAACCCCTGGCGGTTTTCGTGTTCAAATACAGATCAAAGAGTATATGCTCCTAACTTGTCTAACTTTTGATATATGGCTAACATTTTGCTTAATAGAAGCCTTACAGGATCTCATGATCATTCCTCGAAGCCCATCTCCACCGCCAGCAGCCGAAGAAAGACCGATCGATAGTTTGAGCCTTGAAGAAATGATGCGAGAGATCCTCGCCCGACAAAGAGTAAGTAACAATTAGCATACTCTGAAGACTACCAGAATTTGGTTTCCGTCCTGATGCTTACACGTAACTTGCTATAGGCCGAGGCTTCCGCAAACATGGACACGAAGCTGGGAAACAAACGGGAGAGAGATGAATTGGATACCTCTATAAACTTTTTGCAATCCAACAAGCGCCTACGTGGAGATCCCAGCAGTTCTCAGATCGAATCCCAACGCGAGGTCGAATGTTCCTTTTCCCGATCGGTGCAGGGACGAGCCGGCCAGCCAATTGACCTGACCGAAGACTAGAGAACCTGCTGTCTCTGTCTGAAAGGCATAACTACGGTGGTTTCGGAGAATGTACATTGATCCGGGGATACTCGAACTACTTTGTCTCCTTTGTTTCCCTTTCTAGGATTGGATGGTTAGATATAGACTGCCGACTTAGCTACTCTACCTCTACTCCTAAGTTTAAAGCCTATTAGAGGTCTAGATTAGAATTCAACATCGGATTTATACGTCTCGGGGTTTTCTACGCGGTAACTATGCACTTCATCTAGCACCCCAAGATCTTATACTTTGCACCTTATTTATCCTGAAGTAGTAGTCGTGATATTCGTTTCTATAATACTTCTCCCATGCCTCATGCTACCTAGGTGCCTTAATTCTTCAATGCTTCTCCTCGCGTAGTATCACATCGCCTTAATTATTGAACGCAATGGCGCAAATAAAGTATTTCATGCTCAGATTTCTGTTAATTGCAAAGGTTGCCCTGAGTACGAGGCGGACGAGGATGACCAGGAAAGCATCCAACAGCCGAACACCTTAGCTAACTATATCGCATCGGTCTCTGATGCCAAATTTTTAGGGTGGACGATATAGAGTTTCTGGATGGTTTGCATTTCGCTCGGGAATGCTCTGTACCGTAACTTGTAAAGTTATGAGGGTGCTGAGACTTTTCGGATCAATTTCCTCAACATATTCTGTCGTCTGTCCGACAGTGAGTCTTCTCCCCTTTGCGGTGGTTCCCATCATCTGTAGCGACTACCGCTCAAGTAAGATTGCGGTGGAATATTATGTTTGTATTAAGAACTCATCAAGAAGCCCAGGTGCCTTGTAGCAGGCATTCTCTTCTTCTAAACCTTCTCATTTAAACTGAGAACATATTTTTGAAATCTTACTTCACCATTTCCGCTGCTTGCGACTTGTTTGTTGTTCTCCCTAAATCTTGGACCTTGTAAACACGCCTATTTCAACTTCTCCTCTCTGCACATCACTCAAACCAACAACATCAACACCAGGTCTATCGACGCGACAACGATAGTTGAATTGTTGGTCCTCGAATCTACCTTTCCCATTTCTTTTCTATCACCTCATAGCTGCCAGATAGCTATTAGGGATTCAATTTTCTTATTATCTTGTTTCTATCAAGATAGACCCAGAGTTCAACCACAACAATTAGCAGGATCCCCGTTACCCCATCATCGAGCAGCGCGTGTGTGGCCTCACTGGCCTGATATTGAGGAAATGGCCATTTTACATCGTTTTGAGGCTACGGTTATTGTTAACGGCAACGCGCTCACCGAATACGACCTCCATGTTGATGACCAGGACAATGAGCAACGGCAAAACACCGTGGTTAAGTATATCGAGGCCGTCTCTGATACCACATTCAGCCTGAAGCTCGTCATAAAACCGTATCATAAATTGGATTGCGATCTTCTGGGCTGGAATTTATATACCGACGGACGGTATGCCAATGGAGAGGGACTGACGGGAGATTTTTTCAGAAAAAGGAGATGTGTTGTTCCTCTTGAGACTTACTTTACTGGTGCGCCACGTAAGAAGGAGGACCAGTGGGTACTGCAGGATTTCAAGTTCTCTAATGTTTCCCTTGGTAAGTCGTTATCGAGCAGGAAAACCTAATATTGCGCTGAGCTTCTAATACGTCGACCACTGCAGGACAGACTGATCAGGGAGAACAAGTGTCTGGAGACAGAGTCGCCAAAGCCGGGGAGCTGAAAGTAGAATTATGGCGCTACAGTCTTAATTCTGATCGAATGAGAGAAGATAAATCTTCATTCAAACCACTGGGAAAGGTTTCGGAAAAAATGTTGAAGGGTCAAGCGGTGTCTCATATAGTTGGGTATGTACTCGCAGAAAACAATCTTAGGAATCTCATAGGCTTACCCAAACAGGCTAGGTACCACTTGGGCTGTGGGGAAGCGGATCGTTTGTGATGCCAAAAAGATCGGCGATGGGCCTCTCGCAACCTTTGTGTTCAAATATAGATCCCGAAGTGCCTACCCCCTCGACGCACCCAGGTACATTGGAGCTACAAGTTGGTTGACAATTGACCCTAGAAGCCCTGAAAGATCTTATGATTATTCCGCGAACCCCATCCCCGGTACCACCAGAAGAACGGCCTGTCGAACAACTAAGCGTGGAGGAAATGCGTGCACTCATCCAACGGCAACGAGTATGTATGAGAGGACTTGTGGTTAGTACCAGGAGGTTTGAACCTGTTCCTATGGCGTGGTCTATGCGCAGTGAATAGATTTGAATGAAAAAAAAAAGAAAACACAGACTACCTCATAGCAGGCAGGTTCAGACTCTCTGGCGCTGACTCTCCCTGGCACTGACCGTATACGTGATGCGTTTATACGATATGATCTCTCTAACCTTTTTTAGGCCGAAGCTACGGTCAAACAGGATACCCAACCAGGAATCAAGCAGGAGTCGCAACAGGGCATTAAAAGGGAACGGGAGCCAAGCCCCTTGATTAGGTTCTCTCCCGATCCTGAGCCAGCTAGCGGAACACCTGCTGAACCCGACTCTGACATCGAGCTTATCGACTCACGTCCAGTGAAAAAGACCCGGGTTGAAGTCAGCCTCGTGGATGACTAGCAAATTCGGTATATTCGCCTTCCGAGCTCAATGATATCGTTCGGGGAATGAGAACAGTTGAGATGTTGTACAAGTTTTGATTCCTGCATGGATGTTGTGCTGTTTGATAAAGTTCCTACTTGTTTTACATCCGGCCTAGGGTCACCGCAATAGCGGAGTATCGGATCATTGTTTGAAGACCTACCTATGACCAATCTATGCCTGGCACCCTGATACTATGTTAAAGTTTTAGAAACTAAACCTTGTTAGCCCGTCCCAATCTTTCTTCTTCTTTTTCATCTTCATCTTCTTCTGCTACTGCTATGGTTTTTCATTGGCTATATGCAGTCCGTAACTCTGACAGTCCTAGCGGAGACTAGCAGTAGCAGATCTTATCCCAAGGATCGGCTCTCCAACCAAACAGATTCTTACTCAAGAGACTTTCAGCGCAGCCTTTTATTATAAGTCTATATACTAGGCGCTACCCCAATCGTGATAGCGGAGAATATATCAGGAGTAAAAAATGGTCTCGTGTATCCTCCCCCAAGACTTTTACTACCCGCCAGATCTTACGGTAAACGCAATTCTTAGTAGTAGTAATGGTAGTAAAAAAATCATATTCCACTATATAACATATAGCCATACAGCCAGACTGCCTAATTACAGAGACACAACCACCTTCGTAGCAGACACCCCCTTCTTCTGAACCTGCATCGCAGCTTCAATAGATTCAAGCCCCTTCCCAATGACCTGCGCCTGTGGAGCAACAATATACTTCCCCTCCGCGAGAGCCTGGGGCAAGAAATCCCTATAGATAGCATTTCCAACTTCATTTTTCTGGAGAGTACTAGCAAAAATAAACTTCGCCCCAATACCCTCGGGAAGAGGGTCCTCCTCTTCTAGAGCCTTGGCGATAAATTTCCCGCCTTCGGATTTATCGACGACTTCTATGCATGTCTTGAATGATCCGGCAGATATGGAAATGGCGCCGACGATAGTCTTCCCCTTCAACGCATTGATTATTTGCTCGGTATGGTTAGGGTCGTTGTAGTCGAAGACTTGACTGGCGCCGAGGCTCTTGAGGAATTCGAAGTTCTTGGGCGAGGAGGTGGTGATGACTTTATATCCAGATGCAACGGCGAGTTGGATAGCGTTGCAACCTACACTCGAAGCTCCGCCGGTGATGAAGATGTACTTCCCGGTTTGTTCGCGAGCAGGGACGGTAGGGTGTGGGAGGGCGAGAAAGTCCTTCTCGAACAAACCGCAGGCCGCGGTAGATAAACCTAGCGGAAGAACAGACGCCTGTTCGTAGGAGAGAGAGCTCGGAATCGGCGATGTCACATTCTCGTATGCCAGGGTATAGTGCTGAAATGCCCCATGAGCTGTGCCATTGAGACCCATCCCAGCAGCGATAACGCGGTCCCCAACTTTAAACCGCGTCACGGCACTGCCGACTTCGGCAACTTCTCCAGCGAGGTCTAGGCCGCCGATACGTGGGTGGGTGATGAAGTCGAATAACTCTTTTCCCTTATCTTGGAGGTACCAGTCCACGGGGTTGATTGCGATAGCGTGGTTCTTGACGACGATTTGATCATCGCCCGGGGCAGTGTAAGGTGCAGACTTGATCTCCAAAGGAGCGGCCGTTTCAACGGTCCATGCAGCTGTGTTTGAAGGCATTGTGGGATTGGGTGAAAGGGTTGGAAGGAGTAAAGAGGTCGTTTGCTTTTGTAAATTTGAATCTACCCCTGAGAAGTAAGACAGTATGAATTGAAAGGGTTGAATTGATTGAACGGAGGTAGTTTTCTTTTTGAAGAAACAGCGAAATTATAAGGCATCTAGGTATCTGGGTACCTCCTTTATATAACAAAGGTCCTCACCTCCCTCGGTGAGGGGTGAAGAGTTGGTATATAAGCATGAGAAAGCCATCCTGCCTGGTCATCAGCTAATCTCCTAAATCCGCAAGGTTCGTACGTAAGCCACGAAGGATCAAAATTGCATAATCGAGAGCTTAGTGATAAGAAGAGGTCATGCTCTGCTCTATTTACAGACAGATAAACTGTTGTTGATTATGAAGAATAACGGAGCGGATATTCGTAGGAGCTGCTTATGAGATACAGAGAGGAGTCGGAATAATAAACTCTCCGCTGATAATTACGAAAATGCTGTATCTTTGTTACTAGCCTCGCTGTTTCTTTTTTTAGCCACAAAACAAGCTTTTGATACCCGCCTAGACGGAGTTTATCTTCTATCAGATGTTTATCTCCGACATTTTCGCCGAAGATGACGATGTCGGTCGACTACATAATCAGCAGATTTATCATTTATGCCATGCTTTAGGGTTTTGGGGCCGATAGTTGATTATCAATGTAGTTGCATATAAGCAAAGATGGATTACCAACATATGTACATTACTATTATTGTGGGCACGAAATAATGCCCCTTCTTTCTTTCAAACAGCCAGGGACCGAGGAATATCTCAACGTTCCAAGAGCAACTTGAGTCTCATAGCTTCGTGTTCCACGCCTAAAGAGTTTAGGACCAACATCAACTGCATTTTCTAAATAAAGATATCCTACCTATCCCTAGCATGGGTTTTGCATCTTGATATAGATATGATGGCGGCAATTGCGCGATTCCATTATGGTTTGCCGTAGAGATGGAAGGGATGCTAAGATCGCACTTTCGTTCTCTCATGCAGCTTATCAAGATGGGAAGGCATGAGTAATCCCGTTGCAGATACGGAATATAGGGTTACATCTTCTTATATAGATATCCTTCAAATAGAAATGCAAGAGAGGCTGTGAACCTGTATAAAGCGGTGCAGAAATTGTGCATGTGTAAAAGAAGTGGCATCGGGATAAGGGTAACAGGGTTGTCATACATGTAAGCTCCCAGCTGCGATCTCGCCCGTATGGTAAAAGCGGGTGTCGGTCTTCGGACTACGTGTGCCCTGGTATAGGAACCTCAGCCTTTACCCTTATATATCCTCTCTCCCAGTGAACTGTTACATACGACCATAGGGTGTGGAATACAGGGCTTCCCGTCCGCTCAGCCGTACTTAAGCCACACGCCGGCCGGTTAGTAGTTGGGTGGGTGACCACCAGCGAATACCGTCTGTTGTATGTTTTTGCTCACCCATTTTTTTTGGTTTGTCTGACTATGGAGGTGTCGCTGGGTAGCCTTCTTCGCGTGACTATATATTCTTTTTCTTTTAGTTCCGCATTGCCCAATGCTGTGGTCGGCTAAAATTTCCTTTCTATCCCTGTCCCCAGCCACACGATTCCCAGATCTTCCAAAGTGAAGTTCACACACGTACGGAGTATTTCCGGAGGCTATGTGAATCTGGCAAGTACAGTTTGGACGGCTTTTAGGTTTTGGTATGATTTATTAAACTAGATTATGACGGGAAGTGAACTGTCAGCAAAAGAGACAGCGATATTTGTGCTAGGTTGAACCTTTTACTCTAGATACTAATCATCCACCTACTCCTCACAGCTCTGTTTACACAAGATATCGACAACCAATGTTGTTTGCATTAGATGCATCAAGCTAGAAGAACTTGCAAGAAAAAGTTCATACATGAGTGTGTTAAAGCTAAGCCTGTTAAAAGTCCTGCTTGAAGGAAAGAGATTGAATAGTACCTTGATATAAAGCATTCTGAACATTTTGGTTTTCCACCGTGGAATCTTGCGCTGGAGTTTTATCAATCTTACCTTCAAACGTGAATTTGCCGACCCCAAAATGACCTTGAGCTTCGCCATCAAACTTGATTCCATCCGAACTGCAGGCTGTGAAAGGCCCTCCCACAGACGCCATCTCGCCGACCTCCTCGCCGTAGTATATCGCAAGAGCCCCGTCAACAAAACCATCTCCTATTTTAACCTCAGGAGAACATTCCCCCTCGCTTGACCCTTGAAGACTCAACTCTAACTTCTTCACTTTCAGTCCCTCTATAGGGGTACATGAGGTCGCTGATACAGAAAGGGAGGTGGCGGACCAACCGCTCGTGGGAGCAAGACCGGGTGTCGGTGCTATTTCGAATTTGCCACTGGTGCAGTCAAAGTTGGCTGCGGCAAGAGATGCAAGAGAAAGGGCCATCAACCCCATAGAAACAGGAGAAAGTTTCATTTTTTTTGCCCTATTTATCCAACAGTTATTTCATGAAAGTCATGCATGGGGGGGGGGTTCTTTTCCTGCGACTTACGTTGAAAGAGGGTGGCTTGAAATCTAGATCAAGACCTCGACGGTGAGCTGAAGAATGAGGAATCAAGTCGAGGATAGAAGGGTTATATGAGGAGAGGGCGAAGGGGTATACGAAGAGAGAGAAAGACTGATGCCTGAGTATGTTTTTTAGACTGGGTTTATGCCTGGATCAAGCTGAACTATATGAGGAGCCTGAGAGAGTCAATAGAGAGAGAAAAGAGAGTGAGGGGGAAGGGAGGTTGACAGCCTTTTATGGACTTCATGTCGTCCAGCACGGCTTTGTGAACATGACCGTAGTCAAAGCCACCTATGCGATCCAAGCATTGTAGAGGATCTCCAATGCAGGAACTTGCGGTGTGCAGGATTTTGCTGCGATGTGTATATAGCATCGAGTCAGCGTTGAGTGGACGCTCGATAGTTTGTATGATGGCCGACTGATAGAGAATGGTGAAGGCCAACTAGGAGAGTGATCGAGAGGCAAGAGCTAGTAGGGTAGAAGAGAACATTATCAAGTTGTTTTCCCCTGAAAGACTGGGAGCATTAGCCTCTTTTTAAAATCATAAATTAGCCACTGACCTATCTGCTTTGATGCCCAAAATTGAGTCAATATCAGATTTGTCATTCGCAAACCCCGTGGAAGCTCACAATGCGGAGATGCCAGAAAGACAAGACAAGTGCCAGAATATTGAAGAGTAAAAGAGAGCTTGCTATTCAAGGTCCGAGAGAGCGTCTGGTTTCCTCAGCTCTCCAAAATATTCACTCAACCTCGTACTCCTGAAACTATTCCGGATATAGCAACTTCACTGGTTATTAGGAGAAGAAATTATTCTTTTAGACATTTCAGTGAAGTATAATAAGTATGCATACTTCCAAACCATGTGAGTAGTGTTCAGTTTGAATTGTCTCTCAATTAAGAAGTATTACTCTCATAATCAAGAACAAATGCTTGGCTCTGCAGTCTGGCGAGCCTGAATCTTGACTCGCAGTGCCAATGGCACAATAATTAAACAAACCCCAGGTTGGAGCAATAAGTATGTCATCTTTTCTCAGAAGTTGATTGCCTCAAGCTGCTGTTTCTCTGGTGTCTAACCAAACCTCCCAAGTTGCTGCCGGCTGGGATGACTTAATTTATCAAATAAACCTTCAAATATGGTCGACACGTACTTCCAGGTGATGCCTCCCGAAAGAGAGCCACCACCGGATATATCGTCGCCTTCCGAGTTGAGAAAAGAAAAGTTCATCATCGTCCTTAAAAGAACAGGGAGTGTCGAAAACCTATACTACAAAGCTGTAGGAAGAAAAGGGAAAAGAGAGAATCAGCTCATGTCAACGATTCAAACGTTTTGAAGCAGTCATAATATTCTTCATTCTGTTTAACTGTATGTCGTGCGAAAAGATCAGCAATTTCATCCTTAAATCGTAGATTCAATCAAAATCTTAGATATCTCACTAAACTTAAAGAAAAAAAGACGCTCTTATCTCTAGTTTAAGAGAGTCTCTACTAGATCATTGATGCTTATTATAACTTGCTTGTTGTAAATAGTACCTATTTAGATGGGAGCCTTGAAGAAGCTGAAGGCTGAAGAGATCACATGAGATCCTCTAAGTTCCCCTGATGAATTCAGGTGAATACGGCAGTAACAGACTTTATATATAGCTAAGTGACTGCCACTATAGTTTGTCTGTTGTTTGTAAAGTTTTCGCCTTTTTTTTCCTTTTTTTCTTTTTTTCTCCTGTATGAGATTATTGTGGAGGAAATTATCTTCCATCACTCAGAGGAAGGGGGCGGAGCGGAGCGGAGTCGGGTGGCAAGTCATTCCGCACTCATATTCATTATCATTAAATTATGCGTACACCCTCAAATTCCCGTCCCATCCATCCCTTATACCGTGTGCGACGGGTGGAGTGGAGACGGATTGGAAACGCCCGGTAAAAGAAGAGAGGGGAGAAAGCATTCTCGTATAGAACAAACAAAAAGCTACGACGAATACCACCACAGATAGAAATAGGGAAAAGAACAAGCCTCCGCATGCCTATTTCAGAACGCGCTCTTGCTTGCAGCACGGAATAACCAACCTATATCTGCCCAGCCGCCGTCAGGGCTGGGTTTCTCGAACCCAAGGGGCGGATCATCCTCAATGGTCGACCTGTCATCGTCAGATACAGTATCACCGTTCCCCGGGTTTGTGTTCTTCGCGGAATAATCCTCCGCCTCCAGCTGGCCTCCGATGCGCCCGTTATCACTTGTTTCCGATTCTAGTTGTTTTTTAGAACCGGAAGGTGTGTAGTTTTGCCCTTCCTCCTCGACACTAAAGAGAGTCCACTCAACGAGTCGATCTACCCATTTACCTAAACCAAAACCTCGTTCGCGAGTTAGTCGCTGCATCTCCAGCTCATCTACCTCATCATCAGAGTCAAATTCCGAATCAGATGATGAATCATAAGGCGCAGAAGATCTCCGTGAAAATGAGGGATCGAATCCATTTTCTCCATCATAATTCCGCTCCATTCCCTGGCTGATATATGCCATTTCAGCACGGATATTTTCATCCACAAAGTCGGGAATAGCTCCAACTGTCTCACTTAAAGCGCTCACATTCCGCCCATGGCGTCCCATGGATTCCGAAATCGTCATCGACAAGTCTCCTCGGCTTCCCCGTCGGCTGCTGAAGTGTGAACGGGAGCCACGCCTTGAGAGACCCATAGGAGTAGAAAGTCCGGACTTGGAGGTTCTACCTCCTCCACTGCGGTGTCGCCTACGCCGGTTCCCATCCTCCTCCTGATTAAGATCAGAAACGAGGCTTGTTGAACTTTCTCGCTTTACGAGCCATGCCTGGCCTTTCTCCTCGCGCGCAGATGCTGCCAGTGCGAGACCTGCTCGTAGCAGCCATTCTGAATCTTGATGCTTAATAGGTTGCTCTATCTTTGTTTCGGACACGATCCTCGTTTTCCCGGTGTGATGTAGCGGCTTGAGAGAGCCAATGCTTTCCAGGTTCGTGTCACTCAGCGGGACTCGAGTCGGGGTTTTACTCCTCGGGGTATGGGAGACGCTTCTTGAATGTGAAATCAGAGGTGGTGTGCTAGGGACGGATGTGCTGGATAGATATGTTCTTGACGGTCGAGAATCGTAACCATATTCGCTCGATGGGTCCCCATTTTCGTGGGTAGACCAGTTCGATTCGTCGTAGTCATCTGCTGGGAATGTTGACGTCAATGGAGCGAGAGAAATATGGTGCAGAGACTGGTGAGAGCGACGAGAGCGAAATGACGTTTTATTAGCAGGGGCGTGGGTCTAAGGGATATCCTGTTAGAAGCAGCTCAGGCGTAGAGAATACTATCCAGATACTCACGTTCGCTGCCATTGCGATGAGAGTAGTGGAGGGTTAAGAGGCAAAATAGGTGTCCAACGAAAGGTATACCCAAACCACTAAAATCACCTTCAAATCGACGAAGAGAATGATTGTGGACGGTTGACGTTGATGCCCTCCGTCCCCGAGAATCTTGAGGGGAAGAGAAAGTTGGATACGAGAATCGGATGTGATGATGTAATCGGTAAAGGGAATACACAGCCGGGTAATTTTCGTGAGCATCAAGCATCAATGGTTATCTCGCGGCTATGGTTACGTTACTGAGGCACATATAAATAGGAGAAAAGGAATGCTAATAGCACAGCTTTCATAGCGGCGTCTTTTCATTCGAGGCACAGAGATAAACGATTTTATTAGCTAGAACTTGAACCCCTTTTCACGAGATCTTTCCCTTGTTGACTACGAAGCCTTCTAAGGCCGAAATAGCTGCCCAAAGTCGATTCTCAGCTTCAGGGAAAACAAGTGATCGTGGGCTGTAGAACACCTCGTCGCTGACTTCCTCGGGATGCCGGGGTAGACAATGCATAAACTGCCAGCCTTCCTTGGCTTTTCCGCGCTTGGCAAGATCCTCTGTGATCTGAAACCCCTCGAAATCCTTCATCCGTTTGATTTTCTCTTCTTCTTGTCCCATTGACACCCACGTATCCGTCACGAGGATATCGGCGTTGTTTACCGCCTCCTCTGGTACGTTGGTTTGTGTGAGTTTCCCCGGGGACTTCACACCTACACTAGCCTCGTTGATTATATTTATCATCCTCTCAGGGATCCCATACCCGGACGGAGTAGCGACTGCAATATCAACGCCCAATTTTGTAGCCGCGATTGCCATATCGTACAAGACATTGTTTGCATCACCAACCCAAGCAATCTTCAGTCCTTCTAGGCCTAACCCTGTTGACCTAGCTAGCTTTTCCTGTTCTGAGGACGTTACTTCGAAGATGGTGAGGAAGTCGGCAATGGTCTGGAGAGGATGGAAAGAATCGCACAGGCCATTGATCACCGGTACACTGGAGTCCTTGGCAAGGCCAGCAACGTCTGAGTGAGGACCAACACGGGCAACGATACAGGACACCATTGACGAAATCACCACTGAGGTATCGTGTAATGACTCGTTTACCCCTAATTGGATATCGTCTTTTCCTAGGAACATCGGGTGGCCTCCTAAAGTCACGACTGCTCCTTCAGTAGATACTCGTGTTCGAGTGCTTCGTTTGCTGAAGGTGAGGGCTATGGTTTGCCTAGCCAATGAACCCTCGAGGCTCTTCGGTATTTTCCCTGACTTGATCGCATGCTTGTGTGAGGAGGCATTGCGAACGAGAGTTGAGAGTTCTGTCGGTGTGAGGTCGGCTATGGAGAGGAAGTGCCTTGGAGGAGTTGTGGGTGTTGATTTTGAATATTGTCGCAACTGTGGTTTGGATATTAGGCGGAGAGCCCGAGAGCATCGTGACAGCATTGTGAATTGAGGATTAGCTCGCCCGAGCTGTAGGAATGACGTGGAAAGTGAATAGATCTCTCAATTGCTCAACAATGAATAGTGCCTGAGGTCTTTCCTTAAATAGGCATGCGTCGTCCCCAGAATGAGTCCTATTTTGAACTTCCCCATGAATCATCAAAAGCTGGTGACTCCAACCTTCAAGCTCCTGCTCACCGCCTGGCAATTAGTTCTCTTAATCAGGACTAGGTCAATACTGATACCATACGATAACAACTTCGTAACGACTAAACCCTGTTGGGATCGTGTGATGATATCAAGTTTCCACTGGTCAAAGTCTAATTTCCAGGCCTGGGCTGACGCAGCAGCAACAGCTGCTTCTCCTCATTGCTCGTCGATGAGCCTCGTCTTCGACACTTCTTCGACATTTTCTATCTTCAGCACTTTAAGAGGGACGACCTACTCTTACATTACTTCTCAGCTGTCTTTTTTTTCGGTTTCTGTCACGATCTGGTTGACAGCAACTTATTGAGTTTCTAATTATTAGCGCCATTGCCTGACACTCATCCGACAACACTCCACAGCCGTGATGGCTGGGGAATCATCCACCCCACTGCTCAGTGGGAAGGATAGACGGTCCTCCTCTCCTAGCTCCAAACGTTCTACGAAATCAAATCGACGAAACTCTACCTCTTTACCATCCGCATCCGAGTCAACCCCTCTTCTCGCCCGCCAGGATGATGAGCTTCCGGGAAGCCAATACGTGGATGACCGCGAGGATCGAACCGAATCGGAGGACAGCATTCCGGAGGAGAAGCGGAGGAGTAATCGTAGATGGCCAACAATCGTTGCTCTCTCGGTGCTCACTTTTGCTGCTCTCTTGATATTGGGCTTGGGGTTTGCTGGTCCAGCAATAGTTAAGGAGTATTCCAAGGAAGCTCTTGTCTTCGAACCAACGAACATATCCATCGATTCCTTCACCGCGACAGGTGTACAGGCGAGATTTCAAGGGGTTTTCATGCTCGACGCGTCTCGTGTCCAGCGGAAACCGGTTCGCGATCTTGGTCGGGCGGGAACCTGGATCGCCCGGGAGATCGAGACGGAGGAATCAGAAGTACAAGTTTATCTACCTGAATATGGAAATATTCTGCTAGGAACGGCGACTTTGCCCCGCATCAAAGTCAATATCCGCGACGGCCATGTAAATCATATCGACTTCCTGAGTGATATACAGCCAGGAGATTTTCTTGAAATTCGACGAGTTGCAAATGATTGGCTCGGCGGTCAGCTCGGGCAGCTGCGTGTGAAGGGGATGGCTACCTTCGGTCTCAAATCCGGGTTGTTTAGTCTTGGTTCTCAAACCATCTCTGAGTTACTGGTCCTACAAGGTCAATCATTGTGCAGTCTTTCCACCCCTGCAAGTTGAATTGTGAAAGTATAGATTACTAACCACTTTAACGACAGACCAAGACCTCCCCGATTTCCCTGAAGTCAACGTTACGAAGCTCAATTTCCACGAAATGCCGGTACCGGGAGGGGAAAAGGCGATGGCGTCCGATATATCCGTATCCGTACTGAACAAATACCCTCTCGAGCTTACAGTCCCGCCACTTGGGTTCAGCGTTCTGGTCCCAAACTGCTCGCCCGGAGATCCTCATATCTTTGTTGCAGATGTTACGACTGAGACGATAGAAGTTGAACCTGAAAAAGCGATATCTTTTAACGCTGGTGGCATAATTCGTCAATTGTCTGATTCCTTGACGACTACGTGTCCAGGTACTGATACGTCTCCCTTGGATACCCTAGTTGATAGTTACATCCAAGGAAACGAGACTATCGTTTATGTGCAGGGTGCAAATTCTCCGTCCCCAAACACTCCCATGTGGATGGTTGATCTTATGAAGAACGTCACTGCGTCAATACCATTCTCGGGTCATAGTTTTGGCCATCTCATCAAGAACTTTACCATGACGCAGGTGCACGTTTCTCTTCCCAATCCGCTCGCGGAACCGGATACACCCGAGGCCCAACCGAAGATTTCCGCTTTGGTCAAGACTGTTATAGATTTACCAAAGGAAATGAACTTCCCCGTGAACATTTCCCGTATTCGAACTTCGGCCGATGTTTCATACAACGGAACCGATTTTGGATATTTGAATCTGGAAAACTGGCAAACGGCCAATACTAGTTTAATTGATGATGATTCCCGAAACTCATCCGCGCTTCTCGTCGAGTTCGACATGAAGGACGTTCCCTTAGAAATCACAGATGCGGATGTTTTTACCGATGTTATGCAGGATTTAATATTTGGGAGCGGCCCTGTACAGTTGCAAGTGGCTGCAGAGGTGGACGCAGAGGCAGACACGGCGCTTGGAGCGTTAGTTCTCCGGGAAATCCCAGCAAAGGGGAAGTTCATAGTTCCTTGTAAGTTTGACATCCGATGATTTTGTCTCGGGCATTTATGTTAACCCCTCTTTTAGCCCCAACTGGAGGTGGACTCGAAGGGCTTCTGCCTAGGATCGAGTCTTTGGAGATATCACACACGACTAAATCTAGCGTCCTCGTGAAGGCCAGGATGAACTTTACGAATCCAACGGCATATTCAGCTCGAGTCCCTCTAATCGATATGAGTATGCTGTCCAACGGCACCACTGTGGGCCACATAACGGGACGTGATCTCATAGTAAAACCTGGAGTCAATACTGGTGTCTCTTTCGACGCCTCGTGGAATCCGTTGGATTCTAGTGGGCAGGATGGTGTCGTTGCTGGACGGGACCTGCTCTCTGCTTATGTGTCTGGTTTGTTTATTTATTTCCCTCTAAATCATCCAAGTCTAACGTCTCTCAGGTTTGGATCCCATCGTGTCTTTTAAGACCCACAAGAACTCGATTCCAGGGCACCCAAAGCTTGGTGAAGCATTGTCAGCCCTAGAATTTGATGTCAAAGTACCCAAGATCCAAAACCCCGGTGATGGCGGTAGCGGTGACGACGACGAGAACCGATTCATTAAGGATGCCACGGTACTGTCCACTCTCTTCGATGCCACATCTTGAACGTCTCGACCTACCCAGAAACGCGTTTCCCCAATTTTCCTGGTACACTTATTTCCCATTTTCCCGAAGTATACCGGCTTTGCTTTCCCATACCTCCTTCCAAGTAAAAACTAACTTGCGAGGCTTTGGTGAGATAGGTGCACTTGTGGTCTTCTACCGCTGTGTTCACTCTACTTTCCCCTCTCCCATCTACAACGCTTTTTATCACCTCCATTGACGCAACCGCGTTCTACAACCATACCGAACCAGTTGGTAGAATTAAGTACGATCTCCCGTTTGCTGCCCCTCCGGGCACTTCACAGACGCCTCGTTTACCAGTTGAACTGAATCTTGGCGGTGTTGGATATGAGGCTCTCAAAAAGGCGTTGGGCGGGACTCTCGAGATGGATGCGAAGGCTAAGGTAGGCGTTAGACTTGATGAATATTCGGACGTTTTATTCTATGTTGGTAAAGGGATCGGAGCGAGAGTTAGGATATAACGGTTTTGGTTTTCATTCCTTTGCGTCGGTTTCGGATTAGCGAATGGAGTTAGGGAGGGTATAGATTTGCGCCACCCTTCTTTCAGTGGCTCTTCATATAAATGCTGAAGATTTTTACACAAATGTTCGATTGTTCTGCGCATGTCTGTCATGTTTTCACTTCCTCGGAAATGATTATTTCTGCTGTCCTTGCCGTCAATGTTTCCGATGGCGCATGTTGGTCCGTCTTCATTTGTTGAAAAACAATTTCTTTCTACTTGGCTGTTTCTCAGGATTGGCTCGCAATGCTCTGTGCCGCATGCGTTACCCCCTTGTCCGATCCCTTTGTCTGAGAAGAGGGCCGGGACCTTTGGGCCCAAGCGCAGCGTCCTGCACTATGATTTCACAACCCAAAAAAGCTTTCTTTTTAATTGTTTGGAAAACTAATGACAGGGAGGAACCTAAATTTCCGCCTTGCTAGGCGATATTTACGCCATTTCCGCACCCAGCGAAATACAGAATCACATGAACTGTTAATTTCCGCTTGACCGAAATCCCAAGAAATTCCCGGCGTTTATGACACAAAGTACCTTTGAAGCTTCGGAGACCGATTCTCCTCTAGCATTGGCGATAGGGCATGGCATCGTGATACATGCCACGTTGATATGGAGCAATCAAACACGCAAGTGACCAGTTTTCGACGCTTCTATGGCCCACTATTTTACATTAGCTATGGATAAATTCGGTCTCCAAGTCTTTGTTCTCTTTTGCGAGCCTACTTTGCGATGTGCGGCTAATAGATAGGGCTACTGCACCCCTGAAATGGTATTACCCTTTTCTGTCATTCCAGGCCACTCATAAACGATCACTTACATGGTAATAGCATCTCACAAGAACATTGGACAATTTCCGTCGTGCAACAAGGTCCCAACTGTTTGCGCATGCATCCCTTTCTCATCATCACTCCATACCAGGGATATATTATTAAACTCGAATTGCCAAATCGGTGCACCTGCATGGAAAAATTTCCCCGCCTTGCTATATTTCCCTTTACCGCTGCTAACTTATCTAATCGTGCAGATATCTGCTTGTATATACACGAGTCCTATGTCAGCTTGTTATCTGAACCTAGAAAGCCATCCCTTGGCATCAGTGACAACTCGGCACGCCGAACGATTCCTTTTATATCCGCCCGAAAATTATGTTCAGCTGGACGGCTTCTGCAGGTAACGAAGGCAGAAGCAACAGAATAATCAAATACGAATTCTGTCTTACAGTTCCCACCGCCTTTGCTCATGTCGTCAGTTCAAAATGGGGGTCAATGCGTTGCAATCCTCACATATTCCCGCCACTTTAATTTGTTATCTCGGTAGATGTACTTTTCTCCGAACTACTTATTAGTAGGACCGTCCAGTCGGAACTGTACGGGGTTAAAGTGTCAGCCGCAGTTTGACCACATGGAATCTGATGTGATGAGGCTCTATCTTCTAGCCAAACACCGAAATTAGGTGTCATGTTGCCAATCCCATTCGGTTCCTCCCAGCCAGTTGGGCATCGGCTCATTGTTTGCTATGCTGGGAGCTGGATTAATTAACGAACGTGGCAGCCGTCATCTTCGTTTTGTTTGTCGGCCGCATTATCTTATTTCTAATAAATGGAGATAACTCGGACCTAATTTCCATTGATGAACGCCGTTCCACATTCGCTGTCGCTCAGCTCGCCTGACAGATAAATTGGATAGCCATGATATATGGTGGATTTGTCACCGCTTATTCCTTTTACCTTCCTATATATTCACTCGATAGTGCCTCTGGGAGCTGGTTGTTCTATCTCCATTCATCCACCCAACCCTCAAGCCCAGGACTTGAAAAGATAAAATTTCTCTTCAACTTCCCATACTCAAGAGGCATACAGTCAACGCCTCTCAAGAACTCTCCCGTTAGATAGCCTCCAACTTAGAAGCTCTATACAAAACCTCCGACCATCACAACTCCTGCATACTCCCAACTTCGCATTCCACAACCACAACAAACTCGGTCTTCATCGATCACTACCACCGATACTCAAACGCAAGGGGGAGGGAGATATTCCAGCTTCCCTCACCTACTCCAAATTCCCGAATCGAAACCCCTAGGCGAGTTACAAAATCGCATTCCCCACAATCAACCAAGCAAGTTTCGAATCGGACAAACAAACAAACATCTCTTCACCATGTGCCAAAGAATCATCCACTACCGATGCGGCTCCACAGAGACAGTCTTCTCTGAGGCATGTTCCTGTAAAAAGAAGATCGAAGAGACTTGGAGTGAGAGATACTGTGGTGTGTGCGCCGACTGTAATGGCACTGGGTCGGCGGGTTGAGATCCTCTGAGTTCGTCAATGCGTGTTTAGTCGAGTATCTGGGTTTGTGAGTTGAAGAGGAAGAGTCGCTTGGTATAGGAAGCTAGCATGGTTCGATCTGTTTGACTTTGAAGTCTTCTCCCCTCAACTTCTCCCGCTGTTTCTCTACTACCTGAACGCTATTATGGGCTACGACTAGGAATGTCACACGAAGGCATTATGCAGTTAGGGATAACACCATTTCCCTCTTTGTCTCTTCCTACTCACCTATACACTCGCTTGATGTGAAAGGCAACCGCACTACCGGAGGAAATATTCAAAGCACCATCCCTTCCTTCTACATCTTTCTCTCTTTCACTTCTGTATTTAAATTACTTTCACTTCGATTTACTTTTTTTTTTTCAATGTGTTTCTAGACCGAAAAGAAATAAAATAAAATAAAAAACAACCCAATCCGATTTCTCCAAGTTCCAATTGGTTACACGAGGATTTTTTTCATAAAATGATTTGAAAAATAAGGGATGGAGGGGTTTATTATGCAGCAAAATGGATGGATAAAAGTAGTCCGGAAATTAGAAAACAGGTATATGTAACACATTCTTAACCCGGTGGTAGAGTGCTAGCATCAACAACATCACTCGCTTCCTTCTCCATATCCTGGACTGGGTCGGAGAGAGGAGAGCGAGGTAGAGCCATCAGCCCTGTTCGGGTTGATTCGAGAATACCGAAGGGACCGATCAATTTGAGGAAAGAATCTATGCGGGAAGGTTTGGCGGAACTATTTACGTAGAAATTAGGTTAGTCATGAAAGGAAGTGATTTTTTTTAGAAAGAAAAATACGGGGTAGAGCATACACTTCGACAATACAGTTGTTTGTGCTAATATCCAACACTTTCCCACCAAATTGATGAGTAAGATGCGTGATAGCTTCCAAATGCTCATACTTGTGTCGGAGGGCCTGACTTGCTACCAAGCGCTTTGGGTGATAATCCTCATGGTCGGAAAGAGAATTATTCACTTTCTCTTGCTCACGTAGCTGCGCGGCGGTGGGCTGCGAAGCAGAAGAAGCAGATTCGGGAGAAACATCCTGCTCAGGTGTAGTCATCTCCCTGTGGTGCTGGAGAAGTTCCTCGAAAACCTCCGGGCCGAGAATGCTGACTTTCGCGAGGAGCAGCTCTCGTTGAACGAGTGCAGCTTCCGTGTAGTCGAGAACAGCCCAGACGGGGACCAGGTCATCTAATTGGCGGCGTGCCTGCTCGACGACACCATCCAATCCACGGAGGACAATGGTCATCCGCGAGAGGTCTTCCACTTCCGTATTGCACACAACGAGACTGTCAATGTTGAAACCTCTCGCTGCTAGAATCCCGGATATACGAGATAGAACACCGGGTTCATTCTGAACCAGACAGTTCAGGACATGTCTCTTCGGAGGGTTTGTGGTTTGGACTGGGGTCTCATAGAGGATCGAGGAAACTGCAGCCGGGGCTGACCACGTGGGGGAAGACTCGGAGAGCGGAAGACTGTGAGGAGAACGACGATGCAGAGCTTTGTATGCGAGAGCAGAGGTAGAGCTGGACGAGCAACGCAGAGGCTGGACAGCTTGAAACCGGGAGAGAGCGGCTGCAGCTGTGGTAGAGGTGTGTGAAAACGGAGACGAAATCAACGGGCGAGCCGAAGATAGGGCAAAGGCGCGGGGGAAAGCCATAGTTGACGGTGGCAGAGAACTAATATTCTCGCCTAAACAGAAAGAAAAGAATAAAGAAGTATCAAACCAATTCCAGTCCTCTCAATTGAGGATAAGGAGAAGGTGGTGATGGAGTGATTTCTCTTCTTTTGACTCCAACCAACTTTGTGGAGAGGTCGAAGTGCATTTTGAGATGACTCGTTTCTTTTTCTTGGGGAGCGGAATCGGATTATTACTCATCCAGGCGGTTTCTACGTAACGTAATGCATGTGACAATACGGTATTGTTGATGAACTTCGGTTTGTTGATAAGGTTCAGCGCTAGTCCGGATCCAGACAACCGAGCCCGAGCCCTTTCCCGAACCCGATCTTGTTTCTTGCCCGAAGTTCTTCCCGAGATCCTTCAAGTTTCTTCTTCATGACGAAGATCGCTGAGAAGCACTGGAAGGGAAATAACTACCCATAGGAATAGTTTGAAGGTTTCCTTAATAATCAAATAATTTTTGCCCGTCATTGTTCTATCTTTTAGAGAGAATTATTCCCGCCATCTTCGCATCTTCGCCGGTCCAAATATATATTTAATTCAACCATGTTCTAGGGTCCATAATAAGATTCATTTTTGCTCCTTCCTTCCATTAGATTAATTACAATTCCCCAACCACTTTCCTATGACTCTTGTTATTTCCTTACATTACCCCTTAAACCTAAGAAATATTTGCCCCAATCAGTTCGTATATGATATGTCTCGAAAACTCCATAAAGATACACTCATCCCAGGACTCTAGCTCTCGCCACGTACTGTTACGTACTTCTCTAGACTTCGAATATAACTAGCAAACAAACTGTTTACCCATATATCTATAGATAACGAAAAAGAGGTGGATCTCGAGAAGTCTTGGATTTATCGGGGGAACCCCTCTCGTAGATATCCTGGAGCTTTTCGAACCGGAACGAATGCTTTTCCCACTCTCCGCAGACACGAGTGGCATCCACAGCACTCTCTTCCCTATTCACAATCCACAGGGGCGACCATGGGTCTTCCACGGAACCGATATCCTTCCAAACACTCAGAATAAGAGTGCAGCTATCGTGGTAAATTTTTTTGATGAAAGGTTTAAATTCCGAGGCACAATAGAGACACCGAAAGTTGGTGCTGCAGTGACGGCATAGACAGGGGGAAAGGATTCCGTCATATCGAGTACGGAGGTTCTTTCCATGTTCAATTGTCGTATTGCAAACCCACTCTAAAGGGGTGTCATGGTTTGGGTATACGGTATGCCAGGGTCCATGTTTATGCGGACATCCCGGATGGCCCACACCAGCATACTTTAGGGGATCACTCTGAGAGAAATCAATCACAAAGGTGTAATCAATTTTCAAGAATAGTCTTCCGTCAACCAACTTCGGAGACGTCTTAACCTGCTGCGGGAGCCCCCATATATCCGAAAGCTTCCCACGCTTCCTACTCTTAACTTTCCGGACCAGTTCCTGTCCATTTGTCCATTCCCCAGCAATGAACTTGAGAGGAAGACCATGTTCAGGAGATATCCTCCAGGATCGCATAATCATGTGGATGATTTCGAACGGAACTACGGTACGGAACCCAGTTCTGAGACTTCCTGCGCGAATGATGCATCCTTTTGAACTGACATTGTGGCCCGGTGCTGTTAAGGCCTCTTTGAAACTCCGAGTGAGCCACAAACCCAGCAGACGGAGAAAACTATCGGAGATTTCGTAGTTACTCGAAACCTTTAGTCCTCCCTGGGCGGTGCGCAAATTCTCTCTGAGATTGAGTGTATACCGGAAAGGTTTTTTCATCGGATATAGCCGCTGGCAAATAAAGCAGGATATATATCGGGGAGAATCCACTTCTAGCAGCCAGAGCAACTTATTTAGTTCCGCTCCCGTGACGGGTCGAATCGGGCTGTCGAGGAATGTATTCCAGAGATATTTGCAAGTCAGTGCAAGGCAGAGCCAGGATACACGTGGTAGCATTTCTGTCGTCAATATGAGAAGCTCAAGGGGAAGTTTGACGAGAGGAGATTGAGACTGGTTATGGCAGCTGCACCTAGAACTGGAGGCTCGGAGACGTCTCCATGTGGCCCTGAAGCGCAGATTCGGCATTGTGTTCGAAGTCTACGTGTTCCGTGTCGAGGTTCCTTTGTAGGTGCTAGTTGAGGCAAGTTGGGGGTAGATGTATACATTTAGATGTTTACAATGCAGCGTCCCCTCCTCTGATTCTTAAGAATATGGCAACGATTGGGGGGTATAAATGTCGTCATGGTGATGATACGGATCCGACTTCATAAAGGGAGGAGGACTGGACCTACCCGTGGACCTCAAGATTGGGGAGGTACCTAAGTTCGGTACCTCTTCTTAGGGAACGAAAGATACCAAAAAGACAGGAACTTTGAAATAATCAAAGGGGCTTTTAGAGTAGTTAGTAAAAGACATTGCTTCTTGGGCCATAATATACAGTTTGCCAGCTTCGGGAATTGAAGCATGATCGTTTGTTGGTAGGACGTTGTGTGAGGTCGGAATAAACTCTCTCACTTTGATGTCTTATGTCGAGGTCACGTTACTTTCAATTTGGATGAGCCTCTTTGAGCTTCAAGTATCTTCACTCTTAACTTCAAAAATATTTTTAAGCCTTCACAAAAGAGAGGCAAACTTCAAAACATCGATCCATAATCGTCTCTCACTGGCCCTTTCTTTACATTTTAATCCAGCAGGGTAGTGTCCTTGACTTTTGGGGAAGCAAACGTTCTTGCAGTCCGCGCACTTTGGGGGTGAGGATAATCAACCACCATGGGGGACGAAGAGCGACGGTCCAAACGATCTCGGTTTGATCAAACGGAGCCAGAGCCTAGACGAGCTTCCCGATTTGACCGGCGATCTCGATCACCTTCTGCGCGAAAGTCGGAATCTGCGCGTGCCCGCAGCCCTCTAAGCCGCGAGCCTCGCAGTCCAGCCACCGATGAAAAGAGAAAGTCGACACCGCTCGATCCCGCAGCGGCAGCTGGTTCGTTTTACCTTCGCTGATAGGGAGGAAGTGCGTTGTTGTTATATAACTAACTCCGGGAATTTAGCTGCTGCCGCCGCCAAAATAAATGCCCAACTACAGGCAAAGCGGGGGATCCAGCATGTTGACGTCCCACCGATTCGCTCTGTAAGTTCGCCTGTACAATGATGAATCCATTGATAAATCTATGGAAATACCATTTTCTGACCTCGATATGTGCTAGACTGCAAGCCCAGCTGCCAAAGCAACCTCCGGTTCCCCGTCCGCAGAACAAAAGGCCAATGGTGAAGTGTACATCTCAGATGGCGACTTCATCCGAGATATTGAGGTCAACGATCTCCGGAATCGTTATACACTGACAAAGGGCTCGACTCAGAAGATGGTAAATATTCCTTGTTATATCCGCTGATACTCCCAGGCAGTCCCGCTCAAGCCGACTACGGCTGCGAATTATTTAACAGTTCTGACATCCCTCCCCTTCTGTTTGCTTGTGGTGGTGTTTGAAGCTTACCCAAAAAATTACATAGCATCTCACATACCCTCTTTTGCATCTGCTGACCTCCGCTGTGTGACATCTAGATTAAAGAAGAAACTGGCGCCGGTACGCCTCAACTCCATATATCCTGTTTTTAATGTTTTTTAGTGGGAAGAGAAGCTCATCAGATTAAAGATGTCACTACCCGGGGCAATTATTATCCCGATAAAAACATGGCTACCCCCGCCGTATGTCCCCTGTTCCCACCCATCTAATGTGACGATACAAGCTAAGAATCAACTTTAGAATCCGCCGCTCTACCTACACGTTACGAGCACCACCAAGGAAGGACTCGACAAAGCTCTTGAAAAGATTGACGAACTCATGAAGCAGGAACTCCCGAATCTCGTGGATGAGAGGAGGTTCCGACGTCGAGAACCTGAACAGTTTGAGAGAGATGAATTCGGACGTGTATGTGTATCGCTGGTATTTTTTTGACCATTAAGCTAACCCATGGTTCAGCGCAAATGGCCCGAGGAGCGTATCCCTGTTGACCTTGAGCCTATTCCTGGATTCAATCTTCGCGCACAGGTCGTTGGGCAGGGTGGAGCTTACGTTAAGCACATCGCTCAAGCGACCAGATGCCGCGTGCAGATTAAAGGCCGTGGATCCGGTTTCACAGAACATAGCACCGGTAGAGAGAGTGATGAGCCGATGTTTTTGCATGTTGCGTGCGTTCTCAACCAATTCTATGTTCATATTGACGTTATACTAATGCTACTCTTCAGTGGACCCGACCCGAAAGAAGTTCAAAATGCCAAGGAACTTTGCGAAGATCTGTTGAAAAACGTGAAAGAACAATATGAGAAATTTAAGGAGCAGCCTCCTCCACAGCACGGTTATGGCGGCGGCGGCGGAGGCTATGGTCACCGAGACCGTCATCACTACGGGGGTGGATATGGCGGCGGCGGTGGCGGCGGTGGTGGTGGAGGTTATGGGAATCATCATTCGCCTGCGGCGACTTCGGCCATGAGCCCTGCCGCACAAGCGCCTCCAGGGACCTCCGCGTCTCCAGCTGGTCAGGCCGATTATAGCGCCCAGTATGCTCAGTATTATGGAGGCTCGGACCCTTATGCCGCTTACGGGGGTTACCAAAACTACGTTGCCTACTACCAGTACTATCAGCAACAGGCTGCTCAACAGCAACAGCAGCAACAGAGTGCTGCTCCACCCCCTCCACCACCCGCCAACGAAGCTCCACCACCCCCACCACCTCCGGGTGCTGCACCTCCGCCTCCTCCTCCTCCACCCGGTGGAAACAGCAGCTACAACGCTGTAAGCTACATTTTCTCTTCGTCAATTAGATGTACGCCAGCTAACAATTTTCTAGGTTCCACCCCCACCCGGCATGTAGATTGCTCCTAGTATTCAAGTATATGGAGTTTGAGCAAAGGTGACTAATTCGAGCTCAATTTAATCCAATTGCGTGGGATCTACCCTCTATCTAGGATTGGGATTCATAACCCCTTTCCTAGTTATATCGTCGCTCAGGCGAGCAAGTACTCACACTGAGGAATATATATCCCATCTCCCTTCCCCTAAGCCAACTGTGGGAAAGTAACTAAATCAACCCTGGAGTTACTTTCCCATAACTTCCCCAAAGTTCAAAAGGTTAAATGTATGGAGTATATGGAGGAGGGTAATATTTTTTCTCGCATTAGGTTTCTCACTATCTTCTTCTTATATGCTGAATTCGATGTGTTTGTTTTCAACCCTATCTTCTTCGCAACAACTACCTATTTGTATGGATTCGGTTTAGCATAGCTTAAGGAATTTACTTCTCGTCCTTTGCTCTGCTTTTCGTTCCATCTCCGCCGGCTACCGTTCTATTGACGTATTAATCAGCACTATAAAACATTTAAAAAAAAAAAAAAAAAAAAAAGCAAGGCCTCATCCAAAATGCGTTTAAAGAGAGGGAACCTGGAACACTCAGGTGGTGGTTCACACCTCAACGCGATGTCTGAGTCTAGTAGTTCTTTCTGAGATGCTATTCTAATTCGAAATGATATATACCAGTAGTCGTCTCTTCTAAAACATGGCAAACAAACCAGTAAAAAAAAATAAGCAAGCAGTTCATCTCGAGTCGAGAACCTTGAGATATATATGGCTAATCGTAGTGTGTCCTTATTCGCACCCTAGTTATTATCCATCCTGCGACTACCTAGGTATTCTATGCAAGCCATCACATTTCACCCATAGTGAAGCTAACATTAGAGCATCACGGGCTCATTTCTAGCATAATGGAACCTCCAACTCCTGGGGGCAAAAAAAAGGAAGAATGTCGCCAGTTTTGACTAATATCCATGCCGTGCCATCACGTGAGAAACAACCAGCATCGGATGGCCAGGCCGGCACAAGGAGACAAGGGAAATGGATTTAATCTGAACTACACTACTTCGTAACAGTACGAGTTGAATTCATCAGAATGGCTGACTTTCAAGAAGCCAGTAGGCAGTCCTATTTCAAACTTGCACAAGAAAGAGAATTCTACAAGTGAGTACTATTTTGCTGGAGTCTGGTTACTTGAAAGGAGACGGTCACTAACTTTCAATGCTCGTGTGAGATATATCCCGCATGATCATTCTGCGTCTTACTTCGTTCCCTTGGACGATGCGAGCCAAAATACCTTCGTTGCGCGGCCGTCTCGAGACACTGCTTTAACAGCATTTGCCCAACTGGGCGCTATGAGGCTAGGTGCTCAACGGGCAATGATCTCCCTCTTTGATCGTACCCACCAGTATGTTCTTGCCGAGGCCACTCGAACACTGAGCCTTCCAGGCAATAGTGTCCAAGATGATCACGATAGTTTATGGCTGGGATGCTGTGTCCTCCCAAGGGAAAAGGGCATCTGTAAACATGTTGCTGTTTTGCCACTGCCAGAGCCGTCGGAGGATAATGCAGTTGTTGGGGGCAGTGCATTGGTAGTGCCAGATCTGACGGACGATGACCGTCTGAGGTCCTCCAATTTAGTGCACGGCCTTTCCAATGCACGGTTCTATGCTGGTGTGCCCATAATTAGCCCCAGGGGAATCACAATCGGTTCGTTCTGCATCTTAGACTGCCAACCTAGGATTTTGGGACTCGATGAGCCTTCTCTACAATTCATGAAGGACATGGCAGTGACAATCATGGATCACCTGCACATGGTGCGATCAAAATACCAAAACCGTCAGGCAGAAAGAATGATTGTTGGCCTCGGCAGTTTTGTTGAAGGAAAAGCCACATTTTACGATTCATGGCACGAGTCAAGCGAACAGGATGTTGCAACAGAGCGATCTGGAGAGACTACAGAGGGCCAGTCGAATAAACAACAGCAGGACCGACAAGTGGCGCAAAAAATCTCTGATCACCAAAACGTCGCTTCCCATGACTCTGGTAAGACACAGAGTAAAAGTCATGAAGGAGACCTATCGCGGCCTTCAGTGAAACCATTGCAATCGGATGCCTCTAACATTCGGATCGAACCCCCCCGCTCAGATGCCACAGCGGGTAGTCTTTCCGTCTCCTCATCGGCCGCTCCACCAGACAGCAAAGGTTCAGCATCAAATCGGGATCAACAAATTAAGGGAGGAATGACGTTGCAAAGGAGTTCCTCCCCCAGAAGCTATATTTCAGGCGATGATCTGCAGGAGGATGATATACTTTCAGGTGCTGTCAAGCGCGTATTTTCGCGAGCAGCAAACCTGATTAGAGAGTCCATTGGAGCTGAGGGTGTTATTTTTCTCGATGCGAGTAATGAAACTTTCGGCAGTGGTGTTAGTGATACAAGCCACAAAGTTGGTAGGTTTGATGCACAAGATGCAACATCAAGCAGTGGCGATAGTACCGATTCAGTGTCTTCACCTTGTTCCATAATACCATCTGCTGATCAGAAACCCAAAGCCGACAATACGACTCCGTGTAGGCCCTTGGGATTTTCGACCTCGAAAGCCTCTAGTATTAACAATGATTCGACGGTGAATCCTGGATTTGCAGTGGATGAGTCATTCTTCAAAGCTCTTCTGAACCGTTACCGCCACGGGAAGATTTTCAATTACCATGCGAACCGATCGGTCTCTGATGACAGCGGAGGTGGTTCCTCTCAGAGAGTGTTTGACCGTGATGAGACCAAAACAGATCCCAATCCTACGGGCGTTGAGCGATCTGAAGTACGAAAAAACAGAAACCGGTCCTCAGACAAGATGCTGATCGTCTAATAAAAGCTTTTCCGAGCGCCAGAAGCATTATCCTCCTACCTATGTGGGATTTCCGCAAAGCGAGTTGGTTTGCTGGTGCTCTTGTGTGGGTAAATAATCCCAAGCGCGTCTTCACTTCTGAGAGTGAGCTCTCATACATTTCTGCTTTTGGCAATAGTATCATGGCAGAAATAAATCGCCTTGGAGTTGAGATGGCGGATAAAGCGAAAACAAACTTGATCAGCAGCATCTCACATGAGTTGCGAAGTCCCCTTCATGGCATCCTAGGCACTGCGGACATTTTGGGCGACACAGCTATGAACGCACACCAGCATGGAATGGTTTATACAATTGAGTCTTGTGGACGGACCCTACTGGATACGATCAACAATCTGCTTGACTTCTCCTACATTAGGAAATGTAAGTAAGGGCTCTCACTTTATTGAGAGACAGAACCATCCCCAGAAGAGAAAACATTCTGACTTATCAGTGAATCCGGGAAAAAGCATGCTCAAGCGGAGCCAAAAAAGTGGTGAGATGGCTTCTTGTTCCCATGTACAGCTTGATGCTGTTCTTGAAGAGGTGGTGGAAAGCGTATTCGCCGGCCATAGTTTCTACAACCACCCGCACGCACGACCTCAAGCTTTGGATAATCCCAATCCTGGGTCATTCGGTGCTTCAGGATTATCAGAACAACTTGATCCGCCTTCAAGCCCGGTAACGGTTGTTTTTGACATTCAATGGGCCACAAAATGGAAATTTCGTACACAATCTGGTGCTTGGCGCCGCATTCTCATGAACGTTTTTGGAAATGCCCTAAAGTACACTAGTTCTGGCTTCATATATGTGGGGTTGAAGATATCTCCAAAATCGCGTCATGGAATTAATGAGAGTTCCGATACGAAAGACTCTGGGGATCATACTAGGGAGTTCCAGGTGGTCCTCACAGTAAGAGACACTGGGAAGGGTATTAGTATGGAATATCTGCGGAAAGGTTTATTCACCCCTTTCACACAAGAAAATCCACTTGCTCCTGGTAGTGGGCTAGGACTAAGTATTGTTCGTCAAGCAGTCAGCTCTCTTGGCGGCTCCATTGAAGTCAGCTCTGCCAAAGATGACGGCACTGAATTGTCAATCAAAACAACTCTCAGCGATTTTCCCGTTCCTGCCATATCAAATAACCCTTCATCAGATTCAGTTTTCAACTCTCTAAGGAATTTCGCACAGGGTAAGTCTATTGGTTTTCTAGGATTTGGATCACCTCCTGCATCAGAAATGGACGCCACTCTATACACTTCTTTGCAGAGATTATGCAAAGACTGGTTCAACCTTACAGTCAATCCAGTGACCTCTCTACAGGGAGAACACATCCCCTGTGATTTCTACTTAGTGGTGCAAACGCATCTCGATAATCCAGACGTTCAAGGAGGGCAGTTGCTCAACCTTGACAGGCACCTGATTGGGAAAGAGAATTGCATATCGCCCGTGATTGTTATTTGTCAGTCTCCCGAAGCAGCGCATAGCATGTTTGTGGCTGCAAAGCAAAGAAGCAAAAAATCCATTTTTGAGTTTATCAGTCAACCCTGTGGGCCCCGGAAATTAGCCCAGGCACTAGATCTATGTATCAGGCGACGACAAGATCAAAGGTTTGGGGATGGAAGCACAAATGAACCGACTCACGGGGTTGAATCGCGAGAATCTTCTCACTTGACACTTGATCTCGGGGTGCGTGACCCTCCGAACGAAAGAATGAGAATAAACAAACGACCAACAACAGAGACAATGGGAAGCTCAGATAACGAAAGTTTCTTACATTCCCATAAGACCAGAAGTCAAGAAGCTAGTCTGGGCGCAGCGGAAGCTCCACCATCTGAATCCATCGAAGCCAAGGAATCAGAGAGCACTGGCCCGTCAGTATTGCTGGTGGAGGATAATGACTTAAATTTACAATTACTGGTTGCCTATGTGAAGAGGGAAGGCTGGTGCTATATGACAGCAAAAAATGGACTAGAGGCTTTGGAGACATACAAGATGTACCCCGGAAGATTTGCAGCGGTACTAACTGGTAAGCTACTTAGCCCTGGCAACTCACAAACATATGACTAACACGAACAGACATATCAATGCCTGTAATGAACGGCTTGGAAGCCACTCGACAAATCCGGCGCTTCGAAAGAGAATATTGGGACAAATCTAATGATTCATCAAAACCGTCGTGGCACCCGACAACTATAGTGGCGTTAACTGGTCTTGATAGTGCTGAAGTCCAGCAGGAGGCCTTGACTTCTGGAATGGACACTTTTCTTGTAAAACCGATCAAACGCCGCGAGATCCTTCAACTTTTGCGAAATAGTATAGAAGGATAATTTACGACTTCTGCTTCAGAATGTAGAACAAGAGTGCGATGTCTCAGCTGACACTCGAGACGAAACTTGCCAAAGAGCAATTTCAAAGCTTCTCACCACTTCGATGGCAGAGAAAGAAGCGTTTAAGCTTTGCTCTTCAGAAAGCGATCAAAACGAGACATCTGAGTTAGCAAATTTGTTCAGGCGTTTTCAAAATGATGATTTCAGTTATAGCTACTATCAAGCGCTAATGCGACGCGTTATACAAAACACACCGAAATTTGATATCTGAACAGTCGTTCTCAACTTCATCATTATCACCTCGCATTCGATCTTTTCGACGAGCGTATTGCTCTCAGTTTAATAATACATTTATCACTCATTTCTTTGCTTCACAGCAAGATGACGAACAAATGTGTCGTTTAACGAAACTTCGGCGTTTCCAATGTCCCTTATTTTATCCTCCGCCGTTTGCAATCCCCGAGATCTCAAGTTCAACTGGGTGTCTCTTTGGCTGGGATGTACTCGTCCAGAAGATGAAGACTAAGAGAGTGGCGGATGTTGAGGATTGGATGAGGACTGGATGGTAGGTATACTCTTGAGATAGGAGGAAAAGACAAACGTATAGGGGAATTTACTGGGCTTTCCTAAAACGTAGCGTAGCCTCCCGAAATAAAATATAGGAGGTACAGAAGGAACTATCGCCAAAAAAAGTAAAAATGTATTTAGCGAGTCTAACAACTTTGACAAATCCCTCCAAAAAGTAACATAGCAAAGAAACTTTCATGATTAACAAGAGGATGGAATAACTCGGCCGATTCAGGGGCCATGAGCTGGATTCTCCTTGTGAGAGCGATTGAGCCTTCTTTGCAGAAGTCGCATGCGAAATCACAGGAGGAATTTGAGGGTGGAGATGGGTCGTTGTGCTGCGGTGGTTGCTGTGGAAGAGGTTGCTGTGGAAGAGGTTGCTGTGGAAGAGGTTGCTGTGGAAGAGGTTGCTGTGGAAGAGGTTGCTGTGGAAGAGGTTGCTGTGGAAGAGGTTGCTGTGGAAGAGGTTGCTGTGGAAGAGGTTGCTGTGGAAGAGGTTGCTGTGGAAGAGGTTGCTGTGGTAGAGGATGTTGTGACTCTTGCTTCATATGTTGTCCCACAGGGTTCTGCGGTTCGGGTTGCAGTTCGGGCCGTGGTTCGGGTTGTGGTTGCTGTTGCAGCTGCGGCTGCGTCTCATTCGCACTATTCCAGAGGTCGGGATCAATATCTCCAGAGAACTCCATGATCATTTCGTGTCTGCACCGCGTCGTTGTCTCGCAGTACTTGACGACTTTCTGGAAACTCTCAAGGCGGGCTTGACGGTTCTTTACCTGAGCCGCTTTGCTTCCGGGTATGGGCATATCTTCGTTCCTCGAAGGGGATTTTGGTACTTTTGTAGCCAGGTCGAGGCTCCCGTCCTTGTTTAGTCGGATACGTTGGATGGTCCTCTCTCGCTCCTGCAAGTTGTAGTAAACGAGAGATACAGCCGCTCGACCATCTCGGCCGGCTCGGCCAGACTCTTGGACAAACCCTTCAAAGCTCCTGGGTGGAGTCCAGTGGATAACGAAACGGACACATGGATTGTCAATTCCCATGCCAAATGCGGTTGTAGCAACTATAATTGAAAAGGCGGGAGGAGATGAATCCTCATCCTCCTTGGATGTAAAGGGTTTCGGGGAATTCCATAGCATCTGGATCCTGCTCCGTTCTTCGTTGGGAAGGCCTGCATGGTATGGAAGAGCGAAGATGTCTTTTGAAGAGTTCAGGTCCTTCGCCAGTTCATCACACATAGCACGTATAGGTACGTAGACAATTCCTGATATCGGAGGAAGAGTATTGCCCCCGTCATTAGTCCGCTCACCAGTGGACATTCTGGCGGTACGGCGGCTCTGGATACCTTTCAACCACAAGCGGAAATCCTGGGTTTGACTAGCTTCAGGAATGCATGGGTCCTCAGCCCAGTCAGTGAGGTATCTAACTTCATAATGGATATTTGGGCGGGCAGAGGGTGTCTTGAATACTCTCAGGTTCGTCGATTGCAGGTTCAAGTTAGATATAATATCCTGTCGAACGCGGGGTGTAGCCGTCGCTGTGAGCGCTATTACAGGAACCGGAGGACCTTTCAACTCCCGTCTAAACCACGAAAGCTCCTTGTAAGCAGGACGAAAATCATGTCCCCATTCACTGATGCAATGAGCTTCGTCGATTGCAATACGATTCAGCTCTCCTTGGGCATGGACCGTTCTGAGATTCCGCCTGAAATGGTCGGTCTTGCAAAACTCGGGTGTGACATATAATAGATGGTTTCTGGGATGGCCAGAAAGAAGATCTTCAAGTATAAGCCGTCTCTCCGAATACGGAGTTGTGGAATTAATTGTTGCGACAGCAACGCCATGGGCTTGTAAAGCTGCAACTTGATCTTTCTGCAATGGAACATGAGTTAAGTTCTTTTTTTCCCCTAGTGCGAATACATAGGATTCTTAGTTCAATAAAGTAGACGAACCATCAGAGAAAGCAATGGAGATACAACAACGGTCACTATGCCGTATAGACGCAGTTAGCTGGGACAAGCGGTTGGAGAAAATGCAAGCTGCGTACCACCATGACTGATAACAGCCGGCAATTGAAAACATAAGCTCTTCCCAAATGATGTGGCGGCCTGTAGGAAGACATCATGGCCTTCAAGCGCAGCGAGGATAACTTCGCGTTGGAGAGGACTACATATGGCATATTTAGTGGTGCGCTCAACAAAGCCAGGATCTACACATGTCTGAAGTACGGTCTCATACCGAAATGTTTTCTTGCCAAAGACACGGCGCAGAGTAAAGTCAATATCTACCGGTTGGCGATGTATCTGAGCCCGTAGCATTGCTGATCTCAAACTATTTCGACCACCATGGTTGTTGTCCTGACATTGTTGTCGTTCAGCCGTCGGGGAAACCGAAAAAGCGACGACAATGTACAAAACGCGTTATCACGTGATACTCAATATTTTCCAATGGCAAGACAGATTTCTTTATTAATTCATTCCAAAAACTTTCTTCATCTAAAATGTGAAGATAGAAAGTGAGAAACTGACGAGTTAATGTCTCTCAAGTTGTTGTTGCCAGTATTTTTTCGGGGACTTTTTAGTACTGGTGGAATGCTCTTGACCCCTTTCCTTCCCCTGATTCAAACTACCGGGGGTTGGAACCTGCTGCCTATGACTGAACAACTGCGGTTTTCTTTCCGATATTGATTTCCATTGATTAAGGTATTTTGTCAGCGTGGTCTATCCGATACCTGTCGATGTGCGTTGTTTAGCAAGAGAAAAGGTGGGTGCTTAACATCAAGGACAACAACAATGGACTGGGACGGTGAGTATGTGTCAGATTCACTCGCTGCAATCCCCGATTTGTTCTTTTATTAGAACTCCTACGAATGAAATAGCTCAGCTGCTCTTGGAAGCAATCCCTGTTCCTTCTTTGCTGTCGGGATATTTTTCGAGCTCAAGTCCGAGTCTTCTTGACTTGAAGGAACCTAGAGTCCAGTACGAGACGAAATTCGCTTGACGGGCACTTTCACTTAATCAAAGGACTCCATGCATGTGCCACAGAAAGCAGGCAGCCAGAAGTTGCGAAAAGGAAATACTGCCCAGGTGCAACTTGTAAGTGGAAGAGACCGACAAAACATAATCGTCTATAAAAACGATTTCGCCAGCGGGCCATGTCTATTTTCGCTTCGGCCGGACACATTCTTCTTGATACGGTCCCCGCAAGAACGGTGACTTCTGCGCCCGGGGCTATCGGGGACTCTTGTACGAAATATATCGTTCCTATTATTTTTGTTCACTGCCATTGACCGTGAACCAAACTCGGATACGAGGGTGTGGAGATCATCGTATTTACCCCATGTTGCCTCTATCTCGTATTTATTCCCCCGCGTTCATACTTCGGAGTATGAGTGGGAAAAGAGCTGACGGAGCAGACTTGTCCCACTAGCCCGAAGGCTGCTCAGGTTGACTGGAGCTGATGAGGTTGTTGGGGTATTGTCTGCTCTTTTAGGTACGACTACGAGTCCCTGGATTTGCTCTGTATAGAACGACCATTTGACCAACTGCGAGAGCAATTATGAGAATCAAAAGCGTCTGAACATCGGCCTTTGACAAGACGTCCAATGAGGAGCTTGTCCGTATTGTTAATCTATGTCACGCATCGAACGCCTTGGAACACCTAATTTTCCTTGCATAAACTCCTCATCCTCAGGTGGGAGCGCGACTCACGCGCCGATGACTCGCGGGTTTATTGACTATCCATGTTGGCAAAGTTACATCTGATCGGCGAGACGACTATTCATGACGTGGTATTTGACCTGTTTGAGGGAAGTGGTATGGAAGGAAGAGGCTCGTTTTCTCGTTCCCAATGATATATAAAACCTGCCTCTTCCACCTCCATGCTCCATTGTTCTGCTCACAACCAAGAAGCTCTCACAAAGCGAATCCTCAGTTATCACGGTATGTTTCTCCGGCTTGGTTTTCAATATTAGCTCTCAATCGTAGTTCTCAGCATTGACTAATAAGAATATCCTATAGATCGATATAACCTTTTGTCAAACTCCCACCATGAAGTTCACCCTCCTCGCCCAGGCTCTGCTCGTCAGCATCCTCCCTCTCGCGCTCGCTGCCCCTGCCCCTGAAGAGGCCAAGAGCCTAAACAGGAAGGACCCCTTTGCCGCTGCTTGTAATCAATTGTGCCCTTGCCCAAGTGGCTGTCTCTGTGGTGGCACTCCGGGACTGGGTGGTCGCTGCTTCTCCGCCAAGTAAAAACATGAAAATGGTATGAGAGCTCCTGTTTCGTCTGAGGTTTCACACCTGTGTTCGTTAGTTACGCGAAGAAGGTGCTAACAGAGCCTCAGTCAAAGGGTTGGCGTGAGCCGTGGAGGTGGAGGAAGCGTTTAGAGCAGCTCGATGCAATATGGCTGGATTGGCTCCCCGGTATGGCATTATGTTTTTGTACTCGAAGAGCTCCATGATAAGAATAGCCTGAATATGATAAGAAGCTTTGATTGTACCTTGGTGGTTGCGTTGAATAGTGTTGGAACCTCCCGCCTTAGATCCTTATGACCCGATGGCCATTAGGATTGATCTTTCCTTTTGGCCTAGTGGTTTAGGCTCCGACAGGTTATGACCCGGTTTCGCTCTATCTTTCACGATCTTGGCCCATCCTCTGAAATCCGCTGTGCGTACGTTCGAACCCGAGAGAATTCGTTATTATTATCATTCGGCATTTAATTTAAAAAATTATCCACATTATTCGAGAGGGCACGCAGAGTGGTTGCCTCTCATTGAGTCTGGAGGTGGAACGCCCCAGTTATTATGATTATTCAGTTGATTATGGAAAAATGTCCAATCAACAGCAAACCCCGATTTTCGCCGATGAGATGAGATAATATTCGATATATTCCGATTTGAAACCCACGACGTACTATCCCTCCGTTTGCGGTTAGGTTCCTGAGATGTTTTAGCCCTCGCCTTGTCAAGTCTGCTCATGCTAGGGGGCAGTGTTGGAACCTCCCGCCTTAGATCCTTATGACCCGATGGCCATTAGGATTGATCTTTCCTTTTGGCCTAGTGGTTTAGGCTCCGACAAATAGCTCCATGTTTGGATTCGTGATGAACAGCTGCTCAGTCGATACACAAAAACCAGGCCACACGAGCAGTGACATTGAAATAAAAGTTCTTGGCGTAATGATCAGACATGGGAGATCTCCGCATTTCCACTTCCCACTTCTTCGTATTTCTTCCTACCTCGCTCGTGTAAATTCTTGGTCTGACATTGGATGTTTACTTGTTTCGCCTGCATCCATGCAGCCTGGCATTGTTTGGTTTGGATCCAACTGGTTGCTGTGACAAGTCTTGCAAACGTGAGCTGCGACATCCATGAATCAGGGCAAGGCGACAATACTGCCCGATGGTTGGAGGTAGAAAGGGGCAATTGTCTGCGAGATGTGGTTATCCAAGAAGCTGACTAACACAACCCTGGCTGATTTCGAGATCGAAAAATAATAAACTGACAAGGCAAAAGGGGGTCCAGTACAGAGCATGTAAATAGGAATTAACAGACATTAGAAAAAGCTTCGATGAGCTAGATTATCTGCGTTAAATTTTAACAGCCCACACTTCATGAGAGACCGCCATACGTGATAGGTATCTGTCTATATGCAGCCCAATTGACAGTTCTCTCCGATACGCCAGGGAATAAAACAAATCCCTAAATAGGGGTGGAAAAATAATTATACATCAAGATACGGACGAGGTCCTTATGTACATACATAAAAAGGAAAAATACACGTTCTCAATCCCGCGAGTTTCTTTCCGAGATGAGTCGGTTTAAGACAGCTTTGACCGCGATGATGTCCTGGAGTTTTCGCCGCTCCGGTTTCCAGAGGCGATGGATCTTTCCCCATACCTCAAGGGTGGCGTTGCGTCCACCACAGACGGCAAAAGCGCGGAGACACGCGATGACAATTCTACGGCCAAGGTAAACGCCATGTTCATTCTCATCTAAGTCTGCATCATCGTCGGCACTATCGGATGAGGCAGGGTTTCTGGAGGCAGTATGGCCAAGTCCATCGTCTAACTCAGATTCTTCTTCAATGTCATTGCTGTTCCTTCTGGAGCTTCTGCTGTTGTTGGATCGACTCGGCCCCGTTGATGAAAAGCGAAAGTAAGGTAAGCTTTCATTTGGACGTTCGGCGTCACTCGCAGGGCGGTTCGCATTCTTTGAAGGGTTCTCCCACTCCATTTTCTCACGGCGCATTTTGCTTCGGCTATCAGCTGCGGCCCTTTCTTTGGATTCATGCAATGCACGAAGGAATGATGCCCAGGCCGTTTTTAATCTTTCATAAGTCCACACATCGCGCATGGAGGCACCGTGACGAGCAAAACCCTCGAATAAGAATATATAGACCATGCCCTGAGGAGGTAGTAAGAAGGTCATTTCCATGTCATCTACCATTGCCATAAAACTTTGAAGATCCCCTGAGTGGTAGGAATGATGTGTAAGGAAGATATGAAAGGTTCTCGAATCCGGGGTTATTGGTACAGCAGCTTGTAAAATACGATGTTGCTCTGGAAGTGTTTTGCTGAGATATGCTGAAGCACCGAGGAGGCGACCAAAACGTTTACTGGCCTTGCGATAGGCTGAGAAGTTGGTTGGGGGAGGAGTATAGTGGGAAAGGAATTGATGCCCAGGGGCATGGCTTGAAACTTTCTCGTGCAAGTCTTTCATACGGTCGTACATCTTTTTTGCAGCATCAAACTCTCCAGCGCGTATTAAGGATGTCATGACACAGTTTAGGACAATTGTATCAACAATTTCCCCTGCTTGAACGAAGTTGTTGTACGCTCGATATATCCCGCTAGCATCTTCTTTCAAGCCGTAAAGATATATTTCGGTGACCCTGCCACATCGAGAGAATTCTATATCACGCTTGCGCATCTCCTCCAGTAAACTCTCTGCAACCATATATTGGCCAGCTTTTATGGCGATATCAAACAAAATGTTGAAGGTCACGCTTGTGCTCGGTATGTCTGCTTCGTGTTCCATCCGTCGCCAGAGAGCTAACGCGGCCTTAAGATCGACCCTCGATGTCCTCGCAGAACATCGTCCAGTCAAGTAAATAGCTGTAGTCCACAGGGAAGCTGACATGTATAGCTCAGCATTGTTCATGTCTTCAAATATGGCGAGGTATCTGCGAGCATCAACGTAGCGTCGCTTGTGGGGGTTTGCAAAACGGTGTAAGAGGCGGCCACGGGAATTTTCTGATAGGTATGCCACCCCAGGACATGGGAGTTTCTTGTACGCTTTGAAAATGGCCTGATTGTCGACTTTGCCTTCTAGGAGAAGAGTCACGAGATGTTCTACCTCCGGTATTTCGGTTACGTCCCTTAAACAGCGTATATTCTTCCTCGACGTCAAAAATATCTCTTTGTTCTTGTTGGATAACACGGTTTGGATGCTCCTCTCGGCTTCCACTTCCCCTAAGGCTCCGAGATAGAAGTTGAAAAGGTTGCTGGAGTCTTGGTATTTTGGATGAGCATTTAAAGATCCCTGATACGCGCGAATATCACGGCTTGGATCTTTCGGAGCCTCCTCATTCAGCAACGGAACATAACGCAATTGTTCATCCTTTTGTTGGGAGCCATCGCTTTTCGAGTTCGGCTTCGAATGAGTAGCGGGGACGGTGTCTGCATTCCGACGTAAACGGCTTTTCTTTTGGTATTCTGATTGTATACGTGAGGGGGTCATTTTGTCTTCAATTGGTGTGTTTTTCATCTCCGTCCGGTATTCGTCGCGGGATGGGACCTCGTCCGGTGCAATTCTCGACGCCGTAGAAATCTTTCTCGAGGCACCTCTGTTATGGGGAGCGTGAAGTTTGCAGTGACCTGCTATAACGAGCGATTTGATAAAAATGTCCGCAATGGACCCGAATGCTGGCCGACGCTGTCGACGGGGGAAGATGGGGCTATTGATCCTGCAGGCGCGTGGTTCCGGTGCACGCATTGAACAATTGACCCGTGGCAGGAGACGACTGGAATCAGTCTTGGGGTGAAACTGAGCACCGGTCGACTTTTCCAAGCTACCGAAGAGAGACATGAGAGTGCTGACATTGTGGCATTGGATCAACCAACCATGCCGGCATGAGGGAATGATTGGGAGAATAAATAAAAATTGGGATGCCGCGCTCTCGTCCAACCTGGGGTTCAGCCCAAAAGAAACGAAGCCGATGTATTAAAGGAGAGGAGAGGAGTATGAGCTTGAGTATGAGGAAGTTGTAGGTCGACTCTGTCGAGTTGCTGAAGTTTTGCTGGAGAGGCTCAAGGATTTGGTTATGGAAGGAAAAATTGGTCGATGGTGATTGGCTGAGACAGCTTCGTCCAAATTTTGCAACTTCGATCTGAAAGTCGGTCGACGATAACTCCTCAGCAAGCAATTGAACTCCAGACAACAACAAGATAGTTTATTATCTCCGTCTTCCACTGTCTCCTCCTGCGGGATAAGGCTGGGCTTCATACCACACCTCTTCAGCAACGAAGCAACCAAATGACCTTATAAAACCGAGATCCTTAAACTACACCTGCCCGAACGTCGTCCCAATCTCTCACGGCCCGAGGATGGGGAAATACAATTTGTCTGCCCTGAGGGTTCGGCAGACCGCTCTCCTTCAAAAGGAGGCCGGCAAGATTCCCAAAGCCCCATGCTGGACTGATGTCGTATCGGATATCCCGCCCGCTCAGATTTTGATTCGCAATCAACCGATCCAACATCCCCTTGAGCGTAAGAGACTCAGGAGTACCCCAGGGAACTCAAAAGCCAAGGACGTTTTCCTACCCGAACCGAAACGACAGACCAAGGGCAAAAAGGCTAGTCGACTATTCCAACCGTTGGAAATACGGTACGAGGAGGATCAATTGCGGAAGGACTTCTTCCGCGATCACCCGTGGGAGCTTGCGCGACCAAGAGTCGTGCTTGAGAACGACGGGAAAGATTATACACGACAGAAATGGTCAAAGATACAGCAGGGAGCGAAGAAATTGGATGGTGAAAGGTTCGAATTGCTCTATTATCCTCAAACCTAGCCTCAACCTGAAAGCGACACTTAGCTAACAACGGATATTTCGATACAGTGTTGTACAAAGACAATTATGGCTCCTTAACAACGTCCCGAACATCACAAAAGCAAGAGCATATGATAGAGCACGCCGCGAATTCTACAACCTTCGTCTTCAGGAGGACATTGAACGCCGAGTTGCGCAGGAAGAGGCTAGCGCGACGGGAGCGATCTTCGGCCCAAGTTTGAATGAAGTCGGCATGGAGCTAGAAAACCAAGAATATGAGCGCTGGAAGGTATGGTCCGAAATGGAGTCACAGACCCAAAATCAGAAGACTGCTGCGTTTATCGGTAATTCGGGCGCGGCAGAGGAGAAGGAGGCGGAGGAAGTTGTTGAGGAAGTCGCTGAGCCATTACCGGAGCCAGCTACCCCAGCATTATAATCTGTTCACCTCGACCCAATTGAGCTACCATCTTGGTCTTACCCGGCAGCTGAAGTCCGCGATGGGCTATCAGTTGGCTCCATCTACCACATCTCTGGACCATTTTCTGCGAGAACTCGCTGTCCATGACGCTTTCGTTTCCTATATTCCTGTTTAAATTTATTGTATTTATGTAACAATAGAACAGTCTAGAGTATCTATTTCCTCTATCACGTCCAAGGGTTGGTGTTGAATCTCGCTTAATAGTTGATATTATTGAATTGCACATCTTCGAGACTTCGCTCCTCTTGTCAGAAAATTTGGGAGACTGAAATAAAATGACAATTTTTTTTAAAGAAAATTACATATTCAATAAGCTTGGGTGAACGGACACCTTGTGTTGAGCTTTCTATTTCTTTCTCTCTTTTCAGGTGAACATCCCAATGGCAGGAAAAAGGCTATCTAGATATCAAGCCATGTGACCAACAGGGAAAAGGGTCTATATATAGGCACATACATATATGTGCAGGCATGTTTCTCCACAGCCTTACAATTCGCATTGCATGACATTTACCCTCACTGACCTACATTGTGAATTCGGGAAATCATTGGGGATAGTCAACAAGTTCTATACATTAATGACCGGCCATAAGGCGTGAAGAGGGTCTAGCCAAGCTCGCGGGACATTGTACTGATTCCATGAAATTATACTTATATCGCATTCTATCTCAAGAAGAAGGCAAGTAGGTACCTAGTCTCATCATATTTCTTCGCAAACTTGCTGGAGTGTAAGAATCTAGACAGGTCGCTCTTAGTTTTTCCATTCCTGGGAACCGGTGCAGCGTGAATATTTCTAAATCAGGATCCATAAGCTTACCGTGCGTTTTAGGATGCTTCGCACTTCATTACGGCTATAATTACATCCAGTGTTGCAGCGGTTCTTAATCCCTCATCCTGGCTGTTAGTGTACAGCCTCAAGCATAATCACCATGGACTATCAACATCGTCCTCATCACACGTACTATCCCCTTCCCCCTGTCGCAGAAGTCGGCCGCACACCTCCTTTCACTCGGCTCCTGCTCCTGAATGCAGGCCAAACAGATGACCCTCTTATCGGTAGTCTCTCGATCTACCCTTTGGAACCGAAAACGGCCCCAATCCCGCCCTACGAGGCACTGTCCTATGTATGGGGCACTGCACCAGCACAGACATCCATCTACATTGATGGATGCCCGCTGGAAATCAAACCGAACCTTGAAGCGGCGCTTCGCCATCTCCGGTTACCGACGCAAGCAAGGCGACTCTGGGTCGATGCGCTTTGTATCGATCAGTCTAACGTTGACGAGCGTACGAGGCAGGTGAAGTATATGCGATTTGTGTACAAGTATGCAGCACGCGCCGTTGTGTGGCTAGGGCCGTGGGAGCCAGGGGTGGAGAGAGCATTTGAGCTTGCAGAAATGCTGGCTAGCGTACCGAAGACCTTGCCGGATGCGGAAAAACAAACCGCTATGTTAACAATACTGACATCAGCACCAGAGGCATTTGAGAACCTGAATGACATTTTTGATCGTGAGTATTTCGTCCGGAGCTGGTGTTTACAGGAGACTGTGGCGAGTGCGTGGGCTATTGCCAAGTGTGGAGAATTTGAGATGAGCTTCTTTGATTTGATTGCAACGGCGCCCCTTGTTGGGCTGAAGAGAGGCCAGATGCTTACGGGTAAACCGCTGGAAGCCTGGAATATGGTTTCTCTGGTTCGCACGTCATCTGTTTGGTACAATAAATTGGATGCTGAGGGATCTCTGGGTCCATTGCTAGCCCTTCTTGCGGGGACGAGAGATTTCAAAGCTACAGACCCGCGGGACAAGATATTCTCCTTACTAGGAATATCAAATGAGGGATTGGACCCGCTACTAGCGCTGACCCATGGCATGAAGCGCAATAGCTCAGGCGAAGGTGGTTCTCAAACTCCTCTAGCTCTAAGGCTTTATTATCGCTTCTTCAGTGGAGCTAGGAAACAAATCAACAAAATTGGCCCAGATGTCGACTTTCTCAGGAATAAAAATCTCCAGCCCAACTACAGCAAGGACGTCGTGGAGGTGTACAGGGACTTAACCAGGTTTCTTATCGCAAGAGGGTTGCGCGATCTTGGTGTGCTGTCGCATGTTCAGCATACGGACGATCCGGCCGAGGGCACGTTCCCATCCTGGGTTCCTAAATGGTTTCAACCTCGCTCATGCAGCGTCCTTGCTGCAGGTTGCTTTCTCGCTGGTTATTCGGAGACGAACGACCGCTACTTTGCGGAAGCGCAAGATATGCCGGTAGCCAAGCCGGCTGTTCAGCCAGACTCTCTTCATCTTGGTGGATTTCACGTGGATAAGGTTGAATCCGTTAGTGAGGTGATGTGGCACAGCCTAGATAGTCCACTGCCATTTCAAGCAATCTGGGATCAAATATTCGACTTTCCGATAACCAAAGCCCCAATGCCGCTGTATCGTGATGGGAACCATCTAGCCTTGGCGGTAGCTTTCACATTGGGAGCCGGGCCGATGGGATCTATCATGGGTGACCCTGAACTAATGGCCCAAATCACAGGCGAAAGGGAGTTCAGCCCTAGAAATGCTGAAGAGAGGTTTTCCCAACAAGCGCAGGCGAACGCAGCAGCGTACCTCCTCGCCTGTTTTTTCGGCGATGAAATACATTCAACAGCCGACGGATATCAAGAACGTTCTGGGGCCGATTATATGCGGACTTTAACACGGGTAGCGGAGGCAAATGGAGGGACTCTTGGAGACTCGGATCATTTCCAACGCGGAGCAAGATCTTATACCCATAACCGACGGCTCTATCTCACTGAGAGCGGCTACGTGGGCATCGGGCCTAAAATGATGCGCATTGGCGATGAAGTGTGCGTTCTATACGGCGGAAGAGCTCCATTTATCTTAAGGCGAATGAATGATCATCATGTCTTCGTGGGCAATACATTTCTCAATGATGATGATATTATGTGGGGAAAGACTGCCGGGGACATGAGATCTGGGAGAAGAACTGATACCCCTTCCGTCATGTTTGAGCTGAGATGATATTGTGATCAGTAACGGGACGGCCTGGAAGTGTACAGTGTCCCGACTCCCTCTTCGTCCTTAGATATCGGGGCATAAAAGGGAAGGGGATACCGGGCGGAAAGCAATGCGAGTAGCATACAAGATGCCATTTCCCACGAATTTCAGTCAACAGCCCTAAACAAAGACCAGCTAGACTGAACAGTGAAGATGTCTGTCTTTCCACCTTGACTCTGCGCTCTTGACTCTCTTCATCCCCAAGTTCTGGTAAGTTCTGCTAGGATGCAGTAGTAAATGGGCCTTAAAGAAGCAAATACGAAGATCAGAGGCACCGTCGGGTCACGTGGGACATACTCAAAAGTCTCCGAAATGCTGTTACTTTGTTGTTAAGAATATCTCAGCTTCTCTTCCCGTTTTATAACCGTGGATATCATCTTCTGCGGCGATAAACTCCTTCTTTCAGGTACAAAAGCCGAGTGTGTGTTGTACAACCGTAAAAGCTGAGCCGCTGTGGTGTAAAAATACCAACCAACCAGTTTGTTTCCTCGCCGCCAAGCCCTTATCCCCGTGACTCTCTGGGCTCCGCAACCCTTGTGTCAGTCACATCCACTTTTGGGATCCAAAACATCGAACGGAAGACGACGTTGAATGGCGCCGAACGAGGAAAAGTCGATCACTTTCACATCACATCTTTTGGGAACATTCCACCTCCTCCCCATTCGGACTCGTTTACCATGGGACAACATCTTCTCACCCTTTCGTCCCTTCAGAGATAGGCCAACGTCGATTTGAAACCCCTAGATACCGAAGTTTCTCCTCTCAATTTGCTCCTTGAATGGATGAGACCGTTTCCCCGTTTCTTCAACCGTCCTTCAACCGTCCCTTACTAGCGAAAATAAACGCTCTCACTGCGGCTGAAACTGGATTCATACCGTTGGAATGATCGGACGGATAGCCGTTTGATTGTCTCTCAGCATCCGATTGATGCACCGTCGGTCTTTTTGAGCTCTGTTCCCGCCCGTTGATTATTATGCCGCATTTCAACGATAATCGACAACTTCGAAGGGTTTCATTAACCACAGGGACATTCTTTGACCACCCGTCCCTCTAATTTATCGTCCACGTCGAGGAGTGGCCGGACTTAACAACAGTTGCCCATCATGCTCCTCGCCGCCATGGTCCGTCCGGAAGACACAATCAGAGCACCTCGATCGTATCATAGCGACGCAAGCGAGGAAGCACAGGAGCCTCCATACGAGGCTCTAACATTTACAGAATCTTCTTATCAACCTCCTCCACCCACCATGAAACAAGAACCTCCGAACTCGTCCCCCGAGGCGGCCCCCGCCCGGACGGATAGACCTCCAGTTGTTGCAAGACTACTCACGCAGGAGGAGACTATGGAACTTACACGCCGTGCTGTGGAAAATGGTTTGCGAGAAACAAAACGTTCGTTGGCAGGGAGCGAGGATGTTAGCGATGCAGTGAAGCCAAAATTGACCATTGATCTGGGCTACTCAAATATTGTGCGGATACCCGAACCAGTGGTGGATATAATCAAGGATGAGGTTGAAAGGTAGGGTTTTCTGGAAACTTGGGCACTTTCGCCGGCCAGCACAATAAGTGCGATGATATACTATTGATACTGACTTTTTCTCAAGGTTATCGCTCTCCAATAACCAGATCTTCCACATCCCATATCGTTTTGCAGAATGCACCTGCCTCCGCTACCTTAACATTCGGACGAATAATTTTCGCGAATTTCCTAAAGGGGTATGTACATGGATCCGGCTAATAGTTATACACGAGCACTAATAGAGTGACCAGGTGTACAAACTCCCATTGCTCGAAATCCTCGACCTAAGCCGAAACAAAATTAGCAAAATCCCCGAAGAAATAAAAAACCTAACTTCCTTACGAGTGTTTTCCATAATGCAAAATCGCCTCGAGGACCTACCTCTCGGATTGTCGGATATGAATAAATTGCAGATTTTGAAGGTTTCCGGAAATTCGTTGAAATACCCCCTACGACGTGTTCTCGAAACCAAGGAGGAAGAAGTTGCGTCGTCGTCCATGACCGATAACCAGAAAGAAGTCGCAGTCACAGCGGCTCTAAAACAATATCTAAAGAGCAGACAGCCTGCGGTGATGCAGGAGTTTGAAAGTGGCAGCGAAACAAGGTAGGAAACCTGAATTCATGGTTTCTAAAACTTTTTGCTTACATACCTCGATATAGCGAAAGCGTGACCGAAACACCTAAACCCGTAAAACGAGGCATAAATAGTCGATTTCCTGTGATCCCCAGCACAGGTGACAATGGATCAGACTCAAGATCACCGTCTATGTCAAGACCACCTCCAATCCCGACCCGATCTCATTACCGCATGGCCTCAGGTCAAGGTATGACCTCCCAAAATGGGCTATTGACACAGCGTCCCGGGTCGGCACTTGGTTCGAGCAGCAACGAGCGTAATCGAAGTAATAGCGAAGGCATTATCCAGGGTTCGAATGCACGTGTGAAGCGCATGGGTTTAATAACAAGAAAGAACACGGACCTAGATACGCTGGATGAGACAAGGTCATACCGCAATAGCCACTTCCGTGGCCTGAGTCACGGATCCATATTAAGAACCAAACCTGGCGGCGGCGCGAGCGGTGGGAGCACCTCGTCAAGTCCAAGCAGTCCGCGGGAAAGGCGGAGATTAAGAGACGGGTTCGTCCGCCGAATGTCCAGCCTTCCCGAACACAAGCTTGAATTAAGGGCAAAGGAACCGATCCTCGAGGGCGCTAAGGGGATTTTATATTCTCTATTCCAGATACATCCGCATATTTCCATGTTGATCAATGTGATCAAGGGTGATGAGTCGAAGCGGAACAATCTCGAGATTGTTTCCTACAATGCTTCAACGCATGTAGACCAGCTCAACGAAGCACTGGAAAATGCCGAAAATGCGGACCCGGAAGACATCGACTTTGTCAGGCAATCAAATGAAGCTGTCAAACGGGAATGCGAGACTTGTATCATAGCATATACGCATGTTGGAACACAGCTTCAGAATAATGCAGACAAGATTGTGACCCATGGGGACCCTCGATATGTACGATCATTGATGCTGATGATATATGGGAGCCTGATTGAACTTAAAAATGCTTGCCAGAGCCTGGGTCTCGATGCAAAAGTTCAAAGACCGACCAGTACAGCCAAGGAAGACCGGAGAGTCCCTCAAACCAACGAACAGCAGCCTGTAGCCGACCAGTTCACCGCGCCTGCCGCAACACCCACAAAAGAGCGTCCACAAAATATGCGAAGATTAAGAAGTGAAACCACTATTCAACATATAGTGCCCCCAGGAAAGCTCCCACCCCCATCGAATCCACAAGGGACTGGAGATTTCCCGGGTCCTTACCCCATATCGGCTCTCAACCCTGGTGGAAGAAGCCGTTCTGGGAGTAGATCCAATACTGCATTCTCATCTTCCACCCATTCATCCACCGCCAACACTCCTCGGTCAGGAGAAACCTTTGGGGCAATATCAGCTCCCGCAACTACCCGTATAAATCCAATGACCGGTCTCGACGAGATTGAAGAAGAGCGAATATTTGAGAAAATCTTCGTCCAACTCACCAATGCGTATACCACCTCCCTTCAAGCTCTACCGCTTGTCTGCCGCCAGTTCGCTAGGTGTCTTGAGTTAGCGGAAGAAAACCGATCCTCGCCCGAACTTCGGACACTTTGGAATAACCTTGTCTACCGCTGCCGCATTTCAATCGATGCCTCCGAAGCTCTGCGTCTCCGACTATCAAACATGAAATTGAAAGAACCTGGCGGAGGGATGCGCAACCAACGCGAGTTCTGGCAGCTCTGCAAGTCCTTCATGCAATCTTTCGTCATCCTCGTGAATGAAATGAGAGAGGCCAAGAGCCTTCAACTTCTATCTCCAGACATTGTGGCTATCCTCCGTCCCGTCCAGAAGGCGAGTAGAGAAGCAGGAAGGCTGATCGAGGCATCGCCGTGGTCCTACCTTGCCGATATGAACCATACCAACCCGCAAACTAATGGCGGTTACCCTCCTCTCCTCAACACTCATAACCCACAACACCAGACATCGGCATCCACATCAACGATGATGACAAATGGCAGTACCGCCATCAACTCGGGATCGTCTCCACAATTTGTGTCTTTACCAGCTACACCTCTGAGCGCTGCTCTTGGTCCTGCCGCACAGGCTACTGTGCCGTCGACGCCAGCGAGTGCGTATAGCGATCGATTCTTTGCTGGTGATGTATTCCAGAGAGCAGATTCTTTACTATCAATGCCAGCTCCAGCGCCGATGCTGTACCGTCGCTAAAAAAAGACAACAACCACTCGCCAATTATATCTTATCTTTATATCCTTCAGCTTTACGACCTTTCCTTCTCTCTGGCCGGGAAAAGAGATTTCACTATCAAGCTTTCAACATTACATCCGTCCTTTCTAATACCCGCTGTCGCCATTCTCCTAACCACATACTCGTCATAATCCATAATCTCTCCGGTTGTTCACATCCTCCGCGCATTTCGAATTGGTTCTCACGATTTTAAACGTTACTAGACTCTATAGAGGGAATTAAAAGGAGTTGTAATGGGGCTGGCCAATAAATATCTTCATTGCTACTTTGGCCGGTCTGGTTTTCTTCTATTTCCCTCATTTCATACTACTACTCCGCATCGTCACAACTGATGGCCATCAGTCCCTCCCACCCAAACGAACTTTTACTTGAATGATATCCCCTCAGTCAATTGTCTGTCTTTTTTGATACTTATTTACGTTTCCTATTTAATGTATATATGCATTGCGTTGCGTCTTGTGTATGCATTTGAACAGGTCCATGATTTATCCCTCGTTAGGAATTTTCTTTCAAAAAGAATCCGAATCCTCGAAGGAAATCTGGTCTTGCGGAGTTACTTGTTTGCTTTTTTAAAATTTCGCTATATGGTATTTGTCATGCTACTACTCTTCTTCCATCCCTACATTCCGGTCTGCTCTGCTCATTCGGTTTCATCTTCTTGGAATGCAATTGCTCTTTCTCGGCTCTCGTGACCTTTTAACGTCTCTGAGGGAAACGGTTTTTTGGTCTCCTTACCCTATTCACTCACGCGAGACGTTTATTTTCCTAGTTCGAAGAATTTTTTTAAAACGCAAAAAACTGGTGAGGCGGAGATTAAGCCTTAAGAAGGGAAAAAGACTGGGGTTGATTTTTCTCGGGGTTTCTGGCGTAAAACACTTACTCGCTGATTTGCTTCTGCTTGTGTCGATTGCTGTTTCTTATATCTATCTTGCCCAGCTTGATATAGAGAAGGCTTGTTTGATGTTGCCATTTCCTTCCCCTTTAAATGGGCGTTTGTTTATTGGATTGGATTGTTGGTGTTAATCTAGGGGCTTGTTATAGGGATTTCTTGGGGTGATAGTATTGCGAAATGGGATGGATGTTCGGTAGCTGTTATATAAATTTTCTCTTTAAAACAAAAAAGATAAAACATTCGAAAAACAACCGGTTCGAATACTGGCCTGCTGGAGCGAATGAGTGATATATTGTGATATTCTTTTCGACTTTTTTTTTTGGGAAATCTAAACAAGAGTATAGAAAGGATAAAGGACCGCCTATAATACAGTCGCCGTGTCTCCATATTAGAATACATTCCCAAACCCTGCCTACCTTTCCTCCCATTCCAAGGTAAAATAAAACCCAACGCCATCCCTAAAACTGAAAAAAAGTTTCTTAAGAAATACCAACAACAACATTCCGCACATACTCCCACATCTCAGCCGGCTTATCCGCCGGAACAGAGTGTCCCGCTCCCTTGAACAAATGATATGTAAGGCCTCTCTCCTCCGCCCATATTCCAGCCGCACAACACTCCCTTAACTCCCCACCATGATGGCAGTCACCACCACCGAATAATTGATGAGGCTTTTCTTGAAACCCTTGCATCCCGTTCCAGGTCATGTTCTGTAGGACGAGTTCGGCGCCGAGGTGGTTGGCTAGCATGTCGTCTTCGCCTTGGTAAATGTGGACGGAGATGTTATTATTTGTTAGGAGGTCTGGGAGGATGTTGTAGGCTGGTGGGGATGGGAGCTGGGTGGGTTCGGTGAGGGTTTGTTGGATTTTGGTGTTGCATGGCATGAAGGTTGTGTTATCGTTGTTGGTTGGTGGGGGGATGTTTAGGGCAGTTTGAACGTCTGGGCGACTGAAATAGTCGGCGAGCAAAGGTTGGGTGTTGGTGTTGTCGCAACCGTGTTCGATGTTGTATATATCGAAAAGGGGATTGGAGGCTGCACAGCGCGCATCTAGGAAGTCCCAGGCTGTATCGAACGTGGCGCAGGGGCCATAGCAGGAAGAATTCATAATGGATGATGTCACATCTTCACCCCTTGTGGGATGGATACTACAGTCGTCGGCCATGACACCGGGGTCTGGAGTATCTGCATCTTGCCTTTTCGTCTGAGAGCTGGCATATTGCGGGCTCTCTGGGATATGTATTGGTCCTTTAGGCGGGTAAACAGCCGCTTCAGCAAGAACTGAGTCAAAACCGCAAGTATGATCGGCTTCCGAAAAGGCATCTAAGATATCGTCTGAAATATGAAGCGAGGCGTTCTTGGACCGCATATATGATCCAACAGCCACATCGAATATAGCGGCGCCATTACCAAATGTGCCATCACCTATCGATATCGACTGTAGGTTCATAGGAAGAGTGTTGGTATTCTCTAGAACTTTCGAAGCGAAGTAAGGCAAATAAACCCCAGCCCAAGATTCGCCCATCATATGTGTTTTCTTGGATAAAAGGTGAGGAAACCGTTCGTAGAACACGGTCAACCATGAGTAGAAGTCCGAGGTTACACGTTCGTTTGTTGTAGCTGGGTTAGGGTTGCTCGCGGTTGAGAAGCCAGTGCCCACAGGCTGGTCGAGGAAGAGAACATGGCCCAATTTTGTCCAGGAGGACGGATTCGAAGTTAGTTCAGTCGAATTGTCAACGAACGATATGGGTCCAATCCCGGTGGACAGGCCGATTAATGAAGAGCAGCCCGGTCCTCCATTCAACCATACTGTGTCACAATAATTAAGTCAGCCGAGTCAAATTTCAAATCAGGGTGATCAGTTCTGTAAGCGAGTTCGGTCCAATGTGCATACTGATAAAATTGTCATCGTAAACTGGATCTTCAGCTTCAAATAACCAGAAGAACAATGAATTTCCGGTTTTCGTGCCGGGCACCGCAAGCCGGCCAGCCCAACTTTTAGGCAGCTCGGGAGCATCTGGCAGGGATTTGACCTGGAACTCAGATATATCCTGGGATATATCTTTCTGCGCAAGCGTAAGAGGATGAGGAATCGCAATCGCGATGGAGACAAGAGATAAAAGGATCGTGAAATTCATGCTGAGCAGCATAGTCGTAATTCGCTCAGTAGAGCTGGAGTGCCGGATCGAGCACTTAAGTAAAGTGAGAACTGAAAAGCGGAAAAGTGAGGAAAAGAAAACAAATGGATAATAATTTAAGAGAAAAATGCCGAGTTTAGAGAAGAGACAGGATATATACTATCCCAAAGCGGTGTTAAAGAATGTGTAGACCGCATACCTATTCCTGAGCCCATTGAGGACCGGATCGGGATCGAAGGGTATAGATTATTGGGGATTTAAACGATGGATGTATAAAAAAAGAATTAAGGCTAGAATAAAAGCCGCGCCATGCTTTTATTGACGCCGTAAATAAATATTTCACTTGACAGGTCACAACCACGTTTGGGTGTCAATAAGGGGAAAGGGTTATTGAGACCTCGAAGAGGTAAACAGTAGAATGGCGCGGCGGCACCCGAGTTTTCTCTCCTAGCGAGGGATGAGCGACTATTCAAACATGCCAGAACTGTGCTCGTTACACTGAAGGAGAGAAATTCTGATGGAGATCCTGGGAAAAGAAATACTGCAGGCGAAAGAGATCTGATATTCAATCTCGTATTCCCCTGTCAGCGCCGATAAAGTTGAGTTGCAGATGCATAAACCTCGTGTTTCGGGGCGATATTTTTAAGTCTAAGGCCCCTCATCATTCAAACGACAGTATTCAAATGGAACGGAAGTAAACCGTTCGCTCTTTTTTATACGAGTATTTTATCTATTTAGCATAGGTAGCCAGAAGTTGTTGAACAGTTTTGAGAGATTCGAGGTCTTTTGTCGATCATGTGATTCTGTTGACCCTAACTTGAATCCGCGACAAGCTTGTAAAAGAAACGATTAAGCTACAGATGATCTCAAGTTTTTGGCTTCAATCTGAGTGAAACGTTTGGTGGTGCTTTCTCACGAATAGAATGTAGACTTTCTTCTAAGAAATCAACAGGCTTAGATAATAGCTTTGATTTATATAAAAACCGAATTTCCTTCTCTTTAGACACAAACGAGTGTGAATCTCTTAAGAGAGATGACATGAATCTAAAGAAATCCCGAAGAGTTGAGCCTTTTCATAAACGACTTTGCTATCTCTAACATAATCCACGGGGTGTTGTTGGGCTGATGCAAAACGGTGTGATACGAGCACATTAAACACCCCTGGCATGAAGATAGTCCTGGCAACGCCTTGTGCATTCCTCAAATCGCAAAACGTTGGTTTTCTCTGCCGCGCTCTTCACGATCTCGGGGGACAAATCTTCTGTGCCCTTGAGGCTTTCGCCTGTCTGGGCAAACTCATTGGCATTGATAACAACTTCGGAGGTAACCTCCGCAACTCCATCCCTCTCCCACTTTCCAACCGTGTAGTATTTATTCCAGGCGTCCAGGATGAACCAGATATCGACCTGGAATTTGTATACCTTTTGGTATAGAAACACGGAGGAATGAGCCTTGACTTTATATTCTTCTTCGCGGGTCGTGGTCGTGGTCGTTTCTTCTTCCGTGAAGGTCTTGTGTTCAAGACCCGCCTCTGCTTTCGCGGTCACGCCCATGCCGGTGAACTCGGCGCTCACTTTAAAGCTCTGAGAGAATTCCTCGCCAGTACGGACTTTCAGCGAGGTTGTCGATGTCTGCTTTTTGGTGAAGTCATTATCGCTGTCGTTTTCGTAGGACCAGAGCTGCACCCAATCGTAGCCGAGAAGGCGGATGTCGACGACCTTATACAACGCTTGGTCGCCCCGGTCGGAATATAATGTAGTTTGGGCGGAGTGGATGAGGTTGTCACCCTTAGTCTTGTAGGTTTGATGCTTCGGAGCCATCTTCCTGGATGTCAGTAAAGTGAAAGCAAAGAGGGGATCTGAAGCGGAAGAGAGGCATGCTATACCTTGCCAACTTGAAGGTGGAAGGTGGGGTGGTATTTGTGTCTCTCTGCGTGCTATTCCTGGTACCAGAACAATGCTAATATAGAAACGGATCGATCGAAAGGAGGATGCTCATAAATGGATACACTTCTTTCTGAAGAGGATCAGACGAGGGTTTTATACCTTTTGATCGAAGGACACCGGGGTATGTTTCCGGGTATCGTGGAGCAATTCTTTTTGGGCTGGCTGAAAAGAATGCCCGGAATACCAAGATCGTACACCCTTCAACCATACACCCATAGTTGGCTGCATGAGACATCCCATTCAGATGCATTGAATAGTTATTGCATCAGATCTGTAGCCCAACCGGATGTTGTTCTCTGGGATCAAGCCATCACACAAGGAGCATCTCCACTTCTCTTCAATATTCAGAATTTCAGATATACTCTTGCTCACCAATTGTGAAGAAGCCCAGGTTGAGAACTCAAGGTGAATGAGCAGTCATGACACGAGAGATTATTTCACTGGCTGAAAGGTGAGGACAGAAGAGGTATCCACACACGCAAGATATTAAAAAAATGATAGTCAACGGACGTTATTGACGTCTGCGATTGCGATCAGGAAGACAAATAAGAAAAAATAAGCAAGAAAGGTGGGAACTCTGCAGTGTATGTACCCTGATATCCTGCAACATGGAGAAGATAATCCCTCATTTAACCGGATATGATATACTTATGGCTCGGGCCGTAAAAGCAAAGAATATGCACCTCAAATTTGAAAATTTGGACCTGCCCCCTCCATGACGTGTCGACGTTGTATGGAAGAGAAATAATAGTGATGGACGTAAGATGAGATCAAGGCTGAACGGCTCTAGCTCCAGAAATCATAGGAAAAGGGTCTGTTCAGACTGATTCAACCGCTCAATGGTCAATGGAACAAAAGGAAAGAGATGAGAAAAGCGAGAGGGAGAAGAACCTTGGAATGCAAGCGAGAAGATAGATAGCCCCAAGATCGAGGATATACAAACAGGGAATGATACTTAATGCACTCGTAAAAACAGAGAGAGAACTGAAGAGCTCGTACTCTCTCCAGACAATGGACTGATTGATTATTGAATCTATCTCATGGAGGGAAACCTCTTTGATGTGTCGAAAACTAGGGTTGCTTATATAAGATGGAATATATCGGTCCGAAATACTTCCGTCTCTGTCACGGATCCATCTTATTTTGACCTCAACATAAACACCTACTTTCGTCCAAGGAGCTTTGGAGAGATTATTATATTTCAGCACCACAATCGATTCAATGCCCTTTCTTCCTGATTTTATTCAATATGCGATTTTGAAGACAGAATTAACGCGGTTCTTTTCTAACCCACAACGGAGCATGGTGTACAAGTCGTTTCCGCGCCGACCAATAGTTCTAGCGCTGCTACTCTCTGTTGATTGCTTGCTGGCAGTGATAGGGAGACAGTAGTAGATCCTCTTGTGAATACTCTTGCTACAGAAACATGAGCGGCGAAGTGATGGCCGACTTCGAGTCACACATGCGCGCCAGAAACTTGAGAATGCGACGAGCCCAAACCAATATCTAACTTTTAAACGAGCTGGGATCGGAACAGCGAACTCTGACAGTCGCTTTTGAAGGAGCCCGGCGGGCATATTATGCATTTGTGGAGCTCCTGACAATCAGACTAGTTACGAGGCTTCGGGAGGAAACAGCTTGGCAGGCTGCTGCAGACCGAGAGAGTTCTCAATGGAGAAATCCGGTTGATGGGACCTGGAGAAAAACTTTTTTTAACAGATAGTGCTCCGGTTGCGCAGAACTAGGCCTACAAGGAATCGGATTACTCTTGCAGGCCAGCGGCTCTCATGAGGGCGAACCGATCGATGGCTATCTGTTGTGATGGAGTTCGGCTACTCTGAGCCCTGAATAACCAACATAAAGATTGACGTCGTTGGTAGCTAATTATTGGGTTCTCATGGAGGATGTGAAATTTGCCGTCGGTATCCTGTTTCGCCAAGCCACCCCTATATACTGATTGAACGCTAGCAGCCAGAGTATGATCTCCTCGGGAGTCAGATTTTGGCTGCAGCCATGATGCAAAGCGTCAAGATCATGCTTCGCAAGCGCAGATGGCCTTCTAGCCGTTCTCTTCGATCGACCCTTTCCTGATAAATTCCGTCCCGTCGCGGGAACCGAGGTTTAGAAAACTTGCTCCTACCTAAGTAAATGGCGGAAAAGTCCCGGTTCCATCAAGAGTTCGTAGCATGATAGCCTGTCACAGGGATATACTGTTATCACCAATTCTCAGCTTATAAAGAGGTATCTACCCACTACTATCAGATTTTATTGAATAGCGGGGAAAGCCTTTTGGCTTATATTGTGCTACTAACTCTCTATTCTTGAATTTAGGTGCTAGAGGAGCCTTCTTTGAATTTCCAGTCGAATCACATGAGTCAAACTTCTCTTTGACGGTCATCCAACTGGGGTGAGACGCTCGCAAATCCTTGAGCGAGTATTTTATCTCTTGAAGGTGAAGAAAGAGAGCAGTTGATTTTTTTAAAGAGCCGAGCTGCAAGGCATCTATTCAATATGTAGCTAATATGTACAGAACAAAGTTCTTCTGAAACCTTCGCTCTTCTATCTTCTACTTGTCTTAGGCACCTATCCTCCTCTTTCGACCATTTAGGGCTCCTCTCCTCACGTTCTCTTTAGCATAGCACAATTTCTTCTCCACACTTCTTCGCTCTCTCTATTAGTACCACATAGTCCCACGCAAGCATCAAACTGTGCAACTGCTGTGGTTAAGCAGCTTCGTCACTATCCCCTCCACTATATTAACAGGTGGAATGCACCTATTGCCTAATGCGGGTTTACCATTGGCCTTGCAATCCCTGGCTCGGAAGAATTGAGCCGCATCACATATGCACATTCAGGGCTCCCCTGTCAGAAAATTATGAATCCTGCTTCAAAGTTGAGCTTTGATAGCCAGAGTTCTGAAATGCAATGGTGGAAACAAGACAAGACTGCCAACAGTATTCTTTCGTAGAAGGAAAGACTCCTTCAAGTCGTTTGCGGGGGAAACAGTGCTCAAAATAGTACTGTAGAGGCACCTATGCCCTGTCTGCACGAATGAAGCAACGGATGCTGCGTCGGAGTGAGGTGTTATCGCTGGTTGATATCCGAATCCTCTTTCATATTCTTCGATTCGTTCTCCGGACGTGTGATACACCTGAAGTTTGAATATAAACCAAATCCCGATAAATTCCGTCCCATAGGTCTTCCATCAAAATATCCCAGGGAATATATATCTCGCGGTAATGGAGTTTATTCTTCTGCTGGATCCCGGGTAGGTAAGTAGTAGTTTTCTAGACTTGAGTCTTTCCTCAACTCTCCTACTGGTTGGTTTGCTCTGCCAATTGCCGTAGAAACGCCCAGCCGCCCAGCTGTGGCTAAGTCGGATTGAAAACATTGTGATGGAGAAGGCGAAGGTGAGGGAAAATGGTTAGAATATCAATATTCTTAAACTTCCGGACCAAGAAGTCAAGACGAAAGAATGAGGGGCGCAAAAGTGGATTTCCTCGATCCTTATATTCCGTTCCTTCATCAGCTACTTGAGCCTTACTTGATCCAGGCCTTTAAAATTAGAATTGCCCTGGCCCTAAGCCCTGAACCCTAATTTTATGTGGTTAATTCGTCAATCCAGGTGAGCGACGAGAAAAGCGCTAGTCTTGATTGGTCTCTAAAACAGTGGACCAATTCCAGCCCTTGCTTCGACCTTGCCGCCCCAACGACTGAAGGGAAGAGGGAAGAGGGAAAGATTCCGAGAAACACATCGAACTACTGTGCATGCAAGGCCGGGAAGAAGAGTTCTCTTCTCCCACCGCTACTTTATTGGGAGCATCTCGCCTAGCTTCTTTCGTGATACGGCTTCTCACTGTTACCAAGCCACTATCCTGGAAATAATGGGGTGAAAAGTTTTTTTTAAGTGAGGCGTTTGCGACGGCACGGATCGCGGCCATTACCATGGACTGGCCGGAACAAAATACAAACCGAATTGGAACTATCATATGAACTGGGGTTCAGTCTTTTTCACCGTCTTTTTCACCCGCTTTAGTATGCTTTCTTACAACCCTTCTATGCTAATCAAAGCTACTTGACTCGACGCAAGCAAGGCGAAGTCGTGACCGCCTTCGCATTGAAAAAGAGCACCAATTTGATGCAGAAGAACTTCAAGAGTCACCAGTGCACACAACTGGTGCGGTCTGAGAAAGGGAATGCTGTCTTCCCCACTCTCTGGAATGAGTTTTTGGGCGACGCTACGTATCTTACTGTTTCGAATTGCAATCGTCGCACAGAAAAGTCTCACAAGTCGTTTCTTTCAAACACCGTTGGAGCAACCCCCGGGGTTCGTCACCCCTTGTTCTGGATGTTATGTCCTTATCAATTCGGTGAAACAATTAGCCAGGCCGGCCGAGAACACGGATACGGCATAATAGAGACGGGATTAACCCCGTCTTAATATCAGCGGCAGGATGCTTCACGCTCATACTCACAGACGCATACCTTCACACATACAGGTATGTGAAAAAGCATTTTGAAACTCAATAACGGGTTTCTGAGAGACAGCTCGGAACGATAATGCGTTGCCGAGAGATCCTTATCCCACCCCGGAAAGATAAAGATATGCACTGGAAAGGATCGAATTTTTTTTTCCACAACCAGCAAACTGTGTCACCGCTCAATCTGGGGAAGCCGCGGAAACAAGGAACACGTCTGGGCTGAGACTAATCTTGTCGATCTCTGACTTGCCGATTGCGAAGGGAACTTGCATCCCACTTGGGTCTCCTTCCGACTGCCGGCCTCTCATGGCGCTGAGCGTGTACATGCTTGGTGTCCGGCTACCAGCATCCCTCAGCAAGTTGCGACGGGTGGTTATGCGGTGAAGGGCAGGTTCGCGATCTTTCCCTTCTTCCCACGACTCAGCGTTGGCTTTATCTGTTGTGTCTTTGCGCACTTCGCCGTGTCTTATGAGGAAACTCAGGAGCCAAAATTCGATTATCGCCACCAATGCCGACTAGCCACAAGACGGAGTTGTACAATTCATCCTGTGCAGATTGAAATATTTAAAAAAAGAATTGCGTTAATCATCTGCAGCCTCTAAACACCCAGTTCTTCGGCCCTTCGGTGGCACATTGATTCAATTCAAATTCAGATTAGTTGCCTCACCTTTTTTTAGCCGTGAGTGGATGAAGGCAATTGAACCCTGCCCTCAACTTACTTGCCACAGGTCATTCTAGTTCCTCTTCTCATTCCCGCCCACGCCTTTGCTTTTTCCGTCTCTTGGGAATATTCTGAACAAGTTCAACCCGTACTCCGTCCTCGCCTTGGTTTCGGGTAGACCAATCCACTTCATCCACCTTGTTTCTTTCGGGATAACATTTTGTTTGCCTCACATTTTGCACGACTGTTTGTTGGCTGCAACAGGGTTTCCGACTTCTCAATTCATAAATGACAAATCATGAGCTTCTCCGTCATTTGTTCATAATTTCTTTCCCCTGCCCCAAGCCATATCATCTAAGCGAACTGCTTCCCACAGTATTCAACGAATTTGTTGATGTATGATGAAAAGCTGTCAGATCCTGACATAGATCCCGCACATCGATTGAATCGAATTTCGTTCTCTTCACAAGAAAGAAAAGAAAAGATAGAGGGTGGAAAGACGGAAATAGCGGAAGGAAACCATCAAACAAATCTCACCGCTAGAGATCTATTTTCACTGGGCACGATCATATCTGCCGAAAGCGGCCGTTGGTGACGAGTAAGTATCGCAAGAGTTGGATATGGACCTGCAGAAGGCAAAGGGGACAACGAGAAGTGCGCATAGTAAAAATGAGGAGGAATCTGACTACCTGCCGGGATACCGAGAAGCTGGCGACTCAAAGAAACTGCCAAAGAATGATTCTCTTGAGCAGTCGCAGAGTTCATCTAGCAAAGAAACTCCCCTAGAAGAAGTGAATGGAAACACGACGAAATCAAACAGTCCGGCTTCTCACAATGATGGCTCATCCCTCATTTCGCCAACGTCACCACGTCCTAGAACTCCCAATCGACTCGCTCTCAACAACCTATGGCATGAGAAAAAGAAGATGCTGGTCCCAAAGAGGATGGGTTTGGACATCCACAGAATCAAGCTGTTGCGTCGCGCAGAACCATTTCCGCCGGTGACAAAAAGTACCCTCAGTGAGCTTGACCTAAACCATATAATGAACAACATCCGACTTCGAATGGACGCCAACTTCGACGGAGATCTTCACTTCCGACCGGACCTGGATGGCGAAAAGGGCCAGAAGAAGAGAAACCAAGCAGCAGAATACTGGGCTGCTCTGGCGACTGAAATTTCGATATACACGTTCTGCGCATCGAGCGATGGAGATGGCCCCGATAATGACGACATTTCAAACCTCAAATTTGAGCCTCGATTACCCGCCATGTTTGAAACGTTGCAGGAGATTCTTAAAACCTTGGTTCCCGAAAGAGACCACTCGAATGTGATGCAAAATCTCGATGTTCCTCTCCTCATGCAACAAATCCATAAAGGAGTTCTTGATTTGATGAACCTGGCAAATTGGTTGGCGGGTTTGCTCAAGACGCACTGCGCTCCTATGAGAGATGAGTGGGCCGATCAGATGGTGAAGGAGATTAGCGCTGGACTGTATGCACAGGATATGGAAAAGGTAGTTGTGGGGCTAAGGACTTTGTTTGGAATGCTTGAAGCCATGAAACTCGTGAGTATCAAAATCATTCAGACATACTTCCGTACCCATCGGGTTCACTGACATGTTTTGATAGGACGTCGCAAACCACCAAATTCGCGCTTTCCGGGTGCTATTGATCGAGGATACAATCCCCTTTCTTCAGAACTACTTCCTCAAGAAGATAGCGACCAGCAAGTTCAATGTCGAACCATCAAGAACATGGTACCTTGATCAGCAGGAAAAGCAACGTCATAACAACAACCAAATACCCGAGTCGAATGCCGTTGAATTCAGCCCTGTCGCTACCTTATTTCATGGCTTGTTTGACCTCCTTCTCGCTTTTGATCACCCGACGAGTTTTCCAGAAACGTTCCATTTTGACACTGAACGTCTGCTACAACTCCGGGTTGATTTGCAGGATCTAATCAACCTCGAGATATGTTACTGCATCTTGAATAGTTTGCTTTCAAGGCAGGGACGACATCACACCCTGCAACCCCAAGTGTTTGCCAATCTACACTCCCGGATACTGTCGCTGCTCGAAAACAACGACAACGAGCGCAGTAGCCACAAGGAATCGTGTTGGCAGAGTAATGTTGGTAGTGTCGCCCTCGAAATTGGACGAGCAGCATGTATTGCCTGCGGCTGCCGTTCGGTTCAAGATGAGGTCATCACCGCAATCGAGAAAACACTGGAAGCATGCTTCTCTGCCAACTCAGACCTGTTCCAGTATTACCAGAAATCAGTTCGAAGTCGATTGGAGGCGGCTACTTTCGCAGTGGCTAAAGAGTACATGCACATGTCACCCCTGGCAATCTGTGAATCGCAACGGGCGAGACCTTGTTTGAATTCAGGACAGGGGCAAATCCCGCCGCCACCGCCACCTCAACAACAACAAACACCGCAATTGCGTTACGCTGATCACGATGGGATCGCAAGGCGGTTAGCCCATATTGGGGTGCTACATTGGCGAGTCTGGGCACCTCTCCTGTACGCACGAGAAGAGGTGGCAACGCCAGAAGTGAGCAGAGAAGGCAGTGAGCCAGCTGATGCGGAAGATCCTGCGAGTGAGACTGCTGCATTATGAGGGAGGAGTGGTGCTCCGATACAATGGAGTTAAAGAGGGAAAAGGCCTGGTAGCGATCTGTTTATAGTTGATGCTTTTTCCACTTTACCCCTATTAATGTTTTCGACTCTGCTATTTTTTCACATGTTTTTTTTTTCTTCTCTTATGCATATTCCCTTACCATTTAGAATAGGATACCTTAGGTAGTTTCTTCTCTTTTGTTGGCAGGGTGTCTGGCGCTCCATTTGCAGCGCGCGAATGAAGCGGAATTTGGGTTTCAATCGTCGGAAACGGTTTTCTTCTTCAGTACCCAGTTGATTTGAGGCGCAGAGTTCATTGAACTTTTAGATAGTATCGCTTATTTCCCCCAGTCGTCAAGAAAAATCATAATCGATTAAGAATAACTTCAAGAACAGTGTAAGGCTCGCGGTTGAAGGGAGAAGATTGAATGTGCGCTCCATTGCGGGCAAGGGTTAAGGGCACGTGATATACTTCTATTCAACGTCGTCTGAACATCGCGAGAATCATCAATCGTTGTTTTTTCAAATAATTTCTCTAAATTCACCCAAGGAGCTCTATGGGTCGAATTAAATCCATGAAGCTAATACTATTTACTACGCCTTGATATTTTGCTTTTATTTTTCGTATTCTCGGTGTTTCGAGGCCTTTAATCGTGGTTCATTGAGAATATCCGGGGCATGCGCGCGATATAACGTTACCCCTATCTCTAAGTTATTTTTCGGCCATGAGATAGGCTTGGAGGAGCTCTTCGATGGTTTCCGATTTTATATTGCAATATACCCCATGTGATTGAAATAATACCTGTTATTCCCTCCTCAATTGTTTATCCTCGTACACTACCCTCTCTTGTCTTCAAAAGCGAGCGCAAGCGAACAAGGGATGATATGCCCGGAGGTCATCCAACTCCTGTTTCGGCTTTTTCCTGGCTATCCAAGCTCAAAGCTACCCAACTTCACCGCATTGCCGTAGCGACAGGCGTACAATCTTCTGGGACCAAACCAGTTCTAGCACAGCGTTTAAGTGATGAACTGCAATTGGATCGGGATGGATCGGAGGTTACTACGAAGGCGGAATCGAGAAAAGGGAACAGGGAAGAGTCCGTTGACGGGAAAGGGATGAGCATTTTGAGTATTGATATGGGAATTCGAAATCTTGCCTATGCTCATATCATTGTTCCGCCGGGGGCTCCTACGACTTTTGCCGCAACAACTTCCAATGGGAAGCTTGACTCGAGTATAAAAGGAGATTCTAAATCACCATCACCAATCCTCAATGCATGGACGCGACTTGCTGTTTCTTCTTTTCCTGCGTCGGCGGAGGCGGACAAGTCGTGCCTAGATTCTCCTACGCCAAAAATGCGAAAGGACAAGAAGCACCAACCGACGCTGGCAGATGACCAAGTCAATTCTCTCGCTTCCGGACAAAACGCAGAAACAAAAGAGTCATTTTCTCCCCAACTCTACGCCTCTCACGCTTACTCCCTCATCAAATCCCTCCTGACTACGTATAAACCGACTCACATCCTAATAGAACGGCAACGGTTTCGCTCCGGGGGTTCCAGTGCGGTTTTGGAATGGACTATCCGTGTTGGTGTCTTTGAAGGAATGCTATACGCCGTCTTGAACACATTGCGTCGAGAAGGGAGGATAAAGGGACTAGTGGGAGCAGATTCCGATGCGGATGTGATAGTACAGGGGGTAGAACCTCGTAGGGTGGCTATGTATTGGACGGAAGGTGATCCCAAACCCTCATCTGAACAAAAAGAAAAGGAGATCGAGGAAGGCGGGAAGGAGAAGAAGATTGTGAAAACATCACGAGCAAAAGAGGGCAAGAAAGCAAAAATCAACCTAGTCGCCAACTGGTGGCTTTCCTTTCTCGACTGCAAAGAAAACTCTAGGTTGGGGAACTCGGAACCCCTGAAAATATCTCTGGCGGAAGGTAGCCAAGCCAAAGGCGTTGTTGATGTCTATTTACGAAAATGGAAAAGGGGGAACTCAAGTCTGAAAAGAGGCAGCATCAAAGGTGGTGGATCTGGAAAGGAGAATCACGCAGGTGAGGTTCAGGTTGATGAAAATCCCGTCACCAAGATTAAGAAATTGGATGATCTCGCCGATTGTCTCTTGCAGGGAATTGCGTGGCTGGAATGGAGAGGCATGCGCAGGATAATTGCAAGGGATGGTCCAGACGCTGTGCCATGGCTTGAGGGTAGCGTGGATAAAATCGCGGAAGAGGATACCAAGAAGACCAAAGCGACGAGGAATGGCCCTGCCGAAAAGAAACTGAGAAAATCGAGGAGGCTTAAGGAGGTTTGAATGATACGTTCTGTGTAGATAGATACCCCTGACTTTAGATCGCGATATTTTACGGACTGAATTTCATCATCGATGAGAAATCAAACTCCTTTTTAGATAGCTGAGACCCTATCCTATAACCATGCATTTATTGGTTAGGGAACCACCCATGTAAATCGAACGAGTCGTGATATTCAGGTCCAAAAAGGTGATGTCGAACCTTTAAGCAGAAAAATGTATTCCTCATACTACATTGCTATGATCTAAACATCATTTTATGGAAAATGTTAAACAAAGTGCGATCGTACTGGGAAACCTTGTTCATCTCCCGATCGTATATTTTTCCCTTTTTGTCGTGATCTTACGTGCTAATGCCAACATACTCCCGACCAGCGAATTTTGGAAAAAAAAAGACCCCTCAATAATAATACAATGAACAAGAAAGACAACAAATACACAATTGAGAGAAAGAAGTAAGTGATAGAAAAAAGGAGTGTTTTATGTAATTCTATAAAAAAAATAAAGGTTCAATATAAGAAGCGAAAATAAATAATTTGGCCAAGACATGAAGGCTACTCCTCAACCCCTCGGCCATATGGAGAGGATGGGAGGTAAATAAATAACAATAAAAAGTACAAACAGCTTAATTCCATAGCTTCCAGAAACCTAGGTTATACGTAACCACCCAGAAACATATCGGGAAACATGTGTTGCTCTATGAAACGGAACTCCTAACTGGATGCCTCTTCACCACCAAGTTACCTACTTACAAAGGCTCGTACTGGTAGTAGGATGGCTGGGCGGGGATCTTGCTGGTGGTGAACCCGGCGCTAGTGCTCCAGGTGGGGGCAGCACTGGACGAAGGGGTGTACGAAGGAGTCCACGAGGGAGTTGGGGTAGAGCTCGGGGTGTACGAGGGGGTCTCAGTCTCAGTTGGGAACGTAGGGGCAGCTGAGGTTTCGGTTGGGCAAGTAGTCTACGAGATCATGTTAACGAAGATCGTAAAAAAAGAAACTGGATCTATGGACTTGTTTCGGAGAGTAGATTTTTAACATACCTCGGTGACAGTCTCGGTCGCACCAGCCTCAGTCTCGGTCACGGTGACAGTCTCGGTATCCTTGCCAGTAACGGTGACAGTGACAGCTGGTGGGCAGGGTGTGTCCTCACCACCGGTTGGGGTTGGAATGGGAATGACAGTCACGGTCTCGTAAGCAGTCGAGGTGCTCTCAATGGTGGTGACATCCTCGCTTGTCTATTTTGTCTCGTTAGAACTTTATTCACTTGCTTCTAACAGTTTGATAACATACCTGGGTGGGCTGTGCGCCTGTCTCGCTTGGTCCGTAGATCGTTGTGGTCACATCCTCAGTGCTAGAGGCAGCAGGTCCAGAGTAGGTACCGGTACCAATGGGGGTGGACGATGGCGGGACAATGGGAGTCAGAGACGAAGACGAAGGGCTGGGAGTGGGAGTCGAGTATGAGAAGCTAGGAGAGTAAGAGTAGCTAGGAGAGTAGCTAGGCGTGGGGCTTGAAACGGGCGTTGAGCTGAAGGTAGGTTGAACGGAGGAAGGGCTGTAGGTAGGCACAACGGGAGTGTTGGTCGGTTCAACGCCGGTTGGTGGCCCAACAGGGTAGGATGGCTGAACCGGAGGAGTATCGGTAGGCTCGACCGGTGTGTTAGTCGGTTCAACGCCGGTTGGTGGCCCAACGGGGTAGGTTGGCTCCTCAACCGAGGCAGTGTCGGTAGGCTCAGCTGGTGTGTTGGTCGGCTCAGCGTCGGTTGGTGGCCCAACGGGGTATGTTGGCTCCTCAACCGGGGCAGTGTCGGTAGGCTCAACCGGTGTGTTAGTCGGTTCAACGCCGGTTGGTGGCCCAACGGGGTAGGTTGGCTCCTCAACCGGGGCAGTGTCGGTAGGCTCAGCTGGTGTGTTGGTCGGCTCAGCGTCGGTTGGTGGCCCAACGGGGTATGTTGGCTCCTCAACCGGGGCAGTGTCGGTAGGTTCAACGCCGGGGACGTCGGTGGTTGGCTCAACGGGGTAGGTTGGCTCTACCGGGTAGGTTGGCTGAACAGGAGGGTTGTTGGTAGGCTCAACTGGAGGGTTGTTTGTAGGTTCGACGGGGGCTCCACCGTAGGTAGGGTATTCATACTGCTGTCGACGGACATGGTCGCGCAAGTCGGCGGCGTCACCAACGGCGGCAAGTGCTGCCACAAAAGCGACGGATAACTTGCTGGTAAAATGCATATTGAAATAGAGCGATTCAAGAGTTCTGAAAGCGTTCTATTTGAGGTTACGGCAAAAAAAGGAGTGAAGTTCGTAAAAGGCTTGAGACTGCTCGTTGATTCGATTTTCGATAGAAAAGAATGTATAGCGAAATCTATTCGCAGAGAAATTCTGTGGGAAAGACTGTAGATAGTTTGATTCACTCAGCAAAACGAAAGACAAAGAATGAATGTGTATATGAAGAACTTTTCAAAAGCTTTTTGAAAAGATAATTAAAGAGAAATCGAAGGAGGTGGAAAGAAAAAGGGAGCGGAGAGGGGATTCAAAAAGGAATTTCTGGGTCGACATTTTACCATGGCCGCAGCTTCAACGGGATGGCATCTTCGTACCAGGAACCAGGATCCGAAAGATTAATGTCCCTGAAAGCTAAACAGGGACTGGAACCTGCATTTTGGGTGGAGTAAGCCGGTCCAGGCACGGGAGTTGACTTTAAATCACATCTGATGGTGCTTATTAGCCCGTTAAAGTTGACGCCGGAAACAGACGGACCCTATAGGCTGGCTCGGCACTCCCATCCCCCGAAATAACACGGAAGTTGGGACGAATTGGGACGATGGTGGAGATTGGGGTCTAGAATATCGAATCAGTGAAGGGGATGCCGGAGTTGAACATCACATCTTCAACAGCAACAGAGCACCTATCGCAGCTTCTTGGGGTTTCCACATAGGAAACTTCAATAATATCCCAAGCCGTTTATGAGATAGAGGGTCGTCGTCCAGACCCTTCAGCACGACGCAATAATTCGCTTCGTTGACATATTTTCGACTGGCAGCCGAGTGGAACGAGAAACAGAGAAACTGAAACTGCCATGCGGGTAAGCAACAGGGCTAATTTCGGCGACAGACAGAAGAAAACTCTTCCAACATGATTCGTATGCGGGCAGTGTACTCAGATAATCCCCGTCCTGTGCCACATCTCCACCGAAAACTTTTTGGTGGTTGAGTGGGAAATGTGAAACAACGGCAATCATAAAATCGGCGCTATAAACATTGAAACAAAGGACACGAACCTAAACAAAGCTCAGATAAGCGAAGTGACGATAAGAAACCATCGGCACCATTGGATTCTTGATTTTGGTCCTTCTTGGGCCTTGGATCCTTCAACCACATCGTCGGCTTCGAAATTCTCACCATGCAACCAGGAGCGTACCGTGCCCACCCTGTCTAATTTCCCAATTCCAGTGCCACATGTGCACCAGGACGGGTGATAGTGGGTAGAAGTAATCAAAAAAAGAGAGAGACACGATCCAGAACGTCGAAGAGAATAAAACTAACAATCACTCTTTGTCTGTCAGATGAAGTCCACAGGTCGCGGCTCGCTGTCGTCTCTGTTTTGCCTCTAAACCCCCTTTTCCATTCACGTGACCCACGCAAAAAGTATCAAAAACACGATCCATCGGCTTCAGTCTGAAACAAACTCCTTCTGGGGTAATTGATACTTGGAAGCTCTCGAATTTCGCACTTGGGGGCTGAGTATTATTGTTCAAAATGAATTATTCAAGAGGAATTCGACTACGGAGTAGGAACCTTTTCAACGTGGATGCTAGCTGACTGATGAAGTCCTGCTCTTTCGACGAAACGAGTGGTACCAAAAAACTCTCGAAGCAATTACAAAGATATAGAATTCTATATCTAAAAAGCCATGTTAGACAGTGTACATGGTGTATTCTCGCTAGCCGAGCTCCTTGCTGCACACATTTGGGTTTTTTTCATATCATGGATTCACATGCCCGCTATTTCTTATGGACATTGCCAGGACTATGACTTTCTCGAGGGGACAACGTCTTTGGCACTATGGCCTTGTGCAACATCGGATCCAAGGTGATCAGTCCTTCAGACCTCTTTGCTTTGAAGAAGAATTACTGCGAAGGTACAAGGCAGAGATATATTACCTAGTGCGGATCGGAGAGTGTTTCAACGGGAGATACCAAGTGATTGGCAGATTGAGATACGGCGTTATATCTACATCATGGCTTGTTAGTGATCTAGTATAAGTATGACTATCGTTGGTCTACCCAGACGTTCACCAGATGAGCAGGTGCTAACCGCAGGTTTTACCAAGGTTCCTAACAACCCGAGTATGTTGTGCTAAAAATGTATGTCACTGGATACACAAGAAGCAATGGACTTCCTATACATGAGTTTTAAAAACCCGTTCCCACCGAACCATAGTAAACGTGAGGATCTTCGCAAGTTTCTCCCCCGAGCGGCCGCTTACATCGTTCACAAGGCTCTAATAATTATCATGAAGCGTCCTCTGGAATCTCTTACCGAACAGGCTGAAAGGTGTGAAATATTTTCCTCGCCAATTACTTACTGATTTGGACTTTATAAACGGGCGAGATAACACATGTTGATAAGCCATATCAACATACTGTACAAAGATATCTATCTCAAAAATCTTCCCCTCCTAGTGGGATATCGACCGCTTTTCCCTGTGGAAAGCGTTCTTCTACCTACCGCCATAGCAACGCTCCAAATATCAACTTTGTAACGCCCGCTCATCAACATGACAACCTCCAGGGCTATATACACATCGAGCATGTTGTTACCATTACATTCTTGACCTAGCTTCGTCAAAGCCAGGGAAGACCGGAGATCCTGGAGGTTTCTGAGCTATATATCGAGTGAAGGACATAGCCCTTTCGAGAACCTTTTGCAGATGCAGGATCGTCGCAATCGCTCTCCTCAAGTTCTCTGTAATGGGGTTGAAATCAATTCTTAGTTGCTCCTTGGGCTCTCCCTCGTCACCAAAATATTGAAAATCAAGAACCTGACGATAGATACCTTATATCGCGGAACTAGGAGCTGTGTTGGGATCACCACCTCCTGAATATACGCGTCAAGGTGAGGCGTGTACAACTTTCAGTCTAGGACGAAAATGGTAAGTAGATCATGAGCTGAATGGCTGATCTTTTCCCAACCACAGCCACCTCCATTGAATACTGCTGATGTACAGCTCTACCTGGGGTAATTGGAAGGATGTTGTCCTCGTGCCCGGCATCCTACGACAAGCTCCCCTAAAAGATATCAAATACGAAGACAAAAAAGAGCTCTTACGCTTCCTTCGCAGTGTTCCCCGCGTTGCCGAGGAGCGGCCAACGATCGAAGAGCTGGTGTTGATCCCTGGTTGATGACGAGGCTTGGATTTAGTGATCAGCATGTACAAAAAACACGGAGCAGCGGAGGATAAATCTAAGTCAACATGTTGAAGTCGACCATAGTATGCGCGTTCTTCGTCACATGGAACAAGCGCAAACCGTGGAATCTCACTGATAACTATGTATCTATACCCTTTTTTTCACACGACCAAGTCCTGAGGGCCAGGAGGGAAATCTTCACATTTTCTTGGATGAATATGTTAAAGAACTTCTTCCAACATTGAATTCGTCATGGGGATCGTTATCAGAGAGAGATCGAGGGAAGTGGCGCTGCAGTTTTAGCGCATCAAAAATTTCTAAGACAGAAACCCACAATTTGGATGAAGATAATCTGCGTGTCTCAACTTCTCAAGGTACGATCATGCTAAAAGGACTTGCCGATCAACCTCTAGTCGGGCCGGTGGGGTAGACCAGTGTTTCGCATCGAGATAAAGAGTGGAGAATAACGGGGAGTTCTCGCTGGTTGATGAAGTTGTGTCCGACCCTCTATGATGTATACATATGTTTCCCCATATTCCTCTTTCTTCTTCTCTTTTCTATTCGAAATAAAGAGGAAAGGCATTGGATCAACCAGGACAAGTGAAGATACACAGTTGACGTTGGTTTAAAGACTTGTTGGAATCACGTGGAAGGGGTGAGCCCTAGGTACCTAGGTCCTTCCAAGGTTTTTCCAATCTGAACACCTTGATCTTCAAAGACATGTGTAGGTACCATCAAAGCGTTGTTAGACGGGCGCCATTCATTGCTGTACTCCCGATTCTCAATTCGTCTATAGTGAGGTGAAAAGCTCAGATCACATTTCAAACCGCTTTGTTGAGAAATACTATTGGCCAAGGAGCTTCATGAATCGACGTCTGTGATGATAATCCTATGGGCACCTTCTACAATAATAGATTTAGACAGATGGGAGGAATATGTCAACGGCCCATTATATATATGTGAGCGACGTTGAGGGCAACAGACAAGAAGCATCCAGTGGGCTTTTTATCCCGTCTGTGCTGACTCTCTGAACAGCTGACAAACCAAATTGGGAAGCGAGACGATGAAGTTCTAGCCTGTGTAGTCGGCATCTGATGAATTGTACGTTCACTGTAAAGGTAGTAATGATTTTGAGTCTTGATCTTGCTGGTTCCTGAAGCTAAATCTCAGGCCCTGGCGATAAAGCCCGCGAATGGCGGGGAATATTCTTATCGCCGAGCAGCCAGAGCGCATTATGTCTGCTTTATCAACATTGTGGTTCAACAATAATTCCAACTTCCCTACCAAGTGCCTTGACGCGATACAGCAGAATCTTCAAGGAAACAATTTTCCGCCATTTCAACCCATCGACGGACCTGAGTTAGACCGGGTTGTTGAGTTGATATCGTACAATACCTACCCTTCGATATTTTCCGACGGGATATTTCCCCATTCCTATTATCCGCCACGACATAGCCGAAGGGCTGTGATCCTTTACGATAAAAGACAAAATAACTAACGGCAAAGCCAAAGTGACGTCAATTCAGGTTGAAGGAACGGACTGCTTAGGTAGGCTTCATATCACGACCTAGAACGTGCAAAAGCCCAAAGGTGTCAACCGCGGTGTGATTGCTCGAGGGGATGTCAGACGCTGGAGGATTTGCCGATCAAAGATCCCTACAAAACGTTACATGTACATCGAGGGACTGGCGAACGAAGACCTCAAGAACTGACTAGCATGGCTTTGAAAGACCATGCAAAGCGGAGTCGGTCATGTCAGAATCGCGAAGCTGACAACTCCGACCGGCAGCCGCAAAGAAGATAGTAATATATGGATCAAGCACCGGTCACACCACCGACCCCACAGCTTGTAAAAGGAGGAAGATATGCAAAACAAGAGGTTGAGAGTCAATCAACCGCCGGAAAATCTGGGGTATGTTGCTTAAAACTGAGATGGTCCAGGATTCCGTCCACGTCCAAGCTCCAAGATCGATATTAACCGATCTTTGTTGCGGTGTTATCACGACGATGGCTTCAAGTAGGCTATTTTGGCGTCTCTTTATCCCCAATGTTACAACGGGCGGGGTCTTATGTTGCTATATCAGAGCTGCAAACACATATAAGAAGCGGTTGAAGCACGAAAGCAATTACGACGAAGTTTAAAGAATATATAGATTCTCTTAAGCGTCAATTGACAGGTGCACGCACTGCCCTTTCACTATGCGTTATCAGAATTTGGTTCTAGGGCTCCCCCTCCTTGCAGAAACGGTAGCTGCAAGCCCATTGGTAGAACGAGGTGACACAAATTTCTCCTCTATCATTGTCAAGGAACACTCACTAAACTTATTGTACCAGCCGCCGTCCCAGAAATTAAAATTTCCGAAGCCAATGCGACTGCAAGATGGTTCGAGGATAGTCCTACAACTCAGATCTTCGACATTGTGGTTCGGAACACTGGTGACAGTGTGTGGCTAACCACGGACGATAATCTGGTTATCAGTGTGGAATCTGATAGTCTGAAAACCACTCGGCCAGCTCAGGTGAAGAGGATTCAGCCGGGTGATTCCGTAATCGTTCAGGTCGGGGTTGAAAATGCGGATGGCGTGACCCCCGGCTCCAAGGGCCCTGCAACAGCCATTGCCAAATACAGTGATAATGGCTCCGCATCCCTCAACGTCACAGCAACATATGGCATCGGGCCCTATGAGGCTTCAGAATCCTCGATCAATAGCCATGAGTCTCCCGACTGGTGGCGGAATGCGAAGTATGGGATCTTCATCCATTGGGGTCTCTACTCTGTCCCAGCTTGGGGAAATAAAGGCGATTCTGAAAGCTACGCTGAGTGGTGAGATATTAACCCATTTACTATTTCGAGAAATGGGACTATTTCAGACTGATTTTTAAAAAATGGCTCTAGGTATTGGTTCTGGTCAATGGATCCGGAAGAGAAATCCCAAGCATATCAACACCATAAGGAAGTATATGGAACGGACACGGTGTATGATGACTTCATTGCCAATTTCTCAGCCTCCAACTTTGATGCGAAAGATTGGGTGGACTTCTTTGCCGATAGTGGCGCTCGCTATTTTGTGCCCACGACAAAGCATCACGACGGATTCTCATTATTCGATATGCCATCGGAGGTTTCCAATCGAAACTCCATGTATCAAAACCCAAACCGTGATTTCATTAGGGTAAGAGCTATTTTCTATGACTTTATCCCCTTTGAAAACTCATACCTAATAAATCTTGACGGACAGGAACTTTTTGATGCGGCCGCCGAATACCAACCGAACTTGCACAGGGGCGCATATTTCAGTCTGAACGAGTGGTATAACCCTTCATACACGGAGAGCTTCTATGATGGTCAATTCGGAATTGGTATGTCTCATCTCCTTAATTTAACTCCGCATACTCGGTAGACTAACATATTTCTAGGGCCTCCCTGGAACGCTTATACTGAGGAGACCGTGCCGTATGTCGGATATACAGAGGTAGATAATTACACCTCAGGAATTCTCATTCCCCAGATGAATCTCATCTTCAATGAATACCAACCCGAGCTACTCTGGTGCGACGTTGGCGATGTTGGCGGCCCTAGCTTCCCCCCTGAAATGGCTGCCGAGTGGCTGAACACGGCACACAAAAATAACACCCCTGTCGGATTCAACAATCGCTGCAGCGAGACAGTGAAGGGTGACTTCTTGACTCCTGAGTATGCGGACTCTTCCGACCTCAACACACGCTACTGGGAGGCCACACGAGGTTTGGACGCCTATTCGTACAGCTACAATGCTGCTACCCCGGACTCGGACTACATGAATGTCTCAACAATCATCACCACCTTAGTCGATACCGTCGCTAAGAACGGGAACTTCCTACTCGGTATTGGTCCCAAGGAAGATGGAACTTTCCCCGATGTTGCGATCGACCGACTCCTCGATGCTGGGACCTGGATCAATTCCCACGCGGAAAGTATCTTTGATACCAAATACTGGCCTAGCGGTCCCGGCACTGGAGACATGCGATACACTACCACCGACGATACCTTCTACATCCACATGCTCAGCAAGCCGAACGGCACCACCACCGTCACGGACCGCATCCCATATATGGAAGGGGATATCGTTTATGTCGTCGGAGGGTCAAAGAATGGAACCCAGGTTGATGCTCAATTGAAAAACGACCAACTTGTTCTGTCTATCCCAGACGAATTGGTGAGAGCTGATGAATATGTGTGGACATTCAAGTTTGAATACTAGATTGTATATATAGACTTGGCCCTTCCGGTCGTAGCAGATAGAATAGAAGAATTATGGATTCCAGAGTGTTCAATTCCAGAGCGCCCGCATGTCCTGTGTAAAAACTTTAGTCAATGACGTCGGTCGATGCTGTTAGATGAAAAAGGGGCGATTACTCTAGAATTTAGGCGGCGATATCCATGATTTCATGAACGTCTTCAAAGCGTCTTGAGATAAGATTGGAAAACTATGAAGGGAAAATGTAAAAGAGATTCAATAGTAGAAGAACCTTGAAACAAACGATGTACTTCAAATAGATTGCTTTAGAAAATAATATGAGAGAAAGATAAAAGATACCCGAAGCTCATTTTGACTTCATAATAACATCTTCAAAAGATTTCAACATTCGAATAGCTAGGGAGGTGATCATTCCTCGCGAGGATCCGTATGCAAAACCGTATATGAAAAAAAATCTAATATATTTCCGGATTTCCGGCAATGCAAAATTCTTAAAATGCAGACAAATTCTGGCGGAGTAGATTTTTTAACAAGGACTTAAAGAAAGTAATGCTTGCAACCAGACGCACATGTACACTCGTCAATCATAGTTTCGACAAAAGAGCAAACATTTCACATGCCCGTGGATAAGGGCGACCAAAAGCCATGGAGACCCTGAGGCACTCAGACCTGACGAAATTGGTTGATATGAAAGAGGTCAAAGCAGACGAATGTAGGAAAACCACCAAGAAATGAAAGATCTATGGAAACCCAAAAAAAGATAAACAACTCCAGATCTAATCTATTCCATGCGCGTATCCCGTAAACCCCCAAGAAAGGACAGAAAAGAAAAAGGGAAAAGGGGTATCCTTGGTCACTCCAGCCTCCTCACTGCACTAGTTTCCGCCGACTTGCATCAAATTTCGGAGAAGTAAATTTTGATGTTATAGGACTTGGAACACGTAACATCCACCACCTTCGACCTGCGGCTTGTCACTCGGCATGATCCTTAAGTAGGAGAAAATTGGGTTTATCGGTTGGAGACCTCGTGGGCCTGTGGGCGGGAGCGTTTTGGAGAAAATGGGGGGCGCCCTACTCGGGTGAGGCGTTGCGATTGGGGTCGTAGGGTTCTTCTTCCGCATTCACTTTCGTCCATGAATTATTCCAGCCCATGGATGTTGAGTTGACGGGAGTCTCAATCCGAAGGCCCTTGGTTGTCGCCGGTGCTGTTTTCCGGGCTTCGTCGTGGCCGTGGTCTACCCTTGCGAGGTTCTCATCGTCCTCCAAACAGACCATCTCGTAGACGGGATAATTTCCCTGCTCAATGTCAAGTTTTGACCAGATCGGACATGTAAACGTTGACGGAAAGGAGGGGCTGTTCCGGCGGGTAAGATTGTCTGCTGTCGAAGGTGTATCCGAGACTTCGACTTCGTCAAAGTCCTGGTACACACGGTTTCCCAGATCCAGCGCAAACTCAAATCCGAAAAGATCGTGGTATTCCACCCACCATCTTTTGAATCTGACGCTTGGGAGGGCGGAATTGCTGAGGTTGTCATGAGGTGGATATAGATTCAATTCGAAGTCAGACGTGGTGTATGGTTGATCTAAAGGTTTATTTACCAGGTTCATAACCTTTGCAAGGGGGATACCGCGGTCCTCGCCTTTTCCGACCTGAATTACTGGGACTCCCGGCTAGAAAAATATGTCAGCATTTATCTTCAAGTACAGCAAGTTTGAAATCTCGACAATACCGAAAATAGGTAAGAGTAGAAATGAAGGTTGAATAAGCATTCGGGGAAAGGGACAGTTCCAGTTTGAAAGGCAAACTTGAACATGTTGAATCCGTGAACATATCCCGAAAGGTTGAACTTACCATAAATCTGTTCGCTCGACCGGATGTATCCCTTCCCCTTATGAAGCAGCCACCAAATAGATGGTTCTCCACAAAGAATCCGGATTCTGGAACATCATCTCGATAGTCTGTACAACAAGCTACGGGAGTTCGACATTTTGGTCTGCCCTTATATCGAATGGCCAGGTATGTGACAAACATATGCGCGATTTCATGATAGTATGTGGTGAGTAACTCCAGCCAGTGGGGATAACGTTCGGCTTTGTAGTCTTGATAGTCTTCCAAATACAGAAGAACACGCTGCCCGTTGAGTGCAATATGTTGCTCTTCGATGCAGAAAGTTTGTTTGGTGTTGGTTGCCCTAGAACATGGAATAAATGCTGCATCGTCACCTTGTGGCATTCTGTAATCAATGATGAGTGTTGGCCATAAACTGGATTCCTTTACGGCACGTTGTAGTAGGTTCTGAAAGTCGTAAACCGAGCCTGAAATCTATATGTAACTCCATTAACTTTCTCGTTCGATCCAAAACCCATAGAAGCTGAATCTGTTCGTAGTATAACTTACATTATATTCAGTGGTCCATTCAAACGCATAATTGGCCGAAATCAAAAAAAGAGCTTCGAATGCCTTCTCCGTCCGCATCGCGGCTGTAGCTCGATCTGTCAGCGCATCGATTGGGTCGAAGAAATTCCAGTCGGTTTCGTTAAGCGGCTGTCCGTATGACAGTTCCTTCTTCCGTCGAACATTGACCTTGTAGTGAGGCATAGGGACTCTTGTGCTGGTTTTGCCTTAGAGAGGAGTTTTTAGGTAGGGGTAGGGGTAGGAAGCCTTAAGTCCCGAATCAGGGGTCCCGAGATGCTGGTTCTTGAAAGGGGCTGTAGATATGAAATGGACATCTCTCCAATGGCATGGTTTCAAACGGTAGATATATATATTTCTTGAAGGACTACCTGCACACCCTAGAGCCTGAGACATCTTCATAATGCGCTCAATAAACGAAAAGGAATACCTGAAGAAGACAAAGTGTGTCTGAGCCTCCATAGTGATACAGACGAAACCTGAACCTTTCAGAGATGTAGATGAATGTAGCAAATAGTGTCTGAAACATCTTCATAATGCGCTCTGTAAACAAAAAGAAACATCAGAAAAAGACAAAGTGCGTCAGAGTCTCAGTAGTGATACTGACGAAATTTGGTTCATCCAGAGATGTAGATGAAATGTAGCAAATAGAACACGTGTGAATCTTAATGAAAGAAATAGCACCTGTCAGAACTTTGTCAGTGGCCTGTTTCAAGCTGGTTTCTTCATAGCACAGCTTTCCGCCCATCTCAATCAGTAGCTAAGTAGGTGATGGAACGCTACAAAGCTGCATCAGGAATGCCCCAGGGAGTTCTGCGACATTGTCATTAAGGAACAAAGGAAAGGAGCTCAAAGAGCAGGGGAAATGAAACAGTGCCAGCTTTGTCATCTAGGAACAAAGCAAAAAAGTAGGAATACCAAGGAAAAAGAGAAAAAGAAAGGGAGAATAGCCAGATCTGCTGGCTTTTGTTTCTTGCCTGCTTCATCTGCAACGGACCAACCCAGAGAAGCAGTGAAAAGTCAGCAAGATTAACAAAACATAGAGCCCGTACAAGTCATTCGTTGATCGGCCTCGAAGAGTAAAGACGGTAATCAGCTAATTAGGCTAGTAACTTTCCCAGACCTTGACGTCGTTGTTGCCATCGATGTTGAAGTTGAAGTTGAAGTTGAAGAAGTTGATGTTGATGTTGTGATAACGAAGGAACTAACCCTAACGTCGTCTCATTGGCTCGAGGACAAGTATCAACATCAACTGTTTTCGGAAAAGGAGAGAGTGAACAAGAATAGTACTTCTTCTATATTTATATATTTATATATAACCAATAGAGGAGAGGGGAATATATTATACATATATTCATTCACACGGAGACAAAGGTGAGCATTTCCCTCGAAACTACCATCTCCCTCTGAGTCTATAAAACGCCGCCGACTGCCCAGCATGGCTTGGAACCTATCGACTACATTTCCTCAAAACCCCCTCGAGTAAGGAGTGCTCTGTTTCTTTCAAGAGCTACTTACCTATTACCTACGATTTCCTCATCCACTATGAGCCAACACGTTCGTGGTGGGTCTTTTTATAAACCTTCCCCAACCATTGAGCTGCATGAGCTTCATTCGGAGCTGAGGCAGCTCATCTACTGCATCATTCGTAAAATCTTGTCTATGACGGTCACCAAAGAGACCATAGCACAGATTATTGATAACATGCCAATCAAGGGAAACTATGTCGGAATAACTACCTACGATATGATTGCACACCCAGATATTGAAACACGCTCTCAGCCGTCTTCAGAAGCTATAAGGCAAGCGGGCGAGGTCTGTGCCAATATTGACCCTATGGCGCTCAATGTTGATCTGCGAGTATGTTCTTTTATGTGTCTCTCGTGTTCGCAGATTCTGAACTTACTGTCACTATTAGGCTGCAGAAATCTTCGAGGAGGAGAGGCAAAAGGACCCTCAAAGTGCTGCTTCCGCGAGGCGTTGCCTCGAGATCGTCAGTTCTTTGCTACACGATATCACAAGCACCGTTTACGGAAAGATTCATCCACCTCCTGAAACTTTCGAGGGACGCAACGAAACTCCTGGATGCACGAAAAAAGACCATTCTCGACTATGCTGCCCTGAGTATGGCCGTTTGCATCGTGAATATTATCGTTTCGATCGGGGCTTCAAGCACTCTTCATCTAGTATTGTCGGCTACTGGGCTGAAACTATGATATTCGGAGGGCCTGTACTATTTGCTCGAGGTCGTTCGGGAACAAAGGTTTGTTGATTCCCCGGCTTCTAACTCCCTATACGTAATTGCTACCGCTAAGTCTTATACAATATGCGAGGCCTGTATATTTAGTCTTGCTTGCTAACAGTGAACAGTGCTCTGCAGCGTTTATCCATCCACCCAACCTTGGGATTATCAAACTGACGGACGCTCAAGTCAAGTCGATCCTTAGTTTAGCGGACTCTCGGGTAGAGCACAGTGACGATAGCGCTCAGCCCCCAATTTTACCATTTACGCCTGTTGGCGAAGTTGGTCGCCTTTCGATGGAAGAGGCAGTTCAAAGGTCCATTTACCGTGAGGATGGTCAGCTGGATGGTGAACGGCGTTACCAGTGGTCGATTGGCCTCCCGATCAGAAGACGCTGCGGTTTTGGAGGACTAACTTACTAGACCTCACCCTGGAGAGAAACGATAGCTAAAATTGTTTCCAATGCTCGTGGAAAGGTTTCAGAAAACGGCCACTAGAACGCGATGATAATTACTATCCATAGAACCTTGAAATCGGCCCGTTTGCTAATCGGGGCTGCCCCCTGAGGTACATCTACCATTTCCTAGATAAAAGGGCAGTAGATCCACATTCAAAACTTATATCGGCTTTCTAGAACAGGGTTGGGCAGGCTACGCGAGTGTGATGCCTACGGCTTTTCTTTCTCTGCACACGGGTCAATTGGCTTATTGCGGACTTCAATTGAAACTTACATTTTTGATTTTTTATTCACGAAAAAGAATAAGCTATGCTCAAGCGAAAGAAAAAAAGAGGAAGAGAGAGAGAAGCTGTTAGATTTTGGACCCTCTTTCCACCTGAGTTGATTAAGGTGGTCACCTTTTTACTCAGTGGTTGGATCCAATAGAAACCTCTATAGCGCGACCTCGATATAGACAGAAATGTATTCGAATCTCAGACACTCAAAGCTGAATCCAAGTCAGAATGCATGTAGCTACTTCTCCTCAATCTGACAGCAGGTCTTTTTACCTTCAACTTACCCAGTGTGATTCATTGCTTAACCGCAACCCCTTTCTCGATATCGGAAACGGCTCCGGGGGCGGGTTGAAAACAGGCTCATCCGGCACCCAGAACCCACATCACAGCAATATAAAGAATGAGCATTCTAGCCATGCTTAGCGGTTCTAGACTATGAAAATCATCCCGATATTCCGCTGGAAAATGGCCTCTGTTTCATTTCTTTACTCAAGTCATCGCGCGCTTGAATGAGTATTACATCAACGACGGCATATGAAATGAGTGGAGATTAGATGAAGAGTATAAACATGGCTCGGTCTCTCGTCCAATATCGGTCTTTTGACCCTGTTAGGATTCTGGGTTCCGTGGTTGAACGGCGTGGGTCAAATAGTAGAATGATGATCATGGAAATTTGATAGCTATAGAAGTGGGCGGGAAGGGTCGGGTATTTGTTGGTGGGGACAGCAATTCGCCCTGTGCTCCTCTTCAGCCTTGCTCTACCTCTACAACGTGGTTATTCTCAGCTTGACTTGTCGAATATTCAGTCAGTGTGTCTCGCACGAATCATAGCTGACGCATGCTGGTAGAAATACTAGCAAGGAGACTGGTGGCTGCATTACCGCTCGGTCAGCATAAGCGCATCGGTTGACAACGACAGAGCTATCATGTCAACCCTCTCCAGGGCGGCAAGATCCATGCAGGAGCTACGGCTGTCCTATCAGTCCGCTCTCCAGCATTTCAATGCATCTTCTAGCCCCTTTCGAGTACTGGAAACGGTGCCCGCAGCACCTTTAGCCACTCAGACAGCTCCAACCGTTCTCTACGTCCTGGACTCATCCTTCAATCCGCCGACAGTGGCACATTTAAGAATCGCATACTCTGCTCTTTCCTCCCATACAGGAAACTCCTCTGCTAGATTACTACTTCTCCTAGCAACCCAGAATGCGGATAAACCTTCAAAACCGGCTTTATTCGAGGACCGCCTCGTGATGATGAACCTCTTCGCACAGGACTTATACTCACAACTTCGAGGCGGCCAAGAAGCTGATAGCGAAGCCCTATCAATTGACATTGGCGTCACTAAAAAGCCATATTTTATTGACAAAGCTGCCGCCATCTCTTCGACTGATTCATATCCTCAGTCGTTGGAGCAGGTGCATCTAACTGGCTTTGATACCCTAGTCCGTATATTTGACTCCAAGTATTATCCACCAGAGCATACACTCCAGCCCCTGGGCCCTTTTTTGAGTCAGCATCGCTTGAGGGTTACGTTGAGACCCGATGATGATTGGGGTGGGCGAGAAGAGCAAGAGGAGTTTCTTTCTAAACTGGCCCAAGGTGGTCGAGAAAGTGAAGGTGGGAGAAGAGAGTGGGCGGATCGCATCACTCTTGTCGAAGGCAAAAAAGAAGACGAGGGTGTGGTGAGCTCAACTATAGCGAGGGAGGCGGCTCAGAAGGGAAATGTTGAAGCTCTGGGGAAGATGGTCACGGATAGTGTGGGTGATTGGATTGTCTCTCAGAGTCTTTACAGAGGAGCGTGATATATTTATCTACCTTTATAGATAGCTCAAGGTTCTTGACGGATAAATATAAAAAGAGTGATGCCAAACATCCTCCTGTCCATATAAAAAAGAGGTAGGATACAATCCAATACGCTTCCCCAAAAGCACATCGCTCCTACAAATACAATGCCATTAGTTCCGTATATATGCACATATCCCATATCCCATTCCGACTCCGAGAGAAAGTCCAGACCATATCTACATTGAATAATTTTTTTTCATCCCCGTCCCTTAGCAGCCAGCCTACAATCGAACATTTTCGACGGTTTCCTTTCCCCCATCCCATCGACCCAATTACACCGAATCCCCTTCCTCCTCTCCCTCCTCCTTCTTCGTCAACCCATAATACAACCCCTCACTAACCAAATTCGCAAAACACAACCCCATCGTCGTACCACGCACGATCCCGCGCACTCCCCACTTCTTCCTGAACCCGCCGGGTGGTTTCCGCCTGCTCGCAAGTAAAAGGTAAAGACCTGACCAAGCGGCGCCAACGCCCGCGCTGTCGACTTTGTGGTCCAGGAGGTTTATGTAGGTTGTGAAGAGGAGGACTGGGGGGAAGAGCATTGGGAGGGTCTGGAAGGGGCGGAGGTGTTGGGCAGCGATTAGGGTTGCGAGGAGGGTTGGGGGAAAGGGAGAGCCTAATGGGACGGATATGTTATTGACAATTCTTATAATTTCGTGGGTTCTTAGGATATGGAATGGAATAACTGTTTACCTCCCCATGCCATTACATATTGAAATGGTGTCGGCTTCTTTTGCGCCTGTTGTTCTTGGGAGTCGGTTTCTCCCATTGTGGAATATTTTGTTTGACTGTGAGGACTTTTTTGAAGTTTCCAGTGGACAGGTAGTTTTCAATCCGTCAATTGCATAAGTGGTGAGGAGGGCAAGGCTGGGAGAGATGAAGGGCTACCATGAATGAAGCTTCGAAAAAGCGAAGAAGATATGATGATCGCATCGAAGCTTGACGGAGCTAAGTGGAGTTAAAAAAATCCTGACTAAGCTATGGTAGGAGTCTCTCAGCGATTTGTGCTTGCGGAACCCCTTGATATCAGCGATTTCAGTAAATTCACTGCCAAACCCAGCTCAGAGCGCAACAGCACAAATACAGCATATGAAGTCAATGACATTCATAACGTGCAAGTTTGATATGATTTCAACTTGGATGTGCTTCGTTAACGATGTCAAAATGTCTTGATTCAAGCGCTTCTTTCATCGAACCTCCTGCCGGCATCACCCCCTCGGGCCGTAAATGCTCTTAGAAGCAAGATATCAATTCTTATAATGACGTTCATTTATACTAATAATAGGAAAGATACGAATGTATGTCGAGGAGCAGCACGAAGTACGCGTTGAATACGAGCTTTTTTAATACTGCCTTGGCCTGATGAAGAAACCTCGAAGGCTTTTCAGGCAGCAGGATTTTGACATCAGATAGAAAGTCCACGGGTACTCTTTAAGTAATATGCATACTGTCCCCTAAAAGCTTCAGCTAAAGGTTTTCTTGAATCTTTAACCTGTTTGTTGTCTCCTGATCCACTTGTGCCAACACAAGCTTGGTCAACCGCAACCCCCCTTTTCTTCTTATCCGTCAGTCATCACATATCCCATTCGATCAGAAGCCTATAATCCATAGAGTCAAATCCAAAGATGAAGATCATCATTGTCGGTGGAGGCATCGCCGGCCTAACGACATATCTTTACATGAAGAAGCATCTGTCTCCGAACGGAGAACATGATATCAGAATCTTCGAAAGTCATCACACACGCATTGCGTCTGTACCAATCGAGGAGGCCAACCTCCAGAATCTCTCTTCTTCAACCGCCCTTGTGGGGGGCGGGCTTGTAGTTGCACCGAATGGTATCCGCGTGCTCCGTGACCTGAGCGAGGAGCTTCGCGATGGTGTCGCAAAGCAAGGGTTTGTATGCAAAACATACGCCTTCAAAGCTGGCAGAGGCTTCACTATTGCGTCCCAGGAGACGACAGATAGACGAGATCCACCAGAATATAGCGTAGCTTCTTCTCGTCATGGACTTTGGAAATGTCTGTCGGATGCTGTGGGCAACGACGTGGTTGTGTTCCGTAAGGTGGCTGAAATTGTGCTCAATAATTACGGCAAGCCGACTGTTCGCTTTGCTGATGGGTCTCCGGAAGTGGAAGCGGATTTGGTTGTTGGCGCAGATGGAGTCAGAAGTAACGTTAAACGAGCCATTTTTGGGGATGAAAACAACAAATATGCCCCTAAGTATAAGTGAGTGTACAGTACTGACTGTCCCCATCTCTTTCACTCTCTCACATTTTCTCTTAGCGGTCTCTCTGGAATTGGCGGCTTCGTCGATCAATCTCCTCCAGTCGAATGTCTTCGAGACAAATCTCTTTGCTTCACCTTCGGAGGCAATGGCTTCTTCGGATACGGTCCAATATCACCTGACCGAACTCTCTGGTGGAGCACCTATAAAATATCCGAAGTTCCTGACCGTAAAGCCGTGGACCCAGCTAGCATCTATGTGCAGCTCAGAGAACGCCACGCTGATTGGAAGGACCCTGTTCTCCACAACATTATCAACAATTCTGGCGGGATTGACTCGATCCACCCCACTTGGATTACCCCGGCGTTACCAACCTGGGCTGGGAAGCGCATGGTTCTTGTAGGGGACGCGGCGCATGCACTACCTCCGACAAGTGGTCAAGGGGCCAGTCAGGCACTTGAGGATGCGCAAACGCTAACGCTGTTGCTCGAGCATTACATGAAAAAGAGGCAGAGCTGAGTAGCCAGCGACGATTCAAAGCTTCAAGTGATTTCATACTTACCGCTTCAGGATTTAAAAGACCTTGGCTGACCACTAGATGATCCTTCAGACAATTCCTATCTTATTGGCAATGCGATAGCAGCAATATCGGAAGTCGGCGATGGCAGGTTGGGTGTGCTCTGAATATCCGCATCGAAATAGGGTCAACGCTTGCGGCGTCGCATCGGTGCAACTGAATCCTTGGGATCTGGATCTTCTCGGCGCTGTTGAAGTATTCTTCCTCGGCCTGGCTTGATATAGAATCGAGGAGTTTCCATCCCAGGAACGGGCCACATAGTGTCAGCCGATCAAAATAGAAGCTTGTTTCACGTTCGTCGTTTCATCTGATTCCCTGCATCTGCGTCTGCTTTCCGGAGGAATATGTCACAGATTTTCCACCTATCATCGGCCTTTCTTATATCAGTGCAGCACTCTTGCTGTCCTTCATCATGAGAGCGATGTGTCTGTGTCGTCTGTCCTAAGAACCTAAACGGGCTAGACCGGTTCTAAGTCACGTGTCAGGGCAATACTCGGCCCGGGGGTCCTTGATCAGACCCTTTTGGGGCATTCTGCTGTTCAATAACGTCCTCTTGAAAGACCCATGCCATTTCCTCGGCGGCCCCGAACCCAGATAATATTTGACATGACCTCGTGGGTCGGCGACTGAGGGCGTGCGGTCTCTTTGGATTACCGGTAGGTTACAATGCCATTCTGCACAAGCCCACAGACGCGGGAACAACCATGGGGATCTACATTTCTGTGCCGTTAAATCGGGTCCAGGGTGAGGTTTCAGGAGTCTCGAAACTATGTTTTGCGATGATCAGATGGATGAACTGTTAGGTATAAGAACCTTGCTTATGCCCGGAATACTTGGTTGATTTTGAAGATCTGGGGAAGAAGCAAAGCCACATTCGCATAACTCCTCCTTCCCCTCAAAATGTTGCATCAAACTATTATCGGGGTGGCAGTGATGGCCTTTGGCCTCACGGCCCAGGCTACTCAACTCTTCCACAATGCCGGTAACCTATCCGGCTGGGACTCCATCAATGAGGAGAACCAAGGAACAGTCCAGGAAGTGACAAATGTCGTACTCGAAGGGTCTTCTGCGCTGAAGATGACCCAGGTCTATGACGAAAACTACGACGGCCGATACCACTCCGAGGTGAGAAAGGAGGACGTCTACAAACTTGGCGATACGGGCTTCTACGGTTTCGCTTTTCGACTACAGGAAGACTGGGAATTTTCTCCTGCACAATCTTACAACCTCGGGCAATTCATCGCCGATTTCAGCGACACAGGTTGTGATGACTGGATGCCGTCCAGCATGGTTTGGCTCGAAGGCGACCAGCTCAATTCGCGCGTAAAGCAGGGCGATCTCTGCAACCAGAAAACCGAAACATTCAGTGACCTGGCGACAGTGACTGCCGGAGAATGGCACCAGGTCATCATCCAAGCCAATTGGGCATCCGACGATACCGGCTTTTATAAGGTGTGGTATGATGGCGAGAAAGTACAGGAGTCTCTCGATATCGCGACAACTGTTGACGACGACCGCGCTTTCGAGTTCCGAGTTGGCCTATATGCCAATGGCTGGTACGATGATGGAGGTATGCAGGGTTCTCAAGGGACCCGGCAAGTTTGGTATGATGAGATTGCGGCTGGCACTACTTATGCCGATGTCGACTCAGGGCAATGGTAGAGTTGGGGGTTTATGTGTATTGAGATCGTGGACTACTGTTACATTCTGTGAGGCGATCTCTTGTAGGGACACAGAAATTATTCGCAGCTGCTCGATATATAAGCGGAATTATCTACCTATTGTATATATTTTTAGCCTACACGAAGAATGAACCGTGGTTCTGGTGCTTGGAGCTAAACTAAGAATTTTTGAAGAGTTGAAGAGCAAGACTATTTATTCTAACTTATCGAGAAATTTCTTTTCAATTAATATTTTGAAGAGGTACCTAGATATTATTATCATTCACTTCGTCCATTCCTCATATTTTTCTTTCATTCAGAGTATCCCCCCCGTGAATGTAAAATTCGACGGAAGAGGAATGAGGCCGTTATCTACTACTCACGTGATCTACCAGGAACCAAGCCTATCCTGTCGAAAGTTTTGGCCATGAAGGCCAGAAGTCTGATGAAAGCCCGACGACAGAAGATTTAACCACCTCGATCTTTATGCAAAAGCTGGACGGTAACCAGCTTTATTTCAGCCAGCGGCCGTTCTTCAAATAACTGTCCGAGTCGAATCTCGAAGATTTATCCGTTTTTGATGTTCTTCGCTCTCTAGTGCCACCGAGACACCACGTTGACGGTTAGAGATTCTAGACCCCAGCAACAGAGTCGAGATATCAGAAGGACTTATCCGCCCTCTCATAAGACATCGCAGCACTACGAGGCATCGGGGAGTGACTTGCTTGTTCACATTTGCTTCGCCTTTTTTCCATTCCGACGGCGAGAATTTTTCTCTCCGGTCCCGCCACGGCACCAATCTACCGTCCTCTCCCGGAAATCTATATTCTTCACTCCTTCCGCAGTATTTAATCTTCGCGGGATAACCGGCGATGCCCTCCGCTACCGCCTCAGGCGCGGATACGAACGGTGGTGCGGCGAAATCGCGAGACCACAATCAGGGAAACCAGGACCGAAAATACACAGTCGAGCAGAAGGCTGCTGTGATCAGGGTCAGGAAATGCGCGCCAACGGCTTTCTATGAGATATTAGCGGTGGAGAAGACAGCATCAGATGGGGAGATTAAAAAGGCATATCGGAAACTTAGTCTGTTAACTCATCCGGATAAGAACGGCTACGATGGCTCAGATGAGGCCTTTAAGAGTACGTCTATCGCTTTTTTTTTTCTTTTCTAGCACTCTTTCTACGGCGAGTCGTTCTGTAGATGGAGTGGACACTTGAGGTGCAGACTTACTAATGCTCTTTTTAACTTGTAGTGGTATCTCGGGCTTTCCAGATATTGTCAGACGAGGAAAAGAAATCCAAGTACGATAAATTTGGCGGCGATCCAGATAACCGATTTTCCTCCGGTCCATCGACATCCTCACCGTTCAGCGGCTTCGGCGGTGGCGGATTCCCACGACCAGGTGGACGAGGCCCTATGTATGAAGATGAGATATCGCCGGAGGAGCTGTTTAATCGATTCTTTGGTGGCGGTGGTATGGGCGGAATGGGCGGAGGGTTTGGTCCTTTCGGTAAGAGCTGAACCTTTACGGCAATAACTGGCGAAAATTTACTAATTACCACTAGGCGGAGGAATGTTCGATACTGGTCCACAGTTTGTCTTTAACATGGGTGGCGGTCCTGGAGTTCGCGTTCATCAATTTGGCGGAGCCCGGCCCCGAAGACGTCCCCGAGAAGCGAATCCACCATCTGAAGAACAAGCCGCTCGATCAGGTTTAGCTAATCTATCACAGCTTCTTCCCCTACTTTTGTTATTTATCCTCCCGCTCCTATCTTCTCTGTTTTCATCCGCAACTCCTTCAGGGCCATCCATGCGATTTGACGCTGCTGTCCCGCCCCACACCATGCAACGCGAAACACCCAAACTCAACATACCCTACTTTGTCGACCCCTCCGAATTAGACGATTATAGCCCCCGGAAATTACATCAACTCGATCAGAAAGCCGAAGTGGAATACGTTTCTCAATTAAGAAATGAATGCGAGCATGAGGTTCAAGCACGCGACCGGCTTGTACAGGATGCGCAAGGGTGGTTCTTCCCAGATGTGGAGAAGATGAAGGAAGCAAGATCTTTAGAGCTACGGAGTTGTAAGCGTCTAGAGACACTGAGAGGAAAGTCTCGATATTGAACAGAGAGTTTTCCGCCAACTTCCACCTTTTCTTTTCTTTTCTAGTATGAGTAGATAATCATGTTTCTGCGCAGGGCTGGGGGCGTTTGCTCATTTATATTATTTACTTATTCTGTGAAATAAACCTTGTTAATGACATTATTCAGTCCGTCATTCCGCTTAACCTGGTGATTTTGCTCCATGAAAAGTGCTCCAACATCACCCTGTTACGTTCCTTGAAGCTCCTGTTCCTTTAGATGATGTTGATGCCATTTACCATTATTCCTGTCTGTGATGATAAACTTTTGATACAAAACGCACGGACCATATCCTTAGTCCCAGTGCTCGGATCATCTATTAACTCCGTAGGCAGCTTAGTCAAGATCAAGAACATCAGGTACCCAATCTATCTAAGCGGGACAACTCCGTCACTATTATCTTTTGCCTAAAGACGATTCTCAGCAGCTTCCTTTATTTCACGGCGTGAAGTGTAGAACATACCGTTTGGTATCTACGGATTAGCTACAAGCATCGGGTTGGTCTTGTAAAATGTCAGACCCAGATCCAAACGCGGACCAGGTAAGACCGTCGCATACATCATAGCTCTCATTCACCATGGATTTGCAAGTTCGGTGTTAATCAAAGAATCTAGATCCGCAACAAACGGCTTGCGAAACTCGGATCTCAAGCTTCACCACCTGCACAGTCACGATCACAGTCACAGGATGGGGAACCCTCCGAGAAAAGTGAGAGCAGCTCACCCGCCCCTCAGTCAAAGCAAGTGTCCTCGCCAGCAGCTCCCCAAACCAACACAAGACCTCAAATCAACATTACCAGCTCTTCTTCTACCTCTAAACCTTCTCCCCAGACCCAGTCGAAACCGAACATGAGTCCAAGACCGGCCATCAACATATCACCCGCTGCGTCGGCCGATCGTACCCAAAATGACCCGAACAGCGCAGCGGGCATATCACGGCCCATTTCTCGAACCGGAGAGTCCATAGAAGCTTTTGAGGAAAGAACGTTGAGTGCGATATTTAAAATCACGCTGAAGGAGGACCAACAACAAGATATCCATGGGCAAAAGCTCCTTTATCTAGCGGGCCTGCGAGGAGAACTAGAAGAGTCGGGCCAGCCGGTTAGATTTTCCGTCGACGTTCTAGATCAGGCGCTGTTGGAGGCTGCATCGAATGCGGGGAAGCAGACTCCTCTGGAATATTTACTTCCTTGCTGGAAGAGGGTTGCGAGATTACATAAGGGGTTTAAGAAGCCGAACGATGACGATCCGAAATATGCTATCGTCAAGGAGGCAAGAAGGCTATGTTTGAGCTACTGCATCTTTGCGGCCACGATGCCGGAGATGTTTGGGTAAGTACCGTTCGCCCCGATTTACCCCGTGAGGCTTGATAGGTAACCAAAAGAGAGTAGACTCGACAGTCCAGCATCGAGCCCATTAAAACGCCATCTGCTTTTGGAACCCGACGACGATAATGGCATTTGTCACGACTTTCTTGCGGAATCTGTAAAGCGGTTGGAGGAGGACGATTCAATAGCGTCTGCTATCGTTGGCGCCGTGGAAGAAATGAGCCGTGACCTTTCGAAGATGAATATGAGGGATGAATATAAGCCATACATGAGGGTATGCTGAAATTTCTCTTTTGCTAAGGTGATTTATACTTGTTCTAACACTCTAATAAAGGTTCTTCGAAATCTCGTTCGGTTCCCGGCTCTAGCTATTGCTATTGCAAACTCTTCCATGTTCAACCAAGGAAAGGATGCGTCAACTTTTGAAGTGTCTACACTTCTCGGTCCCTGGTTCCGCCTCTCACCTTTGCAGTCTGAGATCACAAAGGAGTATTTCTCCAGTCCCAAGACTCGCGATCAGAATTTTATCGTTAGCTCCCAGAGAGCCCTCCGCATGACTCAGCAGATGCAAAGCTCTGATCTCTTGGACATCGTCAACCACCTAATACGAGCCTCGAAAGAGACGAGGGAGAAGGTACTTGATTGGTTCGCCACTTCTGTCAATATTAATCATAAACGGAGAGCCATGCAAGTAGATCATAGGATAGTATCTTCGGATGGGTTCATGTTTAACATAACTACATGCTTAGATCAACTCTGTGAGCCGTTCATGGATGCAGCGTTTTCCAAGGTAGGTTTCTACAGCCGGTGTGCTCTATGCCTTTTTCTGACATTCAATAGATTGACAGGATTGATGTTGATTATCTGAGGCGAAATCCTCGGGTCGACATCAAGGATGAGACGAAGTTAAATGCCGATCAGCATGCCTCCGACGAGTTCTATTCCGAAACCGTGGACGGCACATCCAATTTTATCACAGAGCTCTTCTTTTTGACCGTGGCTGCTCACCACTATGGAAGCGAGTCACTTACCACGAAGCTAGGCCAGCTTGACAAAGATCTTAGACATATGGAGTCGCAGATCGACAAGCTAGAGCTAGAGAGGCCGAAATGGGCTTCGAACCCAATGCAATTGCGGACTTTTGAAAATGCATTGAAGAAGTACAAGGACAAATACGACCTTGGACTCTCGTACAAGTACACCCTACAGGGGGTTCTTTTGGATGACCTTTTCCAGGCTCGGTCGATGCAGTTTATGAGATATGTGATTGTGTGGCTGCTCAGGCTTGTCAGCAACCGGAAATTCCCAACAGAGAAGTTCAGTCTCCCCCTGCCGGAAGAGCAACCTGACTTCTTCAAATGTCTTCCCGAATACTTCCTGGAGGACATTGTAAGCACGTTCAAGTTTATTATGTGGAACATGCCGCATGTTATCACATCCACTCAGGGCGATGAACTAGTGATGTTGTGTATCAGCTTCCTTCAAAGCTCCGAGTATATTAAGAACCCCTACCTAAAAGCAGGGTTGGCGACCATTCTATTCAGGGGAACGTGGCCGAGGAGGAACGGCTCCAGAGGTGTCCTTGTTGATTTGCTCAACTCGATGCCATTTGCAACCGACTATCTGCTCCATTCCTTGATGAAATTCTACATCGAGGTTGAGTTCACCGGAACTCACACGCAGTTTTTCGATAAGTTTAACATCCGTTACGAGATCTTCCAGATTGTCCGCTGTATCTGGCCAAATACAGTTTATCGGGATAAACTTTCCAACGAAGCGAAAAAGAACCTTGATTTCTTCGTTCGATTCGTCAACCTGTTGCTAAACGACGTCACCTTCGTACTTGACGAATCGTTCACTGCGTTCCTGGCTATTCATGACACGCAACGCGAACTTACTCTTGGCGGTTCTAATATGGAGGAGAGCGTCCGTCAAGAGAAAGAAGAGCAACTTGCAGCTGCCCAAGGCCGTGCCAAGTCTTACATGCAGTTGACAAACGAGACAGTTTCTATGCTGAAGCTCTTTACTGAGGCTTTGGCAGAGTCTTTCACCATGCCGGAAATCGTGCAACGACTGGCTGACATGTTGGACTACAATCTAGACGCAATGGTTGGCCCGAAGAGTGCAAATCTCCGCGTTGACAATTTGGCCGAATACGGCTTCAACCCGAGAGCACTTCTAAGTGAGATCGTCGATGTCTACTTGAACCTAATGGAGAAGGAGAACTTCATTCTTGCTGTTGCAAGAGACGGCCGATCTTATAAACCTATTAACTTTGAGAAAGCTGCCGAGATTCTACGAAAATGGGCGTTGAAGTCTCAAACGGATTTGGTGAAATGGGAGAAGCTTCAGAAGATGTTTAAGGCGGCCAAGGAAGCCGATGACCAGGCGGAAGAAGATCTAGGAGAGATTCCAGATGATTTCCTAGGTACGTAGATCCTCCAGATGTTTCGTTTCAAAAGTTTTGGTACTAATCGTTTTCTTCAATAGATCCCTTGATTTACACCCTCATGGAAGACCCAGTCATTCTACCGGGCTCCAAAGTGACGATGGACCGAGCCACGATTCGATCCCATTTACTGAGTGATCCGAACGACCCATTTAATCGCTCGCCGCTCAAGATTGAGGATGTCATACCTGGTAAGTTATAAGTGGGACCCTTTCCCCATCTTTTCCCTTTTTCAATATTAATCCTATATTCATAGACACGGAGATGAAGTCCAAGATTGAATCTTTCAAGGCGGAAAAGAAAGCCGCTGCACGGGCTGCTCTCACGACGAACATTGCCACTGATGAGATGGACACTTCGGCCGGCTGAGAATTCCTCTTCGTAATATATTCTTCCTTGCGACAAGAAATAGATCTTGATTTGCTTCCCCTACTGTTCTTCTTCCATTCTTGCACAACTTTCCTGGTCGTTTGTTGATAACTACGATCCGGGAGTTCTGAATAATGCCGTAGTTTGGAAACAAATAGAGGATATGATCAGAACGAAATGACTTTTTTATGAATGAGAGTTGGTTTCCAAGTTTCTCCGGGATTCGGGAAAAAGGGAGGAACAGGAGCGAAAATATATATTTCCCTTCCCCGAGGTTCTACATCTCTCTACCTTATTCCCTCGAGTAACAGGCGAGTTTATGTTCGTGTAGCTAGCTCAAAATAAATTAGGTAGAGTATGGCATAATTCCACACCTTTCTCCTCCCCCAAGAACCCGTAGGGCACTGAATATAAGGATCGATATAGCCAGATAATTCGTTCTCATAAACTACATCTCAAGCACGCATAACGTATCCAAATAGTACTTATTTTTATTAGAGCCTGTTATCAGGATAGTTGTAGATATTTCTATATGTTATATATAAATCGACCGCTTCTCATGCGCCTTGAAAATCAGGATTCAAGTTAACTCCCCAAATAGAGATATATCGTTATCAAGAGTTTGTTGCCCTGCTAACTGTATAATTGTGGTAAGGATATATACGCCTTATAATTTACTGCTCAATGGTGAACGGTCCAGCGGCGTTGTAGATAGTAGGCATCTAGAACAAATCAGTATACATTACTAAGAATATATATCCTTCAAGGGAAGAAAGTGTATTTACCTGCGGCGCCGTCGCCAACGTCGCATCCAACCTCAAATACCAAAGCGAACTATCCTCCACCTTGGGCAAATTCTTCGGCACCGTCCACCCCACCGTCCCCTTGGCCTCATCAACCTCCTTCCTGAAAATAACACTATGCTCGAAGTTGATGGTGTCGAGGTTTCTGGTGGGCGCGTTTACGAGCCAGAGCTTGTAGTCTGAGCCTGGGAATTCGGTGAGGGGGTTGGAGCAGTGTTCGGTTGGGTTACGGTTGAAGTGGATGTTGATGTGGTCTCCCGGGGAGAGTGTGGAGGATTCGGGGATGCCTTGGATGGTGTTTAGGCAGTAGTAGTCGCGCTTGCCCCAGGCTGGGAGGTGGGTGTTAGGGTACAATGGGTAGAGTGGGATATAGGGTGAACTCACGCTGGTACTTGTCAAACGCAGCAGAGGCGTTGACGGCTAGGAGACCGGTGATGATGGAGGCGGAGAGCTTCATTTTGAGAGAGGAAGTATGGAGATATTTCTATGGTAGAAAGAGAGTAATTGATAGAAATGATAGCCTTGACGGTAGAGATACAATTCCTCGAAGCTATGGGTGGTGAGCTCCTATTTATATTAATTATTTCTCAAGCATAGCAGCTGGGACAGGGGGGTCCAGACGCCAGGGCTACGAGCTCTCAATATTTGGCTTCGAGAAGCTGCCTTTCTATTCGGGGATGAATACGAGATCTTTCTGCAGAGATAAATCATGAGACAGGGAGCAAGGCCCTCATCCGGTTAAGAAGTCAGCCAAATTTTTCAGTTCTCTAAAACAGATCCAATGGAGAAGCAAGGCGTACGAGACATTCAAGACATGATCGAAGAACAACATCCGATATTGTTGCTATCTTTAGATTTCGGGTCTTCATTTCGCGAGTAGAAATATGTTTCTCCGTTCTGCTTTGGGTTGTTTGTTTTATTTGCAGTGTTTGCAGAGTTTGTTTGCATTTCTCGGCCCGATAACCATCCCGATGCCCGATAGGGTTAAGCTCTTCCCCGGATGATTATATAATATATGATGTCAGTGTGCATATGAAGTATCTCAATCTTGAGGAAAGGAGAACTCCTGAAATTCATCAAATATCAACAACAACATCGCTGGCGCCATTGATTGTCGACGGCAGCAGTTGAGGGCAAAACATAACTACAGAATACATACATTATTTTCATTCCTTGGCACAACAGCAAACATGACGTCCATAACCGACGTGATCCCATCCCTCTCCGACTTCTTCCCACCAACCCCCGAGGCCTACGCCTTCCTTCTCAATGCCTTTCAGTTATTCCCCTTGGTAGGTAGACCTACAATCTATCCTAATACGATCACAATCTAACGTACCTAGGTAACCATAATCCAATGGTGTACCTCATTCCACCCTCAAGGACGAACATCCCTTCCTTCCTCCCTCCTCAACACCAACGGTCGTCTCACCTGGTGCATAATGGAACTCATCGGACCCCTCAACCTCCTCTTCATGCTCACCAATCTTCCCTCAAAACTCGATTTCCCTCCCCTCCCATTCTGGAACAAGGTAGCAGCAGGTCTCTACCTCCTCCACTACTCCAACCGAGCAATCATAATCCCCTTATTCCTCGCCCCGAGCATATCCCCAATTCACCTCCTAATCTCCCTCATGGCAGTGACATTCAACTTCATAAATTCCTCTTGTCTAGGAGGTTGGCTGATAGGAATGTACGGCGTCCCCGTCGCGGGTTATCAAACCGACGGATCCGCATCACCCTCCAACTCAGCGATAGCTACTATAAAACCATACATCCCCTACATCGGCCTAATCTTCTTCTTCATCGGCATGTACGGAAACATCTCCTCTGAAACAACCCTCTTCAAACTCCGCCGCCAGGAAGCAGACCGCAAAACCTCGAAGAAACCATCATCCAACAACAATAAAAATAAAAACAAATACTCAAAAATCTACATAATCCCCCCTCCTACCGGATTCTTCACCTCAATCCTCTACCCACACTACGCTCTCGAATGGTTCGAATGGATCGGTTTCTGCCTCGTCGGAACAGCCGTCATATCCCCTTCTCCCGCATCCACATTCGCAAATCTCCTCACCACACCTCCCTCAACACCTCCGATCATTTTGGCACCGTGGTATACGCCGCTGGCAAAATTGGCCGAGAATTGGCAGGTCGCGCTGCCGTTGCCGGCTTTGGTGTTTTGTGTGAATGTGATTGCGGCGACGATGCCGAGGGCGACGTGGGGGAGGAAGTGGTATGCAGAGAAATTTGGGGAGGGAGCGGTTGCTGGGCGAGGGGCTGTGGTGCCGTTTTTTAAGTATTTGTAAAGATTTCTACGGAGTTGACTACCTATCAAGCAACCAACATAGGATACCAGTGGAGCTAGGAGTAATTAGAAAGTAGGGACATTTGGAGAGTTGTTTGCGGTTTTACTTTATTTGATTGTTGAATGTAGGCTCTGAAGTCTGATCACTATCTATGTTCCTAACTATCCGCAATTTCCACAACCTTAGGTGACTATCAAATTCGTCATCCCCTTGCTGGTTATTCGTGTTGAAAAGAAAAGAGTAAAAGAAAAGATGATATTTGAACATGGACGAAGGAAGAAAGATAAAGAAAAGGGTAATTATTTGCAAGAGAAGAAAGGGAATAAAGGTAACAAAAGATTAAAAGAAAAGGGAGACAACAGATCTTCCGTTCAACAACCCAAACCCTGGGATAAAAAGAAAAGAAATTAACCAAATCACCAACGCCGATGTTGAGATCGTACTTTATTTGTACTTTGTGATTTCATTTGCTTAATGCTTCGCTTTTTGCCCTCTACCCGGAAACCGTAACCATGCATGTTGAACTTTTTTTAGTCTCGCTTTCATCATCATAACTCATCATGACACTCTCCCTTCCGCGCAGGACGTTGAGTGAGCTGCGGTATTACATATTTGTTTTGTTCGCTTATTTAGCGTACTTCTGGCGGAAGAACTTGGCGGCGTTAACCATGTTGGTGAGCGCAGCCTTGGTCTCCGGCCATTGGCGGGTCTTCAGACCGCAATCAGGGTCGATCCAGAGCTGTTCTGGTCGGAGGTACTGGAGCATCTCCTCGATACGGTCCTTGATCTCCTGCTCGCTGGGAACACGAGGGGAGTGGATATCATAGACACCGGGGCCGATGTGACGGGGGTAGGCCTCATCGACGAACACCTTGAGGAGCTTGGCATCACTCTTGCTGTTCTCGATACTGAGGACATCAGCGTCGAGAGCGGCAATGGCGTGGAAGAAATCTTGGAATTCGGAGTAGCAGAAGTGGGAGTGGATCTGAGTACCATCCCGGACACCGGCGGTAGAAAGGCGGAAAGCCTTGACAGCCCACTTGAGGTAGTCCTCACGGGCCTTTCCAGAGCGGAGGGGTAGACCCTCACGGAGAGCAGGCTCGTCGACTTGGATGACGAAGACACCAGCGGCCTCAAGGTCAACGACCTCATCGCGGAGAGCGAGAGCAAGCTGCTGGGCTTGGACTGATTGGTGAACATCGTCACGGGGGAAAGACCACCGGAGGCAGGTGATCGGTCCAGTAAGCATACCCTTCATGGGCTTCTTCGAGATGGTGGAGGCGTACTTGGACTCCTTGACGGTCATTGCGGCCGGACGAGAGATGTCGCCGACAACAATTGGGGGGCGGACACAGCGGGATCCGTAGCTCTGAACCCAGGCGTGGGTGGTGAAAACATAGCCGGTAAGCCTCTCACCGAAGTACTGAACCATGTCGTTACGCTCAGGCTCGCCGTGAACGAGGACGTCGAGGTCAAGCTCCTCCTGGATCTTGACAACCTCTTGGATCTCCTGCTCGATGAACTTCTCGTACTCCTGAGCAGTGATCTCACCCTTGGTGAACTTGTTTCTCTGGACACGGATCTCCTTAGTCTGGGGGAAAGATCCGATGGTGGTGGTTGGGAACAACGGAAGGTTCAGGGTCTTCTGCTGCTCAGCAATTCGGGTTGGGAAGGCAGACTTGCGGTTGTGCTGGTCCTCAGTGACGGCCTCCTGTCTGGCCTTGACCTTGGGGTCGTTGGTCCTCTTTGAGGTAGCACGAGACTCAATGGCCTTGGCGTTGGCCTCGAGTTGGTCACGGACAGCAGCGGGGCCTTCAGTGACGGCCTTGGCAATTACAGCCAATTCAGAAGCCTTCTCGACTGCGAAACTGAACCATTCCCGAACCTCGGCGTCAAGAGTCTTCTCGCTCTCGAGAGTGTGAGGAGTGTGAAGCAGCGAGCTAGAGCTGGCAACAATGACTCTGTCCTTGCCGAGCTTCTGGATGGCCAGCTCAACAGTCTCAATGGCCTTCTTGAAGTTGGTCTTCCAGATGTTACGGCCGTCAACAACACCAGCTGAGAGGGATTGCTTGGGTCCAAGAGCAGCAGCAACAGTGTCGAGCTGCTCTGGGTTTCGGACAAGGTCGACGTGGATGGCATGTAGACTCTGGAGGTTGGCAAGGACATCAATGTTGTGAACGATGTCGCCGAAGTAGGTGGCCAAAGCGAGACGAGGAGCCTTGTCTCCTAGACCACCGAGAGCCTCGTAGGCGGGTTTGAAGGCCTCCTTGGCCTTCTGGGCAAGGTCAAACACCAAGACGGGCTCATCGATTTGCACATCGGTGGCACCGGCCTGCTTGAGCTTGGTGAGGAGCTCAACGTAGACGGGAACCAACTTGTTCAAAAGAGTGATGGGGTCAACGGTCTGGCCACGATCAGCCTTACCGAGGACCAAGAAAGAGACTGGACCAAGGATGACTGGGCGAGTGGTGATTCCAGCGGCCTTAGCCTCAAGGAAGTCAGACACGGGCTTAGGGTTGGCATTCAGCTTGAACTCCTGGTTGTCCTGGAGAGTTGGCTTGACGTAGTGGTAGTTCGAGTCGAACCATTTCACCATTTCCTAAGAAACCCTGTTAGTAATTGGAAACAGTGGCTATCAGGGGTCACACATACCAAACTGGGGACATCAACGGCCTCGGCGCCGTCCTTGGCAGGACGCTGAAGACCACGGCCCATGGCGAAGTATTCATCAATTGGGTCGAGGTTGTATTTGGTGTATCGTTCAGGGACAGCCTTCGCAGGTTTTCTGTTAGCAATCGTTCTCTAAACAATCAGGGGGAGAGGTTGTACTCACTCCGAAGAGGTGGATGTGGTCGAGGACTTGATCGTAGAAGGCAAAGTCATTGCTGGGAATGAGATCAATTCCTGCCTTCTGCTGGATCTGCCAATGCTCGAGACGAAGTCTCTTTCCCTCTGAGAGGAGCTCATCGCGAGAGACCTTGCCTCCCCAGTATGCTTCAGTGGCCTTCTTGAGATCACGGAGTCTTCCCATGCGGGGGAAACCCAGAACTGAGCTGTGAGAAATGGTCAGCTTTGCCCAGATCAAGCAATTGGATGTGTGTGAAGTCAATTGAGGGGGAGGGGTAATGGGCGTTTTTCTGGATGACTTACGATTGAACCATCTTGACGGTTTCTGATGTGATGGGTGAATTGAGAGGTGAGAGTGAAGAGGATAGGTGAAGGATTGATGAAGGATATGAGGATAGAGAAGATGAAGAGAGAGAGGATGGAGATGAAGGGGGAGTGTGAGATGAAGAAAGAAGAAGAAGAAGAAGAAGAGAGGAAGAGGAAGAGAAAGAGAAGAAAAGGAGGAAAATAAATGAGGGACGAAAATTTATCAACAGAAGAAAGGAGGGGCTTGCATGGCGGGGTAACTCTGGAAGGTCACTTTGCACTGCGCGATCGCGTGGGAGGTACAAACATCTGATATTGGACACCCCCAACTGTAATTACTCCGTTTCATGTCGGTTGAGATGCCTATATCGGCGTATTTTTGTGTATGGTAACGATGACTAAAGTCTCCGATAGGCTCCGACTGTTTTTTGCGCCGAAATCACGTGAAACACGTGCTAGAGCGATGAGCGGAGCGAACAACGGAGTCAAAAAGGTGGGATGAAGAGGACGATGGCGACGGCGAGGAGGAAGATGGCGAAGAAGAGCATCTTCTCTATTCCATAGCGAATCATCCATATAAACATACGTGCCTAATATGAGATGTAGATGCTGAGCCAATTGAGGACACCAGAAGAAGATGGTCGTACCTCGCTCTCCCCTTGGTCGACGAAGGTTGAGAGCCTCAACTCCAGATAGATTCTATCTGAAGCCTCCTGAGATCTATATCGATGCGCCTGGCGGTGTTCTTTTCGGTTCCGTCTCCAATGGTTCAGCTGATCTTCTTTCACTACTTGCTTTCATCTTCCGTCCGGACTTTGGTACTGCTCTGGCTTGCCCCTGAGCTCTGAAGTCTGTCTTTCCTATGCATTGATTTGTTATAAGTTTGCTCTTTCTGGTTATATTGCTTGATATTTTTCAGGATGGAAGGCACTGCCATCTTCGACGTGTTTCTCTTTCTTGGTTAAACCCATTAATAAACCCATTAATTGTTGTTTCCGGATGAAGAAGGAAGACAGAAGCGAGGCTGCTCTTCCAGAGGCGATGCTATTTTCATTTCTATCCTCCGTGGATATCTTGTATATCTAAGATACATTGTTCAAGAGACTGTTTCTGAGTATGCTCACAGCTGCATCTTAATCCTCTGTCGTCAATTAAGAAGACTACCAATCTTATCTCCTAAAAACTTAACTACATCTTTCACCACGGACGAGGACTGCTTCATTAAACTAAAAGTACACTCCCTAGGTAGCACACACACACTCTTGCATCGATATAACACTATCATCTGGTTTGACCTCTGGTTATTCCCTCTAGTATCGCCCCAATTCGGTTGATTCATAGTCAGGAACCGTCCTAAGACCACCTATGGTTTCCTTGCCGTGCCGCCGGGCCCGCAAGGGCAAGAATGCGTCCACGATACCCGAAGAAACCCACGCTGAACCCCAGGCAGTGCAATCCCGAGCTACGCAGACTTCTGACCCCGAAGGACGTGCTTATACGGGCGAGGAGGGGCGGGCTCTTGAGTCGTTATTTCAGCATATGGATCTACCGGACGCTCAAACAGATCTCGTAATGCCTTCGACCAGACAGTCTACGGCAAAGGACGCCCATGTGAAGGAACGTCATAGTCGACTGGAGTTACTCCCCAAGAGGCTACGCAACCGCATTTCGAAAGAGTCCCGCTTGCTAAAAAGCAAGTCAAAGCTATCAATCATAAAACAGAATGACGGCCCCATCGACAACCAATCCTCAGTGCCACCCGGCTCAAACTTTCTCCCTGATATTCTAGGGAGTGGTCCCGCTAGCGAAGGTGGCTATGATAGCGATGCACAGGGCATTTTGACTCCTCGTGCAGAACCATCCGTTGCAGATTCTATTGGTATATCGGCCGAAAATTTAAATAGTATATCGAAGTCCGAGCCTAAAGGCCTCAAAAATGCTACAGCGGACACCCAGGGAATCAGTTCTTGGAATGGTACCCAAAATACTCGAAACATCGAGGGGATATCCAATCCTAGAATTGTCGATTTGGATGCTATACTCAAAACTCCGATTGCATTATCCTCTGAAAGCCTCGATTCTGGGGGTTTGCATCATCCATTGACTCCAAAAACGAATGAAACGCAATCGGCATTGCTGAAGGTACCCGTCAAAGTATCTCCGAAGGATAGCGAAGTCGTGAACGCTAGATGTCCAAAGCTCAGTGTAACTCCTGCACGGGCATCGCGAGCGACAGAACCTGCCGAGCCTAGTGAGAATATGTCCTGGTTAGTCCCTCAGCGATCGTCTTCGTCGGTCACGCCAGTTTCACACCGACAGATTTCGCTCGCTAATCGAAATATTGGGTCTACTCTTGGTGCTGCTCTAAACCCTTTCGACCGTCTATCGTTTTTATCGAACACGTCAGATCCATATGGAAAAACATTGAAGCCAAGGGATGCTAGAATTCAACGGGATGCTTCTTCCTTATACGCTTCACACCCGAACAGCCTCCCGCCGAGTCCAGACTCGTCTACTCGCTATGTACCCTTGGCACTCCCCCAAGAGCTATGCTCTATTGCAGGAATTTCTTCGTTACACGAAGCGGAGCCTGCTGCAATGTCTAATGCCCCAGATCCAGTCGAAAGCAACCACGCCTCCACACGAAAAGGGGAGCCCGGTATTCCCGACTCCGATTCCCAAGACCGAATCCAAAATGATACATTGCTCTTAGAGAATGGGTTGGACCCTGGGCAGCCTACTCAAAGCAAGTTTACCGAACAGCTCGGGTCACTAGGTGTCAAGCAAGGCAATACAGCAAGGTCACTGAAAAGAAACAGCGAGAGAAGTAGCGGCGGTAGTCGCAGCACAAGCGATGGATGGCTATCTGGTGGGAAGCGGCAGGGATACGGGTACGATTTTGTCTCCGAAACCGATGAAGATACCAATATTATGTGGCAAAAAGCGTTAAAAGCACATGCCGAGGGGACGCCTGTCCGATCTCGCCAGCCAAGTCAGAATAGCTTTAACTGGAAAAGAAACCGGCAGTCTAGAAAATCCAACCGAGACTCCTCTGGACACTCGCTAGCGAAGACTTCTGCAATCCGCGTTCCTGCAGAGGAACGGGCTTCCCCTCAGGATCATGGAAAAATACAGACATCCAGAATTGGAGTGGTGAGGTCAAAAAAGGAGAAAGATAGTGAGAATAACCCCGTTCGATCCCTCCGCACTTGGTCAAAATTCCCGAGTCACTCCCGCGCGGAGCGATGTGCATCGGCCGGAACTACAGATAATATCACAGTACGTGACTTCTCGTCTACCCATGATCAGAGACCCATCCTTGAGAGTGGCTTGGGTTCTCCTCAAGTCGACGGGCAGGTGGAAAGAGAAACATCAAGAAAGATGGGTAAAGAGTGGCTCCGTTCATGGACCAAGCTTTCCCGACGGAGGAGCGCCGATCTCAGACGTTATCGAGCTGGCCATCGGTCCGGAGTAAGCCGCAGTGGCTATCTCAAATACCCCGAACTTGAGCTTATTCCTGACGGACCTAGACCTTATGTTGTTATGGAAGAGTTAGGAAATGTGGAGAAAGCTAGTAGGAAGTTTTTGCGTCGACAGAAAGAACAGGGCAGAGCCAAACCAAGCACCAAAGTCAATGAGCCCGACCAAACACACCCGGATAGTTCTGGGATTGAAACCGAATCCAAACCCGACTCCTGTTCCGAGGTTGAGACCGACAATGAATTTGTTCTTGCTCCTCTTCCTCCTCTTACCCCTGATCCTAAACCGGATCCTCGGCATACTGATGCAGACGAGACGGCTGGTGTGGAACCATCCACGGTGAGTATTTCGGCACAAATGTGGTCAAGGCTCTATGATGACTGTGTTAACCGCCCAGCAAGTGACAATGGGGCAGATGCACTCTCCTTAACTTCGATCTCTTCCAGAGCAGTAGCCCTACCGGAACAGGGCCAGGACCAGAGACTGACAACTATATCCACCAGTATAGACCTGCACAGCTCGACTGCTGAGTTCAAGGAGTTGCAGCTTGCCGATGAAGTAAAAACAAGGGATAGTCTGATGCGAATGGTTGAGGCTGCATGGGGTGCTGATTTGTCTGATACAAGAACTGCAAGTACATCACAGTCACGGCAGAAAGGATGTGGTGAAGAAGTGCATATCCTAACTACCTAATGACTGTTGTATCCAAACTTGTATATTGAATGAGCAGGAGGGGGGCTTCGTTAATGTGAATGTCATCCCGTGACCAGGTCTGGATCGATGTCGGCTTTCGTTAGCGTGTAAAGTATCTTATAATAACTGAGCGAAGCTCCCTTCCTACTTTCTGTCAACCTTTCACCTTTCTTCACTTCCTCCCACTTCTCCCTCCTTTCTCATAACCCAAGCTTCCTTTTCCAGTTCCTTCTTGGAACAACTTCTTTCTTATTCTCTCTTAGATAGCAATATCGAAGCCCTGTCTGTAACTTCCTTTGTTCCCCTATCCTCAGTCTGGTGGCAGAACCTAGGTGCTCGACGTTAAGCGGTTCCATGCTTAACGTTTCTTCATCTATTCCATCCTGTCAGGCCCCATTTCTTATCAGTAAGTGAAGAGCCGAAGAAATGTCTTTTGCATTTTAGCTCTTCCGACGCATCCATCGAGGAAAGCCCAGTGCGATAGGCTTTCTGGCCGATCAGCTTCTCTTTCGGAAGCTGAGCTGTTTCTCGTTCACGTCACTTCATCTTTGTCGCGTCTTCTGTGTTCCCAGAAGACCTCTTTTCATTCTGGAGTGTGGCTAACCATCCTCAAGGGAACTATTCTAGATATGACGCAGACGTATCCGCAGCCACCCTGGAAAGTGTCCATACCTTTCTTAGATCCGGCTGAGCTAGAGCATGATGAGCCGTTCCCTCACGCAGCACAAATGATGTGGCAACAAACCCGAATGGATTTTTACCCTAGCTATGAGACCATGGAGTTTATAAAGGGAGTTCTGGCTAATGAGATGTCATATATCGAACGCTCTGGACATTCGAACATGGCCGACGTTCGCCTTCTCCAAGAGCTGTTGGATCAGAACATTGATATTCGATCTGATAATAACTGGAGGCACCAAGTTTCAAAGAGACTGAAGGCCGTCGCATGGAGGATGCGTGTCCAGGAACACTTCCTTCAAGCCGCAATTGTTCTTGCCCAGCAGGGACTCATCGAACCGGATTTCAGAACCGCATTAGCGGATCCAATAGACATTGCTGGATACGAGACTCACCCATCTGTTCATGCCGTGGAGACAGCACTGAGGCGCTTCGACATGTCCTGGAGAATTCTCTCCATCAGCTGCTTTCCAGAAGATAGCAGGACCCGCAGACATATTGCTACTCCGTTTCCATATCCTTTCTCGTGGCTCGCAACTGTTATCGCTCGATCGGCAAAAACTACAGAGATGGAACCCATCCTTGACGTCTTGAAGCGAAGTGGGCTTCTTGGGCCACTCTCAACCTTAGCTCCACCAAAATACACTCCGGAGGCGTGGCACAAGTTCGCAGCTACCGGAAGAACACCCTCACCACCAGGTGTTCGGGCGAGAATCTATAACGGACAGCAAATAAAGCTTATCGATGTTATATTTCCACCTGCTGAGAAATTTGACGTTGATCCGCACGCTGGAGGTTTCACGTATCCGGACCCACGTATCAGGGGTGGGAGACGCCGTGGTCTGGCATTGAACTTCTGGCTTCCAGCTGGGATGGGGAGTGGCGAGGTATTTGTGCCTAAAATGAGAAAATATGGCAAAGGTCTTTGGGAGAGAAGGGCGGCGATTAAGATTGCCTTTGAGGCGTGGTTTGGAGAAGGGACATGGGGTGATGATAGTGATGCCGAGGAAGCTATCCATAACTTTATTGAGACCGCGACGGAGGGGGATGGTGCGGATTTGGAGTTTGATAATTCAGACAGTGAGGTCGACAGTGAGGATGAGCAGAGCGATGAGCCTTATGAGGCTGATACTGAGGATAATGGGAAGAATGAGTTGGAGCCTTTTCCGCCTTCTCCTGACGATTGGGATTTTGAGATGGCTAGGTGAGAACAGGCACGAAGATGAGAATGAGGGGATGATTAGTGAAGAGTGAATGGGATTGCTGATGCAGTGGGTGACGACCGTGAGAAGGATGCTGATTGAGGGAGGGGGGTTCTTTTGATTTTTTTTTTCTTACTTTGCGGTTTCTATTTCATGATCTGGATGGGTTCAGGGATGGTCATTTGATGCTTTCTTTTCTTTTCTTTTCTTTTCTTTTCTCGGCAACGTGCATTAGGACATCTACAGGGAGACCCTCTACTCTTTCTATTATTATGGGGGACAGCAAGGCGTTGAAGCTGGGGAGGTGATGGGTAGAACTGCTTTTTACGACTTTTAACGAATTATGAACCAGTGCCAATGAGGCGCTTGATATTGTTTAGTGTAATTACCAACAAGCTAGCAAATGAATCATCTTATATACTTATACAAATCATGACGGTCGTGTAGTTATGGTCTCTTATAACAGTTTTAGGAGCCCACTTTACGCTGCCTTTTAGTACTCTTGTCACTAACAGCGCTGAGAACACTAGCGCTGCGTTTATGAGCGGCAGCAGCTTCGTTTGTTGATGATTCGGCTGGTGCAGCTGCACTCTCATCAGCAGCATCAGGAGCATCAGGAGCATCAGCAGCGCCATCACCACCGAAGGGAGCAGCGGGCCCTTGTGTATTCTCACTCTCACCATTCTGTTGAGCAGCAGGAACAGACTCTTCAGCTTTCACTCCATCTTCTTGCTGCTGAGTAGCGGGCTCGGCACCCTGATCCTGACCCTGGTCCTGACCTTGCTCCTCCATATTCGACCCCATCATCTCTTTCTCCTTCTCCATCGTAGCCTCCTTCTCCTTCCTCTCCCTCTCCTCCTTGCCAGCCTCAAGAACCCGAATCTCACCCTCAACCTTCTCGGCGACTTTCCTCGCATCGAGTAGAAGATTGACTGAAACGATCAACTTCTCGAATTCCTTGCATGTCCTCTCTGTCGGCATAACAAGACGAGGCGGGATCTCCAGCTCTCTAAGCGCAGCTGCGAGTTTCTGTGATTGAATATTTGATTTCGCCTGTGTCAGTTTTTGGGCCTTGTCGTTGCGGAACTGGACGCCTGAAGAGAGCCTCTCGACGCGAGTGACGCCATATTTCACTTCTTCAGCTGGTGTTAAAGTCCTGACCGCTGGATTAGCGTTATTATTAGAGGCGGAATTTCCTCCTTTCTTTGTTGTTGTCGTCGATGGCCCGGTGGGACCGGTTGGGGTATCGGCTCGGCTTGTTGGGGCGTTGGTTTGAGGCGGTTGGCTCACTGGACTGGCGACGCCAGCCTCGGGACCAAGAAGTGAGCGTCGTTTCTTATTCTTATCTGTCTGTAGGAGTGTTGTGAGAAGTTGGGATAAGCCACTGCTGGACTGGAACATCGTTGTGTTGCCGGTGCTGATGGGTGCCTCGAGTCTGGCATATAGCTCTTTACGTTCGGCAACGAAATTGGCTTCGTTAGCGATTATTCGCTTAAGCTCCTCCAGGAGGATTGTCTCCTCGTTGACTTCATCCACTGATCGTTTGAGCTGCAAAGCTGCGAGTTCTTTCCGTGAGGTTTCTTGGTCAGGGTTGAATTTGATCATCTTTTCGTGAAGATCGAATTCCGCCTCTGACATTTCCGAAGGTGGATGTTCAAGTGCCAGCATACTTGCGGCGACTGTATAGTATCGCGATTTCATCTGCTCCATTGTACGCCGCTGACTAGCCGCAACGAGAGCAGTAGAGTTTTCCGAATCATCTGTCGTAGCAGGTTGATAATCATACCGGTCGTAGATGACAACCCATCGCAAGTCGTATTCCTCAACCAAATCCATGAGATAGTCTGTTTCTTCTCGAGTCCAGTCGTCGCTCCTAAGATAGCTATTATATTGTTCATCCGTGTATCGCTTCGGGACCTGAGCCTTCACATTAAACTTGGCGAAGGTATATTCGGGCTCCTCCTTCGGCTTCTGCTCGTCGGATTCCTTCTTTTCGTCAACGTCCATCTCCATAGCATCGTTTGAAGGAACCGCATTGCTCGCGTCAGGCTTTCTCTGCCAGTGTCGGAGGACTAGTCCATCGTTTCGGGCCTGGTTTGTAAACGGAGCCATTTGCCTAATAGACGCGACACATCGTTAGAAATATGGCCAATAAATACCAGCATTCACAGATTACCTACCATGGCCGAACTTTGATTTTGCTCATCCATTTTGGTCTCCCCTTGTATTTGTTCTCGTTGATGGCGATCGGAGGGGCGCGTTCTCCAAGTAGGGCATATAATTCTCGAGTAATACCCTCTATCCGATGATTAGTTAGACATAACGCAAAAAGATAGGCAACCTGAGATGCCGGGTTAACCAACCTGGTCTTTTCTCGATGACTTTCTGCTTCTTGTGAGGCCTGGATGGCTGCCCATCTGCGGGCAAATCCAGCATGTCGCGGACATCTGCGGCGGCCATGGTTGCGGCGGTTCAACCCGTTGAAGTTAATAATGAGCAGTGAAAGATTTTTTCAAGTTCCCCAGATCTTTTGAGACGGTGTCGCGTCGTAAATATCGCGTCTGGAAGTGGTTGTTCGGAGCATCTTCGTGAGATAAAAGTCGAGAATCTGATAAGTTAAATGCGGCTCAAAATGTCGAGGTTGTGATTGGTTGGACCACATGAGATCCAGCCAGCTTTCCTGGAATCAAAGAGATACAACAAAACTCCCTTTACGGAGAAATATCCAGAAGAACAATCATCCAGTTCAAAGTCAACAAGCCGAATTAACCTGCGATCCTTCGGTTTCTGCCTCTCATTGGTAAACATGGCACCTTCAAGGTCACAGCCATCATGGCTGTCGACAGCCTTCGCTATCCTCACGATCCTCACCCTCTCCTCTCCAACACACGCTCTCTACCTTTACTTCGATAAACGGCAACCAAAATGTTTCTTTGAGGAGCTACCACAGGATACTCTAGTCGTGGGTACGTAATGCCTCCGAAGCATATCACAAACCTCAATTCCTCACTTCCCTCGGTGGATTGTTGACTAAACACCGGTCTTACAGCACACTACAATGCCGACGTCTACTCCCCACAGACACGAACCTACGTGGCCGACCCAACCTTGAACATCGGCATCACCGTGGAAGAGACTTTCGACAATGACCACCGTGTTGTTAACCAGCGAGGCGGCACTTCCGGTCGACTGACCTTCTCCGCCGCCGACGCAGGCCAGCACAAAATATGTTTCGTTCCAGATATCTCCGGCGGATGGTTCACCAACGGCGGATCTGGGCTCGTTAAATTGACACTTGATATTGCAATTGGCGAAACTAGCAAGATCGAGACAGAAGACAAGTCGAAGATGGATACCATGGTTCAGAAAGTCCAGGATCTTAATTTACGACTTCAGGATATTCGAAGGGAGCAGGTTTTCCAGAGGGTAAGAAGACTCATCCATCTTTACAACAAAACCGGTATTTGTACAGAATAATTAATCTTCTCATAATTACAGGAACGTGAAGCCGAATTCCGTGACCAGTCTGAAGCTACAAATGCGCGTGTTGTCCGCTGGGCCCTAATTCAACTCGCAGTCCTATCCGTCACCTGCGCTTGGCAGCTATCGCATCTCCGTGCTTTCTTCATCAAGCAGAAGCTCACTTAGATAGATTTCACCGGTTCGTTGATTTCTTAGGAGTATGGCTAGAAAAAGGATGTATATTTGACTTCCTCTAAACCGGGAACTCGATATACTTGTCTGCGATAGTTCCTGTACGGTTTGGTGGGCTGAGGATTAACGTCGACTCGGGGGAATCCTTCCAGCCTGTGTATGGGAAATGATGAACGGAGCTGAACCGATTCTCGGTATAGAGCGGCGCCATTGTTTTTTCTTCTCAAGATGTTTGTTTATCTGTTCGGTGTACGTTTCTGTAGTTTGGCTTTACCAGGTTAATAACGAAGCAATGGAAAGGCGGAAGCCTGTTTTCTTGTCTTTATATCCAAATGCTATTGTGAGATAGCCAATTCTCCTCATTTGCTACTGCTGAATACATACGCTGATGGTTCAGGAGTCTACTATCGGTTCAGAGCCAAATATAGTAATTGCAACAATTTACTCAGTAATAAATGAAACAAAATGATCTTCTGAATTGCTATGCTAGTTCTCGAACTTGGCCCTATAGGCATCCTCGCTGCTGTCTCTTGTGATAAGCCCAGCGGCAATAATGAGTAGAAAAGAAAATACTAATCGTACAAAACGGGTTCGACTTCCACCCCCAAATACTCTCGACCATCTCCATTTCTGATTCCTCCCTGATAATAGTTGACGCCATGCATCCTTCCAGTCCTCCAATGCGTCTTCAACTTCGTTTGGGAATCATGAAAACGGGGAACAAAAGAAAAGAACAAAGGAAAATAGTAATTAAGACATGTTCAAAGAAAGTAACAAAGGAAAATAGTAATTAAGACAGGTTTAAAGAAAGAAAGGAAATAGTTTACTCAAGACAAGTTGTAGTTGTAGGTAACCACCCAATACCCCCCCCCCCCACCAAGGATCATACCAATCTTTCGTAGTGCAATCATTCCTCAGCTTCATCATACCTTTCGTACTCTTCATAGTCTTCATACCAATAGTTGTCCGGCATAACCAATCCATCGCGACGGCCGTGTCCGACGGGCAAAGGTGATGGGAGACCTCCTCTTACCGCGGGCTTAGGAGGAATGGTCTCCGCGACGACCGGTTCGTCGGCCATAAACGGGTCCTCGAGTCCTCTGGTACGGTGCGAGAAGCTTTCGAGTGACTGCAAGGGGCTGGATCCGTGACCGGATGACTCCATAGAGGGTGTTTGCTTTTTCAATGGGGAGTCCGCGTCCGCGCTTCCCCCATTGTCCTCAGCTTCCTCGCCCCCGGAGGTAAGCAGACCACCAGACACAGGTCTCTCAATTTCGACGCTACTAGTCTCAACGGCAGTTTCGACCGATGCTCCTTTATTCTCTCCCAATCCTTCAGCAATCGGTTCACCGGCCCATTCAATGGCTGCGGAGAAACTCTGGTGACGTTTGACTTGGTGACAAACAGTCACCGGAGTGCTTAAGTTTCCCTCATCGAAATCAACCGCGGTACCGTCCTGGGGGTTTGCAGCATTGTTCTTAGCTTGAATCTTGCGCTTCAGGAATCGGTATACTTCGTCATCGGTTGTAAGCCGTAGATCAAAGGGGCTTTGCCGAGTGAAGTTGGAGGGGGCGTAGCTAACGTTGTCAGGGGTGACACCAAAGGGCCAGCGAATAGCTGTTGGCTCGGATGTGGGATCTTGTGCAGGTTCTGGTGCAGGTTCTGGTGCAGGCTCCGCCGCTGTCTCTGGCACCGTCTCTTGTGAAGCCTCCGATGCAGCCTCAGATTCTACCTCAGATTCTGCCTCAGGTTCATCCTCTGATCCCGCCTCCGATTTGGCCTCCGACTCCGACTCCGATTCCATATCCGGTGCAGGCCCAGCCACAGGTTCTTCCGCCGCGCGTAGGGATGCGTAGTATGAAGCAGGAGGGCTAGCGAACTCCATGACATTCGTATGCTGTCTCAACCCAGATATCATATTGGTGTATCTAGGAGCAGGCTCCTCGCTACTAACTGTGCTCGAGGTTTCGGAATGTTCAGGATCTTCGACACGATCTCGAACAATGCTTCGCCCAAAATTCCTCAGGGGCGCGATGCTTCCGGGCCTATCGGTAGAGGTAACGCTTTTCGCATCAAACATCGGGGATTCATCGGCATTTGCCCATTCCTCATATGTCTTGGATCCGTCTCCAAAGGCGCCAACGCTTCGCCCAAAAGCCGCAGAATGATATATGGTTGAGGCGTCATCAGCACAGATAGGAGCACCATCCAATCCATCGAAGTCTTTATTATTGACGCTCTCAGTTTGTCCTCCTGTTTCGGGTTCTTTCCCGTCTGTGTTATTGAGACCGAAGTCGAACGGAACTTCCTTCCGTCCAACAAATCCACTTCCAGTGAGTGACTTTGTTTTGCGGGCAGTGAGGTTCTTACCTTCAGCAGTACGACGATGAACAGCCTCTGAAAGGGGGTAATCGGGTTGATGATGTGGGGTTGTGCTGAAGGTGTTCCCGTCAAATGGTGGTAGTGGGTTGGAAATCATTCTTTTTCCGTCTTCGGGATTGAAGAACATGCTCTTGACTCTCGTCAGCATCTTTTTACCCCCAGATTCGAGACGAGAGAGTCTGTTGACAGCCTCCGGCTTCGCCTTCAGGTTTTCCACGGATCCTTTGCCATATCTTTTGAGGTACTTGGCGAACTTACCGGAGCGATCACTTTTACCAGTAACCGGAGTTGCTGGCTGTGACCACCCCTCGTATGGAAAACCTTTCAAATCGTTCCCAGACTCCATGATGTTCGAGGGTTCAAAACTAAGACCTGAACGATTCGGTGGATATGCCCACTGTGAGCTAGTTCCGTCCTTTGAAGTGGAGGGCGTGGTGTTGTGAGAAAAGGTGTTGGAACGCTTTAGAGTAAATGGCTGGCGCAGTCTTTGGAGGTGCGTGTTCGTGAAGAGGTTTTGTGAATCTTTGTTTGCGTTTGTGTGAACTTCATCAGAAGCCCTAGATGAGGCTGCCGCAAAAGCATGGGTCGCCGAGACATTGATCGAGCTATCTCCCTTTTGGGAAGTGCGACGACATAAGCGGTGCTTTGGGAGCCAGGCAGATGATGGGACCGGGGCAGATGATTGGGCATTATAGTTAGGATAGTGAATTTCCCGCGGCGCAAGATCAGACCCTGAACTATTCAGATAAGAAGCTAATGCACGGTGAGTATCAGTCAATGAACAAGTACGATTACCTCTTCAACGCTTACTTACCACGATGTTTCTTCACCTCTGGTGTGCATTTTTCCTCATCAGTGCTAAATGGCAGAGCTAACCCCGCCTGCCTTCTGCGGCAAGCGACTCTGACACCGATCTTTCCTCCACACATTTGTTCAGCCCCAGGAGAAACAATGACTATCTTATCAAGAGACTTTTATAAGACAGAGAAAGCGAAAACGATATATAAATGACAGGTCGTGAAGTGGAACAAGATAATGACTGTGTTATGTACTTCCAAGGCAATGTTTTGAGAATATGTGTGTTCTAATCCCTAGGATAGAAACAAAAGATAATCCGAGAAACGGCGACTATCTATAAAGATAATCCGATTTCTCCTAAAATCTAAATGTGTGCGTGATGAGGAAGTGCTTGTGCGTCAGAGAACAAAACATTCCAAAATTATGTGAAAGCGTTTCCAGCATATCACGGGATTCTACCGCATCAAAGCCGTGATATCCATCACGCTAAATGATGGAACGGGTTTAGGAGACCAAACCTGCAGAGATAAAGCTTTAAACAGCTTTACGAGGTGCCTGGGGTTTGAAGGTTAATATCATCCAACTCAGCCAGAATCAGATATACCCCTGATTTGCAGCAAAATAACGACATATCTCCCGTCTGGGGACCCGGTAGTCTATTTGTTTTTATTACAAGAAGCTCAGAATCGGGCAGTCAATCCCCAAAACCATAGGACTGTGTAATCAGCAGTTTGATGGGTTTGGGCTGCAGCCGACAAGACTGCCAATGAGCGATGTTGGAAGTGCATCAGGAAAAGAAAGAGGCAAGAAGTTGCCTCTATTGAAGAGTTCTACATAAGCACGGTTTCAGGGCAGGGCCCTGGGACCATATCCAAATAGAAATGGGAACGGGAACATACGAAACATGAGCGACAGGAGTCTTGAAGGAAAGAAGACTTCCATTCCCTTTCATTGACGCTGCAGAAGAAGCATGTCGTTGGATCAAGGTTCGAAGCCGCATGCCAAGCTTTTTTTGGCGTCGGGCCAAAATAGGGGTAATTTGTCAATAGGTTGAACTATAGAGACCATGTGCGCAAATATCACTTGCCCCTTTATGTGCCACGGTCCACCCCTGCCTCTTTCACGTTATCATCAGCCAAAAAACAGCAACATTGCGCCAAATCAATCAGGGGAAATTACCTACAACAGATGATATTGACCGACGATCATCTATCAAACTACTAACTGGCCAGCGTGTGCTTAAACGCGGTCAATACTGGGTCACCGCTTTTCGGTCGCGCCACCGAGGTGAGCAGGGGCCCGCTAGCCCCAAGGCCTTGGAGTGAAAGAGATCTGTCGCGACTTGGCTGGAAAACTGAAAACCAACCGTCAAGCTGTGAAATGCTCATAATTGGCTAGTATTTTGTCAAGATGAAACTTCTCTCCTGCTTGGCATCTGCACACAACCGCAGAATGCAACTATAAATTCCCTCTAATTTTCGCCTAGGAGACTATCATTAATAGTTTGATCGAGCAGTCTAACCTCCTAGAGAAGGGGGATGAGAATGTTCCTTTGTACACACCTGATAGGAGAAAGGAGGTACGACGAAGATGAAGAAGGGAATTTCTCCCGAGGCAGTGCTGAGCTCATCAGTCAAGAGAAACCAGGGAAACCCCTAATCGAATCCTTCCTCTGAATTCCAACGGAAAGTGAAAGCAAGGGACCAATCAGTGGGCGGAGAAAACAGGCGCGGGTGAACTGGTTCTGGACCTTGGGAGGAGCGATGGCCCATGGCTTTTGGGTCGCCTCTTTGGATAGCGTCAACCAGTTTGCAGAAAAAGGCGCTTGTTGCTAGAGTGTTGTCAACACCGACATACGGTTTGTTGCTTCGGCGCATTCAAAACCCCCTGCCACGTATTTTTATGATGAATAGAAACGGAGAGTGAAGAGCCTGGGGTCTATCTCTTAGATTCTTGCTAACCCGACCCACGAGGAACTACACATTGGCCCCCACTTCGCGTCGATCATCTATAGAGAAGCGGGCCGTTTCGGATGCGTGTATGCAAATATATAGATGTAAAGAGCAACATATAGGCCTCTTTTCACGAAATAGTCATCGTTCTAAAAGACTTCCACCGAAATTCTATATATATCTGTATATATATAACGAAACCCTTCGAGTCGGCTTTGAGTTTTTCGAGATATTTTAGCTTGCCACAACCAGGATGACGTTCATAACTGCTGCCCTTTCTCTTGCTGGACTGATCTCATCAGCCGTTGCAGCATGTGTTGATGATGCTTCTGGTAGTTTTGCTCGTTACAATGAAGGAACTTGGAGATTGGTAGTTAACCTGCCGGGATTGCAAATGTTATACTAACTTATGTATATCAGGTAACACTGATGTTCCTCTGGCCCTGATGAAAATGGGGGAGACTGGAATGCTATCCAGATGGTATGGAGCTCAACATTCCTTGTCTATCTAAGGAGGCATTATCTGCGACCCCTGCTTATGTATGCATTTTAGAATGGTGCATCACAAATCTGGATTGACCACTGTAGGTCCAATTGAAGTCTCTTTGGGATTTCAGTAGCTGTTATTCTGACTTATTATCTACACTTGGTCTTCTTACCCATGGAGGGGATGCTCTTATTGACGTGGCGATGACACCACCTACTTGACTGTGTCCTATAGCCACCTGCTGAACAGCAACAAGGCTTTTGAAATCGGTTTGTCTATTTCTCTCTGGGACTGGTCTAGTCTCAGATCAATGGTTATCAAAGCAATGGCTAACCAGTTTTCTTCATTAGGACGGACTGACAATGTCGTTTCTTTTATCTCTGTCCACCACAACTACTTCCAGAACCTCAATCAAGGTGGCCCCAGCGCTGATAATGTCAAGTAAGTTTAAAATGTCTGCTTAAATATTTATTCTGAATGTGCTAATCAAAAATTCATAGATATTTACATCTTTATAACAACTATCTCTCCAACATAACCTCCTATAGCCACTATTCCCCGGCTCCACCGCAATGCGCTTGGAGAATGTTATCTTCGAAGATGCTCATAACTCGATACTTCGCGATGAAGATGCTCTTCTTTATACTACAGGAAATATCTGTACGAACTGTACAGGGGAGCTGGCTGAGGAATCTGACGAGTTTCCTGAATGAAAGTATTTTGAGTACTACCTTCACAGCTCAGAGGAAGTTACCACTGTTGTTTCGAAAGAAGCTGGCCCCAAAGCCTGGGGTTTCCAATAAATTTGCAGCTGGAATAAAGCTTCAATGGTGTCTCTTTTGAAAAGGAACCGAACATGGATTTAACTTTCCTCCAGACAGGCCACTTTTGTTTTATTGCAATAATTATGTACGTAACTCTGTCTCCGATTCAACCCTACAGTTATTTTATTCTTCTTCTTCCTTTTCTTCGCGTTTTCTTTTTTCGCTCCCTCCTTTTCCCAAGATCAAATTGTTTAAAAACACATGATATCGCAAGGTCAGCTCCACGGTCTAAATGAGGTAGCACAACCACTTTCGTTAGCCCGAAAGCATCCCATAATCAGGGGGTAATGCCATCGGCTTTTATTAGCATCACTTCAACAAGTCTTGTTACGGACACTCTCTTATCATGTCTGCGGGATTGGTTTCAGTTTCTCCTTCAGCGAATCCAAGTTCCCTCTGTGATAGAATAAGAACCTTCCCTCCCGTTTCCATGTCAAACAAGCTCTAAACGGGCCTTGCACGTGTACAATGAGGCTTTTCTTTATCAGAACAGCTTCTCAATTGGCCAGGTAGGATACCTTCTTCTGGTTCTTCTTTTTTCCTTCGTTTGCGTAGACACCTCCTATTTCAACCTACAATCTATCTTGAAACGGTTTCAGAAAATTTGGACGATTCATCTTGCACAGGACGACAGATTCTCATCAGCACAACGAAAACACGCGGAATCGGCAAACGTTTTCGCCAATGCATTCGATATGTTAGGCATGGTATAAAATAATGCTGCAGATTTCGCCATTAGTTGAAAGCACGAGTTCGCCAGTCTGATATGAAGAGAAAACATGTGCTTCAATCGAGTTGAACGTTGTCGTGGTACTTCATTTGAGGTCACTGAGCAAAAGCCTACTTCTGATTGTAGCGAAGAAGCCAGGGAGACACGTATGGAGCGCATCTATCCGCGTCAAGTGTAACAAGTATGTCTGTGTGGTGAAGGATGCCGGGACGCGGACTAAGAGAGGGTAAATATGGACTTATTTATATATCATTTGCGTTAAATAGTTGCCCGTTCATATAAACATGATTTTCGCTAGCTCTGATAGATAACTAATTTAGCGGTGAACTTTAACCAACTCCCAAGCCTGCGCAACTCGTGTGGGAACTTGGAAGCACTTCTTTCAGTTCGGTGGTATTGGTATTGGCTGAGGAACAACACTATAAGATTCCGGTGTGAATTCAAGCTCGGAGCTGAGGGTATATATCCAGAAACGGACATTATCAGCCCCGAGATTATATACGCGAAAGATGAGATAGACTTCGTCTGGGTATGGATGCGTTAATGGAGGCGGGGTATGGAACTTAAGTTGAAGAATGTCAGCGCTACCTGATTCAAAGGGCGATCGATATTAACGCCGAAAAGATGAAAGAAAACAAGACATACCCTTCTGTACTGGCTCTTGCTCATATAAAATGGAGTATCAAACTTCGATAATGTGGATTTCACTTCAATATAAATTCTTGGTCTGGCAATTTGCCAACGGGCCGCCCTTGAAACGTTGGGCGTCAGGAAGCGGCTCAGGGCGGCCTCTGAGTCATTATATACAAAATCCGCTGTCTCGGGACCATTCCAGGGTTCTAAGTCGTGATACTCGGGATGAGAGCGGACTTCTTTGCGGATGTTGCTCTTCCAGTTGTGTCGGCCGAACCCGGGCAGGTTTAGACGGGAGAGTAGTTCAAAGACCTAGATCAAAGATTAGTTGGTATATTGAACATGGAAGGGTAGAAAATGGCTATCCAAATTCGCATATGACTTACAAAGAGTTCCCCTGCTGCACCAATTCTACTATCGTGTTCCAATTGGTTTAGCCGACGATTTCCAAATGGCGAGCCTGAAAGGACTGCTGAGCTAGATGGCCTGGAAGCAAATGCCTCATGTAGTGTACCAATATCAAGGCTAGCCTGACGTGCTGCCCTAGAGACCTGTATAAGCAGGCGAGTATAGGCAGATCTATCTCCGGGCTCCCCAGGGACAGTGCTCTGGTTGTTTCGATTCTGGTTTGGATAGAAAAATGTTTGAGGTGATCCAAAGAGACCAGTGTTCTGAGGTGATCCAAAGAGACTAGTGTTCCGAGGTGATGATGCCGTAGACCGCCCAGGTCTGTGTGGCACGGCAAAAGGTTCCAGGCCATTACCCCCTTCAGAACCGCCCTCTGAGTTGTGGTCTTGTGGTGTCGTCGGGCGGGTCACAGGCCGCGCAGCAGCATGACCTGAGGAGAGATTCGATGTAACAACTTCTGAAGCTGTTTGATCGTCCTCTAGGTTGCCCGCGCCAAGATGAGATGGATCCAGATCCACCTGCATAATACCATCCTCCTCAAGGATATCGTCAAGAATATCCAATTCGCTCCTGATAACATTCTGAAAGACACCTCCGGCCGCCAGATCATTTATCCCTAGATGACCCATTAACTTTTTAGGTAACTGATTCGCATAACAGAGGCGTCTATCCCTCTGATCTCGAGGGACATAAATCTTCAGGGAGTTATCCTGCTCCTCGAGATGCAAGACACCTCGGCCGCTTTCCGCTACGATGGGCAACCCGTCTTGAGTCACTCTCAAGGTCTTTGAAAACCCCTCGCTTTCGTATATCTGTACTCCTCTGAGTAACCTGAAGACTGCCTCTTTGTCGCTGTGAGCTCTATTGCTGTGAAAATGCACCGAGCACCTAATAGACATCAGTATACCTATCCAGAGTACATGGGAATATTTACACACCGAAGGAAAGCCTTTGCTTTTTCTCTAAACTCGCGAGTGAGGGTTGCCGTAGAATTCGCAGCCGGCTGCAGCACGGTTGTACGCTCTTCAACTGCAACGGACATGTAACGGTCCGCTAAGCCGAGAGCTAGCAAAAATCGCCGAAAATGACGAATTTCTTCTAGAGAGAAGTCGAGAACCGACATCTTCCCCTCAAACGCGGAGGCATATTCAAGACGATCAACGATAAAAAATTCCGTCTCGGGACTTTCGAATACGACCCTACTGTTGCTAAGCTTTAAGGGGAGGAACCTCACACGCCTCAGTCCGTCAACATCGTTTGCCGTAGGGTGCAGTTCATCGACACTTTGTATAGCACTTTTAACCTGATCGGGGTTCGGAGAGGCGCTTCTTGAAATATTCTTCAACTGCTCGATATAAGTTCCAATAGTAGGTGCTTGTATAAACAAATTGTCCACGAATAACCTTTCCAAATTTGCGTACTCGCCGGCGATACCAAACTGATTGCCCACTCGTGAAGCGTTAGTCCAGAGACATAAGCTTGGAGGACACCAACGATTTTGTGAGCGTAGATAAACCAGATGATTCTGTTCAAAAATTAATCTGGTGAGAGGATAAGTACCACGAATATAAGATTATAAGATGGGTTATCAGTTAAGCTCATACCTGATGCTGTCCCATTGGTTTGATCTGGCAACGCCGAATAACGACTGATAGAGAATATAAATATTATGGGAACTGATATTGGAACCCCGCTGCACTAGTTCATTAAGATAAACCGATGAACCTGCGTTGGGAATCCCCAGTACACGACGGAGCAGGTCTCGGATTTTACGATTTTCGCGATAAGCATCGTAAAATCCAAGGGCGGATTTGACGTGAAGAAAGCTGGGGCCATCCCAGACGCAATCTTCAGGGGGACTTAAACACTCAGTGTGTGACTCACTACTGGGAATGTAGACGGCCTCCAGATCTTTGAAAACGTTCCTATAGAGACCTGTAAGCTTTCATAAATTATAATTGCCCTTCCGTACCATAAATGCTAACCTTATATAGCTAGCATCCTCTTCCTGTCGATAGCAATCAAAAATTGCCTCGTAAATCCTGAAGAGACTGCTTCTTCTTTGTTCAGTGAATCCGGCCTGATGAATTTTCTCGACGTCACATCGTAGCGCATCTAGAAAGAATGATAGATTCGCCTCAATCCCGACCCCAAATGTACCTAAAAATCGCCATTCGTGGATATCAGTAGGCCACTCCACTGGGAGACGAACAAACGGCATGTCATCCCTAACATCCGGATCCGGGCATTTATCTTTTAGCTCGCCTAGCGGAAGATACGTCGACCGTAAGGGCATCGACAACCGGTTTTCACAGGGAACTACGGCGTTACTTAGCGCTTCCAAAACCTGTGAAGTCTTATCAGAGACGCTATACAATAACCAGTAGGTCTTCAAAACTCCAAGCAGCTTGTCTGGACACCTCGTCACGATGGTCTGGAAAATGTTTGAAAGGGAATCTCTTGTAGGAGACTCCTTGAGCCGGGGAACTTGACGGACCCCAGCCACTGCCTCCAGCCACTGTTTCCATGAGAGTCCATCGCCTGGGGTATCTGACAATCCGGCGTCCAAATATGAACCGTGGAGGAAGCGTATGGATGGCCCCGCGGTAGACTGAAGTGCAAGAGATATATTCTTCACCCCGTAGGTATTGTCGTCCTCAAAATATAGGTCATCGACTGTGACACTTGGGCCAAGGGTAACGTGTCTGCGATATACCTGGGTCTGATTTTCGTCCATCAAGAAAATCGTCGGGTCCAAACTATCACTCGGGCGAAACAAACTATCACTCCGACGAAGAGTCTGATACAAATAACGAAGGTGAGACACAGAATTAGCCAACGAAACGCCATGTAGGCGATTATACCTGCCTGTTATAAGACGTATGATAGCTTGGGAATTGCAATGTTGGACCCCCAGGCGTTCAAAAAGCTGTCGTCGCTTGATATTCGTGAGTGATGACTGGTCAACAAGCGACAGAGACAAATCCGTGGGAACAAGAATATTGTTTTGGTCAGTCGGAAACAAGACAATAATCATTGCTGTTGACCCTAATCGTCCGTTGGTCAAGGGAATCAGTCTTAAAGCTTTAATTTCGGAAGCCATGCTTTCATGGGCAAGTTTGCTGAGAAATATTTCCGCGACTCGGGTATGCCAGCTATCGTCTTGATCCAGTAATTTGGGGGTTAGTCCACGTAAATACGGCTCGACAAGCCGAAGAACGTCCGGCCATAATAACCCCCGAACCCCCATGCAATGAATATCCCCATAATTACTCGATCCTAGATACTTGCGAGAGAGGTAGAGCTCCGGTTCCACGTCGTCAAATAGTGGCTTGGAGTGTTGGTCGAGGTATAAGGAAGGCACCGATCTAAGGTTCGAGGCATACCTTAAGCTCTTCTTCCGTGTTAGAAAAACCGGAGCACTCCTAATGCGGTCAAATATCTTATCCCGCAGCCCACCCCAGAAAGGATCGGAAATATTTCGTGGGATATAGTCCAACCACAGGAATCGAAGGGACGGATGATGACAGAATTGGATAACTGAGTCACGGAATGTATCGGCCACACCGTCAAGGATGGCATCGTTCCAGGCTGATCGACGGATATCTTCGCGACTCGCCTGGGTGATAAAGTCGGATTGTACTATAAACTACGTTGGGGTAAGCAGAGGTCTTGGACGAGGGATACCGACGGGAACTCACCTTGAATCCAACTTTTCGCATGGGTAGAAAAGAAAAGACATATTGATCCTCACAGACAGGTTTGAGTTCTGCGGAATGGTCACTGACAGGAAACGCAAGAACAACTTCGGCTCGATTGCGATTGTCGCGAGCCGGATCTTCCGGTAAGTTAGAAAGAGTTCTCTTCACGACTTTGTAGAACTTCTCCAGGGATTCGTTATTGACGTCTTGAGCCAGGACCATCGAGGAAGCAGAAGCGTCATAGGCGCACGAGTATGATATTTCCCGCGGCTCTCCTTCCAGGGGCCGAATGGAAATGATGATATTCTTTAGTGTGGATAAGAACAAGGTTAGCGTATCAGGAATTTCTTGAATTTCCTCCACGCAAATGCCAAATTTTGATGAGTCCGAGAGTATCAATATCATTCGAGTGTGCACACCCTCTGGAAGGTCCTCGGGCTCTTCCGGCATCGGGGTGACCATTCCAAGCCCATCGTCGCCACGCCTGTGTTGGAAGTAGAAGGAAAAGGGCCCCGATTGAATAGAAACTCTGGATGCAACTTTGAAGACGGATTTGAAACCAATACCCTTTTCACCGATGTAGCTCTGGACGTTGGTTTTTGTGCTTTCCCCGGTACTGCAAATTGCGCGAATATTACTTTCGGTAAAGCCATCTTCGTTCGAGTCAACGATGACCCGGTCGTGACACACAGTGAATTTAATGAATGGGTTTTCATTGCGTGCATCTACGCAACTATATGCGTTGTCTTCGGCATTTTGTATCAGCTCAAAGACGTATCGTGAGTCCGAGGAGTAGAGGTTATCAGAAAGACTACCAGATATCAGCGTCATAAGGTTTAAAAAAAAGGGAGCCAATCCTTACGTTTTCACCGCAGACCCCAACTTTCGCTGCACGTTTTCCAAAGCACGTAGAACACTCGGGGGTGTCCGCTCTCGGTCAGCTTGGGTGATACCACCGTTCTTCTCCCTGATATCTTCAATGATTCCACGAGCCTCTTCCCTCGAAATGTGCGCCATTTTAACTCATCGTCGTATGGCACATGGAAGATGTTGGCATCAGTAGTATCAACAGCGGCAAATGCATTGTTTAAATCTTTCGCCCGAACTTCGTCGACCAGAGAAGGCTGACACTACCCCTCCACCCCACGAACGCCTGCATGGCATACAAGTGGCACAGTCACCCCCTCGCATAAAGTCGTAAATATTGATCGTCGGAAACGATGTATCTCCTCATAGGTAGAACACATTTCCAGGCGGCTAGAGGCTCCCCACATTCAGGGCATAAATTGCACGAGGACCAGTACCATCACGGCTGTGAACCCTGTACCAACGGCTATCAAATGAACTCATTGTTCTTTACGGAGTTCCTGAAACAGATCGATCAAGCAGTCGGGAGACTGGTAGCCGCCCAGAGTGTTCAACGTGCGACATGATCCAATCAATCCGTGAGGAGATGAAAAAGTTGGACGAACCAAGCACGAAAGCCAAGGATCAAATCTCGGCATGGGGTTGATTTAGTGTGGGCGCTTCAAGGAATTATGATGCTTAGGAACGGCGCAGCTTTATGAATTGGGGTGAAAAGAAGGTAGCAAAGACACACTCCGCAGAAAACGAAAATGAAATGGTTGGTTGGGTGAGCAAAAAGACCGCCAACACTCATCGGCCGGTTTACATAAGTTCGGCTGGGCGGATGGGATACGATCGTGTAGGGAAAATGTATGTAAGTAGGTAGTAAAATAATTCAGAATAGAGCACAAAGATTGAATATAAATCTCAAATCGAGAATTTTAGAGCAATAATTCCAATTAGTAGTCATCGGCATTCAAAAGGCTAAAACTGAAGGAGTGAGAAAAGACATTTTTCTATGTTGGATTTTATGATATGAATACCAAAAAACGATCATTTCATTAACATTAATCAGTTCATCCATTCCGAGCTACAATCGTCTATAAAGAGCATAGCTGATTCTCTTCCGAAGAAACACCGTCTATTCTAGAGGAATCGCCGTTACTTCGATTATCGATGTCTCTCATTCGCATCGGGTTCGGGGGTAATTGGCGGAAATGCCAATTGAGCTCAGCTGTAATTGAAGGCAATATTGAACGCCTGCATTCAAGACCCATGTGTGCCAGTCGATGGTTCAATACTGATAAAAACATCGGTTTTCTTTGTGATCCTTCCCATGGGCTGCTCCTCGTACAATATATTTTGCTCGCTGCCGCCATCGCTTCGGGCGGGATCGATGTCTCGAGCATCAGTGGCCCTGTTGTGGCTATTACTGAACCACGAACCCCGTCCCTTGCGGCCACCATACATTCTATACGTAGTGTACCCCTTGCTGCTCTTCATAGTGTTGGACCCCATGATCAGTGGTTTTATAGATGGAATGGAAGCAGTTGTGATGACGAGGTATGTTTCGATATAAAGCCACCGAACCAACACGACGGTGTCAACTGTTGGGTCTGTGGTAGAGGCAAGGACTCGGAGTTGGATTGTTTTTACCAAGGAGGCAATCATCGCGCTAGGCATAGGTGAGAATCTATCTTATAAATAGCCGAAAGGCTGTGGAATTCAAGGGCCTAAGTTAAACTCACAAGATAGCTAGGCTGAGGAGGACCACAAGGCTGACTTTGATCCTCATTTTCATCTTCAGGTTCCAAAATACTATCGTGGGAAAGACTGCCAGGTAAAGATCAGTGACAGTGTTGAACGCTGTTTTTAAGTGGGATAATTTGTCAGTAGAGATAGGACCGGGCAGGGCAAGCTGAACTTACACCCCTGAAAATACCCATAATACGCCTGCAGAAGCGGACTCCAACAGTATACATCTTGGCTTTTGTCCCAAACCGCGCTCGTGTGGCCTGGACATTGTATAAATATAAGGAGGATGCATACAAAATTGGTCGCCAACTGGAGCGACAAAAATATCCACAGGATCGTTCGATAGATCTTTTTGGCTCCGAGCAAATTCATTATAAACAAGATGAAGGAGACACGACCCAGGGCAGCGCCGCCAACCCCAAAAGCTTGTGCGAAGTAATCGTACATGATCGCTTCCGCCCTCTCGTGAGGGTCGAGGGTGTCAATGTGGCGGCCGACTCCATGGAGTACAGCTAACGTTATCATGCATGAACCGGTAACGGCTGAAAGCTATAGTTTATATTCAACGTCAACGGCGGACCAGAACAGGGAAGATGCTATTTTCAGAGCTCTCTTTTAACTCTTAGGGGAAGGTCTACCCACCAGAGTGAAAACCATAAGATAGTCATCCAGTTTCAAGCGACGTAGCCGATATTGTGCGATAAGTCGAAGAGATACGATGAGAATTGCAACAGCAGCCTGTGCCCAGTTATCCCGTACTAGACCTGGGCCTAGATTTATGTCGTTATCTGATTTGGAGGACATTCTGTGTAAAACCCCCCTGACTCTACGAAGAGTCCAAGGTAGAAAACGAAAAATGGACGCAACGGCTTTAGTCAAATGGCAGGAGAGCTATCAAGAAAGTAATCAAGAGAATTGAGATTTCGGGGCAACATAAACCATATAATTATACATAGTGCATGGGCGATAACATGTCTAGTGTACTTGGGTTTGGGGGAAGTGGTGAAATAAAACATAGTTGCTTCATCTTGTCGTCCCTCGGCGTAAGCAAGTCTTCTTACTGCAGGATAAAATACTCCCAACCTCAGGGCGATGCCTATCGGGTTTTCCCTGTGGAAAGATTTGCAGTAGTGATGCCAGAAAAGATAAATTTCCACATCACTCAGGGTTTCAGGCATAGTCAAATCGTTGTTAGTAGCGATTAGACCGATCATCGATCTATTGTGATGATCGATAACAATGCCGAACCCGCTGATACGATAAGCCGTATTAACTTGGCCCCAAATCGGGAAATTGTTATATGTGATTGGGACGTCTGAATGTGCATATGCACTTCACCAGGATAGACCTTGCAATCAGGGATGAAGGTTTGGAGAAGGAAGTGCAACCATTCTCTCAATAATCGTGTCCGGCATTATCCACACTCTCTGGTCTTCTATTCTTACCGACGAAGGAATGCTGATTGACCTAAAGGATTCATGATAGCATAAATGCCAACTTACGAGTTCCTCGGAAATCTCACTAATCATGGCATCTGGAAATTCGACTCAAACTGCTTCTTCACTTGTGCAGCAGATTTCCTCGACATACCAGACCTCACCAGATATCTATGAGGATGAGGCATCGCGAACGCGAACACTGCACCTAGCAAGAAAGTTGGTTGCGGCTCTTGAGAAGCCCGCTGATGCGCCTTTCCAAAATGCTTTTCAGGTAGCTTGACATCAATTGCCGCTGTCATCCTAAACATCGATACGCTGCTAATCGACAGCTTAAAAATATAGCCTGCGCAAACCGCTGTTGTGAGAATCGCTGTTGACCTGGGCCTTTTCAACATCATCGCAGACGGAGATAACCAAGCAAAATCGATACCGGAGATTGCTGCTGTCACAAAAGCTGACCCAGAGCTCCTTGGTGGGGTTTTATTTCCTGACCTGATAATTCCGAGTCCATTGAATCCGCTCATACATTGGTGCAGTTCGCATTCTGCGTCTTCTAGACTGCATCGGTTTTGTTGCTCAGGTTGACGATGAAAGCTACTCAGCAACGCCCGTGACCCGGGCAATGACTAGCCCAGCTCTACAGGGTTGTATCACACACCAGTAAGTATGATATTCTTCTCTTAGATCTCAGAGCTGTTTTCACAGCTGATTATCAAGCTTTGACATCGGTCTTCCAATCTTCGACAAACTCCCTGAGTACTTCAGAAAATTCGGTTATAAATCACCTGGAAATGCAAACGATGGACCGTTTCAATACGCTTTCAACACACACCTACCAGCTTTCGAATGGTGGGCACAGGACGAGACTCTCTCCAAAAACTTCAATACCTTCATGACCGGAGTTCGGGGTGGTCGACCCAACTGGACTAATTGGTTTCCGATCCAGAGCAACATCCTCGACGGCTTCTCCGGAACTAACGAAGACGTGCTGATGGTTGATCTCGGTGGTGGAAGAGGCCATGATTTGGATTCGTTTGTTTCGAAATTTCCAGAAGTCAAAGGCCGCTTGATACTAGAAGACCTACCGGCTGTCATTGATGACGCACAGAACCTGAACCCGCGGATCGAGCCGGTGAAGCATGACTTTTTTAAGCCGCAGCCCATCAAAGGTAAGATAAGATGTTATCTAATTGTTGCCATACTATACCCTTTCACCACCCACCTGCCAGTCAAACTGACCGAAGAAAATCTTTCTCAAAAGGGGCCCGTGTCTATTTCTTGCACCATGTCCTTCATGACTGGCCCAACAACGCTACAGTTCAGATTCTCCACAACATTGCGGCGGTGATGAAACCGGGCTACTCCAAAGTCATCCTTGGGGAGAACGTCCTTCCAGACAGAGAGTGTCCGTTGCTCAAGGCGGAGCTCGATTGGGCTATGATGACGCTGCACTGCGGAATGACCAGAACCGAGAAGCAATGGCAAAACCTTTGCAAGGAGGCTGGCCTGGAAATGGTAAAGTTTTGGCCACCGCCAGGGGATGGAGACGGGATTGTGGAGGCCATGCTGCCGGAGGATGAATAGAGAAAGTCCAGATTATGACTGACGGTTAAAACCAACCACCCTTACACGCCACTATCTCTCTTTTCTGCCACTTTTCTAATCTTTAGAATCCAGTATCAGGGGCTGTCTGTTTCATTTCGCATCTCACGCCTCCTTGTTCATGCACATCGCATTTAAACGTACTAGGGCCACAGTCAGTCGGATACTATCCACTCATAGATCTCTAACTTACTACTATTATCCCGGTATTCCAAAAAGAGAGCCGTACGTATAAATTACTTTTTGGTATCGCAATGGATCAGGGTTGATGAAGGGGTCGTACAGCTGTGCCGCAATATTGTTTCATTGAATTTTCTACCATGTTCTGGGCATAAAGTTATAGCAGGGGTATGGGAAGAAACACGGAAGAGCTAACAACACCAAGCAATGGCATGATGCTTGTTTAATGCTTGCTTGAAGGTGCCCACTGCTTGTGTTGTGTGAATCGATACTCAAAGACCGCATGTTGTTGTTGATGAGTTTCGATGGTTGTTGCATTAGACTCAAGATTGAAAGCGCCTTCCGGCTACGCTAGCCTTATAGGGAACGCTTAAAACTCTAATTGGCCCAAGCTTTCTGGTGTCTCTTCCCTCGGTTAATTTGAACCCATCTTCCTCCATACAAGGGTTCGATATGTCCATTATTCGGCATTTCAACCACAGCCTAGTTCACAACTTCTACTAGAACGGGCTACATGAACCCCCTGTTTGCTGTTGGCCTTTGCCGAATGTTATTTTGATTGCCTGTGGCCTTTTTCTTCCACCAGCGCGAGAGCAAGCGGAAAGAAGAAGGTCCCGGCAATTTGGCTGCCCCCTGAAGGTGTTACGTGGACTCTGTCTTGGACTGGGGCGGGAGGTATGGGCGGCTGGAGCACAAGCGCTTTCGACAGAATGTCCGACACAGGTTCGACATAGAACTTCGCTCCTGAAGTGGGAAATGACCTTTCCCCATCCACGGGCGGCTGCTGTGCTACCTTGCGATTAATCCTAATAATGGCCTACTGATCTTCTTCTTTGCGTTAATTCGAGTGTTTTTTTTTTTTTTTTTCATTTTGTTTTCTCGTTTTGATGTCTTCTCCCCCTCAATTTTCGACTTTGTTATTCTGTGACGAAAGAGCTTTCGGCGAAAGCCAGCGTTAGCTGTGCCGCTCATTTTGTCCGCGCCCCGCAACTTTTTTATTATTAAACTCATGGGAATGAAGATTATCTAGACGGAGAACCGAACTCTTTATCGACAACGAGCATGAAGTCTGAATTCGAAGCAAGAGATCCTGGAGGAGATACGCCCGTTATATCCATTTCCAACTCCCCCAATCATGAGGAGCCCTATAATTCCCAAAATCCCCGGTTCTGGTCACCATGGAAGAAACGGAGCCTTCTTTTTACTCTCTGTATTGCCGCGCTTCTGACCGACTGGGGGATGACATGGGGCTCGCCACTGTTCCTCGCGCAGGCCGAAACGTGGAAAATGACTCCAGTCGATGTGAGCGCTAGTCTCAGCGGCGGTGTTTTTCTGCAAGGTGCAGGCGGGTTATTTGCTGTGCCTTTTACACAGCGTTATGGCCGGTAATCAGTGACCTTTCTTCCTTTCCCATTTTTTCTTCCGACTTTGTCGGCAATTATTTGAATATTCAAGCCTCTATTGAATCCCTTGATACCACCATACATCGAAGGAAAACTGACATTCTGTTCCGACAATGAGAAAATAGTATCCCGGTGCTCTTCTGGTCCCAGTTTCTTTCCTGTGTGGTGGTCATCGGAGCTTCTCAAGCGGAGAGCTATGCGGGCTTCACAGCTGCCAGGACAGTTCAGGGGCTCGTCGGTACCGCGCCACAGATCATTGGTCTCTCGATCATTCATGATATGTATTTCTTCCGTGACCACGCACGCAAGGTTAATCTCTGGGGATATTGTTTCTTGGCTGGGCCGTTTCTCGGCCCCTTTGTCTCTGGATTACTGATTACAAAAATCCACTGGCGTGCCACGTACGGCGTCCTCGCTGCTCTGTATGGTTTTAGTTCCATTGTGGTAACGATTTTTGGCGACGAGACTCTATTCGACGGTGGAGAGGAAACCCAGCAGATATCTCTCCCTGAGAAGAAGGGTTTGGTGAGGAAGTCGGAACTCTTGACGGGTGTCGCTGGTGCCAGGGTTAAGGGTAGACCAAGTATCGCAACTATCTTTCTCCATACGATATCAATTGGGCTGCGTCCCCACGTGCTTGTAATCTGTAAGAAGAATATTTATCCTGCCATCTCGCCAACCTATTCCACTACCCATATTATTGTTTTACTCACACTGATACTTTTTAAGCTATCACATACTACATGCTCGCAAGCATGTGGTCAGTTGGGTTAGCAACTACGATTCCCCAACTTATCGCTCCGCCACCATATCAATTCTCTGCTACTGCTACCGCCCTTCTGTATCTCTCGCCGGCTATTGGAGGTTTTATTGGCGAAATATGGGGTCACTTCTTCAATGATTTCCTCTGCAACTCTTATTTACGTCGTAACAACGACAAATGGCTACCGGAACAGCGCCTCTGGGCTGTGTACCCGGCTGTAATATTGGCGGTATGCGCTTTAGTTCTCATTGGGCAGAGCCTGGAGAAAGGGCTTCATTGGGTTGCTCTGGCATTTGGCTGGGGAATGTACAACGCGGCCACGGTTACGGCCACTGCCGGTATCAGCACCTACATGCTGGATTGCTTCCCGCAACATGCAGCATTAGTGTCGAGCATCGTTAACTTTTGGAGGACGACTGGTTCGTAGATCCTGGCTCCTTTTCCCTATTCTCACTTTGCCTTCCTTCAGAAATTTATCGAAGAGGTTCGCCTTTATGCTCGAGCGACTGACTGTTTTATGCAGGTGGTTTTTGTGTCGTCTACTTCCAACTAAAATGGGTGGCTTTGAACGGTGCTGCAGTCACGTTTGGCTGTCAAGCTGCCATTGTCGCAGCAGGCTTTCTCGGTGTCATTGCCACACAGATTTGGGGTAAAAGATGGCGTGAACTATACCCTCCCCCAACACCCGAGAATTGAAAATAAAGATGAATAAAGAAGGAATCAGTGATACGCAGGTTCTGGGTTAATCTTATTTGGTGGGGAACATATATTTAAGGTTTCTGTACGGGCAAATAAGCGTAACAGCTACCCCAGATATTGAACGTGGACTTAAAATCCGATTAAAATTAAAGAAAGTTGATTGTACCGGCAGCTTCATCGAATGGCTTGAAGCTAACATAGCTGGCTTTGAGACCTGGGCCTCTGGTGAATAAATTCATTCGTTATTATCGGGAATTCTTCTCTATTACTCGGTACCCGTTTTGTCGATAGCGAAACCACCTGGCTGATTGTCTGGAATAAGGATTCCAGAAGTTCAGATCAGTCGTCAACCCCGGAAAATAATCCATATCGACGCAGGGCCAAAAATGTTACGCCATGAAGATCGGAATCAGCTCCAGCGCTACGCCCGCACTCTGACATGTATATATTCTAGCCTCAAGGGCGTTTTCGTCTTAAACCCATTCGGGTAGTCATATAAGTGCTTGATGATATCGTACCTCCAAGGTTGAATAACTGGATAAATAGGGAAGGTGCGACTCTCATATCGCTCCTTCCTTATACAATAGCCGATCGGAAATGGAAAGAGCGATTCCTAACTCGAGACCGCTCCTTCCTCTTTTATCCGACTATTCAAACATGGAAGGTGCGAAAGGTCGCGCCTTAATTCTGTCCGGTTATGCTCATGTAAAAAGCAGTATGAGTCGTTTCTCTCATAAGTGAATAATCGATCGAAAAGAAAGTCGCAACTCATATCGCTTCTTTAATATTTGGATAACGGGGCAAAAACGGAAGGCATGACTCTTCACAGCTTCCATTTTTGGACTTAATATATAAAGAGAAGGGGCGGTTCCGGGTTGAGGGTCGCCCCTTCGCTTTTCGATCGGTTATTCAATATGGAAGGTATGACCCGTAGCTCCTTCCTCTTGGGTAACGGGACAGAATAGGAAGGTGCGACCCAAGTCATTTCTTCTCTATTTATATAAGTATCAAAAGAGGAAGGAGCGGGAGGGCCGCGCCTTCATTTTTGGACCAGTTATTCAAATAAGGAAGTCGTGGCCCATAGCTTCTTCCATTTACAATAACCGATCGAAGAGGGAAGGAGCTACCCATCATACCTTCCTCATTCGAATAACCAATTTAAAAAGAAAGGCGAGACCCTCAATCTGGCGGCCGCTTCTTCTTCTTTTGTCTGATCATTAAAATAAGAAAGGTATGTACGATATGAGGGTCGGGTTGTCCTATCCTTTCCGGTTATGGTCACATAAGAAAGGAACGTTATGAAGGTCACACCTTCCTTCTTTGTCCGGTTATTTAAATATGAAAGAAGCGATATGGTCGCGCCTTCCTATTCTGTTCTCACATATGAAAAGAGCGGTCCTTATCCCGTTCCTTCCTTATACAATAACCAATCGAAAATAGAGGGCGTTACTCTCAATCTGGGACCGCTCCTGCCTCTTTCGTTCGGTTGTTCAAACAAGGAAAGGACGGTATAAGTGTCATTCTTTCCCCTTTAAATCAGTTATTCAAATTTTGGAAGGCGCGGCTCATATTGGTCATTCCTCAAGAGAGCAAAAGCAGACGCAATAGGAAGGGGCGACCTTCATGTCGTACTTTCCATATATAACACGCTACAGTCATCCTCGCGGTAGAAGAATTTAACGCTAGTCGCAACTCGGGCAACCGCATGAAATTAGACCCCATCATGGCATATCAGAAGGAAGCCATCAAGCCGAGTGACGGAAAAGATCAGGTACTCAGAATTAAAGGAACGGCGATGAAGACCAGTCGTGCTCTAGTTTGATATTGATCTGGCTTCGCAAAATCCGGGTTCCACTTTTCTTGCGTCTATCCATCATCACTGGCCATGTTCCCGCTGGATTTCTTCTCGTAGGAGACATCCGGTGGTGTTCACGGTGTATGTGCTGATCCTGTTCCACTCTTCGGATCACGGAGGCCAGGGCCGTGTGTGTGTTCTGGCTTTTCACCATCGACGAGGGTATGTTTTGAGGTCATGTTTGATATCGACCTTATTTATGGCCCGACTCTAGTAAATGATTCAAGCTTCAAGGATGCTGTGCAAGACCTTGCGAAGATTTGCAAGAAGTGCAATAGAGAACCTGACACGAGTAGCGACGATAGAAGTCTCAAGTGGCAAGCCATGGATAGAAATAACACCAATATATACCAACAAGATTCATACATCTCCCACATAGACCTGACTGGCTTCTAGTATCCGATAGTGGGCTACAGATGGGAAAGCTCCTGTCGTTATGTGGTTGAGAAAGCCAAGGGGATCGGCTCCCAATAATTCGGCCGCACTCTTTCAGCATCTTCAGGTATTCGGTGTGAGCTCAGATGTGAGCTCAGACCTCGATCCGTCATAGTGCAGCTGAGGGTTAAAGGAATAAACAGAGGCTGATAAAGCCAGAGGTGATGTTGATGAACCCGATCACTTTGGTGTGGGTCTTAGCTTGGAACGGCCGGAACCTCGGCCCCAGCACGCCTAACGTAAGCCATTGTGGATAACGTCAGCCACTGTGAAGACCAAAAGCTCAGTGAGTGACGTCTTTTATCCGTAGTTGCTATATAAGTTGTTCACCATCCTATTTTAAAGGTTTTCAACGTCCACCTCTTTTTTCTAGTAGAGACCCGTTTGAGACAGACAGTGCCTACATTAAGGAATCTTTCACGATGACGACAGCAGCGGTGTTCGGCTGTACAGGAGCCGTAGGCTCTCAAATCCTCACTACACTTCTCGCCTCAGACGCATTCTCATCCGTCAAGACTATCTCAAGAAGGCTCCCAAATGTGCAGTCTTTCAAGCTCCAAGCTCTCGAGGAAGGCGACATATCAAAATGGGCCGGCATGATTTCCTCCCTGTCTCCCAAGCCATCATTGGTCTTCAATGCGGTCGGCACCACAAGGGCGGCAGCCGGCGGACTCCAGAATCAGTGGAAGATCGACCACGACACATGCATAGAGAATGCCAAGGCAGCTAAGGAGGCTGGAGTGAAGACATACGTATTCATCTCTAGCGGAGGAACCAGAGGTTTTCTCTCTCGCTACGTGCCCTATTCCAAAATGAAGATCGGGGTGGAGGATGCCATCAAGGATCTGGATTTCGAGCATGCTATTATTTTGAGGCCGGGTATGATCATCGGAAGGGAGAAGTCTAAAGCTCCGCTCTTGGAAGGCATCATGGGAAACCTAAACAAGCTGGGACAGGGTGTCCAGGACTTATTAGGTATGTCTAAATGTTTAAATGCCTTAATATCCCGGATACTAACTCGTAACGTGCAGCCGCGGATCAAACCACGATCGGTAGAGCAGCTGTAGCAGCTACTCTTACGATCGAACAGGGAAGAGAGCCACCGAAATATTGGGTTCTAGAACAGGCTGATATCATCAAGTTTGGCAGGGACGAGTGGAAGGGATAACACCACAATGGCGAATCGGGTTTGTTAAGGCACTGCTGCCACTGTATTCTGTGGCAACTATACGTCATGTTTGGCAGGTTGGGAAAGAATGATGGAATCGCAGTTATACACACCTCCGCTCTTGTTTACGTTTATTTTTCGACCATCTATGAGTTCGCCTCTCTAATTTATGAGACAGAAAGCCTCTTTCATACTGGTGGCATGGTCAACCGCATATAACCCTAATTTTCGTTGCCTTGGGACTTCCTGTTATCGCTGTGAACCCGCGTCCCAAAGCCAAATAATACCTAATTAATTTGTTACCCGTTATTTAAGCACAATGACTTGCAAGAACTCTGCACGCCCAAGCCCTACTATGGTTTTTGCTAACCGGCGTCGGTGCACTCGCTTGGTATCTTGAGAACCTAAATTCCTTGACGATCCCGAGACATAGTAGCAGCCCCAATCAAGAAAATTGAATCTGGAAGCTCCACGGAGCTGCTCGGAGACTGCTGATGGCGATAATCTTTATTTAATGATGCACTCAGCCATGCAAAGCAGAAGGAATGCCAATTGTGGATCTCGAAAGTCGAGAACCATGAGTGGGTACCCATTGTGGGTCTTATATCTGAGAAAGGAAAGGTATGAATAATCCTTGCCATATCCCCGTAGCTTATTCTAACCACCAACATTTCCTCTGACTTGATTGAGATGTCGAGCAAGGCACTCTGTTCAGTAGACTAGCCTCAATGATTAAACTATATATACGATGTCATCACAGAGCCGAGAGGTAGTACAGCAAAGCGGAAGCGTAGGAAAAGAAAAACGGAAACCTGTACGCCGTGACCCAGAGAGAAGACGGCAGCAGAACATTCAAGCGCAAAGAAAGTATCGTGGGTACAAGTCTTCTCTAGCATTGGCATGTCAGCAACCCATGGATCATGGGCGTACCAATCTCTAAAAAAATGAGTACTGATTATCCGACTAGGAGAAAAGCTTCGTCAGCGCCTGGATCGTTTCGAAACACTTGCAGCATCTGCTGTGCAGAGCCATGATATCGAAAAAACACCGGCTGCGGATGCAGGCCCATCTGAGGCAGCCACAGGGCATGACTTATCCAGCAGCCTAACACATGACATTTCAAAGTGCCTCCCAACTTCCGATGCTTCGAACATATCCGTTTCTAGTTTCTCTACGGCGACTCTGGGAGAATGTCAACACCTTATTCCACTGTCAGATGATACTTCATCAGCACTGAACATATGGGATTCTATAACACACGTTTCACAGACACACAGCAACCCATCAACATCGAGCATATTAGATCCTCCAGCAAATATTGATCCTTCCCTTCTCATTCGTGATAAACAAAATGATGGCCTTAGCCCGTACTTTACAACCACCATCGATTGCGGTTGCTCCAGCCCACACGTCCAGATACAAACAGAGGCTCCAGGCTCATTCAGCTCCGGCAAGATCAAGATACTCAGCTTTGGACCGAATGTAACTACACCGGATCCATATGCCAACACCCTTCGCGTCGAAACAGTCTGCACTTTAGCTGCGCTGTATACGCTTGGAATGCATGTCGGCATTACCGAGGAGCTACTCTGTGCCGACGAATCTCTCTTACCATTCTTCCGATTCAGCGCGGACTCGGTGGATGATATGATCAAAGCAAACATGATTTGTACAGTGCAGAAAATATTCCAGACACTGAAGCCGGACCTGAGGCCGAGCAGCGAACAAATCACTATCAAGCATCATCCATACATAGATATTCTACCCTTTCCAACGCTGCGGAAAAATCTCATCATCCATCAAGGTGAGGTTGACGAGGATGAATTCTTTCTCGACATACTCACCGGTTTAGTGTGTTGGGGAGGTGCAGGTATTGGGAGGAGGGATCGAGAAGAGTCCACTGGATATGCTTCGACAGGTACGCCGTGGGACGTCCGCAGTTGGGAGGCAAGGGTTTGGTTTTCGAATAAGTATTGGACTTTGCTAGGTGGTGAGGATGGAGAACTTGTTCGGCAAAGCGAGTGGTGGCGCAGTATCAGAGGGGAAGACACCACGCCGAACATGGGTTTGCATAGCTAGAAGAACCATGGGATTTCAAAAGTTTGATGTTCCCGTATTGGATTCAAGACTATTCGGTTTGGATAATACCATCCGTGTATATTGAGTTGAGTCTAAACTAAATCCAGTCTACCCCTTCGGCCTTGGGTTGATAGGTCGGGCCCGGACTCAGAGCCAACCCCATCCCATTAATCAATCTAACTCGATCATGGATCAGACTCGATGCTTCAAACGATGTTTTCTCCTTCGGTGCGGAGACTGTTGTTGAGAACCCGAAGGGCGTTAGAAACAGGTTCAATGTTCAATAGGAATAGGCCCGTTCCAACGAGAGGACCCCTGTGATCATCCCAAGCCTGCAATGGGACCGGAATCATGATATGATTGAATCCGTCGAGCATGTGTCTATCGCACAAGCGGCCTGATTGACCAGCCGTCGATCTTGTTCCATTCATTTTAATACCTTTTAGTATACTGCGTGCTTTCCCCATAACGACGAGCATCCACTCAAACATCGTGGGCGCGTCCACGGACGATATAGGGAGCCTCTGTTACGGAATACTTGCGCGGATGCAGGTCTTTGTCGACCTCGACGGGATAGGGATCTTCCTTTCCCGGGAAGGCTTGTGAGAATACGTCGTGCCCATGGGCGACCACAATTGCGACTGAGAATCGAAGTACTGCTTCATGGCAGTGTCTGCTTCAGAATGTTTCTTCGATATCCTGCAAATAATCTCATACGCCAATGAATTAGCATTCCTTCACGGTAGTTCGTGCTACGGGGCGTTTCGCCGAGTGGGCGGCCCAAACATATGGGAATCTCGGAAGTTTCGGGTGCCCTGATAGTTTTTGTGTAATATCAATACCAAGGACCTTAGAATAGATAAGCTATCTCAAGGTTACACGGCGTAGGAATCGCTCCACTCATTCTAATCCCCTGATGCCTTCTTTGAAAGCCGACCGCTAGCCACAAAACTCCCATTCTCATCCTCGAACATCCCGTGCCGTAATCAGGGTATTCCACTTCTTCAACACCAATGCCGCATCCTTGCTTTCAAACGCATTCGTCTTCTCGGGCTTGCCTCGCGTGGCAAGGAAGACGGCATGTGCATTCGAGTATTGGAACAATCGGGACTTTCACACTTCATGGTTCATACTTAGTTGGTTAACGGTTCCCAAATCACCAAGTTACATCGGCCAACGATGTTATAGAGATGCATCGTATAGGCATTGCTTGCCAGCAACCGTCATCGCAGAAAAGGCAATATTTATAATAGAATGGACAGACCTTCGATCTTTAGGACAAGCTATTCAGAGAGCTTCAATTAATGTTTACTACCATGCTCTAGATTTTTGAACACAAATATTATACATACCACGCAAACATTCGTTCCAACCCCCACATCACTGGAGACGGCCATGAAATATAGAATACGGCGTCGTTCGGTTTTCCGATTCTCGAGGCTGCGCCATGGTTGACCTCAGTGCAGCTTTATAGGCATCGCCTGATTGCTGTCCCTCGACCTTCATCTCGTGTATTTGTACAAGCTTGCCGTCGCTAGTATAAACGAATAATCGGTTCCCCTGTCCAGAAACCCGAGATCTGGTATCCATTAAAAATGGTATACCTGGGGGTACCTGTATTGGGTCCAGAAACTCGGAATTCTCTGCAATCTCCATCTTGGTAAAGATTATGCGTTTAAGTTGGAACCCTTTCTCGCCGGTCCCGGAGCTAGGGACAAGGGCTTTACTCCACAGCGGGCCCAGAACTCGCTCCCGTCTCTTTATCCCATCCCAGGTCCAATTATTCCAGTCGATGTGACGGTCCTCCTTTTTAATCTTCCCCGCAAACCTGAGATCGTCCTCATGACTTTCCGCACGCCACCCAATCCCCTCGAGTGGTGGCACAAAAACCCGGTTTTGGATACCTTTCAAGAGCATTTCAGCTCCTCTCGGGGTAACAAGATCGAGCAATTGTTGCACGGTACATGTCTCCGGGTTCGGTATGTCAAATCCGGGGGGCGGTGTCTGATCCAAGATAACGCCATGATCCATTCTCTTAGGATGGAGAGTTTGGAGAGTAATTCCAGTCCTCTTTTCTCCAGCAAGTAGAGTATGGTGAATCGGAGCAGCTCCTCGAAAGCTTTTGATAAAGATCAGCGGTGGTCAACATAAACAAGACAGTGGCCAGCTTACTCTGGAAGTAAAGAGGGGTGAACATTGAGACCCCCGTATTTTGCGCCATTCAGAAGACGAGGAGGAACTAGTAGTCCAAAAGAAACAGCAATTATCAAGTTTATAGGTTTATCCTGTGGTCGCGGGGGCTAGAAGATAGTTAGGTACACGATACAAAGTCGGTATAGATGATCTGCTTACACTCCATCCCGTAAAAGTATCAATCTCATGAATTGGAAGGCTTAATTCATTTGCTGCAGCCTTAATAGGTACTTGAACAAATATCAGCCGGGGAACCAACAATAGATGTCAACAATGCAATATCTACCTTCCCGGATAGCTTTTAATCCTCTTCCGACTCTTTTGGGGGGTCTACAAACAACGTCAATCGAGTTTATAACATCAGGCCGCCAAGAGCGTTCCCCATGAAGCGCCATCAAAGAAGCTATGCTAAAATCATCTGATCCACAGAAGAGTATTCGTAAAGGATCGCAAGCTTTGGTGGAAAATGATCGAGGGTATACTGCAGCACGAACCCGCAATGGGCGCCGAGAAATATATAACCCCACTCTCCCTGTCAAACTCATAGATTCGTCGTCAAAAGAAAACTCCCTTCAGGAAGAAGAAGAAGAAGAAGAAGAGACTGTGCTTCAATTGGGGGTTGATATCGATATTGATATCGATAAATCACGTGATTGTATAACTTCAAGCGTTATGACGGAGTGCCGATATTGAAGCCAGGTTCAAACTTATGATGATGTTGCCCTTAGTGAAGCCGATAAGCCTACCCGCCGATTGTGTCAGGCGATGTCTGTGAATGACCCCCCCTCAGTGATACCGGCGCAGCTCTCCTTTCTGACGATATATAACCCATCCCTTGGGACGACGGACGAAACGTTGGCCGAGCAGATTGTATTCTATTCGTCGAGAGCAAGTCAATCGAGACGGGTACGATCTGCGCATCGAGATTCTACCGTTAAGGACCAGAAGGATGAAAAGAACGAGAGGTTGCGCCAGGTAGGCCTGGCGCAGGGGATGGTGAGCTTCGCCAAGTGGGTACTGATAACATCAATCGACGAGACTGGATCTGGTAGATCTTCTAACAGTTTGCCAGGGACTTTTCGAACGGAAAAACTTTGGACTCAGTCGAGACCGAGAAATCGCGGATTGTGCTGCATGAACTGGAGCCTAGTTGGTGGATTCTAGCTGTAAGCCGCCCCATCCCTCCGTGAAAACGTTTCTAATCACTCGCAGTCCATCGATCTGACCCGTCTACCTTCGAACGCTCCGTCACCCTCTCCGGGCCAACCTACACCGGATCGTATCGAATATTCGTCCCGAGAAATTGCCCCTTCCCAGCTCATCGTACAGCAGCTCCTACGAGCACACTCGATCTTCCTGTTACATCATGCATCTACGCTTCAAGAACTATACGATAATTCCGCACGGGCAACATTTTGCAGGTTTCTAGATCAGTTTTGGGTGAGATTTATATGTAACTGGAACGTTCTTCTTAATGGAAACCCGGTTGTGGATATATTCAATGGTATTAAGCTAGCTGCCGGCGGCGAGTTGGGAATTGGTGTAGGGGAAGAAGAATGGGGGAGCGGAGAAAGAGAAGTTTTGGAAGATTTTGTTTCAAGAACAGAAGGCCTAGAGGATCTTGTTGTTTCTAGATTTGGAGATCCACCAATTCAGCCTGCATCGTCCAAGGAGGCTGGTAAAGCCGAGAATTCAGCAAAGGAGGATCAATCATGGATCGGTTCTGATAGTTGCCCTCGGCCATCAGATGGAGTTATATTTTCAGGCGTCGGATCAGTAGCTCGGCCATCATTGACCCAGGTTTCTCTGTGGATGGAATGGATATACCGGTACGGCGAGGATACGTACGGGGTGAGAGATGATCCTCACTCAAATCGTCGGCGGAAACGCCGAAAAGAGAGATCCTCGAGGATGAGCAGAGACGCTCTCCAAGTACCAAAACGAGAAGCAAGGCAGCAAACGTCCTTGTCCCCAGGCCAGACACCTACCGGTAGTCCACCGCCGGGAATCCCTCCACCGCTCGTAACCGCTGTGGAACAACAGCCCCAGCCCTCATCTTCAAAGCCGGAGTCATGCGATAGTAGCCAGAGCACACGACAGCCGTCACCCACAGGCGAAGAGAAGCCGGCAGATTCATCAGCATTCGGGACCGAGAATTTCATGAAATATCTAACATTGGGGTATGGGTCCGCATGGGGTAACTCTACAAAAATGGCACCAGCACATCCACGAGTCTCCATTTTGCGCCAAACCGACAAAACCAGCGGTGACGACAGTGGAGGCAGCGATGCCAAGTCAACAACCACTGAATCTACCCCTGAAACGAGCGCTGGAGAGCAGGAAGATATCCTTCAACGGCGAGAAGAGACGATCGGAAGGTTCATCATAGGTCTTCGTGATGACCTCGAAGATGAAGACACGGATGATGAGGAATTTGAAGATAAAGAACCGGAGCAAAAGTCAACCAGTACAATCGAGTTAAACAGGAAAATATTACGGAGAACGTTGGATATAAGGCCGTCAGATCCCATCCCCAGCGGAGATGATCAAGGTACGGATAATACTTTTTGGATCCTATATTATCTACCTATATTTTCTAACCATCCCATGTTTTCAGGCACTCCCCAAAGATCCAGATCCACAAAACTTCAAGTTGTCATATATCTCGTCAGTAACTTACCCAGGGACCTACTTACCTTGTCCCCCTCAACTAACATAGACCTAGCATCAACCATTCATGTTCGCATTTCTCCTCAAACCAGAAACTCCTTCTCTCTCCCAGCCTTCGTTCTACCGCAGTATCCATCATCAACTTGGCCCTCTCCAGAAACCCCTGCTCTCATCCACATCCCCTGCCAATGCCGCACAACGAATATCCGTTGCCGAGGACTCTCCAGGCAACAAAAAGAATGGCTCATCCCAACCCCAACCACTCTACGACATCATCTACAACCCATCAACTCATACCGTCCACTCTTCCCTCCCTAACATTCCAGACCCTATCTCACCTGCGGGTTTCAGGCCAAACCAAACCTCCCCATGGTCACGCGTTGAAGCACTCAACGTACATACCCAACTCCTAAACACGTACATCGACACCAGACTCCACCCTTCCGAACTTGAACGGACTTGCAAGACAAGTCGTGGGTGGTGGGTCGTATGGATCCGTCTCCCCTCTCAACAGAGCAAGACCGCAAACCTCAAGGAAGAAGACCATATACCATCATCCGATCCCCAACCCCCAAAATACCTCTTCAACGAAGCATTCCTAGTTCGAAAAGCAAGTGACTACAACGCACCAAGCCACGCCCGAAACTCAAGCGGAACGAGATTCTTTAGGGATATCGCCAGCGGGTTTGGTGCATCATCATCGTCCCAGGCCGCGGCTGGGAACTCTCCCAGGAAGTTGACGGAGGGAGTTGGTCTAGACGCGAGGAAATATGTAGAGGGTCTGCTGAGCTTTAACCGATGATGAGAAGAAGTGTGTGTGCAATTCAACCCTCCTTGGTATAGAGAACCAATCCCATTGAAGTTTTATAAGAGAGCAAATGGAAATTAAGATAGATATATTCCCTAATCTACTCATTGTACAATGAAACCCCTAACATTCGCTTCCCCCAAAGTCATCTCCAAGAACTAGTAACAACCCTATCTCACCGACCCCAATCTAGATCCGTGACCAAAGAGCACGTGCCTCCTCCCTCCCTGCTTCCCATCTCGTGATATAATAATATGGAATATAAAAGACCTAGCTAGTAGCAGTAACACTCTCCCTTTTCTTTTCTTTCCAATGTAACAACAAACAACGTTCTTAGAATCACAACCAGTCTGGTTACGAATGAATGTGTTCGATGTTGTTCAATTACTGTTCGAAAATAATCGCGATATTCACGCGTCTCTGCTTTGCCTCGGGAGGATATATCAGGGAGAGCAAATGGAATATTTGAAGCACCTACAGTGAGCTACCCCCAATACTTACGCCACACTATTCCATCTACTAAGCTCAGTCCCTCTTCGAACAGTACAGACAATCGGCATTATGCATCACAAGCAAGACCCCAATCCGTCCGAAATCCAGAAGAATCAAGAGGACTAGAGAAAAAAAAATCATTTATTTGTCTTGCTGTGTATACGCCTAAGGATCTGGTCTGAGAGAGGATTATTACATCACGAATATGTTGGGGGAAAAAGAAGACGCGATAAACAGAAAGACAAAAGGGGCACAAAAGGGAAACTTGAAAAAAAGAAAAGGGAAATATCGCAAGACTAAACACATATAGGGCGGCTGGGGGATAGAGAGAAGAAAAAGAAAGAGAAGGCGAACGGGGAATTGGGTAAATTGTCTTGAAAAGAGAGCTAGAAAGAGAAAAAAAGTAAGTGATCTTTTTTCTTCCTGTCTTTTTTCGGGAGTATCTGTTGACATTGATCCGGGCGAAGGAGTGAAGAAGGATAAGGAGAAGAAACCTCTCATTCAGGAACCCAAGATACCATGGGTGATCCTCTACCCCTTGGAAGAATATATACCCTTTGCAAGATATGTTTTCGACAAGAGTTATTTGATCACCTCATGAGATCTCTAATTATGTTTGGGCCTTGGTTTCAACGACCCCCCGTTTCCGAAAAATATCTGCCAGGTATAAAGCGAGCAAAAAGAACTCCCGTTTGGTCGAGCCACCTCCACTGATGTAACAGTAATGCTTCAGGACCGACGATAAAAAAGTTGACACGCAATCATTCCTAATTAGGCCGATCGAGGGTCAAGCAAAACGACATCATGAAGACAACGCCTCCCTAAACATGCTCTGCCGAAAATAAATAAACAAGGACCAAATGGCATGAGCCACGACATGCCACGAACCACATAAGCCCGTGATTCAAACTATCCACTCATAGATGCAGCGATGGCAGGGTAACAGAAAGAATTATCCAGCACTAGTTACCGCCGTTCCATAAAGCTTCCTCGCTGGAAATTGCCCGAGTGGTGTGACAGTTGGAAATAAACGAGCTAATTTACAAAATCATGCAGCGCTTCTTCTTGGTGTGCGAGCCCTTTGTCAACAGGGCCGCGCGAGTGGCGGTCTCGAAGACCTCTCGGACGCCATCGTTGGTCCTGGCAGAGCATTCGAGGTATCTGAACGCACCGATCTTCTTGCGGATCTCCTCACCCTAAGAGGGTGTCAGCAAAATGTCCAGTTCATCTCCGTTATCAAAGTGAAGAATATGGAAGGCTCGAATTCCAGTCTCGATCAACGTACCTGTTCGGGAGTGACGGGCTTCTGGGAGGTCTTGTGCAACTCTTCGATGGTCTTGTTATCGAAACGCAAATCCTTCTTACAGCCAACGAGGATGATGGGAAGGCCCTGGCAGAAATGAAGAACCTCGGAGATCCACTAGATAGATGGGTCAGCAACTATCACGAGGTTGTATGGAGATGTAACAGTCGTTCTCTTACCTTCTCCTGGACGTTGTCAAGTGAATCCGGGGAATCGACAGCGAAGCAAATGAGGATGACATGAGAGTCGGGGTAAGAAAGGGGACGGAGACGATCGTAGTCCTCCTGTCCAGCCGTATCCCAAAGAGCTAGCTCAACATGCTTTCCATCGACCTCGACATCTGCCACATAGTTCTCGAAAACGGTGGGGACGTAGACCTAGGAAAATTCTATCAGCTTATTCCCGTTCCTGATGTTTCCCTATCATGCTCGATATTCGGATATCCGTCGATCATCACATGGTGGTTTGGTCGGGGTGGAAGGGGAATAGTTCTAACCTCAGGGAAAGTGCCCTTGGAGAAGACGCTAGTGGCAATTGTCAGCTTGATGAAAGAGAACAAGAGATACGGCAACCAGGTATCAACAGAGGATTGATGGGATACTTACATCAAGAGACACGTCTTACCACAAGCACCATCGCCAACAATGACAAGCTTGCGTCTAATCTCAGCCATCTTGATAGAGGATAGAAAGGTTAGCAATAGAGCAAGAGAAGGACCGGTCTTCAGACACGAGAGATGAAGCTGCAGGTTGTGAGAGGAACAAAGACACGTAGATAAGGGTTGAGGTTGTCCTTGTCAACGTGATGTGGAGATGGAGAGTAAGTGAGGAGAAGTGAGGGAAGATGATTGATTGTTGGGGTTGAAAAGATGGAGGTGAAGGACGACAACGTACTGTTTAAGTAGCAAGCAAAAGAGGAGCGGCTGATTGCTAAAGTGAAGGGAAAGGAGAGAAGAAATCGAAGCTACCGGTAGAGATGGTTCAGAGATCTCGACCAGAAAGAAGGATGTGAATGAAGAGAGATGGATGGAGAAGAGAGAAAGGAAGATCGAAACGAGGATGAAGGGAGGACGAGGATGGAGGTTGTATTATGGAGACAACTAGGCGGAAGCACAAGCGGTTTGTCGTCTATTGGCCCTAAGACCTTTTTTTAAGAGGACGTTCCCTTATTAACCCCCCTTCGACCACCCAGATGCAGGTGACTGGGGGGCGTGACCTGGGGCGTGACCTGGGGCGTGACTTGGCTTTGTGTGTCCACTTTTGCTGGAACAACAAAAAAAAAAAAAGGAAGGGAAAAAAAATAGTCGGGAGGTACCTGGTACTTGGCGTTTCTTACACTCGATCCCCAAGGAAGAAGTATTAATACTTTAAGACGATGGTTCAGGTGAAGATGAATCAATCGTGCAATAAATCTACGAGGATTACTATGATTTTCCCTCTTCTCATGAAGGAATTTGATAAACAACGGAGACATGGACCATATGGGTCAACATCTCCTGGTTCTTCGGAGGTTTTGGGTCGGTATCAGCGAGCTACCGACAAGAAGACTGACTCCCTGCTTTGAATGTGAAGCACGGGGTTATCAACAAACAACCGCCCATACCCACACCATGATCTTCATCGAGACTCGCGTCACGACAAGCATAAACAAACTAGATTGCTCTTTTCGAAAAGAAAATACGGTTCCCTGGTTAAGAAAATTGAAGGCATCGGTGACCACTGACAATTCCAGCTGGTCTGGAGAGCAAACAAGCGCTCTCGGACCACTCTAATAGCCCCAGCATCCCGGTACTGATCACGTTAAGAGCAACTCGCGAAAACGCTGACCGGGCTGCAGCGCCGTTTGGAGATATGATATTCACATCCTCCTCGCTTCCTATCCAGGTACCGCATACCTTGCACAGCGCTCGCAGGATGAATCGCGTATGAGTTTACCTCAATATCAGCTCCGGCATCCGAAACTATTCAGCAGTTTCTTCGACCCTTGTTGACTATTACCGGACCTTACATTTTCATTATCACCGTTTCTCGAACCTTGCAGGCCATTACGACACCATTCTCCCATCTTTTCATCATACTCCACAGAGAATGAATTCATAATAATACTTTCACTGAAGGCGGAGTTGAGATGGATTCTGGCACGGTAGCTGAGATGCGACCCTTGGGTCATGATCGAAGAGCTTCGGGAATCCAAGGAACCTTTTGAAACAACACTAATACATCTTGAAATGGAAATACATAGTGAGACATCCGACTTCCTGTCAGCCATTATTTGCCACAAAGGTCCACACTATGAGGACCGATCAAGCCTCAAAATGAAGAAAATGATACCAAGTGTGATATTCATCCGTCCGGATTTCGACCCGTCAACGTCAACACCCTGGCTTCCTCTTGGCCAATTCACCGATTGATGGAGACAGTCTGATGGATCCTTCATCTCGAAAATCACCCTTTTAGCCAGGGGGAAGAAACGTTTCTCCAATTTAAATGTGGCGCCGTACTGTGGCGGTGCGCTGATATTCAGCCTTGATACGACGTTTCTGCCGGTTTTTGTGGCGCAAATCGCAAGGCAGACTCTGAATGCACAGCCACACCTCTCATTGAACCCTGACTTCAGAGCCGCGAAGGACGATCTATCGCAGCTCATGCCCCGTTACCCTAGTCTAAGCTTCTATCGGCTCTGAACGGCATGCTAAAAGCAGTTGCTTCCCCTTACACGCCGAGGAGAAACGACGTTGACGGACAAATTACTCGTAAGATGCCTCCACGTTGGGCCTGTTCTCAGACGCAAGATTATGGGCAAAGGAGCTATCTTGGCCTTAGAGACCCCCGGAATTAGGGGATTAATCGCTGTTGTGTTTTATACCGGAGTCTCCGAATGATTTAATCTGATAGATGGGCTTCTGACTCCAAGAAACGGCTGGGGGCTCTCGACCTGCTGGGTACCTCCACAGATTCTCCCCAATCTGGTCCCTAGGTAATACAAGGGGTACGAAACCGATGGCTTATCGATCCGAGTGATGTATGCCTTCACGTTTTTATAACATATGAAAGAAACGAGTTTCTTTGATATCAAATCATGGAATTATCCTCTCCCTTGTACCGAGTATTAGAACGTAATTGATTCATTTTGTAGGTTTGAAGAAATCGCGATTGATTGGCTGAAATATATAATGTCACGTGTAGATTATGTAATATGCAGACCTCGAAATTTCCAAATGGCTCTTGTGAAGCTTTCCTCATATCAGCGGTACTGCTCTCTCACCACCAATTGTACGTCCAATCCCACGATGCAGAAGGTCGCCAGGCGTGCAGTCCTTGCGCGCAACCAAGCAAAACGCAAGGCGAGAATAAACGCCGAAAAGGACCGTCACCAGGAATGGAAATTGACCTTCCAAGAGAAAACCCGATACAATAGGTCTCTGATAAACCAAGCCAAAGATGAGAGGTTAGCGAGACGGGAAGACTGGATGCTGGGGCCGCTGGCACCAAAACGTGATATAGGAGAGCGGGCGTCGCTTTATGGAACGGTTTCGTCTCAGCGGTTGCAGCCTCCAAAGCTTCCAAAGGAGAATCGGCGGAAGTATTTAAACATCGTTGCAGGAGATCGGGTGTGTATGATGAAGGGGAAGGATAAGGGGAAGATTGGTGCGGTCCTCAATGTCCACGAGGAGTCCGAGCATGTTGCTGTTGAAGGGGTGAACGTCGTAAGTACAAGCTGCTTGATACCGAGGAAACACTTCCTCATCTCCCCGATTCTGGCTTCACACGACCGAGAGAAAACTTCTAACAATCGTTACTTACTGGACATATAGTACGACATCGAGTACCCCGAATTCGCTATAAAACAAGATACTGATAAACGCCCTTACCGATCTATGTCAATTCCCGTTCCGATCGATGACGTTCGCCTTGTAGTTCCCCTAGACGACCCGAAAACCGGCGCCGTCAAAGACGTCATCGTTAAACACGTTTATGCCGGCGGGCCCTTCCTAGAACAAGAATATGGCTCCCCCGTACCCCGACATACCCGCTACATTTCCGGTCTCGATATCGAAATTCCCTGGCCCCAGATGCCCACGGAGGAAGAGCGAGACGAAGATGTCGACACTCTACGAATCGACGTCGAATCAAAGACATACTTCCCCTCGCTTATAGACGCACCATTCCCCCTGTCGGTTATAGACGAACTGCGGAATAAATTCTCGAAATACAGGCAACGTCACGATCCGGATTGGGCTGCGGAGAAGGAGCGGGAGGATTTATACGAGGAGTGGAAGGCAAGCCAGAAACTTCTTACTCCCAAGGCAGAGTTCCTTGAGCATAAGCTTGCGGAGAAGCAGGAGGCGATGGGATCGAAGAAAGATGAGAATGGAAATCTGAAGGTCTCGCCGGAGACTGCGTCATTTATCCACCAGTTTATGGCTAGGCAGGGGCAGAAGAAGAATGCGAATGCTTGAGTTTTACCTCAAGAAGAGGGTGATAGTGTACATGTACCATGTTAGAATAATTTTCAGGGCGAAGAATCTTTTCTGGAGCGTGGTGTAAATGTATGATATTGTGGGATGGTTTTCTTGCGCGCTCTTATAGAAAAAGATATATATCCATTCCTAACATTATTTTCCTTGTCTTCTCGAGTTAGATGGAATAGGCAAGCCGGCCATGTTAGTGGCATTTGAGATATTCTACTTACTCGTTGGATACGCAGAAGTGATGCCTTGGGCTATGCTTGGTGTATATTCTCCGTTCTAACCTGGGGAACACTGCTGGTATAACATCAGTTCATCCTACACCTCGGGAATAGGATATATATATTTATATATATATCTAATTGATCAACTATCACTTTCGAGGATCGCTCTCCAATTAAAATGACTTTACGGTGCTACGAATTGTTCTCTAGTAGAATATATATATTTACCCCTGAATATAAAAATGGTGCCACCAGCGACGGAGCGGAACATTTTTCATTTATATAGCTGTCCCATAGTAGCAACAAGATAAATCAATAATATCAAGATTTAAGACAATCATGCTATGGCTAATATACGTTAAGAAAAGTAATTAGAAAAAAATATATACAGGTATGTAATAAAGCACCTCGATCGAAAACAAAGGCTGAAAGGACATAATGCGGACTGGTTCTTCCTTTCTACCTCTATTATCACGTCACGTAACTTATTCGTGGGCACAACAGAAGCTGAAATAATTGATATACATATCAATCGATGGCGGACATGCTTCGGTTCACTAAAATGTCATCTGTCTCAAGAAACAAGCACTGGCAACTTGGGTAGGGTATCTGCGAGCTTCTCGCTTGGTCGAATATCTCCATCAGACACACGCTTGAGTCCTCGGTATTATCATGTTCCCGGTCTCCCTTGGATCACCGGTGTTTAAGGAATTCCCAGTTATGTGGTGCTTTAACCGGAGGCTAGCTGCATAGAGACTCAACGCATCAGTGACCACATAGCTCAAGAAAGCTCCCTTTGATCAGAATGCACAGGCTACAACCGTGAATTCAGCACCAAAAGGTGTTTATGAGGGACTTCTATGTATGTACCTGATGAGAAATATGTGAGTGACCTCAGGAAACGTTGAAATCAATGGTCACGTGGACAGGATGCCTTCCGAATAGGACCTCGACGCTCCCAATTTCTTGCCGTCTCAGGGCGATACCGTGTTCCACTCTCCAACCAACTCACTAGCTTGAGTGTCAAGCTGTAGTGGGCTATTCTGCAGTAGCCTTCTTCACAAACAAGCGCAGCTCCATCATTCTGCAAGAAGAACCGACCAGGTTGTTCAAAACAAGCCTTCATAAGGGGCCGCAATTTTATCTTCCGAGATTGCAGGGTACATAAATTGCAGACAGTCTTTCTCCGCACCGTCTGCACATGCGTTTTGATGTTTTGACGATTTGAATGATATTAATTAATCAATTGACGCAAAGTGCTTGTTTATCTAAATGGCAATGGTTGCCGTGGGTATGGCGGGGAAAGCCAGCCATATAAAACTCTCGAATGCCCAGACATTTTACCTCCCTTGGTTAGGTACCTACTAGTTCTCTATGAGAATCTTAGCTCCAGAAGCAGCAAAATTGATCACGGAGAAAGCTTCTCTAAGGAATAACCCATCATGGCGTCATTACGGAGTCTTCTCTCAGCCCTACTCACAGTAGGCGTCGCTACAGCTTCTCCGCTGGAGAAACGGCTCAACAACAGCGTCGGGATAACACCTGCAATGGGCTTCAACAATTACAATGCTGGACTATCGGCTTCAGCGGAGACGGCTCTTGGTGCGGCAGATGCTTTGGTCAGCCTTGGGCTTAAAGCTCTTGGGTATGTATACGTTAATATCGACGATGGCTGGTCGACAATGAACCGTGACGCATCTGGTGATTTGGTTCCGGATCCTACAAAATGGCCGGATGGTATTGAAGCTGTCGCTACCCAAATTCATGATATGGGCTTGAAACTCGGTTTGTGTTTTGTTTCCTTGTTTGTAGTATTCAAAGCGTTGTGGACCATCTAGTGCTCATCACCGTAAATAGGACTTTATGGAGACTCGGGAACCGCAGTAAGTAAACATAAATCCTAAAACTCTAACGACAGTCTTTTATCCTATATCGATCTACCCATGAGTGATACTTACTGGATTAGACTTGCGCTGGATTTCCCGGCTCCCAGGGCTACGAGGAACAAGATGCACAACTTCTCGCTTCATGGGGCGTCGACTACTGGAAATATGACAACGTGCGTCTAATCTTCTCCCGGTCATCGATGGCCACCTTCTTCACAACATTGTTTAGTGGTTAAACGAGGAGTAAATAGTGCGCGACTCCCAGCGGAGACTCCCAACCTCGTTATGAAACGATGAGAGATGCTCTTCTCGCGACTGATCGCGATATCCTATACTCTCTCTGCCAGTGGGGTCAAGATGAAGTGTGGACTTGGGGTGCGGAAGTTGGGCACTCATGGCGTGTGGGTGGCGATATCTCCAATAGCTGGGAGTATGTAACTCATAAACGGAGGGGAGTAACGATTTCGTCTTTGTTTCTAACGGTATGATTAGATCTGCTGCAAGCATTGCTGCAAGCAATGCAGGTATCGCTTCGTACGCCGGGCCTGGCGGATTCAATGACTTCGATATGTTGGTAGGTGACTCCGATTTCGATATCTATGGCAGGCAAGAAGACCTATCTAACCATTTAATTGCAGGAGGTTGGCAATGGAGTCCTCACAGCCGCCGAGGAAAGGGCCCATTTTGGTCTTTGGGCAATCTCTAAGAGCCCTCTCCTTATCGGTGCCGATCTCACCACTATATCGAATGCGTCCATGGAGATTCTCTCGAATAAGGTACGGGAACGATACACATTCCTCACAGTACCCTTTTAAAACAATTCAAATACTTACCAATCGGAATAGGAGATAATTGCCGTCAATCAGGACTCACTGGGGGTTGCTGCAACCACTTTCCAACCGCCTGGTGCCCCTGAACCCTCAACTAGTTCGCTATATCCGTATTGGGTCGGAGAACTGAGTGACGGGTACGTTATCGGTCTCGTGGCTGCCGATGGGGCTGAGAACCTCAGTGTCGAGTTCGCTGATATTGAAGCCATTGGCGAGGGGACTTTCGCATGGGCTGAACTCTATACTGGCGAAACTGGCACAGGGACAGGTGTTTCAGCCGATCTGGAAGTGCATGATATGGCGGTTTTCAAAATCACAGCAGCATAGTGTGCGAGGTGGGATGGAAGGTAGAAAGGCCCTGGATTTTGGAAGGGGGATAACAACATGAACACCTCCATTCCGTCCGAAATATAGAACTGATAATCGTTAAGATGCGGAATGAGGTCTCTCTGCCGATATGAAGAGGTATAAGTCATGTTACGTGTAAATCGTACCCCGTGCTGGTCGCTGCTTAGGGGGGTGGCAACAGAGCTGGTTTAGAAGGTCGGGGTATATCAATCCTTCAAGGAATCCCCTCCATTATCCGAGGATAGATGGTTGCCCATCTTCGGTGATTAAGTTTCACAAGCTCCCGCGAAATGTCTTGTTGAATAGGCGCCGAGTTAATTCTTTTCCCCGCAATGGATGTCTTACGGGGTTACACCTGCTGGTTCCAGTAAGGGAGGAAGGAGATGCATATGGCAAATATAACGTCAGCACTTATGAAGTCTGCATCTGCTAAAAGCTGATGGTGGAATGTCGATGATGGTCAGCCCTTGCTTGGCTGCTGAAAACCAAACCCATTACCCCACACTAAAATTGGTTTCATATGGACGAGAAGAGAGGGTCCCTGACGATTTTCGAACGGCTTGCCTACTTAATTGAGCCATCATCGTGGCTTAAACCCGTCGATCTGAAGCAGGAGAACATGAAAAGAAAAGTAGCTTGAATGGGTATCTGGACAAGCCCAATGGCCTTCCATAGATACGTGTATGTCGATGTATCAGTGCAGTTTGGCCGTGGTTAGGATATATGCACGGAGATAGCATGGCTGGTGCCTTTGCAGGGTTTGTGCCGCCTGAGCTGTTTTACTAAATAGTAGCAAGCTTGATAAGCTGACAGTAGTACGTCACTGGCCTTCGTGATCTTCCTATCACTGAATCCCACAGACGGATTTAGCTGTTTAGCTGAATTATCTACGAAAGATGCTATTCTCAGCAGAAGGCCCTCGCTTTACGCTAAAGAACTATATCCAATCAAAAGCCGGTGCGGAGGGTTATGCTTAACTTTATTCTTACTTTGCATTTCGGCGATTCGGCCTTAAGAACCTCAACTCCAGATCGTTCGATTATTAACATCACCGTTGTATGGGTTATCAGCCCTGTAGTGGGAGGTACCAGAGTGCGGCGGAAGCTACCAAACGAAAAGAACACCCTCGATCCTATCATCGGTTCTGTCTGGATCGCTCGCCGAACCATCATGCAACCCGGTTACTCACCATGTATCTGACGTAGGCTGAAGCTGGGTAGGACTCAACCTAAACATGCTTACGGAAACGGTGCAACGCATGACTCTAGGATCCTGAGTTTTCTTCGAGAATGCAAATGGAGTCTGGCCCCCAATTGCGGGTCTTTTTCTCGACAGTCAATGCTTCAGTGAGATGTTTCAGCTCCAGGTATAAATAGAGCTACGGTCCCGGAGGAATCAGACATTCAATAATCTTCAACTTGGACCTGCATCTATACTCAAGATAAAACTCACCTGTACCACTTCACCCTCTTTGAATAAACCCAGCCTCTCACAGACCTGCCCCGCAATCATGGCTTTCCAATTTTCCAAGACTAACCTCCCAAAGAAGCTCTTCATCAACAATGAGTATGTCGAATCCAAAAACAAGGAGAAGTTAACCGTCTACAACCCCAACGACGGCTCTTTAGTTGCCGACGATGTCGCCATCGCCGGTGAAGAGGATGTGGAAGCAGCCATTGCCGCGGCCGAGAAAGCTTTCCCGGAATGGAAGAAGACCTCCCCAACAGAGAGAAGAGACATGATGGTGAAGTTGGCCTCGCTCATCGAACAGCATTCCGATGTTTTCATGGATTTGACGAGAATCACACTTGGAGCACCTCAGACAACTATGGGCCAGTTCCAAGTCGTCATGGCTGCAGAGGTAATTTCTCATTTTCATTTTTTCTTCTTTGCATTTCTATTACTTGGCTAGTTTCTCCAAATGCAAGGGACCGGACTGATGAAGTATAGGTACTCCGCTATAATGCTGGATGGGCCGATAAATTTGCCGGCGAGTCTTACCCACAGGGAGACGGCTTTCTGAAGATAGTCCGTCATGAACCATTTGGTGTGACTGCCGGTATCATTCCCTGGAACATACCTCTTCCGTCCGTCGCCATGAAATTAGCCCCAGCTGTCGCTACTGGAAATTGTATAATCATTAAAGCATCCGAAAAGACACCATTTGCCGCGCTTGCTGTTGGTGCTCTCATCAAGGAAGCCGGCTTCCCACCCGGTGTGGTGCAGATTTTGAGCGGTGGCGGAAGCTCGGGTGCTCTTCTTGCTAGCCATATGAGGATCCGCAAAGTGAGCTTCACCGGTAGCGTTATTACTGGCAGGAAAATCCAAGAAATGGCTATCCGCTCAAACATGAAACGCGTCACGCTCGAGCTAGGGGGTAAGTCTCCAGCCGTGATATTCGACGACGCCAATCTCGACAATGCCGTCAAGTGGGCAGCCGATGCAATCACCATGAACACCGGGCAGGCATGCGTGGCTCCCAGCCGTGTCTACGTGCAAGAAGGGATATACGATGAATTCTTGAAGAAATATAAGCAGGCTATGGAGGATAAGAAGAAGACCATGGGAGACCCGGAGAAAGGGCAAACTCTTCTGGGACCGCTTGTCGATGAACTGCAATTTGATCGTGTCACCGGATTTATCGAAAGAGGGAAGAACGGTCAAGGGAAAATCCTAACTGGTGGGAACCGGATTGGCGACAAGGTATCTATTACCCCAAAAGGTTCGAGAACCAGAACAATTTCCACTAACTTCACTAGGGATATTTCATCGAACCAACAATCTTCACTGACGTTGACCCCAAATCCGAGATCCACACCCAAGAGATCTTCGGCCCGGTCAGCGTTGTCTGCCGTTTCAAAACGGAAGAGGAAATTGTCGCCATTTCCAACGATACCACTTACGGACTCATGGCAGGAGTCTTCACCCAAGATATTAACAGGGCTCTGCGTGTGGCAAGCGATTTCGACAGTGGTATGGTCGGTGTAAATTGCGTCAGTAACTTACCGCTCATTGCGACGCCCTTCGGAGGTGTCAAGGAGAGCGGTTTGGGACGTGAATGTGGTCTTGATGGCCTCAAGGCATATACAGAGACGAAGACCATCATGATCAATATGACATACTGATTGTGATTAGTGAGTTTGTAAGGATGTGGACGTCCGGGAGGAAGTACCATTGTGTACCTAAATTCCGAGGGAGTTGACGCCTATTTTCCTTATTTTCTTGGATTTTACTCTTCTCTCTTTTCGTGCCGCCTTTAATGAAATTGACGAGCAAAAAGTTTTATGATATAACAATCAGTTGTGTCCTAACACATTGAAATACATCCCTTGAATCAGATGAATAGGGGAGTGATATCTGTAGTCACATGACAACTTCTATAAAATTATATAAACGGTTCCGGACCTGATCTGCATTCATAATAATTCTCATATCAATAGCCGTGTGATTATGATTATTGATGTATTCTGTGTCCTTCGCTCTTCGCTGAAAATTATCTTCTGTTCCAAATCTATAAGCTCCGGCGCTAGTATTGCCAATTGCGCGTGGAGATAAGCATTGAGGAACTCTTATCGTAGAAAGCAAAATCAGCACCCATCTCCATTCCTCCTCAAACAACGAGACAAAACAACCTCCTACCCTCTCACTACAATGTTTCAAGCTGTGGCGCGAAGCTCTGTTAATTACGCCGTCATCGACAAGGCTTTCGAAGACAATGCTCCGTTAAAAAAGCGGGTGTACGATGCTATCAGTATGGGCTCACTCATTCCATTTCCACCGCGTCAATTTAATTCCTAACCTTACGCGCTCCGTACCCCCCCCTTCTTGCAATGAAGCCTGCTAACACGTTCCTGGTTTTCTATTTTACTCTTAAGGCACAACACCTCAGCACGCCGCTCTATTCGAGGATATCGCGAAATACACCTCCGATCGATTAATAGGCGCATCAAGCACGGCTCAAAACGATGCAGCGGCAGCCGCGGATGGAGGTCCGGCTTCAAAGAAGCGGAAACTTGAAAATGGGGCTTCAGACTCAAACTCATCGTCATCAGCTGGTCTGACGGCGGGGCCTTCTCTGTTCTACGTACAGGATATGTCGTTTTCGATTCCTCAGCGGAAGAAGTTTACATTGGAGATGACTGCGGCGGAACGGCCTTCGGAGCGGTATATTAGGGCGAGGAATCAGAGTTCGAAAGTTGTGGAGTTTGGGATTCCGATGGAGAGGATACGTGAGTTTGTTCTCTGGGAAATTTCTTGCAAAACTCCTAACGTTGTTTGAAATAGAGCATATCCTATGCCTCCCTGTTCCGGAGAAAGCACAACGGCAGTTTAATTTTTGTATTATGCCCCCGTACTCGGACGGGGTTACGTCCCCTCCGGAGGGAGAGCCCGATGCTATCTTAGAGCCTATGGTTTGGACTGTGCCGGATGGTCCTGCAAAGAATGCGTTCCAGGGCTCAGGCACGCCGATTGTGGACGACGCCAACCCCGGCCAGACGTATCAAGCTTTTATCCGGAAGATGTTTAATGAGAATCTTGGGCACACTAAAGTCATTTGCCCGGAAGAAAAGGAGTTCGTTAGCGCTACCCCTGAGGCGCATCGGAAGAGTGAGAAAGCGTATCATGTGAAGGCTTTCCGCGGGAGTAAAGAGGGTACGTATACAATTTTGATCCCAACTATTCTTACTACGAACTTTCTAACGCAAGTATGTTATGGCAGGTTATATATTCTTCCTCTCTACCGGAATATTCTTCGGGTTCAAGAAACCACTCGTATTCTTCGCATTCGAGAACATCGAATCTATATCCTACACATCCGTTCTCCAACGCACTTTTAATCTCAGCATCTCGACCCGCTCCGCCTCCGACCCGGAACAGGAGCAGGAATTTGAACTCTCTATGATCGATCAGGCGGACTATGCTGGGATCGATGCCTATATCAAAAAGCACGGCCTGCAAGACGCGAGTCTGGCCGAAGCTAGACGGGCGAAGAAGCTCAACATCAACGGAGTGAAAGGGGAGGATAATGACGGCGATGGGGCCGCTGAAGGCGGGGATGGGGAGGAAGAGAGCGAGCTACAGAAAGCGCAGCGGGAGCTTGAAGATCAGGAAGATGAGGAGGAAGAGGACTATGATCCTGGGAGTGAGGGAGAGAGTGAAGGTAGTGGGTCGAGTAGTGAGGAGGAAGAAGAAGGGGTTGAGTATGAGGGTGGTGATGGTGATCAGGGAGGGGATCTAGTAGAGGAGGAGTTGGGGAGTGAAGCTGAGGAGTTGAGTGATGAAGAATTGTAATATTTGCATAGCACATTCGTATCCTGTGACCTTTAGAGATATCAAAGCCATGATGAGAAGCTTTTTCTCTATCTTCGAACTATGAATGATGCTATCATCGGCTCAGATCGAACAACCGTTTCCAATCCGATCCGCTTTATCGTTTATCCAACACGTCTCCGAGAGATACTCCACCGGGCTTATGTCCTCCCTCTCTTGAGCATCCTCTATCTTTCGTCGTTCATCTCCATAGTAAAGCCGAACGACGACGTTATTGTCTATACCCAGAATCCCGTACCTCGGAAGCAGAGCCTGTCCATACGTTCTTGAAATCATATTATTCCAACCCCGAATGTCGTGATTAAAAAATGATCTACGCCCTCAACCGCCATTGATCTTCTTCCTCCTGCATGACTTCCAAAAATAGACCTCATGATTGGATGAAAGGCCTATCTCTTTCGCCATTCTCTGGGGAAAGCTCGGCGACTGTCACAACGAAATAACTACGAGTTTTGCCTTTTCCGATGGCTTATGGAATTTGGCATCTGCTTCAAACTGCATGCAGTCCCGTGTGTTTGATTTGATGGTAACCACTGAAATGCCCGACTTTAGGCGCCCCGAGTGATAAAAAGGACGGAGTGAGAAAAGTGGCTGTTGGGGAATTCCTCACCGACAGACGATTTCCCGATGCTGATTGGATGAGAAGCGGGGTTGGAAAAGGCGCTTTTGTCCTGCATACAAGACGTTCGAAAATGGTGGGGACAAGGGACTCCATACAAGAGTAATGCATGCGAGGCATATATTTGGCCGAAAGACGGCGGCCAAATGTTGTGGTTGGGTGGCTGTCAAGGGAGAGGGAATAATTGGGCTGAGGGAAATAAAAATAAACCAACGGGAGTGCAGTGCAGGCATTACAGTTTTCTTTCCTGAACAGGGGCAGCAGGGAGGATTGGGGGACTTTGTTGTACAAAAATTGAGTTTAGTTTTAGGTTATCAATTTGATGTCGGCGGTAGGATAGTTGAAATATGTAGGTTCAGCTTCGCGCTGGTTATTTTTGGGTTTGACCTACTCCTTACAGAGCTACGGAAGAAAATGGAGGAGAGGAGGGCACAGGCTGAGTGTTCATCGCTTGGAAGAAACGGGTTAGGTCTGAGCGTTTCGAGGCGGCATTCGCCGAAAGGAGATCGCGAGGTATTCAACACAACTTGCTCGATCGAAAGCGTTTCAAAAAGAGCAATTCGATAGTTCACACTGTCCGGTTGAGGATCGAAGGGCCATCAGATCGATGAGATGAGGACGAGGCGACTAATTAATCGTCAAACAAAGAAAGAACTTGGAGCGTGTGATCTGATTGACTGAATATGGGCGGCACAAACGTGTCACCGAAGATCGACTCAGACCTTGTTCATCGAAGGCCATGAGACAAAGCCCAGACACGTCCTGTTTGACCGACTTTCGCTCTCATCCGACTTTGGCGCATGGGCTCCTTCTATGGAGCCAGGTTCAAGGTTGTCAGTGCCAGGCCTGTTCAGTTAAACTATTCAGGTTTTTTTCTCTGGTAGGTTCAATATAATCCGACAGCTCAGCACTCAGGTAGCGAGGCTCGAAGCAGCAGGATTTGATTCAGACTGGATGCAGGGCAATTCGGCATTCACCACTCATCAGTAGTGCCGGTTGTTTGCAATTTCCTCCATTCTCGCTGCTGATGCTGGCGTGTTTGCTGCAGGATTCGTTTGCATACCCATCACGTCGGTGGAAGTACCCCGGCCAATAGGGTATTCATATGATACGGAGATTCTCACGCCCTGATGCTGGCACGAGTGGCTCTCACGACTCGCAACTTGCTGGCGGTTGGAGCGTATTCTCGAGATCTGTGGGTTTCGAAACAGGTACTCTGTACTCCAGATGTCACATTCTGCAACTAGCAGATCGACCACTTCAGAGCCATCAATTAACGCCTTGTATAGAATTAGCAGTTGCACATTGAGCGAAGATAAAAGGCGTTGACCGAAGAAGACCGATCTCTCACGTGAGAGTATGGAATGTACTGTATTGTAACCGAGTAAAACTTTCGAGACACGCCTTACTCGAATCGGTCTAGTTGCCGGTTGTCGTTTCCCTGAGCCCGGAGTTGGCAAGAAGGTTTGAAGGTCTTGGCAAGTATCTCTGTGTACTGATTGGCTGTGTTTTCGCGATATTAGCCAGGTTGAGGTTAGTCAGTCGCTTCTTGTCTTCTTTTGGTTTAGCGTTGCACAGCCAGAAAATTTCAGTACGAAGAAAAGTTCCGTAACGGTTTTCCAGCTGATTTTCTCCCCTTGCAGTCATTTTCTCTCTGACTTTTCCCCCTCAAAACCCCAAAATAACGCCTGTCCACCACCATTTCTCTCACTCTCACCTCTTCTTCTCCATCCTCACCAAAAAACGTCTTGCCGCACAGCCACGGCTACAGGCAATTCTTCTCTCTTCCCTTGCCTCTCTCGACATCGTGCTCTTCTCTTCACTCTCACTCACACACTCTCTCTTTACACATTCACTTCTTCACTCGGCATCTGAATTCCTCAAGTCTCTCAACAGAAAGACCTTGGGTCGTTTAATCCTCCAACCTTTCTCCACACCCTCCGCTCTCCAGCCAACAAGCAACGTCCACTCGAACAATCCTTTCATCCTCCAACCAAGCCCGTCTCATCGGTTCTTCGATCAAAGAACAACAAAAATTCACTCGATACTCTGTTGCTTGGTGCACACATTCTTCTGGTCTCAGTGCCCGCTGTGACCATCGAAGCCGGCACTGGGAGACACTCGCTTTTGGTGGTTGTGCGGAATGCAAGGTTGAGAGGTCACTTGGTTGATGTATGTTACCCTCTTCCCATCCATGAGAATTCATTCCCTGCTCCGTTTCCAACTTCGAAGTTGGGTCTACTGGGCAGCTGGCTAATATATTATTACAGTATCTCAGCTTGTCGCTGTAGCTTCACAGCGATACCTTCCAGCTCAAATCTACACCTGAACACCGCCCGTTAACGTACCCATCTCATACCATCCAGATGGCTTCCTCTTCGTCGAATGTGGTCGGGGTGCATTATCGTGTTGGGAAGAAGATTGGTGAAGGTTCTTTCGGTGTGATCTTTGAAGGGACAAACCTGTTAAACAGTCAACAAGTTGCAATCAAATTTGTACGTCTTCCGTCATGGCATGCTGTAGTGTTGTCCTTGTAGGTTCAGCTACTAATTCTTCAAATAGGAACCGCGGAAAAGTGATGCTCCGCAACTGCGAGATGAGTATAGGACATACAAGATCTTAGTTGGCTGCCGTATGTGACATCCATCCATCCGTCAGTTGTGGGACTATACTAACAAACAACGTACAGCTGGGATTCCCAATGTATACTATTTCGGCCAGGAGGGCCTGCATAACATTCTCGTCATCGACCTACTCGGGCCCAGTTTGGAGGACCTCTTCGACCATTGCAATCGTCGATTCAGTACCAAGACTGTTGTCATGGTTGCCAAACAAATGGTAAAAGAGCAATATCATCCACCCTGACAAACACCGATACTAATAATTTGTGTTTTATAGCTTTCAAGAGTCCAAACAATCCATGAGAAGAACCTGATATACAGAGACATCAAACCTGACAACTTCCTTATCGGTCGGCCCAACTCCAAGTCAGCCAATGTCATCCATGTCGTCGACTTCGGTATGGCAAAGCAGTACAGGGACCCTAAAACGAAGCAGCACATCCCCTACCGTGAACGGAAGTCATTATCCGGAACTGCTCGTTACATGAGTATTAATACACATTTGGGAAGGGAACAATCTCGACGGGATGATTTAGAAGCACTTGGTCATGTGTTTTTGTATTTCCTCCGCGGAGGTCTTCCATGGCAAGGACTGAAAGCTGCTACGAATAAGCAAAAATACGAGAAGATCGGAGAGAAGAAGCAGACCACCGTGGTCAAGGAACTGTGTGATGGTTATCCAGGTAATGGTGATTGCTAAACACACTAGTGTCTCTCCGTAATGCTAACAAAAATGACTTGACAGATGAATTCAACAAGTATCTTAGTTACGTTCGCAACCTTGGTTTCGAAGATACACCTGATTATGACTATTTGAGAGAGCTCTTTACGCAAGCGTTGAAGAATAGTGGAGAGGTCGAGGACGGCGAATATGACTGGATGAAGTTAAATGGAGGACGGGGCTGGGAAGCGGTCAAGCCATATCCACCGCAGCATCATCTGCACGGCAACAATATGGTACCAAATTCGTCGGCCCGGGAACTACACGCAGCGCCAGCACCACGAGGATCTCAAAGACCGGGAGTTACAGCCGACCGTTTAAACGCCGCGCAGCCCCCGCCCCCGTCTCCTGCGAAACCAGGAGTGGGCAAAACGCGCGACCGGCCAAGCGCCTCCGGCGGGCCGCCAGCCAAGCGTCACAGCGGAGCGGTGGGGGGTCACGACGCGAACACACCTACGGCTTCAACTCAAGCTCAATTTCAGAATTCCAACGCGAACCTACCGGGTCGACTCGCCAGCCCGGCCAATCAGGGGTTGAACAATCAACAGAGTCAGCAACCTCTGCGGGGCCAGCCAGAACCTGAGCCAACTTTCATGCAGAAGGTCATGAAAGCTCTATGCTGTGGTAAGTGAAATTGCATAGTTCCTGCGCCTCAAATTTTGAGTAAACATTGATTGATTCCTTTAGGATGAGTATTAGGACACCGATGATACGCCTCTACCGTTTTCTATTCTCCTAAGCCTGAAGTGCCTATAAAATTCGTTTTTCTCCGACTTGGTGCTGGTTATAGAATCCACACCCTTCCGATATCTCATCCCTTCATCTCATTCTCGTGGGATCGATCGATTGCATAGGCAGGCTCGCTTACGACCAACCACGGCCCATGATGGAGTTTCTCTTCTCTTCTCTCTCTCTCCCCCCCCCTTACCATCATATGATAAACGTATTTCTCGGAGTTTGTCCTCGTCACAGCGCGCCATTTAGTTAATATCTTCCCCTTGTCACTCTTGCCGAGTTCTAGAATTCATCTCTATCAGCACGGCGCTGCCAAAGCATGACGCCGCCATTAGCCACGCCACTCCACGAAAGACAGTCGAAAGCGGGTGTTTCCAGGAATTGCGAAATTCAGAAGCGAAGGATATCCTTTTTACGTTTTCCCTTTTTTCATGTTTCCGCTTTGTCGAAACCATTTAATAGACATTCCTAACATATTTCCTACTCAGCCTTTTTTCAGTTTTTCATTTTTGGTTTCCCTTTTCTTTCTCCCTTTTTCCTCATTTCTTCATGTCAGGCAAATATTCAAACCTCCCTTCGTTCCAGCAAATAATTAATACTTATCCAAAACTCGATTTCTGAATTTTCCCTACCGGTGCCCACAAACGGATTTGGAGTCGGGAGGGAGAGACGGAACATTTGGTAACTCAGGACCCGATTTTTTACTTTTGAGTAAAATTCGGGTCTAGTCACGAGACTTTGAGTATGTCTGAACTCTGTCTCTCCCTTCCCCCATATTCTGTTTAGCGCGTGGGGAAGCTCGTTATTGAGGAGTGTCAACACCCTGAGGATCGATGGGGCGTGTGGAAGTGCTATGAGAGGCGAAGGGCGCGTGATCGGATGTTTGGTATCATTTTTCCTCCTTATCCATTTTCCTTTTTTTCCATTGTTTCAGGTGTGCGTGTGAGAGTATTGGGTGGTTGCTGATAATAATAAAGAATTGCGTGGAAGACATCGAGGGATGCTAGCGGAGGGAGATTTGATTCGAAAAGGACAGACAGTGTATGTTGAGAAGACGTGGGAGGAAGATGGGATGGTTTACTTAAAGAGAGATATACATACATACATTCACACATAAAAAGTTGTTTATTTCTTCGAATGTCTCTTCGAGCTCAGGTTCCAAGGTGGTGTTTTCTGAGATCAAGTCAAATCGATCATCACATGACCAAGTCTAACTCGACCTCATGTTCATGTGTCTTGTTTTTAGAACTCAAGTCTGCTCAGGAATTCAATTTCCATATCTAATAATCCGCTATGATGATGATCACTAACCTTTGGAGAACAATAACCTACTAAGAGATGCCTATGTTGAAGGATAATGCATCATTAATGAGCGAAAGCGCTCTTCGGAAGAATGAAGCGGAGAAATTGTTTCCCGTTCTGGGGTAGACGGGAAGGAAACCCCTCTCACGGATAGGTAGTATGGATTCCTGGAGCTGGGTTGGGGTTCTAGGATTTAAATCTGGGGGAAAAGATGGATGGAGATAGGAAGATATCTTTTTCTTCTGACGGTTTTTGAATACGTTAGGTAGCCAGGTAGCGAGGTTTGAAGGATGGTGAGTACATCCTTTTTCTAGAGGAACCAATTGCAATGGGCCGGTCTTCCTAACGACCTCTATAACAGGACTTCATAACATCTCTCGGTGTCCCAAACACCGTAAGCAACCTCTTCAAAGAATTCTCAACCCCATCCAACGATGTTCGACCCATGGTAAGATGGTGGTGGATCCACGGCGACGTCGACATCACCGAAATCCGCAACGAGGTCAACCAGATCTCATCCGCCGGGTTCGGAGGCGTAGAAATCCAAGATGTTCACCATAGCGTTACCGAACCCACCGACGCAGAGGGACATGGCTGGGGTACCCAACCATGGATCGATGCCGTATTGGCTGCCCTTGATGAGTCGAGTCAGAGGGGTATGAAGCATGATTTTGCGATGGGTCCTTCATGGCCTCTTGGTGTGCCTACGTACGGACCGGATGATGAGCCGGCTGAAAAGGAGGTTGCGTTGGGGAAGAGGTTTGTGGGGAATGGGACCGCGTATAGGGGGGAGGTGCCGCCGCCCGTCGAGGGGAAGACTGAGGGCGTGACGAGGGAGGAGTTGTTTGTGGTGCAGGCTTGGAGAGTTAGTGAGGGGAGTAGTGAGACTGCGGTGCCTGTTTTGCTTGATTTTGATTCTGTTATAGATCTCACTTCGGAGGTGGAGGGTGGTGAGGTGGGGTGGACTCCTCCGGATGATGCGACATGGCTTCTGCTATCTGCCTGGATCCGTGGCTCTGGCCAAAAACCGGAGAGTTATCCGCATACCGTCCCCGAGACGTATGTGGTTGATCATTTCTCCCTGACTGGAGTGGAAGTTGTCACGGATTTTTGGGAGACGAATATTCTTTCGGATGAATTTCGGAGTCTTCTGAATCAAACCCCATCGGCATTTATGGAGGATTCTATAGAGCTGGAAGTGACATCTTACTGGACGCCGAATTTTCCGGCTGAGTTTAAGGATCGTCGAGGTTACGATGTCATGAGCATTTTCCCGGCTATCCTGCGGGAAGATGAAGAGAATATATTTGCCTTCGCGGATTCCGAAGTCACACGTGGTGCTCTTAACGACTATTATGACACCCTGACCGAACTCTACTTCGAATATCATGTTGAGCCTCTCAAGTCATGGACCAACAGTCTAGGCATGCAACACAGGGCCCAGGCTTACGGCATCCCAGGTTTAGATGGCATGAAAATCTCTGCTGCCATAGATATTCCGGAAGGAGAGTCTCTCGGCTTTACATCCATTGACAATTACCGGGCAATTGCTGGAGGGGCGGGCATGTCCCAAAGGAATATTATATCGAACGAGGCATGCGCGTACGAAGAAGGTGCTTACATGACTACATGGGCTAAAGTCCTCGGCACATTGAATCCGCAATTGGCTATTGGTATCAACCAAAATATTTTGCACGGATTCTCGTATATCACAGCACCCGGAGCTACCTGGCCTGGATTTGCGGCGTTCACTCCCTTAGAGGGCAAAATTGGATATTCAGAATCGTGGGGTCCAAGGCAACCCTCATGGCATCACGCGCCGGATATCACAGCCTATTTAGGTCGCGTACAATTATTCATGAGGCAAGGGATACCGAAGCACGATTGTGCATTCTTCCGGCAGGACGGCGCTACGGATTCGAACTATGTGGCGCCATTCTTCACATCTGAGGGTGCTCAGATTGGATGGAGTGCTAACTACATTGATCCAGCCTTGCTTAACTTACCAACGGCCTATGTGGAAAATAATCGGTTTGCTCCAGATGCTGCAAATTACGCCATGATTGCGCTTCAGGGTGATATAACAGCGAATTCTGCGCCTGTCTTGTCACTTGATACTGCTGAGAGGCTACATGAATATGCACAGGATGATCTACCGATGTTGTGGATTGGAGATTGGTCGTCTCCTCGTGCTTATGGATACGGTTCAAGCTCGGATTCTGATCTTGTGAAATCTATCGTCGAGGAGATCCTCGAACTGCCCAATGTTGTAAATGTGGAATCGGCCGCCGGTATCTCAGATGGTGTTGAAGAGTTGGGTATTCAACCTGCGGTTCGGCATGGTTTAGCAGATCTTGTCCATCTTCACCGAGGGGACGGTGAGCTAGATCACTTTATATTCGTTGCCAATTCCTCACAGTCCGGAGTTGATGGGACGGTTTCTATTCCCCGCCGCTTCGATAATGCGGTGCCGGTTTCCTTGGAACCTTGGACCGGCGATTTTTCTGTTCTTCCGCTGTATCAGGAAACCGATCGTGATCGCATATCCATTCCTCTCGCCCTTGAGCCGTATCAATCTGCTCTCATAACTTTGATGCCTATTTCAAACTCAACTATACGGCACGCAGTCAATACTACTGCTCCAAAAATGGTTCGAGAATCTACGGGATCTCGCCTCCTAGTGCAGGCAATCTCGTCAGGAGACTATTCCACAACTCTCGATGACCGCAAGACTTATGATACCTCCATCGACCCCGTTCTACCATCCATAAACCTCACAAACTGGACCCTGAACGTAGACGACTGGCAGCCCGCAAACGGAAACGGCACAACAGGAGACATAACAGAAACAAAGTTCGTCAAGCATACCCTGAATCTCACCTCCCTCGCACCCTGGACATCCATCCCAGAACTCGAAGACGTCTCCGGAAACGGAACATACTCCACCATATTCACCCTTGGTTCCGAATCCCAACCCTACACCAACGACATGGGCGCTTATCTCCAATTTACGAAATTCAACGGCTCTTTCCGCGCTAAGATAAACGGCAAGAGTTTACCGCCTTTGGATCAACTATCCCTTGAGTTTGATATCGGCGATTATCTGAAGAGTGGGACTAACACGATCGAAATTGAAGTTGTGACTAGTCTGTTGAATAGAATGCGGATAGTCGATCCTGGAGCGTATGGTGCGGTCTCTCGGCAGTCTTTTGGTCTGTTGGGGGTTACTGTTCAGCCGTATAGACAGGTGTATGTCGATTGAACCATAGCACTTGAGAAGGTCGAGTGCCAATTTACGGCGAATTAAGCTCGTGGAGGGGATAGAATACTTCAATTGGGTCTATATCTGTTCTAGACCCGAACCTACTTTCTTTCATATTAATATATCAACAACCTATATTCTATCTATATACATTGCTAGTCCTATCAAAAATTGATAACAGAACCATCCGAGGGCCAATACATAACAAAATATAATGTCCGAAGTTCTTCGCATCGTATGAGCGACCTGGGAGACTCGAAGCTCGGGGCACCTAAAATGAATTCTTCTGCAAACAAGTAGAAGGAAAACAAGAAGAAGAAGAAGAAGAAGAAGAAGAATAAAAGAATATAAAAGAGAGATCATGCGCATTTGAAGTGGTTGCTTTGGCCTCGATCTGTTGTATGGCGACCCCCAGATATGGGTATCTTTAAAATATGTTCAGCCCAATTTCTTCGAAATATTCAAACCAGTACGACAACATGCAGCCACCATATCGATTTTTTGCTCGGTTCCCTTTTAGAATTGTTTCTGGTATTCCACGACCTTGTCTGACGTCCAAACCCAGATTTTCCTTTGAATCCGCCTATGCATCGTACTCTAGCATAACAGCTGGGTTGGTCTGTACAGGAGAGAGAGGAACCCGGTACCGACTTGTCCGTCCTCTGGGAACGCAAATCCGCGAGAGGGGCCCTAACGTATGGCTCGCTGTGGACGATTGCAATGCCGATGTCGAATACGTCGTAAAACGACCTTCTGGGGACGATATTAGTGACGGATCATGGTCAAATGCAATCTCTGCCTTCAAGCACGAGTTAGAGATGCAAAGACTTTTCGCAAACGATCCAATGATACGAACACTCCTGGATTATGTCCCCGATTCAGAGCCGGGGGGTCCAATGATGGTTCTTGATGCGTTCACGGACTCGCTCTGGGGAGCTCGAAATGCGAGGTCGTTCACTACAAAGGAAATAAAATGGATTATGAAGGGTGTCCTCCTGGGCATCTTTACGGTGCATATGAAAGGCTTAGTTTATACTGGTGAGTGTCAAGGAATGAGAATGACTGGAAAGAAGACTATTTAAGCTAAGAATGACATGCCATCAGATCTAAAGATGGAGAATGTTGCAGTGAGCGGATTTGATCACTCCAAACCGAATGAGAATGTCCGCGATATTATCGTCAGGCTCGCAGATTGCGGTGCCGGTAAGCTAAATTCTCCTTTGGTTCTTGTCAACACCTCTGACCTCTTCCATAGTTAGTAAACTATCTACCAGAGAGATCACTCCACTCACATACCGGAGCCCAGAGGTCTACTTCAAGAAACCGTGGACCCAGAGCACGGATGTCTGGTCCTGGGGTATAATTGTAAGTTGTTATTTCATAAAGATGTCAAACCCTGCTATCCACTTACCCTAGCACTAACCTTTGTGATTCATAGTTGGCCCAGTTGCTCCAGGCTCAAGTTGACTTCAAGTCTCCGGGAATGTATGACTCGATTTGCACGGGAACTCTGGAAGAAAAAACGAAAGCCGTCCGCGATAAGCTAGCGGTTGACTTCGACCTGGCCTCTGTACCGTTGTATGCTGAGGATGAGCAATGCGCCAAACTGTTGCGTCCGGCACAGCCGGAAGAAGCCTACATGTGGGCAAATAGCATGGTCGAGAAGGGTGTCGCAGGTGAAGATATCCAATTTTTAGTCGGGGTTTTGAACCCGGATCCAAATGCTCGCTTGACGGTGCGAGAGATCCTTGAGAGTGGGTACCTGGAAGTCTAAGACGTGTTTCGGCCATTCTGTTCAATTGCTCTTCGGGTATACTTCCATGATGCCTATAAAGCTGCAGCATCACGATAGCACCGATGTCTGGCTGTCATTTACTTTTGGCTATCTTCAGCCCTGATGTGCTTGTGAGATTGAGTTATGCTCATAGCTTTGGAACTTGAGATTGCGTTTACCGTCCATACATCACCAGGCATGTTAAACTTCCTTGTTTCAAGCCTTGCTATCTCATCGGCATGTTTGAGACCTCCTTTGTGCTTTTCAGAGTGTCAAATGTTTAATAAACGAACTAGTGGATTGATCCCTTGAATATGAAGAAAATAATTATATCTTCCATGTTTGAATCAAAGATTGAACAGTTATTTAAGAACATCTTCGACCTTTTTAAATTTATGAGGTCAATTATTGGTTTGATCCAATATTTGTTGAATTATGACTGTCTCTTCGTTCTCTCAGGATGTTGAAAGTATTCTGCCAGCAGTACTTCACCGCCCTACAAACCGCCTTGGGACCCGGGTGTGGGGAGGGTTACTGGTTGGCCCAGACACCCCCGGCAACTACAGTGCGGAGATAAAGATGGTCGCTGATGAACCTCCACCACAACATCAGCGACCTGCTTTTTCTTTTCTTATTTATTCGCGGTCTTTCTGGTGGAAGAGCCTGGAATCATGAACTCGGTACCTTTTGTTGCTCGCGGAGACGGTCGTCGTCGGCTTCATTACCGTCGGTCGAGGAATGGCTGCTGGACGTGTAAACGTCGCAAGGTTAGATGCAATGAGGAGAGACCTCAGTGCTATCATTGCCAACGTCTGAATCTGGAATGTGTATGGAAAGACACCGCACAGCAACGACCGTCATCTTCGAAAAATGCGGGAGAGGGGGAGTCAAACGCTGCGGCCTTGCAGGTCGACCGGCCATCTCCTTCTACGGACCTCTTCGCCTTCGCGCGATCAGTCGCAGATCCTGCGGAGGACTTTTCCTTGTTCCAAGACATTTACCTCCCAGACCTTGGTGACTTTACCACTCCGGGGCACGCCCTGCATGAGCGTGTGCGATCTAGCGATCGGGATGTCCCAAGTTTATCTATTGCGCCGCTTCACTCCCCATCACAGCAGTCCTCAATTGCTAATGTAGATGCGGAAGAGTCATTCTCATTACATGTGCCGCCGATTCTAGATCCTATTGAGAACGGCCCGAAATGCGCTTCTGTACGAGCACTGTTTGGCAGCATGGCAGCCTTTTCCTCAATGGTCCGTTATTCGATCACCGCGTTCGCGGCCATTCAGACTTATACTGCAGGAAAAAAAGTGGATTATCGGCATTACTACGATAAAGCTGCAGATGAATTGTCAGAACGATTCCATAAATCCGGGGAGAGGTTGACTGTCAACAGTAATGAACTCAAATACGTTCTGACTACTATATTCTTTCTTACATATATAAATGTTTGTTCATTTGATTCCGTATGACTCCTTTCTTTTGCTTTTTGCTAACTTTTTCTGAAGTTTTTGACTGGCCGGCTGGATCTAGCCTACTCAAACCTTGCAAAAGCGCATAATGCGCTGCAAACATCAGAGAGGAATGCCTTGTGTTCCTCAGGTTCGTCGAAGAGCTTTCCCACTAATTTGATGATATCCATGCTAACCATTGTTTATCAGTGCAGAGAATCATTTCTTGGATTCGATTGTTAGATGCCCGGGCGGCATCGGCCGGTGGGGAAGGATTCTTGGTTAATGATACATCCGGAATCTATCCATCATCTCCAAGTACGACCTCTCCGAGCCCAAAGCCCGAAAGTACGGCTCCCGCTACGAATTCTGAAACTCACGAGGTTATCTATGACATGCTATGCCAACCGGGGATCACGTTCTTTCAGGAAGTCCAGACCATCACGGGCCGCATAACCAGAATCGCCCATTACCACCGCAACCGGGGAAGCGTGGAGGACGAGACTGAGGTGATGGCTATTGCCGCTGAAATTTTGAAGGATTTATCATCCTTATATGATCGGAGACCAACACTTATGAGCCATGCCGTATCCGGGAACATTACCGGTGAAACTCTGGCCGAACCGCTCGCATCGGCCATCGTTCGCTCATTCCAGACGTATCTTGCCAACTATTACGCTTGCTACATTCACCTGCACCGAGTTGCCCACCGCCACTTGGCTCGTTCGGCAGCAGTGGTTACAGCGGTAACTAAAATCAAGGAAATGATGCATCTCATGATCAACAATAATGAATCTATACCGGTCAACATGTTGTGGCCATTATTCCTATGGGGATGCGAAGAGGATGACTATGATGAGTGTCAATGGATCCTTGAAACGATTCGCAGCCTTCAAAATGTTGTCACTAATGCGAACATGACCGCTGATGTGTTACAAGAAATTCAAAGAAGGCAGCGTGAGGCAGGGACACGGGTTGACAGTCGCTCTGTATGCCTGGAGTTGTTTAACGCTACCTTCGCGATTGTTTGAATTTTGGAAACTGATTTGAGAGCGAGAATTGGCGATATTATGAATTTCTTATTCTTTCTATAATCTAGCGCATAAATGTGTACAGCATTTAATCTCTATTTTTACTTCTTCGAATTCAGTTGCGCCTCGACTGGGATTAGCGGTGCGACCAACTTCTTTACACGTGCTCTCTTCTCCGGATCACTGAATTTGGGAAACGGTCGGCGACAGTCTGCACTTTTCTCCGGATAACCACGCTCGTTCACCACAATCCATTTCATCCCATTAACGTCACTTGTTCCAATACCCCATTCCGGCATTCCCAGCTTTTTCTGCAGCTCGGCTGCTGCTGCGATCTGTCCATCATTGAACAGATTATAAATTTCAAGCAGAACCTGCCAAAACGCATTAATAACCGGTGCTCATTACCAATTGAGAGTGGACTGGTCCTTACCTTGGGGAACAGGTTTGCCACGCCGGAGATACATCCTGATCCTCCAGATGCCTGCGCAGCGACAATCCAGTCACTTTGTCCACATACAGCCGCAAATTGACTGGGTGAATTCTGCGCCGCCACTCTTGTCATCTTCCCGACTCCTCCACATGTCAATTTGACGGCACAGATGTTCTCATGAGCGCTAAGCGTTTCCAACATGTCCGAATTGACATCCAACCCCGATAGTAAGCCCGGGAAATTGTAAATCATAATGGGGATCGGAGAGCGGTCGCCGATTTCTTGGAAGAACTCGATAATGGCTTGGTTATGCATCGCCCAGTGAAAAACGGCTGGCACTAGGACCAAGGCAATATCTGCGCCGTTCTGATAGCCTGTTTTAATTTGTTCGAGAATGTCTCTGGTGCAGCCGGCCAAACAGCCCACGGTGATAGGGAAGTTTTCCTTTCCATGCTTCTTGGCGATCTCCCGGGTTTTTTTGACCAACTGTCCCCTCTCGCTTAGGCTCAGCGTGGCCGATTCGCCGCTTGAACCGCACAGCACAACTATATGATATAAGTCAGCTCCGCTCGTCCAGCCAAAAGTAGTGTATCACGCGAACGGGGAAACGTACTGCCATGCACCCCGGAGGTGACCAAGAACTCTAGATGCCGTTCTTGCGTCGCCCAGTCAATTTCCTGTTGTTCATCGTTCTGGAAAAAGGTTAGGGAAGGGGCGTGGATCCCCGGTGGAAATGACTTTATAGTCGGTATTGAACCGTTCAAATGGCCGTTGGAACCCATGTTGCTTGCTTGTTTGTTTGGGAATCTGTGTAATATGTTTTTCTTTTTGACGACGACAAGCAATTCATCAGTATATGAGAAACCCCGCGCTTTCTATAAGTATTGCTTTACAATATAATTTTTGGATACCCTCACGTGCATGTGGGGGAGAGAACCTAGATCGGCAACTTTACCCCGGACTCGACCGGATCGCATTCCGTAACACTCGATCGGCTCGGAAACAAACCAAACCTTACAAGCGATCGGATCCATGGGAGCGCGCTACATATGCGTGAGCAGGGTGAGGTGTGTATAGCGCACATGGAGAGATATGGTCAGAGATCTTCACTTCCGTTCACCCACCCGACGTTCGCTGCAACGAGGACATGCGATAGATAGCTCTTGCCGATCACAAACTACCTATGGTGTAGGCTGTTTATTCTCATATTTCTCATGGCTATAAGTCCTTCAAGACAAAACGTTGATGGTCCCACAATCGAGTGATCGGTCATGATATGAACAGCAGCGTATCTACTAATAGGTAAGAGTTATATCATCCCATATTGCCTTGCAATTTACATTTGTGTGTCTTTTCTTGAGCTGATTGAAATTCTTCGACGAATTGAAAGGGTTCAATTTTATTCGCCGTTATGAATAATCAGGATATAGAATCCGTGAGGGATACGAAATCCCCTACGCATTTAGAGACTCGTCCAGACAAGCCATCTACAGAGATGTTGGAGAATGTGACGGTCACCCTGACCGAGGAAGATGTGCGTTGACTTTGATATTTTCCTCCGACAAAGAAACTGGCTAACTCCTCCATCGCAGAATGTTCGGATCAGGAAAAAGACCGACAAAACCATCCTGGCAATCCTAACCTGGATCTACTTCTTGCAGGTACGTTATGCAGGAGAACTCCATCTTACGAGCTGGACACTAACAGCCCATCAGGTCCTGGACAAGGCCGTTCTGGGAACTGGTTCGGTTTTCAATCTCCAAGAGGATACCGGTCTTACGGGGTCTCAGTATTCCCTCGTCGGGTCGATCTCACCTATAGCACAGCTGGCATGGCAGCCATTCTCAGCCTGGCTGATTGTGAAGGTACCGCACCGGATATTGATGCCATCAATGGTCCTCGGGTGGGGTATTGCCTGTGCCTCTTTGGCTGCATGTCATAACTTTGCGGGTTTGCTTGCCGCACGCTTTTTCCTGGGTCTTTTCGAGGCCGGTTGTATGCCTCTCTTTACCTATATCACAGGCCAGTGGTATCGCCGTGTCGAGCAACCGCTTCGAGTCTCTGTTTGGTATTCCACGAATGGCATAGCGACGATGGTAGCTTCTGCGTTGTCTTATGGCCTTGGCCATATCCCGTCCGACGTTTTAAGGCCATGGCAAATGTGAGTCACTCCGAATCCCATAAGCATGAATGAATACTCTTGCTAACAGTTCGGGGCAGTATCTTCCTTTTTGTCGGACTGGTTACTATTGTCAGTGCACCCATTGCTTATTGGAAACTTGACAACGACATCACGACAGCCCGTTTCCTCACTGAGCATGAACGACTACAAGGCGTGGAACGCCTCCGCGCAAATCAAACCGGTGCTGGCTCCTACGAGTTCAAGTGGTCTCATGTTTTAGAAGTGGTTATCGAACCCAAGTCCTGGCTGTGGGTTGGAATGGCGGTTCTCCCGAACTTGGGGTCAGCGATGACGAGCATCTTCGGCCCGCTTATCGTCTCCGGATTCGGGTTCGACGAATACGAGACCTCGCTGCTGAACATTCCTTTCGGCGCCGTGCAAACCCTGGTTATCGTCGCCTGCTGCTGGGCCTCCTATCGACTGAAATTGAAATCCTGGGTCTTGGTTGGCTTCACGGTCCCTGTAGTGGCAGGCACCGCGATGCTTTACGCGCTCGACCGTAGAGCATCTCACCAAGGCGCACTGATCGCAGCGTACTACCTCTGTGCCTTTTTGTTTGCCGGAAACCCGCTCCTTCTCGCGTGGTGCGTGGGTAATACAGCCGGAGCGACCAAGAAGTCCACTACACTCTCACTTTACCAGGCCGGATTGTCCGCGGGGAACATCGTGGGCCCGCTTCTATTCAGCGACGATCAGGCCCCGAGATATCTCCCCGGTGTGCGGGCTGTGCTTGGGATCTTTGTTGCCTTCATCGGATGCGTGATCCTTCAGCTATGCAATCTTGTTATCCTGAACAAGATGCAGAGAAAGAAGAGGATTCGAAACGGGAAGGATGGGGATATTAATGATCTGTCCATGAAAAAGGACCTCGCTGCGGGTGGGAAGCAGGAAGGCACATTGGATGAGACGACGTTCTTGGACTTAACGGATCGGGAGAATGATGAGTTTGTGTACATCTACTGAGGTTATACACTTCGAGAGGGAGGCGCCGTGTCACATGTTTATTATTTAGCTACTAGTATATTGAGCATGTAAATTTTGTCTAGAGGAATACTTAAGTTATCATTAAAGATTCAGAGAACGTGCTTTTCACAGAGAAGAGCAACTTTCGCGTTTTAACGTCACCGTGTGTTGTCTTATGAGAATGACTTCTAGGTATTGATCTTCCATCAACTTGAAGAGATATTTGCGAGGCATTCACCAACCAGCGCTCTCATGTAGTGATACCTATGAATGTGGCAGGTTTTTGCGCCGGTGACCTTCTCGACAAATGGAAATGCATTGATTAGAGGACTTGACTTATCTTGACATGGGCTATTGATCGCTCCACATCATTTCCATCTACTGACCCGGTCGAGAGCGAGACCCGTCTTCGTCGCAATACCTATCGCATTTGCGACAACCCCTTTATCCGACAAGTTAAACATGAAGGTTCGTCCTGTCCTCCAAACGACGGCAACGGCTCACACGAAAGCTAAAACAAAGTTCGGCTCGGCAAGAGAAAATAACGCAAGCGAAGTGCCACCGTCGTAGCGTTGAGTCTTGTTCCGCACTACCCCTGATGAGATACGTATGCGGTGGCAACAATGATAGCAGCTGTTGAAACCAAGATAAAGAAGAAAGCGAGATAAGCAATTTCCCTTATCTGGTTAAAGGGTCCTAGAAATATACCCAAATAGGCAACCGAGACTGTTTTTACCGCGGTTGTTCGACGTTACCCCAGATTTTACGATTTTTTTGCTCTGTATCCCCGCGTTATTATGTAACATACAGGTTACAGGGTTACATGTACTAAGTGGTGGTGGAAAGTAGTTTGTATCCACTTCTATGAATGTGATATGTGTGTTTCTACTTGAATTTTGGTGAGGGAGCACATAGCATCATCATAGGAGTAGGTGCAAACTACTTTCCCCTCTTGCTCTCTCTCTGTTCCTGTACTACCTGACTCAGCTTTCTTCTTCTCTTCGTCTAACGCTCTACTTTCTTGTGATGATGGAGGATTCGACGACGAGCTATGTTCCACACTTCGGAGTACAATCTGCCACAAGGAACAAGGGATGACGATGTTCAATTGAGATAATAATGATGATGGTGAAACTATCTATCTATCTAGTGAAGAGAGGGAAAAAACAGGTAGGAGAAAGAATGTGAACATATACCCTTTAGTCGTGACCTTGGATCTCAACAGGCGTATACACTTCCTCCAGATATTTCTCTTCTTCCGGTGTAAGCTTCTTGCCGCGTGCCGACAACGCTTCATCGATCCTCTCAACGGTGCTGAAACCAATGATAGGGCTGGTCACTCGGTTCAGGATCCATGCCAGTGTAACTTGGCTCATCGTCCACCCCTTTTTCTTCGACAGCTCCTCAACTCGGTTGATGATTTCCTTGGATTCTGCTCGTGGTTCGGCACCACCAGCGGATCGGGCGGTGGTTCCTTGAGCGCTCAACGGACGGGCGAGTTGTCCCTCGCAGAGAGGTCCCCACTGTTACACAACCATGAGAATGAGAGAGAAAAAACTGAAAGTGATGGTCGCCTAAAACTTACCGGAACAATAGCCACGCCCGTTGCATTGCAATACCTATTCATCTCCCGCTCTTCTTCGCGGTACAGTAAACTATACCGATTCTGCATCGCAACGAACTTCGTCCACCCATTCTTCTCCGCGCAGAACTGCATCATGGCAAATTGATGCGCCCACATCGACGAAGCTCCGAGATATCGGATCTTCCCCGAAATGACGAGGTCATGAAGAGCACGCATCGTCTCTTCAATTGGTGTGTCTGGGTCAAAACGGTGGATCCAGAAGAAATCAACGTAATCTGTTTCAAGGCGTTTGAGAGACTCGTTCACTGCTGTGAAGATTGCCGTCCTTGAGAGGCCTTTTTTTCACACCCATCCCAATCAGCGAGCTATACACGCTTCCACAGTTGCAAAGAACTTACCAAACTGGTTAACATAATCTTTGGTTTGCCTCAGCTCATTCAGGATAGGGTATGCATGAAACTGTTGCTCTCCAACACAGCTAAAGGCTTTTGTCATGAGCACCAACTTGTGTCGTGGGATATCGTATTTCTTGATCGCTTGGGCGATAACTCTCTCCGAGTCTCCGTTAGAGTAAATGTTTGCTGTATCCCACTATCCCCAACCTAAAATCAGCTTTCGGCTTCAGGCAGAGGATGCAGGGGGAAACAAACGGTATTGACTCCTCGATCATAAGCAGCCTTCAATAACGGAAGAGCTTTCTCGGGTCCAATAACCCAATCGGCCCATTCAGGGTTTCCGATACTCATACATCCCACAATTGGAACCGACACGCGAAGGCCGCTGTTCCCGAGAAGTTTATACTCGACTTTCGTCTCCTCCAACGACTTTGCAACGCCTGGTGGAAGAGGTGCCATGATCAATAGATTTTGGTGGTATGAGGTCTTAGAGTTAGAATGAGAATACTGAATGATAGTAGGAGTAACTTGAAGTAAAAATAATTGAGATTAACCTAACCGCCGACAAGATAATGAGCCTTTTATAATTCCTAGGTGGGGTTGAATGAAGCACTTGAAATGCTCTACCACTTCTACTACTACTGCTACTACATTTGTGGTCATTGTGCATGCTCTTCCGATCGGATGTGGTAAGTGGGATGATAATGGGTCAGTTTCCTTTTAGGGCAGAGTTCTAGTAGCATGGCCCACGTTCCGAGCCAACTCCGGTGTCCCGCATTCTCTCCATATTTGCCCATTGTGGAAGGCTAGCAGTTGACTCTGCCGAAAGAAAGCTCTTATAGAGCGCAAGACATGCTCCCGCATAATAAAAAATGGAATGGATAGTATTTTGATGCGCGAAAGGTAGTTTTCGTTGTATGAGAATAGTTTGACTACTGTCTCCTACCTAACTTCACATTATGTCTGAAAACAATAAAGATTCCCAAATAATCGGGTATGCCGAGCCATGGATTGTTTCTCCAGGAGAATCGATTGATATTAAAGTATGCCGCTTCACGAACCCATAATATGGCGAGGTTCCAAGCTAACTTTTTAATTTCAAGATTTCGAGCACTGAGAAGAGCTATACTCACCGTTTAGTCCGACTCATCCAAGGGCTGACTGGTCCTCATGCGCCAGAAGCACAAGAGGAGGAAATTGCTGCAGTCCCGGCTGGACAGCGTAATGATGGCAGTTATCAAAATGCTTGCCCGGGGTCTTACGCCATTGTGCCATCCTGGACCGAAGTCGCTTACGCAGTTAATGAGGGCTTTGAAGTACAATTCTACGCCCAACCGTACTTGCTTGATGTGAACTACTCTCAAACTTTGATATCGTGTCTGAATACAACTTCAGGAACGGGATTTTCTGTGGTCTTGAAGGGATCAAAGCTAGAATATTGGATCGGCGCAGGGGCTGGCAAAATCGAAGTTGTCAGGAGTCAGTTTCCCGTCAATCGTTGGCGATGGCTTCAAGTTCGCATGAGTCTCATTGGGACATCATTTACTTCGAATATCCAACAGTTAAACCGTTTGGCGGAGAAGGCCCCTGCTCCGGAAGAGACCACAAAGCGTTTGTCGGCACCCATGGCGTTGGGATCGAACGCTCTAATGTTTGGTGCGGGCATGTTTAGCGATGTTGACAAGCCAAGCGACAAACCATCAAGCTTTTTCAATGGCAGACTTGACTCTCCTTCTTTTACTACGACGGGTCCCACACAGCGGACGTTAGCGCAGTATGACTTTTCCCGAGAAATTCCTAGCGATTCCATCATCGATATTTCCGGAAATAACCGAAATGGCGCTCTAATTAATGCGCCAACACGCGCAGTCAAAGGATACAATTGGGACGGTTCTGAGCCCGATTGGACGAAAGCGAAATACGGATATGGAGCTATTCATTTCCATGAGGACGACCTGGATGATGCGAAATGGGCGACAAATTTCTCCCTCCCCATTCCAGCCACAGCTCGTTCGGGGGCATATGCGGTTGGAGTCAAGTGCTCGAATGGCGCATCCGACAAGATCACCTTTTTTGTCCGTCCTAATCCGGCATCAACAGCTCGGGTGGCACTGGTTCTATCAACATTCACATACCTTGCGTATGCGAATGAACGGATGTTCGATGAGACGAAGTCTTCAGCCATGACTGTTCCCGATGGCGTCTCTATCGGAAGTGAGGACGAGTATTACAAACACTTGGTGCAGCGACCTGATCTAGGTCTTTCGGCCTACGACGTCCATAGGGACGGTTCTCCCTGTGTATTCTCCAGTGCCCTCCGACCGATCCTGAATTTGCGCCCAGGATACGTGCACTGGGCCCTGGGTCGACCCCGAGAATTCAGTGCCGATCTTCTCATGATAGGATTCTTGGAGCGTTCGGGAATTCCCTACGACGTCATCACAGACCATTGCTTGCACATTAGAGGCGAACAGGCAACTACTCAGTACACGACGATGATTAGTAGCTGCCATCCTGAATACCATTCACAACAAACTCTTGATGCGTTCAGTGGCTTTGCAAAGACGGGGCGCAACCTGATGTATATGGGTGGCAATGGGTTCTACTGGGTCTCCGACATTGACTCTGCACGGCCTCATCGTCTCGAAGTTCGGAAAGGCGATCAAGGCTGTCGATCCGTAACGCTGCCACCTGGCGAACGTATGCACGGCCAGACTGGCACCCAAGGAGGACTCTGGCGTAGCCGTGGTCGTGCCCCTAACTACCTGTTCGGCATTGGAGCTTGCGCGTTCGGCACTGGCAAAGGAAAACCCTATAAGGCGAACGCAGAGTCTGCGAGAGATCCCTCACTTGCCTGGATTTTTGACGGTATCAACCCGGACGAGGATATCGGGAAAGAAGGGTTTGGTGGTGGTGCTAGCGGGGATGAAATCGATCGGCTAGACTACGAGCTTGGAACACCGTCTAATACCATCCTGTTAGCGACTAGCCAGCGGCATGATGATAGCTTTGGTCTTTTCAACGAAGATCAAATGTTCCCAATGGTGGACACGCTGGGATCGGTTTGTGACCGTGTTCGAAGTGATCTGGTATATTACGAAACGTCAAGAGGCGGAGGAGTGTTTGCAGTTGGTAGTATCAACTGGTATGGCAGTATGGCTTGGGATGGATATAATAACAATGTGGCTAGATTGACTGGTAACGTCTTGAAGGAATTTGTAAGAAGGGGGAGAGGGGATGGGAAGTAGGCACCTTAGAGAGCATGGCAGTATGCTCTCACCTTACAAACACAATGCGTAGATTAACCTGTTCATACTCTCGAATTATAGTTATCTTTCTTCTTCGGTCGCCTAGCAGCTTTGATATCTCAGATGTTGAAATAAGCAATTTTTCGTAGCATATCATGTGACTTGAAATGGTCTCTCATCATTTTTTCTATCTCTCGTTCATCCAATATCAACACCGATACTTTAAAATCAACGTGGTTTCTCGCGATGCTGCGAATGCCTTTAGAACGAAGGTAAAAGGCGTGACGGCCAGCTACGGCCAGCTAAACAGGCAGGCCTATCATGACATTTCTCGTTTAATTTTTAAGTTATATATCGGCTTCGAGAAAATAATCTCAACCTCTTAAATCTATGTACATGTTCATCTAACTCACTACCTCTCTCACGCACTATAGTTGACTTGGAAGCTATAAGCTGGATCATAATGCATGGCCCAATATCCATCCCAGATAGCCTTGGTGATCGGACCGATTTGACCATCCTTCACCGGTTGCCCATCCAGCGATGTAATCGGCATAATCCCACCAGCCGTTGTACACATGAAGATCTCATCACTATGGTATGCCAACTCCACCGGTACAACCTCAATCCGAATCTCAAACCCTTTAGCACGAGCTACATCGATCACGCTCTTGCGCGTAACACCATGCAAGACGCCGCGATCAGGAGTGTAGAGAACCCCATCCTTCACCAAAACAACATTGAACCCAGATCCCTCGGTGATGTTGGCATCCCCATCAGTTAGGAATGGGTACATGGCTCCGCGATCATCCGCCTCGAATAGCCCACGTACCAGATCACCCCACTGCAAGTTCTTTACCGTCGGATCGATCGAACCCGGTGGGGTCCGGCGCACCGTTCGTGTGACAACGGCACTCCCACCCTTAGGTTGTAGCTCAGGCTCCATAACCCAAACATAAGGCTGGACTAAGAGGTAGAGGTTATTCACGATATCCTTTGGGTCGGTTCCACGAACACCCTTTAAGCCGCGGGTGACGATTAACTCGACGAAGGCGTCGCGGATGCCGCTCTTAGAGACCATCTCCACAAGGATGTTCTTTACTTGCTCTCGGGGGAGGGGCAGCTTAAGCCGGAGCTTGGTGCAGCTAGCTTCGAGGCGTGTGATGTGGTCGTCTAGTCGGAAGAAACGCCCGTCCCAGACGGAGGGTACGTCGTAGGTAAGATCGCTGCGCATGAAGCCTTCGTCGAGAAGAGGAATGCGGGCTTCATGAAGAGGGACAAGCTCGCCTTCTATCCAGGCGATGCCTTTGGCGAGTGGGTTGCCGCTTGCCTCAAGGGCAGCTTGCCGAGCTTGGTAGTCGGCGAATACTTGCTTCATAGACGCCATGATGATTGTGAGCCGTGAGTCGTAGATTTGAAGTAGAAAAGGGATATTTGACGAATTTGACGAATATATTCTGCACCGAGCCGATGCCCTCCTTAAGTATGTACAGCCGCTGGATATGCAGTTTCTACAATGGGAATATATCGTGGTGGGCAATAAGTGTCGAGTTAACCAAAAAAGGCAACTCTCCTCATTTCTGATAGTGACTAAGACGGAGTTAGTTGGAGATACGCCTCGATTGCCAAAAAGAGTAATTTTTTTGACAGCCAACTAGAGGTGGGGTGGGGAATATCTCTTGGCTGGAACTTGGAAGTATCGTTATACGAACTTCTCGCCTATTGCCGTTAGTATAATTGTTGTAGAATAACTGTTACACAGCTGCTGCAGTAAACTGCGGGAGTGTCGCCGTTCTCTTTAACTTAGCATCTGGCACTTTCAGGTCGCTATCATGTCTCAGAGAAACGTCGTTGTGATCGGGTAAGTCTACGACTCTCATTGTAGCCGAAGATGCATCTAACAAGGTCCCAGAGCCGGAGTTGCTGGCTTGACGACAGCACTCCTCTTGTCCAAAAAACCAGGCTACAAGATCGTTGTCGCAGCCAAGCATATGCCCGGTGACTATGACATCGAATATGCTTCCCCTTGGGCTGGAGCAAACTACATGCCGTAAGTGACTAGGTATAATTGCGAACACTAGCTGATGGTTTACAGCGTATCGGTTCACGACACAGAAGCAGCAGAATGGGATAAGAACACATGGGGCCCATTAGAGGACCTGGCGCGAAATCATCCCGAAGCTGGAGTGCACTTCCAAGGTAGTGAGAGCGACACCGGTCTTGTGACTGATATCTAACCGGGTCAGACTGTGAAATACATAATCGTTCCAAAGATGTCGGTTCTGCCACCGCAGAGTGGTTTTCTGAATTACTATCGCCAAATCCGTGGTTCAAAGATGTCGTTCCGAATGTAAGAAGTTGTATATCTCCATTCAGAGACTTACCCTGACTCGACTAGTTCCGCCCACTTCCTAAGGCGTCTCTACGCCCCGGGATTGACTCTGCAACTAAATTCACCTCGGTATGTATCAACACGGCCATATACCTCCCCTGGCTCGTCTCGCAGTGCCTTAGCCGTGGAGTGTTTTTCAAACGAGCCGTGTTCAACCACGTTACGGACGCTACTTCGGCAAGCGTCCACCCGTCCGGCAAAGTTGATATTGTGGTCAACTGCGCCGGCCTTATGGCATCTAAACTCGGCGGTGTGGAAGACAAGACAGTTGTACCCGCTCGGGGCCAAATCGTTATTGTCCGTAACGACGCCGGTAAGATGATGGACATCTCTGGAACGGACGATGGGGACGACGAAGCGTGTTATATTATGACTCGAGCTGCAGGGGGAGGCACGGTTCTCGGTGGCTCATATCAAAAAGGGAATTGGGAGTCGCAGCCTGACCCAAACCTAGCGATAAGGATCATGAAGAGGGCAGTAGAACTTAACCCACAGCTAACCGACGGGAAAGGCATTGAGCACCTGGATGTCATCCGACATGGCGTGGGTCTTAGACCAGTACGAGAGGGAGGGACAAGGATCGAAAAGGAACGCATGGGCAATGTGTGGGTAGTACATAACTATGGTGCCGGAGGAGCGGGATATCAGTCATCGTACGGGTGCGCGCAGGCTACGGTCAAACTAATCGAGGAGGCTTCGAAAGAGCGAGCAAGATTATAGTTAAATAGGGAGCGAAATGTTTTCTGATTGTCTATCACCCGGCGTTTTTTGGTTTCTTTGAAAAGTACTTATGAGCAGATTTGAACTTGGAAGTTTGGAGATTAGATATTAGTCATCATCGGCAGACGACATCCCCTCACCGATCTATAAAAGAAATTCATCCTACTCGAGATAGACTACGGCTGAATTTGAGACAACTTCATATCATGCTACTCAATAAGATAGAATAATTTAGATCGTTCAACAAGACGAACTTGGATGCGATCATGTCCGCCTCGAGTTACCTAAGCATCCTCGGTTACCTAAACAGGCAATTCCACCATTAGACGACTGGCCGAGATAAGAGACAGCCCGAAGCGGGGAGCCGAAAGTGCCTGTCATTTTAGCCCTTCAGGGAAACTTGTTCTTCAACATCCCACTACGGCACAGTTGACCAGCATGTTAGAGCCAGACCTCTCGGTTTCCTCTAACGGCAAGAAAACCAATTCGCTTGCATTCTGCCGGACGGACTGCCACACCTGCGTCTCGTTAGGCCAGGCTTGTGACCGTCGACGGCCACAATGCTCAACGTGTTTGAGTCAAGGCCGGAAATGCGGCGGTTTTGCTACCCCTCTCTCTTGGGCTACCCAGCGGATGTGGACAGACAACCCATTAGCAAAGGAGGGAGCGGGAGGGCATGCGACTCAGCCCGTGTCAAGCAGGAATCCGCGCAAACCATGTTCACCACGGCAGTTCCGGTTTGTCATGGGTGCTTCAAAGCCGAGAAAGCGCCGTAAGGCGCCAAATTCGTCGCAGCGAGAGAACGCACTAGTATCTCGGTCTACACTGGAAGATCGTCCTCCCTCGACTGGTGAGGGTGTCCCAGCCACCGCAGGGGAGCATTTGCAGCTGCCAAACAACGACCAAACAAGTACTTATCCTGCCGACGACCTCGGAAACGGTGATCTGACAGTGCCATCAACAAACTCAACGACATTCTTGAATGACGATCTCAATCTATTCGACAGCATCCTGCCCAATAGCTTTGACCCGATTTCCTTCCCTGGCCTGGATAGGGGAGAGCCGTCGACTGCAGAGGTTTCGAATAATCTGATCACACTCTCTACAACGCCGCCGTTTAATGCAATGGAGGATACGGCGGATAATCCACCTGATAATCGAGATCAACTCGATTCATTTATGCAGGATCTGAGCTCCACTCTCGCAGGGTCGGCGCAGCCTAATCTTTCAAATCCTATGCGCAACGACCAACGCATACATGAGATTAACATGCCCTATGGCCTGTCGCCTAACAATCCCTTGGGACTATCCAGTATCTTTAGAAACGATCATGATAATCTCCTTCAAATGTGTAAGATCTACATTAATACCCCCAAGAGACATAGACTGACCTGAACACAGATGACACCGAGTTCTGCGTCCTCCCGTTGACATCAGATATGACCGTGAACCCATTTCGATGCCAGCTCCAAACATCGCAAGGATCCCGGCTTCTCTTCCATTCCATCCTCGCCCTATGCTGTCAGCACCTAGACCGGCTTACGGGTAGCTGGTCGACAGAGGCAGTCAAACACCGTAGCAAGGCGGCTCAATTGCTAGAACACGCAGTGCAGAATGAAGAGGCCAGGAACAGGCTTCACCTACTTGAACCGATTTTGATTATGTTTACTCTGGATGTATGGTTTCAATTCCCTAATAAGCACGTCATGTTAAATTCTGACAATGTAGTGCACACTATCCGCTGTTGGGACCTGGGCGACGCATCTAACCCGCGCGCATTCGATCCTGCAAGCCCTCGGCGGTCCCAGCGCGCTCAGTAATCCTCGGGTGAGGTCACAAGTCGCTATGTTAGTCTGGTATGTTCCTTCCTCACTCCCTTCTCCTCTATGCATTTCCTGAGTGTCCCTGACTATCATACATAGGTGGGACACAACACTCGCCCTGGTTTCCCGCCAAGGCCCCATAATGTCTCAGAGGTACCTAGAGTTCCTTGTCCGGTGGGAAAAGGAAGACGAATGGTCCTTCTTCGACCTCACAGGTTGTCCGCGGGGCCTCCTCGTCCATCTATACGAGCTTGCGGACCTGGCGAAGCAAAGGGAGATCGCGTCGTCGATGAAATGGCTCAGTTTCGATATGACGCCTGTCGTGGAAGCGGAACGGGAGATTAAGGCGTGGATGAATGACTCCATGCCTCTAAGTGACGCAGATGATGACCATGAGGAGGAGCCAATCTTGAATGAACAAGCTGAGTCCCAATTCCACGATCACCAAGACCGGTACCACTGCGCTGAAGCATGGCGGTATGCATCACTCCTCTACATCGAGCGAGTTTTCAAATGCGGCGGCCACCAAAAACGTCGCCCGCGATCGATCAGCCGACTCGTGCGGTTAACGTTAGACCATGTTCGGTGCGGGCGTCGGACGTCGCAGATTCAGAAGCAATTACTTCTCCCCGTCTTTCTGGCTGGAAGCGAGGCTAAGGATGAGGATATGCGTGAGCTGGTGAAGGAATATTGTAGGTTTTGGGCGGAGAAGACCCGATACGAGATGTTCGGCTCTGTGCCGATCTTGTTGGAGGAGGTCTGGGGCGCCGAGGGTTGGTGGGGATCCGTGATTGATAGAAAGACGAGACCAGCGACGCAAGGGCAGGTGGTTGGGACTCAGTTCCTGTTTGGGTGATTGATACTGGCCGTGGTTTGGATCTATCATACCAGTAACTTGACACACCTGCTTCATCCCCCCGAACGACCATCAACTCCTTCCCAGGAAACTAGATATAATCGGCTATGTCTGGGAGAGCTATTGGGAAGCCGAACTATCTATATATACCAGAAGGCTTGAAGGGAAGTGAGAAACTAAAGAAATCCTTACGAACACCAAGGTTCGTTAATAAGACTCTTTGAAGCTTTAAGATAGCTTACGTTGTTGACTCGAGATGTTACTAACATACATTCTTAGTATTAAAGCACTCCCTGGCGTGGAAAGACGGAAACATCTTCTCTAAACGAGATTTGTAGGATTACCGCCGTTGAGATCTATCACATTGTCAAGCATAGATACTCATAAATCTTATGTGCTAGCTGCGAATATACTCGAACTATTCTTTTTACGAGGTAATGAGCAAATGCCATGCCAGCAACCACCACATACAACCTAGGCAAGAATGGCGTTCTTTCACCAAAGGAGAGTTTGTCTAGGGAGCAAGCAGAATTTGCAAGGATGAATCATGTGGGAAAGAATATCTATCTGCGTCTCTCAGTTTATTATATCTAAAATATTCTGTTGGTTCATGATTCCCAAAACACTTGACCAATCTTATAAGTAGCATATCAGAGATGATTCAACGCTTCCCAAGCTGCATGCTCACTTTTGAGAATCCAAGTTCGTCGTTTCTTTCCCGAACGAGATCCCTTAGATCAATGATCTTGACTTGCTCAACGATCATCCTTCACGAGCACCGAGAATGGCCAGGGTTTATTTCTAAAGCAATTTAGCTCTAGGTCGTGGAACTTATTTTACCAAAATAACGATGTGATAGCCGAGCGACCCGGGTTGCGCTTGATAAGATTGAAATATATTTTTAATACTCTCATCTAATTATAGAAATATCAGGAAGGTAGTATAGTATACTCATCTAATATTTACACTGAGGGTTCGTAACCACCAGGTAGGTACTCAGTTAGATATATCCCCCGCTTCTCATCAATAAATAAATAAATAAATAATAGATCATGGGCTTTCCTTGAGAATGCGCACGGCCTCCGGGTATTTGCCATCGACAACGGCCGAAAGGTAGAATTCACGACAATGCTCATCCATATATTCATCATTCAGGCAACCTGGTGGCACACGAGAAAACATTTCCGTCATCATTGCGAGCCAAAATACGCGAAAGCCGAAGTCATCACTTCGTTTAATTAACAGTGCATAGGCCTCCATCAAGCAGTGGGCGGAGGGCACTCTCACTGGAGATTTTTTTGAACTAGATTCACCACCGTCACATTCCTCGGAAGTGGCTAGAAGAGGAGAGGCTAGTCCATCTGGATCCGAGGCAAGTATGATTTTAGCTGCCGGATCCTCTTTTATTGACGAAGGTACGAAGCTCGATACCGCGAATAGCGTGTCGGATTTATTATGAAGTAGCAGACCCGGCGGAGGATGTATCACAGCAGAGCAGTTGAGGAGGCGAATTGGTTTCCCTTCAATCTCTGGGATCGCCTTTCTTCCCCGTCTCAGGTGCAGATGTCTTGCTGGTGGAGGATACTCTCTCTCGTAGGTTCTGTCCGCCGCGAATTGACAGGCCTGACCCTCCGAGCATGAGAGAAAGCCTCGCTGTTTAAGGACCTCGTAAGCTTTTGTCATATGTCCATCAGGGATGCAGAATTCGATGTTCTGGTGGATAATTTATTAGCCTTTTAAGAGTTTCTGTATTAAGACGTAGGCAGGGAAATAAAGCAATATGTTACATTTACTCCAAAAGGAATACCATGCGCTTTCATGAGAAGTTCCCCCCAGAGAACGCTTTTGATTCCAGCATCATCAAGGATGTCTGAGATTGTGTTAACAAGCTCTGTGGTTATAGGCTGGTCGTAGTACTGGAATGGAGTCGACGCCTCCTCCATAGCTAGCTCAGTAGGTAAAGACGATGCTCGTAGTTAATAATCGACAAAATGATTGTTGATCGGGTTTCAACGAAGAGTGATGAAGGTCGAGGGTACCAAGCCCGGTTTAAATCCCTACTACTTGCTTTTAACATCATTGTTCTTGCCGTCTTGGCCTCCTATAGGGAGGGTATCGAGTACCAGATGTAATGGTCCAACAAAGAAATGCATGAAAGAAGGGGTATAAGTAAGCGATGATACGCTCTCATGAAATAATGAAATGCCATTGAAAGATATGAAAAAAAAAGGGCAAAGGCTCTTTCAGTTTTCCACCGAAGTGTCCCTTACTCTTTCGTAATATGCCTCAAGCCATGATTCTTTTGGTAACGGTGGCTAGGCGGGGAATATGGGACCATCAAAGTACAACTTGTAGTTAGCAGAGATATTCGATCCATCAAGGATCTTGAAGAGACGAGAAGCATTAGTAGGTAGGTAGTAGGTAGTAGGGTACCTAGGTACCTCCTATAGATTCAATCAGGTAACTAGCTCTGTCTTGGTACCACCTACTAGTAGTATCCATCCACCCGGGTCTGAAGAGAGGTGCATCTCCGCAAAAGACGAATCTTCAACGAGTTCTTGAAGGATCGGGCTGATTGAGTGAACGAGTACTCTGTCTGATGTTCGTTTGACCTATTTTCTTTCTTTCTTTGTTTTAATATACCTCAGCCAACAACCTTGGAACGTTAGACGTTCCTCGACAGGCCTTCGTTCTATTCCATCATCGCGGCACCCAAAGGACGCGTAGGGTGATTCTAGATGAAGAAAATCCAGCTCACTAACAGAGTAGTAGATACAAAAGAACTGATATTGAAGGGATTGGTTACTTGTTGGGTTGAGATCCGGGAATGGACCAAATGCCGCGGACTAACCAAGATGGAGGCATCCACGATTACAATCCAAAGGGCATATGAATGCAGGCAGATTATCCATCCATCAATAATAAAAGCTAGGCAGGCCTGTTGTACGTAAAACTAGAAAAGGGATAGATAATCAAATAAACCTCGCTATCATGAAAAGTTCAATTGTTGCTGCCTATGGTGCATACTCGTCTTCCTTCAATCTCGTAGTAGGTTTAGCAGGAAGAACGGAACCTATTGGCCTAACCGGTACAGCCCTATTAATTTATCTCATACAATTTCCTCCAGTGGAACTTGGCCCACTTGCGTAAAAAGGATTCGAACTTCGCTGTTGCCAAAAAGGGTCTCCTTCAGTTTTCCGATCTCGTAGCATGTATCATCCGTACCACATGGACCGCATTTTTCACAATGCTCTGCTTGAGAAAAGTCGAGAATGACCATCTCTCCATTTCTCGCCCCGAAATTATGCGGGGACACGTCTCCGTGTTGGAAACCTGCCAGATGCAATTGCTCGAGGCATTCCAGAGCGCCGCGTCTGAATAAAAAACCAATCATATCAGTTTGAAACAATTTTGCATTACAGCTATTCGAGATAGTAATAGACATTACTTACTTCTCTTCCATATCCATTTCCTCATACGAATCGAATGTCTTCTCCATTCGCTCCATCAAAATCACTCCCAGCGGACCGGTAACCCACATCCCAACAAACGCGCCGTAAAATCTAGGCACAAACGGCCTCCCTCGTAGCTGATCGTAAGCACTGACTTCGATATAGAAGAGTGCAAATTCATACTGCACAACCTTAGCGGCACATTGGGCAGTACGCCCGTCCACGATGAAGTGGCTGTCATAAACTTCTCCACAAACACCTGCACCTAGCTGTGAGAATGCGAGTAGTTGGCCGGTTGTCTCGGCTCCGAAGGAGATGGGATGAGCGCCCTGTGCGTAGGGGTCTGTTTCAGGGAGGCCTTCGACTGTGCCGGAGAGGATTTCTCTTGCTTTCTGTGCGTTCTAAGAGGGTTCGATTAGATCGGTGCAGTGAATAATTAAAGGTTATGGACTACTTACGACTTGGGTAAATGCGAGCTCGCGAGCCGGCAGGCCAGAGTTTGGATATGCCAAAGTGCAAAGCTTTGCGGAACGGGTCAGTAGTGGAGAAGAATATTGATAATGTGTATTAGAGGTTTTTCTTCAAGATTCAAACGTGATGCTGGATTTGAGAGTACGGTTGATTACCTGTATGCCCTCAAGTAAAGTTTCCAACGGACTTTCCAATCCAGTTCTAGGTCTCCGACGCCCAATGCTCTTCCGGGCTGCTTTTTTCCCTGTGCCTTTGTCTGTTTTCTTTGAGACAGTTGCAGATTCATTGCCCATCAAGTACCTGTCCCCAATAGTGACTCGGGGAGGGTTATACTGAATAATTGATGGATTTCCCAAGAGTAACGCGATCAGAATTTGTATCAAGCCGGGTGTATCAGGAGTCGCAAGTTGCGGAAATGTAACGTGGCGACCGGAGAGCACGAGATAGTAATACTTATCATTTCCATCGACAAGTCTATCGAGGTAGAAGACCATGAACTCGTTCCCGCCAAACAAAATACCCCAGGAACAGTTGCAATTGATCATATGCTTGCTGAGCTAGTTACCCTCGTGTCAGAACTTATCAAAGCGGATACTCGTCGAATTTGTAGGATGATTCGATGCATTTGCATACATTATATATAATTGAATTTCCCCCTATCCCAAAGTCCGGGAAGGTGATCTCCGTTCCACGACCGTCATTGGCACCTGCAAGATTCTGAATTTCATTAGCATGAGTATTAAAAGCCGTAATTGTCGTCATCTCGGCAACAATTTTCTCGACACCCTGGCGTGTGATTAGCCGGTTAGTACCACTCCTCCCTCCACTGTCACATGAGCCCACTTGGACATCGCCGGCTCCTAATCCGTCTGCTATCTCGACAAACTGTCGGACGTATGCTGAGATATTGGCGAACATGTCGATATTGCATGTGCCGTCTCCCATAGCGTTGAGAAACATCTGTGTACCGGGATGGATGAGAGAAAGAAGACCGGGGGAGGTCGTGGAGTTATTCAAGTAAGTACGCGCATTCCCAGTGATGGTCTGGCACATTTGACGATCTTCAATGATGTGACGAGGCAGTTGGCGAGTATCAGGCGGGTTAATTGGCGCCACTGCCGCAGCTGTCGCCCCCGAGCTGCCATGGTTTCCAGTTTTGATGTTCCCAGTTGGGGGGTTGTCGTAAAACTCCGAGAGGGTCGTGTGCGGCGGAAGCACCGGTTGCGCAGGCAGCCTAGTCATTATCCTTACGGTAATATACGTAAGGGCTATATATAGTTATATATAGGTGTATATATATAAGAGATTGAAGATAGGGGTGTATGTAGTTGAAGAAAACACAACTCGATGAAAGAAAGAATACCAATAAATATGTCGAATATCAAAGAAATAAATGGTGAATGGAAGGTTGAATGTTCCAACCTTTCCCGAAAAGTATGGTGAATGTTTTGCCTGCTTTACTCCTCAATCCACAAGCCTTATTCACGTAGGAATGACGGTTTCCGTTAAAAGTGAATATATCTCGATGCAGGCAGCAGCAACCAGCAACCAAACCGATGACTTTTCAGCAAAGCTTGAGTGGAACCTTTCAACCCTCGATGAAGCTAACTCTGTAGAACTGACGGTTCATCTATGTGGTGTTCAATATGTTGTTGATTCCACACATTGTTGTATGTTGTCATTCTTTCGTTTGTCAAGGTTCATATCAAATCGTTCGATCGTCGACATCGGTCTGTTGTGATTAGTAATCCGAAAGATCTGATTCTCTTCAATGATATCTTGTTGGAGCCTGGTGCCTTGCCTTCCCTTGTAAGTTCAGTCCGTATGACACACTCGCAAGCCATAATCATCAAATCATCTTTCCTTTTGGGCGAGTGGCATATCTTGGTCTGATTTACCATAGCTTCCGGGGAACACCGCTGTTGGCGTTCTTCGAACTGTTCTAAAGAGTTTCTAAAAAAATATATATATAAACGTTGAATGGTGAATATCTAAAAAGACAGGCGAGATCGTAGTCCACAAGAAGGAGAAAGGAGAAGTGGACTTACCATAAGACATAGAAAAGAATCTTGAGATACTAACTACAACGTAGCATAAAGCAATTCACTTGTAACGGTATCTACCCATTCACTCTCAAGCTCTCCGAAGAAAATAGATAGCCCGGACTTCCCACCAACCTTCTCACCTCCACCCTCCCTTTCCCACACACAACACAAAAACCAACCCACACAATCCGACTCATAAAATAAACCCCGACTTAATCTCCGAGTACCGATCGAAGACCAGGATCCCCTCCTTTTCACTACCGGTTTGTATGTAACATCCCCCCGGTCCCCACCCCCGCTCTTTCTTCTCCAGCGGGGAGAGAGAGTCGGTCGGAAAATCTTCCGGAGAGCAACGAACGGAACGGAGTGAATGTGAAGGGACAGTCTAGCGGAGGAATCCGCTCATCCACTCCCCGGGATCTGTAAAGCGTTTTTCAAGTTTTTTGTTTCTTGTTTCTTTATCCATGTGAGAGAGGAGATCGTGGATGGATAGTCCTTGTATATGTATATTTAAAGTTCGATAGAGAGATCTGGGAACACGACACTGCATAGGTAAAACCTAGGGAGAGTGTAGGAAAGGAAACAGATCGTAAGAAAGAAGCGGAACAAGGGAACTATTGAAAAAAAAAGAAAGAAGGCGGAGGAAATCCAACAATTCCCGACGTCCATGGAAGTTACACAAGTATCGTGTCGGAGAAACGGACACAACGATCTCTTGCTTGCTTGCTGGACGAGGAGCGGGAAGAAAGGAAGAGCCTGGGTCGGGGATTCGTCCGATAGGAAAGGAAAGCAAAGCAATAAAGCAAGAATTATTTTCCTCTCGGGACTCAGAGGATCCGGGTTTCCTTTCCCTCTCCCATCGCCCTTGACCTAGACGAAAGAAGAGGGAAAAGGCCAGATCGAGAATTAGGGTTTTGTTTGCTTGCTTGAAATGTTTGCTACCGTGTCAAGACATCCATACACTCATACATATGCGTATATGCATATGCAAGAAAGTCTTGTCTGTCTGTCGGTCCAGGTTGTTTGTTGGCTTTCCCTTGATCCCGGATAGACCCTGCTGATGGTGGCTTTTCAGCGTCCAGGCATGCATCCGGCTTTAGCCAAGGTTCTTGCCTGCTCTGTTTGGTTCTTCTCGCTTGTTGACTGTACATATATCCGGGACAGGGCAGGTGAGAAGATAAAATAACCTAGGTATCCAAGGGCTGGATGGTGTTCTATTTATTTTTTGTCTCCTTCGAGACGGGATTCTTGAAGATAGACGGAAAGTAAAAAAAGGGAAGAAAGGTTTTCAATAAGCGGAAAACTTTGTTCCCGCCCGCTCTTGATGATTTTCAGAATAACCATGGCTTTCTCTTATCCGACGGAATATATCCGCGTATATAAACGTAAAATTCCAAATTGAGCGGGAAAGTATAAGCTTAAACCGAAAAACTTTCCATACAAGAGAAAACAAAACAAAACAAAAAAGGATAGGATAAATGGTTCTTCTCCTCGGCCTCCTCGGCCCATCGTCTACACAACTACCTTTCCCTTTTACACTTTCGCTTCTTACCCGTGTCCGAAAAGGATATTACCGTAGTTGGTGGAAAAGGGTGAAAAGGCTGAAAAAAAAGGCTGGTCGAGTGCTGGGGGAAATAGATTTGTTCTAGGAGGTTCTAGAAGGTCTGGAATCTAGTCTAGAAGAGGGAATGCATGAAAAGACGGGATGAGGGATAGGAGGAATTGTGTTCGAGTTGAGAGAGTAGGTGAGACGTTCGTATGTCTGACTGTCTGTCTGGATGAATATGTGCATGGATATATAGATGAGGATTTTCGGTAGGGATTTTGTATCTCTCTCGATGGGATGGGTTGGTAGTATTAGCGAGAGGAAAAAGGAATGTTTTGGTGTAACGGTTCGAAGAAGAAGCGAAGAAGGCAGCTAGAAGGAACTGTGAACAAAAATATTTTCTCCGAAGATATCCTTGACCGGGATATCAAAATCAGTTCAGGTTTGTGGAACAGCTACACAAGAAAACGGGAACGGTGGAAGGGTGGCAAAAAAGAAGGAAGAGGGAAAGGAGGTGGCCGTCAGCGATTACATCTTTTTTTTTCCGGGTGCGACGTCCGCCAATGAAGGAAAATAATTATTGAGAAGAGGATGAAGAAGATGAAGCGAACGAAGGGACGAAGACGAAGACGAGAACGACTGTAACCCGTCCGTCCGATTTCATCGTGTATTGGGGGTCCGGGTTCGTGGGGGTTTTCTAACCTGGGCCGAACAGCGATGATATCTCCCGGGGACATCCTCGGGGTGGTGAGAGAGAGGAATACCACTCCGCTCATCCCCGAGAACTCTCGTCTATCAAAGTTAAGATTCCTTCCTCTGCTCCTTTTTTTGGTCGGCATTCCGGTTCTGGGCGGAAGATGCGAATGTCACCCTTTTCCAGATCCATAAAAGGAGAAAAGGAAGGAGGAGACGGACATTCCGGTCATTCCTTTCTATCAGTGTGCGCTTATCGAAAGATAGGGATTCCAGTCCAGCCCTACCCCTGGGAACGTTGTGGGTGGCGATATGCATGTATGCTGTAGTGTAACGGGATCTCTTGTTAAAATGGGCTGACGAAGAACTTAGAACGCAAAAAAAAAAAGGAATGACAGGATCTTGGATAAAAAGAAAATGCAATGGAAGGGGAACCCTGACTTCTATGGCTTCTTTTCTTTTCTAGGGTTAAGCTTGTTTGAGGTTATGCTTTTGGTGCTTTGATGCTTGTTATGTTCCATCGTGCCCCATGTCAGCATCAGCAACGACTGTAAAAAAAGGGGTTTAGTGGATGGAATGTTCCATTTCCCTTCTATCGAATACTTGCTTTTTCCTCGTTCGATGTAATATTGCGTATTTGCGTCTCTGTTGATCTTGTTACGGTCGTATTACTCATCCACCCAGAGATGGAAGAAATGACGCCATGGATGATCCATTTTCACTTAAATTACCTGCAAAAAAGAGAGATCAACCCCGTGATCTTCGAAAAGAGTGGGTCCATCGACTCCTGAAACAAGTGGGAAAAGGGAAGAATATTAATCCACCCCTGTCTCTCTTGGCACGGGCGAACATTCCGCGGTATTTTCGCCCAAAAGGGAAGGCCTCTAGCAAGCCAGTCAGGACTGACTCAGCTCCGTCTCCCCTTTTTGCTTCTAGAAGGAAAGGTAAATCCTTCTGGAAGGTTTCCGGATCCGCAGAAAACGATGAGAAAGGAGTTCTCCACGATACATACAGAGAAACATGCGAAGAAACCAGGTGGGAACATCAGAACATGTTGTTGTTGATACGAGGTGGGAACCGGCTCTCGTCAAAAAAAAGAAAAAACATCGCATCTCCTCTTTTCCTTTTCTCCCCTTTTTCTGCTTCTAGTATCTTCTGTGGAAGAAACAACGTTGCCTAACATTCTGTCGAGATTGGGCGGCGAACGCGGGCGGATTGGATTGGGCGGTGACAGTTGACCGAATTGAATTGACATCTGTCAGAGCCTGACTTGACGCCCGTTGAGAACACACACAACAAGTGATCGACTGCCAACAAAAAAAGTCGCCTAAAAGAAGAAGAAAAAAGCAAAGAGGAAGTGGGTGCTCAACATTTGATTTGTCGCTTGAGGAAGTTATCCACGCGCCCGCTCGAATTTCAACTCTTATTTCGGCTGATGAATTACAGCCTGACTCCTGAGTCGAGGAATCGGATTGGATGGGAACTTAGGAAGTTGGGGAAAAGGAATTGACATGTATGATTTCAAATCTGAGTTGCTCACAGCCCACTGGTTGGCACTTGTGATCAACTTCTGATGGGGGAACGATGATGAGATCGACCTTGGTTTAAACCGAACAAAGGATCCTCTTTTTTCTATTGATTTTATTTTTCGGTGGAGCCTGCGTTCTCCATCTTCGTTCTTCGTCTTCGTCTTCCTTCTTCCCCATCCACTCAGGTATCGTCCTCGCTTCTCGGCTATCGACAACCACTTACTCTTTTTGTGATTCGCATGAAAGCACGGAATCTGCCCCGAGGCGGGTCGGTACATCGTTGGTGACAACCACAGGCCTTTTGCCTATGTTGGCAGGTGCATCATGGCGTTGAAGCGTTGGAGCTGTGACTGGAATGGTCTGGACGACAATTTATATTAATATGCTGACTGATGGGTATATCTCACTGATCAATCATGACGACAACTCGAGTCATCAGCATCAACTCGTGACTCAAAGAGAAGATCGTATCCTATCCTTTCTTTCCCCCCTTCACTACTAAAAACTACCAGTAGTCAACAACAGAACTGAACTGGAGGGACAAAATAAGACAACTCTGGTTCCGTCTTCTGGACCACTACTGTACGATCATAACAGACCAGGATCACCCCGCTGGGTCAAGCATGAACCATGATTCGCCAACATGGGTCGTCTGCGTATCGGTATTTCAAGCATTGGATGGAAGATACATCTGACATTGGTAGCCTCACTTGTGATCGGTAGGGATAAGTATCTGTACATGCCCATGCTTCTTACCGCCAAGGCAAGGGAGGAAACCTGGAAAGGGAAGCCTGGAAGAAATAGAAAGTTCAACGTGCATGTTGCAGTTTCCATGTTGACGGGTACAAGGCTCTTTTAAACATATTATGACATCGATAGAACATGCCTGTTCCCTGGTTAGGGCTTTCTTTCTTTCTTTCTTTCTTTCTGGAAGGATTTCCTTTTCATCAGCCTCGCTTGGACTAAAATATTATTTATATTTAATAGATTACTTTATCACCGACTGTTGGATACAACTATCGATGATGTGATTGCGATCAGATAGGGCGAGAGGTTTATCGTTATTTCTCAACGCGATAACTTCCGTATCTTTCTCGAGAGTCGCTGTCTTCGATTCTCGAAGACGAAAAAGGGAAAAGAAAGGTGGCACGTCGTGGCATGTTGTGTTCACGCCATGCTCATGCTTGTCGGACATATACCACGTTACGCCTTTCATACCTTTCCAACCGGGTTTGTCCTTGCTATCTATACCTTATCCTTTCCCTCATTCTTTCCAGGTGGATGGGATGATGGATGATGGGAAAAAATGCTACGTTTTTCCTGTGCCTCGACCTGCGGCTTTTCTGGACTTGGACAGCTGTTCAGTTCTGGTTGGAGATCGCGTGACGTGTTGTTTGAGTGTCAAAAAAGTGGTCTGATGAAAAAGGACTTGTATTCAACGGTTGAGAGCAACGATAATGATATGCAACAGCTTGTTTGCTCTTTTCTATTCTATTCTCGTCTTTCTCTTCTTATCTCTTGTTTGACAGGTGGAGCCCAGCCGCCGGAGGCTTTTCGGGTTTGCTCGAAACGCTTGATGTTCCGGTTTCCGCAGCTGCGAAGAATCATAGGTTGAAGATTAAAATAAATTCTGGAACCGAACAGGATTACTCGAAGGGGACGTTGAAGAAGGAGATCTGTGACGGTTGACCGGTATGACCGACGATGATTGATCGCCTTTGGCGCTTGGCTAACCCTCTCTCTATTGTTCTTCTCTATTGTTCTTTTTGTAACATGTTCTTATTGTCCTGGAATGCTTCGAGAAGAAGGTTGTAAGCGCGTAGAGGAAGGAAGAGCAAAAAGAAAAGAAAAGGAGTAAATCATCACATACTTAACCTCTCCTTATCCCTCTTTGAGTCTTTTCATCACCGTCTCATCTCATCACCCTTGTCCTTTATCTCCACTAAAAGAACATCCATCGAACACACTAAGAACATTCTTTTCCCTTCGAAGAAAGAACAACAAGAACATCCCACCAACCAGACCCGTCGATCCTCCCCCCTTCTTTCTTCTTCTTCTTACAGACCGATACCGATACCCACAGATACGCCGAGGTATCGGGTACAACCACCACCAAACTAGTGGGTACCTGGAAAGTACCTGGTAAGTACCATTTTCCCTCTTTTCCCACCAAAAATACAACGCACATCCCCCCCAACACCCCGGTCTTCTTTTCTTTTCTTTTTTTCTTCTTCGGGGGTTCTTTTGTTCGACTTCTGACGTATCAGAAATATCTGCTTTTTTTGCTTCTTCTTCTTCTTTCCTTTTCCTTTTCCATCAACAACCGCCTATTTTTTTTTTCGACGTCAATCCTCAAATCTTCAACCTCATCCCATCAACGTCTCACACACACACACACACACACACACACACACACGCCAGACTCTCTACCCTGATCCTGAATCTCTCTCACACGTTTCTCGAACTGAAAACATCTATCCATCATTTACCTGTTTCTTCAATCCATCTGAACATCAACATCCATCCCTCATCCCTCCGCTGTTGTTCGTCACTTGCGATTCATATATCTTCCCCCCCAGGTTTCCACCCGCTCTTCTCTGATATACTCCTGATGGGTTTTACTTTAATAAACCTTCCCTCATCCCGTTAATCTTTCCAAGAAACTCTCTCTCTCTCTCTCTTTAACTCTTTTCCTTATCAGACCCAGACTTCTTGTCTCTTAGCCTGGAGTCTCTTTCGCTAAAAGGATTTGCCTCCTCCTGAACAACCATCCAAAAGCGCTTATCGTAAAAGGCAAAAAGGCAAAAGGCAAAGAAGAAGAAAAAAAGAAAAGAAGAACCCACAAGGACCCATACAGAAAATTCTCTTTCTTTTTTGACTTTTTTCTTGTCGCTGAACCAGAAAGGAAAAACGCACCACTTTCGCTTTGCTTCGCCTTTTCGTCTTATCTGTCTGTCAAATATCCATCCTGTGGGTCCGCCGGATATTCTACATCCCACGTCCCTCTTCATCCACGGGAATTCCAAACAGATCACACCAGAAGCGAAAGAAAGTCTCGCTCTTTTCCCGGCTTTCCCCACCGCTTTCTCCATCCTCTGACCATCCTTTTGCCGTTGCAAGCGCCTTTGTTATCTCACTCTCGCTTCCCACTCTCCCCAACAAACACTTCCTCCGACGCCTGAAACCTGCCAGCGGTTGCTTTGTTTGGGTATCATTACGTCTTTTTCTCGCTTCCGCTTGCTTTCCCCGTGGACCTTCTTCGGCCTTCGTTCTGGGCCTCTCGGTCCGTCATTTTGAATAAAACTAAAGGACACCCCCGATATTCTTTGACAACAAACCCGCTTTCGACTCCTCCGACCTTCCACTTTCGTGCCTTCGACATTTGCCTTTTGAATGATTTGATTTTTTGATTTTTTTTTGGGTTCCTTCCTGAAGCTTTTTCACTTGGTGGATTTTATTTGATCGGAAAGCACCTCCGTTTATAACCTTTTGACGACTGGGTTTTTCTTTCTCTCGCTCTCTGCCTCTTCCGCTTTCTAGGCCCTGCATTCCTTCAAAACCAGGAAGACGTGCCTGCATTGAAAGAAGGAACGTGCTTGAATGGAATACTCATAATCAGGACCTGTTGATCTTTTTTCTTCTTTCTTTCTTACTTTTGTCTATTTGATTGATAGTATTTATTTTCCCATCTGGACTTTCTTTTGCGTCATTGGCAACGCCGCAATAGCGCCGACTTCCTGGTTTGTACTTGGCTGTTGTGCAACACATTCCTGCCTTAAACCTTGTCAAGCCACTTTGTAAGTTCGATCTCCCCGATGTACGATACGGTTTCGAGCCTCTTGCGTTTTTTAACTAACGGTTTTATTCCTTTTTCTTCCTGCAGGTATTTTACCGGCTTCCTCTTTTATAGAAAAAGGCTTCCCCATTGCCTGCGTGATTGATCTTTCTTTCGGTTACCTGCGCAGCCTTACACCGACATCTCAGACACACAACGCACTCACCACTTATTTTCCTTCTCAGAGAAGAGGAATAATAATAATTCATAATACCGCCTGCTATCAAGTTGGATTCTCTCACCGCCAACCCGCGTTCCGGATCCCATCGCAATCCGATATCCGATCAGCATCAATAGCCGCATCGGTCTCATAAGACAAGCAACACCGGACACAAGATTTGGAGGTAGAAAAGGACATCGACACTCTCGTCGTGTCAGCTTGCCAGGTCTAATGATATAGAACGAGCAGACGAGAAGAGAAAAAGAAAAAAAAAAAGACGGCTTAGATCAAAGCTAGTCTTGGGAGAACGACGACAGAGACGTTAAGGTGGAAGGGAAAGACAGAATCAGAGGAGGGAAACGGGTGAGGAAGAGAGACGGGGGGCCAAGAAAGAAGTACTCTTTGTGCGTGATGCTTGCGAAGAGGACTCTCCATCCTGCACTATCCTTTTGGAACACCTCTCCCAATACCTTAGATCAACATCCCCCGACCCCGTCAGATAGCGACACCGACGACGACGACGACGTCAGCATGAATAGTTCCCAACCGTCGTCAAGACCGATTAGCGTCTCCATTCCAGGTGGCCACCACCCCCCTCGGCCGACCCTGGACGAAGTACTCGCCAACACCGCTACTCCTCCGTATACACTCAGCGCCTTTATGGCATACCTTTCACAAAACCACTGCTTGGAGACATTAGAGTTCACTCTTGATGCCAACAGGTACCGTGATACATACAACACCGCCTGTCGAAAGCTCCGTGAATCACCGCTGGTTACAGATGGTCCAGAAAGCGAGCATCTACGCATGCTGTGGGAGAGGTTAATAGCTGCCTACGTGGTGCCCGGAGCAGTACGGGAGATCAATCTCACCAGCCAGGTCCGGGATGGTCTTCTCAACTGCCGATATTCCTCCGTTCCCCCACTTCCGCAAACCCTCGACTCCGCCGTAAAACGGATTCACGATCTGATGGATGAATCAATATTTATCCCGTTTCTCAACACATTCAGCTCATCAACGTCTCTTCAGCATTCCCTGTCGACGTCACCTTATGATGAGATTGAAGAGAGTTTGGCGATGACAAATGCTAGTTTAGAGGATACTGCTGTACGTCAGCCTTCAAGAAGGAAGAAAGCGTCACCGCAACAATCACGAGCGGATTTTTCGTCCCATCGCCAGCAGGCGCTTGGTTACCCAAGCCGCACTGCGAGTGCCAATGTCAGCGCGGCTGCTGCTAGAACAAGCCATCGTGCCTCTGGGGTTGGGTCTGTGACCAGTGGTGACTCGGCATCCGCGTCGCTCACAGATGACTCTGCTAGTGGACTGTCTAGTCCCGAGATGGGCGAACCGATGACACCGCCAACCACACCGCCATCGACCGACATGTATCTTCCTCAAGGTGGGATGGGTCAGGGCCAGAGTCCGAAACCTAGGTCTGATAACGCCTGGAGGAAGATGGGGATGAAATTGGGTTGGAAAAAGAAGTCCGGTGGCGGGAGTGCTACCAGTCAGTCGAGTTCATCGGGGAGCAGGGAGTCAAGACATCCGAGTATCGAAGACGAATAACTTTTCCGCCTGTCACCAATCCGCTGGACCTTTTTCTCTCTCATCCCATGTTATGACGCCTGCATGAACTTTTTCCTATCATATACCATGGCTACATTTTTGATACCCCATAGACATGCTTTCCATTGGCTCCCTGGACGATATATCCCGTATCCTCACTCCCTTTCTTCTTGGCGACAAACACAATCCCCCTTTCGACGCTGCGGTTCGAATCCTCCCTACCCGATTTTCACATAACGACGCTACGAAACCAACATGTTGGCCTTACCGGCCCATGCGATAGACTTCTATTTTTTTAACCTGATACAATGCAAATTGGACCATTATACACCTTACATTTTACAAGCATATTCGAAAAGGGAAAGGAAGGGGGAATAGAACGGGATATTTATTCATCGTCGGAATCTAGGGCATATATATGCTCATCGGAACAATCGACGAACGGAAGGAACGAAACATAAAACGAACCTCTTCTCTCCTCTTTTCAAACCTCTTCTCCTTCAATGGATCTTATTTTCTTCTGTTATATATCATCGGTGGGGCGGATCATTTGATTATTATTGTTATTTTTTTCTTCTTCTACGATTCTGGCATATTACCCCATTTGGATTTCTTTTTATTTTATTTTATTTTTGGATTGGATTGGTTTTACTTCATATATCTCTTCTTCATCGACGGGTAGGGAAGGAAGGAAAGGGAAGGGGAAGGCAACTTTCTTTTCACGCAAAGAACCCAGAACAAAACCAGATAGACTTGGGGGAATGGGTTTTGGGTCTTTTGGACTTTTGGATTGGTGGTGGGCGCTTCGTTTTTTGTGTTTGTGTCTATGTTTTCTTAAGCAAGCAGGCAAGCAGGCAGGCGGTATTTGTATTTGGTTTTGGCTTTGGCTTTGGGTTTTACATTTATATGGTGTATGTGGGATTTTTATTTTATATCTATTATCTATATTGGGTTGAGATGATATGAGACTTATATTTTTGATATTCATTTGGTGTGTTGTTTTGGGTACTTGATCGTTATGAAGGGTGATTCCGTAATGGTAGACTCATACTCAAGTTCGCGAGGATTGAAGATGTACCTTTTATCGTAGAAACGGTCTCTCCAGGGGAGGATCCGTGGTTCAAAAAAGGAAGGAGGAGAGATGTATGCGGAAAATTATAGGACCGAACTCCCTTCCTCTGATTTCTTTATCTCGACGTCAAGCGTCTCGATTTCCTTTTATCCTCATCTTTTGTTACTGTCTGGTATGTCGCTTGCTTTACTTCACAACCTTGGGAGTGGGTAGCCATTCAAATAGAACCGTTTCTCTTCTTCTATGCTCTTGGATGTGTTGTTGTTGTTGTTGTTGTTGTTGTTGTTGTTGTTGTTGTTGTTGTTGTTGTTGTTGTTGTTGTTGTTGTTGTTGTTGTTGTTGTTGTTGTTGTTGTTGTTGTTGTTGTTGTTGTTGTTGTTGTTGTTGTTGTTGTTGTTGTTGTTGTTCGACTCAATTTCGCTGCTGGCTGGAATTGATATCTCGATCTTCTTCTTTCTGCGTCCTCTCGATGATCGGGATCTCTCTCTCTCTCTCTCTCTCTCTCTCTCGCTCTTGTTCCTGACATCATGTTCTTTCTTTCATTATTCCGGTAACCATCGTCGATTTGATGGAAAGAATTCCTACCCTTTATTTCTTTATTCTGATGAGATCATTAGTATGTCAAGGCGGTCGGTACCTTGGTTAGGTACTTAACCTCGCTGTTTGCTTGTAGAGAACGTCAAGTGCTCGATTTCGTTCCATTTTTTCCCTTTCGCTGTTTTCTCTGAAAGCGCCGCGTGGGCTCTCTTGTAATATATATTCTCGTTCTCGTCATTTATAGACGCTGGGTAGGGCAGAATGGCTCCAAGCGAACACTGGACTAGATCCAGCTGGACTCGACACACATACCATGAATTATCAGCTGAAAACAAGCTTATCACCATTGATATCCCTGAGAGGAAGAGGACGCCCTTCCTCCGTCTCCCTGATGAACTTCTCATTATGATTCTCAGGCTCGCTACTTTACTTAAAGCTGCGGAAATTTGTCAGCAGTGCGAGCCTCAGCACAACCCTCCAACCATAAGAGCACTCTCCCTAACCTGTCGCCTCTTCAACCACATTGTGTCTCCTCTCGTCTATCACAGTATGCGCTTGGAGTACCCGCCTTCAGCCAAAGCTGTGAAACGCCTTCGTTACCTTATGAGGAAAAAAAGGTCATCGTCATTACAGTTTTGTCGAGTGCTTACGATCCACCTTCAAGGCTATTACGGCAACTGGAATAAGACTATAGCGCAATATGCCATGGGGGATGATTTTGTCTCTCAGTTACAACGAGTGCGATGCTTGGAAATTAAAGGGGGGAATACTATAAGTGGTTTCGAATATCCGTGGACTTTTATTCAGCACGCCGTTCAGAACATGCGTGAGATTGAGCATCTTACAATTGGTAGGAGAGCGGGTGTCAATTTGAATATGTTTATGGAGCGGATCGATCCTCCGTCGTCACTGAGAAAGCTGGATCTTCATGAAGTTTCCGATACGTACAATCAGCCTTCCGTGCCGAGACAAACAAAGGTATTTTCGACTCCTCTCGTCTGACCAGCACATGGGACGAAAAGCAGGGAAGGGCAGAATCAAATGTCCTTGCTTAATTTTTGTTTTCAAGGTAATAAAACTAACACTATCTGCAATAAGAAACGCCGAACCGCCTCATTCACCTCGCTTTCCCTACCCCACTGTGCAGGAAATCTCGACGATTTACGCGAACTCTTCAACTGGCCAAAAACCCTCTTCCATCTTGATCTGCCGGTATTCTACTACTGCAACACTTCCTTCGAGGTATCCGCACTTCATTCCATGGTGTTAATCCACAAAGATACACTAAAAACTCTCACTGTCGGCTATTTTTCTTTCCCGGATAAGCGATGTCTCTTCAACGTTTCAGATTTTCCGAACCTAGAAACCTTGAGACTTTCAAGGGCACAAATGGAGACTAAATTGGAGTTTTCAGCTACGCACGCCGATCTCCTCTTCGGCCCAAATCTCGAGAGATTCGAATGGGAGTTCCCCAATTGGTCGGGAGAGTTTGGGAAGCGAGAAGAACGTTGGCTAGGCGAGTTTGCGAGAGAGGCGAATTCGAGGAAAGCAAAGTTGAAGGTGATTGAAATAAAGGCACCGCCCGATTTTAATCTGAGGAGGGCTAGTGGTGGGTATCCGTGGGATCGTTTGGATAGGTTACGTGACGAGTTTGAATCCTATGGGATGCGACTGGAGTACGGGACGCCTTCCATGGAGAAGAGTGTGTGGATGAAGAGGTCATTGAAGATGTATTTTTGAGATAGCTTTTAGGGCCCGAACTGGAGTTGGATGGTGAATTAGGAGTGTTGATATTCGGGAGTATTCGGCCTCCGGTAGCTCGGGGGTGGTGGCTTTGTTGTCGAGAGACAAGAAGATGATAAGTTATGTCTCTTTTTCCTGATTTTCTGTCCTCTTCACCTTTACGCTTGCTTCTTGCCGGATCGATATCTGCTTTTGATTTTCATTTATCCTTTTTTTTTCTTTTTTTTTTTTTTTTTTGAAAGGTTATAAAAAAGGGTTTCCCGCGGAGGGAGGCTATTCCATCGCCAAAGAGAAACCGTTCTTGAGCCGCACTGGATGGCGGATATTCTCAAACAGCTATATCGGGGTTGGAACCGGTTGTATGGATTACCTCGAAACTTTCTGGAGTATATGTATGCCGTTCACATATATTGTCAACGAGTCTGGGTTGATATCGTCACTTCAAATGGAAGAACTTACCTCTTAGATAGGGAGTTTTGGTTAGTCACTTCAGCAGAACAGTTCGCTCTGTTAAAATATGGATTCATGCAATGCTTGCTTTTTAAATCTTTTCTGCTCTGTTCTGTGATTCTTCGTGGGGATTTGAATTAATGATTTTTATTGCTAGCTAGCTATCTAGGTACGTACGTACGTATAACTTGGCATTAAAACTACGCTTCAAGTACTGCATACATGGTGCTGCTATAGCGAGATATAGGCTCCTCGATTTCCAGAGACGGACAGGTAATGAGTCAAATATTCCCTCAACCTCCAAACAAAGGTGAGCGAAACGCCCTTTCTCAGCCAAGGAGTCATCAATAAAGCCCAACATGTTACTTGAGAAGCAATTCTCGTTCGAGTGACCGAAGCGTCCAGGTCCAACGAATGTAGAGCAGGCGGGACGGGGACCAAAAGGTTGGCTTTCAGGAATGAGTTGGCCTCTTTGTTTGCCTGTCCGCCATGTGTGCATGCTACACATCTCCATATCACTACATCGTCAATTTGAAGTTCAAGTAAAAACTGAAAGCAACTCTAATTCTCATGTCTATGAAGAGTGACGACTTAGCCAGAGGAAATGAATCTAGGAACCTAGTAGGATGATAATATAAATAAGATAGATAAGTTATGATATCTAGAAGAAGAAGAATAAGGGCTATTCTCTACTACATATACATGGCTGCCAGAAGTGAATGGAACCAACTAGAACCTCAAGCTCTAAGATATACGCAACAAAAGTACTAACTAAGCCTTCGTAAACTGAAACCCAGCGCTGTCGCCCTCAGTCTTACCATCGTTGATTAGCGAACCATCCCCACCAACTGTAACGTACATTCCATTACTAGTCGCCTTGATCGAGTACACACCGTCGCCAGCTCCAGCTTTCTGGCGGATAATAAATTTTTCCCAGTCCGATACGGTATCTCGGGCGGCAGACAGCGCGGATTCCCCGGTCTGGTCAGAAGTGACGTATAATTCCGTACTCGTGAGCTGAAGTACACCAGCGTTAGGGACGAAGGAGCTGTTGAAGGTTGCGGCACCATCGACCGCGGTGGCAGAAGCGATTAAGTTTGGGTTCGCGGCGGAGGCGGCAACATAGTTTCCGGAAGCAGTATCCTGGAGGGTGAAGGTCCCGTAGGGGTTCGAAGGTAGCGTGTCTGTGCTGCAGATTGGTGTGCCGCTAGGGTTTGGTCGAGTTCCGATGAAGTAGAGTTCGTTTGTGTATGTTTGGCCGCTTCCTATAATAATTCAATTAATATCATCAAGATCAGACATCAGGTTAACCAGATTGATTGACTTACCCCAACTGGTGATGTTTGCGCTCCACTGAGCAGCAACTTGTGGGTTGGTATTTGAATACCCAGCAATGATCACGCATTTCCTATCAGGGGTATTAGAAATGTAGACTTAGGCTTTTAATAGAGAACATACCATTCATCACCGATAGTCGGGTCAACCAACTCGACCATTGTATAATCCCAGACGGCATTAACCCACTCAGCATCGTACAATTCCTTGATATACCGTCAGCCATCACTCACAATTCAAGAAGGAATAAGGGTCAGCTCACCTCGTTGGCAGGTTGGACTGGCAGTATCTGAATCGCTGCAATCTCACTCCTCTGGTCTCCCCAGAAGAGCCAGGCTCCAGCTTGCCAATCCTCAACATTGCCCATTGTGACCAAGTCCCTCATACCTTGCTCAGGGTAGGGGTTATTCGGGTCTGATGGATCTTGATCTGGGTAAAGATGCCAGTAGACCTGTGCGCCCTGTATCTCTGTTGCTAAGAGAAGCTTAGCAAAGTTTGTCAGGTCTTCCGACAGAGCAACAGAAGCCCAGAGAAGTGCGCCATAGTATCCATTCACACCCTCGCCAGTTGACTCCTGGTCGCGGCTTCCTGCACCATTGGCAATCCCAGATGCCCAGGAGTGACCTGCAAACCAGTCGCGACAGCGCACAACGGGGAAGTATGGGTCATCCTCTGATGGGTTGATGATATCTCTGTTCATGTTACATCATTAGCATAACAGTCTGAGACAATTTCCTGGTTCATAACATACCGCGCAAACCAGTTAACAAAGTCCTTGTGTTGATTCAACCAAGCATCATCATACTTGGCGATGACTGCCGCAACTGCCAGGAAGTAGCCATAGTGGAAGTGATGGTCGTTGTAATACCCGTTTCCAAAATCAACGCCGGCATTGTCGGCACCATCCTTGTTAATTACACCACCCCATCCAGTTTCATACGCGGCCTGGGCTGTATTTGTGGTGTTAAACCATTGGTCGAAGGAAGCCTCAAGGTAATCAATAACTGGTGGGATCAGATCAGTGCGTCCAAGATTATCCCTGTAATATTCTCAGCATTCTGTCGTGATATGTCAAGACAGGCGTAGTACATACGCAATTATAGCTAAGCGCGCAACCGCATTCAGTGCGCCACCCCAGTAGTAAAATTCACCCGGAACTGGCGCGTCAGCGATGCTTAGTTGCCCGATTTCATATTCAAGGCCCTGTGTGACAGCCGACGAGCACGAATCATCAAGAGGGCGTGGTGGATCCCATACGATAGATGTGAGATTGTAGAGCATTTCCCATTCATTCCCAATGACTGGGTGCATATATCCCTGCTTCATTGTTAATACATATCGAATTGAGCAAAAGTCGAAGACATACCTTAGTAGTCAAGTATTCAAGTTCTGTTGCGTCAGGGAAATCGCCGTTCTGCATTGCAAGTCGATGATGTGGCCATGTGAGCATTAGAAGATCGCTCTCGTCACCGACAGTATTCCAATGAAACGTAAGTGTGCCAGTCGAGTTGTCCAATTGGTAGTCCTGCTCGACAGAAATCGGATACACCTCATGATGCTCGTCGAGGAGCGTTTTATGCGCAGGATCAACAAGTTTTACTAGGCGCAAAACACCGGTAAACGCGCTGGACGCAGTAATTGTCCCGGATTTGGAATCAGAGGATGCAGTGAGTCCGATAGAGGAGAGACTGTAGATGACGTAGGTCGAGTTCTTAGTATCAGTTACTACGAACTCCGTTCCATTTGCAGTCACTGAGTTTCATTGTCAGCTCATGTATATAAACTCCAGTTCGTAGCTTTGCAATGTACCTTGCCCGCCACTGCCCACCGTCTCCCCGTTAAAGGATTCAATTCCCCCATTCATTGATGTGAGCAATGGCGAGGAATTGTTATACTGAAATGTCATGTATGGCGACCCTGGCACAGCGTATACAGTCATCGCCGCATTGTCTTCGAAGTATTGGACCGTAACACTTTGGGTATCCCATGCTGTTGCCTTGTGATTACTGAACTCTCCCGAATGCTCAGAAAAGGACACACGCCAGTCTGTCTGTGTCGGCTGCTGAATTGAAGTGTTGTCAAATTTACGGTTGGTGCTGAAGCCAAACCCAAATCCATTCCCGTTCAGGTTTGATTCATATGGGAATGGGCCTGCCGCGGTTTCATTTCCAGGAGGGGCAGCGTATGGCGCCCACCACCCGTTTGTTGGGTACTACACTCAACTTAGCCCTTCTGCTCCTTAATTACAGACCGGAGGTATACATACTGGAGGCTTCTGCCCAGCAAAGAATGAGCCCACCGGTGCAGCTTCACAGGCAACCTCACCGCCGGTGATGCTGCTCGGATCATCTGTTCCGATGGGATCTAAGACGGCTCGTTTCTGGGAGGAGTGTACGCCGCCACTGCCGGCGGCAGTGGTCACGGAAAAGAGAAGAGTGAGAAGAGATGGCAGCATCTTAGCAACGCAGAGCCCAATGCCTGACTACCAGATTTGTTCTCTGAAGGGCGAGTAACCCGTTCCTTTTAAGCATTTTCGAAAGAATCCGTCATCTAAGCTCCAGCAGAGTTTCCTCCAAGTAAAGCCAACTCCACGCGGAGTCTCGCGAAGCTAGATTGATTCTGAGTAGAGATCAATTCGTTTTCCTCTATTGCAACAAAAGCTCGGTACCTACTTGGGTTCGAAATAAGCCTCCGGAGAAACTAAATTAGCGTCGGCAATTGCCATGCGGTTGGGGTACCTGCATTTCCCCCATTCATCCTCATGCAGTCGTCATGGGAGAGACTGGGGAGAAGGACACCATTTCTGCCATATTTACCATCTCTTAAACCCGACCTGCTCTGACGCACGGTTGCCGGGAACCCCAAGCATACGCACTATCGCCAGATTAGCTCGGGTGTTCTAACGAATTGCACGATTGACCCGATGAGGTCAGTCGATATTACGTGGAAACCTCCGAGAGAGATATCATATCATAATTACCCCTGAGTTAGATCTTCTTTCTCCCTGCTTGAAACGGACCTTCTGTGCGTAGTGGAATGGCTTCCAACCCCGCAATCGCGGGCTGAACCCGCATCGAAGCAATCTAGAACCGAAGGCCTAGTTCGTTTCAAAAGAGCGCTTGAGGAAGCGCAATTGAAAAGCAACCGACGTCGATAGCCGGAATTTATTGGCTTAGACTTTTTCTCTTTCTGTGTTAGCCTCAGGTACAATCTTTTTTTCAAACTGAACCTTCCCCTGAAGAGGTAGCAGTTAATATATATGAACCCCATGCGCAATATCTTCCGCATCCGACACTCCGCACAACTTTCATGACGCTGCGATCACGGCTGGTAGAGACTCCGGGTTTTTAGACGATCACAGAAAAGTATTTCTTCTTGATAACGCCTTCAGTCAACTCCAAGCTCGTCTGCTTGGGTTGGATGCTCTCTCTCAGAAGGTCGGATTCTCTTGAGTGGACCAGATGCATTAACCAAATTAAGTCAATGGGCTGTGATCATGTGACATCTTGTTTTATTGCTCGCGTTCTAGAAATGCGGAAAAGATGAACAAGATGTTCAGTGAGTCTCTGACTGAGATTATAATCTCAGATAGATGATTTGAAAAGAATATCTCATTCATGCTATCAATGACACTCTTGTTTTCATCGCTTCTTATTTTCGCAAATCAAGAAAAAAAATTCATTCGACGAATAAACAACGCTGTGAGAGAGCTTTGAGTTCAAAAAGAGAGAATGAGCAAGATCAAGACTGATCAACTTACCTATATTCTATTTTTGTGAGCAATTCACACTTTAATCTTGCGAATGTCGCCATCCTTTTCTCGTGTACATGATCAGTCCTATCGGGACAATACCTTCATTACTGATGGCAGTATTTTTTAGATACCCAGCCGCTGGACTCTGATCACCGGCGTCAGAATCAAACTAGAATAATATTAGTTCTTCTGTGTGTTGTTCACAATCAGACTGATCACATACGGAATAAAATCTTTGACTCGAAGTTGGATGCTCTGCACCGTAGTTCTTGGGTTTTCCGGGAGAAACAGCACACAGAATCATGGAATGCTGATTCGAACGGATATAATGATTCATCACATACTCATCAGCTTCTGAAGCTGAGAGTTAGTTAAAAACGGTAACCTGTTGAATAGAATACTAGGGGGTATGCTGCTTACTTGAAGAGAAGTCGGATGAGGGAAGTCGAGGGCCAGACATTGAGCCACTGTCTATAATAATCGTGCAAATGTTAGAAAGGGTTGTGTAAATGGCTTTCAGGTATATATCACGGACTGTTCTGCATAATCTCAAATTGATCCCAAAGAACTTGGCAGACAAAGCACTTATCACTGCTGCAAGGTTCCAAACGATGATTACGCTCCCCGAGGTGGCAGGCCCGATGAGTCCCATGGAAGCGAGATGGAACATGCTCTAATGCGGATTCACCCACAAAGGGTTTCCTTAAAGAAAATGTTAGCTTTTTTGGGTTTCTAAATTGTTTTGATAATGCAGAATGGAAACCATACGGGGATTGGTCAGGTTTGATATCAAACAGATAGATCGCTTTGATTTCAAAATCCTTCTTCTTATCAATCCACCCTGCAGCAAACTGGCCCCTGACTAATAATTAAGTAGACGTTAGTTGTCAAGATGAAATGAATTTATGACACTCCAGGGGGGAAAGAAAACAATCGGCGATCGTATTACCTTTTCTATACAAGCCGTGGCGACTGTCTAACTGCCTGAATTCCTACAGAACGGATACAGTAAGCAAGCGGACAGAAATATTTTGATATCTACATACCATAACCATTTTGGTCGGACCAGGTGGACGAGGATTTTGCCACCCGCTTTTGGGTGGGGGGTTCCAAGGTCTGGAAGGCCTCTGGTCTATTACGGGGGGAACCTTAGGGGCTTCACGAGGGTTAGGTTCACGGGGATTGGGTTCGCGGGGGTTGGGTTGGGTTTCGAGCTTTTTCTCCGGGATCTCGACGACAGGTGTATATTTGATATCCCTGGGGTCTATTGTCCCGAGGAGGTCTTTCGCGTAGGCTGCAGCCGTAATTGCAGCGTAGGGCTGCCATTTTTTGTTCTTGTGGCTATCGGCGTAGTCGCTTATACCTCTGATGACAAGACATGGGAAGCTGTTCATGAGCCCAGCTGCCTCCATCTCAAAGCAGATGATATTTTCGTTATTCCGCAGAGCGTCTCGCTTTATAGCATCCTCTATAACGGAGTTTCCTGAAGCTATCACCCCATAGTGAACTTCCGGGTTACTGGACTTCCGTTCCAGACGACGTATAAGAGAATTGGTATCGCAGTTTGAACAATTATTTCCGCCAATATGAAATGATTTGGACAGGAACAACTTATCCTCTTGTCTGCCCAGAAAATGATAGTCGTCTACTGGGTCTAGATGAGTAAAATACTTGATTGCCTCATCTTTGTACTCGTTTATTCCGCCTTTCCCAAAGAGATGGTCGGATTGCAGCTTCTCGACAGCCTTGAGCAAAACTCTAGGAGGGCTGTTCAAATGCGATCGAATTTCGAACTTTCCGCTATTCAGCGTCCCCATGTCGAACTGAATGACACCGCCTGTTATATAAAATCCATTTAGAACATAACTTGTATCGTTTCTCTCGGAGGGGGATAAAGCCCTACCATTTCTCCCCTTTTTCTGGCTGACGGCCACGTCGCCAAGCCGAAGGTCTCTTCTCGAATTTTGAGGATCAGGGGGCATCGGGGCACCACCACCGACTCCAACCATCAGTTCGAAACGGAGGTTAGGAAACGACCGAACCATATTGGCAACAGTTTCAGCAGCATCGTTAGTCCCTTTGCCTCCGGGAGTAGCGATGACAACATTGTGTTTCCTCATCCGACCAGCAATATAGCAGTTGTCGTCACCACCTGGCGATGCAAGATCATATTCATCATCCAGTAATGCTCGTGACGCATTCAGTTCGCAGGGAAGAGCACATATCCAGCCACCTCGAAGGAGTCATAGTTAGTGTTCCTGCTCAGCCCTATTAGTAGCCATATTACTTGAAAAGTGAACGAGACGAAGAAATGCCTTTTCATTGTTCCTGAGTCGCGTCTCTAAGGTATCACTGATGGCTTGGGATATATAGTGCGATATGCCCACCGGGAGGTGGACTGAGTAACGTCTTAGGAAATCGAAAGGGAGGTTTGAGTGAAAATAAGATAGATTTCAAAAATTGACATTGACGAAGATATAGATAAAAAAGTTCACGGGAGGAATCTGCAGTGGTTACTGCGACGAGGCAATTCCGCTCTATCCTTCGGGGATGGTGTATGCGCCGATGTGGGATTCGTCACCGGACTCGGAGTTCACCAATGTACCGGTCCAAGTTGTGTCTTCGGTGTCGCGCAACCCAGGAGTATGGGCATCGGAGAGAACGTAGACAACACATCGTGGTTGGACCATGTGTCTGGAGTTGAGGGGTGCCAGTGATTCGGGCTGAAACCGCCGCAGTCGTCGTTAATAGGAGTTCAAAGGCTATGAATTCTGATAAAAAAATATTTCAGCTGTAGAAAGAAACCTGATGAAAACAAGCAATACCTATCAAAGCATGCAAGCTGCGGTTGAAATAACGTTGGAGTTCAAGATCCAGCCAATTGCTATCCCCGACCAACATCCTCATGAGGCTCTAAGTATTTTAACTGTGACTGGTCTTCCCCAAGATCAGGCATCTTCGCATACGCATAAATGAATCCCTCGGCGAAGTGCCCTCTCGTATCTGGAAGTGTGCAAGGCTGACAATCAGTGGCACTTGCACTGACTTTCATCGTTCATGTCGGCGATCGACGATCGCGAGGAGACCAGTGGGTAACTCCCGTCCGCCGCTCGAAACCACGTACCAGACCCTCAGACCTTCCCTGATGCCCAAAAGAGAGGATTCTCATTATACATCCTATAATTTATTTGAGCAAATTATGTCGAGTGTTCTATCATTGATTCCCAATGTATCAGATCAGCATCTATGTTTATGTTGAAGCTAAGCTTGATCCTGTTCTAGTAAATCTTCCAATCCTTCTATCACCGTTAAAGCAAGGTCGCAAAGCAGGGACGGGATAGTTTCTCTGCTCGTTTGCGTTAAACGTTAATAACCTCGTAGTCTCACCAAGCCCGGGGCAGGCCAGTGTTGAACCTCTTACTGCGGTTGCCATCCTTCGCGAGTATATACGATTACTCCCAGCGGGATTATATTAGCTGTGTTGTAGACAACAGTCTCCGTGTATTCAACCGCTCCCCCGTTATCTTTAGTGATTGCCTCAAGCTATTGGATACATCAGCTCATGAAATCCACATATTAAACGAGAGGTCCCTCTTCGAAGGGGGAAGAGACCTACCGTATCATATCCAGAGTAATTCCCTGCGCAAGAAGCCGTCGCGGACCTCCCAGGGTCAACCCCACAAAGGATGATGACATGCTTGTGTGAATGGATATGATGGTTTCTCGCATAGATATCCGCTTCTAAAGATTCGTACAGTCAGAAATAAGAACTCGATTAAATGTCAATCCTCGTATACTTACTGGAAGAGACGCTGGTTGTATAAATTCCAGGACCAAACATGCAACCCGATCCTGAAGATATATAATAAACATTAAAAAAATATTATCATCACGAAGATTCTGTTTGTTACTAACGGGACTTGGAGCGCGAAAACCCATTTCGAAGAATGCTACAGACGTAGCATTCATTGTTAGAACAAGGGTTGTAACCGCTGCTGCCGTTATAGCAGGCTCGTTGAGTTCCATGAAAGAGAATTTTGAGATTAGAGTTTTTAGTATTTTTCCTAAACAAAAATTAGCTTTGAATTTTATATGCCCATTCTGTTAATAGGTGCTGGGAATAATATATACTTGATATATATGCCCTCTAGTTGGGCACTTTTTTGGTGGTGACACCACCCTTTATCAAACATATTCTTGACTAGCGGTTAACAAGGTCATTTAGTTTGACGATATGGCCTGGTGGAGAGAGCGTCCTGGATACTCACCCTCCCCGTGAAACTGGTTGTCTTTTCCCAACCGAAGAAGTGACTACAAGAATACGGTAAGCAAGTGTACGTCTTTCGGTCTCAACATACATACCATGGTGGTGTCAGTCAAATCCCCCGGGGGAATAAACGCTTTGAAAAGAGTACCACAAGGAAGAAATTCTCTCTAACAAACGCAGTCTCTATCCCCGTGGATGCTAGGTCAAAAGAACCCTCAAAGCGCAATATATCTTAAAACCTTTGCGTTGCCTAAGAACGAAGGCTCTGGAAAGGAGTGCCCGGTCAGGGGAAAACTCAGAATATCATTTATAATCCGGAATAACGGACTGATTCAATAGGGAGCAAACCTGACACCACTGGATCCCCCTCGAGTCGGGCCATATTAGAATATGCGGACTTCGTTGAATGTCCTTCCTGGTGTCTACGTTGGACCAATCTCTTCGACTCATAGTAAAGCCTCAGGCTGAGCGCCTCGTTATCATCGGATATCAACATACTAAGACCACGTTAGTTGAGCTGACTGAAAGACATATGCATGAAATGTAAGACGCAGCCTCGTATATATATATACACGTACCAATTTGGGCAGACTGTAATTAGGCACATGGGGCAATCTCATTTCAATCGAACTGCATAACAGCTAGCCTTATTTCAAATCAATCTCGAGCCAGGGAATTTGAGACGATTATTGTTCTTGGTCTATGCCATTAGATTAGTGCCAAAAGATGGATTTTCGTTCTGTTTGAGCATTGAGATAGGGATTACTTTACTCTGTCAACATTGTGAGCAAGTGACAAACTTCTCCCTCTTTGTTTCCACCCTCAGCCTGCTTGAACTTCAGATCGACAACTGCTCACTGTTTTAGAAAGAAAGTGCCTTCTTAATAAACTTCTCATTCTTGACCATGGGTTCCCTACTAGGCAACGTAACAAATGCCAATCAGCCTGCTAGACACACGAAACGGGAAGCTCAACCGCCGAGCCACCATAGTTCCAGCCCTACCGAAGCCATGTTCCGAAGGGAAAAACTCAGGCAAACCGCCAAGCAGACATTGAGCGTCCTCGAGGAAATCCAGGGGCAGCTAGGTTCCATCGATATTCAGCAATCGAGAAAGTATTCTTTTGATACTCTCCGGCGCCTCGACCCTAACCACTGCCCCGCTTTCCCCCACCGCGCCATTATCAAGGTAGTCAACGAGGACACTCTCAATGCGGCTACTAAACTGTGGAAGTCGGCACAAACTCGCACTATCGATCCGCGCCTGTGTAGCATACGACCCGCCATCGTCAACTTCGCCAACCACCGCACCCCTGGCGGGGGTTGGCTGAATGGTGCCATCGCCCAAGAGGAGGCCATCTGTTACCGCAGCTCACTGGCGCGCAGCCTCGATGAGAAGGCCTATCCGTTGGCTATGGAGGAAGGGATATACACTCCAAACGTACTCGTCCTGCGCAACGACATGGCCTCGGGCCACAAGCTGATGCTCCCTGATGTTCCTGTCGCTGAACTCCCCGTCATCAGCGCCTTAACCATCGCAGCCATCCGCCGGCCCGAGGTACGAACTTTGGAGATGAATGATAACAACAGCGGCGGCCGGGCCATGGCAGGCTTCTTCAGGGCGAAACGCGTCTTTGCCCGTGACAAGGACCGCGGTATCACCAAGGCCAAGATGAGGCTGGCATTGCGCATGGCTGCGACTCATCGTCATGGCATCCTTGTGCTTGGTGCTCTGGGCTGCGGTGTTTTCGGAAACCCTCCTGATGATATCGCTCACTGTTGGCTCGAGGTCCTGCGGGAATACGAGTTCACGGGTAACTGGTGGCGTGAGGTCTGGTTTGCTGTTTATGATGCAGATGATCGGGGCAACTATGAGACGTTCCGCCGAATATTATCTGGCAGGAAAGTTTAAGTTACGCGATACATGAACAATTTAACTGTTGGCAGTCTCTTTTTTAAAATTTAGAATCACTGTTATTCGTTGCTGCAAATTCTGCAAACAAATAGACTAGGTGTCGAACGAAGTCTTAACCAGAGAGCTTTAACGAGCAAGACCTTATTGTTAAATGAGAAGTTTCGCAGTCTCTTCACAGAGCATGCTAGAATCGGGTTCGGAAATGTCGGTCCCAGTGACATTCATAGTAGAGGTTTGAAGAGAGGGAGAAACTGAGAAGATTTGCTGCTTCTCTTGAATACGAATCGCGACGAGTCCTGACAACACACACCTTCCCCGTCTACCACCAACACACACAACCCATGGAGAAGAACTTTCTCTATGCCAGTGAACTTGGTAAAAAAAAACATCCAGACCAAAAAATAAAGCATATAAATAATATAAATAAAATAAAACGACAGTGGCAGGATTCGAACCTGCGCATCCGAAGATATCAGTTACCTGATAGTACATGATCAAGATAGATCATATATATTGGGTTCAAGACTGACGCGTTAGACCACTCCGCCACACTGCCATTGATGGATATACTTTAAATTTTCACCTACTCACTTTCTTTGGAAACGCTTTTCATTTATTCCTGACTTGATCCGGCTCATTCCAGTGCAAGCAGCATTGCAATATTTATGTTGGGTAGTTCTTGAGTAGAAAAAGACAAGATTTCTTTTCTTCAGATACCGTTTTTATTTTCTCTCGCCACACCTCTCTTTGTGTGGTGGCGTTTCCGCTACCCGCTTCCATACTAATTCTTTCGGGGAGATTTAGGGGTTTATGTTTCGAGAAATTTTTTCGAAGAGATTTCTCGGTCTGTTCTTTTCTGCTTCGTGGTCGAATTCAATCATGTTTAGAGCTTTCTCGAGTAAGGCCTTTCTTGCTATTTGGTCTGATAATCCATTTTTTAAACCCCTAACAACGTACGACCTACCCAGACACCAGTAGGTGTGGCTTTGAGAGAGTGCGTCAAGGAAAGGTTGAATGAATTGAGCAGGTAGGATTCTTGTTGATATCCCACTAATTCCCTCCTATCCTATTTGCTAGGTATCATCTCCTAGTCCCGTCAATATCTTACACCAACAACGATCAAAAAAACACAGCTCATTTTACGTCAGAAACCTGAACCCTCATCCCAGGCTTAGTCTCCAACGAAGCCGTTTCAACATCCCACCCAGCCTCTCTCAAGCGCGAGATATGCCCATCGAATTTCTCTGAATGCTGCTTAAGCGTAGATTTAAGAACAGCGAGGGTTACCGTCGAGGAACCATAATCTTCCTTGTCACCGGATTGAGGTTGGGAATCAATCTTTCGAGAAACCAGCAGGGCATGACTCCACGCCTTAAGCTGCGAGATTGGGGATACTCCATTCTTCAAGACGATTGTTGCACAACTACTCGTCTGATCGAACCAGAGGATATATTCCTCTTTCTCGAATAGGAATACCAGAGCTGACATATCGATATCCGGGCTTTGAATAGAAGTTTTGCGATCACTCGAAGTGGAAGATGCAAGCAGTAAATCCTTCAAAGGAGCTCCGATCCGAGCGAACCCGAGAGTAGATGATGATCCTTTCCAGCGGAGAATACCATCTCTTTCGAAGATCCGTTCTTTTAGGGAGACTTCTTCGAGTGATGGGATCCTGTCTTCGTCGAAGAGGGATGAGAAGACGATATTTGCGCGCTGTCGGTTTAAGGATGTCATGCAGACGGCGCGGACGGCAAGGTAGTTGGTTGCCATATGGATTGCGAGGAGGAATAGTAGAGCGGCCCAGGTCGCTAGTGGGGAGGAGATGTAGGATACGACGAGGCTGCCGGCCTTGTATGTTGTTTTAGATATAGTTTTCCTGATGCTGTGATGGAGGGAATGATACTAACTAGCATGCCCATGAGAGATATTACTGTTTCTTGGCTTGAATCTTTCTATATGGCGAACAGAGGAGGTTAGCATGACCTGCATAAGTCAAAAAATGGCCTTGATCAGCACCCACAGCGTTCAATTCTCCAAGATTCTGCCATCGCGCGAAATGCGCACTTAGGCTAGCCTTCGAGCTCCCGGCGGCAACACCACACAGGGCCCTTAATACACTCGACAAACTAAGTAATATGACACGAGGTCCTTTCGGTAATGATGGCGACAGGCAGTCGAATATCAGAGAGGAGTCATTGAGCACGTCGGCAGCCAATCTATACATTTTACATTCCGGCTCAAGAGACGTCCCTAGCCGATGGGCGAAGAGGATTGTGGCTATCCGGCCCATGCTCTCTTGTAGAACATTGAGCAGTAGAGCTGCTGTGGGGGAGGCAGTGGCATCTCCAACTCCGACTCCTATCGCGTTTGTTAGTATGGAAATGATGAGTTTTTTGATAGGTACCGGAAGAACGAAGCGGATGAATGGAAAGTTATTACCTTGAAGGACTGCTCTTGATGATAATAGCCCGGCAATGGAGCTTGAGAATGCCTGAAGAGAGTCCTGGAAATCATGTAAATATACTCAACTTCTCTTTATAGTATCAGTTCCAAACATATGAAAGCGAGACAGAGGTTTTAGAACATTATGGGCCTCAAGACTCTCGTGGGAGTAAGTCCTTTGACGAGCCGAACCGAGTGACATACATAGATCTGATATCTGTCCACCAGTTAGCAACTAAGCGGCCCATCGGAAAGAAAACAATCGACAACGCCTCTGCCGGCGTAGTGCCAAGGACTCACTCGATATAGTCCTTGCTAACACTATGAGGGTATCCAACAGGCAGAAAAACGTTCAAAAGCGTAGTCAGGAATGTAGCATCTGATTCCGGAGGTGGCTATTTCCGTAAATTAGCGATGAATGCCTTCGTCTCTCCTTTTCTAGGGAGGTGGCATTGGAAGAACCAGAGAAAGATAGAGAAATGAATAGATTGGGCATGTTAGAGAGAGGTTGGATCTGCCATGTTTTACTACTCCGCTTCAACCTCTATCATACTGGAAAGCATAAGCATGACTTGAAGCCAAGGGAATGACAGATAGCATGTAATAAAGAACGATAGAGGATCGTCCCTCTATAGCAACAGGCTCAGCATAGTAGCATGGCAATATATAGAACTCAATTGACTTCCAGTGTACGGATTAAGGGAAAGCAATACAAATAACCTACAGCTATATCAACCCTCCTCCCACCTCCACCATCGTCTTTCCCAGACGAAGAGAAGATATACGTGGCAGACGGGGTATTAATTTCATCCGTCTCATTTATCGTGAAGGTAGGCATGTTTGATGTTGTTTACTTTGAACTTGCCAAGTCAGGTGCTATGTATGGCTTGTCGTTCGTTCTTTTTGTGTGGTACGAACTGCGTTTGAAGCTGGAGGTCATGCATGTGCCCCTGGTTTGATGCGTGAGGTTTGGTTGGTTGATATTCGACAATGACTCGATGTTGAAGTTGGGCAAGGGGAATATAGTGAGATGTTTATTTGGACCTTTGTTGAAGATTTACAGCTTGATAGATGGATGAGGTTAAGAATTGATCGAGACGTAAGACGTCTTCGAGAATGCGCTTGGTGTGGTATTAAAAGAAGTAAACTTGCGACTCGTACCGCCTCTAAAAATGCCATGAAAAAACCGTTGAACCGTGTTGAATGAGAGTAAAGAAAGACTGTGTCTATGATAATTCTTCAGAGTGAAAAAGGCCCTTTTTTTGGACAGAAGAAACCCCAACAGATGAAAGAAAGAAAAAAATACCTCCCCAAGCGCCGAAACATAAACATCAAAATTGCCTGCCGTGCCTGCCTGTCCTGCCCAAACCAAACCGGTCGAAGAAAGTTGGATCTGATGATCATAAGATGCCCAAGAAAATGTGGTAAGAGCAGAGATACAATACATGCTGTTGAAGAGACAAATAAAAAAAAGCCCATTATTCCAGCCCACACGGCATATTGACGACCTGGAGTTCCAGCCAGGCTCCAATCCTTCCCGGATGTTGATAACACGACGAAGAGAGTTAAGTGCCTCAAAAAGTTGTCCTGAACCTGCGTTCTCGTTGCATCTTCCCGTAACCGTGACCCATGACGGTCGTCTGTTCGCTTTTTCTTTTAAGCGAACAAGCTCGCGCCACCAGTCTCGACAGCATCGATCTCAGTCTGAGACCAAGCCAGCCGCCTGAAACGGGTGGGAAGCTCGTCTCGGTCGAAGAACTCGCCCTTATTGGGGGTGACGGGGCCGAGGGAACTGCCAGAATGGCCTCCAATGGCTCCGTATGCGAGAGAGGAGCGAGTGGGGCTATTCAATGGGCCATGCTGCTGAGCCTTCGCACGGTAGGTCGCAAAGGAGTCCGGAAGCTGTGGTGCTGGGGAAGCTGGGTGGACGCGAGGAGTGTGGTCAACGGACTCTATAAAGCCGAATTGTAAGAATCACAGAATTTCACATGTTTTCTCAAAGGCATTGAGAGATCCCCTCTTGGTTTCTACATACTGGGGACAGTTCGTTTTCCGATGAACTTGATGAGAGGGGTTCTGGCAGCAGCAGCTTCACGGAGGACGGATGTGGCACGCATTTTTGCTTCCTTTCACACACAACGGTGGGAATTGAGATAGGTCGGGTTTTTTCACGATGAGCTCTGCCTCGTTTCTGACTCTTTATTTCTCTCTCTCAGCTGGAGAAAAGTGAGCAGTATGGAGGCAGGCAGGCAGTAACAATATGGTGTATTATGATGGGTGAGTGAGTGAATGTTGAGAGAAGAAGAAGAAGAAAAAGAGAAAAGAAGGAGGAGAAAGGAAGAAATAGGGTCTGACTAAGATAGTGGGATTCCGGTTCCTCGCGGTTGAATTCACGTGTTTCTAAGTTTCTCACCCCAGAAAAAGACGAAAAGAGGAAAGTGTTGAGGAAAAGTGTGGGGAGAAGCTTGCTGGCAGCAGTTCTTTGCTTTTTTCTGCCCTTTTTTGGCCCTTTTTTGTTGTTGCGTGATCGTCCGATGCTCGGAGGGTCTTTTGGCTGTGTCGTGGTCTGATGTTATCTTGATAAGAAGATACACGGCTATTGGTTCAACGGTCTCCTGATTGTCCCGACTTGGCAATGCTTGGCACCGGGGTGGAAGAGCTATTGATCACATGATCAACTAGCAGGGTCCGTGAGACACGTGATAGCTGCAGGTCTTTTGCTTACTCATCCAGTAATAATAGCTGTTTGTCAAAGAGCTGCTGCAACTCTTCATCACCGAGGCACGAAACAGCTCCATTGCAAGCACTTTTTCACAAGAGAGGTAGAGACAACCGAAAGGAAGAGCAGAGATAGCTCAATTTAACACCATGCACGAGCTTCTCCTGTTCGCTTCCGTCCCCGCAAGGCAGCACGATGATCTCCTCCAGCAGCTGGCAGGCCTCACGGCGATGCAACCCAACCAGGTCTTCGAGAGACATCTGATCTTCAAAGCACACAGGAAACCAGGATATACAAACACCTTTCGATCCGGAGGAAGCCAAGATGTGCACGCGACAGAGATGCAGAAGCTCAACAAGCAACTGAACGGAGGCCTGTTCTTCACACAGGTCGTGGGCGCGGTGCGTGGTACCGACTTTGGAACGAAACCAGACAAGCCGGATCAAGGATTGGATGTGACCATGAGCGATCCGGATGCGCCGCAGGTTTCGCAACAACCCGGAGGAGATGTCGAAGCAAGCTATGACTTTGAAAATCAGGCGTGGAAGATGGAATTCAGAGATATCCCCGAAGCGGGAACCAGGACAGCGATTACGTCTCGATTGATGGGGATGGCAACCATTCCCCGTGGGGATGTAGTTGCTGTAATGGACTCCTGGGGTTACGGGTGAGCTCACCATCCTTGTTGCACCGTTCCACGGAAGAAGAAAAAAAGAGCACTCTATATTAACGGATTATCTTTTCCTTAGTTACATATCGGAGTACATCATCGAGGGCAACACTTTCATCCTCGACGACGTCGTCATTTTCCTCCATCGAGTACTAAACTTCCCCGCAGACGGCCAACAAGTAAATCTGAAGGCGCCACGACATCATTTACCGGCATTGGAGGAGCTACAACCGTTAGATACTAGTGGGAGCTATGTGCTCCAAGCCGCGATCACTGTCCAAGATAGCGGCAACCCAGACATCCTACGAGCGGCATCACAGCATCTCTTGGCGCTAAAGGAACGCTTAAAAGCTGTGGTGAAACTGGAACCTGCCGACCGCCTTGCGCTTGACACAAGAGCCAAGTGAAAGAAGGAAAGGAGAAAAGGATTATTACGAATATTTATGTCTGCATAATAGCGAAGGGTTTTAAGGCGTTTGGTTGGATTTCATCACAATGTGGTGTGGGACGGCGGGTGGAAAGGATTCAAGTTTTGGCCCCCCTTATGTCCGACAACGTCCTGCGGTTTTCCTGTGGCGTGGTTACGAAGAAGGCGGAGAGAGATACCCAGTTTATATGCACTCAGAACAGTTCTTCTATTTTTAGGGGTGGATATGTCCTAATTTTCACCTTTATCTTCCAATTCATTTTTTCGTAAGCGTTGATTGTCATGGACTTTTCTGCGGCGGAAAACGGCCGTGCATGTCATTAAGGTCCTGTCAGGAACACGTGACATCGCGATATTCAGGCGCGTTTGACTTCGACAAAGTGAAAGGATCAATGTATCTGTAGTGACAATAATCGAGGACATTTTCTCTCACTTTGTCGGCCACGTTCAACATCTACTCGGTCTATACCGAGTATTCTGTTTCCCTCTCAGTGTGGCTTCTCCATTTCCCCGAATTATCATGGCCGGATCCGCAGGCGCAAAGAGGTCCGCCTCCCCATCAGCGCGTATCTCTCCTCCACCAGTGAAGAGAAAGATTCAGAATACATCTACAACTAGTACGTGTATTATTTAATTTCCTTTCAAAACATATGTACCACCGTTTGGAATTCCTATTGTGATATCTGACCGCCCTCCGCAGGCCAAGCAGCTGTGTCTGCATTTTTCACACCCGCTTCAAAGAAGAAACCCGAAAAGATAACGTGGAGAACTTTGAATAACAGCTTGATTGTCGGGAGATATACTTCAGAGCAGTCAAGTACATTAAGTAAAGGGACGAAACGACGTGTTGCAGCGTTTGACCTGGTGAGTGTATTCATACTTCTAACTTTTTATTGAATGTTACTAATAACATTGATAAAGGACTCAACTCTGATATCAACCGCTTCTAACAACAAATTCCCAAAAAATGCGGAAGACTGGAAGTGGTGGCATACCAAGGTCCCTAGGAGGGTTAAAGAACTTGATTCTGAGGGGTATGGCTCCTCCTTCTCCGTATCAAAAGAGATATTATATCCCCTACTAACTCCAATACACAGCTACCAAATCATCATCGTTTCGAACCAGAAAAAAGTAGCATTGCAAAGTACCCTGAAGAACGGCAAAAGTGACTCCAGGAGTCTATCCATTTTCAAAGAAAAAGTCACCAATATCATGAGACACCTCGATATACCATTAAGCATCTATGCCGCCACCCAATATGACGAATTCCGAAAACCACGGCCGGGGATGTGGAAGGAGATGCTGGATGAGTATGACCTAGATGTCGATGACCGGTTGGACGTACAGGGATCGTTCTTCGTGGGTGATGCAGCTGGGCGGCCTGGTGATCACTCCTGTACGGATCGGTAGGTTCCGAAATTTTTTATCATTGAGAGATGACTATGTCCAGCTGAGCTGAGCTGGCCCAGAGAGAGAGAGAGAGAGAGAGAGAGAGAAATATGACTAACAATGTGAGGACAGTGACTTCGCGGCGAATATCGGGATCACATTCAAGACGCCCGAGGAATTCTTTCTCAATGAAACAACACCTCCGTTTGAACGAGATTTCGATCCGAAAAGTTATATCCAGGATACACCAAGCTCTGATGGTAATTAATCATATCTCCTTGTTCTTCTTTGCCCAACATATCTATCCATTTTACACACGCGTGGCAGCGTCTATTTCGACCCCTACGCAGGATGGAAACACATGCTCCTTTCATATGCTAATCAACTAGTAGCCGCGGTCTCATTCTCAAAACTAAACCCCCTGGACCTTGTAATATTCTGCGGAAGCCCAGGATCGGGAAAGTCTACGTTTTACTGGAAGCACATGCAGCCGCTGAGCTATGAGCGTGTGAACCAGGATACTTTGAAGAGCGTAAGCAAAATTTCCCCTTCTCCTTCTTTTCCTGGCCCATTAGATAGAAAGACCGGGCAGATACTAAATGTTTCTTTCATCTAGCGACAAAAGTGCATCACAGTCGCAAGACAGCATCTCACAAACGGGTCTTCCGTGGCAGTTGGTATGTTCATGTTCCATATCCCCGGTCCAGTCCAGTCCAGTCCAGTCCAGTTTCCAACCCGCCTCCTTTCCCATCTCACATTAAAATCTAAAAAACAGACAACACAAACGCCAGCGCCGAAACCCGCTCAATCTGGACCTCTCTCGCCAAAGAATTCAAAATCCCGATTCGTTGCGTTTACTTCACCGCTCCGCAAAAGTTATGTAAACATAACGATGCGGTGAGGGCGAGTAACCCAAAGGTACCAACCATCGCTTCCCTCCTCCGTTTGCCTTTCTCCCCGAGGTGAAAAAAAAAGTGCTTGTGATTAACGCGAAACGTACATATAGATGAACCCTGAATCCCGCACCCTCCTCCCGGGAATCGCATTTGCTGATTATGGGAAACGGTTTGAGGAGCCGAATGTGGAGGAAGGGTTTCAGGATATTGTGAGGGTTGATTTTCGGTTTCAGGGGAAGAGTAGTGATGCTGCTGCTGGTGGGGATGAGAGTGATGAAGAAGAGAAGAGACGGATATGGTCTCAGTTTTATATCTGAAGACGCGTTCGAGTCATACTCCTTTTTTTTCTTTCTTCTTTTCGTTTGTAAGATAGGCATGGAGTTAGGTGGTGTCACAGGCGTGTGAGCATTTTCCGGGGGATATGAATAGAATAATAGACTCCTAGGAATACATTCACCATGACGATCAAGACGGGATCATTTTTGAAATCTTTCTTTGTATTTTTTTTTTAAAAAAAACTTTTAATTATGTTAATATTATAGTTGATAGTCCTTTCCCCCTTGTTTCCTCCCCTTTGCATATGATTTATACACAAGTATGATTTGATATCATAGCCTTCGACAGGTTAGAGAAAGACATTCCTCTCAACAGTCATATCTGGTCCTCCTCCACACTCCTGTACAAAGCAGGCATTGATTATACCACCCTCCGTTTCGAGGATGACGAGAAAGAAAAGGCTGAAACAGCTCCCTCCCACACACCAGTCTCCTCCCAATTACTCCTAGCCTCTCAACTCAATATGTACTCAGGCTCCTCGACAAACAAAGGAAAAAGGGAGGGATAAACGAGTGTGGATGATGTGGCATGTGACGAGGGCAGGGATTTTAAATAATAAAAGTTAGGATAGGTAAGGTATTTTAAAACAAAGGGCTCGCGCGAGTTGGGAAATATATCTATCGAGGGTGATCCTTGGTGGCATAAACATGGGAAAACATGTGATCAGAAGCATTTGGGTATAAAATAGGAAGTGGGAAAAAAAGGGGGAGGTAGAAATTCGAGTACAAAAAGCAAAGTATTTTCTTCTTCCTCCACTTCTTGCAAGATCTGGATGTTGCTTTTCCTGCCTGGCACAGGAAACATCCCTTCACGTCAACAACGTCGTCACCATCTCACCACATGAACATGAAAACAATAGCTGTACAAGATCTAAATGGTATGACGGTAGAGAAAAAAGGGAAGTAGAACCAGGAAAAGGGTAATAGCTTTTAAGCATTAATGAGCGTGGGTATAAGGATCGTAATTCGTCGGATGAAATATAGGGTTGATCATCGGTTAAAGGAATGAAAATATCTTAGTAATCGTGAAGGGTCGTAAAATCGCTGGAGAAAAGGAAAAAGGAAAAATAGGAAAACCCGTTCCAGACGAAGGAGATAATAGGCACAATTGTTGTACATCGGATTGCATAGCCATAAGCCAATTGTTTCTGAGGTTATGACCGGGTCTGTTCGGCGACACCAGTGGAGTTGGAACGGGACAGGAAAAGGCCGCGTAGGAACTTGAGAAATGTTCGTGTTCGGAAAGACTTCGGTTGGGAATTTGTACGGACGCGGACGGGCCCAACAACCATCGGCCCAACGATGTCTTGATCACCGAGCTCCGGGAATTTGGCATTATCGTGGAGTCGAGGGATCTTAACCATGTCGCAGGGGTGTGCATTTGACTTGGTCAAGCTCAAGGTCTCCTCCCCGTCACGCTCTTTTAAAGATGAGATGACTAGCTCGTGATTTCGCTTCCACTCGTTGTCCACGAACTTCCACTTCTCTTCAGTGAGCTTGTAGATTTTGGATGTGACGCCACTGTGTTCGCCTGTGCGGACAAGATGCTTTGTGTAATTGCAGCGAGCAAGATCCCAGTCGACCCTGTGCTGTCGCAGTGCGTTGAGGTCACACACGCTTGGCACATAAGGTTCCGGGTGGATGGTGAAATTCGCGTGGCCAAGTTTGTGAGACCATTCGTCGTCGGAATCTGCGATTACGATAGGAGGAGCATCTGCCGAGGTCGTTCTTGTCCCAGCCCTTGGTCTACTCATCGATGAGATTGAAGGTCGGGTTGAGAGAGGAGGCGATGACCAGTTCAATGGTTGGCAGTTCTCGATGGCTGAGTTCCGATTTGACGAGTCTGTCACGTCCGCAACGGATGGTGACTGGAGCGGTGAATTGACGATAGATTCGTCACCGCTTACGGGGTTGTCCATCATCAACGGTGGGAGAAGAGGAGTGGTTGCATGTCGTTCGATTATTTCGGGTTCCTGGATGCTGTTGGCCTGGCTGATGTCGATAGGTTGAACGCCAGACTCGCTAATCCGTTCCTCAAACAAAGTACGGGCTGGTGAAGGTGGATTAGGGCTATGGCATGCCGGCGCAGAAGTGATTGCCGGGTTGACCCATGAGGACGAGACCGAGTCTGCTGGGGAGCATGCTATTTCATTCACTTGGTCAAGTGAGCTGTCTGACACACTCTTTTGTTTCCGTTTCATGGAAAGGGATGAAAGTCGCGAGCTAATCCGGGATATCCCCCGGAACGACGAATCATCTGACCGTCGTTTTTTGGGTGACTGTGAACCTTGCGCTATTTCATCGGTGAGGTCATATTCGTGCGACTCTAGTGCTGAAGAGATCTGGCTCTTGTTGGAAGTAGGGGAGGCGTGGTGGTGGAATCGTCGTGAAATTGCTTTTTGGCATTTGTTAGTAACAATAGTAGTAAGCGGCGCGACATTCACCAATAACTCACCGAAATAATCGCTAGTGAAGCTGTGTCCTGCTTCCCGTTCTAGCGGGTCTTCTTTGACTTCCGTCAGCGGTGCTTTCGCCGAACCTAGCCCTTCCGTGGAGTTTCCTGTGACTGGTGACGAAGCCAACGATGATACAGAGCTGGGAAATCGCGTGTGGGTCTTCGCTGAGAATATTGAAGGGACCGGCGAAGCAGGAGTGGACGAGGGCAGTGATTGTGGTGACTGTGGTGAAGGCGACGTATAATTCGAAAGAGTAGGGAACTGGGAATGTTCCATGTTCATATCGACACCACTATCGCATTTCTTGCTATCCTCACTATCCATTAATCGTGATAAGCGTAGCATAATTTTTTTTTCGGGTTTGTTTATCGAAATTCGCGTAGTGTTGTTTATCGGCGATAAGAGATTTAGAAAAAAAAATCCCAAGGGAAAATCAACAACGGCGACGGAAGTTAGGATGTATAAACACACAACATCGCAGTGTTTTTTTAAATGTCGGGTTGTTGAACTGTCAGAAAACGGCGATAGGTCGTATACGTGGCGGTGTCCCGGTGGAAAAGAGAGATACGTGGGGGAGGAAAGCGAAGAACCGCGGCGCGGGTTATGACAGAGAACCCGGAAGGTACAGCACGCAAGCGGAGGGGATAACAGAAGTCCTTAGCTTCTCTTTGCCCCGGATCGGTGAGGAAGTTCAACCGGAGATCGTATTTAATAACTGCGTTGTTTGTCTGTGAGGTTTTTCCTTTTTGGGTAGTCAGCTTACAAGTTCGATTTGGGTATGATCGTGGGGAAGCGCCCAATTAAATGGGAGAGTAATTCGAAAACGAGAAGAACGGAAGATGCTGAACTGTTTGGCGAAGAAGATGAAAAGGAAAGGGATTGTTTTGACAGTGCATAATTGACATTCCGCAGAGACGATAGGGCAGAGAAGAGGGAATGGGCAGAAGAGCGTGCAGGTACAGAAAGAGCAAACCACTTACAAGACGAGAACGACGCAGAGATGAGACGAAAGCAATCTGGACAGCAGATGAAAAGACCAGTAATACTTTTCTGAAACCCCACGGAGCAAGGTGGCAGGTAGGGGAACAGCAGCAGTAAAGAAATATCTGGACGTGAAAGGTGGAAGAGGCGAGAGGAGAGGAGAGTGGAGAGGAATCTCGGGGATGGGCGGGTGCCGTGATCTAAGTATGTCGAGGCGGGATGGAAGAGAGGAGAAGAACGACCGTTTGTCCAGATGAAGAGGAAGAGGAAGAGGAAGAGGAAGAAGAGAGGGAAGAGAGAGAAGAGAGAGAAGAGAGAGATGGACGTTGAAGAAGAGAAAAAAGACGATGATGGGTGGGTGCAGCAGTTTAGAACTTCCTTGCCTCTTTTTTTTTAAACCTCCGAAAAAAAACAGTCAGAGCTTCCAATACCCGTATTATGTTGGATGTGGATCTCGGGAGAAAAAAAGAACGTCGATGAAGACAAAGAAACACACAAACAGCAATTATCTCTCCTTCATTCTTCTTCTACTTCTTCTTCTTCTAACTGACTACTTAACTTCTTTGTTGGAAGCACAGGAACCCTCCCTTTGTCACCCACAGTTTTATCTGCCGAAAGCTACAAGAACCGAGTACATACACTTCTCACTTCCCGCGCAACCACGAACGTTGCTTCGACAACCACAGTTATACACTCAGACAGAAAGGTTAAACGCGAGAAAAAAAAAGAAAAAGAAACTCTGTAACCAACAAACTCGAAATGGGGTTTAACCGTTGAAGCTCCAGCATGGCACAGTATGACCGAAGAGGGGACAAGATGGCAGGAACCTAAACGTCGACATCGAGGAGAATTTTACCCATGTACCAACAGCCAACTGGAAGGATAATCCCAGCGACCTGGAATTTTTATTTTTGTTTTCACATTCTTTTTTAGTTTCGCCAACAAACGGGCAGCAGGGCTAAAACCAGGCGAAGAAGCTCGGCGAACAACTTTCAAGCAGTCTAGCTTCAGCCGAAAAACGCCACAGAGCTGGGAGACTAACAAGTTTAAAAATGGCAAAGCGTCGCGCCTCGATCGACTTTCTTCCTAGTTTGCTTACCAAGTCTCTTGACCAGGTTGGTTCCTGCATGGCTGTCGGGTTTGGGGCCAAGCGTGAAGGGTTAACGGATGATCAGCGAATCTAATCTGGGCCTTATGGTTGCATAATGGCATCTTCACACGCTTACTGAAGGAGTGGGATGGATCAAGCAACAACCAGGAGCGAGAAGGAAGGGACATGCAAGGGGGATAGCAGCGATAGGGAAACAGTTTTTCGCACGCAACGAACGTCCTGACTGCCCTTGTCTTCGATGTTTGAACAGAATAAAACAACCTGGAATGAGAAGAAACGACCCCGGCAGGATGGAAACTAACTTTGGTACGATTTCTCCCTCACATTCCACATCGAGAACGGAGTACGCAACAGGTTAAACGTGTTCGCGTGGACGACATCTCGTCGTTGTACACCCATCGTGTGGATAGACCGAGGAGACACACCAGACTCGATTCCTCTCCCGTCGAGAATTGTAACCCTCAATGAGGTGGTATATGGAACAGAGTTCTTCTGCCATGTGTCCCCACAACCGACAACCCAAAGACATGAACACATAGAGGGTCGAATCATTTTTAGGCAAAATAATAAAGATTGTGTGTGAGTCTTTGTCTGGGACTACTCAGGGCAAAACGGCGGGCGTGGGATCTCTCAGTTCCAACAAAATATTTCTTGTCAAAAGGGATTTTCTACCCTTGTCATTCGATCAACGAACTGCTTTTTCCTTCTTTTTTGCCCTTTGCGCCCCAGCTGTTCCGATCAACACGAGGTCCCATTCGTTAGGGGAAGCTTAAAATAAGGAATCCTTGACATATCCTCGACCAAGGAGAAGTCCAGAACTATTCGATAACCCTTGCTGACTGACCCTGTCGAAGTTGGGAGACAAGAATGTTGAGATGGCTTGGGCACGGCCAGGTTATGTTCTTCATCCCCTCTCTATCAACGTTATTAATTGTAGCTTTGAAGTCATGCAGACGTCACTTTTCAATGCGCTTTGACGGAGGAATCAACTATTGACCAAGTTTTGACGACAGAAGAAGTGATATGTACCTGGCAATGAGATAACTCTTCCGCCAAACGACAAGGAATGAAAGAGGGGGAAAAACAAACAAACAAACAAACACCATTCGCGATCATATCAAACAACAAAAATTTGTCAAAAAAAGAATCATCTTGAATCTGATTGATCATCTATCGCGAAGTCGTGGACGTATCACCGAGGTCGCCGGAAAATTCTACAAGTTACGGTGACCGGGGTGGTACCCGCTCTCTACCCATGAAACCGCCCACGACATCCGCACCGTCACCGGTCAAACAGAAGTACAGAAACGGTCTCTCTCAGGTCTCGCCCAAGGAGACACCCACCAGCAGTCACCACATGTCAACCGCTGATAGAACCTGATGTTCAGGGCAACAGAATAATCGACAAACACCTGGCAACAAGGGCATCAAATTAACTCCGTAATGATTGAGTCATTCTCTTCTCCAATTCTGACCATCCTGCCAGTCCCTCCATTCATTCAATTCCCGTGCTGAACTTCCGTTGTCAACAAACGAACCTTTCACGACCTTTTCCCTCATCAAGAAGAACGCCTACCACGGACCCGCTTAGGGTTCGGGCTGCCACGTTAAACCTTCGCCTTTCACTTTCTTTTTTAAGGCTCATCCGAACCATGGGAACATGTCTTCCGCTCTCCGCCTTTTCCTTCTCTTTTCGAATTCTCCTGTGGACAAGAACGGACAATTAACTCATCTTGGTAAGTCCCCCATATTTGCCAAGGGGGAAATATCCACCGACAACTTTCACAAGATCGGTTCGACCACAAATTTTGAAGCCGTGTACGTCAGAGAGAGAGGAGAAACGAGAAAAAATGACGCTTTACGGCTAAAATATTAATTTTTTTGTAAAAATAATACCAAATAATAACTCTCAGTGTTGTGCGATCTTCTTTTGTGTGTGAAATCGCTTGAAAAATGAGACAGATTATTGAAGACATTCTATTCTACCCACAAATCTCCTGCTCGCTGATGAGAAGAAATATATTATTCGGAAAACCTTCCCTCTTGCCGCTTAACATTGAACTGCTCACATGAAAACTCTTCAGAAAATATGGGTTGTTTGTTCGTGTTTGTTTGCTCTGTCAATTTTTCGATGGATTAAATCCACCTCCACCACGTGGTTCCACTGGCACCGTTTTTCCGCCGCCCCGATACTTGGTGCCCGCTGCTAAAGGGTGAGTTGTGAACGGGAAAAAAAAAAAAAATTTTTTTCAATTCTTTTTAAATTTTAGTGGATGGAGAGTTTTTTTTTATCGTGAGTAGCGAAGAAATAATAGAGGAACAAGAATCTTGTGGGTTTATGGATTGAATGGGAGTACATCCAACCACGACGTACACGCCTATGTAGCGGAGTGTGAGGTCGGCCTTCTCTCGGAGGTAACATTGACCAAGCCATGTCTTTCTAACAGAGGCCCTTCCATTATCCTTAATCCATCTTCTAACAATAGCCAAGCACATCGAACGCAGTACATACAGTGCGTACCCCTTTCCTCCCTTACTTCCGGTAGGGGAAGCTGGGAGAGAAGCCGTGTAACCACTCCTCTCTTCGTCGCGATGGCGAATAAAAGATGGACAATCACAAGGAGTAAGAGCTATGCTTATCTTGTTTCTTTTGTCTCCGTTTCAAATATACTTAATTGATAGTGGTGATGTCTCATACTGAGTCTTAGACACTCAATATATATATCTGTCGGTGGTCATCATCGTCGACATCACCAAGGGAACTGGAATGACTTCCTTTCCTTCCTTTTCTCTTCTCCCGAGCGTTGTTTTTTAATTGAAGTGCAGCAATATAGTAGAAGTATACGTCAGCCATGCGCCTTCATTTATGGAGTAACTGCATCTTCCGTTTCCGTCTGGAAGATATCCTAGCATATAGGAAGGCCTCGGCACTTGCCTTTTCAGGGTGAATGTTCTGTAGCACGAACTGCAAGCCTCATGTATGCCCCGCACAGCGGTTATAGTATCTCATCGGTCGGGAGCGGGCGGGTATTGAATTGTAGGAAAGGGATTGAGAAGTTGAAACAAAATAAGCATTCAAATGCCGTTAACTGGGAGCGTTCAAACAGAGACATAAGATCTTGATCGGAGATACCCCTCTGCTGAGAATAAGCAGAAAAATCTATCCGACAAGTGCACCCACGAATTCCGCACGCTTAGGCGCATTTCCTCCTCCGATTATCCAGTTTACATCCCATCCGGTTCTGCCATCCAAACCCGCCCATTGAACTAGGAATCTGTCCACTAATGGCAAAACGATCTTCCCCGAAAGGCTGAGCGTTGTCACACGCGCCCAAGATTCAATAAATATCGTGCGGAGGGGCTCTGCTGTTGCTGGTTCCTGGTTTGGACGATTTCCTCTTTTCTTTATCTGCGGGCTGGGACGAATCCCGCAATTGAGCAAACGGAGAAGCCTCGCGGCTACTATAACGCACACCGCCGTCGCGGGACCGTTTGTTAGGATGAGATCCGGGTAGGTAGGATGCGCTCGCTGACCCGTGATTTTACCGCGTAGGACACAAAGGCAGGCCCAGAAACACTGTAGTGTAGAGAAAGGTGCTGTGAGGAGTGACTGATGGATGCGACGCGCGCGTGGCACGGTGACGATGGTGTATGCCTTTGCGGTAGTGGTATCCAACTCCGATCTGACGTCTCTGGTTGACTGCGGATCTATATCCGCCGCAGCATCACCACCGTATGTAGTTCTTTCCTCCTTGCCGTTTCTGCTACCCTGTAGGAGCAAGCTTTCTTCAAACTCGACCGCTTTCTGCGCACTGAACGAGTCGCCCGAACTGACCACGTATGTCCGATGGGTGTAGAGGGTTGGGTCCAGAGGTGCCCGCTGTAGCATTGATATCATCTCCGCCGTATGCCCGCCACTTCCTAGCACAATGAGTAGATGGGTGGGAGAATGTTTGCGACGGCGTTGCGGGATACGTGGCCGGTCGGTACATGTTTGGATAAATAGATGGATCTTGAGACAGTTAGAAAGCTCGACGAAGGAAGGTTTGAAACGGGGACGACTGTGGCACTTACTAGAAAGACGTTTATGATAATCACTGCTATTATGGTTGAAACAAGAAGGACGGATAAAGTGAGTGGTTTGTCCCTTGCGAAGGACAATATGTAAGGGAGAGAAAACATCTTGCACTCTCCAGCCTCGCCCTTGTCGCGGGAATAAGAGATAGAGAGAATAAGTCAGTTTAGAAGAAGCTGGAAAATGGCAATCGAATTAGTCAAATAAGATGGAGAAGTTCATAGCCCGTTCAGGATCCTGCTGAGTGTCGGTCAACATTTCCGGGGCTTGTTTCTTTATTTTCCAATTCATCTCTGGAAATTCGCCATTTCGGGGGGTTTGTGTAAATACGGGGATGATGCCTTCCCCCAGATTCAGTATCTATTTGAGGTTGGAAAACTGAGGTTCAAGTCTGAAGTCTCTAAGAAGTTCAACGGATTTCCTTTTTGGGAGATATTGATTCTCTGGGGTTCTTGATCTTGGTCCGTGCGCATCGGTGATTATTTTCTCTAACGTCTTAGGTCCCTCCTTACCTGCAAGGCCTCACAAGTAAACAAAAACACCGATCTTCACTTTTCTTCGCAACTACAGTCCTGCACATGGGATGTTATGGCGCCCTTTTTTCAAAAGCGGCTGCGCTGTTTCTACTGCGGCCTTCGCTCGACCCAGTCTAAAAAAGGGGACATCCGTCAGTGGAAGTGCATGGAATGCGACGCCGTGAACTATCTTGATGAAGTAAGTGTTTCTTTCTATTGCTATCTTTATTGAATGCGACGCATATACCACTTCTTTTGATACCTTTGCCCGGTTACTAATAGCAAGTGTACAACTTATTTAGAATGGCGAGATCACCGATCCTCCCGCATTCGAGACTTCCTCGCAGACTCGATTTGCGCAGCCTCTCCTGCCGCATAGTGCTTCGGACCCTCACCCTGACACCACATTATTCTGCTCGACCTGCATCAAGAACCAACATTTTTTAACCGAGTCGTTGGCGTCATATCTACCTCCACCATCGGACCCTGATTATGCTGCCTACGAAGCCTCATATCCTGCCTACCTCAAGCAGCTTGAAGAGCGGTATCCACAGGTCTGTGCCGACTGCGCACCTCGAGTCCGTGATCAGATTCGACAGACTGGGTATGCGGCTAAATCAGATCATCTGCGACGGATGATGGAGCGATTTCGGGGCGGGAAACGGAAGACGAGAAGCTGGAATTGGAGGAGCTTGCTCGTCTCCGTCGGAGCTTTGGCGTACTGGAGCAGTGTTTTGGGCCAAATTGGCTGGAATGTGGTCGGGGCCATGACTTTGAGAGGTTCCGCTTGGGATGATGACCAAGAGCTTCCTACGCCGATAATGAAACTGTGTGTGGACCAGGGTCTGGCGCAGAGACGACTCGATGGTTATTGCTCCGCTGCACTCACACCATACGCCGGGTTGGCTCTGCTTTTTGGGATTTTGTCACTATGGTGGAATCCCAGATTGAGGAATCGAGTCGAGGGAAGAGGTGGTCGGCTGGTTGGACTCGATGAGTACTACAAAATCCAAATTTTTGTGCTTGTCGCGAGGTTTGTCGCATGGGCTTGTTTGCAGGATCCGTCAATGAGCGGTCTAAATCCAGGAGTGTTGCCGGCCGTACATATGTTCATGGCTGTTTTCACCGTAATTGTAGGTTTTACTCCCTTCCTTTTATTCTAGCTACAAATTACTGACCTGGCTTCTTAGTCGGTGATAATGTCCAGACGCGCAGTCCAATTCAACACAACCCCGTTGGTATCGTGGCAGAAGATTGAGGAACCTCTTCTCCCCCAAAATCCAAACGCCTCTCAAGATTCCGACAATCAACTCCGAAGCCCACCAGAGTCACAGGTCACCCCTGTCCCACAGCAATTCCCAATTAATAACCTTGCCCCACGACCGACCCCGAACCAAGGACCATACAACCCTCCAACTCCACCACCTGAAATTATTGACGATTCTGATGCTATGGATTGGACCCCGTCGCAGTTTAGTCTTCAGCCAAATCACAGCATCACTCGTCTTGTACGGCAGCCAGCTGTTCCCGAACCCTCGCCGTTTCACGGTCAGTTGCCTGCAGCACCAAATCCCCCTGCATGGCAGCTCCGTAACCCACAGAACAGACAGGCACCCCCGGCACCGGTAGAGACACCAAAGGTAAACCCCTTCAGTCGTGGACCAGTCAGCTCTACTCCCAACTTAAACTCCAACCAAGAGGCGCAAGCAGCACCGGAGATGGCTCCGCCTAAGTTTTTTCTCCCTAAAAATTTTGGCGCAGACACTGGGCTGGAGAGTCTGTTCAACAACGCTTTCACCATCGCGGACGAACCGGCTGATGCGCCGAAGGCGGGATGGCAGCAGGTAGCACATGCAGGAAGCCACCCCGAGCCGAGGCGAACATCGCCTAGTGTTAGATCTCATGCCTTGAAATGTGCTTTGCTCTCGTTTTCCTTGTTGGCTTGGTACTTTGCCGAGAAGCGCTCCGTTAATAACAAGCATATTGAGATAGCATCGCTCGGGATTGCATGTCTCATCGCCGGTTTTTCACTCCTCGAAATATTAAAGAAACCAATGGCCCTATGGAGCGTATCTGATATTGCTATTTCTCTTGTGGAATTGATTGTATCAATTTATCTTGGAGGAAGCATCCCTCGTGGGTCATCGAGTGCAATATTCTTCTCCAAGGCTGGAGAATGTCTGCTTTCTTTCATGGCAACACAGGAATTTGTGTCACTAGTGTGGCCTCGGAATTTATCATCAGAGCTTTTAGCGGAGCTGGGAACAGCAACCGTGGATGCTCCTTCCTCACGACCAACCACGAGGGATACGAATGATGATACTGGAAGTATTGCTGCTCCTTACAGCGGGGGCAGATCATCAGTTTATACTTCTACTCCGAGGCAAAATGTGCAACATTCTCCTTCACCATCCTCGCCTTCCTTCTCCGTCGCTAGCTCCGCATCATCAGTCGCGTCTCCGTTTCCTTCAAGAAACGTAGCTCCAGACATAACGACTCCTCTCCGGTCACAACGGTTCGCTCCGCCCCCTGCGACGCGTCCCGTGTACAGTCCAATACCGTCTTTCATCGGGTTCTCGCTTAATGATAACGATCCTCCTCAACGACCTGCTGCGACTGGGGCAGCAGGGCAGCCATCACGACGATATCCTGTCCGCGCACGACGCACTTAATTTTCCACGACCTTTTTACATATAACATTTTTTAATCGGGTGTTTTTATTATTGGAAGAGTTTGAAGTTGAAATTAGCAAGCAAGTCTTTATCTTCCGGAGTTATGTTCTCATACAATCATCCTCATACCGGTTTTATTTTATCTTTGTCTTTTTGGGAGGAAGCGTTCTTTTCGTCAAGCGGCATCGGGTTATGGATAACTGTCTCTATCTATGGTACAATTTTTATTATACGGAGTCGCTAGGGTTTGTGGATATGTGATGGAAAAGACTGTACTTTTTTTTTTTCTTTCCCATAAAAAACTCTTATGACCCGGTAGGGGTTGGCTATCAAAGCACTGATTCTGGGTCCAGGTGATAAATAAGTTTCTTCAGATTTAAAATCTCCGGCTTCAAGTCTGCTTTCTCGTCTACTTCCTCTTTCTCAAGACAGACGCTATCCCTGGAGGTTGCCAATCTCTCACACGTGATCACCGGCCACACAACAACGCGACCTTGGGCGTCGTCGTCAACTTTCTCCACGCCATCAGCATCAACATCAAGTGATGAAGAACTACAGCGGATAAAGGGAACCGAACCCCGAATAGCATTAACGAGTCTCCCATATTTCTTAGATGCTATTCACTATTTCTCGAGAACATTCACCATTACTGTAGGCTTCATTCACCGTTCGAATCCCCAATTTCCATTCACTACCACCCACAACACTACTTAAGTTCTTTCAGGACCCCTTTCTTTCTCTTTCTTTCAACTTCCTACCTACTCACCAACCTACATTACTGTTTAACTATCCATCCACCCTTCTCCTCTCCGTCTATAGCATATGGGACGGCTTTCAATCACCACCATCCGCATCAAAACTAAAGATCCCTCGGGGATCTCTTTCTCTTTCTTTCAGTATCCCGTCTACCAACCAATCTACATTACTATTTAAGTATTCTTCCTCCCACCTCCGCCTATATATAGCGTATGCGTATATACGATGCTCCCTCGGGGCAGCTTTCATTCACCGTCACTTACACCACTACTTAAGATTCTTCGGGAATCTCTTTCTCTTTCTCTTTATTTCAACTTCCTACCTGCCGATCAACCTACATTACTCTTCAATCATTCATCTTCCCATCTCCGCCTATATATAGCATATGCGTCTATACGATGCTCCCTCAGGGCAGCTTTCATTCACCACCACCCACTGCAAGAATTAAGATTTTTTTGGGAACCCCTTTCTCTTTCTCTTTCTTTTTCTTTACCTACCGATCAACCTACATTATTACTATTTATCATCCGTCCATCTATTTCCGCCTATATATATCATATGCGTATATATACGACGCTCGGCGCAGCTTTCATTCACCGACACCCACTGCAAGACTTAAAATTCTTCAGTAACCTTTTTCCTTTTCTCTTTCTTTCAGTCTCTCATCTACCAACCAATCTACATTACTATTTGACCATTCATTTATCCATTTCCGCCTATAGCATATATTTATAGGCTTATACGTGTAGATGCCATTGATTCTCTTCTCTTGGAAGAGCTTTCATTCACCGTCACTTACGCCACTACTTAAGATTCTTCAAGAATCTCTTTCTCTTTCCTTTCTTTTTCAACCTCCCGTCTATCAACCAACCTATACTACTGTTTAACTATCCATTCGTCTATCTCCGTCTATAGAATATGCGTATATTCCGTATATGCCGCTGATTCTCTTCTCTTGGGAGAGCTTTCATTCACCGTCACTTACACCACTACTTAAGATTCTCCGGGATTCTCTTTCTCTTTTTCTTTCTTTCAAATCTCTCATCTATCAGCTTTGCAACATATGAAGAGAATCTATCACATATTCATCATCAATCTTCTCAGACTTCGCAGCCTTGGCTTCTCTGGCTTCGCTTCTTGGCACAGCGTCAATCTCGGTGACAATACAGCTACCGTTCTTCAAAATTATCTTGAATTTCCGGACCATAGCACACTCGTCCTCTCTTTGCACATTGGAGACGTCTCATCAGCTTAATACTACTTCTGTCCTCTCTAACAGCTTAAGCTTTCCTAAAGCCAGTTAAGATTCTTCAGAAATTCTTTTCTTTCTCTTTCTTCTTTCAATCTCTCATCTATCAATCTATCTGCGTTACTATCTAGCTATCTCGCCGTCTGTCTCCGTCTGTCTGTCTCCGCCTGTAGCGTATACGTATAAGCATATAGATATGTACGCCGCAGATTCTCTTTTCTCGGCGGCTTTCATTCACGGTTACCTACACGACTACTTGGGATCCTTCGGGATTCTCTTTCTTTTTACCGGGCGCCTATAGATATCGGCTAAGCCGGCGTTTCGCTGGCGCACTTGCCAGAACGTCTTTCTCTGACTAAGTGACAGGAATAATGGGAAAAGGGTGTTCAAACACCTTCGATGATGTTTCTAGATCAAGTGTTTGGCCGAGGTCATACTTTTGCGAAATCTCATTGCGGCAGCCCCTCTTCTTCGACATCGAGCCGCGATGCGTTATTTGTCAAGGAAGGCGGAACAACTCTTAAAGAAGTATACGAAGTAAGTACATGCTCTTCTTGACGCACCAGACTAAATATGCTTATCAGAAATTATATAGTATCGCGCCTATATTTCTTCCTGTATCTTGGGAAAAGATTATCACATGATTCTAGTTGAGGGATTTTCTTGCCGGCTTGCAGACTTCCTGTCTCTGATAACCTCATATATCGTTCTCTTTTCTTCTAAGTGATTTGGGCTCGTATCACGGGCGTCGAAACGCCCGGCCGGTTCGCCCGTCGCGGCGGCGCGCAGCGCGGGATCAGATAGAGATATCTGCGCCTTAGCTTCTTCGATCTGAAGGAAGTCGAATACGAAAAGTTTCAGAACTTCACCCTTATGGGGATCCCTAGATAAACCGGCGACTATTATTCGGACGGTGATGGCGACAACGCTCAAAGACGATATATTCCTCACATGAGTGAAGAAAACATAATTTCTCGAAGCTTTGTCGTTGACTGGCAGCTTGTTGAAGACCTGCAAGCAAGTGTTCATCTATTGTCTCTAACTTGAGAACAGATCTCCCGAACGTGACCGTTCCAGCCCAAGTCTCGGAGCTTAGACATTGGCTAGCAGCTTGTCGAAGGCCTACAAACAGGCGTTCATCTATTGTCTCCAGACTGAGAACAGATCTCTCGAACAGAACTATTTCTGCTCGACTCAATCTGTAAGTTTTATCTTTTCTACACCCAAGGGCTGTCTTTCCGGGCCGTACCAGTTTTAAACCAGAGGCTAATCAGATATTCCGATATTAGTCCTTCAAAAGAAAGTGCCGGGCCGCGAAGGGATATAGATGCAGACACGGAGTTGAAATGACGGCGCTTGAGCTCGGGAGCTTCATCATCACTGATGACTCTACTGTTCCGATGCAGTAATGCAAACTGGAGAAAACATCGAGTCTCTTCTTGCCTTGATTGGGAAGAATATACTACAGTTCGTGAATCGAGCTCTCTCTAGCTACCGGTTCGGCGTCAATAATAAGTGCAAATGCATTTGAATGCAGCCGCTGAACACGGCATATGATGCACAAAGGCAAGCTTGACGCTGGTCATTAATGGTCATTAATTGCAGTCGGAGAACAAGCACTATATAATTACTGGGTTGAGTATTTAAAGTGTTATTGAAGGTTTTCTGTGTATTTGATTTCTAGTATAGCAATACATCTGGAAGATGTTTATTTTCGAAAAATTCCTCTTCCTTAGACTCTACTCTAAGGATTTCTCAAATATATTATCCCGTTTCCCAGAGTATAGCTCTTGAAGTTAAGGTCCGTCCTTTCACCGTATTCATTATGTAACATCGTCGCCCTAGTGGCGCTGAGCCGAAGGCATTGGATTAAGGTTAGATCATTGCCTATGAGAACTAGAAAGATGTGTGAGGTTATGAATTGTTGAATTTGAAAGCTCGCCCAACCGAAGTTGCTTCAAGGTCAGGGGGAGATCCAGGAGTTAGTTGAGATCGAGTCTCATTGACGAAAAGGTGAGCTATATCGTGAAGAGTTATGTTTATAGATCTAACAAGCTGACTTTAAAAAGAAGAACCTAGAGAAAATGGCTAGGATACAGATAAGATCCAGAAAAAAGGCCGGTGAATGATGTCGACGGCCTGAGACTCGGGAAGGACTGGTATAGCAGCCTATATAAAATCAAAAAGGATCATGGCCTCAGTGTTGGTTGACCTCTCAGGTAACCTTGCTTTGACCTGGTAGGTAATCTTTCAAATGGATGATATGAATGAAAGAGGTTATATCCCTTTAACAGCAGCGGGGTCAGGTGGTCTAGTGGTAGTGCACTGGAGACGTCCTGGGTAGATCCTAGATCATCTGATTCCGCTGCAGCGCGCTCGGCAACCCGTAAACGAAAACGTAAACGTCGCCAGTTCGAACCCCACCGTCGCCAAAAAGAAAAAAAAAGGAGGCCAGGGTGAAGGTCAGGTCACCCCTGGGACCGGCCCAGGGGTATTGTCGCCTACCCTCCCGAGGAATAAGGAGTACGACGCAAAATCCTCATAGCAGAGAGGGTTTTCATAGCCTTGAAGGATCATCGGCATCCTTCAAGGTGAACTTTTTGCAATTTTTTTTTTTTTTTTTTTTTTTAATTTTCGTTTCCAAATGGGAAGTTCTATACTCACCCTATCTTGTTTTCTTTTGGTGTTTCTTTTCGAACCCATCACACCCATCACATTTCCCTCTCGTTTTTATAGTAAACAATGGTAATTCCCAGCTGTCGCTCCGTCGTATTATTGTTCAGGAATTATCTGCTAACATGTCATTAGAAGCAACAATCAGGAAGCTGAAGCCGAATCATTACCGCTCCGCCCTATCGAGAGCACCCGACGGCAGCCGTGAAGGGACAGACCAAGAACAAACCATCTACTTCATATAGCAAGGTACTCCTCAGAACACAGGCAGCTTCCTTCCACCCGGGCCCTGAAGAACAGCCAGGTGAGGAGTCACAATCAGACAGGATATAAGAAGGAGACTCTGAGCCGAGCACTCATCGAAGAGCATACCGGTAAATCTGGATATTCTTCCCACATGCTAACATCCAACTACATCAAACCAAGCGAAGTAGGCGCGGACTTCTTTTCGCTTTTCCTCCACACTGCTGCTTGGAAATGTATACTCGAGGGTGCGGGAAAATGGACCTGGAAACCCCGTTTATATCGCTTAATCCGCTGGACATTGTGACCACCCGTTGTGCACTCCATGTTAAATAACCGATCGAATGCGGAAGGAGCTACCCAACTACCCAGTAGGTGCTTTCCTATTTTGAGTAACCGGACAGAAAGGGAAGGAAAGACCCCCTATCATGCCTTCCTATTTTGAATAGCCGGTCAAAAGAGGAAGGCACGACCCTCAAACTCTGAATCGCTCCTTCCATATATATAACACCAAAAATGGAAGGAACGAATCAGGGTCGCACCTTTCTATTCTGTCCGGTTATGCTCACCTAAGGAAAGAGCGAGAAGGATCGTTCTTTCCATGTTTGAATAAACAATCGAAAGGGGAAGAAGCGACCCTCATATATAGTTCCTTCCTTATACAATGACCGATAAAATAGGGAAGGCGCGACCCTCGTGCCTTCCTTATTGAATAACCAAACAGAATAGGAAGGTGCGACACTGATTCGTTCTTTCCATTCCTATATAAGTATCAAAAGAGGAAGGCGCGGTAGGGTCGTTCCTTCCTTTTTAGTCAGGTTATTCAAATATGGAAGGCACGACTTATGGTTCTTTCCTTCTACAATAACTGATCGAAAAAGGAAGGAGATACCTTCATTTGAGTAACAGGACGAATAAAGAAGGAGCGGATTGGGGTCGCGCCTTCCTTTTTGGTCCGGTTATTCAAATATGAAAGGTGCGATACTAGGGTCGCTCTTTCTCAATTTGTCTGGTTACTCATATATGGAAGGCACATTGGGTACCTCCTTCCTTTTTTGAAGATATAAACCGGTCAAAAGGGGAAGGAGCGACCCAGGCATCGTACTTCCCCCATATGATTCATATCAAAAACAGAAGGCACCCCCTTATCCGCGCCTTCCCATTCTGCCTGGTTACTTAAATATGGAAGGTACGACCCACAGCTTTTTCCCCGTTGAGCAACCGATTAAATAGGGCAAGAACGACCCTCGTTCCTTCCGTACTTGATAACAGGACAAAAAGAGAAGAAGGCACGCAGGGCGTTCCTTCCTCTTCCGATCGATTTATCAAATAGGAAGGCACCATACGGGGTAGCTCCTTCTCTTTTTGATCCGTTTATCTATTTCGAAATTAGGGGGCCAGGACGCACTTTCTATATCTGATAACCTTTTAGATAGGGAAGGCATGAAGAACCCGTCTTCTCTACCAAGCGAGGAAGGAACTACTTCCTATGGTAGCGCGTACCGTCCCTATTGGCTAGTTGGTTGAATGGGACAAAGGCATGGCCGAGAAAGGAGAACCTTCCTTAGAGCGTTTAATGTGTCCTTCGTGGCGCGTTCTGTGTTGGGACATGAGGGGGCAGGCGTGTGCTGGGATCAGTGAAGGATGTTTAACAATCTATTCTTTCTGAGAAAGGTCATACGAAAGAAACATCTGCGTCTGACTGTCATGAATATTGAATGATAGGAGACAAATATTTTCTTATTCCACCCTGCGGAATTGGGGGAGGTGGGAGAGACTGGCAACTGGAAGAATTGTCTTGAGACGTTCGGTATCTGCCGCAAGAAGGTTGTTGCACTGGAGTATCTGGGTATGCGATGAGAGGGGAGAGTCATTGGCGCTATATCTGCGAGAGATATGTACTCTGCAAGTAAGCAGTGCACCTTGCAAGGTGTGGGAGGGGGAAGACAACTGCAGTGACGTACATTATGTCAAGATAGCACACTCCGTCTTGCTGGTCAAGCGATTGGGAAACACTTCGGATCGGGCCGTGCTTCTCAGGTGAGAATAGAAGTGAGTTATTTTACTGTTCGAGTTATGCAGTTTTCGTCGTGGCGTCTTTCGTGGGGGACGTGGGATATGCTGATTCGGGGTTGACGAGACTGCGTGGGCGGCGGGCCGTCATCTCTTTCGGCTTGCAGTAACAGAGCAGAAAACATTTCTTTCTCTCTTTCTCGAGTTTTTCAAATAATATGCTTTGAATTAATAACTCATCCCCTCGGCTGCAGAACCCATTTCTGATCTCGTTTGTTCCATGCCCTCGGTTGCAATTCATGGGTCGATGACATCCCTCATAATTTTCAAGGATTCTTTTCTCATTTTTCAGTCTTTCCAACATTCGGTCCACTCCCGACCTCTCGGTTGGATTTTCTTGTAGTCTGTGTCGTTGCTTTTTTTTCAGCTCCAGATGGCGCTAGCTACGGTGGAGAGAAGGCGGATGTCGATCATGCAGAGCTGCTACCGAGTACCAATTATTGGGGCTGCTGAGAATCCAGATCTCCATAGTTCATGTACTCCGTATGTGAATATATATCCACATCGCCTCCCAAAATCCAACTTGAATCTGACTCCGGAATTTTTATTCAGAAGTGACTTCGCGTTTAATCAGAAGAGCTAGATTTCTGGTTAAACTGTTCAAATGCTTCGTGAAAGCTAAGCATCGGCGAACCGCTCCCTTCCTTCTCTGGCTTTCTTGCCATTGATATCTTCATCGACGAACATAATGATTGACCGCGGCCAAAAGCCATTCGGCTACCGATGGCGTTCCTCTCGGATTCTGATCGTCTCCTCCATCACTGTCGCCTTATTTTCTGGTATGTGTAGTCGGCGCTCCAGCTCTTTGACGTGCAAGAATCTGATCCATCCAGTAAAGAAACATTCCTTTACGGGTTTATCGTACCCATCTTGAGTTATATGCTTGAAAACCGTTTAGACCTCGATCCGTCACGAACGCAAAACTTCACCACTGCATTGCTCACCATCCACGGATTTTTCGGCCTGGTTTCTGCTCCCGTCATAGGCCACTTTGCCGGAAAATCAAAGACCCAGAAGACTCCGCTCTTGATCGCCCTAGCAGGATGTCTTTTGGGTACTCTGCTTATCGCCGCCACCTATTCTGGTACGGCTCAACATACACTATCAACAAAAATCGCTTTCAGCTGACTATAGCGGGTAGTTTGGGCGCTCTATCTTGGTCGCATCGTGCAGGGTGTCGCCGGGTCGGCCACTTGGATAGTTGGATTTTCCTTGTTGACTAATAGTGTAAGCCAGGAACATATCGGAAAATCGTTCGGAATTGCTATGTCTTTTGTCACTGCTGGAATTGTTGCAGGACCCATGGTAAGCGGGACGCTGTTGGAGTTAATTGGGTATTGGCCCATGTGGTCAGTTCCCTTAGTCGTGATAGGTTTAGATATCGTCGCCCGGCTGCTTATGATCGAGCCTCGAGAACTGTATTCATCGGATTCTCCTGATGCTCCGGTTAAATCTCCCGCTCCGTCTTCCAGTAGCACTGAGGTTGAGGATCCGGAGGAAACGACCGCCCTGCTTTCTGAAACTTCGCAAGTACATAAGGTTGACAGCGAAGAGGCCGAGCCCAAGCGTCCTTCAGTTAGCAATCATTACTGGACCCTGCTCTCCAACCCACGAGTCCTAACTAGCTTAGCCAATGTCCTGATTAGTTCCGCCCTCTCGTCTGGGTTCAACAACACTCTGCCCGTTCATCTACGAGATGTGTTTGGCTGGGGGAGCTTGCCCACCGGCTTGACATTTATGTGCATTCAATCTCCATCCATTCTCCTGGCCGGTCCAACCGGTTGGCTTCGCGATAGAGTTGGGCTGCGGATTCCAACGACAATCGGCTGGGTTGCCATGTCTCCTCTACTCTTTTGCTTGGGAATTCCCGGAGACCCTCGATTCCCTTGGGCCAGCGGTGATGGTGTTGGTAAACCAATGTTCATCTGCTGCTTGCTTTCCTTTGGCACTGTTTCAATGCTTGTACGTGGCTCAGGCCCTGTGCAATTGACCTGTGAGTAATCTTCCGAAAATTTTCTATACATGGTCGCAAGTCTTGCTTACTGGTGTGATTTTTGAATCGTAGATGTGGTCAATGACTTGCAGGCCATAGATCCCCATACCTTCGACGCACGTTCACTCAACTTGAAAGTCTTTTCCATAACCGAAATAGGCTTTAGTGTCGGTATCATGCTTGGACCCTTGTTGACCGGGCTGTTAATTGAAAGTGTTGGATATTTTTATATGAATGTAATTTTGGGTAGGTCCTTAGACCCGTCAGAAGGATTATTTTCATCCGCTGACCTCTTCATAGCCTCCGTATGCCTTGCGCAGGCTCCGCTGGCATTCCGTTACTTTGACAGCAAGCGTGAACCTAAAGTCCCTGAACCTTCGGTTTAGGATGATAAAAGAAATTTTGTATGTTTATTAGATGGATGTCTCGGAACACGATATTCAACGAGGTAGTTGACACGAGACGTAAAAGGAGTTGGGGTTATTCATCCATGGATGGATATAATCTAATCACATGATATGTTTTTAATGAGCAGTTATCTACTCCATTGGAGCTGTATCTGAAGCCTCGTGTATATAATTTTAGTAAAATAAAAATATAGGTAATCAATTTTTCAAGTTGTCCTCTTATTTGGCCCCGAGGCTGGTGGTGGCTTGATTGACGACTAGCAGTCATTAACATCGAACGCGCAGAAATTGACCAAGGGCTATCAGATATCCAATATGACTGACTGGGTGCTCCTGAAAACCACCATTCCGTCAAAATCAATACTCACTGGCATCATCATCACCCCGGACCACTCGAGTAGTCGTTGGCAAAGGATCACACGGTCGATATATCTTCCTTCTTCACTCATGGGGGTTTAATAATGTCGTCGTTCCACCCCGTGGCGCACCCACTTCACAGCTATGTCGCTGGATTAGCCACCAATAGATCCTGCGCCACCGTCCCAAGCTCTATGGTTAGTACCTAGATAGTTCTTCTACAAGAAGTATAATAGTATTTTTATCTATGGATAATCGACATATATAGGTGCGCTTTTCGGCTAGAATATCGACAAATAACGAATGGATGAATGTAGAACCCTTTCAACTTACAAATAGCGTCGTTCCACTCAAATTCTGACCGTCTTCTCAGCACCCTTCAGCCACAAGCAAGACAGCGGTGTCATGGCCCTCCAGGTCAACCGCATATTCATCGTTGATACAACCCAATTCCTCACCGGTCCAGATATCAGTAACTATGTAACTGTCACTATCTTGCAACTCTGGAATCTCGCTCCATGTAGCCGTCCTGGTCGCAGTGTCATCCTCTGAGTTAAGCATGAGAACCAGAGTCCCGTTTGAGGATGCCCCAGACCAGTACTCAGCCGGATGTAGAGATTCAAAGGTCCAGTCATCGTTGTAACCCCACTTGTAGGGAATCGCGGGTTCTTCGACAACCTCATCTTGATTGAAATTGAGAAGATATGTGTTCGAAAGAATGGCAAGATCGTCATCACTGATCTCATCAAGCTGTGAAAATAATGTTAGCTAACGTTCTTTTTTGTTCTTCTGGATGAAACCTACCGAGGTGCCAATAATAAGCGGGGACTTCATTGCTGCCCAGAAGGCGAAATGAGTCCTCGTTTCTTCGGCTGAAATACCATTTCCAACCTCCAGCATATCGGCATCATTATGGCCCCAAAAGCCAACCGAATTGAGAAGGAACGAGTTCTGGCTGAGAATATTGGTTATCCGGTCCCAATTTGCTTTAATTCGTCAGCTTCGGCGAACAACGAGGGTTCCCATATATTTATGAAATCGATGATGAAACTTACGGAAGATGTCGTCCGATATTCTCCAGGAGCTGCCAGTGTCGTTCCCCCAGCTCGTCACATCAGCCTCTCCCCAGCTGCAAAGAGAATACAAGATCGTGCGATTCTGCTGCTGAAGAGCATCGCGCATGGCGCGAGAGCGGTCTGCAGTCTTTGAAGTGCTCCAGTCGTAGTCCTCGGGTGCAGGGTTCTCGAGTTCGGGACAAGTACCATTGGGGAAATTTCCGTCATTATTCAGGTCATCGGGGACACAGAAATTGTATTCATCTTCCCATTCCTCGGGGACTCCGCAGTTGTCGTATTTCAGATCTAAGCGGTCAATATTAATCCCTAGATAGGGATAGGCCACACTTACAGTCGATTCCCCAATCTGCCCACGTCTCGGCGTCAACCAGCTCATTCCCAAGACTGGCTATGTACCCACCGCAGGTCTCGGTTCCAGCGCCTATACCAAGTTTAGTTGATGGTTCCAGGGGCTACAGTTCTACCACACATACTGCTATAGATGCCAATCTTGAGTCCTAAGGCATGGATTTCGTCCGCTACGCCTTTGATTCCATTTGGAAACTTATCGGGGTCTGGAATAAGACGCCCCGTGTCATTGTCCCGGTGCGATTCAACGGACCAGCAATCATCAACTATATAATCTTTTAGTACAACGTGATCCTAGTTTTCTTACCTCAAGGGAAGCAGCCAAGCGGAGCCACCGCACTTACTATTGATGTAGTTATATCCGAGGTCCTTCAAACCAAGATCAATAATCTCGTTCGCTGCAGTTAGAACCTTTTCTTCATTCACGTCGCATCTAAATGCATTCCATGAGTTCCATCCCAAGGCCGGCAATTTACCCTACCAATGCATCTCGTCAGCGATCTAGTCGTCCTATGGGACAACGGGAGAGTAGGCTTCTAATACTCAGGGATTGGAAAAGACATACAACCCCATCAGGTTCAACGATCGCCTGTATGGCAGGCAAGGAGGACAGGACTGCAATGGTCGAGGCTTTGGATAACATCTTGAAAGTGGCCCGAAAGATTTTGGCTTGAACGAGTAAGTCCAAAAAATCTCAGAGATCAGGTGGGAAGCCGGACAGTATTATTTAACGCAAAATAAAAGCCACAAAGCCATTCCGCCGATCTGTTCTCGTTCCCCGCAAATTCGTTCCATGACAAGGTCGCATCAAGCCGGCGCTTGGCTCAGGTCCCCAACAGCCAGATTTTGAATCAATTGCCATTGTTTTGCGGAGAGGCCGATGTCAAAAGAAATAATGGAATAACCGGACATACGGAGCTACCGGGGTGTCGCTGAAATTTGTTCGCATTTAATCCCAAATACAGTGAAGTCAAATATTATGCCAAAAAACGCGGTTTTTCGGGCTGGGGTCGAGGGATGATTTTTTTTCAAGAATCGGGTCATCAATCTATAAAAAAATGAAATAGCACAACCAATATAGAAGATATGAATATAAAATTGAAGTATTAGATAGATCTGATCGTAAGAAATAGTATGATTCTAGTTATATCAAAATCCGTCAAGAATTGAATGAGATATATGCGTATATGTCTTCGCGAATGAAAAAATTGCATAAAAATCATCTCTAATCATCATATCTCAATCAATTCTGAACGAATTTTGATATAATTAGAATCATACTATTTCTTACGATCAGATCTACAAAATACTATAGTTTTATCTTCATATATTCTATATTGATTGTGCTATTTCGTTTTTTAATAGATTGATGACTGCGAGAAAACTCGATTTTTTTTTTTGAAATTGAGAGATTATATGAGAAACATTCTTGTCTCTATCTCTCAAAAAAATTTTCTCAAGAAATCAAGAATAAAGAAAGTGAAATAGCACAATCAATATAGAAGATATGAAGATAAAACTATAGTATTTCGTAGATCTGATCGTAAGAAATAGAATGATGCTCGTTATATCAAAATTCATCAAGAATTGATCGAGATATTCACGTATTAGTTATTTTGAAGTGTTTGAGGGTTAAAAATTGCATAAAAATCATCTCTAATCGTCATACCTCAACCAATTCTGGACGGATTTTGATATAACTAGGACCATACTATTCCTTACGATCAGATCTACAAAATACTATAGTTTTATCTTCATATCTTCTATATTGATTGTGCTATTTCACTTTCTTTATTCTTGATTTCTTGAGAAAATTTTTTTGAGAGATAGAAGCAAGAATGTTTCTCATATAATCTCTCAACTTCAAAAAAAAAAATCGAGTTTTCTCGCAGTCATCAATCTATTAAAAAACGAAATAGCACAATCAATATAGAATATATGAAGATAAAACTATAGTATTTTGTAAATCTGATCGTAAGAAATAGTATGATTCTAGTTATATCAAAATTCGTTCAGAATTGATTGAGATATGATAATTAGAGATGATTTTTATGCAATTTTTTCATTCGCGAAGACATATACGCATATATCTCACTCAATTCTTGACGGATTTTGATATAACTAGGATCATACTATTTCTTACGATCAGATCTATCTAATACTTCAATTTTATATTCATATCTTCTATATTGATTGTGCTATTTCATTTTTTTATAGATTGATGACCCGATTCTTGAAAAAAAATCATCCCTCGACCCCAGCCCGAAAAACCGCGTTTTTTGGCATAATATTTGACTTCACTGTAATGCCTAGCACGGACTTGAAACTAATGCTCTCGCCAACAATCGGGCGATACTCCCCAAGAACTTTTTCGGCGACTGGGATTTCGAGCGAGCGGAGGCAGGAGAGGGCCTCATCGGTCTCTAAAGCCCAGCTCCCGTCGGGCATTAGCACCTTAGATGGCCATTATTGTCTCCCTTTTCCCGAGTCCGATGAATCTATCAATTGTTGACAACGAGTTTGGATAGAATCTCCTCACAAAAGGAAGAGCTTCAGTGAAACTGTAAATTATATAAGCAGCCGAGACCCCTGAAAAATCCAGGAACGACGAGCTTGATGTCTTCAAAGCAAGTACCATCTTCTTCTACCATCGAATATATACCGCTTCCCCATCAATTACTGTTAAGAGTGCATGATTATTGATGCAATTGAATAATATACTGAATATTTCTCTGTTCAGTGAACCCGAATTCACGCTGGTTAGCCGTAGGTAGGTCTTCGCAGGGCTATGGGCTCACCAGGATTCACATTGACGCTGAGCTATTCTCCATACACGTCCCTATCGTTCTTCTACTTTGATGACGGAGGACTCGGAGACGGCCAATTTTGTTCTTTTCTGCTCCTTGGCGCTATTTGCTCGTGGCTATATATCGCGATTCGGCAATTTATATCAAACTTCAGATACCGATTGCCGAGCAATCTCAACCCGATTCCCCCGAGAGACGGGAAAGCAACAGGGGGTCGGATTCCCGATAAACCATATACAAAAGCCCTCAATGTCATGAATCTTGGCGATTGTTCCTCTGGTATTGCCATTAGTCTCCGATATAATCATTCTAGATGCAGTTGAATGACTCGTTCTATCACCTTCTACCATATACCCGTGCCACAACCCACGGGTAGAGCGGTTGTGTGTCATTCAATTTATCATCGCTTTCAGAAATCTACTAATAGGTTTGTCAAACGCTTTTAGCGACTTGGCAGAAAGAGACAGTGCTTTTGATGACATGGCTACCATACCGGGTGCAAATCATGATACAGCCAAACATTCGGCTCAACATAAACGCATCTGCCTTCCTTTGCGTAATATTTCAATGGTACCAGGCCGCCATGAAAAGCCATTTCTCTATAACGACAAGCCGAATACTGCCTAGTCCTCACATCCTGCTCATCAGAAGCAAAATCAATACCGGTCCATTTCTGCCATTCTAGTACACTTCCCTCTATCCGCATGCTGCATGGAGCCAGCTTTATCGCCTGAGCGCCCAGCCGGACGTGGGTTCGAAGCCATGGGTCAAACGGAAGAGACCGATCATCGATCGTTGAAGATGATATTTGGGACTGGTTCCATGAGATGTACTCAGCTATGTCAACGAATGGATAGTAAGTTTTTCGCGTGGGACGCAATGGAACGACTAGCACTTGGAGGTCTCGCTCAATTGCTGTCTGCTTCATCGCCTCGATCATGAACCCGGCTAGTCCTCGCGATCTGCGGTCTGGACGAACGGTGATAGAAATGGCGGAAAGAGCATTTGGATGTTCGGATCTCTCACGGGCATTCGAATCGTTCACTTAGTCTGTCGTCAAAGGGTTTGATAGTAATGAACGGTTCTCACGCACGAGATATTGTTCGATCTCTCGAGCGAGTATCGTATCGTAATCGCCGTCTGGGAGTGTGTCTCATATCTCCGGATAAACACTGAGATAATCGCGGTCGCCGGTCTCGTGAAGTTCTGGTCAGAAGAAAGGAATGGATCGGCTGCATGTTATGACTGAATCGTGTCCTTCAACGTCCGTCTCACTGAGGACAAATTGGAAACTGGAAAGATTCTTCAGTTTAGCAAGTTGGCTTGCGTAGAGTCTGTAAGTTGGGTCCTGATCTAAGAAAAGGGGCCAGGCTGCGTTCAATGGGTGGTTTGGATCATCAAGAAATCTTCAGAGATCCGGTCTCTGGTCTGCTGTATGGAGTTGATATTGATCATGAGCGTAGATCATAGTAGTCTGATTTATGAAGGAATGGAAGTAAACTATGAAAGGGGTTTCGTTAGCGAGTCACGGAATCTGGTTTGATCTGGATGAACTGCGAAGGTTCGGCTTTGCTTTATACGCTGAACATTGATATTTTAAAATTACATGCATCGCGCCGCTTTCACAAATAAAATAGGAACCGATTATCGAGATGATATGTACTAGAACTCTTCCAGTTCTGGCATCGACGCAGTGAATTGATTGATTAAGCTACTTGGTAAGATGATCGTTGCTGTCAATGGGTTGAATGATTTTCAAGGCAAGGGCTATTGCTGTTCACATCTAGTCTCATCTCTTCTCACGTATCTGTATAGATCTACACGGTCTCTGCTCTTAGTGCTTCGTCTGGGTGGCTCTCGGGTCGTCTTTCAAATCGGACGCGTCGAAGCAAGGGGCCCAGGAAGGTCCCACTGAGGTATCTTGTGTGATAATATCCTTGCCACAGCATGCAAGGTATCTAGAATAAGAATAATAAGGAATATAAACTCAAAACTTTATTTTAACTCCTTGTTAGAAGTTTTATCTGACCGAAATAATCACTATACAAACCATACGCGTTGCTCAGCACTCTTGGGCCCGTTCGGAAATCCCATACCTTATGCAAGGCCTGCATACTGTTTTCAACAGGCTACTAGCCATCATATCCAACATATCCCTTCGCTAGCTTTCCCCGAACGAACTGCGATTCCTTGCCATTAGCTACTAAGCTCTCACGAATAGACCTGTAGCACATTTCACTCACCTCTCCCACCTTGAACGGCTCTTCACACAGAGGATTATCGGCCGATATGTACTTTTCCAAAACCGAAAGTGTGGTATCATAATTGACCCCGAAAAAGAAAGGAATCGCATACCGCTCTTTCCCGGTCAAGTTGGTGACACGGTGAGCGGTCGACTTGAATTTTTTGTTTGTCCTATATTAAATTAATACCCGATCTTTGAGATATAGAACCCTATGTCAGGTCGAAAGAAGTCTTACATAATGGACAAGCAATCGCCAATATTGACAACCAATGTCCCTGGAACGGGCGGAGCGAGCACCCATTCGCCAGAATTATTCAGGACTTGTAGACCGGGAACATCATCCTGGGCCAAAATTGCGAGGCACTCAAAATCCTAACAGCGAGGATTTGTCAGCTACAAGATATTCTTTCGTGGGGGTTGTGATTCGGATTCTCACTTTATGAGCCCCAAGTCCCTCGAGGACCTCCCCCTTAACCGGCTGAGCTGGGTAATGCATCAACCTCGACGAAGCCCCCGGGTTTTCAATCGAAGCGTTGAAATATTCTTCTGGCAAATCCATTGCAAGCGCGAATATACTCATTAGCCTCCGACAGAGATCTAAGTTCGTAGCACAGTATTGGGTGTATGTTTCTCGAAATCCTGGCATAATATCTTCGCGAGGCCATTGGTTATCCCCGTACATTCTATATGTATCTATGGGAAGAGCACAGCCTGTAGGTTTTTGAGAATCCATGGCAGTTTCGTACCCGATGTCGAATGCTTCTGATAGGGATCCGACAGAGTTATCCGCTCCGGAATCCGGATCTTCATCTATACCTGAGGATTTCTCAGCGTGGAGAGGGGTGTACCTGCGAAATTTCTGATGGTATCAGATGTTTGATATCTTCTCGCTTGGATATACTATCTAAACTCAGTAAATATACCTGAGACTTTCCAATGTAAAAGCTCATTTTTTTTCTCTTTTGGAAGGGAGAATAACTGTTGCGCTTTTCCAAGAAGCACGTTGATCATGTCCTCCGGTATTCCATGATTCTAATAACAGGTAAAACCATATCAGCAACCGATCATTTCTGAAGAAAAGGAAAGAATAGCTGCATCATTACTCTACCTTGACGTAAAAAAAATCCGACCCGTGTGCAAGCATCATAAATTTCTTCAGCGAGCTTCTGCCGTTCCTCAACTTGTGAGCTATTCAAAGTCGATAGGTCAATGATGGGGATTTTGTGAAAGTCATCCCTCGGATTGCAACTTGGGTGCTCTTGTACATGTGGTGCCATAGCAGTTTCAGTGTAGTATCAATAATAAAGTTGCCCGATCGGTGACTGTATTTGCAAAGACGCAAAGACGAACACGTTCATAAATATTCGACCATTCCATTGACGTGACCACCACACTCTGTGTTGTACATCATTCAAAAAATATTACCCCAAGTTGGTGATGTGATCGAACATTTTGTGATAGATAGAACTAGGAAACAAAAGCAAAGGGGCCTGCCTACTGTAGTAGACGATCGAATTGCTCAGAGGTACAGGAAAATCGTTAGATCACGGAATTAAAGGCGGTAGGAGGCTAAGACCAGTGTGCTCTGGAGCTCAAGAACGACAATCAGGGCGAGGGAAGGAAATAACAAGGCGGTAGAACGAGTCTCATATGCAGTTCCAATGAATATGAGCAATAATTCTAGATGGCGCAAGTATATCTAAATCTCCTCTCCGCAAACCCCATGCATATAAGCCTCGTATGAACATATCTCCCTTGCGTCGGGGATCTTCCCGACCAAACAAGATTTCATGGGAATTGCACTGTGGAGATGTAAGCTAGTCCTACTAGCGTCACAGACCTCAGCGCGCTTAATGGAGGTTTGGAAGAGAAAAAGTCTTCTTTTGCAGCGAATCTCGTCGTCCTCTGAAGTAGACACGGAGGAAGGAGTGATAGGGAGTGTTGTCCCGTCGAGTTAAGGTTGGCTGTATCCACATATTCACATGATATATATTCTTATCTCATGTGACATCGGCCACTCGTCCACAATCCATTCTGGGCCGATATCCCAGGTTATCTACCTAGTCACCAGAGTGAGGTCTGGTTATGGCAATAACTAACCACCAAGTATGCCTAAACTACTCTTATTGAGCGTAACCGAAAGAGTATGAGCACGATTTTTGAGCATCAATTGGTTAGGTCAAAGAAGTTTCTAGTAGAGACATCCCCGCTCCAAACCAAAGAAGAGGAAGACATCGATAGCAGGTGAAAATCCCGTAGGTAGGTGCCTATGCAAATGTTTTTGGTATATATAATGGGCAAGATATACCTAGCCTCCTTTCCCAACCCCTAGGAGCCGTCATCTCAGCCCGGGAGCAGGTTTCCCAAAGGCAAGGGAACAAATTAATCGAAAATAATTTCAAAAAGATCCTTTTTCTCCATTTCATATACAGTGTTAGGTGTTATATATATGACGAGATGGCAAGGGCTCCTCAAACAAATAGAGGGCCTGGAGGGAATAAGACCGAACAAAAGAAAAGAGAATTAATAAATCATAGAACACACGGAGCAGATAAATAAAACACAAAATTTTCATCACAGCCTTCGCTCAACCTCTGAAACACCGGACTTGGTATCAGTCGATTGGTCCTGCTTTGGTTGATGCTCATTGTGCTCGACGCTATTCTTGTTGTCGCTATTGTCGACAGAGGCGCCACGTTCCGCATCGAGTTTGCGTTCGGCTAACTCTGTGACACCGAAGAGATCGTCCATTTTCTCGAGGGACAAACCTGTTTCCGAAAATGTGAGTTGGGGCTGTTTGAAGAAGAGGTAGAAGTAGACGAGCACTAACCTTTGGTCTCTGGAACAAAGAACCACACGAACACGAACATGGCGAACGAGAAGCACGAAAATATAATATACGTCCTTTTTAAAGATAGGTTAGTACATGAATCTTTTATTGCACCGAGGGATGGACGGTAAAATGACAAAACATACCCATAACCGTTACTTCCAACGGTGACCAGCATGTTGGGAACAGCCTGAGCGACGACGAAGTTGAACAACCACTGAGTTGCAGCAGCGAGAGCGACATTCATCGACCGGAGGCGTGCAGATGGAATCTCAGCGACGTAAATCCAACACACTGCACCCCATCCAAACTGGAAAAATGCGGCAAACAGGAAGATGCAGACAAGAGCAACGTAACCAGCAGGAATGACCGGCTGTCCTTCCTGGGGCGGTGCAATGCGGACGTACAGACCGATGTACAACATGCAGAGAGCCTGGGCGATGGAGGTCCAGAGAAGAGAGCGGCGACGGCCCAGGGAGTCGGCAACAAAAACAAGGAAGATAAGACAAGCAACCGTCTTGACGACACCGTAGATACCAGTAGCGAAGAGATTGGTGGCGTTTCCGACAATACCCAAATTTTTGAAGATCTTGGGAGCGTAGTAGTTGATGGCGTTAGTACCGGTCATCTGTTGGCAAACCATGAGAAGGATACTGAGAATGGTACGCTTGCGGTTACCCGGGATAAGCCACATCTCCTTCTGCAGGCTCATGAAGCTGGCTCCACCGATCAACTCGCGCTCGCGTTCAAGCTGCAGGCAAATGTCTTGAAACTCATTTTCAATATACGGGTGATCAGTAGAAAGATGGCGGACACGGGCGAGAGTGATTTTAGCTTCATCCCAGCGGTCCTGCTTCGCCAACCACCTAGGTGATTCGTTACAAAGAAGCATACCGACGAGGAGAAGGATTGCAGGCAAAGCCTGCATGGCAAGCGGGACGATCCAGACGGCGTCGCCGTGGATATGGAGTAGGGACCCATAATTGATCCAGAATGCCAGCATAATACCTGAGACAATGAACAGTTGGTAGAGACCGGTCAAACCACCGCGAATAGCTCGAGGTGCATTTTCGGAGATGTACAGAGGGTTGACCATGGACGCAGCACCAACACCCAGACCCGCGATGAACCGTCCTACGTACATGGACTCCAGGTGGCCGTTGGACGCGAACTGCATAACAATTCCGATAAAGGCGACGACGGCGGAGGTGATCAAACCGGGCTTCCGACCCCATTTATCGGCGATGGGTGAAGCTACTAGGGACCCAGCAAAGCAGCCTGCCTGCAATGTTGACACGATATTGGCCGATAACTCAGCGACTTCTTTGTCTTGGTCACCACCAACCAGGCCGAATTTCCTACGGGCGGAGTTTAGTGTCTATCAGTTGTTAAAGGTAAGTAAAGAAAAAAACTTACTCCGCAAACTCGGGAAGCTCGAGAACACCACCAATAATACCGATATCCATACCGAACAACATACCACCGAAGCATGCCTATAGAATGTTGTTAGCAATCAGTTCTCCGCCGGCAATGAATCCTGTGGTTTAAAAAAAAAAATGAGCTACACACCGAACACGCCAGCATGTAAACCTTCCATCCATAAATCTCCTTCGGATCCGTCTTCATCGCCTCATTGTGGACGACCTTCTGAAGAAACGCCGACATGTTTGCGACGTATGATTACTTCCTGCCTCACAGATCGAAGTGGGGGAGTGTTTCGCGCGAATGGGTGGTGAAACCCCAAACGAAATCGAACCAGCTATCGACGATCACGGGGAGAAAGAATAGGGAAGGGAGAGGGGAAACGAAGGAAGAAGGAAAGAAGAAGTATCTCAAGTCTCCTTGTTCACAGAAGCAAGAAGGGAGAAGGGAAAGGGAAGAGGAGGATGAATGGGAAAGAGAGAGAGGTGTTCAAGTATATAGCTTCCCCGGTTACACGTCAAGGTTAAAATAGACGAAACGAAAACGAGAAGAAAGTGAAAAAACATGTGTACGGGGAATATATGTCGAACACTCTAAACCTTCCCTTAGGTCCCTCTTCCATCCCCCTGTTCGTTTTTTTTGGCTCTGTCCTCGGAGGTCCATCTTTTCTCTATCTGATTCCCGGACGCCGACCAGAGGAAACCTTCAGAGAGCTTGGATCGAGAGGAATGATAGACACCAGCAGAGAAACGCCAAGGCGGGAAAAAAGAATGTTCTCAAAAAGAAAGGAAAGGGGAGGGGAAATATCCATCAAACGGGTTCGCTCCTTGGATCTTCTTTTATTACCGCTTGTATTCTGTCAGGGTTGTTGATGTTGGCGTTGTTGGGTTTGGGCGTTTTTGTGTGACTCGACTGATAAGCAGATAGCAGCAGGCAAGCAAGAAAGAGCTGTCTCTCGCCGTCGTCGTATGAAGAAGAGACCGAAAGAAGGTGTGATATCGGATCCCTACCTAAAGAAGCACTAGCCCCAAACAAGACAAGAACTGGGGTAATCAAACTAAGCATAAACTAAGGTTATTAACCATAAATTTATCCATGTCTCCATTGGCTGGTTAATTCGTCGTTGTCATTGTTTTTGCTTCTGACTCTTTTTTCTGATTTGATCGTGAGTTTTCTGGGGTAAAAAGTCAAAAGATTAAAGTAAGCGATCCGTGGGTGAAAAGAACATGGGTATGACGAGAGATGATTGGTGGGAGCGGCAATTTACCACCAATGAGGAAGAGGAGGATGGGACTGGGGTCGGGAATTGTGGGGAGTCTTGGCACACGGGGAAGAAGGGAATGCTTGTTCTTGGATGGTTCTTGGCGTATTCCCTTTTGGTGTAAGAGAGAGACGGGGAGGTTGGACGACGGGGTATGGATATTCTTATTCGAGGATTTGGGTTTCTTGGATCTTGGAGTATTTTATGATACGGTGGATACTTGGGACAGACGTGAGAGAGTTCGGAAAGCAGGGTCTCTGTGACTGGTAAGGATAGGGATAGGGATAAGGATATCTACAGTCGATGCGTTCATCATAGTCAACTCTTTCAGCCGGTGATGGTGGTGATATGGGAGAGGGAAGGAGTGGATGGATGCAGTTTTTCCGTCTGCACGACAGAGGTAGATCACTGGGTCTTGGTTTCTTCTTGGTATCTTCTTGGTTTCTACCCTCGCTGTCGATGATAATATAGAACCCAGAGATATCGATGGGACGGCGATATAGAAGGGTTGCATTTGTATACACGGAGGATCTATATCATGTGGATATATTGATATATTGATATATCGGTTCGATTTATAAAGATATAAAGATGACAAAGGAAGGAACTTGATATTCACTCATTATTGTTTTCCTTTCATATTCCATCCCGTTCATACCCAAAGCCCCAAGACGGGGGAAAAAGTTCTTCAAGATATAACGCATCATCGTGGAGAATCTCCACTAATCTCAACTCATATTATCAAGCAGGTGGTTGGAATGGAGCAGGTCTCGACCAAGGGTGAACTAGGAGCCAATCTTCTCCCGCAGCCACTGGGGGATCGACGGAGTACTCTCCCACCCTTTCCGCCACTGATCCCGCCAGCCATCCACACTCGACGGAATCGCATACACCGCACTCACAAACCATATCTCCTTCTGCTCATCCGGTCCCACCCCCGCACGCAACGACGGAAGAAGAGTCCGGCTATGCATAAGATTTGAATTCGGGTCTGACAACACGATCCTCCCTTCTCTCTTCGCCGAGGGAAGCAGCAACTCACGGATTCCCACCGCACCAGCAGAAGAAACCACCAGTGCTCCTTGATCGGGAGTCACTTGCGACCCTTCTTCTTCCCCTTTGCTTCCCTTGAAATCGGCCAAAGAGCGGAGAATCCGTCCATTCCCACTCTGACATCCATAAATCGCCCACGCACCCTCCGACGTGATTAATTCACGACTGGACTGGACACGATGAGCACGGATATGCCAATTTTCACTTCCCTTGACCGGAGGAATGAGGAATGTCTCAACCGAGACATTGGGCCAGGGTTTCCAGCCCGATACGAGAACGGGAGACAACGAACCGCTCCCATCATCAAGCGGGAACTGCTCGATCCTGGCATCAATGGCAAGTCGTCGGGTTGCCCAGATCTCACCTCCATCTTCAGACAAGGCAAGCATGCTATCTGGCGCATGCTGCTCGAGCTCATACCCGCCTGTCGGAACAGAGTATCCAAAGGACGAACTATAAGCGAACTTACCATACTTCGCCTGCGTGGCACGGACAGCATAGTGGCAAGCTTGGCCTGAGGAGAGAAGGAAAGAATGACCTCCACGGCGAACGATGATATGTTTCGGGTAATGAAGAGTTGCGATCTCCGGCACCAGTGGTGTGGTTGTCGGGTACGCTTCTTCCTCAGCAGTCCAGAACGGGTGTGATTCTGGGATTGCGAGTGGGATGAAGGCAAGGCAGCACCAGTAAGGAGATCCGGGTGAGTTGTAGTTCTCCGTCAAGTACATGTTAGGGTACGTATACCCCAGACAAAGGGTCCCATCGGAGTTAAAAATATCTTCTTGAGTTGCCCACCAGCGAAAGTTACGTAGAAGAATACCCTTGATGATTCCCCAAGTGAGTGGTGCTGGAGGCTCGACGTCGGCGAATGCCAACGCCCCCCAAAAGCCGGCCATAGCAAATCTATAGGTTACCGAGCGGCCGAAGGGGATTGCACGTCCTGAGTCATGTTAGTCTGTAAACACCTACCAATTTGGGGTGGATGAGAGGAGTGAGACGAACCCTCAGGATCAAAATAATGTACAAAATCCTTGGCAAACTCCTTGGCTCGGTTCCGGTACTTCTCCGACCTCACGGGATCGATGTCAGCTGCCAGCTTGGAGTAGAGAAGTTGCAGGAATTGAATCGCGAAGGACCCTGAATAGTAGTCCATCTGGTGGTGGCTTTTAGGGCCGTCGTTACTCCAGCCTCCACCAATGTAGAATGTGTCTAGATGATCCATGTCACCTTCCAGACGCTCCATGGAATAGGGGGCACCATTCCTCCTTAGGCCAAGGTTGGCGAAAACTCGGAACCAGAGCCTAAAAGACACCTGTATTAGCTCTCTTGTCACCAGACGAAGTCCAATCATCCTTCTGCTGACAACAGACTATACGTACCAATTGGTATTTGGCATCTAGACAGGAAAAGAAACAAAATAGTAAGCCACAGTTCTTAGGTAATCGGATAACCAATAACATATCCCAACTACCGAACCCCTTCCAATTGAAGGTAAAGTACAAACCTCTTTAGGATTAATGCTTCCCAACCATGCCGCCACATTATCTCTCTGTTTCTGCGTCAACGGCTCCCAAAAAACCTCCGACGCAACTGCCAAAGTGTACCCAATCGGGCACATTTCCACCATTCTCTGATCACTGTCTTCCACATGTCCCCAGTATTCGGGATGTTCCGGATCCGTGCCATTGATCAACCCATCCCGCCAGAGCGAAACGGCGGGGTAATCCCGTCGCTGGTCCGCCGCACCTGCGACTAAAGAACCCAGACCCCATAGAGGACGAGCCTGGCCTTCGATCTGGGCCGCGGATTCATCGAAGCGAGTTCCTGAAGCGCCAATCTTGGTTCGAGTGCCACCAGTAGTGGTTCTGGGGACCAGCGGGTCGAGAAGGGAGATACAGGCGTTTTGGAGGTCGGTGCGGGAGCGGAAAGGATTCGAGTTGAAGGGGTGGGGCGGGGTTCTCCCGTTTGCGTGAACCGACATTGTTTTCGCGTGTCCTGCGAGCAATTGGGCGCTGTAAATGTTGTGGTATGAGTGGAAGAAAAGAGGAGGGAGTTAATAAATCTGAAAGCTTCTGCCTCTATTCAAAAAAATAATAGAGGGGCAATTATGTTCCTGGAGGTTAACATGAGTGATATAGACCCTCACAACGCTGACAAAGGGATACCCGATGCATTCATCCAGAATATGGATATATCCCCACTCTGCACTCTCCTCCCGGTTGTTTCAATGCATTCGATGCATCGGGTGAATTCCATCCTGACTTTTCTCCATCCTCAGAAGAATCGAAGATGAAAGTGGTGGATGATGAACAACTAAGGACCGTCAAGGCAAATCCATTCATCCTGTGCTGAGTTTCGTCCTCCTTTTCCCCTCTCACGTCATGGTGGGTACGTCTCATCGATCATCTCGAACTTCATCCTCGAATTGTACCGAGATCTCGAAGCCCCAAGACTCACAGAAGGCTAGAATCCTGAAGCCAGCAGCCCCAATCAAGGCATGCTACCATCAGTCCGCTCTCCGACGAACAGCAGTTCAGACCATCTCACAACCTCAAGCAAAACCCTCAGAACGGTTAAAATTACCAAAAGCCGGCCTTTGGACGCTTCTCATTGATGGAAGATCTCCTGAGAAGGATCCGAGAGCTGTTTTCTCTTCGTTTTCCTGTTTAATATTTATCCAGACCCTTGAAAGCCCACCCCCAGTTCTCCATCAAAGTTTATTAGTATCGTCGGCGTTTGTTTCTTATATAGGCGGAGTCTCATGGTTAGCATTTTGATATCCCATAGTTTAAACATTTTGGAGCTCGTATCTCCATATCAAGTACGTTCTTTGATCCTCTCTGAGATAGAGGGATGGCTGGACCCATAGGATCTTCTTGGGGCTGGGGCTGATGATGTGGAGGTAGATTCGTCACTAGATCATCGAGTGTCCGGACTCGAACATCGCATTTGCTTGTCTAGGCATTCTGATATATGTTGTTTTTAAGGAAACTGGAATTCGCACCGCGGTTCCGTTCTGCGATGAAGAAGAGATGAAGCACTGGTGGTTGGCACTAACCCCAATCGAGATAACCACCCCCTTGCCCGATCTAGACGACGCTATACCGGATTAGAGCTATATTAGGGCTTCTAACAACCACCCTCGAAGATATCAAAATCGACTCCTCAGAAAAGACATAGGGAGGCGGAGACATCTTCGAATTATGAGCCTATTCTGTCTGTTTTCGTTCGTTTATGGCTTAGATGCCAGTTCACGTTCTCTCGCCTAATATCGCATAAGTAAGAGATCTTATTCATGAAACATTCAATGGCATTGCTACGGGCGATTTGAGAGGAGTTGGGCTAATTTCAATAAACTACGGACCCATTTTGAAATCTCCAAATCGTAGGTTCTGATTTCCGCCATGTGGGTGGCAGGTATTTCCTTGACTAGGGAATTCAGCACGAGAAGGAGGGCCCAAAATGCTTTTGTTTATGGGGATCGCACGCTTTGCATGGAGCGAGAAATGTCGTGAGACGTTGGGTAGCGGGACAAGCTGAAATTCAGTCAGGTCTAGGCTTTTCTAGAGGGCGGGCAGTACAGAGTTTTAAACGCAACGTAATAAGCCCCTTGGGGGAACCCAGGCATTGGAAAGCTGGTCAACAGGTGTTGTATGTAGGCAAAAATTTCGTTCAGTTGACATACACATGCAATTCGTCAATCATTTTTGAAAGTTCTAACCGGAGTCGAACTCCTCCTATGCACACCTATCTAATATTGAATAAACGGACTCCCTCGACTCCCTCTATCTTTTTTGTTCTTGTTCAGCTCCTTCCCATTGAAACACAAATTGGTACGGCCTAGTGTGAGTAATACACTATAATGCATAACTTAAGATATGGGTTTCAAGTGCAGAGCACATCTACTCGTCATCTTTTTTTTAATCTTCCGACCATCATTGTTTGCTGCTGACACCTGTGCCGGCGGGTTTCGTGGGAAGAGTTTCGGGCAGCGGTGGAAGTAGATTCTTAGATGCCTCTCTTGCGTTCTGGGCCATCAGTGCATCAACTATTGTCAACGCAGACATAGCCTCCACAATAGGGACTGCGCGAGGGACGACACATGGATCATGACGCCCCTTGGCTTCAAGGACACCTTCCTCGAAGTTGTAGCTAGTCGTGGTCTGCGCCTGGCCGATTGTTGCTGGTGGTTTGAAAGCGACACGGAAGTAGATGGATGCTCCATTCGAAATTCCACCTTGGATCCCCCCAGAATTGTTAGTTTTGGTGGTTAATCTGCGGGCACTTTCGGAGCCACCAGCTTCACTCTCAGAAACCTCAGGGGCAACAACGAACGGGTCGTTGTGGATGGATCCGGCGACTTCGCAACCACCAAATCCTGAACCGATCTCGAACCCCTTCGTGGCGGGGATGCTGAGCATCGCGTGCGCAAGCTTAGCTTCAAGTTTGTCGAAGCACGGCTCTCCGAGTCCCACGGGGACATTTCTGATTACGCAGGTTACGGTGCCCCCAATACTATCACTCTTGTCACGGAAATGCTCAATCAGCTTTGTCATACGTTGGGCAGCATCAGTATTAGGGCATCGGATCGGAGCGAACGAATCCACCGTTGTTCGGTCGATGGTTTCAATGAGCTTCAAGAATTCCGGGTTTGTAGAAAAACTTGGGTGTTCGGGCGTCAGAGGGAAGAGCTGTTCGTTTCCAACCGACGAGACGAATGCGACAATCTGCACTCCATGAGAAAGCTCCAAATATTTCTCTGCAATTGCGCCGGCAGCAACACGACCTAGATATTACCGGATTAGTCGTAGGCCAAAAAGCGCACTTCTCTTGCTTTAGGCGAAGCACGAATAGTTATCCCCACGGTGAACGTACCAATCGTTTCACGCGCACTACTCCTCCCTCCACCGCTGCTTGCCTTCACTCCATATTTTTCAAGGTACGTGAAGTCTGCGTGGCTTGGGCGCGGGTATAGATCCATAGTGCTTCCCCCATAGTCCTTTGGCCTCTGGTCTTCATTCCGAACCACCATTCCGATCGGAGTACCTAGCGTGATCCCGAATTCGGTGCCAGACTGGATCTCAACCCTATCCTTCTCATCCCGAGGAGTTGTCAGAGCGCTCTGGCCCGGTCTTCTACGAGTCATCTGCGGTTGAATGTCGCTCTCCGTGAGCGCCATCCCCGGTGGGCACCCATCGACAATGCAGCCAACGGAGCGGCAATGGGATTCGCCATAGCTAATTTCCCGTTAGAACAGCAATTCAACCATTTCAACTTAAAAGATAATATCCGCTTACGTCGTGACCCTGAAGTATTCTCCGAATGTCGACATGACTGCCAATGTGTCAATCAGAAGCTGTAGTGGGGGTTGTGAAGTTCTTGATAACCTTCTAGATTACTAAGCGGAAGTAGCCCCTCAAGATCACTGGCAGAGCAAAGTAAAGAGAGAAAAGACGACGAGAATCTGAGAATAAAATGGTTGTTTATGAGGGTGAGTAGTCGATGTTAATCTATATGAGTCTATTTTAGACAGAGGAGGAGGAGCGCAACTGCTGTGGTGTGAAAAGGGAAGGAAAGATCTTTGGAAGACAAGGGATCTATATTTTAATCTCTCTACATAGATTTTGAGCAAATATTACCAGAAGCAAATAGAAGAACGCCAGCTGATTATACGTTACTCCTAGAGGCTGACAGGTAGCCATGCATACCTCGACAATGCCTTTCTCGTCAGTAAACAAGAGGGAGTCATATCTATTTTTCTGCGAGTCTTCGGCGTCTTGACATTCTGAGGTGGTGCAAACTTGCCGCTTCGGTCTTAGTTTGCATCACCTATTATCGCTATGCTTATCCTTTGTCCTCCATATCAAATTTATTTTTCAGCTTCATCTTGCAAAGCCCCAAGCTGTGGAACACCGTCAGACCGGAGTGTTGACTCGACGAAGCTCAATGCTGCTATTGCATCAATGGCAGCGCTCACGGTTTGCAGGCATATGCAAAGTGCATAAGATTGCCTCAAATGTAGTCTTCAATGACAGAAGATACTCTTCGTCGTCCCCGTCGACATTTGCGGAGCTCTCAACTCGCCCGACTTCCACAAACCAGATCTATCAATCCCGCTCCACCGATCCGTTCGTGAACCTTTCGATCGAACACTTTCTTCTCCAGAACTCACCTCCAGATTCGAATATCCTATTCCTATACACCAACCGACCATGTGTCGTCTTCGGGCGGAACCAGAACCCATGGACGGAAACGAACCTCCAAGCGCTCAGACGCCCCATTAAAAACAGTTCCATAGCGACTGACCCTCAGGCGGAGAATGTCCTTTGCGTCCGGAGGAGGTCCGGTGGCGGAGCGGTATTCCACGATGCAGGGAACCTGAATTACAGCGTGATTTGCCCGAGGGAGAAATTTGCCCGGAATAAGCATGCGGAAATGGTTGTTAGCGCCCTCAATGCAGCCGGTGCGACCACCGCAAGAGTCAACTGTCGGCATGACATCGTTCTCGACCTCTATGCGTCCGATCCAACACCGTACAAGACCGTGAAGGTTTCTGGCTCTGCTTTCAAGCTGACCAGGTTACGGGCACTCCATCATGGGACCTGTTTGCTAGATTCGCCCAATCTGAAAAATATCGGCGCACTCTTAAAGTCGCCGGCAAGGCCATATATGAAAACAAAAGGGGTAGATAGCGTTTCCTCACCAATTGGAAATATATCTTGGGCTCTTGACCGCACTTCTGTCCCATCTCCAATACCGAGAGTGATGTCGGATATCGTTGCAGCCTTCGGCGATATGTATGGTGTGGCATCTGATGCCGTTCTTCAGGCTCAGATGGCACATCCAAGTGAACCGGAGGTACACTCGGGGGACAATTGGGTTGTGGGTACCGTCGGCGACTGGCAGGTAGAGGAAGATAGTAGGATACAGGAAGGTGTCCAGGAATTGAAGGTACGTGGTTCACATTCCCACATTCCCTCTGGGTGGATCATGAATGCTAATTCTAGTACAAAAATAACAGTCGTTAGATTGGGTATACACACAAACTCCCCAGTTCACATTTTCCACTCATCCAACAGATGACGATCCACGGCCAAGGCCGCCTTTACCATCTAATCTTCCTGTCTCAGTATGTTACCTCCCATATCACAAACCCATTCCCCTTTCCCAAACCCACCAATGCTAACCCTCATCCAGACACGAGTCTCCCTCAGAGTAAACCGTGGCCCGATTACGGACTGCCACATCTCCCTCTCCTCGCCAGAAACAGGCAATCCAGAGATCGAAGCCCAACGCGTACGTGATGTGTTAGGAGATCGAAAATTGCACGAGATTTCTGACTGGAGGGGCGTGCTATCTGGGATGGGTGAGGGGTTGGAGAATCCGCCCAAGAAGGAAGATATTGACAATCTTGCCGATTGGCTTAATTCTATTCTCAGGTGTTGATCTTGTTTTTATAGATTCTGTTTTCTTACGTTTTAGAGTTCTATATATGAATTGAGATACCCCCGTCATCTATCTGTTTATAATATATATTCTATTTTTTTTATTTACCATCATAGAGAAATGGTTTAGAATCAAATTGATAAGATAGATGTCCACGGTACAATGTCACTAGATAGCCATCATCACATTTCAAAACGTCGCTGCTGTATAAGAAACAAAACTTCCATTTCTTTCTACAATGCCAAGTCAAAAAAGACTAACTATATAGAGAGATAGCCTAAATTTTCAACAAGAAACAACACCTCCCAATCCAATCATCCCATGCTTGAGTATATAAGAAAAACATGAGATAGTTACATCTTTTTAACTCCCACCTAGGTGTGTATATAGGTATATCACTATACAGAAACGAATGAATAATAAAGAAATAAATAAAAAATAAAAAATAAAAAACACAGCTTTCGAACAATATATAGCACATGAAAGAAAATCCTCATCAACAGGCCATGGTTTACATAGTCGAAGCACCTCGCTCATCCGTTCGTGGTTCCTTCGTCCGTTCCGTATCGTCATTATCGTCATCTCCAGCCGCAGCATTCACAACTCGAAGTTTCTCTTTGGGAACCGTATAGGTAACTTGTACTAGCCTCCCTTCAGCGGCAGCTTCGACGTCCCATTCTTCTCCGTCATCGTCGTCGTCACCATGGGATGAGAACCCAGCTACACTAGCGGCTCCGACACTGCTCGCTCCGTGCTCCCAGTTCCCTATTGAGCTTGCGGCTGATAGCCGTTTCTCGGCACCCCAGTCTTTGGCTCCTTGTTTTCGTCTCAGGGCTGCAGTGTTGGTGCTGACTGATCTACTGAGAACTCCACTAGCGCCGTGGTCGTCGTCGAAGGGGTTACTCTTCGCGGGACTAGAGTTCTGACTTCTCTGTTCGTTAGAAGTTGCGTTCTCTGGGCTGACTGAGTGAGATCTTTCGCTAGTCTCTGCAGTCTTCCTACTAGCGATGGCTCTTCGAACCCATCCAAGCGCCTTGTTCTTCGGTGGTGGGGAGTCCGATTTTGTTGGCGATTCGGGCGGAGTGGACCACTCAGGACCGCTACCTAGGAGGAATTCACCTTCGGCCTGGAGTTGTGGGAAAGTCGAATGAGCGGTCGAGAAACTGTCTGCAAGTGGTAACCCCTGGGAAGTCTTTCCATCGTTCCCAACGGATCTCTGGGAATTGTAGAATCGAGCAGAAGAATTATTATGATTTCCCTCTGACGTTGTCACAGGTCGATCGAGGCTAGGTGATGAGGAATGGAAATGGCCAACGGAAGACCTCTGTGACGAACTTCTATTCAATGTACTAACGATTCTCGACACTGCCGAGGATTCGGATAGGTTGGACGATGTCCGCTCGCTTTTGTCGGGAGAAATGCTGCCTTTGCTAGTGGGTCTTAAAGCACCGCTAGGGACAGCCAGACTCGCGCGGTTGTCACTATGTTCATCGTCAAGGGGAACCGGATCCAAGAAAGGATCACTGGCAATTGAGCCTTTGCTACCCCTTTGGGCTATCTTCCGAGCTAGTTCACCCAAGCCTTCTCCCTCATCCTCCACATCTTCGTCTTGTTCGTCAATGGGATGGATGTATGTTGAACCCCTATTTCTCCGACCATCATCAAATCTTGATGCAGGTTGATAGCCTCGTGGGTATAAATTCCTTCGAAGACCTCTTGTAGGGCTTGGCACTTCAACTAAAAGTCCTGTTCGTTCCGCCTCTGACGCCCCATTTCCTATCCATCCATATGGGCTTTCCGGGACCGATGTACCCGATCCTACAGGCCTGAACAACGTTGCCGCTCCACCAAAATCACTTGCCATCTCTTGTGGCCCTCCAAAGTGTGGCCTTTCGGCCCCAAGAGCGAGGTCACGAAGCGCTTGTTCTCTTTCCCTTTGATGTCCTCGGGATCGGCGAGAGTAAAACAGAAAAACAACCAAGGCGATTGCCGCTGAAACACCAATCCCTAGTCCAGCACCAAGTCCAGCTTTCTGTGATGGAGATGACAAAAGGCCGCCGGAATCGTCTTCTGAATCCGATGGAACAGGTTTCGCGGTGTCAGACTTTTCAGGATTGTACGACGTAACCCATTGGTTGGAGGATATATTGAACATCAAGGATCCAGTATTTAGAGACGGTTCCGAAGTCGAACGCTTGGAAGTGGAGGACGGGATCTTATACCCACCAGCTATAAACATTATATCGCCGGGGAGTATTGCAGCACCGTGGCCAAAGACCCCAGTCCCCTCTCCGAGTCCGCTCTCAGAGTCCAGTTGTTCCGGGACTGTCCAGGACCAATCACTAGAGCCACCGTAGCCATCGCCTACTTCTAGAATAGCAAGCTGAGGTTCAGCGGGAACGCTGGTATCGCCCACCCAACCCCCAAAAACAACTATTTTTCTTCCATCCGAGGATAAAACAGCAGTGTGGCCTGAACGCGGTTGCACTTCGTTGGTTTCCCGTTTGGCTAAATCGGATTTTGTTCCCCCATCGGGTTGGTTGGCAGAGACAAAGCTCCAAGTCATCTCGGGTAACGAAAACAATGCCACCCGGGAGGTGCCGACAAAGGCTTTCTGTGTGTGTCCGCCTAAGAGAACAAAATTCTGTTGCTGCACCTGCTCGCCGGTCGATGGGTTTGAGTATGTTGGCAAGAGCGGCGTCAGTGTAAAGCCAGCCTCGGCAACTGGAGGCTCATTGGATTCGGCGACTTCTAACTTATAGGTCGTATCAGATGATGATTGATCTGGATCTAACAAGAGCAGTGCCTCTGAGTAATTTGCTCCAGATATCCAATCCTGATCCTCATCCGCTGTCGTTTCTGGACACATTCCTCCAAATATGTAAATTTTTGAAGGAGACGATTCGCTGTTATTGGGAAAGACTACTCCTGGTGCAAGGTAGTTTGCTTTCAGCACGTTCCTCCCTGCTTCTTCATCGGACAATTCCACTGATGATTGAGTCCACGTTCCATTCCCAGTTTCTCCATGTTTGACTGGCGTATAATACCAGACCTCCCCGGCGTCCGTCTCATCCGTACAATCCCCGGTATAGAATGTTAAAACGCCATCCCCACCAAGTGTTGGCGTAAAAGGTTTGGGTTGATCTTTCGTTAGGAACGGAAGTGACTCGGAGAGAGGAGAGTATTGCTGACTCGAGGTCGTCAGAGTTGCTGACGTATTGAAGGAGAATAGCTGGAATTGGTTCGATGCCGACGGATCTGGCGTAAGAATGTACACGAGAGGATCATCTTGTGCTGATGAAACAAAGACTTGGGACGGGTTGTAGGGCAAAGCAGCAAAGACGACGTCAGCCAGAAGGGCTAGCACGCCGACGGGGAGGCTGAACAGGTTGCCTCTCATGCTGGATGGCGGGTAACGGGAACGCAAAGGTAGGACGTAGTAGGAGAAACCGGCCTCCTGCTGCCGTGTCCTCGAGTTTCAACGATGCATCTGATATCTTCTCAAGTGTTAGGCTGGTTTCCAATATATGATCGACACAGCGTTTGTTGTCGATGCTCAAACAGAAGATAAGCTATCCCGACGATCTGATCTCCCACAAGCAAGATTTTCAATGAGAGAAGAGAAGCGAATAGATGTTGAACACAGAATAAAAAAGAACAGCAGGCAGCTGGGGAAGGATCCTCAAGGAAGAGGGGAATATCAGCAAAAATAATATAGAGGGGCAATGTAAACAGAACCACACATGTGCAACATCAACGTCCTCTTTGCAGTGGAGCAAAACTCAAAAAAGAAGTACTTGCAATATTAACTGTGCTTCGTAAAAGTCTAGATCGAAATAATCGACGACTTTCGAGTCCAATAATGATCAGCAGTTGCGATTGTCGCACGGCCAGAATTGCAGTGATGATGCGGTTGTTTGATATTGACGGTGGATGTCAACAAACCCACGGTTGCCGAGCAACCAGTGTCGTGGAGAAAATATATTGAAATGGACTAGCGTCTCTCAGCCCATTTGGGAAGAATTAACCGGGTCTAAGCCAGAAACAGCCTAGATCACACGCCCCTCCAGGCGACCTGGTTTCCCTGCATAGAAACCTGCAAGTAACTCAACCAGCGCAAACGCCATCCTCAAACTGGTTGCTGCACATGTACATGGACAGACATTGTTTACGCGAAAGGGTGGCGTCGCTTCCACCACACCGAAAGAGAACTTGGACCGATGATGGACACAACGGTACAATACTGGGTCATCGCGCTCAGATTGGTTCACAGCTTCATGGACCTGCGTATGGACAAATCCTATCAGAGGCCTGGACAAGACATTTCTTCCCTCAGGGTTCGAGGCAACAGCGAATCGTTGTCGAAAAGAGCGAAGCGACGCGTTATGAGACTCGTCAACTCCTTAAATTTCATGCAAGACAGGCGACCATGCCAAGCCTGGAGTTCGTCCTGGTGGTGGCCGAATAATATCACAAGGTCACTGAGGAGTTCTGAATTGGTGTACGGCGAGGAGAGAAGTCACGCCCTTCCAAGCAGAGAGCTGATGAGAAATCACTTCTCGATGATTATTAAAATATTTTTAATAAAAAGTGATTAGTCGACATCCGCACTGTGGGCGCCCGCGATTTCAAACCCTCTCTGTCAGTTCTCTCCAACGCCATGGCTAGATAACCGCTCCCGGTGGTCCAGCGCTCGTCACCTTGCGGCCCTTCCCTGGGTCGTGCCAAGATCGAGCTCGGAACAGAACCCTTTTCTGTTTACTAACGGTTAGTAACGCCATGCATGAAAGAAAAATGGCAAAGACTGCCGAGACGATGTGAAGTCTAAGATTCGGCTAGAGGCGAGAGCATCGAAAATACTCACCCTTTCGGGACGTTCGTTGGGGTCTGTGCTACTTGACCAGAACACATCGACGGCAGCCATGTTTTCGCAGGAGTGGAAGGCAGAATTCGAGCTGGACAACCTGAGTGGCCGACTGTCGCAATCGGTGGCTGAGTGGCGGACAGGTTTTGCTCATCGCTACCAATATCAAAACCCAAAGGAGCGGATGAAAAAGCCAACAAATAGCTGAAAATCGCCAACCTCCCAAGACACTTATCACTGATATCAGCATGTGAAAGTATAATTGAGAGCTGAGTGAGCACTTTGCGAGAGCTACAGAAGTCATCACAGCCTCCTGACGTCGCACTGAGAGATTTAAGACACAACCCCTAATGAGGCTCAAATGCTAGTCACAGGGCAATACTACCAAGGCCACCGTTTTTCGCAGCAGTTACCTTCAGGGGGTCCATGAAAGAAAAAGGGTTGCTCATATGCAAGGGCTAGATATATCCCAACCCTGGATTATTCTCGAAAGCGCACACGGGTCTACTGGTATGTTCAGGAGAAGAAGAGAAAAAATGAGCTGTCTCACCATGCTCCTCCGCACGGGAAGCTACGGATAGGCCCCATCCAGCGTACTCTTTTTTGAGGCATGGTCCAAATAATCGGGCAACCCTTTTCTTGAGGAACACCTGACAGATGAACATAGCATGACTCGAAGGGTTTTTATTTATGAATATGTTGGCAATGGGCAAAATACGAGGGCGCCTCTTTCGGTAGAGAGATGTTTTAAACTCAGCTTTGGTGAGAGGGACAGCGAGCCGTTCCATCAGCTTAGGCTTGGTTCTGACTGTGCTTGATATGCCTTCGAACTCTAAATCGCAAACGAGCACATCGATCGAAGGAGCAATAAATAGCATCAAGCCGAGCAAAGTCCACCTCTTAAAAAGTGGGAGAAGCGAGAGGATGTGCTGATCGGTGATGGCCCGAAACGGGAAGGAACTTTAACCTTTCAGGCTTCTTCTGTGCTGTTGATACATATGTATCATCACCGATCTCACCATTCTCAAAGTAGAAGCAACAGCGAGGCATGAAAATACAGACCATGATTAAAGTTTATTGAGAAATTTAGTTAAAGACTCCCCCTAAAAACAATATTTTAGGCGTAGAGATAGGGCCCAAGGGTTGCCCCCTAAGACTTGATACGTATCACATTGCAGTCGTATTACTGATAAAAGAGCGAGGGGTTCTTGCGCACACACCCTCCACCAACCGTGCGATAGGTGATCAGTGGGCCCCTCCGAAGCCTGTGGGGCTCTCTGGCCCCATTATTTCGGTGCTTCTCGTGATATGACAGGTTAGAAAAATGACAAATGCTGTGTGCACGGAAGAAAGGAAGAAACGAAGATAGCCCTTTTTTTGCTTTTTTCCCCGGGCAACGATGGATGATGTTTCGAGTCAGTTCAGTCAGCACTCATCGTTCAGGTACATCTTTTTGTGTTGGAAGGCGTTCGCTGGACATCGCTGAGCTCTTCTTGAGAGATCGATGGATCCACCAAAGATAGCTCTTTGCGATGGCCTCATTGCTTGCCATCGGTCCTTTAATTGATTCGCCAAGACGCTGGAGCGAGGTATCCTCTGAAAATCAAGCTCTCAAATTTGAGCTAGATGAAACGACGAGCCGACAAATTCCTTGTCATTTGTAGAAAGGCTCGTCGTTCTCCGTAGACGGGCAAGGAATTCGTAGCTTTCTCACTCAGCCTGAACCTGACTCCTGAGTTTCCTTGAACTGGGATAAGGAGAAAGGGCAAGGACCCTTGAAATTTATCGTTAGGCGCGGCTCCTTGATAAACAAGGGTGCAAGAAAACCTTCTGTATGTAATCAGCTTAGAATTCTCAGTTCTCAGTGATGCCAGTTACGGAGTTGAAGGAAAGTAATAATGAAAAAATCATCAATCCTTCCATCCATAACCCTGGCGAACAACAAGCCAAGCAGTGAAAAAAATTTAACTTGGGTGACCGATTTACTGAAACAGCTCTCAGGTTCTTTTTGTTTTATTTTCTTTGATACATCTCGGAACCCTGGTTTAATTAATGCAAGAACGACATCGTACAGCTGCAGGTCAATCCGAGTTCGATCTAGTTCGATATTCTTGCATCCTGCAAGTGTCTTGACTTGGTTGAACTGGGAATAATTTTCCAGTGGATACTCCGTTGGGACTTCACATTCGTGAAATGTAGTTAGTTTTGATGCTGCGAAACGCTGGACCGGACTAGATTGGGCTGGCTAGACGGGAACCAGAGATTGGGCTTGAGTCTATCTGTGCTCTTTCTCCTTTTTTCCGCGCTCCTGTGATGCGCCAAAGGAATCGAGAATGCTAATTTGTCTGCTCTCTCTTTTTGTTCTGGTTCATGAGATTGAAATAATAATGGGAAGCGGGAGACATGGGTTTGGAACGACGTTTTTTTTTTTTTGTTTGGCGGTTATATCCATGTTTCGAGGTGGAGAAAGAGATTATGAGGGGCCGAATGGGGGATGATGGAGCAGTGAAAGTTATCTCTTGAGTCGAGATGGAGGAGGAGTCGGGTATGGATGCTTCAGAACATCCATCACGTCGGTTCCAAGCTCTGCGGGAGCACCTTTCACGTCAACTCGAATATGACAGGCCGCCTCCCGAAAAGACGGAAATTATATCCTGCAGTCACATCTGCGCCGCCTCCTTCATTGGGATTTCGCCACATCCGGGATAGTCTTACCGTTGGGACACGCCAATGTGACGGTTGCTGGAGTCAAAGTGAAGAAAATAGGGTGATGCACATAGCATGAGAGCATGGTAACTAGATCCAGAGAGCTTGACTCCAGTGACCAACACATGAAAAAAAGAAAGTAGAAGGAAGTATTCACGATGGAGCTGCAGGTACATCGTTCGCCGTTTCTCGTATCTTCGAGAACATCGCCACCTTCGCCTTCGCCTTGGAAAAGTAGAAACCCGTTAGTGACCTCATAGGAAGAAGTGGCTACTTCAAAAGATGATTAGTTATGTAGATTATTACCGATTAGACGGTGTATCCAACCGCCAACAACTCGACTCTGTATGTCCTCGGAGGAAGAGATACTCATCTTGACTCTCCAGATAGCTCTTTGGGTATCTCTGGGTGCGAGATTGATATTAACCTCGTACCGCATATTCAACCCTCATCCTTCGCTTTCTTTTCTTTTTTCTGGATATCCCTCAACCCTTGAACCCTTGATCGTCTCTTGAACCCTTGGTTTGCTGCGTTGAGCCTCTCTGGGTCTTTTTTGTCGTTGGCGAGAACAGTGGACTCAGACCCAGCGAGAGTGCCAAGAGATCAACGTCAAAAACTTCCCTCTACGGCCCTCCCTGATCCACCACACACGGATCTTTCTCCCCCTCTTACATCTTTCTCGCCTTTCTTCTTCTTTCTCTTCTTTCGATCTTCAACTTCATCTTCTCTCAGAAATCTTCCAAACATCTCATATACACATACACCCTTCCTTAAGCAAATAACTGAACAATTCACAATCATTTCTATTCATCCTGCATAGACAATCAAGGAGATTCTTTTCTTTCCTGAGTTATCCGACTGTTTTTTTGGAGGGCAGAGTACATTCATTGCGCCTTGTTTTTTATTCAATCTCAACCTTGGCCCTTGACTTCCTCCCACGAATAGCGCCCTCATAACCTCATCGGTCGAACAAGCATTATCCTAGAAAAAATCTCCCACGTCCCACACACCCACCGGTCCCTCTGGTCTCGTCGAACTCCTGATATATCTGAGCACCACCAGATCACGGCCCGTTCAAACCTCTTCAGAAAAACATACAGTCCGAAACAGCTCCAATACAACACTCCATATCGCCAGTTGAGCACCTTTTTTTTCCCTCGTCGTTATTTTTACCATAGGACCAGCGACCTCGATATATACACCATTTAGTTAGGCTGTTCCCGGTTATCCTTGCGTGCTCTGGCGGGCTATCACAGCTAGGATTCACTGGACCGTTTCGCCTATAACAGTCCCTACATTTCAATGGAAGGATGGACCAGCAGCTGGGCATAATAGTCCGGGTTTTCTCACAGAGCTAGAGCGATTTACGGTCACCACTACGGCCCATTCAGATATTTCGATTCGGTCGAACGACGATTAGCCTTCATGTTTAGGGAGAGAGATAAATGGAAAGGAAAGGTTACAACCATCAACCAGCGATGGACCCGTCACGCGGGAAACTACGGAGAGCGTCATCAGATGAGTCAGGGCAACAACAATGGTTGCGGGATAGACAATTAAAGGAGGGACGAAGGATATCCGTCGCAGAGCAGTCGACAAGAGGAATGACCCCTGGAACCTCAAGAGCGACAGAAGAATATGCGGGTTCGAGACGATCGTCAGCTACAGGAACAGGCTCAAGCCAAGCAACGACGAAGCCGCCTCAGCAGAAAGGCAATATTTACACGAAGGATTCGAGTGATGGCTCCTCGATTCGTCAAGCCCATAATCAGTTCACATTTCCGACATATTCGTCGAATACATCCAGAGGATCTTCCACCAAGACGTCTTCTAGCTCTTTGCAGGCGTTGAATGAGCATATCGCAACGGATTCTCGAGGCAGTAACCCGTGCAAAACGCCATACACTTCCACAATTACCGAAGGAGTGGTCCATTCCTCACACTCTTCCCCGCATTCCTCCATGTCGGAGCCCATGGGGTACTCGGGTCTTTATGTGAATACCGGCAACGACTTTCCAGTGTATCCCGATCAATCCTATGCAGTCCTTCAATCTCAAATATACCCAGCTCCATACCAACCCCATTCTTTACGAACACAGGGTTCCCGTCCTTCACATCACTCCTTGCATTCCGATTTCACAATACCATCCAGGATACCCAGAGGTTCCACTCCTCCGACGCAGGGGTCTCGTACAGCAGGAAATACACCAGTGTCCAGCCCTGGTCTGTTCTCTGGCCAAAGTTCGAGGACTACACCGTCAAGAGGTTCTGACGAAGGCACTCGTGCCCCGTATTTGCACCCAACACACCTACAAGCACCGAAAGAAACTCATACCGTCGAAGTCGACCGCGATATGTTGACCGGCAACAAACTCATCAACGAATACGAAATACTCGATGAGCTAGGTCGTGGTCAACATGGTAAGGTGAAGCTCGGAAGACACCTCAAGACGGGCCAGAAGGTGGCGATCAAGATTGTCCAACGCTATTCCAAGAGACGACGCCTCGGGAAGCTTGGTAATCCAGAGGATAAGGTTAAGAAAGAAGTTGCCATCCTCAAGAAGGCTCGGCATCCAAATGTCGTGAGCTTGCTCGAGGTTATTGACGACCCGAATTTGCAAAAGGTCTACATCGTTCTGGAGTATGTCGAAAATGGCGAGATTTCCTGGCGTACCAAAGGCCCGCGTGAGATCGTGGATGTGGATAAGCGCAGACTTGACCGAGAGAAGAGGGGAATCCCCGATTCGCCCTCCTTCATGGAGGAAAACGAGCAACACGTCAGGAATGTCCAATTACGGCGTCAACAAAGAGAGATGCGGCGGCAGAACAAGTCTGAATCGATATCAGACGTTGTTCCCGCCTGGAGTTTGGAACATGGCGGTCAATCAGACGATGAACTAGAATTTGGTCTCGCGCTCTCGCGAACGCACTCTAGCCTTGCTACAGCACTAGCTCAAGAACATCCTGATGTTCATACGTCCCCTTCCAGCCACTCTCTAGCCTCTGCTGCTGAGCTGGAAAAGCGGGTCCGGGACTCATATCTAACCGCGGTAGAAGGCAGTATGTATGGAGCGTACGCACCTGATCCTCCGTTTGAACGTCGCTATAGCACCGCCTCCAGCCACTTCGGCTGTCCACCACCTGAACCAGATTGGTATTCCAGCGATGACGACCTGTCATTTGTTCCGTGTTTGACCTTTTCAGAGGCTAGGAATGCCTTTCGTGATTCCGTTCTCGGGCTTGAATACCTCCATTACCAAGGGATCATCCACCGCGATATTAAGCCTGCCAATTTGCTCGTTACCAGCAGTGGTCGTGTGAAGATCTCGGACTTTGGAGTCTCATATCTTGGCCGACCTATCCGAGATGGCGAAGAGGAGGTCGCTGAGACGGACGCTACTGAATTAGATGATGCTCGCGAGCTCTCCAAGACTGTCGGGACTCCCGCATTCTACGCTCCCGAGCTCTGCTACACTGATCCAGAGTTCGAGATTTCCATTGGCAGTGTCCCCAAGATCACTGGGGCGATCGATGTCTGGTCCCTCGGTGTCACTCTATACGGGATGATATTTGGACGTCTCCCGTTCGTCTCCGATGATGAGTTCAGCATGTTCCAGACTATCGTGAAGAGCGACGTATTTATCCCACGGAAGCGACTCAAGGCAGTAGAGCTGTCGAATTCCTCTCATGTGGACCCACCCCACATTATGAACAGTAACAAGCGACTATGGGATGAGCTTGAGTACGAAGACATTAATGATGATCTACACGACCTGCTAAGGCGTTTGTTGATAAAAGACCCCGCTAAACGTATCACCCTCAAGGAGATTAAGTACCATCCTTGGGTTCTTTCCGGTCTCCAGAACCCCAGGTCCTGGATTGAAGAGACAGATCCTTCGTACCAGAGCAAGGGCAAGAGAATTGAAGTCTCGAACGAAGAAGTCACCAGCGCCGTCACCAAGATACCTTTCATACAACGAGTACGATCTAATGTGGCTAGATGGGGAAATATTGGAAATATCTTCAGTAGATCAAGCCATGGCCGAAAACGAGCACCCAGCGCAGCCGCAGCTTCCACTGACACTCTGCAATCCTCCTCGACGTCAAGTAGCAACAGTACTGTTGGTAGGGAAGCAATGCGGGAGGTCCGAAGACCCAGCTTGCGGCCGGATGAAGAGACGTCACGAATCCCACCGAAAGCATCGAGAGAGGGAGACCATCCACTGTCCCAGAGTGTAACGGCAAGCCCGGAATCAAAGCAGGATCGCTTCTCCTACTTTGGCTCTGGGTCACGTACGCAACCATCATCTACCGGGGCCACGCCTTTAGCCGAGGAGCCTGTTTCACGTCCTGACCCCCCCGAACGCCAGGTCTCTAACGCTGAATCTGCAAAAACGGTAAGACCATTTACTGCAGACACCACCCCTTCCTCCCAACCTCGTGCAACTACACCGACCCTGATCGAATCTCTGGGCTCATCCAGCATCACGGGAATATTTGGTGGGGCTGGCCGTCGGCTCGCCAAAGGCCTGCAGAGCGGTGAATGGCGAAGCGAGAGGTCCCGTTCTACAGATAGACTTCCTTCCGAAGCTGATGGACACTGTGAACCAACTCTTGCGATAAATACCACATCTGTTGAAGGGCAGATGCATGTTCCTGACCCTCTACGGGAACAGTCGTTGAGTTCCTCGGTACGCTCCGAGGGATATAGCCATCCAAGTCTCGCATCCCCGCGGCATTGGCGAAGCCGATCCCATCATCTTGCAACCGAATCTGAGCCCTTCCAACCCTCCCGTCAGGCGGTGCTACCTTCCAAGAGGCGTTCACAAGAACCCATGGCTGATACAAAGTATGCAACATTCAGACGAGAAAGCGAGATACCCTCAAGCGACTTTCATCGTTCCCAAAACGGTGGTCTATCCTCTCAGAAGATAGCCGAGTGGAGCCAGAACGCAGCGGTTCAGGCTGAGCCGTCTCAATCCGCGGGCGAGGGACCTGAAATGTCTCCCCCGTCCGCTGCCACGATTTCGTCTACCACCTTCTCCTCCTCGTCGGCCGATGATTTCAGCGGGATGTCCCAGAGTGCTTCGCACCCTAGCATCCCGTCTGTCGTGTCAGGCGCCTCCTCGCTCTCCGTGGAGGGCTTCCATATCCATATGAATGAACGAAAGAAAGATGACGCACTTAACGAAGTGCCTGCGATGATGCGGACGGGCGAAACTGTTACTCTTCGCGAAAAGAGGCAGAGACAAACTGAAGACGATGAGTCCAAATACTACTCGGGCGATGACGAGGAAGAAGATGATGAATCCGATGATGACGATGGTATTGTTTTCGGCAAAAAGAAGCCAGCGGCAGCTGAGACTGCTAGCGATGATGGAGCCACCATCTGAGATGATGCTTTTTTTCTTACTGCTGGAGGTTGGTGATATAATTTGGGAAGGAGGATACAGGATTTCACGAATATACGCGGCATATATGACATTCACGAGGATATTACCCAATCACGTTGACCCGCTTCTATCACTATATTTTCTATCTCCACAGTGCGGGTTACTAGGTGATATACGAAACCGCGTCCCCCTCGTGCGCTTTTTGCTTCTTCTTACTACTTCTTTTGCAAATCACGCCACGCCGATTTGACACATATTTCAAGCATTGGGAAAACTGGCACCCTTCACAGCGTGGGTGCATTCTTGCATGATGATACCAGGAAGGGGGAAAAAGCACATGGGATACTCTCTGTTTCTTTTACGATTTTTTGCGTCCCTTAAATTTCCCATATTCCAACCATCTCGCTTTATATACCTCTTCCGTTGTTGATGCCGAGAATCACTGTCTGGGCTTATCTTCTGTTTTTGTCTGTTCTTTTGTTTTCATATTATTGAAGCATATATTGTCTCGATTTTTGTGGTGTCAGTCAGCGTCATCATCATTTGGTGCATTGGGGAATTTATTTTTTCTTTCTTTTTCTTCTTTAAAGGGGCATTGGCATCGGCATCTGGATTTTGAGAGTTCTCCTTTCGTCTGTTTTTTTTAATTCTCCCTCTCTTCTCCACGTCTTCGCCTTTTCTTTTCTGTGAAACTCTTGAGCGTCTGACATATTTTCCTTCGACATAATACACGACATCGTACTTATACCAACAACATGCTTGAATCATGTACAGCATTCCCCACCGCACGGCTGGCCAGCGTTCTGGCGAGTCGCATTGCGGTTTTGGGTTCTTTGAGAAGATCTATTGATTTGGATTTTTTACTTCTTTTCACTTCATGTATATAGTTAAATCTACTTTTGTTTTTTACTTTTTTCTTTACTTTCCTCTCCATATTCCCCGTTTCTCTTCTCTTTCTTTCGACCGGAATAGATCTTCTGCTTTTTCGTCTTTCTGCTTTCTGGATAATTAGCGCGCACTTTTGTTTGCCTTTTTGTCTTTTCTAGGCATTTGCTTACTGACTCTCTCACCTCTGGATTATCGGTGTCTTTTTGTTTTTATTTTACATCCTTCCTTTGGACTTGTTGACTGGACATGATGCGACGGACCTTGGGGAGATTGATTAAAGTGGTTGAGAGGAAGAGGGATTTAATGTGAATAATTTATTCTTGAGAATTGTTCTTGAAATATATATTTCTCCATCTATCTTATCTCTGCACTGATAGGAACACATCTTTTGGTTTTACGATCATACTCTTTCAACGCTGAGGATAGACCTCAGTTCCCTCGAAAACTTTTATCATTGTTCTTCAAAGGAAGAAATGCTCTCTTGACATAGACTTATTTCCCTCTCTCGCATCGCTTCGACTTCGGTGTTTGTGCCTCGTTTCGTCCGTCAGATGAAGATATAGGGAGTTAAAAATAGTTTATACTTCGGCGAAGTTGCTTGAACGGGTACATGGCGGTCTGGGCGTGGTCACGTGGGAAGTTCTCCATGATTGACCTCCTGCTTCTTTTGCTGCACTTCCAACTCTTCTTGTTCAAAGCGAGTTTCTTATATGAGAAGCAAGAAGAAACTTCTTCTTTTCATTTCCCTAAGTAAAACTATGAAACACTTACAGTTATACTGTTCAGTATAACCCGTGGTCGTGCGCCCTTTTTCACAAGTTCTTCGTTTTTCAGCGAAATCCTTTTTTAGGCCCTTGTTCCCGAAATACGAGATCAGGGTGCCACTTGGCTCGAGACTTTTCCCCTTTCACTTGGGCTGAAGCGAGGAAGACACCTCCAATCCAATAGGAATAAACTGTTTGGTCCTAAACCGGGGGAAATATTTCAAATAGGTTACAGCGAAGGGCGTGCGGGTTGGACGGTCTTCTTAGCCGTTCAGCCTTGTTAGGCGAGAGTCTTCGTTGCCCTGGAGTTGTGGGGATATATAAGTCGGGTTGTATCCCTCGCTTCACCCGTCTGACTTTCGAAGCGTCGCTGCTAAACAAAAAAACATTCCTCAAACAAACAAACAAAACAAAGGCCACTACTCCGTACCTACATAGAAAAAGAAACCTACTGAAGCTAAACCACAATGAAGCTCCTCACTGTCCTCACCCTCCTCACTACCACCGCCTTCTCCCTCCCCTCAGACGACCTCTCCAAACGAGAGCTCTCCAAACTCGCCCCGCGCGCAACAGTCTGCGGATCAGGCTACGAACTCGAAGATGCCATCCCGCTCCCCGAAGGCACCGATCCCGACATGCGCCTCGGCATGCTCTTCGCTTACGGCAACAACGGCAAGGGCTGCGTAATCCTCGACAACAACACCGGTCCCAACCAGTACATGTATGTCAAGATCTGTGAGGTATTGGGGGATAACTGCGATAAGGATTCGGGCACGTTTAGTGAATATGCGGGACCGGTTTATGTGGATAGTTTTGCGTGCGCGGAGGTTACGGCGAAGATGGGGGAGACGTCGGGGAATTTGTATATTGATTATGAGTCGGAGTACGTTTTCCCTTGTAATTGAGGGATTGGGCGGGAGCCTTCCGAGCCTGTCGGGAATTCCGTACCTCGGTAGCGAGCATGGCGGTGGAGTGTGGGATTGGGGATTAGCATAACGAAGGCACCTAAACGAATTAAAACGATGATATATTCACAAGCACTGCGTCCCCATAATAGTAAACTACTCAATGAACGTGGTAAGCGAAGCTGTTGGTTTTGAAAGCTGGAGAGTACTAACGAGGAGGTGGGGGTATTCTCATGTTGATTGATATCGAAGATATGTTAAGCATTCAATACGAGAGAAATTCATCTGATTATCATTCTAGATACGTTCTAGAAAACATTCGTATCTCGTAAACAATAGTTGTGGGTAGCGGAAGTTGCGATATGCAATTTCTTCTTGACTGGGAATAATGGAGGCATTCACGTCTATGAAGCTATGAGTTAGTAGATATAGTCGGTGCGAATGTGAGAACAGTTTTAACTGCCTAGCGATTACACTTCATGGTACGGAGTATTAGCAGAAGTAATTATTTATTTCGTTGATGAAGTACATCCGAGCTGCTTGAAATGGTAGAGCGTGAGGAAGAAGAAAAGAAGGTTTCTATAAATAGAGTCAGGAATGGGAACCCTGGCCTTGGGACAAAAAAGAAGGCAAAGTGATGACGATGGCGGTAGCACGACGGGAAGGAAAAGCAGCCGTCTTTTTTAAGCTTATCTTCACCTTTCATCAAACGGGAATTCCGCCAGCGATGGCTTTCCCGTTAGGCTTAGGAGCGAAAAGGGTTCAGGTTTCAGGTTTTAGAGCTTGATCGTCGGGTGGAATCTGCCTTGGTGAGTTTAAATCCATTGATTAAGCTCAGTCTCCATGCCACATGTGCTTGACCCTGGATGTTCTCTCTCCGTTTTTTGATGGGTGCTTATGACTTTATGGTTACGGAGTATTTCATTTCGCATAAAAGTTGGATACAGTCTGTCTGCCCTGGCGCGTAAAGCATGCTGTTGAGCTTCCTATGTGCGTTGTTACTCGCTCGGGCTGAAAGCTGAGGTCGAGGATTTTGAAGCTTGAGGGTTTGATTTGATCCCCATTGGAGCTGAGGAGCGAATTTGAAGAAGAGAGAGAAGAGCTTGCTGATCATCAATACCCTGAATTCCAAGGACTTTGAACTAGTGATGAAGCTGGTATGAGGATTTGAAGGTCAACGCTCGACGGACCCATGCAAGGAAGTGACGCCGTCGTTGTTTAGTGGTAGCTCAGCCCTGTGGCGGAGCATCTGCCCAACGTTTGAGATAGAGAGGAGAGACAACCCGACTCGCTCCAAACTCCAGTCCTGCAGAACCGTTTCCTTTTCGTCGAGAGCCGTTGCTGTGGTTGAACTGGTGGATAGTAACGTGTTCGTCTCTTTCGGGTTTCGGGTTTCTCATATTACAACCCTTAAGTCTGAGACACCATTGAAAAATGTTATTTTTGGTTCATTTCTTTGCGAAGTGGAGCGAGAGTGGAGTTGGTATATCTCTATCTCGCCTTGTTTGTTCTTGCTGTCCATCAGGGGTATCATCGTCTCGATGAAAGCGACGGGTCTTTTCTCCACCAAATGAAGAGATCTGGAGGGCTCAAAAATTGTTAGGCGTCCAACAAGAACAAGAGAAGGAGAAGAAGAGATGAATTACAGGACTGAGCAAGGAATAATCATGTTTGTTAATTGTTCAGAGAGTGAGAGAGAGCGTTAGAGAGAGAAATCATCCAATGATCGAGTCGTAAAGAACCAACAAGTGATGACAATCGATCATCACGGCGCCAAAAAAGGAAGAAGACGAGGACGAGAAAGAGAAAACTGCCTTGCCGTTTATCTCCCCATCATCCATGCAGAGATCAGTTCTAGAGGACTATCATGCTGTCGTAAGGGAGTCTTGTCTCTCTTGATCCTCACGTCAACTCTTATTAACTAACTCTTTAACTAGCTTTCGGATGTTGTATTATTGAATCTCTCATCTCCATCTTCTTTTCCCTTTTTTCTCCACCCGAAAAGGCTTGACTTGACTTTGACTTGTGCCCGATCAACTCAACTCAACTCTCCTCTCCCACTTCCACTTCCACTTCCACCACTCACTCTCTCACTGTGCCTCTTCATCTATCCTCCATCTTCTAACTTCAGCCTCGAGGAAGGAGATTTTTCTCTCCAAAACACAGCGGGAACGTTTCAGAATAAATCTCTCTGTTACCGTATCCCTGATCGTGGCTCGTACTCTTTCCTATCGGTTGGCAACGTGTGGGGTCCAAAAAATCGCGGGCACATCACACACATTCTGGTAAATAACTGCTCTTCCTTCTTCATGATTCAACAATTCCTGCCAGGACATTGAATTTCTTGCATCGCCACCAAGAGCGTCTGATCGTTGCTTCATGTTCCATTCTTGGAGTTGGTGCTCTTGCAAGGCGACCTGATCCCAACTTGAAACACCCGCTGATGCTTGCGCCTCAAGCTGATCCCACAGATTTCTTATCGTCGCTCCCGCCTCTCCACCCTCTCACTCCTGCTCCTAAAAAAAGACTGGACGGTGGATGACAGTAAAGCTTCACTGCCACTCCGCGACTCTCTTCCGCCGCCTTTCCGACTCCCAACTCTGAGCAAGCCATTCTGGGGTTGGCCCGCACCGTGATCGCGCGATCCTTGGTGCTCCCTCCCCCTTCGTCGGAACTAGTCTCCTCTGCCTCGTCGAGGGAGATTTACCCGAAATAATTGGCGCGCTATTGATCATTGGGGAGATCGACTCTGGTTTATTTTTATCTCACGCACGGCCGTGACCAAGCAAGATGGATCTCCAACAGGACCGACAGAGATCCTCCTCTATAAACAATAAGAACCTTGGCTTGAGCCCTTCCGCTTCTCCTCATCTACAATATCGCGATCCCGTCTCCGGTCAAGAAATCGACCCAAACCTCGTCGCGACTACTTCTACCAACAACGCCTTCGCGACCGGAACCTTCGCCGACTCGGGTGTTCCGAACGAGAACGATCAATACATCTACAACCCATACCAGGAGCTGAACCCGTCGGCACAGTCGCAGCACCTTCAACCGGTCTCCCATACCTCACCTCCCGCAGACCAGCAGTTTGCATCGTCGTTCGAAGCGAGCTTTGCGACCCAACTGGAACATTCAGCGAATACCAAGCGCATGCAGAGCGAAGACAGCTTCTCCAACCCAGATCCGAACCGTGCTGAGGATTTTCCTCTCTACCAAAACATTAATAACAACGGAAACAACCCCCAAGCTCAAGATATTGACCCGTCATTGATGTTCGACCCGCAATATCAACCTAGCCCGCCGGTGAATCAGTCAGTAAACCCCGCCGATTTAGTTAGCGATATGTCTTCACCGCACAACCCATCTCCGCCGAACTTGGTACCTCCCGAGACATACTCGTCTCCGGGACAGCCTTCATCGCCCGCAACCCCTGGCACCTACTATACACCACAGCACTCTCGTCACGCGTCGTTGGATCCCTCGAGTGCATTCATGACTGCTGGGCAAGGCCAAGCAGACTGGCAGGGAATGTTGGAAAACCCGTCATTTCAGGGTCACAGGAGAACTCCGTCGGAGCACTCAGACGTCTCTTCGGTTACGCACTCGCCGTACATGTCACATCAGGAATTTGATCCTGCCGATAACAATCCATCTCCCCATTTGACTGCACAGAACGATCAGGGTCTTTACGATAATGCGTTGGCAATAGAAGGGTTCAGTATATCTGAACCGCAACCACAGAGATTCAGCCCGGCCCATAGCCCGTACATTTCCCCGCAGCTATCTCCACAGCAAATAGGGGATTTTGGCCCCGAAAACAATTTCTTGAACACGCCAAACGCTCCGTTTCCTCAAATGGCTCCAGATCCGTATGGCATGAACAATGAGGAAGTTTCCACCGATATGGGTCAGGCAGCTCAGATGGCGCCTCCATCCATCAATGTTGAACTTGCTCCTCCAGGTGGAAACTCGAATTTCGAGATGCCTAAATCCCAGACCGATATGGATGCTTTAATCCCGCCAATCCAACGAAGTATGTATATAGAAATTATATCTTTAACTATCTTGCCTCCATACTGATGACCATCTCTAGATTCTCGAGGACGAAGTAAATCCGATCCGTTTGGACGTCCGATGCGTCAGATGTCTCCTTCAGCGGCTTCAACTCTCGAATTTGGCTCATCAGGCTCACCTCGCTCTCTTTCTCCATTCGATGGGCCAAGAGGCAGTGTCAGCAACCCCAGCTCTCGGGACTCCTCGCCAGCGGGTAAAATCCGGCGTCAATCATCTCCGTCTGTGGATAACCGAAATTATATCCTTGGTCTTGCCGATCCACAACGACCCGGATCCTCTGCAACGGATAAACGAGCCCAGAAACATCCAGCAACGTTTCAATGCAGTCTCTGCCCTAAACGGTTTACTCGTGCCTACAACTTGCGGTCTCATCTCCGTACCCATACCGACGAGAGGCCGTTCGTATGTACAGTGTGTGGGAAGGCGTTTGCACGCCAACACGATAGGAAACGCCACGAAGGTCTTCATTCAGGAGAGAAAAAATTCGTTTGCCGTGGAGATCTGGCTCACGGTGGACAGTGGGGTTGTGGGCGCCGGTTTGCGCGAGCCGATGCTTTGGGCCGACATTTCAGATCCGAGGCGGGTAGAGTGTGTATTAAACCACTGCTTGACGAGGAATCCTTAGAACGGAATCGTTCCCTCGCGGAGCAACAACAACAGCAACATCAGCAACAGACGGGTCATCTACAGCCTATCATGCAGCCTATGACCGTGGCGAGTATGGACGGTCAACCCGCTGGTGGATTTACTCTTCCAGCTGCACTGTTAGCTCAATATCCAGCTCTACAGAACCTGCAATGGGACCAGCTAGCATCTGCGCCGGATGACAACAGTGACATCGGTGGCCGAAGTAGCTTCGACGCTAGCTCTGGGGGGGAATACGGTTTCGGTGACGACGATGACTCCTCCCAGGTCGGGGGTTATGTGAGTGGCCCCGGAAACGGATTCGCGCCACCTCAGCAGCAGCAACAGCAGCAAGCGGGGATGCTAGGCGTTAGGCCCGATGTGGGTGGTGGTTGGCCTGCTCAGGAGTGGAATGGCGGACAATAGTAGTATTGATTCTCGTTGCTACTGTTCGTTTTCATTCTTTCAACCACAACCTTTTCAAACAACATTTGATTGGATGTTCCTTTTGATTTCTCCGAATTTTTGTTATTTTCTACTATTTTATACCCCGTCGAGGGTTTCGGGATTGGCGTCTTCTTAACAACTTCGTACCTTTCTTTCTTTTCTCGTCTTTCGATATAGAATAGGGACTTTGGGCTTTACTCTTTTTATCTTTCTAGGCGATGGTTGGTCTCTGATACCTTGTTCCCCCATCTTTTTTCCGCGTGTATGCTTTACGTTACTCCCTTCCTTCCTGGCTGTTTGCTTGCTCTTTCGAGATTTTCATTCCCTTTGTTTTCTTCTACTTTTCATGAAATTGTCCCTGTTTGACTCTCTAAGTGCTGTTTGTATACACCACGCACCTCAACAATCTCCTTTCCCCTTTCTTCCTTTCTCTACTCTATTTAACTCCTTCCTTTAGATACCAATACAAAATACCCCCCCTTTTTTTCTATCCCTTTCGGAGGTCTTATTTATTCCCCCTTCTCTCTGCTGTATTTCCTACTTCCTAGTTACAGACTAAGATATACACATCAATCCATGCCTTCAATGGGCGGCGAAATGGAAAGAAATAAGTCACGCTTACTTTCTTGATATTGATTCTTAAGGAAGGTACGGCCAGTGGTTCCTTCCATACGTGAGTAACTGGACGGAAAAGGAAAGAGCGACCAATGGCTCTTTCCATATTTGAATAACTGATCAAGCAGGAAGGCACGACCCTCATATCGCTCCTTCCTCATGTGAGTATAACCTGACAGAAAAGGAAGGAACGACCCAGCGTGCCTTCCGTTTTCATTATCGATACACAAAGGGAAGAAGCGACTCGGAACGTGCTTTTCTTTCTCGATAACGGTTCATATAGGGAAAGGACGCTGGGTCGTGCCTTTCCCCTTTTACCAGTTATTATATAGGGAAGGCACGATCCGTAACTCTTTCCGTATATGAACATAACCGGCAAAAAAGAAAAGAGCAACCCAGCGTCCCTTCCATTTTTGATAATTGTTCAAACGAGAAATGAACGATATATGAGGGTCGCCCCTTTCATTTTCAATCGGTTATTCAAATACGAAGCTACGCCCTGAGTCGCTACTTCCCTATTTGATCGGTTATTGTATAAGGAAGGAACGACCTATGGCTCCTTCCTTTTTTGTTATTCACATATATACGGAAGGAGCGATATGAGGGCTGCTCCTTCTCCTTTTGATGGGTTATTCAAATATGGAAGGCACGTCCTGGGTCGCTCCTTCCTATTCCGTCCCGTTATGCTCATATACGGAAGGAGCGGTCTAGAACGTTCTTTCCGTACAGGGTAAACCGATTAAAATGGAAAGAGCGACCCAGGACGTGCCTTCCACTTCTGAAATTCATACATATACGGAAGGAGCGAGTTGAGGATCGCACCTTCCCTTTTCAATCGGTTATTCAAACGAGGAAGGAGGTGATATGAGGGTCGTGCCTTCCTTTTCTGTCCGGTTATTCCCTCGGGAAGGAGCGATAGAAGAGGGTTGTGCCTTCCCCTTTTGAGTGGTTATTGTGTAAGGAAGGTACGATAGGAAGGTCGCTCCTTCCTTGTTTGTCCGGGTTCTCCCTTCTTGTTCTGGGCGTTGGGGAGTTTATACTCAAACTTGTATCGACAAGCTTCGTATTGAAAAGTTTCTAATGGGAAAGAATTATACTTCGGTATGAGGGTTATCGTCCTGACATTGTTATATCGGTTTCTTATGAGAACCCCTGAGTTTGCCGAAACTTGTTAGAGAAGGAATAAAAAAGAAATGAAAAGGAATGAAAATAATAGATGATATCCAAAGACAGCTATAGAGGGGAAGGTATCATATTTGATGCTGCTGCTGCTATCTCTTTTTTTAAAATTTTTTTAATATTTCGTCTAATAGCCCCCGTTCTTTGACGGGGAAATGAGAAAGGTGCGTATATTTGATATCTCAATCAATCACCGCGTCCACTTGACCTGCAACTCAACCAACCCTTCCATCTGCTCTATCCACCGCTTCGCAAACTCCTCATCCGAAAACCTCTTCGCCGACCTCCTCGCCCGCAACCTCATCCCCACCTTCTCCTCCTCGGGAAGATCCAACGCCGCTTCAAATGCGGCCGCGAACTCCTCCTCCGTCGTTGCTCGGAACCCCGTCGCTCCAGACCCACCTTCTCCGCCGGCAGGCTGTTCGATGACGATGTCCTGCTTCGGACCACCAGAGTCGTGGACTACGCAGATCAGACCTGCGGCTTGGTACTCTACGACGCAGATACCGAAGTGTTCATTCCACATTGCGTTTGCGCCGATAGAGGCTCGATTTAGATGTTCGAGGATGGTCGGCCAGCTGGCGTCACAGAGGAAGGTGGTGTTGTCGCGGATTTTTAGTTCATGGGCTAGGAGGCGGAGGTTGTAGATGTGGGTTTCGTCTGGGGTGGAGTGGCGGACGGAGCCGATGAGGATTAGTTGAGGGGGGTTGGAGGAATAAGAGGGTTTGCGGTTGTGGAGGAAACGGGCGAAGGAACGAAGGAGGAGAGGGTGGTTCTTTTCAGGGCGGAATTGGGCGATGTAGAGGATTAATGGTTCCCTGGTTGAGCGCTCGCTGGTCAGGTTTACGTCGATGCCGGTTTCGAGTTCGGTTACGGCGACAGGGGGGAATACGACTGTGGGGTCTTTGTAGGCTAGTTCCCGGCCCTGGCGAGATGGTCCCCAAAGGGAGGCTATGTGTGCGCTTGTCCAGGAAGAGTTGCACATTACGACGTCTATTGTTCCGCCGACCCAGCCGTAGAGGCGGGCAAAGACGTGCCAGTAGTGTTTCTTCGCGAATCCCTTCCAGCCGACGCCCGCTCCGGAGTTTATTCCTCTCTGGCCCGATGTGTCGTCGAGGGATTCGAGCATGTCTGTGGATATCGTGGGGTAGTGGGTATATGATCCAGTTGGGACGGAAGGAAAAAGGTAATGGCAGAATGCAAGCGCGAATGCGTAGCCCATGGTATCAACGAAGATGTCCGGAACGAGGAGACTGAATGCATCGTAAGCTAGGACCAACGAGCCTAGCGATTGTCCAAGAAGAGTCAGGTGTGGGTATGTACTGCTTAGCACGTAGTGCCGAGTTGAGAGGTATAGGAGTACAACGGTTGGGTGGTGAAGACGGATGTTGAACCGGCTCTATGGTGTCTGTCAGCAACGTAGCTCAAAAATCAATCTTGTAGGAATAGTACCTCAACTCTCTCCAACATTGTCGCTTTGTCCGCCTCATGGTCTCCGGTATAAATTGCACAGATCGCTTTCGGCCAGCGCTTCTGGGTTGCCCTCACGGCTGCCCAGAGAACACGCTCCCCACCTCCTCCAGCGTTACTAACTCATTATTAGTATTGTTGCCTTTTTGACACATCCAAAAAACTGGGATGGCTCTCACCAAAAGGGATGGAAGAATCCTATAATCCCTTCCCAGTCATCGGGTTTCGGAGCTGTGCCCGCCGGATAGCACTCCTCCACCTTTTCCCAATCCTCATCCTCCGCTCCCGACCGCCTACTCCGCTGTGTCCGAAAGTGCTCCTCATCGGCCCGAACGCGAGAAACAATTAAATCCCGCCTTCCTTTGGTCTTCCCTTGGACATACCATCCAATTCCGCGAAATATAGATCTTGACACATAGCCCGCCAATGTCGGGGTTACAAGGCATATAGTGAGAAGTGCCACCACCGTGGTGGTGAAAGTTAAAATGAAAGACATAGTTTATGGTTTGTGAGTATTTTGGATTCACGGAAGTGAGAGGTGAGCAGTTCTAGGCCATGCTCATTTGAATAGTATTGAGAAAAGCTCGAGCTTCAGGAAGCTGCGTTATTGCGAGGCTCCTTTCCAGTTGGGTTTCGTGAAGCCACGATTTCAACATTTCTGTTTATACACGATTTAATCTCGTGTTTCCGGGTTCGGTGACCCATTTTATCCCAGCTGACTATGACGAGAGCCACGTGATGAGATCTGGAACTCGGAGATCGGAGATAGTTGGTTCCTGAGTATCGTTTCGGATGTTCTTTCTTCCGGGTACAGAGAGAAAAAAGGAGCTTCAGTTCAGAGACATCGACTGTGATCAGGACCTGTATCGAGCTCCATTTGACGTTCGTCAGCCTTGCCTGCGGGAGTTTACGGCGCAATTAGCTTAAGGAGCATTGGAAATACCCAGTCGAAGTTTATCCCAAGCAATTGAGTCCCCTGTAAACGAAAATGAGGCCTTCTCTTCTCTCTCGCCCGTTCCATTTCCGGCTTCGATCCAGGGGCGCCTTTGGTCGATGTGAAGCATCGAGGACGAAAGCATTGCAAATACGCCATTTTCATCCGACCCGACCTGCGAGATTCATAGATGAATCCGTCCTGATAGCCCATAGCCTTTTACAAGGCGTCCACTCTGTTACCAACCTACCATGGGTGGCCTCCATACCCCTGACAGCCATTATTGTCCGAACAGTTGTCGCCATGCCTCTCCAGCTTTGGGCAATCTCCCACCGAAGAACGCAAACGAAATTGAGCCCGGTGCTTATTGCTTGGGGCCGGCTACATCAGCAGAATGTGATGGCCAAGGCCAAAGAGGAAGGAGAACATTTGGGTCCTGTTCTTGCGCAG